>BSBM01000886.1:407500-1895000 GCA_027924585.1 Larix kaempferi
CCCTCATTATCTCTCATAAACCCCCTTCCAAGCCACTTCTCTCTCTCTCTCTCTCTCTCAACCGCTAACCCCTCCTTCTCTCTCTACTCATAACCCTCCTATCTCCTCCCCAAAGTCATAACCCTCCTAATATCTATCTCTTTCCCTCCTCCAACCTCCCTCTTCCCTCCTCACTCCTTCCCCTAATCACTCCCATATCTCTCCCTTTCTCTCTCTCTCAACCCCCTACTCATCCACCTATGCATAACCCCCACCCTCCCTCTCTTCCCCTATTCCCTAATAGGAACACACACACACACTCACCCCCTTACCCCCACCCATAAAAATACCTCTCTCTCTCCCATCCTACCCCTAACCCTTACTACACCCCCTCTCCATCTATTTGTACTCCTCTAACCCCTATTATTTCCACACACCTCTCTCTCTCTATGTAATCACTCTTTCTCATTCTACCCCTTACCTCTCTTTCTCTCTACTCATACACCCACCTTCTCTCCCCCTAACCCCCCATCCTTCTCCTACCCTTAACCCCCCTTTCTCTCTCTCTCTCTCTCCTAAGAAATACCCCCTTCTATCAAAATGACCAAATCCTCCTGAGAGACCTGAGCCTCCTAATATTTATCTCTTTCCCTCCCCCACCCTCTATCTCTTTCTCTCCCCCACCCTCTATCTCTTTCTCTTCCCTCCCCCAACACTTAATATTCTCTCTCTCTCTCTCTCTAACCACTCTTCCTCCCTCTACCCCCAACCTCTCTTTCTCCCACTACTCATACACCCACCCTCTCTTTCCCTAACCCCCCTCCTTTTCCTACTTCCCATAACCCTCCTCTCTATCTCTCCAAAACCCCCTCCCCCTCCCCCTCCCCCCCACTCTCTCTCTCTCCCCTAACCCCTCCACTCCTTAAAAATAACCCCTTCTCTCAAACTTCCCTACGCCTCCCCAAATCCCAAAACCTCCTAATGTCTATCCCTTTCCCTCCCCCCTTATGTTAATTTTTCAGAATTTACTTCGATCTGAACTAGGATCTTAACTAAGAGAACAACATGTATAGCATATCTACAGTATATCAATCATGGACACAACAATGCAAGGACACAAGAGACACAGAGTTTACTTGGGGAAAACCATAAAGGTGAAAAACCCCAATAACTTCCTCAGAGATAGATAGAGCAATGATACAACCCAAGCATAAGAGATAGACATCTCCTAGCAGCAGCTTCTCCTCCTCCACAAGTGTGCCACTCTCCCAAGAGTGTGGGAGAGAATAGAATGATGAAATAGAGTGCCTACCGCACTCTATTTATACTTGACTTGACTTGCCTAATAACCTTTACTAGGTCAGCCTTAACTTAACCACCTAACATAATGCTAACTGGGCCAACACCCAATAAGGTGGTCTAATAACCCTTTGACCCACATGGTCGACCCCCAATAGGGTGGTCTAATAACCCTTTGACCCACATGGTCGACCCCCAATAGGGTGGTCTAATAACCCTTCGACCCACATGACTTATACAAGGCCGACCCCAACAAGGTGACCTAATAACCCATCATGTATAAGTTACGACACTTACAATATAAATGACGACACTTCCGTATAGAGGAATAATAACATCTCCATAGGAATACAAACACTTATGTATAGAGGAATAATACCATCTCTATAGGAGTACAATATACATTTATGAAATACATTCCGAAGTTACATATACATCAAAAATCCCTCTTAACTAGGAAGGTATTTCTCGACACAGGTCTTCTAGCACAAGTCTTCTTCTCTAGATCATCGTCACTAGATAATCGTCATCGTCATTGCTACTGCTATCTTAATCAATCTCTGAATCTACTTGTCATAGGAAGTTCTATAGAGCCCATCCTTTTTCATACTGGATGTAGGCCCACCACCTACAGTTCTTCATCATCACTGGCCATACTGTGGAATCCTCGGGACTTATTACGTGCGTAAAAAAACCTTAAAAGAGTCTCTTGACTAGCAAGAACCCTAAATAGCATCTGAGGCCTTTTTCATCCTGTCCAGATCTCTAGGAATTATTACATGTGACTGTCACAAAACCTTAAAAGAGTGTCCCATGAATGTTTATGTACATAGCACGACTGACAAGAACTCTAAAGAGCATCCCAGGAACATTTAGGTGCTTAAACATGACCGACAAGATCTCCAGGACTGATTACATGTGATCTCTTCTACAAACCCTCGAAAGAGCATCCTCGGACTTATTACGAGGACACAGCCCAACCTATAGGATCTCCCAGGTCTTACATGTAGCATCCCACCACAAACCCTCGAAAGAGCATCCCAGGACTTATTATGGGAACACAGCCCAACCTATCGAATCTCCCAGGTCTTACATGTGGCCCACTATCACAAACCCTTGAAAGAGCATCCCAGGACTTATTACGAGCACACAGCCCAACCTATCAGATCTCACAGGTCTTACATGTAATACACAGTGCCAGTCCTTTTTCATA
Organism: Larix kaempferi; assembly: GCA_027924585.1. Lineage (NCBI taxonomy): Eukaryota > Viridiplantae > Streptophyta > Pinopsida > Pinales > Pinaceae > Larix > Larix kaempferi. Next base: position 409,992 of record BSBM01000886.1, read on the forward strand.
CTGGATGTGACCTAGAACAAATCTAGGATTTCCTTTGCACAACCTGTCCACGGCCACAGAGTATCAACCTGATACTCACCATACATCATCTTGATGTACACATGATCATCCTGATCATCATCACTGCATCGTCCTAATGCAAGTCATCTAGAGCAACATCGTGAAGCTCGTCATCCATGATCATCCTAATCATACAATGCATCTACCTGATGCATACCAAGTATCTACCTGATACATATCACCATACATGATCCACCTGATCATACAATGTATCCACCTGATATATATCAACATACATGATCTACCTGATAATACATAGTATCCACCTGATATAGATACATGGTCCAAGCATCCAACATGATGCATATACAAATACATATAAATGATCCAACTGATCATATCCAACATCCAACATGATGCATACATATAAATACATATAAATGATCTAACTGATCATATCCAGTATCCAACATGATGCGTACATATAAATACATATAAATGATCCAACTGATCATATCCAACATCCAACATGATGGGTACACAGAGTAGTAACTGGAGCATCATCCTGATGCTCATCATCCAACGCTTACATCCATAGCCATGTGAAGGATACTCCTTCCAACATGCTTGGAATGGCTTCAGCAAATGTGTCCATCACTTCTTCCTCAAAGTGTCGTCGATCCGAAGAACTCCAAGCCTCTCTTTGAAGTACTTGAAGTTCACTCTTGCTAGTGGCTTCATCAGCACATCTGCAATTTGCTCATCCGTTGCAACATACAGGAGCTTCACTGCTCCTCTGTGCACCATATCCTTGATATAGTGATATTTTATCTCTATGTGTTTCAACCTATCATGGAACACTGGGTTCTCAGACAGCTTCACACAACTTTGGTTGTCACAAAAGATACTAATAGCCTCCAACGGTAGATCAAATAACTCAGATAGTAGCTTCCGTAGCCATATTGCCTCACAACTAGTTGAACATGCTACAACATACTCTGCCTCGGCTCTACTCAGTGCTACGCAGGACAACTTCCTACTAAACCAAGAGATCACACCTGATCCCATATTGAAGCAACACCTAGAAGTGCTCTTCCTATCTGCAGCATTGCCTGCCTAATCTAAATCAACATAAACTTGCAGGTTAAACTTTTGATTCACATCATACTTGAGCCCATAATCAACTGCACCCTTCAGGTACCTTAGAATATGCTTTACAGCAACCAGGTGAACATTCCTCGGATCCATTAGGAACTGGCTCAATGTGTTCACTGCAAAGCAAATATATGGTCTCATGTTCGTCAGGTACATCAAGGACCCAATCATCTGACAATACATAGTGACATCAACTGGCTCAGATGAAGCATCACATAGAATCTTTAGGTTCGATGCCATAGGTGTGGCCATGGCCTTGTAGTCCATCATCCTGAACCTCTTTAGGATCTCTACTGCATACTTCCCTTGTCCAAGGAAGATTCCATCTGCACTTTGCCACACCTCCATGCCTAGAAAGTAGTTCATCATCCACAAGTTCTTCATCTTGAACTTGGCAGCAAGCTTCTGCTGCGTGTCTGGAATTAGTCTATCTTCACCTGTAATAAGCAGGTCATCCACATACAAAAGTAGTATCATTGGATTGCCTTCCTCAACCTTGTAGTAAAGGTTGGAATCTACTTTACTCTTGGTAAAGCCCAAAATGGATAAAAAGCTGTCTATCCTACCATACCAAGTTCTGTACATATATGACTTCCCGTCATGTGTCTCAAAACCAAGTGGCTGCACATACACTTCCTCTTCAACTACACCATTCAAGAAAGTTGTCTCGACATCCATTTGGTGTATCTTCCATTTCATCGCTACAGCCAGATAAAGTATTGATCTGATGGAAGTGTGCCTGGCTATAGGTGTAGAAGTCTCTTCATACTCAATCCCTTTTTCTGGTAGAAGCCACGAGCTACAAACCTCATTTTGTATTTCTCCATGCTACCATCTGTAGCATGCTTGATATTATAGATCCATTTGGAAGTCACAACAGACTCCCCTTCAGTTCTTGGGACTGCATCCCAAACATCATTCTTCATGATCGACTGATCATGGAATTCTTTCATTACTTCATCCCAGATCCTGGGAACTTCAATTTCTTCAATTACTTCAATATATATCTTTGTTGCTAGAACAAATGTTGTAGTCCTTCTTTTGTAGGTGAAGGTATACGATCTTTCCTACAAAACAAATTAAATTGCATGATTAGAAACATCTCATAGTTTTCAGAACAAATTCTTACACAAAGAAATATGTCATACAGTCATGCAATTATTTTAGCCAATGCTTCAATATAACATTTATCCATATCCCGTAACTTTCTAGATGCCTTCCAATCTCTACAAGAACATTGTTAAGAGTGTGCACAACTCCCAACATGTCAGCAAAGAGGTTTCATTTTAGATAAGTAGCAATGGAATGTTGTACAGTTCCATAGGCCACTTACCAATGTATATTAATAGTATAATGTTCATCGATGCAACTATTCTAATATGCATAATACACAACCTAATTCTAGGAACACGAGTATATACATTATTGAACAATATTATTTAAACAATAAAATATGCAAGGAATGATAATTCAAATACTTATCTTTTTTTGTTTGTTGGGTTGACTCCCTCTCAGTCTTTGCTTCTTTTCTGCAACTCCATTCTAATGTGGATTGTGAGAAGTGGTCAACTCCCTCTGAATATCTGCGTCCTTGCAGAAACTACTGAAGTGTGCTCCTTCTTGATCTCTGCTTCCTTGCAGGAACAACTGGAGTGTGCTCCCTCTTGATCCTTGCTTCCTTGCAGGAACAACTAGAGTGTGCTCCCTCTTGATCTTTGCTTCCTTACAGGAACAACTGGAGTCTGCTCCCTCTTGATCTTTGCTTCCTGGATTACCTATCCTTGAACTTATATCCATCGCTATGCATTCTTATTAGTATCATCATTGTGTTATCCTCGAGGTCTCATAAATAATCACACATTCATAAGTATAATCTTAATACTATCAAAACACAATAATCTTAAACATGTATAGTCATGATCATTTCAAACACAGATAATAAACATTAGTATTCAAGGTTTCAGGGAAGTCGTCTTTTACTCATGCATATATTTATTTGAACATAGGACTCTTCTGGTTAGTTAAATCATCAATCAAGATAAGAGATATAAAATGCATAAACCCTTGATTACTTACATTTATAACTTTATGAATAAACATAACCAATGACACCAAGTATACTTATATAAGGGATCCTAACACAAGGTAGGATTCTAACTTGATATAGGAAAAACATACCTGGATTGGTATGTTAGCTAGTTATGTCTAACATACCCACATGATGTCTTCTTGTTCTCTTCAATGACTTGTGCTAGTAACCTACATATCTCATAGGTTAACCATTAGAGAACCAAGTTATACATACCTCGCAAATAGATCTTCTAAGTGATTCATGACAATGGATGAATCTTTGTCCTCATGTCATCATGATCATATGTTCTTGAACTAGAACATGATGTGTATTTCTTGGTCTACCTTTCATGTTAGTGGACAACATAAACCTCATACAACACCACAATGCATTAGTACAATGATAAGTGCCAACACCCTAATCAATGAATATCTTCTATCATGCATTCATAATTTTGTTAAGGTGATATGACAAGTCTAAATTTAATCAAGATTGTACTAACCGTAATAACATGAATACAAACATACCATAAAATTAATCATGAACAACTCTCGAAACATACCTGGATGAGTCATACCTATCGAGATTGCTTGTAATATTCTTATGTAAGCCCTTAGCCTCATCTCCCTCTGAAACAGGAACTTCTTCACTTATGCAGGTGACCAATCCATTCTCTTCGAGGATTAACCTAGTCCACTTGATTTGCAGGAATTGAATCTGGAGCTAGATTAGGGTTTGTTAGAGAAACCCTAAAAATTCAAACTTTGAATTTCAAACTTCTGAAAGGATAGAAATATGCACCTTGATGAGCTGATCAAGCTGGTATACTCATAATTTGAAAACTGCAGAGTTTCACCCCTCAAATTTGCCTTTAAAACTTGCGGATTTACTAGACATGACCCCGAACTAGGGTTTGACAAAGCCCACCCTTCTACCCAATCAAAAGGTTCAATCCAAATCTCTAAGCTTCTATTTTTCTGAGAAGCTTCCAGCCGTGGTCACATATTTCAAAAATTTCCATTTTTGCAGAATCCCTAATTTTCCACTTTTCCGATCAAAGTCCCGAACTAGGGTCTGATCAAGCCTAGCCTTTTTCCCAACCAAAAATTATGAACTTGGTCTCTAAATTTTGATTTTGATGAGTATCATTCAGATGTAGTCTCCGATTACAAAAATTACAACTTTCTCCGAAATCCTAAATTTCGGAAGCCATGAATGAAGGTGCTAAAAAGAATTTTGTTTTGACAGAAATATGTAACTGGTTGTTTCTTGTCTAACTCTAAACTTTTTGATCCATAGGGTCTGAAATTTTTTCTTTTGATAGCCCCACCTATCATATTTCCAACCGCATAGATCTAACCTCAAATGGATACTCTGAGAGAGAGTTATGCCAAGTGTCACAACGTGACCTGTTTATGGGATAAAACAAGAGAGCGAACTGTACGGCATGCCACGTGTCACTGGTTCAGTTTCAGCCTCTGAAAAAGTTACCTGAGAAAGTAAAGTCCATGCACTCCCTATTTCATTTTACAAAATTTCATTTGGATCTTCCTAGGCCAAGTTATGACCTTTTTTCCAAGGTCACATGTTTATGACTGAGATCTGGAAGAGGCAGAAACCCTATATTGTACAGATCAAAATCATAAAGTAAAATGAATTGGAGGTTTTCCTTTGGACACAACGTACATGGGGATCTCAGCTTCGCCTTGTATGATTTTCAGACCTTGAAACCTCACCAAAATGTATTTATAGCAAAAGTTCTATGATGACTGGTTTTTTCTATATTAAGCCTTAGCTTCGCAATTGCAACAAGTGTCATACATGCCATACCGTGCCTTCTTTCAGGCTAGCTCTGATACCATGTTAATTTTTCAGAATTTACTTCAATCTGATCTAGGATCTTAACTGAGAGAAAAACATGTACAGCATATCTATAGCATATCAATCATGGACACATTAATGCAAGCACACAAGAGACATAGAGTTTACTTGGGGAAAACCATAAAGGTGAAAAACCCCAATAACTTCCTCAGAGATAGATAGAGCAATGATACAACCCAAGCATAAGAGATAGACACCTCCTAGTAGCAGCTTCTCCTCCTCCACAAGTGCGCCACTCTCCCGAGAGTGTGAGAGAGAATATAATGATGAAATAGAGTGCCTCCCACACTCTATTTATACTTGACTTGACTTGCCTAATAACCTTTACTAGGTCGGCCTTAACTTAACCACATAACACAATGATGACTGGGCCGACTCCCAATAGGGTGCTCTAATAAACCTTTGACCCACATGGTCGACCCCTAATAGGGTGGTCTAATAACCCTTCGACCCACATGACTTATACAGGGCTGACCCCAACAAGGTGGTCTAATAACCCATCAAGTATAAGTTACAACACTTACAATATAAATGATGATACTTCCATATAGAGGAATAATAATATCTCTATAGGAATACAAACACTTTCGTATAGAGGAATAATACCATCTCTATAGGAGTAAAATATATATATATATGAAATACATTCCGAAGTTACATATACATCAACACCTTATTCCCACCCTTCTCACTAATTTCCCACGTCCTCCCCAAACCCCTAACCCCAGCAATCTTTATATATTTCTCTCCACCACCCTCTCTCCTCTCCAATAGACCTAATCACCCTCTCTCTCCCTCTCTCTACCCACAACACACCCACTCCTCATTCCCCTATACATATCCCCTCCCCCCCTCCTCTATATTTCTCTCTGTACCATAACCACTCTTTATCTCTCAAATCATACACCCACCTTCTCTCCCCCTGATCCCCCTCCTCCCCCTACCCCTAACACCCCTCTCTCTCCAAAACCCCATTCCTCTAATAACCTGCTCTCTCTCTCTCTCTCTCTCTCTCTCTCTCTCTCTCTCACAATCTCTTACTCATCCACCTACCCATAACCCCCATCCCTCCCTCTCTCTCTCTCTAACACACACATATTCACCCTCTTACTCCCACTCCTACAACTACCTTCCTCCTCCCTCTCTCTATCCCCCATGCTATACCTAACACTTACTACCCCCCCCCTTCTCTCTCTCTCTACTCATAAACCCACCCTATCTCCCCATACCCACCATCCTTCACCTCCTACCCCCAACCCCATATCTTTCTCTGAAACCCCCTTCCCCCTACCACCCCCCCCTCTCTCTCTCTCCTACTACCATAAACCACCACTCCTCTACATCTCTCTCTATATATCTCCCTTTTATCCATAAGATCCCCCTCTCACTATGTTTCTCCTAACTCTCCAACCCCCCTCCTCTCCCCTACCTCTTAAATACTTCCCTTACCTCTCTCTCTCTCTCTCATTCACCTATCCCTAAAACCCACCCCTTTATCTCTCCCCTATCCCCTAACACCCCCTACCTATGTATTTAACACAGACACACTCACCCCTCTAATCCCACCCCTATGATTAACCACCCTCCTCCCTCTCTCTATATCCCCCTCTTCCTCGTTACCCTTACTAACCCCCTCTCTCACTCAGTTCCCTCTCTCTCTATCTCTATCCCTCTCTCCTATATATAAGCCCCCCTCTATCTATGTTTATCCTAATACATCTATTACCTAAAACTAACCACCCCTCCATTACTTATATCCCTATCTACCCCACATTCCTTCCCACTTCTCCTGCTCTCTCCCCCTATACTCCCCCCTTCTGTCTATATTCACTCATCCTCCCCAAACCCATAACAATTTAATCTCAATATCTCTCTCTCTCTCTCCCCCTCTCTAACCCCTTATCTCAAATTGTCTTGCTCCTACCCAAACCCCTAAACCTATTGATATTTATTTCCTTCTCTAACCAAACATCCCTCCTCCTTGTAACCCTCATCACCTTTATCTCTCTCTTGTCCTCTCTTGTCCTCTCTTTTTCTCTCTCTAAATCCCTACGCATCTGCCTACCCATAACCCCAACCATGTACCTGATCTCTCCTCCTAGTATCTAACAACTCTCTTTCTCTCTCTCTCTTAACCCCCTACTCATACCCCTACCACTAATCTCTCTCTCTCTCTCTCTCATCCCAATAACCCTTACTAAATCCCTCACTCTCTTATCTCTCCACCAACCCCCAACCTCCTAACACCCACCCCCTCTCTCTATATATCTCTCTTTCTCTCTCTCCTAACCCTTGCCACCTCTCTCTGTCCTTTATAATCTCCCTCCCCCATACCACTAACCACCATCCCATCTCTCTCTCTCTCTCTCTCTCTCTCTCTCTCTCACACACACACACATGCACACTCATTTCCCTTCTCCTCCAAAAAACCATAACCCCCTTGATCTCTATCTGTTTCTCTCCATGAAACCCACCTCCCCAATACTCGTAATCAACCCCCCCCACTTTCTCTAGATTCCCTCCTCCTACCCAAACCCTTAACCTCCCCAATATCTCTCTCTCTCTAACCACTTTTCCTCCCTCCACCACTAACCTCTCTTTCTCCATATACTAATACACCCACCCTCTCTCCCCCTAACCCCCCTCCTTCTCGTCCTACCCATAACCCCTCTCTCTCTCTCTCCAAAACCCCCTCCCCCTACCACTTATCTCTCTCTCTCTCTCTCAACCCCTCCACTCCTATAAAATACCTCCTCTCAAACTTCCCTACTCCTCCCCAAATCCAAAACACTCATAACCTATGTATCTCCCCTCCCTATACCCACCCTTCTAGCTAATTTCCCTCCTCCCCAAATGCCTAACCCCATCAATATTTATCTATTTCTCTCCCTCCTCTCCACTACACCTAATCACTGTCTCTCTCTCTCTCTCTCTCTCCACTACCTCATCTCTCTCATTACATGACTCATTTGTCTATATTTCCTACCATATTTGCCTCCAAAACCCTAAAAAATCATTAAAAAACCACCAAAAAGGCCAAAAAACACCTTTTTTTCCCCAAAATAATTTAAATTTCCTCCAAAAATAGCAAAAACCCTCTAAGAAGGGAATAAAAAATATAAAAAAGAGGAAAAAGGGGGAAAAAAGAAGCAAAAACCCTATACAATTGACCTAAACCATATGGTGCCAAAAACCATGGGTCAACACTCCACCACTAAAAACCTATAAATAGGTGATGGAGGCTCCCCATTTCATATCCATAATCTTCCCTATCCTCACTCTGCCAAAATCACTCTCAAAACTCTAGCTTATCATTTGAGGTAGCTTTTCCCATTTGAGTGCCCCTTTTGGCCCATCATCCAAACACCTTGGAGAAGGAGAAGGAACACATTGGAGCATGGAAGCAGCCCTCCTGGACTACTGCAAGAGCTCCACCAACCTCAACACTTGAGGTAAATTTAATACAAAAGAAATTCTTTATCATATTTTCATGTCTTTTTATTTTTGTTAATGCTTACGCTAGGTTAAATTTCATACTATTTTACTACTTTAATTTACTATTTATCGTACTGCTACTAAGAAGGCCCTTCTCTTTAGTAGGTGCTCATTTGCACAAACTAGGGTGAAAACCATAGCTACAGTTTTGGCGACTCCGCTTTTTTTGAATTTATGGTTAAAAAAAAAAATTAAAAGTTTTATTTTCTGCAAGTATTTTTCTGTTTTCCCCTTTCGGCTGTTGGGTTTGCTGCCGGGAATCACAAATTTTTTCCTCATAGCTGCGATTCAATCGCGGCTTTCAACCTGTTTCCTAAAATCTCCCCACAGCTTTCAGCCTATTTCCTACGATCTCCCTGTGGCTTTCAGCCTATTTCTTGCAATCTCCCTGCCGCTTTCAGCCTGTTTCCTGCGATCTCCCTGCGGCTTTCATCCTGTTTCCTGTGATCTCCCCACGGCTTTCAGCCTATTTCTTGTGATCTCCCCATGGCTTTTAGCCCGTTTTCCGTGATCCAGCTGCACAGTTTCGCCATTGACCCACGATCTATTTTCTGCGCTTTTTTACCCTGTTTGAACGCAGAACTTTGCTGCAATATTTTCTGCACCTGCACAGCCACCTGTTCTATCTGTAGCCATACTTACCTATAGCCTTTTTCTGTAGTTTGCTTTTTGTTTCATTTACAAAGTTTTTTTTTTAAAGTTTAAGCATTTCAATTGAAAAAATAAAATTTTGCATTACAAGTTTAATTTCTGCATTATTATTATTAGTTTGAAAGTTGCCCACCCCGTGGCACTTTTAATTGGGTTCATTATCTCACACACACACACTTTGTCACCTAGTTCAAGTGAGCCTTAAAAAAATACTTAACACAACCAACATTCTAAACCCACTTGGGGAACACATAAGAATATTGTAGTTAGGTAGGACAGGGGGGATAGGCATCCAAATAACACCCCTCGGTCACTTATACTTGAGACATAGTTGTTGTCCATTAGGGAACCAAAATCCCCTAGCATTTTTTGACAGGGTCACAACTAGTTTATCAGAGGGCCTCTCCCTTAGGAGGGTTGAAGTAGCCAGATTGGTTCTGGAGGCCTGAGTGGAATACCACAATCCATTCAATAAACGAAGGCTAACTACTCGTTGGTCTACATGTGGTGATTCCTTTTAGGCCCACACTGTGATAGGACCAGAGCTGCAGATTCACCTTTTCTGGACATGTCATGAACGGGGTATCTTAGTTGTCTTTCTTCTAGGATTGTCTTACCCGGTGTCCCTCTCAGTAAGAGGATACCTTTAGTCACTTGGCTCTACTATCCATATTGTCTGACTTGGATTTCATCACCTTGTAGAGGATATGTCTGGTTGAGTCAGAATACTATTTAGCTAGGTGTTTGCATGCTCCCTTACCTCCCTTTGGTCTAGTGAGTCCACTATTTTTATTTTTTAGGAAACCTGCTGCTTGTTGGTATTCTAACCATTGTTGTTGACGCTCTGCTTATTGTAGCACAACTGTTACCATAGGTGTTTTGAGCCAGTTGTTGGCCTGAGTGCTGTATTTTTTGCGCTCTCCTTCTGCACACAAAGTTGCATTGGGTTTTTGAGCTATTTTTTCACTCAACACAACCCCTAGATACTTGACACCATCTGTCACCATTGAGTCCCTGAGACATTCTCGGTGCCTCCAGGGTGAGCCCCTGCAGCACGGTTCAGTTGATATCACCAGTCATAGATGTAGAGCTTCATCACTTGATACCACTCATCACAGACCTCAAGCTTCATCACTTGACTCTACTCGTCGATGACATAGAGCTTCGTCACCCGACCTGGATGCCCCTTATTTCACATCTAATTCTGAGGCAGAGTCTGAAAACCCCACTTACACTGCACCAACTTGCCCCATGGTTGGCACGACATCCAACCCTTTCTTTGCAGGGACCATTGGTGGAGCATCCACCACCACACCTACTTTGGGTGTGCCCTCGATTGGGCCCACACCCATAATTCCGATCACTGTGCCCATTCCAGTGGCTAGCATACCCAACCCAACCACATTAGTGACTCACACTAACCTTGGTGGTGCAGGACCATCCCATACTACCTCTATTCCTCCACATGGGGGAAACATCCCTAGCCTGGACCCAACCCCTACACTTGGGGGCATTGGCCCCAACGTGGTCATGACCACCAGTATGTCACATCCTTCTACTAGTTTTCCATTCATGGCTAGTCTCAACCTTCCTGATCTAGCTAGATTGACCAACGATCCCATCAGACACGACCCTGTGTGGCCTCACATGGCCACCAAGCTCCCATCAGACATCCCTAAGTTTGAGGGCAAGGTAGGTGAAGACCCCTAGAACCACATTATGTCCTTCCATCTATGGTGTTCTTCCAACTCCATAGTGGATGACTCTGTTCGACTCCATCTGTTACAATGCACCCTCACTGGCTCTACAGCCAAATGGTACATCGAGCAGCCCCATGGGACCCATGCCACCTTTACTTCACTCACCTTGACCTTCTTGCAGTTCTTTCGGTTACCTGTCCACTATGATGCGGGAGTTGAGATCCTATTGTCTTGCAGATAGAATACGACCACCAACATCACTGACCACATTCATGAGTGGCGACGACGCCGAAGCCTGTGCAAAATCAAGTTAGATGACCATGTCTTCTTAGATTGGTTTCTAAAATCTCTCCTTCCTGTCATTGCCAAGGATGTGGAATCCGAACGACCCCAATCCGAGGAAGAGGACATCTTAAAATCCCAATAATTTGACCTTAGTTACACCCAATCTGGTTACCTCTATACCATCATACCAAACACCCCCCCGCAACGATTCCTCCCGAAACGATGCACTAGGGGCATCCCATGTCGTAGATGGCATCATTGGCCGTATTGGCTCACATAACCAACCTTTTTCCATAGCACATACTAATGCTGGCCTCGACCTTTCGTGGGCTACATCCCACTCCAGAGCAACTAATTCATATGCTCCCATAGCCCATAACCACCATTCCAAAAGACCATCATGTCCACCTCAGTGCTTTGGCCATACATCCCTCGCTTACATCCCACCAGTCGCACCTCAGCCATATTACCACCCACAGGTTGCACACACTTAGGTGTCCTCTCAAGCCCCCCCTGCTTATTATCCGCCATAGGAAGCACCTACGGTAAACCCACAACCCATCACACAAACGTATCAGCAACCCCCACAAACTTCAGCACCTGCACTGCCTCCACCCACTTATTATCCACCGTATCCTGCTCCCACACCTGTACAACCCCAGAACCCACCTGCCACCCAAGGGAAAGTGTATGCGCAACAAAATTCGTAGCCCAACCAAAATAACCAACGCCAAAAAGGCCAGCAAAACTGCAGCAAAGGACGTAACCACAGGAACAACCCCCCTCCAGACCAAGGCGGCCAACCCCCTAATCCCCTGAATAATAATAACACAGTACCTGCCAACCAAAATCCTGATAGGCCGCCCAAACAAGCTAAAAAACCTAATTTGTGAACGAACCATCCTTGTTCTATTTGCAGGGTCAATGGCCATTACACACACGCTTTCCCACATTTGGTGCGGGCTCGACAACTCTAGACTGATGATGCCCACCGCTAAGGGCACGCGGCACCTCTGGCACCACCTAACCCCCCACCACCTCAGACTCAACCCTTGGAGTTAAAGAACCCTTTACCAACCCAAGGCATGGTGAACACTCAACCATTATCTCCCCCTTAAGGAAACATGCCTCCACAACAGCAAATTACTTATGCCTCTCCTGATCAACCCATGCTAGACTCAGGTACCCATCACTTGTTAATGATGTTATCTACCGATGACAACCTTCAAACCTGACGGAATCAATATGGCTCCACCCCTGAATCCCCTCCCATCGATCAGTCATTATGACTACCACCGGCCCCATTAGATGGTGCCTCAAAAGCCCCCCACTTCTCACTTTGTCACATCAACAATAACCCCAATGCTCGAGCTGCATCTAATTACAACATTGTGGACAACTTAGCTCAGTCCCCCGCAGCCATGTCTGCATTAGAAGTCTTAAAAAATTGTCCTACACAGCACAAGACTTTTCTCTCAGCCATTGGTGCTATTGACCCAATTGATTCACGAATGATGGCCTTTGATTTCGACCAATCCGAACCACGCCTACCTTCCACATTAGCATTCCATGTTTCTGTATCCATTCAGAATCTTGTCATCCATCGATGCATCATCGACGAAGGTGCCTCTACATGCGTTATGTCCACATTCATTTGGCAGAAGTTGCGGCCCCCTACTCTCCAGTAGTCTACCACTACACTGTGCACCTACGATGGTCGTTTGGCTCAACCCCAAGGTATCTTAGCTAATGTCCCTGTCCAATTGGATGGTAAAACAGTGCTTATTGACATAGAGGTCATCAACGTCCAACTTGATTATAACCTCTTACTTGGCCGCAGTTACATGTACACCATGCGAGCAATTGCCTCATCCATTTTTCGTACCATGATGTTCCCCCATGAAGGACGCGTGGTCAAGGTTGATCAACTCACCTATTATGATCCCAATGCCCCCACTGCACCTGAAAATGTTCTCCCCATGGTTGAACAACTTGTTTGTGGTGCATCTACCTCGTTGGTTTCCTCAGTGGCACCCAGATTTTACCTAGATACACCGATGAACTCAACATTCCAATCCATTCCTCCCCCATCACCAGTGACCGAAATATCTAACTTATGTACCCTCTCTCACAATGCACAAACACCCAACCATCAACCACCCTTGCTACCCTAACCACCATTAGTACCTAGTCATGTTGGTGTTACACCCATCCAAACAATCCCCTTCCTATTCCCTCCTTCGGGAGTAGTAAGTGCCCCAGTTATGGCTACTCTCATCCTCCCAGGGTTAACTTTAGGACTACCTGTGTGGTATATCATGCCTCCCGTTTCCCCTCCAACACCAAATGTCATCCTACAACTGGTGAAACCCATCACCACTACTAGTCAACCACCTCCCGGTGTCACTACTCCTTCCTCATCCACTAGTCCCACCCCTCTTATCAAGTACACTGGGGGCAGAGGCCCACAACCATATACCACTCTACCCCCACCAAAAATAGTTAAAAATCCCCCATGTTTCGCACTCCTCCCAAATTCTCTTTGTTTGATGAGTTGGGCCATGCTACCCATCAATGTCCACAATTACCTGCATTACAAGAACACATGTAAATGCTTGACGATGACCCCAACATCCTGGTTGTCCAACTGTACCCTACCCCTAAGCCTCGTGATAAATCACTGCGTACCAACCACCCTTGTGCCATATGCGCTATTTACATCCACTATTCACATCATTGCCCTGATCTCCTAGATTACAGAGCCGCTCTCTATGAGATGAATAACCTGGACCTCGAGACGGTTCCCCCCACCATCAAAGAAATCCACCCCCCAAAATCTCCGCCATCAGGAGAGGTAAATACCATTTATATGATCTCTACTACTAATGATTCCTCATCAACCAATTTGATGACACAAAGTTTCCACAATGATGAGGATATTCTTGAGGCTCTTACCACACCTGATTACCCCTGGGACGATATGCACCATTGTTCATATTTCCTCCTGAAGGAGTCCTCCACCACCATAGCCACCCAATTTTCGGTTGAGTCCAAAGATTTCCTCCCCACCAAAGTTGACTGGTTTAAAGATCCCATTCCCACCCCCAATGCCTTCGAGGATGGTAACATGGCCAATATCTCACCCACAATCCATATTGATATCTCTGCCTGCCCATGAACTCATTACTTTGGGAGCCTCTTGCACTGAGCATGAGATCAGAGAGTACAAGAAACTCTTCCAAGAGTTCTGCGATGTCTTTTTCTGGTCCTACACTGAAATGCCTGGTCTTGACCTTGCTATCATAGAACACCACATTGACACATGGCCAGATGTACCCCCCGTTCACCAGAAACAACACCCCATTCATCCATTAAAGCTCTCTGTCGTTAAAGCCGAGATTGAGAAACTTCATGTAGTAGGTTTCATTTATCCTATTGCATACACCTCTTGGGTTTCCAACCCCGTCCCTATTAACAAGAAACAAGGCACCATCAGAGTATGTACTAACTTCCATGATTTAAACCAAGCATAACCCAAAGAAAACTTCCCCATGCCATTTATTGACCAACTCATCGATGCATGTGCGGGGCATGAGGTCCTCTCCTTCATGGACGGTTTCTCTAGGTACAACCAGATTCAGATCCACAAGGAAGATCAATAGAAGACTACCTTCACTACCCAATGGTGCACCTTTTCCTATCCTGTCATGCCTTTTGGCCTTAAAAATGCTGGCGCCACCTTCTAGCAAGCCATGACCTATTGTTTTCACGACTTGGTCCATATCCTACTAGTCTATCTTGATGACCTCACTGCACATTCTAGGAAACGATCAGACCACCTTAATGACCTTTGGCAAGTCTTTCTGCGTTGTCGCAAGTATCAGATCCGCTTGAACCCACTCAAGTGTGTCTTTTGCATTCTGGTAGGCCGGTTTTTGGGTTTCATTGTTTCCCACAAAGAAATCGCTGTTGATCCCCTCAAATTTCAAGCCATATTAGACCTTCCCATACCATGCACGCTCCGATAGCTATAGAGCTTACAAGGGAAATCTAATTTTCTTCGCCGCTTTGCCCTTGATTATGCCACCACAGTTAATGGTTTCTTACGTCAAATTTGTACTCACATACCCTTTGTTTGGGATGACCAGGTGCAAACTGTTTTCGAATCCCTTAAAAAATATCTCACACAAGCCCCTTTGATCTCCCCTCCAGATTTCTCTCACCACTTAATCCTTTACGTCTCTGCGTCTGAACACGCTGTGTCAGGAGTCCTTGTCCAAGAAGACGTTGCTCTCTAGGAGCATGTCATTTATTATGTTAGCCAGACCTTATCTGGACCACCCCTACGTTACCCGTATGAAGAGAGGATGGCCCTTGCCATCGTCTTTTCCGTACAAAAAGTGCGACATTACATTTTACTCAGTCATACCACAGTTGTCGCCGACTCCAACCCCATGGTCTATCTCTTGAACCAACGACTTCTGCAAGGTCCCGTTTCTAAATGGGTAATTATCCTCCAAGAATATGACCTGACTTTCACAACCCCTAAGAGCACTAAAGCCCTCGCGCTTTCCTAGCTCATAACCGATCTACCATCCCTTTTGCTGTCCCCACAAATCTACGATGAGTTACCCGACAATCACCTATTCATCATCTCGTCCGATGACCCATGATACAGTGATATTTTGCTATACCTTCACACATAGAATCTTCGACCGGACATGAATCGCAATGGCCGCCGTTGTATCTGTCACCGTGCCTCTCGGTATCTCCTCTTGGGAGATGTCCTTTACCGGCGCAGGGTGGACACTATCCTCCATCATTGTCTCACACACACAGAAGCCAAACAAGTCCTCAATGACTGCCATAGTAGCACCTATGGTGGACATTTCTCAGGAATGACCACCGCCCAAAAGGTCATCCGCGCCGGATACTTCTAGCCTACACTCTTTATCGACTGCATCACAGTGGTCAAACATTGCCATAATTGCCAATTTTTTTCCCCTAAGGCTCGGACACCACCCACCCCATTACACCTAGTCGTCATCGTTGGTCCCTTCTGCAAATGGGCCATCAACTTCATGGAATGTTAACCCTCATCCAAAAATGGCCATAAGTACATCATTGTCATCGTCGACTACTTCACCAAATGGGTTGAAGCCATGCCCACCTTCAATTGTAAAGCCGACACCACTGCACGTTTCTTTTTTAACCATGTTATCACACGATTCGGGGTCCCCAAACAGCTGGTCTCAGACCATGGTTCACATTTTGAAGATTCCATTTGACGTGAGTTGTCCACTCTTTTGAAGTTCGAACATCAATATTCTTCTACTTACTACCCCCAAGGGAACGGCCAAGTTGAGGCCATTAACAAAATTTTAAAAACCATCCTCCAATGCATTGTTGACCGACATAAGTCCAATTGGCATCAAATGCTTTTCCCTGCATTATGGGCTTACCATACATCAACTAAGACCGCCACCTATTTTACCCCATTTCATTTAGTTCACGGTGTAGAATATGTCCTCCCCATCGAGTGTCAGATACCTGCCTTACACATCGCCATCGAGCTTCTCCCAGACACCTCCCCACTCGAAAAATGTCTGCTATCATTAGAACAATCTGACGAAGACCATCGCGCCACCCTCCAAACTATTGAAGCTGCCAAGAACTGCTCCAAGGCTAGTTATGACAAACATGTCCACCCACGAACTTTCTATGAAGGAGACCTAGTCCTCACCTATGACCAAGCCCATGACAAGACCGGTAAAGGGAAGTTTTAATCCATGTGGAAAGGCCCTTACATCGTGCATACCTTCCTCAGACATGGGGCATATATTTTAAGTGACTTAGAAGGCCACCATTTGCAAAACCCCCGTAATGGGTTGTATCTTAAACACTTTTATCCTTAAACAAACCCGCATCCCCATTGGTCTGTATTGTACAGTTTGCTTTCTTTTTGTTTTTCACTTTTTTACCGCAACTTACACTTGTCCTTTTTTGCATGATCACAGATGGACCATCTTCCACCTTATTACATTGGCTTTGCCGATGGAGCAAGCCGCCGGTCTCCAAACCTAGCCTCTGCAGCCTAGGTCTTATATTCCCCTTCACATGAGTTGATCCACCTTGATGGAATGTGCATAGGCGCTGCTACCAATAACCAGGCAGAGTATGATGCTGTGACCGGTCTCCTAACTACTACCCTTTAGATGGGCATATGTCACCTTCATGTGTTCCTTGACTCCCAACTACTTGTCTCCTAGCTCAACAACTACTACCAAGTGCGCGACCCCTACCTCTTTCGCAAGTTCCTGCGCACAAAACAACTAAGCCGACAATTTGAATCCATCTCCTTCACCCATGTCCCACGAGCTCAGGATAGTGTCGCAGATCAAAATGGCTAACAACATCCTTGATTGGCATATAAACCATCCATCATGCATCATCATACCATATCATCACATGAAAAAACATATAAAAATCCCAAAAAGACTGCATTTACAACAAGGGGCATCCACGTGCCTATCATCCAATATTATTTGCATCCATGTGCAATACATAATACAAAATAAACAGGGGGCATCCACGTGCCTATCATCATACACCACTTGCATCCACATGCACTACACACATACAAGAGACCACAAGCGCATCCACGTGCGTACAATAATCATAACTGCAAAAAATGCATCCATGTGCATATCTATATAAATAAACATCAATGTTATACACATGACCTGAGTACCGTAGCACTCAATTATACAAAAAATATAAATACATAGCAAAGCCTCATGACATACATGTCGTAGCTACAAAAAAAACCTCGAGTGTCCATACACATTGGGGGGAGTCCTCCATACTCCCTAATGAGAGTCATAACCTCTATCACTGCCTATATCGGTTGCCTCTGACTCCTCATCCCCTGAGGGATCTTGTGCCCTACTCCTCTCCGCTAATATGGACACCCAATCGCAATCGATCGAAAGTTTCGTGGAGCCTCGAGGTAGGCCTCGATCACATCTCAATCCAGGTCCCTCCACCCCTCATCATTAACCCCCACCAGTAGATTATATAGAAGAACTCGTAGGGACTCCAAATTCCCCTTAGCATCCCATCGAAGCATCTCCCCTCGGTCTGGCTGGGCTAGTATAGCCGCATGTCCCCTGCGGTCTACGTGTCCCTGTGGCGGCCTCGATCCAACATCTGCATCACATCCAAGAATGTCCATAGTCAGTACCAGCATATACATCTATCAACCCTAACATACACAAAATCTGCAATAAAACAATTAAACAGGTGGATACATACCATTTGGCCCCCATGCCTGCCTTAGAGGTCATGGCGCCTCTGGATCTCATGTGTAATCCATATCCTTGTATGCATAGTCGTCCAAAATCAGCGGCATCTGTAAACACTAAAGATAGAGCTCCCCTATTGAAGTATCTCTTGACCTCTCCACCACCCTGCTGGCACATCATCTGTCCCCACTACACCATGCGCGGTTCCCTTAGCCCTCCTGGCCTAGTTGGCACCCGCGGCCGCAGTGTCAGTACCCGCTCCATAAAGAAGGAACAAAGAAAGGATCCATAGCAGAACCCCTTTCCAGCCACCTTCACCTTGCTCAGCTCCCGCTAAACACAGGTAAGGAACATCTAGCCCCAGGCAAAGTATGTGCCATGCAACACTCGCTCCACTAACTGCATCTGGCCCCTCGACACCCGTTCGGGTGCCTGTGACCCCAACACCTGAACAACACACATCGCAATTGCTCACACTACTAACTCCTATAGGTCACTAATACGAAGTGCATTCCTATGCACTTTAGCATCCAGAACACAGTAGCACTCCAACATCTCCTCTATGTCCACATCCGCGGACACCCGTGGCTGCATATCAGCCACCCTACCCAAACAGGGCAGTCCCGTCAAGAATTATACACCCTCCAGGGTGAGATCCAACCTCTCCCCTTGCACCATGAATGCCTGTTTCTCCAGGTCCCAAAACCCTACCAACCTGTTCAGCAATAGTCTCGCTGAACGCATCATCGGTACCTGTGCGAACTTCAGAAGCCCGCACAACCCGAAGGTCAACTGAACATGCCGATCCTCCAGATGAACTCCATCATGTGATCAAGGATCTCCCGCTCCCGCCATAGCACAATTGGCATCCTGTCAATCACACAATGAAAACTCATTAGACCCTCATCAAATAAATAACTGATTTCCCCCCCGGTATAACCCTAAAGCACGATCCAGATCGCGGCTTTAGAGCCCCATGCGACGATCTCAAATCACAGCTCTTTGGATTTGTTAGAACATTTTTCCACCTATGTACATTAATCATTTATTAATGATGATTAATTAGCCCAAGTGATTAATGATTACATCCCTAAGTTGATTAGTTGGTAAATGGTCAAATTATCATGAACTGGTTAGCAATGTGAACAAGTGCTGAGTCAAACCAGCTTTGTGGAGCGCTCCCCAGGACAATTAATGCACTCAGCATGCCTAGAGCGCCCTCCTCAGGTCATTTAATGCACTCAGCATGCTTCTCTTCTACCTAGGGCGCATTTGCTCACTTTGTGGACAATCTTGCCTTGTTTTGTCATATTTTTGACCATTTTTAGACTCCAAACCTCTAACCAACCAGTTTCTTCACATGTGTGAGGTCACATGGGCCTGTCCAGTCATTCCCAGCATTCACACTGCAGATTCGAACCAGTTTGGGATGGTTTGGGATATTTTGGTCAACCTAGGGGGGTTTGAGCTTTTTCTAAGCTAGATCAGTGTGAACACTCCAGATGGATTCGAATTCTTCCAGATTTGTATATATGGGTGTTCTTAACCTTTGTTAAGGTTGGACAGTTAATAACATTGACATTATTCACCATTTCATGTGTATTGTTCTTCATTCATTTAAATTTTTTTATGCTAATTCTTGCAAATGTTGTGCAATCTTTCACCAGTGAGGAATCCACAGTAGCTAGATTCAACTGTGCTTGAGATTTTACATGGTATCAGAGCTCTTGGAGCTAGAATTCGAACCAGCAGACTGTTGTAGTGGATTGCCAGAAACAGTGGAGAAACCACATAATTCCTGAGGCCATTGCCTTGAGCTTACTGGAGAAATCTAGTGGCTCCTCTCAGGTGTGATGCTCTCCCGAATGCACCCACTATCCATACAGGGTTCGAATCTGTGAGTGTAGATCCCTCCAGAGTGATTTGAGAGTTGTTTGCAGGTATTGGAGTTCATCATTGTCAGCAAGTGCGAATTGCAGCAGAGGAGAATGGAGCCATCTCACCCAAACGTGCTCACACCCTTCAACTATTTCGATTGGAAGGCAGAAATGGTGATTTTGCTGAGATCCAAGGGTCTCTACAGAATCACGATGGGAACTGAGGTTGAGCCAAACTCAGCTGTGGAGAAATCCAAGTTTTTTAACAGAATGGATGAGGCATTTGGCCTCCTTTGTCTCAGCATTTCGAGAGACCTCCTGTTTCATGTGGAAAGTCTAGCAACTCCAAATGAAGTGTGGCTCAAGCTTGAGACACTGTTTGGAAAGACTGATGAGATGAGAGGCCACCAGCTCGAAAATGAGCTTGTCTCACTGAGCCCAGGGAATTTCGATTCCATCCAGGACTTCTTCACCAAGTTCAAGAACTTGGTCTTGCAGATCAGACAATGTGGCATAGAAAAGAAAGAAGAACAGTTGGTGTTGTCCATTCTCTCCAAATTGGGTTCTGAATACTCAGTTTTTGTGTCTTCCTTCAACTCCACAAGGCTCACAGTTAGAGGTTGGAAGATGCCATCTTTGGCTGACTTCATGGAGATGCTAACTCAAGAGCAAGACAAGCTGGTCTTGATGGGCTCCATCAAGCAAAAAGACCAAGTTCTTGCAGCTGGAGATTCGAAATATGGAAGAGGCAAGCAAAAACCAAAGGGGCCGAAACCTCAAGAGAAGAAGATGAAGGAGAAGAAGCATTCAAGTGATGAAAGCTCAAGTTCAAGTGATGAAGATTCAAAAGTCAAGAAGATGAAGAGCAAGAAAGAGAAGCCCAAATGTGGTTATTGCAGAGGTTCTCACAATGAAAAATCATGTTTCAGAAAGAAGATAGACATTCTAACCAAGCTACTTGAAGAACATAACATTGATGTTCCAGATTTTGCAAGAAGAGAAGAAGCCAAGCTCTCTTTGGAACAAGATCATTGCCTCTATGCCACATGCAAAGGTAAAAAGCTCTATGATTTGGGTGAAAGAGCCAAATATTTTTCTGATATCTCTGTTTCTGATTTACATTCTGATATATCAGATTCAGAAAAATCAGTCTCTTCCCTGAAAGAATCTCCATCCAGTTCACCGAAGCTTTCTCCCAATACTAGTAATTTTTCACTAGTTTTTGACATGCCTTCTGAAAGCTCTTTCCCACTTCAATCAGATCTTTCATATTCTGATATGGAAGATAATATGCAGGCTGATATACAGGTTATGACAGCCATCAAACCATTTCCCCAACCATCGGATGCCCAAAAGACCACACAAACCCCAAGTTCTACAGTTGGAAAATCTCACAATTTTATTGTTTCCAAAACTGTGTCACTGATCTATCTTGGTTTTATGTCTTGCATATCATTCCTTGGTTGGACAGCCATGTCATTGGCTATCATGGGACTGCTGTTCCACATGTCTGGACCTGATCTTACCACCTATGGTTCAAAACTCAAGTCTCCAGACCCTTCAAGTTTGCTCAACTGTCAGTGTGATCCAGTTACACACACTTCTCTTACTGTAAAACCATTCGATCATGGAGACATTATACCTCTAGTTTTTGCTGCTCCATATGGCTCCTATTCTGATATATCAGATCCACATGATCTCTATTACAGATTTGGGAAGGTGCTACATCAGTTCGGAAGGAAGATTCATGGTTTGATTTGCCATGTGGAAGCTCCTCAAAATGCAGATTTTGTTGAGATTTTTGATGTTCTTTGGGAAGGATTTTGCAGAGATATCTTTTCCATTATTGATCATGTATTCATATCAGAGTATGTATGCAGCAAGAAGCATTCTTATAATGCTCCCCCATCATCAAATGATGAGATTCAAGGAGCCTTCCAGCATGTTTTTTTCCTACAAAACATTGAAGAATTGGTGCATGATCATGACATCCACAACATCTTCACCAAGTATTTCAGCAAGAAGTTGTTCATTCAACTCATTCAAGTGAAGAACAAGACCTGTTGAAGGCCTTTTGATCATCTCTGTATCATGTCCATTCTTGAGGGAGGATTTTTCCCATGTGGTTTTGCCTCTTTCCTCATTTTACATGGACAAATAAATTTTATGATGTAAAAGGTGACTTGAGCCTAGTTGCCAAGGCCTTAATTTTTGATATTTCACTAAGTCTAGCTTAAGGGGGGGTGTTAGAACATTTTTCCACCTATGTACATTAATCATTTATTAATGATGATTAATTAGCCCAAGTGATTAATGATTACATCCCTAAGTTGATTAGTTGGTAAATGGTCAAATTATCATGAACTGGTTAGCAATGTGAACAAGTGCTGAGTCAAACCAGCTTTGTGGAGCGCTCCCCAGGACAATTAATGCACTCAGCATGCCTAGAGCGCCCTCCTCAGGTCATTTAATGCACTCAGCATGCTTCTCTTCTACCTAGGGCGCATTTGCTCACTTTGTGGACAATCTTGCCTTGTTTTGTCATATTTTTGACCATTTTTAGACTCCAAACCTCTAACCAACCAGTTTCTTCACATGTGTGAGGTCACATGGGCCTGTCCAGTCATTCCCAGCATTCACACTGCAGATTCGAACCAGTTTGGGATGGTTTGGGATATTTTGGTCAACCTAGGGGGGTTTGAGCTTTTTCTAAGCTAGATCAGTGTGAACACTCCATATGGATTCGAATTCTTCCAGATTTGTATATATGGGTGTTCTTAACCTTTGTTAAGGTTGGACAGTTAATAACATTGACATTATTCACCATTTCATGTGTATTGTTCTTCATTCATTTAAATTTTTTTATGCTAATTCTTGCAAATGTTGTGCAATCTTTCACCAGTGAGGAATCCACAGTAGCTAGATTCAACTGTGCTTGAGATTTTACAGGATTTGAGTCACGATCGTAGATCGTAGCTGTCAAGGCTACAGTCACGGTCATGAATCACGGATTTCCTGACCCGAGTCGCGATCTTGGACCGTGACTGTAGAGGTTGAAATCGCTATCCAGGATTGCATATTCAGCCTCAGAACTCGCGATCCAAGATCGTGATTCCACCTTGGACACCCGTGATCCATGCCCTCGTGGACCGTGCAAACCCCCTTGGGGACCCACCACCTCCCCGAACCCAGCAAAAAGTTAAAGGTATGAGTTTAAAGGAATACCCGCAACTCACGGATCTGAAATCAGCTAGTCAGATCGTCCAGAAACACCACCTAAGATCTGGTCCACTTTGATCTCCTGTCAAAGTCAACAGTCCAACTGACACTTGTCATGTTGGGTCCACTTACTATTTATAGCCCGTTGAATTTTTCTTGTTTCGGCCATTTTGGATCCATACGGAGTCCATTCTCTGAACCATTTCCACCACTGGACTCAACACGATGAAACTGTCATGATGGTTGACTCGTTTTCTTATTTTTTCCGAACAATTTTTTGAGCATTTTTTCTAGACACCTCTCATCACCTTGTTTTGCATGCCACATCGACCGTAGCTCATTTTTTATATACTTTATGTCATCGGATTCATTTTTCCGTGATCGTTATGATGCTTGAGATCATTTCTCACTCTCACCCTCAGATTTTTTGGGTATTTTTTTCAAAATGCCCCCTATCGCCTCGGTTCACGTGCCACCTCGATCGTCGTCTGTTCTGACATTCCTTATATCACCGGATTCATATTTCCGTGCCTGTGATGATGCTTGAGACCATTTCTTTCTCTCACCAGAACCTTTTTTGACATCGTGACATTTCACCTTGTTGCTGCAATTTTCATACCACAGCGGCAACAGTCGGTTTTTTACACCACCTTTGCATCACAACTTATTCATGAGCCCTTCACTCCATCCATACTGCAGTTATTGTGTTGTTTTGCTACAATTCATCATCTGGCAAGGAGGCCCCACTAGTGTTCCCCCCCCCATTCTTGACTCTCATTCGTGTCCCTTGAATGAGCACTTCCTCCTTGCTTGACCATTTCTTTTGTTTGGTATAATTTTATCCCTTTTTAAGGCCGGACAAGTCCTTTACGAAAAAGGCACTTAGGGAGTTTTTGTTAAGCTCTTTTCTGACTTCTAAAAGAATGAAAAGATCATTGAGCAATCTTTCTTCCTTTCATGCTTGTTAAAGTACCTAAAAGGGCATCTATCTGGTATAAGTTTAACTCTTTTCCGAACTTGGTAGACTAATTACGAAAAAGGAATACTGTAGTCACACTAGCTAGAAGAGTTCTTCATTGCATCTTTTTATTCTTTTTTGGGCCTTGGAGACTAACACACAAAAAAGAACCCCCTTGGAGTCTTCTTTTTGCTTTTAGACTCTCTAAAATTGAAAGCAACCACAAGCATGCACCATCCTGGGCTCGTACAACTCCACATGACAGTACTAGTCCACTATTTTAGAGTCTTCTTATCACTTTCAGACTCCTTAAAATTGAAAGCAATCACGAGCACGAACTGTCCTGGGCTCATATAAACCACACGATAGTACCATTTTGAGCACACTTCTTCCCGCTCCTTAAACCATAAAGAAGTCCCCCCAGTGCCTCTCGGCACCATGATCGATCATCTTGGCAGCACCCCTAATAAGGTCGCCTTTGTTCAGAGTATTCTACAGTCTCCTACAATCTTACACCAACTTGAGTATCACTCATCCCAGTCACCATCCCTGATCCATTAAAGCTATGATCCCCTTCCCACCAGTCAGTTTCATATGCTGCCCGATCACCCCCACCATCATACTATGAACAAAGGAAGTTTGAGTCCACCCACTCTATTTTCCCAATTATTCCCCACCCCCACAGTATGTCAGTCCTACCATTAGTACTCTCACACTTCGGTTCTCCACCTTGTGCTCTTATCAAGGAAACATCATTTTCTTGCTAGTTGCAGGTCTCCCTCTGTCGACGATAGCCCATCTATTCTAGATGATAGAACCAGAGGTCCCTGCGCCTTGGACTCATCACCATCTGTGGTGAGTGCCTATGGACCATTTTGAGAGGATTCATCAGTGCCTCTCTGAATGGTTGTTTCTCACATGCTCGACTTCAACACCTTGATCACATCGTTGAGAATCGCGCAGGGTATATATCCCTTTAGTTATTTTTCGAAGACCCCAGACTTCCCCCGACTCTAACACATTGGTGAGTCACCTTGGAACACCCAGTTATATGTTCCCATGGATATTCGGGTTGCGTTGGTGATTGTATTCGAAATCCATCCACTTATATGCATCCTTGAGTACCTAATCCAGTGTACCATTGAGGATGTATGACTCCCCGTCACTATGATACTACAGTTCATCGGTTCCTCTGGTACCATACTTAGCACCACTATTGATATTCCAGTGTATCAGTTCTTCAGCTCCGACATGGTTAGCCCGGCAGGATGTCCCAGATTTGTGTCCCCTCTGGACCCTTATGATGTACATAGTGGTTCTCCATGTATCTTTCAGGTCCCCATTTTTGGGCATCATTATTGTTATTTTTACATATCTTGATACGAGCATGGGAATGCTTGCCTCGTCCATATATTGAGAGTATTCCTCATCCATTAATGAGGTCATGTATTTTCAGTTTTTGTAGTTTGTTCGGGACCGTTGTTCTGGGCTCTAATTCGTTTCTTCTCCTCTCCACATCCCAGGAAAACCATAAAAGACCTATGATGTCTATCGTCCATACGATGAGCTCCTTCCCTCACACATCAGGGGGCAATCTGTTAACACCTAAAAAGTGCTCACTACCTCATCTCCCTCATTACATGACTCATTTGTCTATATTTCCTACCATATTTGCCTCCAAAACCCTTAAAAACGTTTAAAAAGCCACCAAAAAGGCCAAAAAACCCCTTTTCCCCCAAAAATAATTTAAATTTCCTCCAAAAATAGCGAAAACCCTCTAAAAAGGGAATAAGAAATATAAAAAAGAGGAAAAAGAGGGAAAAAAGAAGAAAAAACCCTATCCAATTGACCTAAACCATATGGTGCCAAAAACCATGGGTCAACACTCCACCACTAAAAACCTATAAATAGGTGATGGAGGCTCCCCATTTCATATCCATAATCTTCCCTATCCTCACTCTGCCAAAATCACTCTCGAAACCCTAGCTTATCATTTGAGCTAGCTTTTCCCATTTGAGTGCCCCTTTTGGCCCATCATCCAAACACCTTGGAGAAGGAGAAGGAACACATTGGAGCATGGAAGAAACCCTCCTAGACTACTGCAAGAGCTCCACCAGCCTCAACACTTGAGGTAAATTTAATACAAAAGAAAATCTTTATCATATTGTCATGTATTTTTATTTTTGTTAATGCTCATGCTAGGTTAAATTTCATACTGTTTTATTAATTTAATTTACTGTTTATTGAACTGCTACTAAGGAGGCTCTTCTCCTTAGTAGGTGCTCATTTGCACAAGCTAGGGTGAAAACCCTAGCTACAATATATATACCTACAACCCACCCACTCCTCATCCCCTATCCCTATCCCCCCTCCTCTCTCTCTCTCTGCTCGCAACCAATCCATTCCTCATCCCCATATCCTTATACCCCCACCTCTCTCTCTCTACCCCTAAAATATCTTTCTCTCTCTAATAATACACCCAACATATCCCCCCCTAAACCCACTCCTCATCCCCTTAACCCTACCCCTTTATCCCTCCCTACCCCAGAAGCCCCCAGTCTTCACTTCCTACCCCTACCACCCATCTCTCTCTCTCTCTCTACCTATAATATCACTCTCTTTAACCCTAACCTATAATTTTCTCTCCACACCTAACCACTTTCTCTCTCTACTCATCACCCTCCTCTTTATTTTCCTAATGTCCCTCCTAATCCTCCTACCTCTCTCTCTCTCTCTCTCTCTCTCTCTCTCTCGTGCGCGCATGCACGTACTTCTGTTCTCTCTCCCCAAAATCCCAACATCCAACTCTTCAACTACACCCCCTTCTCTTAAATTTCCCTACTCTTCCCTAAAAAACTAAATTCTTGATCTCTACCTCTTCCTATACCCAAATGTCCCTCCTCTCCCTACCCCTAATCATCCCCCAAAACTCTCTCTCTCTCTACTCATAAACCTCTCTCTTCTTCCCTAAAACCCATCCTAATCTCTCTACCCCTAACCACACTCTCTCTTCCCTAAACCCCCTCCCCCTTACCAAGTCTCTCTCTCTCTCTCTCTTTCTCTCTCTCTCTCTCCTAACAATTACTAACACCCTCCATCATTCTTTCTTTCCTATACTCATCCACTTAACCCTAAACCCCAACACTTTATCTCTCCCCCATCCCCTTAACAACCATCCGCTCTTTCTCTCTCTCTCTCTCTAAACCCATACTCATCGACCTACCCATAACCCCCAGGCCTCTGCCCCCATCTCTTTCTCTCTAAATGCCCTAATCCTACCCCTACCTCTAACCTCTCTCTCTCTCTAACCCTTACTAAACACTCTCACATTCTCTCTATCCCATACTCCTTCACTTACCCCTAAAAAAGACTACTTTCTCTCTGCATCAAACCCTTAAAACCCACCCCCATCCTCTCTCTCTCTCACTCACAGCACTACTACCACTACTATTAACCTCTCTCTCTCTCTCCTCCACCTAACCTTTACTAAAACCCTCTCTCATTCTCTCTCACTCTCATACTCCTCCATCTACACCTGACCCCAATTGTTTTATCTTTCTCCAATCCATTAACACCCTCTCTCATTCTCTCTCTCCCCTAGTCCACCTACCCCTAACCCACACTAATTTTTCTCTCTCCCAACCCACTAACACACACCCGCTCTCTCTGTGTCTCCCACTAACCCCCCTTTGTCTCTGTAAACCCACTCATTCTCTCTCTCCTACTCCCACAATTAACCAACCGCCCCATCTCTCTCTCTCCCCGAACTCCCAACCCCCAAATCCTTAACTATACCCACTTCTCTCAAACTTCCCTACTCTTCCCCAAACCACTAAAATATTTATCTCTTCTTCTTCCTCTCCCCAAACGTCCCTCCTCCCCCTACCCTTAATCACCCCCCAACTCTCTCACTCTCTTTGTATCTCTCTCTCTACACATAACCCCCTCTCTTTTTCCCTAAACCCACTCTCTCTCCCCTAAACCCCCTTCCCTCAACTACCCCTTTCTCTCTCTCCTAACCATTACTAACACCCTCCCTTATTCTCTCTCTCCTATACTCATCAACTTACCCCTAAACCCAACACTTTCTCTCTCCCCCAACCCCTTAACAACCACCTATTATTTCTCTATCTCTCTCTATAAACCTAACTCCCATCTCTCTCCCTCTCCCTAAACCCCTACTCATTAGCCAACCCATAACCCCCACCCATATTCCCCCATCCTTTTCCCTCTCAACCCTCTAATCCTAACCCTACCACTAACCTCTCTCTCTCTCTCACTAACCCTTACTAAAACACTCACATTCTCTCTCTCTCGTACTCCTCCACCTACCCCTAACAATGAATGCTTTCTCTTTCTCCAAAACACCTAAAACCCATCCCCCATATCTCTCTCTCATTCACTTCATTACTAACACTACCATTAACCTCTCTCTCTCTCTCTCTCTCTCTCTCTCTCTCCCCCTCTCTCTCTCTCCCCTCCACCTAACCCTTGCTAACACCCTCTCTCATTATCTCTCTCCCATACTCCTCCATCTACACCTAACCCCCACTACTTTCTATTTCTCTGACCCAGTGACACCTACCCTCTCTCTCTACTTCTATCCCCCCCTCTCATCTCTCTCTCTCTCTCTCTCTACACCCTACCCCTTGCTCTCTCTCTCACCCAAATCCACACCCCACACTACTTAAGTACACCCCTCTTCTCTTTAACTTCCTATTGGTGCCTAGAAAATCTCAACATCGAGAGTAGGGATTCTCCACGGTAAATAATCCCAATTATATCGTTCATCATTTGGTGTAGGGAATCTGTCTGATTTATGGTCTAGCTATTGTTAGGGTGTTTGTTTTAAAAGTTTAACCGTTGCGGCCTGGTCCATCGTTTATATAATTTTAATTTAAGTTATGAAATGCAAGTGCCCTATTAATGCATTTAATCTATAACTGACAGGCAGAAGCCTCGGAAAGTGATGCATAGGTTCTTACCTCCCGTCTTATCACTCCTCCCCAATAAATTCATTTATTTATTATCTAAACTAACTATCCTATCCCCACAGGGAGAAAATTTAAAGTGAGAGTAATAAGCTGAAATGTTTAGGTAAATTTGACAGATAGACATTAAAATAAACATTCACATTTCCAATAGAAATTATCAAAGATAGCTCTGATTTTTATTAAAGCAATTTATTACTCTGTTACACATAAACATTTGCATGAAATAAAGAAACCATTCATCATCATTGAAATAGTTCGACAAAATTAGAAAGATCTCACAATATGATATAAGTAGAAAATAAAATTTTTTGTTCCAACAATCACACGTTCTAGGCAAACATTAGTGCAAGATTTTCCCTAGCGAATCAATATTTCTCACTAGCAAAGAAATAGTTCTTTTACAAAATGCTTCCAACATCTAATTAACCAGCCAAAATTCCTTTTACAAGCCTTCTCACCATATATTTATATTAAGAAAAATTGTCTCCATATGGTTGTTTGGTTTGCCTACCCTAACCTTTCGATTCGCAAAATTTGTCCTTTAGTGTTTGCACAAAGAATATTACAATAAAATACAAAATATTAATTTCCAACTGGCCTTTCTAGATTAGAGATATATTTGGCCTACATGTCAGTATCTTTAGACATAATGTTACATTGTGTGGGTTCCAATACTTTCAAAGCTGTCTCATGATGCGACGACTCTCTTTCCACACTTTTCACTCCTTCTGTTGCTACTGTGTTGTTGTCCTCCAGAAAATAAGCATTGATGGATGCTTGCCAAATGTATTGATGGAGATCTTGTCTTGTCAACAAGTCTAGTTTTTTAATGTAGTCTAGGTCATCCTTCAACGCATTCTGCAACTCCATCAAATGTTGGTCTCTGTGAGGAAGCTCATCCAAAGTTGGAGGTATAGCAAGCTGACATTTTTCATGAATCCGATGAATCTTCTGGTAGAAACCTACACACTTCTCGATAGTTTTATATATTTCATTGTTTATCCTCTTGCCATCTTTTTTGCAAAACTCAAGAAGACCTATGTCCAAATTCGAGTCTTCATTTGTCTTTTGAGGCAAGTGATCAGGGAAATCTGATTTCCCTTCTCTCCACGTCATTTGCTTCTTAATATTAGTTGCAGTGTTCACTAATCTTTGCCTGATCCTCATCGATTCTACACCAATCTCTTTGATCCTCACTATCATTATTTTCATCTTGTATACCTCCTCAGTGATCAATTCCTATGAGTGACATATTTTCTCCTGAATGTTACATGACTGCTCATGGAAAGGAGTCATGTATTTCTTCTTACTATTTTCCAACTCCATCTGTTCTATCATAGATTCCTTTTCTTTAACCAATTCTTCCAGTTGAGCTTCCAATTATTCGACTTGCTACTTTGCGGCTGACTCTCTTGTTTCCAATTCATTGATGTGGGATTCAAAGTCGCTCTTCTCGCCCTCCATTATCATTAACTGAACCGTCATTGCATATTTCTTTGCATCCAGGACCTGATAGTTAGAAAGTAGTTTGTCCTTTTCTGTGATTATGGCCTCATACTTCCTTTTCAACTCTATACCTTCTCCATGTGCCTTTACCAAGTTATCCTTTAACTTCAACATATTTCCCTTGTTGCACTCGATATCATTCAACAGCCTGTCAATGTTATTGGCACTTGCTTGTACAACTGTTATACTTACATAAGATGTGAATTTAGGGTCTCTATGACTACCCTCCATGATGTGTTTTCCTGGATAGTGACAACATTAGGATGGGCACCCGCTTTCAATCTCTTATCTATCCTCCTTGTGATGGTATTTCTCCCTGAATAAAAAATAATTGTGTCCAATTTGGCCACGCTATGTTGCTTTAACAGAGTGAAAGGTGTAAGCCCGATTTCTCTAAGTGGGAGGTGACCTATGGTCAACATGACACCTGATACTTTAGGTGGGTCTATGTTCATCTGTTGTATATTTGAGCTTCACCTTGAGTTTCCATGCTTTCCACAACTTCCTCTTGCATTTTTTCCTCATCTTATTTTCTTTGTTGCTCTTCTTCTTCTCTTTGCAGCTTTTCATCCTCCTCTTCTTTCTTCCTCTTTGCTTCTTCCTTCATCTTCTGCTTCGCTTCTTCCACTTGTAGCCATATAGCCTCTCCTTTTTCCTTCTGCAATTTTTCCTCCATTGTAGCACTGACAGTTTTGCTAGAGTCGGCACCACTTCTCTGAACAAAATGTTTTTTCAGCTCAGTCATATTTCTTTCTCTTCTGTACACTTTGTTAATAATCAAATTAACACCCTTAACCAAGTGAAGGAAGAAGCATATTTTTACTATGCACCTGCAACATGAAGACATAAGACAAGTACATAAGAGAATAGTCCTCTCTAATATAATCACTACTTCCATAACTGGAAGGATTTAGTGAATAAAGAAAGAGCCTAAAGAGACAAGGTTCAGTGATTGAACTACTCAATTGAATTCTCAAATCTAGTCTCCATCAGTCAACCGTGAGAATAAATACACAATATTGCATTAATTGTACTTAAATATGCTAAAGTTGTGACAAATCCTAAAAATACTATGGAAATTAAGTTTTTAATAAAAAATCATGAAAATGAATTATCCCACATTGTAAAGAGAAACTTGAGAGCCAATTTCCCAATGCTATAAAACAAAAGGAATTTGGGGCATGGTAGGAAGAGGCAAAAGGAAGAGAAAAGGCATGGTGGATATATTTGGAGGATTAGAAATCTTCGAATCTTCATCAAAGGAAAGGTTGGAGAAAGGATATCTCATGGAAAAGGAGAAAGGATGCACACCAAGCTAGATTGCAAGTATGTATCTTCTTCTTTAGCATAATATGAGACAATTCAATTCTCTTATAAGTCATGATTTTAAATGTGTTAGGGGCTGATAAATGATCATGGATTTTTGATATTCAAGATTGATATATTTCATAGTAATATATATGTTTTAAAGTATATCTAATACTACCTTAAAAGCTATTATCAGATTGACGACCATACTAGTTGATTTTTCTTGAAAATTTCTGATTTTTCTTCCAAATTTTTCATTTTTGGTGTTGTTGACACAAAGTCTATCAACAGGGGTTCACTTTGCACTGTTGCAACCAAACTATCAACCTAAATCCTTTATACAATGACCCAGAAAGGTGTAAGCCTTTCCAGCCACACTTGCAGAGCAAGTGCCATCTCACCCAAGGTGGATAAGAGGGCTGTTGGAGCCAAGCTTCTGCAGTTGTGTAGAGGATATGCACACATTACCTTCACACTAACCAGAAATTATCGCATTCATAGCATATTATTAACTATTCATTCACATCATAAATCAATCAAAGTCTCTAGCACACACATTTAGGACATACTCAACAACATATTCGCATCAACCAACAAAAAATATTCACATAACCCATTATTCATCATCATATCATTGCACAACAAAAAAATTCATATCATAACCGAACATCCTCATTCATTCATCAAAACCTTGTAGAAACTGTCAAGTCATCATATCGCAGATACAGAATGAACCCAAAAGATAGGATGAATCTCCAAAACTTTGATGCCTTTAGGCTTACAATCCTACTCTATTTATATTCTTCTATTCTATTACAAAATGGTCCACATGGCTGACTTGACTAATCTAACAAATCTTATGCTTCCGCAAAAATGACGAAAGTCCTTTTTTCCGTAGAATGACCCTTTCGCACCTGTCGGCTTCCGCACTTACTATGGATCTATCCCGTGCTTACAAGTGTTCTAACCTATGATACAAGTTTATAGGCTCCAAACTGGCCTAGATCCACTTCTACACTCCCAAAAACATCAAAGATGAAGCTAGATTTCAGCCTCCTTTGATAGAGAGTGCATTGAAGGGTTTTTCTTGAAAATTTATTCATTTTTGGTGTTCTAAACTTTTAGATATACTGTAAGAATGCCTTAATATCCCTTAAAGAACCTATTTTGTAGGTTTATAGGCTCAAAACCAGCCTATCTCCACTCCTACACTCTCAAAAACTTCTAAGATGAAGCTAGATATGACCTTCCTTTGTTAGAAGTGCATTGAAGGTTTTTCTTGATATTTGTGCCCAATTCCTTTGTTTTGCTAATATTTTCTTATTCTATGGGCTTAGGAATCCTTGATATCAGAGTGCATACCTAATTTTGATATTCCTTAGAAAAAATATTTGGGATATTTTCAAACTTTTGTAAGCTTCAAAGCCTCCTTGTTTCAGATTTGCATGAATTATTGAACTAGTTTTGAGATCTCTTTGCTTTGGCGCTGTTTGGTGCCTATATTTTTGCATTTTCAGACCTTATTAAGGATTCTAAATATTTTAATATTATTTTATCACTAAATTTGAAAATTTTTGAAGAGTTTGGGTTAGGATCTTTAGATTGGCAATTTTCCTCCCAAAACCACTAAAAATAGCCCAAATTGTCATTTCTTTCCAATTTTTTTTTAAATTGGTGTTAGATCCACTTGCTTAAATCCATATTTTTCCATTAGGTCCCTAATTGGATAGTATTGGGACTGATATTTGAAACAATTTTGACTCCTTTCATAATTTGCAAATAACAAAAATTAAAAACAAAAACATGAAGAACCTTTTAAAGACACCTAGTTTTGAATTTTCATTGTTTTAGGGCACTTTGAGGATTTCTTTTTGTACTCACAAAACTTCAAAAAGATTTTAAAACTTCTTAGGATCAGTTTAACACTAGTTAAGGAAAATTTGGGAGGGTTTGAGCTCCTTATATTTGGAATTTCTTACCAAAAACCTCCAAAAATGGCCCAAATTGACATTTATTTCAAAATTTTCTTAAATTTGTGGTAGATTCATTTGCTTAAAGTTATATGTTGTTGTTGGATCCCTGATTGCATAGTATTAGGACTGATATCTAAATTTTTTTAATTCATTTAAGAGTTTGCAAATCACAAAAATTGAAGAAATATCAATATTTGTTTGAAGAACCTTAAGACCCTTTAACTGTTGGATCTCATGAAATTGTTTATTTGAAACATGACACCAAATATCAGTTATAACATTTTAAAATATCATTTAAACACATTTCGAAAAGATATTTGCATTGAAAAAAAAAAAAAAATTAGAACATCACACTTTTAGTTATTTTGAAAACAATTTTCTTCCAAAAGCAAAAACAAGATTTAATTAGTCAAATTTTGTTTTCGATCTACAAGTATTTTCATTATACTCCTGCACGATTAGAAGAAGTTGTAGATTTGGATCTCAATTTTCTTGTGATAAGTTGTGTCTGAGCGACCGTATCCTCTTCACTTGGGCCTTTGGGCGATCTTGTGAATGAGAAAGTGGATCTCAAGTGTAACAATCTAGGATTTGATTTTTCAAGCATCTTATTTTTGAGCCACCATATCCTCTTCACTTGGGCCTTCGTGCAATCTTATGAATTAGAAAGTGGATCTCAAGTGTAACAGTATAGGATTTGATTTTTCAAGCATTGTTCTTTTGAGCCACTGTATCCTCTTCACTTGGGCCTTTGTGCGATATTGTGAATGAGAAAGTGGATCTCAAGTGTAAGAGTCTAGAATTTAATTCATAAGCATTCCAAAGGGATCAACATATCCTCTTTGCTTGCACTCTCAGGTGTCCTTGCAAATGCAAAACATAGATCCCCCATGTAATAGAATTAGATTCATTTTCCACTAAGATATATGTTTGGTTTATAATGATCTTTGAAATCAATTAGTATCCATATTTCAGAAGAACTGTGCATAAAGATACAAGAACTACCAAAACATTTTGCATGTTTGAAAGACACACATGAACCTCTAACCTTTCATTAGTCTAGAATATTCATCGAATTGAAAAGGTAGAGTAGTGAGCATATTGCATTATTTGGTTCATGTTTTTTGATTCAACACAACACCAATTTCACTTCTACTCCTAAAACTAAGAAAACTACCATTAAAAATTGGCGTTTGATCTAAAAATTGACCAACATTTGATTTTCATATCACCAATAAGAATAGGTTAGTGCCTTGGATTAATTTTGGAGAGTTAACACTCCTGGGATGCAAAAATTTTGAAACTAGCATTGATTACTGAGAGTTTAAATCCATTAGTAGCAAAAAACACTTGTCGGGAAAGTGCTTCTAACAAACGTGTTAAGCACGAGGTCAATCTGGATAAGTAAGGGTGGTTCCCCCCTCTTTATTTTTTAGTGGGACATGATCTCATGAAGGAATTCTATATGAAGTGATAATTCCTTGGGGTGACATCACTTTTCTAGAGTACCTGGTTATGAGAGTTGTCCTCGACTTACAACTATTCCACCCGGCCGTTGATTGTGAAGTGGTAGCTTTAGTTTCTCTTCCTAGGATATCACATAGGCCATTGTATGTGGGGAACTCTGACAATACCTGAGACATGCTTTGAATATTTTACTCGTTAGGAGGGTGATTGGTCAGGAACCAACACTTTCACCCACGACGATTAAATTTTATTATAACTGTTTCTCATACCTTCACTGCTAGCAATTGTTTGAGGCCTCATATACCTCAACACCTACTAGTTTTAGAAGGCCCTCTAATCCACCTTTTCACTAAGCTTCGGATCTTTGAAAAAGTAGTTTGCTTGCTTGGATCTATATGGCTTTTTACTGTGTGGACATTTTTTTATTTTTTTTGAGTCTAGACTGCATTAGGATTGTTTGATTCTATTTTTTGATCAAAATATTTTTAAACACGTCCTTTTATCAAGTTATTCAAAGTGTCTACTCTCCTAATCCACAGATCACGGTAGCAGCGAGGTGAGTCACCAGAAACTAAAGGCCCCACTACATCGTGCAGACGGATACAAAACACCCAACCTTTGGAAACTGAACAACTTCTAGATTCAATTAACAACAATAGAGAAGAACAATATCAAACAAATATTGAAACATTACCTACCAAGGAAAACACAGACATTGTTGATAATCTTGCTCCATTTGAAATTGAAACACTATAGAAAAATATAGCTACTCAGGTAAACCCACCTTTGACAAATATTTCAGAACCAGTGGTACTTCACATCAGTGAGCCACTTGATTACATCAATCCTCTTTTTGGATATTGGACTAATATGCAAAATCCCACAATTGACCCTATGGATTCATCAGGAGCACAAGTGACTACATCATCGCAACCTCAAAAAGTTGTTGGAGGTAGAAATACTTCCAATTTGGCCTCTACATCAATCCCAATAGTTAGTATGCCTGCCATTAGCACAAGTTCAACTAGCATTTCCATGCCAGTTGGCACGATTTTGGGTTCCAATGTTGGAAGTACATCCACTTCCTCTGTAGGAATCCATACTGTGGCGTGTGCCTTACCAAATTTGGATTTTCCATATGGTTTGGCTACTCAAGGTAAAAGCAATCAAGGAGTAAACAAAAATCCTCTTGGTATACCTAACATTTTTCCAAGTTCTACTTCTGGGGGAAATCCTTCACCATGGAATGGTAATATTCTTGGCGGAAGCAATGAACCATGGAACATTTATGCCATTTGGGGTTATGCTCCCCAACTTAGTGGAAATTCCCCAGGGAGTTATCCTCCAACTTATCCTAGCACAATTCCTAGGGGAAATCCACCTATCAACCTCGTTCCATAATGGAGTGGGGAGGTTTCAGGGAGTATCCAATCTTCTTGGGGCCCACCTTCGGAAGGAGGAAATCAATATTGGAATGATTATCTAAACCAAGGAAATAATGAATGGTTTGGTCATATTCCGGAAAGTAACCAATCTTTTTGGGGCTTGCTTCTGCAAGGGGGGAATCCATCCATCCATCCTATTCCAACATAGAATGGACAACATTCAGGAAGTAACCAATCTTTTTGGATACCACCTCTGCAAGGAGGCAATCAACCTTTCAATGATTTTCAATCCCAAGGACAATCACCATGGGGTGGTTGGGATCTAGGAAGTAACCAATATTCTTGGGCCCCACCTCCGCAAGGAGGCAATCCACCTATTGGTCATGTTCTAGGAAGTACCCAATATTTTTGGGGTCAGTCTCCTCAAAGAGGAAACCCACCTTGGAATTCTTATCACACCCAAGGACCACATCAATGAAGTGGTCAGGTTCTAGAAAGTAACCAATATTTTTGGGGCCTAACCCCACAAGGGGGAAATCCAACCATTAACCCCATTCCGCAATGGAGTGGTCAGGTTCCAGGAAGTAACCAATATTTTTGGAAACAACTTGCAAAACCTGCATTTGATCTAGCTAGGCCACCACATGGACCTCATGCCAAAGGTATGGTGGATTCTGTCAACCAACTTGAACAGATTACCCAACATTTGGGACAAGTTTCTATTCAGAATTCACAACCCACAACTGATCAGGCAATGCAGCAACCTGCTAATCCTTCCAACACTTTTGACATCCTTATAGTCTCATCCATATGCCTTAGAGGAAATAGGAAGAAGTATAAGGGTAAGCAAAGTGCTAATCCTTCCCAGAATTCTGAAATCCTTATAGTCCAATCTGAAGACCTTAGGGAAAAGAAGAAAAAGTACAAGAGTAATCACAATGCTAACTATGGGAAAAGAGAAGCACCGAACATGATTCAATGTAGTGGGAAACACCAATCCAATATTTTGACACCGATACCCCTACCAAGGGAAAACTAGCCAACCCCCCCGCAAGGAGGCAATGATCCAAATGCCAATGTCTTCATGTGTGATCATGAGGTGAACATTCAAACAAGAATTGATTCTTATTATGTCCCTCCTAGTACATCAGATCAATTGGTATCACAACCAAGTGCTTGTCTCTACATTCAGAAACCATCCATAGACTTAGTACCACACCCCCACAAAGGTGTTGTATGTAGAACAATGCATAATCCTAACACGCGATCTCCTTAGAACAGTAATGTTCTTGAGGACCTAGGTCAAGTACCATGTGCCATCTTGGCCTTGGAGGTATTGCAATGTCGTCCTGTGTAAAGAAAGGAACTATTGTTTACAATTGGTGCTGTTTATCCTTCCGATGCGACTTCGATCACATTAGACATAGACCATTCAATATGTAGGATCCTTTTGAAGTTGCTTTTCAGATTAAAGTAATGACTCATGGTAAGAACATTTGTTGAACCATAGTAGATGAAGGGACTTGAGCTTGTGTAATGTCATTTAAATTTTGGCAAGCATTTGGATCACCCCTATCTACCATAGAATTTTCATACCAAGTTACTCGAATAGCTTTGGTAGATTCATATCAAAATATTCCCTTGATGGAGGAATATGATTCGGTTACTTGGCCCATTTGGGCTGTGAGATATCCCAGCTCACATGATTTCTTGGATTACATTTTACCATCAAATGAAGATATCCCTGAACTTGTGAACATTTGGTTGCACCCACCTAAGGACATATTTTGTGGGGCCACTGGGAGCATAATTGGATTAAATATATCCAAGTATAGGAGCATGATTTGCATGTTCCTAGATTTGATATGGTATATTTGGAAGCTTGCATATAGGTTTAGGCTATCCCTTTGTGAAGATGCATTTGAACATTTTGCAACCCAAACTTGCCATAGGGTCGCACCTGTTGGAAATTTGTGAGTTAGCCCTTCATATATGTATTTTCCACCATTCTGACAGAAGAGCCTAGTGAACATGGGACACCCTAGTCAGCACCCCATTTCCATTTTGGTGCCCATGCTGAGTTATTCTCATACATCCGAGAGCCCTATTAGTCCCATCATGACTTGGAGTTTGAGACCACATATTTTTCTTTCATACATTTCTAACCATATCCTGATGGGCTCCCAATTTTTTGTCATTTTACATAATCATGTGTTAAAATATCCACTTGAACATCCGTTCAAACTGCTTTGTTGCTTATTTCTTATGTTTCTTATTTTCCTTTGCAGTCACTTTTTGTTACATGATGCATATAAACCATTGCTTCTGTATATTTGACCCATACCCATGGAGGAAACATCTGTAAGAGTGTACATAACTAGCTCAACTCTTGTTTGCAATATGTATCTTTTCCTTGGCCTGACCCATTCCCTTGGAATTAGGCGTATGCCCTTGAGACGCTCATTTCCTCTAATGTATCATAGCATGCTTTATTCTTTTTTCAAGCTAATAAATGAAAAAGGTTAAAAAAATTGGAAAACACAAAAATCCAAAAAGAGGGAGAATTGAATCATTTCATATTATATCATTGAAGAAAATGGAAACAGGAAGTCCTTTTCGCCCTTGAACATGGCACATAATTTGGTAGCCACAATCTGTACACCATCTACATTTTCCTTAGGAAACTGTACCATTATTTTGAACAAATCTCCACTGATGGGTTATCCTTCTCGTCACCAATGGAACTTTCGTTAATGCATATGGCATTGGAGGATTTCATTAAGGTTGGTTACTCAAAGTCCTATGTTTCCAAGTGTCCATTCTGTTTGGTGTTATGTGTTCAAGGGAAGTTCAAACTATGTCAGCCATTTCTCAAATATTCCTGACCAATCAAGTCGGCCTTCCTTGTGTTAGTATACAATGTTGGATCTCACAGTTCTATCAAATTATATCAGACTATTGATTTTTTTTGTATTGGTTGATGTGTGATGCATTAATGCCTTCTTTCCGATGGATCTGTTCCTATTGACACCAAACCATGATATAGGAAATGGATCTAGAAACCTAGGAGTACCTTGGATCTTGCAGTCATCAGTCGCAGGTTTCCTCACAAATGACAGTGGGTATACATCAATGACCCCTGATTATTTGATTCTACAAGTGTTTGACTTCAGAACATCTATTCACACTTGCTAGTTTGTACTCAATACCTTATAG
Organism: Larix kaempferi; assembly: GCA_027924585.1. Classification (NCBI taxonomy): domain Eukaryota; kingdom Viridiplantae; phylum Streptophyta; class Pinopsida; order Pinales; family Pinaceae; genus Larix; species Larix kaempferi. The sequence goes on from BSBM01000886.1 coordinate 450,437, forward strand.
TCCATCATCATTATCGGCGGGTCTCTTTGCATTTGTTAATGGTATACAATCAGATGGTATTTTATTATGCTTGACATCAATTCATTTATTCGCATGATATAAACTCGTACTATCGTTGATTTGTATTGAAGACCTTGGGAAAATTAGTTGTATCACTCATCGATGCACTGCCTGAGTTGCGCAATATTAAACTACCATGTCAAAAGTTCGATGAAGACCTTTTTCTCACACTCATCAAAGTGCATGTTTACACTTCTGAAAATTTTACTTTTGACGTGGATTCACTGTGTATTGATCGTGCCCATACTTGTTTAGTACTGAGCATGGGTATGCTCGCCTCAGGAAGATATCATATATTTTACAAATTGCTATGTTTGACTTATAGGTGTTTCTTTGAATCCTGCTCCCGTGAGCTTATCCTTTCCTCATCCTTTCTTTGATCAATAAAGAGTATCAGTATGAAGAGTATCAGTTTCGATAATGTATTTCGGCCCTTATCTCTGCTTCGGAACACACACATTAGGGGGCATCTGTCAACAGTCAAATTAACACCCTTAACCAAGTGAAGGAAGAAGCATATTTTTACTATGTGCCTGCAACATGAAGACAAAAGACAAGTACATAAGAGAACAGTACTCTCTGATCTAATCACTACTTCCATAACTGGAAGGATTGAGTGAATAAAGAAGGAGCCTAAAGATACAAGGTTCAGTGATTGAACTACTCAATTGAAGGTTGAAATCTAGTCTCCATCAGTCAACCGTGAGAAGAAATGAACAAGATTGCATTAATTATACTTAAATATGCTAAATTTGTGAAAAAAAGCCTAAAAATACTATGGAAAGTGGGTTTTTAATCAAAAATCATGAAAAGGAATTATCCCACATTGAAAAGAGAAGCTTGAGAGCCCATTTCCCAATGCTATAAAACAGAGGAATTTGGGGCATGGTAGGAAGAGGCAAAAGGGAGAGAAAAGGCATGTTGGAGATATTTGGAGGATTAGAAAACTTGGAACCTTCATCAAAGGCAAGGGTGGAGAAAGGATAGATCATGGAAAAGGAGAAAGGATTCACATCAACATAGATTGCAAGTATGTATCTTCTTCTTTAGCATAATATGAAACAATTCAATTCTCTTCGAATTCATGATTTTAAATGTGTCAGGGGCTGATAAATGATTGTGGATTTCTGAAATTCAAGATTCACCTACTTCATAGTAATATAGATGTTTTAAAGTAGATCCAAAACTTCCTTAAAAGCTATTATAACACTTCCTCATCCTTGTTGAAGTAATCTGCATATTCATAATGTATCTTAATTAACACACAACGATCAACAACCTTCTTATCGCTTTCATTTCTTGTGAAACTATTCTCCCAAAAATGGAATGCTTCTATATCCTTTATGAAAGCTTTGAAACCTTTAACCTTGGAAAATTTGTAGGCCCTGATACAAAAGGGTAATGCTCGGAAGGAGGCCTTCTTATTATCATGCAAATAACTTCCAATCCCATTAATGAATACCTGCCTTATGACCTCTTTGTGGACTACAAAGTCTGTTGCATACTTTGGAATTACAGATGGAGCTCTAGAACACCCATACATTCTGATATAGGTTCCTTCTTGCGAAAATAATAATCCTCGTATTCATTTATTACTGCCATTGCATTTTTAGATAGGCAGATTGGTTCCTCATTGAAAATTAACCATTAAAGGGAATGATCAACTCTTCACAGATGAGTTTGTATTGGCTCACATATCTGTGGGCCCATGTGATATGATAAGCCACATGGACAGGAGATTCAACCTGATTCCAGATACACCTTAGCTTAGGAAACGGGTACTTGACCAGTATGCAGTCCATAAGATAGGAGGACATGTAAAATTCTACTTTATTCTGAGTTAATCCTCCCTATGATATTGCTATTGTTGATTCTAGGTTATTTGAGATGATGTACTCCCAGTAAAACATAGTGTCGTGGAAGGCTATGTGATAAATAAAGGGTACTGAATTTATCTTGTAGATGCTTCCATTTGGCCTCCCGAAAATTCTTCTTAGCATTAAAGCTATAATCCTAAATGGGGTTCTCCAGCTTTGAGTATCATACTCCCCACTTGCTTCCTGCCTTGGTTTTTTCTCAAGGATTACCATTTTTATTAACATAATCAAAATGGTCCATGTTTACACCCCTGATCCAATATTTGATCATCAAGACCTTGGGTGGTAGAAATTTATATGTTGTTGTTATGTGTCCCGGATGGAAATATGAAAATCCTTCCCCTTTCGTGTTAGAAATGATCCTTGCACCAACATCCACATAGGGTAGGATCCATCCGATAAATTTTGAGCAAGGAAAAAGTTTCGGGCGTGTGGCTTCTTTGGTGAGGCCTGATTTCTTAATGTTTTGGTGTAAATCCATCTCTTTGAGAGATGCCTTAGGTATGTTATGGTCTCAGATTATCTGATATAGTTCTCCCCACCTATATTCTAGGGTGCCTCCCGTTATTGCTCTGGTATCTTCGAACATAGTCTCCATTGGGGTGTCAATCACAACTTCTACATCTGACTTCGATTCAACTATCTTAGACTTTCGCTTACTGGTTCATCTCTGCATTTCTGAATACTACAAGACATTGGGATCAATGTATAAACAAATCTTACAAAAATGTAATGTAGAAACTTTATAGCACACAAACTGAGTCAAGCAATTGAATACTTCCACGCTGCCACACATATGTTGCTAAGGTTTTCTCTGCTTCAACGGTATGTAGGTGTGTGGAAATTAATACGCAACCAAAAATTTATGAGACATCATTTCAAATATATCCTTTCCAAATATTTCCATTAATTTTAGTCAACCACAATATTCATGCTTTTGATGATTCGGTAAAATAACTTTCGGGTTCCTAAAACAATGTTTCTTTGCAAGTGCGTATATAAACTTATGATGGATTTTGTCAAAACTTGTGGGATTATAAAATCAAAACCACTAACTTTCTAGGGATAACCATTATGGGAAAAACTTGTCACTAAAAAAGTCTACATGGGAAGTTCCGTGCAGGGTTCTAATAGACTGAACAGCTTCACTGTCCACAGCCGAAAAAAAAATATGGCTAAAACCAATTTCTTGTCATGGTTGCAAGGGTAAAAGTTATGAGTAGCTCAAAAAGGAAATACACAACCACACCATATGAAAGAAGAGCATTCTCTTTGCATTTTAATTTGATTTCATGGGAAGTTGGTTTCATGGCTGCAAAAGTCCACTATACTAAACCGACAATTGTTTCAAAAGCTACCATTATGTGTGTAGGGTGTTTTATCATGTGTAAGTTCAATAGAACCTTCCCTGTAAATTCGACCCTGCCTGTAAGTCGTTTCCTCCATCCACCAAAGTATTTTGCATTTAAGGATAGGCTCTACTATATTGCATGAAATATGAAACCTCCACTTTTCCCTAAAGGAAAAAAAAACGATTGGACCTGTTGGAATGGACAACCTATGGTGAACAAACCATCTATGGCAAAAAATAATCATTCCCCATACATGGTTATGCTAACTGAAAGGAAATAGGGTTTATCGGAGGGTGCAACTAGGTGGTTAGAGTGTGGCAGGGAGACTCTCAGAATAGGAGAAACTCTAAACCCACAAAATGGTTTTCCCTAAAAGGTCAGAGCAACGTGGATAAACCTGCGGCAAGGAAAAACCGATGTCCTATAGGAAACCAAAAAATTCCCAAAAGAAAATAAGAAAGTAAACTTAAAATGGAGCATGAAGGTATGAGGCGGCCTACCTGTCAATTGCAAAGTGGCTGGGAAGTCGAGTTCAACGACATTGGCATGCTTGGCATCCGGTGAGTGGTGGAGGATAAATCGTTATAACCGCATTTGTGATATGATAAACAAAGGATTTCTGACCTATATATAGTTTTTTAAAACCCCTAACAATAAATACGAATGAGCGGGAGGGGTTGGTGGGGTCATTAATGATCGACCCCCCGTTTTGACGTGGAAATCCTTTTTCCTGCGTCACTGCTGAAAATATTTCATCGCCAACCATTTCAGCATGACTTGCTTAGTTGAAGCGGAAGGTGTCAGCGGATTTTTACAAACTTGCATCGATGTTGGCTTCATCTGGCAACTTTTCGCCAAAGAAGGTCGGTGCTTATTGCGAAGTTGCTGCGAATGTTTCAGTGTCATCTAGTGAATTTCTTCGGCGATACTTACTGAGTTTCTCCAAACTTTACATTTTTATTTTGTATTCATGTATCGACGCTCGTCACAAACTCTTCATCGACAAGTCTCAAGTTTTTCCAGCGACCGTTTCAGCACCACTCGTTGAGTTGCTCCGAAGCATGTCATGGCCTTAATAATTCTTTGTCGATTTTATTTTCCCTAGTGCTTTTCAGCCTAAATGGCATTTTAACACTGATCCTTTTCAGCATCTCTAAGATTTTAACGCCGAAATGATCAGCATGACTCACTCCTTTCCTCCGACCAAAAGCAAAATAAGAAATACTCTAAGTGTTTTGGTGTGACCGTGAAAATACTCCATGGTTTCGGCGGCACTCACCGAGTAGTTTCGATTGTGTCGGCTCAACTCACCGAGTAGCTCTGACCACTTAGTCAAAAATTGCCTTCTTTGCTTGATTTTCAGGAAAAGACTCTAAGTGTCGAAGGTGAACTTTTCTAAGACAAGTTGAACTCTAAGAATACTAAAAATAGAAGGAGGGGCCCTACAATTTTAAGAAAAAATTGGGGATTAGGTTGCAGTAGCAACAATTGGCAACTGGCTGGTGAACACAGATCTCTGAACAATTTCTTTTGAAACTCAGGAGTGTTTGTATGTTATTGATCCTAACTGTAAAACAATGCTTGAATTATTTCTTTCTTTTTTTTGTTTAAGGGCCACTATTCAATACATAGAGGTAATATTTATTGCATCATATTGGTCATTTGTTTCAGGATATAAGGTAACCTAGAACGGATTTCTTGACAACTCTCCTGAGGCCATAGCATGGAATTCATTTTTAGTTCCATCTTTCGGTTTCCACTACCTATGACTCCACAGGATCATAACAAAATCAGATAGATGTATTCATTTGTTCCTCATTTCCATGCTATAAGCATTCTTTTAGTTGCTTTCTTTTGATGATATTTTATAGGCCGAGTCTTCTTTGATAGCTTTCTTCAATCTTCAGAATTTGGCGTGGGTTCTTCCATCCATAATGTCCTTTTGTGTGAGTGAGAAATTCATTTGTTTTTCATGCTCACGAACGGAGAAGAACATTTCCTAGCATGTTTGTCTTGGGTGATCTTCTTGATTGGATATGTATATATTCAAAACCATTTCTTTGATGGAGATGAAGCTTTTCATAATTTGACTCTTCTTTATAAGCCTCTTGGCTTCCAATTTGTAGCATGGGATCATTTTAATTGCCATACATCTGTAAGACTTGTTTCCTTTCCGTGCATCTGTTGTAGCAGGATGCCTAAGCTGGTTATTATGTGTGAATGGATGAATCCCCAAGATAGTAATTTGGAATTCATGGGTCTTGGTTATTTTTTCAAGGTTTATAATGAATCAATCATGAACATGAAGCAGGCTTCCCTTTCTAGAACTGGGAAACAATTAAAATCATAAATGACAACGTTATACAAAGGAATTCCTTTTCTATAACTCATCCTGATTCTTTGGTGATGACCGTGAGATTGCTCATATTCCCATTTTACACACATCAAAATGTTGATTCGGGAATTATTTAAAAATAAAAATAAAAAAAATCAACCAATAAGCCCAAAAAAAATAAAGCTGATCAAATGGGAAAACAAAACAAACTAAAACCGATCAATTCAGAAAATAATAAACTAGAAAATATAAAGAAAAGAAAAAGTTTATTTATATACAATAGGGGTTCCTAAACCTATGTGAATTAATGTTTAAGAGCAAGGCCATTGACATGGATATTTTCCTCCTCCCTTTGTAAATCTTGTAGTTTATATGTTGAAGGGCCAAGCTTTTTGGCAATCTAATAAGGGCCAAGCCATAATTGTTGAAATTTCATATTTTCCCTTTTGTTCATGTGGGTGATCCCACTTTCAAACCAAGTCTCCTACCTCAAAACTTCTCTTACCAGACTTTTGTTGATGTATATGTAACTTCGGAATGTATTTCATCTGTGTATTATATTTATATTTATTGTACCCTTATAAGAGATGTGTTATTCCTCTATAAGGAAGTGTCGTCATGTGGACTGACAAGTGTCGCAAGTGTGTGAACTTGCCGATGGGTTATTAGACCACCATATGGGGTCATCCCTGATTAATATATAATATAATGTGGATGTATCTAAGTAGACAAGTCAGCCCCAGTAATTCACTGGGCAAAAAGGTGAGTATAAATAGAGATAGGAGATCTCTATTTTACTCACTCGGAAAAGTAACTCACTCTCTCTTTGAAAAGTGGCGCACTAGTGAGGAGGAGGAGGATCATCTGCTAGGAGACTATCTCAGTGTTATTTGGTTGTATTTTGGTTGAGCCATTTCTCTCTCTATCTCTGAGGAAGTTGTGGGGTTTTTCACCTTAGGGTTTTCCCCATGGAAACTCTGTGTCTCTTGTCTCTATGCTTTTGATTCTTATGATGCTTGTGATGCTTGTCATATTATGCTTGTCATGCATTGATATACTGTAGATGTTATTCTCTCAACAAAGATCCTATAGTATTGAAATTTAATACTCAAAATTTAACATGGTATCAGAGCTTAACTAAGAAGAAGACATTTTGCAGTGACGGAAGCTTGTATTCCTTGTTTATTGGGTTTCTCTCCACAAATTTTTGAAATTCAGTATAGTAGATTGGATCTACTCATCAAGGTCCATCTATCTGTCCAATCAGAATTCAGTTCCGAGCATTTTCAGATTTGGCCCTAAAAATTAGGGTTTCCACAAAAATAGGAATTTCTGGAAACTGAAGGCACAGCTGGAAGCTCCTTGCAAAAATCAAAGGTTTGAGCTTTGGATCGATATTTTTGGCTGGGTAGATCTCCGGGAAACTAAAACCCTAATTTAGGGCTCTCCCTAGTGAACCCGGGAGGACAAAAAGGCAATTTTGAAGGACAAGACCTTGCTGATTTCAAATTATGAATGTACTAGGCTGATCAGCTCTCCAAGGCACATCTTTCTATCCTTTCAGAATTTTGAAATTCACATTTTGAATTTTTGGGTTTCTCTGACAAACCCTAATCCGGGACCAGATCCAGTTTTCAGCACTTGAAGTGGTAAGTCCTAAATCTTTTCTATTTCCATTTGAAGTACTCTTAAAGATGTCTCTCCACACCAAGCTTGAGGATAAGCTTGAAGGGGCTGATAACTTCCGAGCCTGGAAGTATAGGATTGGACTAATCCTGGAAGAGAATGAGTTGGACTCATATGTGAAAGAAGACATCCCTATCCCAGAGGATGAAGAGGCCAAGGCATTGCACAAGAAGAACTTGGTCAAGGCAAAGAGAATCATTGTTGATTCTATCAAAGACCATCGCATACCCCATGTGTCTTCTCTCAAGACACCCAAGGAGATGTTTGAATCCTTGACCAAGCTATTTGAAGGAAAGAACATAAATCGGAAGATGACCCTGCGGAACCAATTGAAAGCAGTAAAGTTTTAGAATGGAGAAACCATTCAATCTTATTTTTCAAGGGTCTCCCAGATCAAGGAACAACTAGAAGCAGTGGATGAAATGGTGGAGAATGGTGAAGTGGTGATGACCACTCTAAATGGCCTACCCAGGTCATGGGATTCATTTATCGAAGGAATTTGTGCAAGGAATAAGTTGATCTCCTTCAGTAGACTTCGAGAAGAATGCTCACAAGAAGAATCAAGGCTTGTGGCTTGAGAAGAAAAGATGGGGAATGAAGATCAAGCCCTCACATCACATACCAGGAAAGGTAAATCCAAGAAGGAATCATCTCATAATAGAAGATCCTCTCACCACCATTATCATAAAGATAAGAAAGATATCAGATGCTTCAGTTGTAATGAGAAGGGACACTTTGCTTCAGATTGTCGCAAGAAGAAGAAAGACAACAACAACAACTTCAACAAAAAGAAAAAGAATAACAAAAGAAGATATCATGCTCATGCTGCCGAAGATGATGAACCTCCAAAGAAGAAGGCTAGGGCAGAAAATAGTAGTGATGATGACTCATCAAGTGAAGAAGAGTATGTTCTGATCTATGCTCTCACAGGTACCATCTCCCATGGTTGTAATGATTGGTTGATTGATAGTGGGGCTTCCAAACACATGACTGGGTTCAAAGAATATTTTGTGAACCTATCTGAACATGAATCACCCCACAAGGTGAAACTTGGGGATGATTATCAATACCCAGTCAAAGGAAGTGGTGAAGCCTCCTACAACCTAGATTCTGGAAAATCTCTGAAGATGAAGGAAGTCCTCTATGTACCTGGGCTCAAGAAGAACTTACTCTCCATCTCTGTTTTAGATGCAAAAGGTACGAGGGTTGCATTTATTGATGGCCAAGTCCTAATGTGGCCAAAGGGAAAGACCATAGATGATGCAGTAGTGATTGGAGAGCAAGAGGGAGGAATATATAAATTGAAGGGACAACCTGAACATGCCATGATGCATGAATCCATGGAGCCAAGTGAACTTTGGCATAGAAGACTTGCTCACATGCACTATAGAGGACTTCCAATTGCAAGCAAGGCAGTAGAGGGTCTTCCTGAAATCAAGACCGAACATGAAGGTGTTTGCAAAGGATGTGCAAAAGGTAAGAACATTAAGAAGACTTTCCCAAGCAGTGAAAGCAAGTCAAAAGACATCCTAGAAATCATCCACTCAGATGTATGTGGCCCTATGTCATCCAGTTCCCTAAGTGGGTATGTTTACTATGTATCATTTATTGATGACTTCTCCAGGAAGACTTGGGTATACTTCTTGAAGGGCAAAGATGAGGTACTTGATAAATTCAAGGAATTCAAAACCTTGATGGAGAATCAAACTGACAAGAAGATCAAAACATTCAGATCCGACAATGGTGGAGAATTCACCTCAAGTGACTTCAAGAAGCTTTGCAGTGATTCAGGGATTAAGAGGGAGTTGACTGCTCCTTATAATCCTCAACAAAATGGAGTTGCAGAAAGGAAGAACAGAACTATCATGGAAGCAGCAAGAGCAATGTTGCATGACCAGGATCTTCCTATGCACCTATGGGCAGAAGCTGCTAGAACAGCTGTATATGTGCAAAACAGAACACCCCACAAGATATTGGACAACAAGACACCAGAAGAGGTCTTTTCTGGTAAGAAACTTGAAGTCAGTCATCTCAGAATATTTGGTTGTCCAGTATACACTCATGTCCCAAAGGAAAAGAGGACTAAATTAGATCCTTCAGGAAAGAAGGGTATCTTTGTGGGTTATAGTGAAAGCTTGAAGGCTTACAGAATATACTTTCCAGGGTTCAAGAAGATTTATGTCAGCAGGGATGTAACATTTGATGAAAACTCAGCATTCATCAAATCGAAGAAAGCACCCATCGAAGTTTATGAAGAACCTAAGGAAACAAGATTTCAGGACACTACCATGACTGAAGCAGTTCCAGAAACTGTTCGTGAGTTTGAAGATCCACAAGAACCTGTAGATCCACTCCGTGAGGATAACTCTCACAAGAGGAAACCTGTATGGGCTAGAGAGCTCATTCACGATGCAGAAAGATTTGGCATTCTAGAAGAAGAACACAGAGCAAAGAAGAGAACCAGATCACACACCAGTTATGTTGCTTTACTCTGTGACATTATGAACAAAGAGCCTTCCAGTTATGAAGAGGCAGCAGAAAAGAAAGAATGGAAGGATGCTATGGTTGAGGAATACCAATCAATAATGAAGAATGATGTTTGGGATGTTGTCCCAAGACCTAAAGAGAAGTCTGTTGTGACTTCCAAGTGGATCTACAAAATCAAGCACGCTACAGATGGCAGTGTAGAAAAATACAAAGCAAGATTCGTAGCTCATGGTTTCTCTCAAAAAGAAGGAATAGATTATGAAGAAACCTTTTCACCTGTAGCCAGGTATACTTCCATCAGAACAGTACTTGCCCTGGCTGCAGCAATGAAATGGAAAATACACCAGATGGATGTCAAGACTGCTTTCCTGAATGGTGTAGTAGAAGAGGAAGTATATGTGGAACAACCACTCAGTTTTGAAATACATGACAGGGAGTCATATGTGTGCAGATTGAAGAAAGCCTTGTATGGCTTGAAGCAAGCTCCCAGAACTTGGTATGGTAGGATGGACAATTTTCTATCTAGCTTGGGCTTTACCAAGAGTAAAGCGGATTCCATCCTTTACTACAAGGTTGAGGAAGGGAATCCAGTGATTCTACTCCTGTATGTGGATGATCTATTTGTGACAGGACATGACAGACTGATTGCAGATACTAAGAGGAAGCTTGCAACTGAATTCGATATGAAAGATTTGGGAATGATGCACTATTTCCTAGGTATGGAGGTGTGGCAGAATGCAGGAGGCATCTTCCTTGGTCAAGGAAAGTACATCGTGGATATCCTGAAGAGATTTGGGATGATGGATTGCAAGGCCATGGCCACACCTATGGCATCAAATCTGAAGCTTCTTTGTGATGCTTCATCTAAGCCAGTTGATGTCTCTTTGTATCATCAGATGATTGGGTCCTTGATGTACCTGACGAACACGAGACCAGACATTTGTTTTGCTGTGAACACATTGAGCCAGTTTCTGACCTGGTTGCTGTAAAGCATGTTTTGAGGTACCTGAAGGGTACAGTGGATTATGGGCTCAGGTATGAAGCAAATCAAAAGTTTAACCTACAGGGTTATGTTGATTCAGACTAGGCTGGCAGTGCTGCAGACAGGAAGAGCACATCTGGGTGTTGCTTCAGTATGGGATCAGGTGTGATCTCTTGGTTTAGCAGGAAGCAGTCCTGTGTAGAACTGAGTACAGCTGAGGCAGAGTATGTTGCAGCCTCTTCAGCTAGTTGTGAGGCAGTATGGCTACGGAAGCTACTGTCTGAGCTATTTGATCTCCCGTTGGAGGCTACTGGTATCTTCTGTGATAACTAGAGTTGTGTGAAGCTGTCCGAGAACCCAGTGTTTCATGACAGGTCGAAACACATAGAGATCAAATATCACTATATCAGGGATATGGTGCAGAGAGGAGCTATGAAGCTCCTATATGTTGCGACGGACAAGCAGATTGCAGATGTGCTGATGAAGCCACTAGCCAGGGTGAAGTTCGAGTACTTCAGAGAGAGGCTTGGTGTTCTTCAGATCGAGGACACTTCGAGGAAGAAGTGATGGACACATTTGCTGAAGCCATTCCAAGCATGTTGGAAGGATCCTTCACATGGCTGTGGATGATGAGCATCAGGATGATGTTCTAGTTTCTGCTTGGATATGATCATTTGGATCATTTTATGTATGTATGTATGCATCATTTTGGATGCTGGATATGATCAGTTGGATCATTTTATGTATATATGTATGCATCATGTTGGATGTTGGATATGATCAGTTGGATCATTTTATGTATGTATGTATGCATCATGTTGGATGCTGGATATGATCAGTTGGATCATTTTATGTATGTATGTATGCATCATGTTGATGCTGGATATGATCAGTTGGATCATTGTTGGCCTGATTTTATGGATCAGAGCCAATAAAGAGGTTTTATCCACACAATCCACTTAAAGCAGTATCCGGTGTGTTTGAATTAACAAGACCTCGCAGGTTATGGTCCTGCTACCAGCTAGTTTGTCTCTTAAGGAAACCTTAAAACTAGCAAAATCTAACCTATCCTAATGTTTATCCTATCTATGTATTTACAAATGTCCTAATGCTGCTTTCATAAAGAAAGACTTCAATTTTTCTTTTTGGAAAATTTTCTAAGTAAGAAAGCTTATTTAGAATACACAGAATGAGTCAGCAATGCTTAATAAAATAAACTAATTAATCTATCTACCCTATTTACCCTATCTCAGCTGAGAGAAAATCTGAAACTAAGATTAATCATTAATCTGATAACAGAAAATTGAAGTATGATATAAACAAAACATGTTTAAATTATAACAACAATAACTCTGCTATATAGAAATGGAGATGAGATTCAACCTAAAACACACAGTCAAATTTCACTTCCAGAACTGATTAATAATTATTGTTCAAGACAGTCATTCAAATTTGAGATAATGCTTATTTAAAATTCACCGTTAACATACAAATGAAATTTTAAATAAACAAGAAGTTATATCATTCAAGCTATTGTTTATAGTGAACACACTAATGAACAAACCACAATGACATATTCATTCAATAACTAATCTTGAGACGACAAAGTGGGAAAATTGTTTAAACATCAGTATGACACAGCATACAGAGTTTGCATATAAACAGAAGATGACAAACCGAAATATATGTATATATAAAAACCCAAAAATGAATACCATTCACAGCATCATTCGTAGATATCCAGTATCATCCACAACAAAGCTTCAGCTTCAAGTTTGAAGTAATACTAGCAAATAGAATATATTTCAAGAAGTTTTCTTCTACACTCCATCCATGCCGAGTTCATCAAAAATCTTCATTCATATACTAGTGAGAGTCGGTTTTGCTATAAATGTTGCATGCAACATTATAGGAAATTACTTAACCATAAAAGCATCTAATTACACCAAATACTAAAAATAGAATCGACTAGCCTGAGTCGAGACATCTCAGAACATTCTTGGCCATTCAGAATAATCCAACTTTTAACAGATCAGCCATACTTTCATGCCAACGCATCCACCATGTCTTGCATTCCTGGAAGAAAGCGGTGATAAAACCCCCCTACATTAAATTCAATAAATACATTATATCAAAATCGATTTAACACAGTTAACCGAAATATTAAAACAAAATTATAAATGCATGCCTGTAAAATCTCCGATTTTACAGACATGCTAAATCAAAATAATCGTTACCTGTCAACAAGAAAAAGAACTATTAGGCTTCATTATGAAGAGCGACTACTCTTCTAGCTTCGGCCAATTTAGCCTTCAACCTGATAATTTTAACATTTTGTTTTTCAATTCGTTCCAATAGCAGCTGATTTGTTTTTAATATCGATTTCTTGGATTTCTTGAATTGATTCTTTTTCATGTTGGCCCTTTTCCACCTGTCAATCCATTCTAGCAATTCTTTCTTGAACGTTTTATTTTCTTCTTCCAACAAGACCGTATACTGTTTGCGCTTTCCTTTAGACTTTGCTTTTTTATCCTGATAGATATTTCCTATTACCTGTTGTAGGGTTTCGTCTTCGCTAGCTATATGAGGAGAACGAGGACTGTCACAATGTTGATTGTGCAATGATTCAAGTTCTACAGTGTCAATATTTATTTCTGGATGATCGCCCTCGACCTCACCTGATGGCACATCATTCCCCTGGACAGTGGTGGAATTCCCTACATCCATTGCGTTAGGGACAGGTATCGGAATATCATCCTCAATATCTACAACTGCAGGTTCGGCAGCAGTAGATTTGGAAGTCTGTGGATCAGACCTATACCTTGGAGTAGAATGAAGACTATGCATGCTTCTGGTGATTCTACGTGAAAACGATAAGTTTCCAACCCTCGACCCTTCCTTGTCACAACAAACCTGAGCTAAGTGATTCAACTTACGCATAGAATTTTTATCACATTCAGCAGGTTTAACGATTTCGTCTTGGGCTGATCCCTCTTTTAATTTTACAGGGTTGCCATCATCCTTATCGGGTTCTGGTTCATTTAAAATTTCCCTAGAATTGCAAGGAACTGAAACCCTATCAGCATCTTTATCTACCTCATCGTCTATGGACATGGTTACGGCCTCTGGTTCATTATCTTCTGAGCTACTAACCTCAGGATTTATGATTTTTCGTTTTCTACGAGCTCGAGGAGATGGACTAGGCCAATACTGTGTTGGCCCCAATTTACAAGCGACTAGAAATTCATCCCAAGACCGACCTTTTGCGGATAATTGAAATTGCAGTAAAATTTTAATCAATCCATGGTGACACAGACTATTATCAGGGTTATTGAAATTCCTTACAGACTGTGACATTTTCTTCAGGCTTTGCCACAGATAGAAGGGCAAATTAAGTTTATAACCCTTTACTGCTAACAACAACCGTAAATGATACAAATGCAAATGGGAAAAACGTCCACAATAGGTTACGTACCTTACCAAGATTTCATATTAAGCTCTCCACTCGGGCTTTAGGAATTTTACGGGTACGCCTACCCTCAATTTCGTTTTATCTGGTAAAGGCGTAAACAAAGTCAAACACTTCTTCTTATCAACCATAAGGCCTTTAAACCAGCGTTCTCCCACCTGAGGAAGTTTCGTGGCTTCAGCAATTTTGTCTTCATTGACCACAAATTCGAAACCCCCAATTCGCACCCTGTCATTTTTAAAATTCATTGCAAACATTTTGGTAATCTCCACATGATGCCCATCAAAGCTTTGAAAGAAATGCGTCCATCCCATTTTCTCGAATTTCTGGGCAACCTCCTGATTGGCTTCAATAATTTCATACCCTGAGATTTCAAAACGATTCAGAGGAGACATGGTTTCTTCAGCACTGTCTGGGCTTAGTCGTGGAATGAAAGGGAAAGTGAAAACAGAGGGAATAGGTATCCACACACACGACATGCTAGAAAATCTTCACATGCTTCAAACCTGATGACAAATCAAATCTTTGAACCTACCATTTTAGCAGGATAGTGATAAGTATTACAACTTTCATGCTACACCATGGCTTATGCCAACTTATCTGCGTTTAGCCATGCCCAGTAGTGATCACCACTTAACTTGGCGAACCGGCGATATGACGACTGATAGAACCATTATTACGATCATTGATTATTGACAGTGGCTCATAATTAATAGGTACGATGGCGTAGTTCGAAATGAGTGTTAGCAATTAACACTGTCAACAGGGTTTTGCCAAATGCATACAATTGTCGAGTCTGTCAAGTGGTGAAGGCCACGTTTCCATACCAGCTCACCGATCCAAAGGTTTATCGATTTAACCGTTGATTTAGCGCATGGCCAGTTCATCAAACGATCATCATTGTTCTATGATGTTACGTCGTGATATAAAGAATAATAGATTGCGTTTTAAGGTTGAGTAGGTATTAATCAAATGGCCAGCTTGGTGTTTATTTTATGTATATGTACAAACTATATATATATACAACACTAAGTCGAAACCTTTATACATGCTATTAACACACTATAGTATATATCATTATATAGGGTATTTATCATATGTGAAATGTTTCCTATACAAACCTCGTCTATTGATTAACTATGATATTGACAAAGTTTATGATAGAATATTCCTTATGATATTAAATTCCCAAATTCTCTTAGTCTTGAGACTAATAATACCCTAAACAATGTGTTTTATGATATTTCTTTGACACAAAAACCTTTAAATCACATAAACTCGTTTTAAATATTTTAAATAATTTTAATGAGAATTTACGAAACTTATCAATCCTTCATTCAAAAAGCCAAGTTTGATAATCAAGTCCCTATCAGCTCTAGAATCATTAATTACTTTTCTTTGATTAAGAGCACCTTCAGAATCAAAGATTCTTGAAGGAGCTCTGTATAATTTTTAATTGATTTATCACATAAAAAGTTGATCTCTCTTCACTTTGTCAAGAAATGAAGAGGTTGTTGTTTGCTGCCAACAAATGGCGACGACCTGGGAGAACCAGTTATCTCTGCTTAAAACAAGATGATCAAAACGAAATCTTAGAAACCTGTTAAAGATAATCAAAATCCTTTATTCATATCAAACCTTTATTTATTCAGATTCATAAGTATAACCCAGAAATTCTTCATCTTTTGAAACAAATATATGATTAGAGATAAGCTTACAAATATCCTTATCGAAACCAGTGCTTCTTAGTAAGGATGATCTTACCATCAGCATCGAATACCTTTCCTCTGAAAACTATCTAGAACCTGTTCCGAGGTTTAGTAATTTTCTTGTTTCTTGCTTTGCTGTTCTTTTAAAATAATAATTCTGTCTGAAGACTACTATCTGGGTCTGGTGTCCCAATGTGATAGTATCATTCATGAGAGTTGTCTGAAATAAGCAGGCCGACTCGTGATGAGATCTCCTGTCTTTTAATTTAAAATCAAAAGCCATCACCCTGGTGATCAGAAATGAAGTTATTCCAGGCAACACTGATGATCATGATTAGGTCGGCTCATTACTGAGACCTCCTATTCTTCAGGCAAAAGTTATGTTTTATTGGGCTTTTCATTAATTTTGTTTTAACTAAAATGAGAGATCATTACCCAGCGTGGTAACCAAATGGTAATGTCAGTCATAAATACCACCAGAAATGAATCAGCTGGCTCGTGATGAGACCCCTTATCTCCTGGTTTTAAGACCAAAAGCCATTACTAGTTTCCTAATAATGTCATACTAGTGATATTTATGATTCTGATCAGACCGGCTCATTACTGAGACCTTCCGTCTCTCACTTTAGCTTTTATTAGCTGGAACAGATGCTAGACAGTCTTCAAATGACAAAAGTTTTCTAAACCGATGATAGAAATCTATAAAGATTTTTCAAAAGCACGAGCTTCGGAAAAGATATATAATAAGCTATCCCCTTTTTTTTTTTTTTTTTTTTTTTTTAAATAACCAGATGAAAGAAAAATCCGGGAAACACTTATAAATAGAACTAACGAAGATTTTTACAAACTCAAGAAATTTTGATCAACCCGAACAACTTTAAAAGATTTCAGTTTAAATCAAAATTTTCAAGACTGATGAGTAACTGATCTTATTGATATATATTTATTACAGTTGTTAATTACATATTTCTGTTTTGAGGACTAGTTATATACATGAATTTTAACAACCTGAAATATCTGGTATTGACAAAAATTTGACTCATATACAGTTTGTTAGTGTATATACAAAAAATATGAACTATTTACAAACAGTAAATAAGTATATACATTTTAGACAACAATTATTAACAGAAATATTTCTTAAGAATCAGTCCATTCACAGGGAATGTCTCGGACTGTCCTTCAAGTGTTTGCAATCGAAAGGTACCTGGACCTATTTTTTCAGAAATAACAAAGGGACCTAACCAAAGCTTTTGAAACTTAGTATGATTACCCTTAACTTCATGAGCTTTATCCCATTTTAAGACCAAGTCTCCCACCTGGAATTCGCGATCAGAACTAAATGATTGGTCAAACCATGACTTAACAATCTGTTGATGTTTGTTAAAGTGTTGTTTTGACTGTTCTCTATCTTCTTCTAATTTTAACAATGCATTAATTCTTTTCTCCATTGCTGGGCATTCTTCTTCTTGTACAGACTGAGCTAACTGTAATGAAGGTAAAAATAAGTTTGGCGGAAGAATAGCTTCAGTTCCATACACTAAGAAAAATGGTGAATTACCTATTGCAACTTTTGGAGTTACTCTGTCTGCCCAGAGAGCATTAACCAATTCTGTATGCCAATTCCGATGGTGAACTGAAACAGTTCTTTTAAGAATTTTCAATAAATTTTTATTTGTTGACTCAGCTAGACCATTCCCATGAGGATGGTAATTAGCTGAATATTTGATTCTTATTCCTTTTTCTAAAGCAAACTGACTCAACTCAATTGATGAAAAATATGATGCATTATCAAAGACCAAGGAATCAGGAACACCAAATCTTGTTATGATAAAGAAATCCAAAAATAATATAACTTGATTAGTATTCACAACTTTCAATGGTGCAGCCTCAGCCCAACGAGTGAAATAATCAGTTGCAGTTATTATATACTTGTGTCGCATTGACGAGGGAGGGTTTATTGGACCTATTATATCGATACCCCACTGCTGAAAAGGTCTTTCAGCTGAAACAGGTTGTAAAGGGAAAGCAGATTTTTTAACTTTTCCTGCGGCAAGTTGACACTCTTGACACCTTTTGACGAAAGTATAAGAATCTCGAAACAAGGTAGGCCAATAATAACCAGCCCTAAGAATTTTATGGGCTGTGGTTTCTCCACCGAAATGACCTCCCGCTGGTCCAGAATGCAATTCTTTCAGAATTGTTTCTGTTTCATCCTTATCTAAACACCGAAGGTATACCCCATCTGAATTTCTTCGAAAGAGGACATTATCTATTAATAAGTACGGGGCAGATTTCAATCTGAGTGCTCTTTTCTTCCTTGGATCTAAGTAATCAGGGGCAGTCCCTGTTTCCAGAAGTACTCGTATGTCTGTGTACCAGGAATCTTGAGGTGGTGGATAAAAATAAATTTCTCTGGTAAGTAAATCTTCATCAATGACAATTTCAGTTTTATCATCAGGCATATGAGCAGCTTCAGCAGCTAGTTTACACAACCCTTGTCCTTTAACTATCGTTGATGGTTTGATTTCAAGGTCATATTCTTGAAGAGCCGTCATCCACGGTGCCCTTTTTTCTCCTAAATCTTTTTGTACCAACAAATTTCTTACTGAAGAATAAGGTACAATTACTTTTGTTTTGGATTTTAACAAGTAAGGATGAAAATGTTTTACCGCTTTAAAAACAGCATAAGCTTGTTTATCCACTTCATGATAGTTTAGTTCAGCACCTTTGAAATTCGAACTCATGAACGAAATTGGAACCTCATTATTTTGTTGGTTTAATTGAGTTAACACTGCTGCATAGGCAATATCAGAAGCGAAGGTATATAATATAAAATCCTTGTTAAAATCTGGACTTAGAAGACTAGGAGCTTCTGAAATAGCTTCTAAAATTTTCTGAAAAGATTCCTTTTCAGTTTGTCCCCAATTAAACACAGCATCTTTTTTAATCATTTTCTGTAAAGGACGAACAGTCTCTGAAAAACTAGGGATGAATCTCCTGACAAAATTAATTTTCCCTAAGAATGACTGCATTCCTTTCTTGCTGGAAGGGAAAGTAATCTTTGAAATAGCCTGTGTTCTTTCCGGATCAATCATGATTCCATGTTTTGATACGACACATCCTAACAAGATACCTTCTGAAACAGCAAATATTGTTTTCTTAGGATTTAAAGATATTCCAAATTTTCTACATCGTTCAAACACTTTTCTCAAATGGTTAAGATGATCAGGGCGATGTTTAGAGTAGACAGTAACGTCATCCAAATAGACAACGACTGAATGATTGATCAAGCCTCTAAAGGCAATATCCATTGCTCGTTGAAATGTTGCTCCCGCATTGATTAACCCAAAGGGCATCTTACGGTATGCATACGTTCCCCATGGAGTTCTAAAAGCGATTTTTAATTGATCATCCGGGGAGACTAATATTTGGTTGTACCCTGAGAAACCATCAAGGAGAGACAGTATCTCAGCCCCAGATACTTTCTGAAGAATTTGTTCCATGGGTGGAACTGGGTAATTATCTTTTGTCAGAAGCTTTATTTAAATTTCTAAAATCGACACATAATCGAATATCCCCATTTTTCTTTCTAACTGGAACTAAGTTTGCTACCCACTGAGTGTGTCTGACAGGGAAAATGATCCTGGCAGTTAGCAGTTTATTCAGTTCTTTTTTAATTGTCGGTTCTAATGATGGGTGATATTTTCTTAATTTATGCTGAAAAGGTTTTGATTCTTGTTTAATTGGAATTATATGTTGCATGACTTGAGTATTGAATGTTTTTAAGTCATCATATGTCCACGCAAATATATCTTTAAACTCTTTGAATAATTTTATGAAAGCTGTTCTTTCTACAGGATCACAATCTATTCCTAGGTTTATAGTTTGGGGATTAGATTCCGTTCCCAGATTGATAGTTTCATATTTCATGCAGGAGCTATTTGTTTTACAATTAGGAACTGACTTAAACTTATCCTGCAGATCAAAAAACTTTTCTAATCTCAATACTGAGTTGGGAATGGGTTTTACCTGTTCGAAAGCTTTCTCAACTGAACAAAAATCATTAATTACCGAAAAATCTCTTAAATTGTCGTCGTGAGTGATTTCATCTATCGCTGAATCTTTAAAGATTCCATCATTTGTCAGAAAATGCAGTACCTGTGTATCATTATCAAACACACGCCAATTAAAAATGTTATCAGGTATAGAAGGTCTAAAAATTAATTCAACAGAGAAGAATTCTGGTGAAAATTTTTCTGAAGGAATCAATTTGGAAGCTACATTTGCCAATAAGTCTGCTTCTTGATTTTGACTTCTAGGAACAGAATCTATGTTAAATGCATCAAAATATGTGATAAGATTCCATACCTCTTTCTGATAACTTTGCAAATGTTCAGATAAACAATGAATGGAATTACGCACCTGTCTAACGATGATCTCTGAATCGCCAAAGACCACAATCTCTTTGATGCCCAAATCGATTGCTTTTTTCAATCCTTGAATCAAAGCTTCATATTCAACCATATTATTTGTACAACTAAATTCTAGTCTACAGGCTATACAAGTCTTATTACCTTGAGGATCTATTAGCAGACAACCGGCGCCCGCTCCTTCTTTAGATTTTGCACCATCAAAATAAAGAGTCCAAATCGAATTATGTGCAATTACTTTACTTTCTATGATATTTACAATATTTACATTATTTTCATCACCAATGGTCTCCTTAAGGGAAGAGTTAGGAGAAATGACTGTTACATTACAAATCTCAGATTGCTGGCTGCTTTCAGAAAGGAGAGAGTTTTCAGCTTTGAAATCACCAAAACCTAACTCATACATGTAGTTTCCCATAATGGAATCAGAGAATAACACAGGTTCACTAGGATCATGTAGTTCTGTAACAGTATGTTTCATGTACCTCTCTCTTTGTATCTTTATCTGATTTGCTTTTCCATTTTTTGGTAACCATAAGGTTGACCAATCAGTGGCAAAGAAACCATTTAGCTGTTGAGACCAATCTCTACTTAAGAATAGTCCATATGCATCAGGTATATCAGCAATTACGATGTCTATGATTTGATAAACTGAAGGATTACAAGCAATCCTAATTAAGACATCTTTCATCTCCCCGACCACCTTAACGTTTGTTCTATCTAATTGAGTTATTTGTGCATTGGATGGAACAAATTTGCCATTTAATTTCTTGCATACAGATAAAGGCATAACATTAGACGATGCTCCTGAATCTACCATGCAGTTGTGGACATTTCTATTAAAAATTTCAAAGGTAAGTAAGAATGGAGGTGTAGTTGACTTAGAGTTCTTACCTATCAAAGAAGCTTTATCAGCTGATGTTTTCCCTTTATCAGTTGCTGTTGGATCATTGCCTAAACTGTTTGCAGCAACATTTTGCTTTGTATTAGGGACGATCGTGCTTACCGCAGGATTGATAATAGGACTATCCGGCATTGGATAGATTTGAAGGAGATCGTACATACTAATGTTTGCACGTGTCTTCTTCAAATCTTCAATTATGTCATATTGTAAATCCAACTTCGGAGCGTTTTGAATGGTTTGGGTACCCTTATTTGACTGAGTTTGTTTGCCGAGTTGAGTTTGTTTGTTAGGTTGTGAGTTATTATTATCAGTGTTTGAAGTAGAGCTTGAAGCACCAGGAGTATTTGCAATTGCTTTACTACGTGTATTATATGCGTGTTGTCCTGGGGGTGGACTTCTGTTCTCATGTTTTTTCACAAAATTATCCCAGAAGTGCCCATTGATTTGTTGAGATTCTTCTGATTCATCTTCATTTTCAGATTCTTCATCTTCTTTATTCTGATTTATCTCTTGACTAGTTGTTTCAGATAAAGAGAGGACAGCTCGAATTGTGTTAAAGATCTCTTCATTAGCAGCTATATCTGGGGGTGCATTCCTATTGTTTGCGTTTGGGTTTTGTTTAAATTGATTTCTGAAGTAATCCCTAGAAGGGGAAGCTTCAGAACCAGTCTTTTTTAACCCAATAACTTCATTAGTTAACGTTCGAATAGCATTCTGTAGCTGTTCCACATCGAAAGCTTTATCTTTATCTGAACTAGATCTTTCTACTTTCTTTCGAGGAAAAGAATCAGTTTTACCACTCCTTTCTGGTTCATAAGACATGAAATCTTTTTCTACTTTAATTGCCTCATCAAATGTTTCTATCAGTGTTGTTTTTCCAGCTCTCTTAACAAACATTCCGGAATTCCTAGGTAGGGCTGATGTATAATTTTCGATGATTATATCTTCCAGTGGTTGAGAAGCAATTGGAATTTTATTTTTTAATGTTAGAAACCTTTGATTAAAGTCTTTAATCCTTTCTTTGGGTTCCATTTTAATTCTAGATAATTCTAGGGCTAAAAGAGCAGGTGTTTTATCTTCCCCGAATTTATCTAAAAAAACTTTATTAAATTCCTCCCAATTTGTAATAGATCCTTGTACTAATGAAAAGTACCAGGTAGAGGCTCTTCCCTCAAAAGTGAGAGGAAACAGTCGACAAACAACATCTTCATGCTGAACATTTAAAGTCTGAACAGCTAACATGAATTTATCAATATGTACCTCTGCAGGTTCTTTGTCATCTGGGTTAAACTTAGGAAGAATTTTATCTGAATGTTTTGGTAATGGGTGTTGTACCCCAGGAATTGCTACAGCAGCTGCCCTTAACCAAGGGAGCTGTGGATTAGGTGGAGGGGGTGGAGGATTACCTCCTCCTCCTGCATTTCCTGCCATTGGACTTCCTTGAGAACTAGAAGAACTCTCAGAATGAGATGATCTTGGACTGTTGGGTGGTGACTCAGGAGGAGAAGGTGGCTGATCAGAACCACTTCCCGAAATTAACCTCCTTGTGGTATTGGTTTGTGTAATCTGTCTTTGATAACTTTCAGCTTGATGTTGAGGAGTATTATCAGTTATTTCCAAATCTTCTGTAACTATGGTCAATTTTGGGTTATGTCGCTGTTGTCTAGGAAGACCATAATCTATTGGAGTAATACCTAACTGATTAGCGTAAGCTCTAGTAAGGATATGTCTGGATTCTTCTAGAGTTTGAGCACTTTGTGCAGGAGTAAATGGAGAAGTAATAGGATCACGTTCAAGGATATTCCTTACAGTTTCACTAAGAGGTGATCTACTGACTTCCGAAGATTGTTGGCTGGTTGGAAATGTTTCATTAGTTTCACCTGCCATTACTTAATTCAGGCCCTCCTTCTAGCGCCATTTGTTGGCCTGATTTTATGGATCAGAGCCAATAAAGAGGTTTTATCCACACAATCCACTTAAAGCAGTATCCGGTGTGTTTGAATTAACAAGACCTCGCAGGTTATGGTCCTGCTACCAGCTAGTTTGTCTCTTAAGGAAACCTTAAAACTAGCAAAATCTAACCTATCTTAATGTTTATCCTATCTATGTATTTACAAATGTCCTAATGCTGCTTTCATAAAGAAAGACTTCAATTTTTCTTTTTGGAAAATTTTCTAAGTAAGAAAGCTTATTTAGAATACACAGAATGAGTCAGCAATGCTTAATAAAATAAACTAATTAATCTATCTACCCTATTTACCCTATCTCAGCTGAGAGCAAATCTGAAACTAAGATTAATCATTAATCTGATAACAGAAAATTGAAGTATGATATAAACAAAACATGTTTAAATTATAACAACAATAACTCTGCTATATAGAAATGGAGATGAGATTCAACCTAAAACACACAGTCAAATTTCACTTCCAGAACTGATTAATAATTATTGTTCAAGACAGTCATTCAAATTTGAGATAATGCTTATTTAAAATTCACCATTAACATACAAATGAAATTTTAAATAAACAAGAAGTTATATCATTCAAGCTATTGTTTATAGTGAACACACTAATGAACAAACCACAATGACATATTCATTCAATAACTAATCTTGAGACGACAAAGTGGGAAAATTGTTTAAACATCAGTATGACACAGCATACAGAGTTTGCATATAAACAGAAGATCACAAACCGAAATATATGTATATATAAAAACCCAAAAATGAATACCATTCACAGCATCATTCGTAGATATCCAGTATCATCCACAACAAAGCTTCAGCTTCAAGTTTGAAGTAATACTAGCAAATAGAATATATTTCAAGAAGTTTTCTTCTACACTCCATCCATGCCGAGTTCATCAAAAATATTCATTCATATACTAGTGAGAGTCGGTTTTGCTATAAATGTTGCATGCAACATTATAGGAAATTACTTAACCATAAAAGCATCTAATTACACCAAATACTAAAAATAGAATCGACTAGCCTGAGTCGAGACATCTCAGAACATTCTTGGCCATTCAGAATACTCCAACTTGTAACAGATCAGCCATACTTTCATGCCAACGCATCCACCATGTCCTGCATTCCTGGAAGAAAGCGGTGATAAAACCCCCCTACATTAAATTCAATAAATACATTATATCAAAATCGATTTAACACAGTTAACCGAAATATTAAAACAAAATTATAAATGCATGCCTGTAAAATCTCCGATTTTACAGACATGCTAAATCAAAATAATCGTTACCTGTCAACAAGAAAAAGAACTATTAGGCTTCATTATGAAGAGCGACTACTCTTCTAGCTTCGGCCAATTTAGCCTTCAACCTGATAATTTTAACATTTTGTTTTTCAATTCGTTCCAATAGCAGTTGATTTGTTTTTAATATCGATTTCTTGGATTTCTTGAATTGATTCTTTTTCATGTTGGCCCTTTTCCACCTGTCAATCCATTCTAGCAATTCTTTCTTGAACGTTTTATTTTCTTCTTCCAACAAGACCGTATACTGTTTGCGCTTTCCTTTAGACTCTGCTTTTTTATCCTGATAGATTTTTCCTATTACCTGTTGTAGGGTTTCGTCTTCGCTAGCTATATGAGGAGAACGAGGACTGTCACAATGTTGATTGTGCAATGATTCAAGTTCTACAGTGTCAATATTTATTTCTGGCTGATCGCCCTCGACCTCACCTGATGGCACATCATTCCCCTGGACAGTGGTGGAATTCCCTACATCCATTGCGTTAGGGACAGGTATCGGAATATCATCCTCAATATCTACAACTGCAGGTTCGGCAGCAGTAGATTTGGAAGTCTGTGGATCAGACCTATACCTTGGAGTAGAATGAAGACTATGCATGCTTCTGGTGATTCTACGTGAAAACGATAAGTTTCCAACCCTCGACCCTTCCTTGTCACAACAAACCTGAGCTAAGTGATTCAACTTACGCATAGAATTTTTATCACATTCAGCAGGTTTAACGATTTCGTCTTGGGCTGATCCCTCTTTTAATTTTACAGGGTTGCCATCATCCTTATCGGGTTCTGGTTCATTTAAAATTTCCCTAGAATTGCAAGGAACTGAAACCCTATCAGCATCTTTATCTACCTCATCGTCTATGGACATGGTTACGGCCTCTGTTTCATTATCTTCTGAGCTACTAACCTCAGGATTTATGATTTTTCGTTTTCTACGAGCTCGAGGAGATGGACTAGGCCAATACTGTGTTGGCCCCAATTTACAAGCGACTAGAAATTCATCCCAAGACCGACCTTTTGCGGATAATTGAAATTGCAGTAAACTTTTAATCAATCCATGGTGACACAGACTATTATCAGGGTTATTGAAATTCCTTACAGACTGTGACATTTTCTTCAGGCTTTGCCACAGATAGAAGGGCAAATTAAGTTTATAACCCTTTACTGCTAACAACAACCGTAAATGATACAAATGCAAATGGGAAAAACGTCCACAACAGGTTACGTACCTTACCAAGATTTCATTGTAAGCTCTCCACTCGGGCTTTAGGAATTTTACGGGTACGCCTACCCTCAATTTCGTTTTATCTGGTAAAGGCGTAAACAAAGCCAAACACTTCTTCTTATCAACCATAAGGCCTTTAAACCAGCGTTCTCCCACCTGAGGAAGTTTCGTGGCTTCAGCAATTTTGTCTTCATTGACCACAAATTCGAAACCCCCAATTCGCACCCTGTCATTTTTAAAATTCATTGCAAACATTTTGGTAATCTCCACATGATGCCCATCAAAGCTTTGAAAGAAATGCGTCCATCCCATTTTCTCGAATTTCTGGGCAACCTCCTGATTGGCTTCAATAATTTCATACCCTGAGATTTCAAAACGATTCAGAGGAGACATGGTTTCTTCAGCACTGTCTGGGCTTAGTCGTGGAATGAAAGGGAAAGTGAAAACAGAGGGAATAGGTATCCACACACATGACATGCTAGAAAATCTTCACATGCTTCAAACCTGATGACAAATCAAATCTCTGAACCTACCATTTTAGCGGGATAGTGATAAGTATTACAACTTTCATGCTACACCATGGATTATGCCAACTTATCTGCGTTTAGCCATGCCCAGTAGTGATCACCACTTAACTTGGCGAACCGGCAATATGACGACTGATAGAACCATTATTACGATCATTGATTATTGACAGTGGCTCATAATTAATAGGTACGATGGCGTAGTTCGAAATGAGTGTTAGCAATTAACACTGTCAACAGGGTTTTGCCAAATGCATACAATTGTCGAGTCTGTCAAGTGGTGAAGGCCACGTTTCCATACCAGCTCACCGATCCAAAGGTTTATCGATTTAACCGTTGATTTAGCGCATGGCCAGTTCATCAAACGATCATCATTGTTCTATGATGTTACGTCGTGATATAAAGAATAATAGATTGCGTTTTAAGGTTGAGTAGGTATTAATCAAATGGCCAGCTTGGTGTTTATTTTATGTATATGTACAAACTATATATATATACAACACTAAGTCGAAACCTTTATACATGCTATTAACACACTATAGTATATATCATTATATAGGGTATTTATCATATGTGAAATGTTTCCTATACAAACCTCGTCTATTGATTAACTATGATATTGACAAAGTTTATGATAGGATATTCCTTATGATATTAAATTCCCAAATTCTCTTAGTCTTGAGACTAATAATACCCTAAACAATGTGTTTTATGATATTTCTTTGACACAAAAACCTTTAAGTCACATAAACTCGTTTTAAATATTTTAAATAATTTTAATGAGAATTTACGAAACTTATCAATCCTTCATTCAAAAAGCCAAGTTTGATAATCAAGTCCCTATCAGCTCTAGAATCATTAATTACTTTTCTTTGATTAAGAGGACCTTCAGAATCAAAGATTCTTGAAGGAGCTCTGTATAATTTTTAATTGATTTATCACATAAAAATCTGATCTCTCTTCACTTTGTCAAGAAATGAAGAGGTTGTTGTTTGCTGCCAACAATCATGTGTATGTATTTTGTATATGCATCATGTTGGATGCTTGGACCATGTATCTGTATATGTATCAGGTGGATACATTGTATGATCAGGTGGATCATGTATGGTGATATGTATCATGTATTTGTATTTGTATCAGGTGGATACATTGATGATCAAGAGGATCATGTATGATGATATGTATCTGGTAGATACTTGGTATGCATCAGGTAGATGCATTGATGATCAGGTGGATCAAGTATGATGACATGCAGCAGGACGTTGCAGTGATGATGATCAGGATGATCATGGATACATCAGGATGATGTATGGTGAGTATCAGGTTGACACTCTGTGGCTGTGGATCAGGTTGTGCAGATAAGCATGTAATTTGTGCCCTGGGATATTTGCAGATGGTCTTTCGAGGTTTTTCCTATGGCATGTAATTCGGTACCCTGGGACATCTGGAAAATGCTCTTTCGAGGTTTTGCTTGGGAGGACATATAATTTGTGCCCTGGGAGATCTGCAGATAGTATTTCGAGGTTTTGCCTATGGCATGTAATTTGTGCCCTGGGATATCTGGCAGATGCTCTTTCGAGGTTTTGTCCTATGGCATGTAATTTGTGCCCTGGGAGATCCGATAGGTTGAGCTGTGTGCTCGTAATCAGTCCTAGGATGCTCTTTCGAGGTTTTGCCATGACCACATGTAATTTGTGCCCTGGGAGATTCGATAGGTTGAGCTGTGTGCTCGTAATCAGTCCTGGGATGCTCTTTCGAGGTTTTGTGGTGACCACATGTAATTTGTGCCCTGGGAGATCCGATAGGTTGAGCCTTGTGATCATAATCAGTCCTGGGATTCTCTTTCGAGGTTTTGTGGTGAGGTCACATGTAATTTGTGCCCTGGGAGATCCTATTGGTAGAGCCGTGTGCTCGTAACAGCCTGGGATGCTCTTTCGAGGTTTTGTGACGCATGTAATAAGTCCTGAGGATTCCACAGTATGGCCAGTGATGATGAAGACCTGTAGGTGGTGGGCCTACATCCAGTATGAAAAAGGACTGGCTCTATAGAACTTCCTATGACGAGTAGAGTCAGAGATTGGTTGAGATAGTAGCAGCAGTGACGATGATGATGACGATGCATCGATGATGATGATCCAGAGAAGAAGACTTGTCTAGCAGATCTGTGTCGAGAAATACCTTCCTAGTTAAGAGGGATTGTTGATGTATATGTAACTTCGGAATGTATTTCATCTGTGTATTATATTTATATTTATTGTACCCTTATCAGAGATGTGTTATTCCTCTATAAGGAAGTGTCGTCATGTGGACTGACAAGTGTCACAAGTGTGTGTACTTGCCGATGGGTTATTAGACCACCATATGGGGTCGGCCTTGATTAATATATAATATAATGTGGATGTATCTAAGTAGACAAGTCGGCCCCAGTAAGTCACTGGGCAAAAAGGTGAGTATAAATAGAGATAGGAGATCTCTATTTTACTCACTCGAAAAAGTAACTCACTCTCTCTCTGAAAAGTGGCGCACTAGTGAGGGGGAGGAGGATCATCTGCTAGGCGACTATCTCAGTGTTATTTGGTTGTATTTTGGTTGAGCCATTGCTCTCTCTATCTCTGAGGAAGTTGTGGGGTT
Source organism: Larix kaempferi (assembly GCA_027924585.1). Classification (NCBI taxonomy): domain Eukaryota; kingdom Viridiplantae; phylum Streptophyta; class Pinopsida; order Pinales; family Pinaceae; genus Larix; species Larix kaempferi. The sequence continues at coordinate 479,374 of BSBM01000886.1, forward strand.
TTTCACCTTAGGGTTTTCCCCACGGAAACTCTGTGTCTCTTGTCTCTATGCTTTTGATTCTTATGATGCTTGTGATGCTTGTCATATTATGATTGTCATGCATTGATATACTGTAGATGTTATTCTCTCAGCAAAGATCCTATAGTATTGAAATTTAATACTCAAAATTTAACAACTTTCATTTATCAAACCATCTTTTGACAATATCTTGGTGCTGATTGAATCTATCCTTGGCCTTTTGTCGTGATTCTTCGAGTTTCGACAGGGTATTGATTCGTTACTGTAGGATTTCACTACTTGATCCTCATTAGAGCAAATTTGGGGTGTAAAATGGGCCTTATAAGAAAATGATCCACCTCATAAGAAAACAAGCCATTGAATTCAAGAACCAATAGAATTTCAAGAAAAGAGTCGACCATAATGGTTGAATTGGCATATTTGACATTAAAAACTATTTTTTTAATTCATATTTTCAACATATCTCCATGTCATTTTACTCAAATTTCGAGCAGGAGAAATCGTTCAATCCAAAAATTAAATTACTCATCCAATGAGTACTCACACTGCATACTTCAAAGGGACCCCACCCCATGAAAAATGAGAAATACATAAAAAACCATGTCGCTTTTCAAAGTAAGACATTTTTTATGTATTTATCATTTTTCGTGGGATGTGGCACCTCAAAAGTATACAGTGTGGGTACTCATTGGATGTGTAATTTAATTCTGCATCCAACGAGTGCTCCCACTCGAAATTTGAGTAAAATGACATAGAGATATGTTGAAAGTACAAAGAAAAAAAGTATTTTTTTTCTTTTTTCCTCCAAAATTCATAAATATTATTTTATTATTTTAACTCTTATTTTATTATTTTCCTTAGGAGGCCCATTTTAGACCTCAAATTTTCTCTAATGCGAGAGGCCTGGGCTAGTTGCAAGGATGGTAGTAGTATGTTAGGTGGGAGTATAGCTTCTTTCCCGTAGACTAATGTATAAGGAGAAACTCCTAAAGAATTTTTTGGAGTGACTCTATTTGCCCATAAAGCATTAGGAAGAGCTACATGCCAATTCCTCCAACTCTCAATAAGTATTTTCTTTATAATTCGGATGAGGTTTTTATATGTAGATTTTGCTAGTCCATTTTCTTGGGGATAATAATTGGCTGAATAATGCAATTGGATTCCTCTTTCATAAGCAATGCAGTTAACTTAATAGATGAGAAGTAAGTTGCATTATAAAAAACTAGGGAAATTGGAACCCCAAACCTGGTTACAATGTTTTCTTGTAGGAATCTGATGACTGCGTCTTCATTCACTTTACGCAAAGGATCCTCTTATGTCCATTGTGTGAAATAATCAGTAGATGTGAGGATATATTGATGTTGCAGCGAAGAATTAGGACTAATCTCTCCAATAATGTCTATTCCCCACTGCTCGAATGGTTCTGATATAAAAACTGGTTGTAGTGGTCCTACTACTTTCAGTAATCTGCCAACACTCCTCTGACATACATCAGAACTCCTAGCATAAGCATGGTCATCCTTGAAAAGAGTGGGCCAGTGGTATCTAGCTTTTAATATTTTGTGAGTAGTGGTCTTGTTAAATTTTTAGTATTAAATCACAATACTATAGGATCTTTGCTGAGAGAATAACATCTACAGTATATCAATGCATGACAATCATAATATGACAAGCATCACAAGCATCACAAGAATCAAAAGCATAGAGACAAGAGACACAGAGTTTCCGTGGGGAAAACCCTAAGGTGAAAAACCCCACAACTTCCTCAGAGATAGAGAGAGCAATGGCTCAACCAAAATACAACCAAATAATATAGAGATAGTCTCCTAGCAGATGATCCTCCTCCTCCTCACTAGTGCGCCACTTTTCAGAGAGAGAGATAGTTACTTTTCCGAGTGAGTAAAATAGAGATCTCCTATCTCTATTTATACTCACCTTTTTGCCCAGTGACCTACTGGGGCCGACTTGTCTACTTGAGTACATCCACATTATATTATATATTAATTAGGGCCGACCCCATAAGGTGGTCTAATAACCCATCGGCAAGTACACACACTTGCGACACTTGTCAATCCACATGACGACACTTCCTTATAGAGGAATAACACATCTCTTATAAGGGTACAATAAATATAAATATAATATACAGATGAAATACATTCTGAAGTTACATATACATCAACACTCCCTCTTAACTAGGAAGGTATTTCTCGACACAGATCTGCTAGACAAGTCTTCTTCTCTGGATCATCGTCATCGATGCATCGTCATCATCATCGTCACTGCTGCTACTATCTCAACCAATCTCTGTCTCTACTCGTCATAGGAAGTTCTACAGAGCCAGTCCTTTTTCATACTGGATGTAGGCCCACCACCTGCAGGTCTTCGTCATCACTGGCCATACTGTGGAATCCTCAGGACTTATTACGTGCGTCACAAAACCTCGAAAGAGCATCCCAGGATGTTATGGGTACACAACTCCGACCTGTAGGATCTCCCAGGGCACTATTACATGTGACCCCACCACAAAACCTCGAAAGAGCATCTCAGGATGTTACGGGTACACAACTCCGACCTGAAATCTCCCAGGGCACAAATTACATGTGGTCCACCACAAAACCTCGCAAGAGCATCTCAGGATGTTACGGGTACACAACTCCGACCTGAAATCTCCCAGGGCGCTATTACATGTCGTCATGGCAAAACCTCGAAAGAGCATCTCAGGATGTTACGGGTACACAACTCCGACCTGAAATCTCCCAGGGCCCAAATTACATGCCATAGGACAAAACCTCGCAAGAGCATCTCAGGATGTTACGGGTACACAACTCCGACCTGAGATCTCCCAGGGCACAAATTACATGTCCTCCCAGAGCAATGTCTCGAAAGAGCATCCCAGGCTGTTACGGGTACACAACTCCGACCTATAGGATCTCCCAGACATGCTCATCTGCACAACCTGATCCACGGCCACAGAGTATCAACCTGATACTCACCATACATCATCCTGATGTACTCATGACCGTTCTGATCATCATCATTGCAACGTCCTGCTGCATGTCATCTGGAGCAACATCCTGAAGCTCACCATCCATGATCATTCTGATCATCATCACTGCAACGTCCTGCTGCATGTCATCTGGAGCAACATCCTGAAGCTCATCATCCATGATCATCCTGATCATCACTGCAACATCCTGCTGCATGATCTACCTGATCATTAATGCATCCACCTGATGCATACCAAGTATCTACCTGATACATATCATCATACATGATCCTCCTGATCATACAATGTATCCACCTGATACATGATACGTATCACCATACATGATCCACCTGATCATACAATGTATCCACCTGATACATATACAGATACATGGTCCAAGCATCCAACATGATGCATATACAAAATACATACACATGATCCAACTGATCATATCCAGCATCCAACATGATGCATCCATAAATGATCCACCTGATCATATCCAGCATCCAACATGATGCGTACATACATACATAAAAATGATCCAACTGATCATATCCAGCATCCAACATGATGCGTACATACATACATAAAAATGATCCAACTGATCATATCCAGCATCCAACATGATGCGTACATACATACATAAAAATGATCCAACTGATCATATCCAGCATCCAACATGATGCGTACATACATACATAAAAATGATCCAACTGATCCAACTGATCATATCCAGCAGAAACCAGAACATCATCCTGATGCTCATCATCCAGCGCTTACATCCACAGCCATGTGAAGGATCCTCCTTCCACATGCTTGGAATGGCTTCAGCAAATGTGTCCATCACTTCTTCCTCGAAGTGTCCTCGATCTGAAGAACGCCAAGCCTCTCTCTGAAGTACTCGAACTTCACTCTGGCTAGTGGCTTCGTCAGCACATCTGCAATCTGCTCGTCCGTCGCAACGTAAAGGAGCTTCACAGCTCCTCTCTGCACCATATCCCTGATATAGTGATATTTGATCTCTATGTGTTTCGACCTGTCATGAAACACTGGGTTCTCGGACAGCTTCACACAACTCTGGTTATCACAGAAGATACCAGTAGCTTCCAGCGGGAGATCAAATAACTCAGACAGTAGCTTCCGTAGCCATACTACCTCACAACTAGCTGAACAGGCTGCAACATACTCTGCCTCAGCTGTACTCAGTGCTACACAGGACTGCTTCCTGCTAAACCAAGAGATCACACCTGATCCCATACTGAAGCAACACCCAGATGTGCTCTTCCTGTCTGCAGCACTGCCAGCCCAATCTGAATCAACATAACCCTGCAGGTTAAACTTTTGATTCACCTCATATCTGAGCCCATAATCCACTGTACCCTTCAGGTACCTCAGAACATGCTTTACAGCAACCAGGTGAACACTCCTCGGATCCGTCAGGAACTGGCTCAATGTGTTCACAGCAAAGCAAATGTCTGGTCTCGTGTTCGTCAGGTACATCAAGGACCCAATCATCTGACGATACATAGAGACATCAACCGGCTCAGATGAAGCATCACATAGAAGCTTCAAATTTGATTCCATCGGTGTGGCCATGGCCTTGCAATCCATCATCCCGAATCTCTTCAGGATATCTACTGTGTACTTCCCTTGACCAAGGAAGATCCCACCTGCATTCTGCCACACCTCCATACCTAGGAAATAGTGCATCATTCCCAAGTCTTTCATATCGAATTCAGCTGCAAGCTTCCTCTTGGTATCCGCAATCAGTCTGTCATCTCCTGTCACAAATAGGTCATCCACATACAGTAGTAGAATCACAGGATTCCCTTCCTCAACCTTATAGTAAAGGTTGGAATCTGCTTTACTCTTGGTAAAGCCCAAACTAGATAGAAAACTGTCCATCCTACCATACCAAGTTCTGGGAGCTTGCTTCAAGCCATACAAGGCTTTCTTCAATCTGCACACATATGACTCCTTGTCATGTATTTCAAAGCCGAGTGGCTGTTCCACATATACTTCCTCTTCTACTACACCATTCAGGAAAGCAGTCTTGACATCCATCTGGTGTATTTTCCATTTCATTGCTGCAGCCAGGGAAAGCACTGTTCTGATGGAAGTATACCTGGCTACAGGTGCAAAGGTTTCTTCATAATCTATTCCTTCTTTTTGAGAGAAACCACGAGCTACGAATCTTGCTTTGTATTTTTCCACACTGCCATCTGCAGCATGCTTGATTTTGTAGATCCACTTGGAAGTCACAACAGACTTATCTTTAGGTCTTGGGACAACATCCCAAACATCATTCTTCATTATTGATTGGTATTCCTCAACCATAGCATCCTTCCATTCTTTCTTTTCTGCTGCCTCTTCATAACTGGAAGGCTCTTTGTTCATAATGTCACAGAGTAAGGCAACATAACTGGTGTGTGATCTAGTTCTCTTCTTTGGTCTGTGTTCTTCTTCAGGAATGCCAAATCTTTCTGCATCATGAATGAGCTCTCTAGCCCATGCAGGTTTCCTCTTATGAGAGTTATCCTCACGGGGTGGATCTACAGGTTCTTGTGGATCTTCAAACTCACGAACATTTTCTGGAACTGCTTCAGTCATGATAGTGTCCTGAAATCTTGTTTCCTTAGGTTCTTCATAAACTTCAGTAGGTGCCTTTCTTGATTTGATGAATGCTGAGTTTTCATCAAATGTTACATCCCTGCTAACATCAATCTTCTTGAACCCTGGAAAGTATATTCTGTAAGCCTTCGAGCTTTCACGGTAACCCACAAAGATACCCTTCTTTCCTGAAGGATCTAGTTTAGTCCTCTTCTCTTTTGGGACATGAGTATATACTGGACAACCAAATATTCTGAGATGGCTGACTTCAGGTTTCTTACCAGAAAAGACCTCTTCTGGTGTCTTGTTGTCCAATATCTTGTGGGGTGTTCTGTTCTGTACATACACAGTTGTTCTAGCTGCTTCTGCCCATAGATGCATAGGAAGATCTTGGTCATGCAACATTGCCCTTGCTGCTTCCATGATAGTTCTGTTCTTCCTTTCTGCAACACCATTCTGTTGAGGATTATAAGGAGCAGTCAACTCCCTCTTAATCCCTGAATCACTGCAAAGCTTCTTGAAGTCATTTGAGGTGAATTCTCCACCATTGTCGGATCTGAATGTTTTGATCTTCTTGTCAGTTTGATTCTCCATCAAGGTTTTGAATTCCTTGAATTTATCGATCACCTCATCTTTGCCCTTCAAGAAGTATACCCACGTCTTCCTGGAGAAGTCATCAATAAATGATACATAGTAAACATACCCACTCAGGGAACTGGATGACATAGGGCCACATACATCTGAGTGGATAATTTCCAGGATGTCTTTTGCTTTGCTTTCACTGCTTGGGAAAGCCTTCTTAATGTTCTTACCTTTTGCACATCCTTTGCAAACACCTTCATGTTTGGTCTTGATTTCAGGAAGACCCTCTACTGCCTTGCTTGCAATTGGAAGTGCTCTATAGTGCATGTGAGCAAGTCTTCTATGCCAAAGTTCACTTGGCTCCATGGATTCATGTACCATGGCATGTTCAGGTTGTCCCTTCAATTTATACAAGCCTCCCTCTTGCTCTCCAATCACTACTGCATCATCTATGTTCTTTCCCTTTGGCCACATTAGGACTTGGCCATCCACAAATGCAACCCTCATACCTTTTGCATCCAATGCAAAGATTGAGAGTAAGTTTTTCTTGAGCCCAGGTACATAGAGGACTTCCTTCATCTTCAGAGATTTTCCAGAATCTAGGTTGTAGGAGGCTTCACCACTTCCTTTGATTGGGTATTGATAATCATCCCCAAGTTTCACCTTATGGGGTGATTCATGTTCAGATAGGTTCACAAAGGATTCCTTAAACCCAGTCATGTGTTTGGAAGCCCCACTATCAATCAACCAATCATTACATCCATGGGAGATGGTACCTGTAAGAGCAGAAATTAGAACATATTCTTCTTCACTTGATGCGTCATCATCACTACTACTTTCTGCCCTAGCCTTTTTCTTTGGAGGTTCATCATCTTCGGCAGCATGAGCATGAAACCTTCTTTTGCTGCCCTTTTTCTTTTTACTAGAGTTGTTGTTATTATCCCTTTTGTTCTTGGGACAATCTGAAGCAAAGTGACCCTTCTCATTGCATGTGAAGCATCTTAGGTCCTTCTTACTCTTTTGATGGAATCTTTTGTGGTGAGAGTGATCCTTCTTGGTTTTGCTTCTTTTGGTGTGAGCTGCAAGAGCTTGATCTTCTCCTCCCATCTTTTCCTCACGAGCTATAAGTCTAGCTTCTTCTTGAGAGCATTCTTCCCTCAATCTGTTGAAGGAGATCAATTTCTTCCTTGCACAAATTCCTTGAATAAAGGAATCCCATGACCTGGGTAGGCCATTTAGAGTGGTCATCACCACTTCTCCATTCTCCACCATTTCATCTACTGCTTCTAATTCTTCCTTGATCTGGGAGACCCTTGAAAAGTAAGATTGAATGGTTTCTCCATTCTGAAACTTCACTGCTTTCAATTGGTTCCGCAGGGTCATCTTCCGATTTATGTTCTTTCCTTCAAATAGCTTGGTCAAAGATTCAAACATCTCTTTGGGTGTCTTAAGAGAAGACACATGAGGTATGAGATGGTCTTTGATAGAATCAGCAATGATTCTCTTTGCCTTGACCAAGTTCTTCTTGTGCAATGCCTTGGCTTCTTCATCCTCTGGGATAGGGATGTCTTCTTTCACATATGGGTCCAACTCATTCTCTTCCAGGATTAACCCAATCCTATACTTCCAGGCTCGGAAGTTATCAGCCCCTTCAAGCTTATCCTCAAGCTTGGCGTGGAGAGACATCTTTTAAGTGTACTTCAAATGGAAATAGAAAGGATTTAGAACTTACCACTTGAAGTGCTGAAAACTGGATCTGGTCCTGGATTAGGGTTTGTCAGAGAAACCCTAAAAATTCAAAATGTGAATTTCAAAATTCCAAAAGGATATAAAGATGCGCCTTGGAGAGCTGATCAGCCTAGTACATTCAGAATTTGAGATCAGCAAAGTCTTGCCCTTCAAAATTGCCTTTTTGTCCTCCCGGGTTCACTAGGGAGAGCCCTGAATTAGGGTTTGAGTTTCCCGGAGATCTACCCAGCCAAAAATCTCGATCCAAAGCTCAAACCTTCGATTTTTGCAAGGAGCTTCCAGCTGTACCTTCAGTTTCCAGAAATTCCTATTTTTGTGGAAACCCTAATTTTTAGGGCCAAATCTGAAAATGCTCGGAACTGAATTCTGATTGGACAGATAGATGCGCCTTGACGAGTAGATCCAATCTACTATACTGAATTTCAAAAATCTGTGGAGAGAAACCCAATAAACAAGGAATACAAGCTTCCGTCACTACAAAATGTCTTCTTCTCAGTTAAGCTCTGATACCATGTTAAATTTTTAGTATTAAATCACAATACTATAGGATCTTTGCTGAGAGAATAACATCTACAGTATATCAATGCATGACAATCATAATATGACAAGCATCACAAGCATCACAAGAATCAAAAGCATAGAGACAAGAGACACAGAGTTTCCGTGGGGAAAACCCTAAGGTGAAAAACCCCACAACTTCCTCAGAGATAGAGAGAGCAATGGCTCAACCAAAATACAACCAAATAATACAGAGATAGTCTCCTAGCAGATGATCCTCCTCCTCCTCACTAGTGCGCCACTTTTTAGAGAGAGAGATAGTTACTTTTCCAAGTGAGTAAAATAGAGATCTCCTATCTCTATTTATACTCACCTTTTTGCCCAGTGACCTACTGGGGCCGACTTGTCTACTTGAGTACATCCACATTATATTATATATTAATTAGGGCCGACCCCATAAGGTGGTCTAATAACCCATCGGTAAGTACACACACTTGCGACACTTGTCAATCCACATGACGACACTTCCTTATAGAGGAATAACACATCTCTTATAAGGGTACAATAAATATAAATATAATATACAGATGAAATACATTCCGAAGTTACATATACATCAACAGGTATCTGCAGAATAATGTCCCCCTACACGGCCATCATGCAACTCCTTGACCACCTTATCTGCATCCTCTTTTTCAAGGCATATGAGAAAAACTCCATCATAATTTTTTTTGAAGAGTACCCCATCAATTATCTGATAAGATGTTGATTTTAATCGGAGCGCCCTTGTCTGCTTAGAACTCCAATGTTCTGGCAGATATCCTTGTTGGATATAGTGCACTAAATCTCTATACCAGGATTCAGGAATAGTAAAAATTGAACATAGTTCAGTCGAATTCAATTCAGCCTCATTTTCCCAATCACGATCCTCTTCAGTTGGGATTTCAGTGAGAAAATTACACAACCCTTGACCTTTAATGATAGTGGCTGGTTTGAACTCTAGATAATACTCTTGTAATGCAGTTACCCAATTTCCTCTTCTTTCTCCCAACTCCTTTTGCACAAATAAGGATCTGACAGATGAATGTGGTAATATGAATTTCATTCTATTTTTTTAAATATAAGGTATGAACTACTTTACTTCCTTGAATACAGCGTATTCTTGTTTATCCACAGCTAGGTAGTTCAGTTCAGCTCCTTGTAAACCGGTGCTCATGAAATATATTGGATACCTGTCTCCTAGTTCTCCCTTTTGTGTGAGCACTGCTGTGAGAGAAGTATCCGAAGCAAATGTGTATAAGATAAAATCCTTTTCAAAGTATGGATTTCTCAAAGAAGCTACATGAGCTATGGAAGTATTTATATCCTTGAATGCATCTTTCTGCACATCATTCCACTTGAACTATACACTCTTCTTAACCATTTGTTTCAAAGGTTTTTACAATTTGTGCAAAATCCGGTACAAACCTTCAAACAAAATTGATCATTCCCATAAACAATTGCATAGTCCTTTTTTTGTGGGGCATGGGAATCTAAATTATGGCTTGAATTCTCTTTGTATCTATTGAGATTCCCTTCTTGGAGATGATGTGTCCAAACAATTTCCCTTCGAGTACTGCAAAAAAACCCTTCTTTGGATTCAAAGATATACCATATTTTCTGCACCGATAAAAAATTTGCTTCAAATGGAAAACATGGTCTTCTCTTTTTTTAGAGAAAATTGTTACATCATCCAAATATATGACAACACAGTGGCCAACTAAACCTCGAAATGCAATATCCATGGCCCTATGGAATGTGGCTCTAGCATTCATTACCCCAAAAGGCATTATCCTATATGCGAATGTTCTCCACTTAGTACGAAATGTAGTCTTGAGTCAATCTTGCTCAGCCACTAACACTTGATTATATCCAGAAAATCCATATAATAGGGAGAACAATTCCAAGATTGATACCATCTGCAAAATTTGCTCCATTGGTGGCACCGGATAGTTGTCTTTGTCTGATTCTCTATTCAATTTTTGGAAATTGACACATAATCGTATCTCTCATGATTTCTTCCTTACGGGGACTAGATTATCCACCCATTCAGATTGTAGAACTTTAAAAATAATTTTAGCATCCAACAACTTCTTTAACTACTTTTGTATCAATGGTTCAAGTGTAGGATGCATCTTGCATAATTGCTGTTGAAATGGATTCACACCTGGCTTAATGGGTATTACATGCTGTATGATTCATGTGTCATACGTATTTAAATCTTCATAAGTCCATGCAAACACATCTTTATATTTCCAAAAAAGTTTGATAAACTTACTTCTTTCACTAGGAGAACAACATTTTCCTAAATTAACATATTTAGGTTCCACCTCTGTACCCAGGTTTACCAGCTCATGCTGCATCGAGGAGCTATTTTTCTTAACATTGGCTGTTCTTCTGAATTTATTCTATAAATCAAACAATCCTTGAAGAGTCCTTACTCCTTTCGGCATAAAATTTCCTTTACTTGTGTCCTTATTCTGCAAATCCAATAGGTGTTCCTCTTCATCAATTATAGACTCCTTGAAGGCATCTTCATTTGTCAAGAAGGTGATCATATATTCATCATCATCGAACAACCTTAGATTCATAATGTTATCAGGTACTGATGGCCTGGAAATTAATTCAATAGATCACTTATTATTTGTTGGAACTAATCTAAAAGAAGAAGTAGCTAATAAATTAGCTACAACATTCTGTAATCTGGGAATATCATTTATGTTAAAAGCATCAAATCGTGAAATCAAATTCCAAACTTCAAATTGATAACCGTTTAAGTGCAGAGACAAACAATGAATTGTGTTTCTTATTTGTCTGATAACTATTTTTGAGTCACCGAAGACTTTTAAATTCTTGATATTTAAATCAATGTCTCTTTTTCATCCTTGGACTAGAGCTTCATATTCAGCTATGTTTTTAGTACATTCAAACTCTATCCTACAAGAGAGAAATTGTTTGTTTCCTTTAGGATCAACAAGAACACATTCGACTCCTGATCCCTCTTGTGTTTTGGAACCATCAAAATATAAAATCCAAAATTTATTTCCTGATTTTAATAAGTTAGTACCATATTCTAAGTTAGTAACCAATTCTACTATGTTACTATCAACATCATCAATTTGTGAAAACTGAAGGAGATCGGACTATTCGTATGAGTCATGACTAGCATGTTCTATTTGATAGTTTTGTTGCTCAATTTCTAGGAAATAATTCCACAACACTGAAGATGAGAAGTTTACCGGTTCATTCTTTTCTTCTAACTGAGTTACATTTTGTTTCATGTGAGGCTCTCTTAGTACTTTAATATGATTCTGTATATTCTAGTATGGCAGCCACAAATGGGACCAATCTGTGGAAAAATAGCCATTTAGTTTCATAGACCAGTCCTACTCAATATCAGGACATAAGCTTCAAGTATGTCCACCACCATGATATCTATAAATTGACACACCCTCGGATCTGCAGACAATATAGTGAGTATAGTTTTCATTTTCCCTATAAGCTTAACAACTGTTCTATCCAATTATATGATCTAAGAAGGGGATGTTGTAGGTTTCCCATTGATTTTCTTACAAATGGATAGTGGCATAAAATTGGAAGAGGCTCTAGAATCTACCAAGCAATTATGCACATTATGATCAAAGATATCAAAATTAAAAAGGAACGAAAAAGTCTGAGATTTTGATTTTCGACAAATGCTCACTTCGTTAATCTCAGTATCTGACTCAAATGTCTTTATTGTACTGCTTGGTTGTGCGCTAAATGCTTCTAACAGTTTATTCCTCTAATGTGGGAGATTACATAATTAAAACAACGATATGTTGGCTTTGGTTTTCTTAATGTCTTCCACAATGTCGTATCCCATACTATGATCTACCATACCCTTTTCACCACTATCACATTTGTTTTATGTGGGTTTTACTTGCTTGTTTATCAATGGTGTTGTTTCTTTTGTAACTTTGGGCTAGGGTTGATTTATGCCATTGTTTCTTTTCATATTTTCTTTTGCTGGCCTTACTTTACGCAGTATTATGCTTTGGTTTTCAACCATCCCTTTGCTTCTAGTACCATAATTCACAGATGATACTTGAATTTCCTCCACCTCTTCTTCTTCATTTAATCCCAAAGTAGGTGTCGAGTCCCATAATACCATCGTGGCTTCCTCATTCTGATTTTCCTGTTCATGGGCCTGATATTCCTCTTGGTCTTCTTGGTCTATCAACTGTAAGTATAAGAATTGGTTCATAACCAAATTCAATGAGCTAATCCATTGTGGGAAACTCTTTTCAGAGTGATGTTCTTGATGAAAAGTGCAAAAAATATCCATGCCAACTTCATTTAAATTCAATACATTAGAGTTGTTTAATGGTGGTTGGGGTTGCGTGTTTTCTTGCCTTTTCTTATAGAAAGGTTTGAATGGTTTTCTAGATGAACTAGACCCCTTTTCCTTCTCCAAATCTATTATCTTGTCGGATAACTTATGTACCATCTTTACCACATTTTCTAATTAATTCGAGGATTCCTCTTTAGGTCTGGATAATATCAAAGGCTTCTTACTAACTGTTGGTTTTACTTCCAATTCCATTGTGTGTTTCATGATGCTGTCCAGTTGAGCCTCCACCTTCTTGGCTTCTTCATATTTTTCTATCAAAGTGGCCTTAATTGATCTATTGACAAACATGGCTATTGGTGGATAAAGTGTTGTACTATAATATTCTACCAAGGCTTCTTTAGTAGGTTTTGTTGTAGCACTGAAACTATCTAATAAAGTGGTGAATATATCATTGAATTCCTATCCCTTTTATTTATTTTCCATCCTCATAGACAATAGTTCTTTCATAAGTGTGGCCACAGTATTTTGATTGCCAAATTTTCTTATAAAATCCTTTTCAAAACCGTCCTAGTCTACTACCGAATTTGCTTGCGAACTGAAATACCATGAGGACGCTCTAGGATCAAAAGTATAAGGGAAGAGTCTGTAGACTACATATTCATGTTCAACATTTAAAAGACTTAGAGCTAGATAAAAGATTTTCAAGTGGTCCTCCGCAGAAATACCCTTTTCGGGATCAAATTTTGGTAACACTCTTTCAAGGTGCTTAGGTAAATCATGTAAAGGTGCAACTAGGTTGAGTGGCGCTCTGGCTCTCCATGCAGGAGGTTGGTTAACATTTCTAGCCATAATTTGTGGTGTAGAATGGGGTGGTGAGTGATGTGGGGTATGAGGTGGTGTGTGAGGTAATAATTGAGCTAGAGGGGATTCGGGTCCCAACTGATCAAGGGGATTTGGGATCTATATAAAAGATAAATCCAACAACTCCAAATTTCCTACAAGTGCAGAATCTTTGGTGTATGAGATCTCTTTCTTGGGAACTTGCCTTCTAGGTAAGGTAAGAATTATGGTCAATCCTCCAATATTTTTCACATACAATCTTGTGCATCTCCAGAAATGGCTTACTTCCTCGAATGGGATAGCATATAAATGGTCTACATTTTCTGTCAGAATTTAACTTTTCTTGATGTTTAGTTTCGGAAATGACTTCTTCTGACACAGTTGTATTTAATGGGGACCCATAAAAATTTCTTGTTGAAAACGGGTTTCCTTTGCCAACCATGCACTGGCGGCTCTCCTTCTAGTGCCAAAACTATTGATGACGAAAAAATATCAGCATTGATAGTAGGGATTCTCCTCAGTAAATAATCCCAATTAGATCGTTCACCATTTGGTGTAGGGAATCCATCTGGTTTACTGTCCGGATACCGTTAGGGTGTTTGTTTTAAAACTTTACAGGTTGCTTCCCGATCCACCATTTATATAATTTTAATTTAATTTATGAAATGCAAGTTCCGTAATTAATGCATTTAATCTAGAACTAACAGAAATAAGCCTCAGCAAGTGATGCGTAGGTCCTTACCTCCCGTCTTATCAATCCTACCCAATCCATTCATTCATTTATTTCTAATCTAAACTAACTATCCTATCCCTGCAGGGAGCAAATTCAAAGTGAGAGTAATAAGCTGAAATGTTCATGTAAATTTAACAGATAGCCATTAAAGTAAACATTCACATTTCCAACATAAATTATCAAAGATAGCTCTGATTTTTATTAAAGCAATTTATTACTCTGTTACACATAAACATTTGCATGAAATAAAGAAACCATTCGTCATCATTGAAATAGTTCGACAAAATTAGAAAGATCTCACAATATAATATAAGCAGAAAAGAAATAGTTATGTTCCAGCAATCACACATTCCAAGAAAAAATTAGTGCAAGCTTTTCTCCAGTGAATCAGTCTTTCTCATTAGCAAAGAAATAATTCTTTTACAAAATGATTCGAACATCTAATTCACCATCCAAAAGTCCTCTTACAAGACTTCTCAACATATATTTATATTACAAAAAAATTGTCTCCATATGGCTATTCGTTTTACCTGCCATAACCTTTGGATTCCCAAAATTCGTCCTTTAGTGTTTGGAAAAAGAATATTACAATAAAATACAAAATATTTATTTTTAGTTGGCCTTTCTAGATTAGAGATATATTTGTCCCACATGTCAAACTCTTAAAAAATAATGTTACATTGTCTGGGTTCCAATACTTTCAAAGCTATCTCATGATGTGACAACTCTCTTTCCACACTTTTCACTCCTTCTATTGATGTTGTGTGGCTGTCCTCCAGAAAATAAACATCGATAGATGCTTTCCCAATGTATTTATGGAGATCTTCTCCTGTCAACACATCTAGCTTTTTAATGTAGTCCAGGTCATCCTTCAGCGCGTTCTGCAACTCCATCAAATATTGATCCCTATCAGGCAGCTCATCCAAAGTTGGAGGTATAACGAGCTGACATTTTTCATGAATCTGATGAATATTCTAGTAGAAACCTACACACTTCTCGATAGTTTTAGGGATTTCATTGTTTATCCTTCTGCCAGGTTTTCTGCAAAACTCAAGCAGAGCTATGTCCAAATTGGAGTATGTAGTCGTCTTTTGAGGCAAGTGATCAGGGAACTCTGATTTCCCTTCTCTCCACGTCATATGCTTCTTAATCTTAGTTGCAGTGTTCACTAATATTTTCCCGATCCTCATCAATTCCGCATCAATCTTTTTTATCCTCACTATCATTATTTTCATCTTGTAGACCTCCTCAGTGATCAATTCCTGTGAGTGACATATTTTCTCTTGAATGTTACATGCCTGCTCATGGAAATGAGTCATGTCTTTCTTCTTATTGTTTTCCAGCTCCATCTGTTATGTCATGGAATCCTTTTCTTTAACCAATTCTTCCAGCTGAGCTTTCAATTCTTTGAATTGTTGCTTTGCAGCTGACTCTCTTGTTTCCAATTCATTGATGCAGGCTTCAAAGTCACTTTTATTTCCCTCCATTATCATTAACTGAACCTTCATTGCATCTTTATTTGCGTTCAGGCCCTGATAGTTAGACACTAGTCTGTCCTTTTATGTGATTATGGACTCATCCTTCCTTTTCAACTCTATACCTTCTCCACGCTTTTCTACCAAGTTATCCTTTAACATCTTTCCCTTGTTGCGCTAGATATCATGCAACATCCTGTAAATGTTGTCAGCACTTGCTTGTACAACTTCTATACTTATAAAGGCTGTGAATTTAGGGTCTCTATGAGTACCCTCCATGATTGTGTTCTTGGACAGTGACAAAATTAGGATGGGCACCCACTTTCAATCTCTTCCCTATCCTCCTTGTGATGGTATTTCTCCCTAAATAAAAAAAAAATCATGTCCAATTTGACCATAGTATGTTTCTTTGACATAGTGAATGGTGTAAGCCCAAGTTCTCAAAATGGGAGGTGACCTATGGTTAGCGTGACACTTAATACTTCAGGTGGGCCTATGTCCATGTGTTATATATTTGAGCTTCCACCTTGAGTTTCCATGCTTTCCACAGCTTTCTTGGACTTATCTTCTCTTTCTTTCCTCTTATCTACTTCTCTTTCTTCATCTTCTCTTTTTTCCTCCTCTTCTTTTCTTTGTCTCTCTTCATCTTCTCTTTGCAACTTTTCAGCCTCTTCTTCTTTCTTCCTCGTTATTTCTTCCTTTGGATTCTACTATTCTTCTTCCACTTGTAGCCTTATATCCTTTTCTTTTTTCTTATGTACTTTTTCCTCCGTTGTAGCACTGACAGTATTGCTAGAGCTGACACCACTTATATGAACAAAATGTTTGTTCAGCTCAATCATATTGCTTGCTCTTCTGTACACTTCCTCATCCTCGTTGAAGTAATCTGCATATTCATAATGTATCTTAGTTGATGCACAATGATCAACAACCTTCTTACAGAAGCTTCGACACCTTTAACTTTGGAAAATTTGCAAGCCCTTTATCTTCGTATATTTTGTGGATTTGTCTTCTGCTGACTGCTACTCTACAATAATACTTTACTAATCACTAGCACACAACTCAATCTTACAAAATATGAATTGAATAACACCTTCCCGTATGTTTCTTTTATAGACTAAGAATGCTAGAGGAGAAGATAAACACAACCTATCCGTGTGGTTGAAAAAATTAGAAAGCAAATTTTTTTCCTGGAGAAGTGCACCTCCCTTCCCTTCATGAGCTAACTACCTAGGGATGTATACGCACTACAAGAGGGTAATCATGCATGTATCTTATATCTAGAATAGAGTGCCCTATCTAAAATTGGAATTTTATTTGACTCATGCTCTTAAGTTAAGAAACCAGATTCGTTCTAAGGGGGCTACGTGTCCTGTGGAGCCGTGTCGGACATGGACACGATGGGAAATCGTGTACAACATGACTTTTGAGCATGTCTGGAATTGGGACACACTCAAAAGTCATGTCAGACATGATTTCCCATCATGTCCCCGACTGTGCGACTCGTGTTCTCATTCCAAGCACGTTTTCCCCGAAAAAGGGTGCCCGAGGTGAGGGAGCGGTGGTGGGAAGAGGAGCTTGAACGATGCTGTGGGATCTGTGGAGCAACGGGGGAGCAAGAGGGTGCAGTTGCAACAAAGGGATGGGCGTAGTGGTGGCGTGGAGGAGGACGAGGTTGGAGGTGTGAGGGAGGCATAAAAAAATGATGGGAGAGGATGCAAGCGTGAAGGATAAGGTGCTGGGAACAATGGAATAATGTGGGTGCAGGTGTGGTGCAAGGTGGACGAGAGGACAGGAGTTGCTGTGAGCAAGGAGAGGAACATGGAGCGGAGGGAAGGAGTGCAACGCAGGAGAGTGGAAGGGATGGGAGCAAGTGGGGAGAATGGAAATGCAATAATGGAGAATGAGGAAGTGGGGTGCAACAAAGGAGGGAGGGTGTAGCGTTGGAGAGAACGTGCAGATGGGTATGGTGGGGAATTA
This sequence comes from Larix kaempferi, assembly GCA_027924585.1. Classification (NCBI taxonomy): domain Eukaryota; kingdom Viridiplantae; phylum Streptophyta; class Pinopsida; order Pinales; family Pinaceae; genus Larix; species Larix kaempferi. The sequence continues at coordinate 497,220 of BSBM01000886.1, forward strand.
AGGAAGTGCAAGGAATTCAGAGATGTGGGAGGGAGAGCTAGATGGGGCCTGTGGATGGGAAGAAGGGTGAATGGAGGAAAATGAGTGGCATGCTAGAGATGGGAAATGCGTGAGGGTGGAGATGCGCAATGGGGAATGGAGAAAACATGGAGGGAAAAGAGAAGAAATCGAAAAGTGGGAATAATTGGGAGCCGAGAGCTATTGCCCAATTCCTATCAAATTTCAATGCATTTATGTGTCTCATTGTGATTTGTGAATGAAAAATGTGTAACCATTAATGTGTTTTGATTCTAATTTCTATTGAATATTTGTAAATGTTCTAGTTTCTAAATTTCTTTGGATCTATATGTCTATATTTTTAAATTTTAATATATTAAAAAAAAATGTATATAAAATGTGTTCTTCGTGTCTTGATTTCAGGGTCACCGTGTCCATGTCGGACACTCGTATTTTCGTGTCCTTCATGTCCTCGTGTTAGGTGACTTAGCTCTTAAGCTTACTTTTTAACAAAAGCTGATTGAAGATTAAAACAACCTATTTCTAAATTTGAAATCAAACTCCATAAGAAGAAAGCTATCTATTCTAAAACTAGAATGCTAAATTTGGAACGATAGTTATGAAACTAGAAGTGGATGAGGTTGGCACATGCATGTGCCTTCACAGTCTCTCACCTACATAATTGCAATGTTATGTTGTGCCCTCATTCTTATCAACGTGAAATTGTTCTTGACCAAGTAAAGTCTCTCCCTCTAGATCTCAAACTTGCCCCTCCCTCTAGATCTCAAACTCGCCCTCTGTTAGGTGCTTCGCCATCTTGTTGACCATAGAATGTTTAAGTTGTAAATCCTTTGTACAAGGGAACATTGTGAACAACCTGCAAACCTCCTTCATCCTTCATGTCAACTCTATTGCTCAAACTCTTCTCACACCACATCATGAGTTATCATGATGTAAGCCATCTTATTGTTATTGAAAACCATTAAATAACTTTTTTTTGAAGGTAATGGGGTGCTCCCTCATCCATATACCACCTACACCAAAATTTGTGTTGGAGTAGAGGCATAATATGATTGTGAAAGTTGTCTCAAGTTTAGATGCTAACTCATCTACTCTAACTAAAGCTTCTACATTCCTTGTAAATTGCTTCTATTGTTAATTGGCTTTCATCCTCTTAAGACATTGAAATGCATAGTGGCCTCCCTAGTTATGAGGAAAGTGTCCTCTGCCAAATAAAGTCTCTCCCTCAATATCTCAAACTTCCTCTATGTTAGGTGCTTCATCATCTTGTTGACCATAGAATATTTAAGGAGTAAATCCTTTGTAGAAGGGAACATTGTGAACAACCTGCCAACCTCCTTCATCCATCATTGGTCAAATTCTTCTCAAACCATATCATGAGTTGCACTCCAGATGTAAGCCATCCTATTGTTATTGAAAACCATTAGACTCCTTTTTGTTGAAGATAATGTGGCGCTCCCTCGACCATATACTACCAGTCCATATAATACACGAGAATCCAAACCATTGCTATTGGTGTTGGTGTGCCTTCTGGGGTTGAAGAAAATTGTGTGGGAGAACAATAATTGATGCAATGGGTAAAATGTTAACATTAAGATGTCTTCTTCTAAATATATCTTCTTAGATAAGATTGAGGTGAACATATCAATGTTTTACTAGAGCCATACTTCCAGTGGAGGTCGTGTAGGATTGAATATCACATCAATTATTTTATAAAAAAAGGGCCTATTTTATTGACAAAATAAAATAAGGGCATTCATCATAATTTATTTTTTCTGACCATGTTTGTTTAGTGTAATTGCTACAATAAATTCATTGGCATATTTCTAATAACTATCTTTTCTCAACACCATAGGTAATAATGGCCAAGTTGTATTTAAAAAGATACTCTTGAGATAGAACAAGTAGAGTAATAATATAACCGGTAGAGGAACAACCAACACAACAAGATAGATTCTTACCATCATTTATGTAGGTGTTCTTCTCCAAGTATAGCTCCTCTTCACCAACACAGATAGACAGCTCCTATGCCAACAACAACCACCTCAGTACCCTCTCGATGATAGAGGACCGCAGATTTAAGAAGCGAAGCAACCACACAGCTAGGCCAAATTTGGTTTTGTAAATTCTCTGTTATTGTGTTTGGTTGTCATGGAAGTTTGTGTTTCACTTTTCTGATATTGCACTCTTGACATACTCTATTCCAATAATATTTGGGTTATTTTCTAATTTCCAAGATTCACATTTATGGTGGTTGTATAATGTTCTAGACTCTTTCCAAGTTATGCAATTTTGACATATTCATGAATTTCCTTTTAACATTTTTTTTACAAAATTGTCATTATTTTTGTGGTGTCCTCCCATATGAACAAGAGCATTAGGAGTCTTTATTGCATTTTTAATAATATGTTAGCCATTCACCAGTGTACCTTTTCTCTTCAAATAATATAATAAGTCTTTATTGCCTTTTTTTAACAATATGTTAGACATTCACCAGTGTACCTTTTCTCTTCAAATAATATAATATACTTTGTTGCATGTCACATTATTTTCAAATATATAAATGTGGCTTCATGGATGATCATGAACTTCCAATCCAAGCTTGCTCATGAACTGAAATCAAATAGAGAATCCACCTTTGTCTTTTTAATATGGAAAATTTTAGTCATCTCCTTCTCTTCCTCTTCCTTGTGATGAAGGCTACTCAGATTCATTCATCTCCCATGCAGGCCATCCATCTTTTCATCTACATTTGAGCTTCTCTCTACCTAGTTGTAAAAACAAGCATCACATGGCAAGTAAACTTTTCAAAGAAATAAAACAAAATAAATTAGATATATAAGTGAATAAAGTAATATACAGGTTAATTTTATTTTCCTAAGAAATAAAAGAAGTTATAGAAGTTTAGTACTAAAAATTTAGGTGAGTAATTGATTGCAACTATTTAAAATCTACATCCATCTATCTATCTATCTATCTATCTATCTATATATATACCACTATATTTTCTTCTCTCTCTATATATATATATACCACTATTTCTTCTGTATAATTTCATGAAGACTTGAGGTATACCTTAAAAGTATATTAATTTTGAATTTTTTTTCAATTTTGACAAAGAAAAGTGTAAGGTGTAAATGTTTTTCAAAATATTTAAACTCACTCTTTTCAAATTATTGAAAATATTTTGTCAGATTATTTAGTCTATTTTGATATTATTTAGTCTATTTTGACGATATTTTCCAAAGACGATGAAATCTTATTTGGACAAAATACCTAAAAATTCTATAATTATAATTATTGTACCAAAAAATTCTATAATTATAATTATGTTTTCTTGGTACTAATGGAATGGTGTGTAATTATAATTATGTTTTCTTTGTACTAATGAAATAATTTGTTATTAAATGTTGACGGTGTTAATTATCATCATAAACTATTTAAACTATAATTATATGCAATCTTTTTGGCAGACGATTACTATTTTTATAATTATATGCAATCTTTTTGGCAGATGATTGCTATTTTTATATTAGTATGGTTTGTTATTAAATGTTAACGGTGTTATTTATCATCAAAAACTATTTAAACTATAATTATATGCAATCTGTTTGGCAAATGATTGCTATTTTTATGGTAAAGGGGCTCTCGGAACCTAATTGTGTTAGATTTTCAGAATTTACTTCAATCTGATCTAGGATCTTAACTGAGAGAACAACATGTACAGCATATCTACAGCATATCAATCATGGAGACAATAATGCAAGCACACAAGAGACACAAAGATTTACTTGGGGAAAACCATAAAGGTGAAAAACCCCAATAACTTCCTCAGAGATAGATAGAGCAATGATACAACCAACCATGAGAGATAGAAACAACCTAGCAGCAGATCCTCCTCCTCCATAAGTGCGCCACTCCTCCTTGAGTGCATGTGTGAGAAGTGAGTGAACAAATAGAGTGCCTCCCACACTCTATTTATACTTGACTTGACTTGCCTTTTTACCTAACTCATGTAGGCTCGAACTTAACCACATAACATAATGCTGGCTGGGCCGACCCCCAATAGGGTGGTCTAATAATCCTTCGACCCACATGGCCGACCCCCAATAGGGTGGTCTAATAACCCTTTGACCCACATGACTTATACAGGGCCGACCCCAAACAAGGTGGTCTAATAACCCATCAAGTATAAGTTACGACACTTACAATATAAATAACGACACTTCCGTATAGAGGAATAATACCATCTCTATAGGAGTACAATATACATATATGTGAAATACATTCCGAAGTTACATATACATCAACACTCCCTCTTAAATAGGAAGGTATTTCTCAGCACAGTTCTTCTAGCACAAGTCATCTTCTCTGGATCATCGTCACTGGATAATCGTCATCGAGTCATCATCATCGTCACTGCTACTGCTATCTCAATCAATCTCTGAATCTACTCATCATAGGAATTTCTACAGAGCCAGTCCTTTTTCATACTGGATGTAGGCCCACCACCTGCAGGTCTTCATCATCACTGGCCATACTGTGGAATCCTCAGGACTTATTACGTGCGTCACAAAACCTGGCTGCAACATCCCAGGCTATTACGAGCACACAGCTCTACCTGTAGGATCTCCCAGGAGCACATTACATGTGACCCATCACAAAACCTGGCTGAAGCATCCCAGGCTGTTACGAGCACACGGCTCTACCTGTCGGATCTCCCAGGAGCACATTACATGTGATCTCACCACAAAACCTGGCTGAAGCATCCCAGGCTGTTGCGAGCACACAGCTCTACCTGTCGGATCTCCCAGGAGCACATTACATGTGGTCCACCACAAAACCTGGCTGAAGCATCTGAGGCCTTTTTCATCCTGTCCAGATCTCCCAGTAGCAAATTACATGTGGTCATGGCAAAACCTGGCTGAAGCATCTGAGGCCTTTTTCATCCTGTCCAGATCTCCCAGGAGCAAATTACATGCCATAGGACAAAACCTCGCAAGAGCATCTTCCAGATATCCCAGGGCACCGAATTACATGCCATAGGCAAAACCTCGAAAGACTATATGCAGATCTCCCAGGGCACAAATTACATGTCCTTCCAAGCAAAACCTCGCAAGAGCATTTGCTAGATGTCCCAGGGCACCGAATTACATGCCATAGGCAAAACCTCGAAAGACCATCTGCAAATCTCCCAGGGCACAAATTACATGGTTTCCTGCACAACCTGATCCACGGCCACAAAGTATCATCTGATACTCATCATCATCACTGCGACATCCTGCTGCGTGTCATCTGGAGAAGCTCGTCATCCACGATCATCCTGATCATACAATGCATCCATCTGATGCACACATAGATACATGATCCACACAATGTATCCATCAATCATACATGATCTACTTGATCATACAAAGATACATGATCCACACAATGTACCTATCAACATACATGATCTACCTGATCATACAAAGATACATGATCCACACAATGTACCCATCAGCATCCAACATGATGCGTTCATACAAAATACATACACATGATCCAACCGATCATATCCAGCATCCAACATGATGCATACATACATATAATGATCCAACTGATCATATCCAGCATCCAACATGATGCATACATACATATAATGATCCAACTGATCATATCCAAGCAGAAACCAGAACATCATCCTGATGCTCGTCGTCCAGCGCTTACATCCACAGCCATGTGAAGGATCCCCCTTCCAACATGCTTGGAATGGCTTCAACAAATGTGTCCATCACTTCTTCCTCGAAGTATCCTCGATCTGAATCATGCCAAGCCTCTCTCTGAAGTACTCGAACTTCACCCTGGCTAGTGGCTTCGTTAGTACATCTGCAATCTGCTCGTCCGTCGCAACATACAGGAGCTTCACAGCTCCTCTCTGCACCATATCCCTGATATAGTGATATTTGATCTCTATGTGTTTCGACCTGTCATGAAACACTGGGTTCTCGGATAGCTTCACACAACTCTGGTTATCACAGAAGATACTAGTAGCATCCAACGGGAGAACAAATAACTCAGACAGTAGCTTCCGTAGCCATACTGCCTCACAACTAGTTGAACAGGCTGCAACATACTCTGCCTTAGCTGTACTCAATGCTATGCAGGACTGCTTCCTGCTAAACCAAGAGATCACACCTGATCCCATACTGAAGCAACACACAGATGTGCTCTTCCTATCTGCAGCACTGCCAGCCCAATCTGAATCAACATAACCCTGCAGGTTAAACTTTTGATTCGCCTCATACTTGAGCCCATAATCCACTGTACCCTTCAGGTACCTTAGAACATGCTTTACAGCAACCAGGTGAACACTCCTCGGATCCGTCAGGAACTGGCTCAATGTGTTCACAGCAAAGCAAATATCCGGTCTCGTGTTCGTCAGGTACATCAAGGACCCAATCATCTGACGATACATAGAGACATCAACCAACTCAGATGAAGCATCACCAAGAAGCTTCAGATTCAATGCCATAGGTGTGGCCATGGCCTTGCAATCCATCATCCTGAACCTCTTCAGGATCTCTACTGCAGTCTTCCCTTGTCCAAGGAAGATTCCATCACTCTACCACACCTCCATGCCAAAAAAAAATAGTGCATCACCCTCAAATTCCTCAACTCGAACTCGGTAGCAAGCTTCCGCTGCGTGTCGGCAATCAATCTATCCTCACCTGATACAAACAGGTCATCCAAATAGTAGTATCGTTGGATTGCCTTCCTCAACCTTGTAGAAAAGGTTGGAGTCGACTTTATTCTTGGTAAAGCCCAAACTGGATAGAACGCTGTCTATCCTACCATACCAAGTTCTGCACACATATATGACTACACCATGCTGTCTTGAAATCCTTTTGGTGCATCTTCTATTTCATCACTTTTGTATTTCTCAATGCTTCCATCTGCAACATGCTTGATCTGATAGTTCCATTTGGAAGTCATAACAAACTTCCATTCATGTCTTGGGACTACATCCCAAACATCATTCTTCATGATCGACGGATCATGGCATTCCATTTCTTCATCCCAGATCCTGGGAACTTCAATATCTTCAATAGATATCTTTGTTGCTAGAACAAATGTTGTAGTCCTTTTGTAGGTGAAGATATACGGTCTTTCCTACAAAACAGGTTAAATTGCATGATTAGAAACATCTCATAATTTTCAGAACAAATTCTTACACATAAAGAAATATGTCATACAGTCATGCAATTATCTTAGCCAATGCTTCAATACAACATTTATCCATATCCCGTAACTTTCTAGATGCCTTCCAATCTCTACCAGAACATTGTTAAGAGTGTGCACAACTCCCAACATGTCAGCAAAGAGGTTTCATTCTAGATAAGTAGCAATGGAATGTTGTACAGTGCCATAGGCTACTTACCCATGTATATTAGTATATTGTTCATTAATGCAACTATTCTAATATGCATAATACATATCCTAAGTCTAGGAACATGAGCATATACATCATTGAACAATTTTATTTAAATAAACAAATATGCAAGAAATGACAATTCAAATACTTATCTTTGTTTGTTTGCTGGGTGGACTCCCTCTAAGTCTTTGCATCCTTGCAGGAGCTGCTGAAGTAGCTTCTTTTGCACCTTTCTATTGTGAAATGTAGGGAGATGGTCAACTCCCTCTGAATATCTGCATCCTTGCATAAACCACTGGAGTGTACTCCCTCTTGATCTTTGCTTCCTGGATTACATGTTCTTGAACTCATATTCATCCTTGGTCCCTATGCATGCTTATTAGTATCATGATTGTGTTATCCTTGTGATCTCATATAAAATCATACATTCATTAGTATACTATTAAAACACAATAATCTCAAGCATGTATGGTCATGATCATTTCAAACAAAAATAATAAGCATTAGCATTCAGGGTTTATGTAGGATTCTTATGGTTAGTCAAATCATAAGAAACATAACATATCTAAACCTGTAATTACTCAAACCTATGAATCTTCGGGTTAGTTGAATCATCAATCAAGATAAGAGATATAATATGCATAAAACCTGTGATTATTCAAACCTATACCTTCATGATTCTTCTGGTTAGTCATATCATCAATTATGGTAAGAAACATAATATGCATACAACCATGATTATTCAAACCTATGACTTCATGAATAATCATTATCAACAACACAACAGTATAAGATCCTAACCCAAGGTAGGATTCTAGCTTGATATAGGAAAAACATACCTGGATTAGCATGCTAGCTATTTATGTCTAACATACCCGCATAATGTCTTCTTGTTCTTCGTCAATGACTTGTGCTAGTAACCTGCATGTCTCATAAGTTAACCATTGCAAAACCAAGTTATACATACCTCGTAAATGGATCTTCTATGAGATCCATGACAATGAATGAATCTTTGTCCTCATGTTATCATGATCATATGTTCTTGGACCAGAACATGATTTGTCTTTCTTGGTGTACCTTTCATGTTAGTAGACAACATAAACCTCATACAACACCATAATTCATTAGTACAATCATAAGTGTCAATACCCTAATCAATGAATATTTTCCATCGTGCATTCATAGTTTTATTAAGGTAATACGACAAATCTAAAATCAAAATTGTACTAACCGTAATAACATGAAGACAAACATACCATAAACTTAATCATGGACAAATATCAAAACATACCTCGATGAGTCATACCTGTCGAGATCGCTTGTAATCTTCTTATGTAAGGCCTTAGCCTCATCTCTCTCTGAAACAGGAACTTCTTCACTTATGTAGGTGACCAATCCATCTTCTTCTAGGATTAACCCAATCCACTTGATTTGCAAGAACTGGCCCTGGAGCTGGATATGGGTTTGTCAGAGAAACCCCAAAAATTCAAACTTTGAATTTCAAACTTCCGAAGGGATAGAAATTTGTGCCTTGAAGAGCTGATCAAACTGGTATATTCAGAATTTGAAAACTGTAAAGTTTCACTCCTCAATTTTGCCTTTGAAACTTCCGGATTCACTGGATGTGACCCTGAACTGGGGTTTGATGAAGCCCACTCTTCTACCCAATCAAAAGGTTTGATCCAAATCTCTAAGCTTCTATTTTTCTGAGGAGCTTCCAGCCATGGTCACAGATTTCAAAAATTCCCATTTTTACAGAAGCCCTAATTTTCCACTTTCCTGATCAAAGTCCTGAACTAGGGTCTGATCAAGCCCGGCCTTCTTCCCAACCAAAAATTCTGATCTTGGTATCTAAATTTTTCTTTTGATGAGTAGCATTCAGCCGTGGTCTCCGATTACAAAAATTCCAACTTTCTCCAAAGCCCTAATTTCCGGAAGCCATGAATGAAGGTACCAAAAAATAATTCTGTTTTGACAGAAATATGTACCTGATTGTTTCTGGTGTAACTCCGAAATTTTTGATCCACAGGGTTTGAAAAAGTTTCTTGAGATAGACTGACCTGTTAGCTTTCCATCCTGACAGGTCTGACCTCAATTGGATTCTCTGAGAGAGAGTTATGCCAAATGTCGCAACGTGACCTGTTTTGGGATAATACAGGAGAGCGAACTTGTACGGCGTGACACGTGTCACTGTTTCAACTTCGGCCTCTGAAAACTTTTCCTGAGATAGCTTGGCCTGTTATCTTTCCATCCTGATAGGTCTGACCTCAATTGGATTTTCTGAGAGAGAGTTATGCCAAGTGTCGCAACGTGACCTGTTTATGAGATAAAAAAGTAGAGCGAACTTGTACGGCGTGCCACGTGTCACTGGTTCAACTTCGGCCTCTGAAAACGTTTTATGAGATAGTACAATCTGTGTACTACCTGTCTCTTTTCACGAAATTTCATTTGGAGCTTCCTATCCCAAGTTATGACCTTTTTCCCAAGGTCACCTGATTTTGACTTAGATCTGGAAGAGGCAGAAACCCTATATTGTACAGATCATAAATCACAAAGTACAACGAATTAGAGGTTGTCCTTTGGACACAAGGTACATGGGGATCTTAGCTTCGGCCTGTAACAATTTCAGATCCGAAAACTTTGCCAAAACGGATTTATAGCGAAAGTGCTACGATGACTGGTTTTTTCTATATCAAGCCCTAGCATCGTAAGTGCAACAAGTGTCATACATGCCATATCATGCCTTCTTTCAGGCTAGCTCTGATACCATGTTAGATTTTCAGAATTTACTTCAATCTGATCTAGGATCTTAACTGAGAGAACAACATGTACAACATATCTACAGCATATCAATCATGGAGACAATAATGCAAGCACACAAGAGACACAAAGATTTACTTGGGGAAAACCATAAAGGTGAAAAACCCCAATAACTTCCTCAGAGATAGATAGAGCAATGATACAACCAACCATGAGAGATAGAAACAACCTAGCAGTAGATCCTCCTCCTCCATAAGTGCGCCACTCCTCCTTGAGTGCATGTGTGAGAAGTGAGTGAACAAATAGAGTGCCTCCCACACTCTATTTATACTTGACTTGACTTGCCTTTTTACCTAACTCATGTAGGCTCGAACTTAACCACATAACATAATGCTGACTGGGCTGACCCCCAATAGGGTGGTCTAATAACCCTTCGACCCACATGGCCGACCCCCAATAGGGTGGTCTAATAACCCTTTGACCCACATGACTTATACAGGGCCGACCCCAAACAAGGTGGTCTAATAACCCATCAAGTATAAGTTACGACACTTACAATATAAATAACGACACTTCCGTATAGAGGAATAATACCATCTCTATAGGAGTACAATATACATATATGTGAAATACATTCTGAAGTTACATATACATCAACAAATTGAATAATCGGGCTGAACTACAAGCTCTTTTCCATTAACTTCAAGACTGTTGGCAGGGGATTAGTGAGATGCAGGTATTTGCAGATTCATCCTTCGTTATAAATTAGATCGATGGATCAGCACCTATCCATGATATAGATCTCATTCAATTAGCCAATAGTTTAATGGAGATTAGCAGAACGTTTCAAAATATATGTTTTCATCAACTTTCTGCGAGTTGATGTACCTTTCTCTTCAAATAATATACCTTTATTACATGTCATATTATTTTCAACTATATAAATGTTGTTAATATTGTTAATAGATTAATGAAAGTGGAACCATAATTTTAAACTCAAGGTGTTTTTGTATTTTTGCATTATTAGAACTTTTGGATCATAATGTTAGGGTTTGATATAATGCAAGGTTGGCAATAAACTTTCTAGTTATTTATGTGCTTTCTCACTTTCTCTGGTCTATACCATTTGAATCTTAAGATAGTATATTTTCAATCTTCCATGTCTTTTATAAAGGATAATCTTGAATATAACAAACATACCAACGATTGAAATGAACATCAATCTTCCATGTCTTTTATGAAGGCATAATCTTGAATATAACAAACATACCAACAAACATGATAAAATTGCATTTTCATGTGAAAATAATTTCATTGTTGAATGAGTAATTTTTTTTGGACGTGAAAATAAATTAAATACTCATTTTCCATATTGTCCATTTCCATGTCTTTTATGAAGGCATAATCTTGAATATAACAAACATATCAACAAACATGATAAAATTGCATTTTCACATGAAAATAATTTCATTGTTGAATGAGTAATTTTTTTTCGACATGGAAATAAATTAAATACTTATTTCCATATTGTCCATACCATTTCAATCTTGAAATGAACATCAATCTTTCATGTCTTTTATGAAGGCATAATATTGAATATAACAAACATACCAACAAACATGATAAAATTGCATTTTCATGTGAAAATATTTTCAGCATTTCAATCTTCCATGTCTTTTATGAAGGCATAATATTGAATATAATAAACATACCAACAAACATGATAAAATTGCATTTTCATGTGAAAATCATGAAAATATTTTCATTGTTGAATGAGTGTGTTTGACATAGAAATAATTTAAAATAAATTAGATATTCAAGTAAATTTTTTGAAAATAATAAACATACCAACAAACATGATAAAATTGCATTTTCATGTGAAAATAATTTTATTGTTGAATGAGTATTTTTTTTGGGGACATGGAAAGAAATTAAATACTCATTTTCCATATTGTCCATACCATTTCAATCTTGAAATGAACATCAATCTGCCATGTCTTTTATGAAGGCATAGTCTTGAATATAACAAACATACCAACAAACATGATAAAATTGCATTTTCATGCGAAAATATTTTCATCATTTCAATCTTCTGTGTCTTTTATGAAGGCACAATCTTGAATATAACAAACATACCAACAAACATGATAAAATTGCATTTTCATGTGAAAATATTGATTATAACAAACATACCATCAAACATGATAAAATTGCATTTTCATGGTTGAATGAGTTTTTTTACATGGAAATAAATTAAATATTAAAGTAATTTTTTTTTCTAAAAAATAAAACATAGTTTTTTTACGTGGAAATAAACTAAAATAAATTAAATATTCAAGTAATTTTTTTTTTTAGAAAATAAATACATATTTAATTATTAAATACTACAATATTTTTTTATTAGATTTCATATAAAATCTCTCTCTATATATATCCTATTTTAATACATTTTACTATTACAATTAAAAAAAAAATTCAAAAAAAAAACATATTTAATTATTGAATACTACAATATTTTTTTTATTAGATTTCATGTAAAATCTCTCTCTCTATATATTATTTTAATACATTTTACTATTATAATTTTGTCATAAACACATAAATAAATTAAAATAAATTAGATATATAAGTTGTTATGGAAGTTTTAATACCACAATTTTTTTTATTAGATTTTATGTAAAATTCATAAAGGTGTATTTTAAAAGTATATATATCTATATATCATATTTTAATACATTTTGTTTTTTATGAGAGAAGAAATAAAAGTGTATATGCATTATATGCATATAAAGTTGCATACAAAATACCATAATATTTTTTTATTACATTTTATGTATAATCCATGAAGATGTATTTTAAAAATATATGTATTTATATATCATATATTAATACATTTTAGTTTTTATGATAGAAGAAATAAAAGTGTATATGCATTATATACACATAAAGTTCCATGCACAAAACATATATACAGATTTAGAAACAAAGTATAAAAGGATGTAGGGTATGTACATCTTTACAGTATATATAAATATTAATACATTTTAGTTTTCATGAATTATAATAAACTAGCATAGATTCATCTCAAACCTGGATCTATCAAACACCGAGAGGGATCCATTTTTTTGAGGTGTAATTTTTTTTGTTTTATCTTAAATTTTTTACACATTAAGAAAAAAATTACGATCCCTCTTTTTTAATTTTTTAATTATTTTTATTTTTTATTTTTGATAAGTTATGAGCGAACATGAAATTTTTAATTACTTTTGATTTTTTATAAGTTATGAGCCGAGAGTGACAAACCTGACAAACATTACAACATCTCCCCCATACTGGGTTGTAACGTAACGTGACAAATGTGACAAACGTTACAACATCTCCCCCATACTGGGTTCTAACATAACATGACAAACGTGACAAATGTGAAATGTGACATGTGACATCCGTTACAGGATCTCCCCCATACTACAAACGTGACAAATGTGACATGTGACATCCGTTATAGGATCTCTCCCATACTACAAATGTGACAAATGTGACATGTGACATGTGACATCCGTTACAGGATCTCCCCCACACTATTACTTTTTACATTTTATTACTTTTGAAAACCTTACATGTGACATCTGACATCCGTTACAGGATCTCCCCCATATTGGATTGTAAGCACCTCGTTTACACTCTATGCAAAAAAAAAAAGTGTAGATGGATTACCTGCACATTAAGTCACATATAAAAAACATATACACATATTTAGAAACACAATATAAAAGGGTGTAGGGCATGAGCATCTTTAAACTAAATATATAAATAAAGTGTGTAGATATGTACATCTTTACACAAATATTTACATATCCAAACACAAAAAATAAAGTTAAATTAGTTAAACCAGCATAGATCCATCTTAAACCCATATCTATCAAGCATCGAGAGGGATCCAATTTCTTGAGGTGTATTTCTTTTTTTAAATTTAAACTCAAGAAATTTGATATCTCTTGATTGATAGATCCGGGTTTAATTTTTAAGTTTTTATTTTATAAACAAACATCGATATTTTAATTACTTTTCATAATATTTTATTTTATGAGCGAAAATGGTTTTTTTAAATACTTTCCATAATTTTTTATTTTATGAGCCAACATGAATTTATTGATGGCCGAATATGGTACTTCACTTTTTACTATCACTTTTTACGTTTTATTAGATGACATGAATTTATTAATGGCCAACATAATATGGTACTTCGCTTTTTACTATCACTTTTTATGTTTTATTAGGTGTAAGGCTACATCTAACGGGACACATACACGTTACAAGATCTCTCTCATATTATCATTTTTTACTTTTTATGTTTTATTAGGTGTAAGGTTACATGTAACGGGACACATACACCTTACAAGATCTCCCTCATATTATCATTTTTTACTTTTTATGTTTTATTAGGTGTAAGGCTACAAGTGATGGGACGCATACACGTTACAAGATCTCCCTCATACTAGGTTGTAGAGCACCTCTCAGCGCAATAATATGAATTTAATTTTTTTTAATGATTTTATTACAATAAATTCTACACAAATATTTACATATCCAAACACGGAAAATGAAGTTAAATTATTTATCTGGATTTTTTTTTTAATCATTTTATTACAATACATTATTACTATTCTAATAAAATTTATTTTATAATGGGTAAATTATTATATATTAGTTTTTTAAACTATTTCTTTTAAGTTATTTTGTTACAGTAAAACTAAATATTATATTGTTCCAATGCAATGATATAATAATATTTGCGACTTGTTTTGGTAATTTAGTATTAGAGAATTACAAAGCATAATTATATTGTTCCAATGGAATGATATAATATTTGTGACTTGTTTTGGTAATCTAGTATTAGAGAATTACAAATTATAATTGTGTTTTTCTTATTAGCTAGCGAAAGTGAATATTAATTATTTAAAAGATATTTAAAGATAATAAATTACTTTTTATTTGGTGTTTGTGGCATATTGTAAATCAATATTTGTTTGTTCATACTTAGGAAGTAAATCTAAGATAGTTATAATCTTAATATTAAAACGTAATTAAGATAATGGGTTGTATTTTATTATTAAATTTAATATAATTTCAATGTTATTATATTGTTTTTTGTTTTTTAAAAATAATTAAAATAATGAATAATGTTTTATTTATTAACATATTTTAATATTTGAGATAAATAAAAATGATGAATAAAAAATGATCGAAAATGTATTTTATAATTGTGTTAAATTAAATTTAAAAAAAACTATAATCTACACTAATGTTATTTTACACACCAAAAAAAAAATTACATACCCAAACACAAAGTTGCATAAAATAATATGTACAAAAATTTACTAACCCAAATAAATAGAGTAAGTTAAATTATAATTATATATATATAAAAGGGATAGAGTATCTAATGTTTTTTTACTAATTTTAATAGAGAAATATTATTTATTTAATTAATTAATTTTAAATTTTTTTATTACAACAAAATAAAATGAACTATTATATTGTTTCAATGAAATGATATAATTTATTTTGTGATTTTTTTTAGTGATAAGTGTTTGAGAATTATAAGGTAAGTACCCAATGTTAAAAATATATTGAAAAAAATTATATTTAATGAATTTACCAGGTGTTTTTGTTTTAGAACTTGGGGTGAACTAGAGCCTAATTATATTAATTTTACAACACAATTTTTTTAATAATTTATTACTATTTTATAATGGACATTGTTTTTTACTAAGTTCAATAGAGAAATATTATTTATTAATTTATTAAGTTAATTAATTTTAAATTATTTTAGTACAATAGAATATAACGAATAATTATATTCTTTAAATGAAATGAAATAATTTTTGTGACTTATTTTATTTTAGTGGGTGTTTGAGAATTATAAGGCAAGCACCCAATGTTATGAGTATATTGAAAATCTCACTTTTAATAAATTACGTTGCAAAAAATTTAATTTCAATAAATTTCACTTTGATAATTATTAGGTGTTTTTATTTTAGAATTTGGGGTGGACATGAGGATGAGGCAAATGTACTCCTTAGATTGATTTTATGGCAATTGTTCTTGATTTGAAAACAATTATAAAAGAAAAAGAATATAAAAAATAACTAGTAGGTATGCATGGATAATGCTAGTTGATGCACAAATAACTCATAGTTGATGCATGGACATAAAAAGAATATAAAAATAACTGGTAGCTATGCATGGATAAAACTAGTTGATGCACTAATAACTCATAGTTGATGCTGCAATTTATCCATCTACACATGGAAAATAAGTAACATGTTGGTAACACTTAAGTTGTGACATATAGATGTTCACCAACTATTATATTGCATAAACTTTAACTTTAATGAATTTCATTTTTTAATGAATTATAATGCATAACTCTAATTTTAATGATTCACATTTTTTTAATAAATTAGGTTACATCAATTTTAACATAATTATAATAAATTATTACTCTTTTAATCTTTTATATATATATATATATAATATTATGTATTAAATTTTTTTTTTCATTATCTATTTTGATCTTTAATTTATATTTATAAAAAATACATACAATAAATATTATGAAATTTTAATATAAAGATTAAATTATAAAAAATACATACAATAAATATTATGAAATTTTAATATAAAGATTAAATTATAAAAAATAGTTACAATAAATATTATGAAATTTTAATATAAAGAATAAATTATTTCTAATTTTTAAATTTTAAAAATTTTTAAAGTTATAAATAATATTATTATATATATTTATTAATATTATAAATAATAATATTATTTAACATCATCATTATAAATAATAATATTATTATAAATTATTTTTTAATTATTTTACATTTTTATTATAAATAAAAACTTATGATATCATCATTAATATTATTATTATAAATTATGTTTTACTCATTTTACATTTTTTATTATAAATAAAAATTTATGATATTCATTAAAAATAAATTTTAAAATTTGAAATTTCATTATTTAAATATTTCAAATTTAATAAATATCATAAAAAAAACTACTTATAATTTTAATTATTTATATTTTTTTTAGTTTTAAATTGTATTATTTAAATATTACAAAATTGGTAAATATTATAATAGTGATAATAGCTATTTTTTTACCATTTATATTACTTTAATTTTTAATTTTTATTATTTAAATAAAAAATAAATATCGTAATGATGATAGTTAATTTTTCTTTGATCACTTTTACTATTTTTATTTAATTATTTCAATTTATTTTATATATAAAACTTATGATTTCATTATTAATTATAAAATTTTAATGTTATATTCTTGATTAACCAATAAATTTATTTAAATCAATTTTAGTCTATCATACCATAATAAATTTACTATAGAACCATTTTCACTGTATTTTATTGTTTTTATTTTCAATTTATTTTATAAATAAAAATTCTAATTTTATTATTAGTTACAAAATTTTAATCTTAGTCATATTTTTAAAATTTTATTGTTTAATTTGTTATAAACATAATAAAAATCATATTTATAATAAAACCATTTTTAAAATTTTGTTTCTTATTTTTTTTTTTAAATATCCTAATTTTAAATAACTAAAATACTTTTCAATATTTTATTAATTTATTTTTAAATAACTATATTTTAATTAAAAAAAAATAAATATTATTATTAATACATTAAAAATATAATTATGTTTGAGAGCTTTTCTTAGCTTTGAGATTTTAGGATCTCTACTAACAAGACCAACTACGTGAAGGTGAAAGCTCATATGGCCTCAAAAACTGTTGCTTTGCTGCAGCAAAGCTATGTACTTTGTTGTTGTTGTTACAACAAAGCCATAATATTCTGTGCGTTGTTGTTATTATATCAACAAAGCGGGTTGTTTAAAGTTTTTTAATATTTGTGCTTGTATATTTATTAGGTTGAATTTATTATAGTTATGATGTTATTTAATTTATTAAAAGTTAAATAAAATGATTAGATGATAAGATATATTTTAATTGTTAATAAATTTTGTTATTAAAGTAAATGACAAATGTAATAAAACAATTAAAAATTAAAAATTAAAACAACAATTAAAAAAAACTAAAACAATTAAAAAAATAGAATTATATAATTATAAGTATATATATATATATACGAGCTATAATTTACATTAAAAAAAATCCAAAGATACTTAGTGACATATAAAAATCATGAATAAGATTTACAAACACAAACACATAGAATTTCATGCAAAATAGATGTACAAATATGGCACATGCAAACACATAGGAGTTGGAAGCAAAAAAACATTATTTTATCTAACAAACATAAAATTTATTTCATCCAACAAACATATAGAGTTGCATATAAAATACATGTACACAAATTTCAAACAAAAACACATAGAATTTCATACAAAATACATATACAAATATCTCAAACACAAATATATAGAGTTACATACAAAAAAACTTTATTTTATCTAACAAACATAAAAATCATTTCATATAACAAACATATAGAGTTGCATACAAAAAAAATTATTTCATCTAAGATAAAAATCATATCATCTACGACACATAGAATTGCATAAAAAGTACATGTACAAATATGCCAAACACAAACACATAGAATTGCATACAAAAACATACAAATATCTCAAACACAAATATATAGATTATATACAAAAAAAACATTATTTCGTTTAACATAAAAATCATTTCATTTAATGTCATACATAAAATTCATTTCATCTACCAAACACATAGAGTTGCATACAAATCAACAAAAGATACATCCAATAAAGACACTAAAATACAACCAAGAAAGTAGATAAATAAATAAATTCATATATTAAAATATAAATAATAGCCATGTAATAATATAAATACTATATAAGTAGAGATAAAGTATAAAATAAAATAAAAATTAAAAAATAGAAAAAAACAAAAAACAAAGAACAAAAGTAAACAGTAAAAATGCGGAAAAATAGTATATATTAAAAATATATGTAATGTATTTTATTTGTGTTAGAGAAATTATGAAATTAGTTTGTTTATGGTTAGAATTTAAAATATATGAATGAATTTGGTTTATGTGTTAAAGAAATTATGAAATTAGTTTGTGTGAAAACATCAAGTTAAAAATGAAATTTATTTGTGTTTGAAAAATTATAAAATTAGTTTGTGTGAAGACAATAGGTAGAAAATGAATATGAAAAAAACATACTAACACTATAAGAGACTACTCTAAAGATGATGGGGCACCCCACCATCCAGAGCATTTGGATGGGTTTAATCCCATCCCCCAAAAAATTATTTATATTAAGAATAATATGTTTGTAATGTATTTACAGAACTCTCAAAAATAGTAAACTACACAAGTCCATCTTATATCACTTCAAATTATTGTAAATAAAATTGAATCAACATTTAAATGATGCTTGATACCTGAAATAACAAACCAAAACAAATATGAGAAACATCCTTATTTAAATATTATTTTAAATTAAAACATGAAAAAGATAATAATCATTACCTTTAAAAATATTACACTCTAATGCAATCCATGTATTGCAATGCAATTTGGACCATTCTTTTGATACCTGGAAAAACAACAAACCAAATGCAATCCATGTATTACAATGCAATCTGTAGAACCACTCTTTAAAATGTGTTTGATACCTAGAAAAACTACAAACCAAAACATATATGAGACATCCTTATTTAAAAATATTACTTTGAAAAAGGTAAAATCATTACCTATGTTCATTAACATTTTTAAAAATTACCCATCAATACAGTTCATATGTTAAATGTTTAATACCTGAAAAGATAACAAAACAAATATAAAACAAGTCCTTTATTTAATACTACCAAATACAAAATGGTACAAAATGGTAATGAACATTACCCCTCTCTTAAAAATTACACATCACATCAATAAGAAACATAAATATTACTTCATATATTAAAAAACATAAAAAGTTAATGAGCATTACTTTTATCTATTTTTTATTAACAATCTTAAAAATTATACACCAATATATATGTTTTGAAACAATGCTTAAAAGATTCTTAATATCATAAAATATCATAATGACCGTTACCATTACCTTTCTCTCAGTTTGTTAACATTCTTAAAAAATTGCTGAGCAATGCCATCAGTATGTTGCAAATCTAAATCCTGTGCATAAACCAACTTTTAAAACAATGCGATCCTGTGTTATAAAAAGGAGAAAAAAAAACAATCCAGAACGTGAATGAGATTTCTAATTAGAATAACATTTCAATTTTGAGAAGGTAGAACATGAAACATTTAGCAAAAACAATCTTTTTTGGGTCCTGGTAAATGCAGTGTCTCTCGTGTTGAAGAGGAATCAAATTTCCACTTAGTTATTTACTGAGTAAATTTGGCATGAGATCGAGGGTTTCATTGGACTGAGAGGTTCTTGGCATGGAAATTACAGGGAAAAATTTCTCAAGAGAGTCTTCCCCCGACTGTAGCTTGGGGAATGTGGCTGACCGTTTAAATAGTATCACTGCCTACAACTCTAAATCCCTTGCAAAAAGCCTGTGACTTCATGTGGCGGTGGCAATTGACAAAAATAAGCCCTAGGCCTATTTTGAGTGGAATCGCTCTCTAGCAGGTGCAGGTGGAATTCTACACATTTCTGACTCACATTCTTTCATATTTAAAGCTGGTTTAGACCAGGGCTCACATAATGTTGCTGAGCTCTAGGATTTAAAGTTAGTGTTAACCTTGGCTATGAAAAAATTAAACTCTGTTCAGATTTTTTCCGGAAATTCTCAGGTACTAGTTAAATTGGATCGCTGGAAAATACAGGATGAGAATTTTCAATTTGCAAGCAATTCATCTTGAAGATCATAAACTCACATCTTGGGGATCAGAGTATACACATGCTTGTCTACTCATGCCTCTAATTGCCCATCAAGGGAAGGGAACTCTACCCTGTTTTTGGAGGACTCGTAGCAGCAACATCCAAAACTCATTGACTCTCATCTCATCCCTATCACGCAATAGTACCTCAAGGAACACAACATGAGAAAAGTTAGACACTTCTGGCAACAACTTGAAAGCCAGCAAAGCCATAGAGAATGGATCCATCCATCTCAATGGTTGGGGGAAGGTCGAGAAAATTGGGAGGAAATGGAATGAGATCCAGCAGCGCCAACTCGAACAGAAAACTGGGCGGGAGAAAATTAGATGCCCGGATATAGTTCAAGTGGGAATTTGTCTATTAAAGAAGCCTACAATCTTGATGCTGGTCATCACGACCTTCCGAGATCGAAGACAGAATTTGGAGGCAAATATGGACCATGAAACATTGGGACGACCTACTTAATAGCTCGCAAGCGTATACTCACATGGGACGACCTACTTAAAAGAGGTTTCGCAGGTCCTTCCTTTTGCATGTTGTGGGATAAGGGAGCTACAATCTTTTGAATATTTGCTTGCATCTGTGGAAACATCAAAGCCACTATAGAGTAATGGCCAACGGATCCATTTTCCAACCCTCTTCTCAATAGGATCTGACAACTATTTCCATCCTTCTTAGCTTGGGAAACATGGAAGGAGAGGAATAGGTGCATTTTTCACGATTTACAGATGCATTCCCACGTCATTTGGGCCAAAATCAAGTACAACATTGAGGAGATAGTTAACCTACAATCTTGGGATAATCTCTAACTAAATGGACCAGAAAATCTCATTCTCCAGGCATGGAACATTAGATTGTGCCCTGCTCTCCATCCTCGTTAGATTGTGCCCTGCTCTCCATCCTCCTCGTCGAGGCTTTACCAAGCTCAAATTTGACGGGGCATCCAAGGTCAACCTGGGGAATGCTTGATATAGAGAGATATTTTGCAATGAATCCAACGGACCTCTCATGATGTACTATGGATTCATAGGCAAAGAAACCAATAATATGGAAGAATTAGCAGGTATCAGCACCAGATTAAGCCTCACAACAATAATGCTCTCAGGTTGTTGTGGAAGGGGACTCCGGTATACTTATTGGTTTTGTCAAATGTATCAGAATGGCACTCTTGTAAGTGAGTTGAACAAGAATTGGAGATTGGAGAATGACTTGATCAATATGGCAACCCTCCTCCCTAATATCCTGGCGCCAAGGGAGGTCAAACTCAATGTGACGGAATACAGAGAATGTGGGACCTGAATGCCAGACGTTGGAAGTGAGTAGACAACCATGGTTTGGATTTGTAGATTAGAGGTAATTAAGGTTGATGGGAAATTAGAGGCATGAATAGACAAGAAGACAAGAGTACAGAGTATACACATGCTCCATCTTGGAGATCATCAACGACAAGAGTACAGAGTATATACATGCTCGATTTCTCTAATCCCTGTTTTGCAGATCATCACCAACTGTACTTTTTAAGTGTGAGTTCATACTCACTGTATTTTTAATCACTGTATTCAAAGTTCATACTCATTGTATTTTTAATCACTGTATTCAAAGTTAATACTCCTATAAAAAACACCTGCTCCAACGAGAGCTTCAACCAATATATTACGTGTTTACCGTGAGTCACCAAACTTTAATAAGAGCCTATATAAGTCTGAAACTCTACTTACAGTGTCAGATTCAGGATTTAAACAGTATCTACGTAGGATTTGTTCAACACCAGTTTCTCTGGTGGGATGATTCCTTACCGATAAAATGAATCGAGTAGAAGACCGCTACTAATGGCTCACGAATCAGTGGCATGCACCTATCCGTGCTCGGAGATCCAATCATTTATAACTAAGCAAAGCATTGGGGAAAATATTTTAGAGTTAATTACTCATTATAGCTAACCATTCTTTATAGCTAGCCTGGTTGAACTCGAATCATTCTTGATAGCAATGCTGGTTGTGAGCCTGAGATTTGAAGAAAAAACAAAGAAATGGAAGAATTGCTCTGGGGATCAAAGGTCAGGACATGATTGGAAACAGAGTATTATCCAGCATGTTTGGTTTGAACAGAGTCTTATCCAGAATTTGATCAAGGGTATTATCCAGAATGTTCGGTTTGAACAGAGTTTTATCCAGAATTTGATCAAGGGTATTATCCAGCATGTTTCGTTTGAACAGAGTATTATCCAGAATTTGATCAGCCTGTTTGGTTTGAACAGAAAACCAAACCATTCTTGATAGCGAATGCCGGTAGTGAGCCTGAGATTTGAAGAAAAAAATCAAGGGAAGGAAGAATTGTTCAATTGAAAAGATCATGGGCAAGAATTAGATCAAGGGAATAACTAAACATTGGGGCAAATACTTTAGTACTAATTACTCGAATCGTTATAGCTAATCATTCTTTATAGCTAGCCTAGTTGATAGCGAATGCCGGTTGTGAGCCTGAGATTTAAAGAAAAAATCAATGGAAGGAAGACTTTCTCTATTGAAAAGATCATGGGCAAGAATTAAATCAAGAGTATTATCCAGCATGTTTGGTTTGAACAGAGTATTATCCTGAATTTGATCCAGCATGTAAACAAAAGCAGGAAGACGTTTACCACTATTTAATTAACTAATAAAATATTTAAAACGGGATCAGATTAAGACCAATAGCTACAGAGAGTAGATACAGAGATGTACCTGTCATTGGCTGTAAGCATCCGATGGCATTGTCTGTCTTTAATTTCTGGCTGTAAGCCTCCGATGGCATTGTCTGTCTTTAATTTCTCTGTCTTTATTCATACCAAGAAAATGTATGGTTGTCGTCCCTGCTTTGTCACAAGCACAGACAGACAGAAACCACACGGACAGACAAACACACAAACACAGAAACCACACAGACAGACAAACACAGAAACCACACATCCATACAGACACAGAACAGACACAAACACAAAGACAAACAGACCACAGAGGAAGCGCTTCCAAAATGTGCAAATGACAGAGGAGTAAACAAACCAAATTCAAATTCGGACATGTATATATGCCTACCGTCCCTCCTCCACCGCCCATTTCCAACGATCAGGAGCGGATTTTAAAAAAATCTGATGGATTTCCAAAATCTTGATGCTTTTTTGAAAAGGAATATTTTTCAAGAAATTCAACTCCATTTTGTTTATTTTTTCCAAATTGAAAAAAAAAATTAATGTTATTTTTCAAAAATTAAATCTCTATCCTTAACTCTTTTTTTATTGTTTGAATATTATTGGAAATTAGTTTATTTTTTCAAATTAAAAATAAAAGGTTATTTTTCAAAAATTTAATCTCTACCCTTGATTCCTCTTTTATTATTTGAACGTTATTTGAAATTAGACAGCACCCATAATCATCCTTAATTCCTCCTTTATTATTTGAAGGTTATTTGAAATTAGAGAGTACCCATAATTCTACTTAGAGTTTGATGGTATTCATAAGTAGGAGAATAAATATTAATATGCTATTCAAAGAGATGTAGGCTAGAAATCCCATATGGATGATCAAGTGAAAAAATTCCTGAATAAAATCCTCACTTAGGCTTTGGATCTACTAGGAATCAAGGAGAAGACATTTGTTTAAATGAATGTAGATTCCCATAAGACAATACCTCACAATTGGAACAATGGCAGCATAATTTTATGAATGATGTGGTGATGATGGTGTCCAAGGGCCTCCCCTACCCACGCGATGATTAATGGAATTAACATGCCTTAGAGAGAGACATTGAGATGTTAAGAACTGCAAGAGAACACCTCTCCATCATAGTAGCCAAAGGGACCATCCTCATGTATCTAGACATTACAAAGCTAATGAGGATACTAATTCACTCCTTGCCTCTCATAAACCACATCGGACAATTTTTTAAGAAAAACTAGGGTTGGGAGTACAATAAGCAAGGAGGGATGACAACAACTATGTGTGATTTATGACTACATCACCTGGGATTTGCAATAAGAAGCACCTCAAGACATACACCTCTAGCTCAAGTGCTATCAGGGTAAAGTATGCCATCCTAGCTGTCATGGTCACCCATTGCTAGTATGTGGTGCATGATTTTTTTCATAACTAGGGGAATTGGTAATTGGGTCAGCCTCATACTCGCATGACATGGGTTTGATTTTGGTCTACGACCACTATATCCCTAGACATACCAAAGCTACCTTGTGCATCGTACAAAGGGCTATGAGGTTTGAACCAATGACATCACAAGGATTGCCTTAACAGTGCACCCTATCGTCAATTAAGATACACCCTGGGGGCAGTGGTGCACGGATATTATGTTCCTTGATTAAGATGGCATTATTCTTGGTGGCTAGGAGATAATTTGGAGGAACTTCAAGTTGACAATTACTTGTGAATATATCATATTATATTTTGTAGTTTATTTGTAATGCGTAGTGGTGTACTTGGAGACAAATGCAATTCCCAATGAATCCATCCAAATGTAGTGGGAATATAAACCTGATAAAATTTATGGGTGCATTAGGACATTCATTCTCTACTATGACCTAGACATATGTGAGACTTTTCCATGTGAATGTATATGTAACTTTTGAAACTATATTACATTTAAAATTCGGATTTCTAGTAAGGAAGAGAGAGTGTTACAAAAATATTGACTTATACATTGAACAAAGTTTGCTAATGTCTTTGTCACCTAATTTTTTTTAGTTTTTTCTAAATGATTACAAACCCATTTACAACTTTTATAGATTTAATTAGTTGATTATTAAAGGTGAATACTTGTAATTTTTTATTCGGAAAGGTTAAATACAAATTTAAAGGCTAGACTAATGATTTTATTAGTGGAGTTAACATTGTTTAAGGTACCGATCTTATCTCTTGCATTTAATGTTGATGTTTTCTAGCTAGATTGTTGTCCAAAACTGGCAAGGGATTTATCAAAACATAATTGTATGCACTAGTTAAGTAGGACACAATTTGCTCTCCTAGTTGAGAGTTTCCATGTGATGGCAGTAGCTTTCGTAGTGTGATAGCTTAGTGTCTTTATATACTCTTATGCAAGACTAGAAATAAAGAATATTTTAGGAAGCTAGATTGAGATTTTATTAGATCCATAATAAGAAAATTTATATGCATCTCAATCGATTATGGGATTATGGGATATCCTCTACATTCACTTTGTTAAAGCTTTAATTTAATTTGATGGTTAAGTTGAACATAAGCCTAGTCTTAGCTTATTTTAGAACATTTTTTTATGGCATCTTGATAATAGGGAATTTGATCATTTCATATAATTTTTTATTTCAAGTAGAAAAGTTCAGTCTTAGGTATGAAAAAAAAGTATATTTGTGCAACTTGTAAGCCATAATTCAGGTTAATGCCTTGTTTTTTATTGGATATTTTCATCGATATGTTCCCAAGTAGATTTGGGAAAAAGGGTTTTGTAGTTTACTTAAGGATAGTTTCAACAATATATGATGATCACAAGCTCCATGATCATACTTTCATGTGTGTTTGGAGGATTGCTTAAACAAATGGTTTCCCCTCCCAATCTAAAATGACAAAGTTGGCGTGAGAGATAGTGACTCCTTCCTTGTGGGTATACCATGATTTCTTTTAGTTAGTATGTGTCTCATGTGTTTAATTCTGTGTGTGTGTGTGTGTGTGTGTGTGTTGAGATAAATTTTCCCAAGCAATGAGGGGGAAGCCTCCAAACTATTTGGTTCCCTTTCAAAGATGAGAAAAACATATCTATCTAATCTTGGATATAACTTGGGAGGGAAGGGAAAAGACATCCAATAGATAAACATTACAATTAATATGCTTTTGAGTAAAGTAGCCTTGCTAGTGAAAGAGAACCATTCGATAGTCCAAAGATTTATTTGAGTTTACAATGGATCTAGTAATTGATTCCAATCCTTGATCTTCTAGTTGTTGGGTAGTGGTTAGAATACTAGGTAGGTCAACTTGTAATCAAAACCTTGAATGGAGTAGGGAGAAACTTATGTGTCATTTCCCCATGTAGTTTAGGAACAAGGTTGAAATGGAGGAAGGATTTTTCTCAGTTGAGTCGGATTTATGTAGCTTGGAAAAATAGATGGATGTGGTGGGTGGCATGGTTGCTTCCAACGACCATTACACCCTTAATGTTTATCAACCCTATATTTTGATTGAATCAATATGTTGATATCACTAGTGAACAAGATAAAAAGGAGGTGGAAAGTGGGAAGCCTTCATGAAGAATTTTGGAGGATGGGAACAATTTGGAGGTTGACTCATTAATTAAGGCAATGAAAGAGGTAGATCAATTCGGGTGTGAAATCCTAAGAGAAACTTACTTGAAAAAGAACCGTGTGGAGGTACAGATAGCTTGACCAATCGAAAGCTTTAGATAGATATATTTTTTCTATGATTGCTCTCTTGTGGCTAACCTTGAAGTAATGGAGGAACTCTTAAGGAAACTGTATGCCTTGACCTCAAAATAAGGTTAGTTTCTCTTGTGAGATATTTTAAAAAATAATGCATTTGAGCCCTGAAATTTTGGTTTGGGCTATTAAGTTATAGACACAATTGCAAAGGGATATAGGTCTACAGTAATCAAAATGCATAAGATTGCTTACCTTTGGGATACTCTCAAGAAAAGTAGTCTGAAAAGCTCAAAGAACTTTCCCTTCACTACTACATTTTTTTACCTTTAGGGGGGATCGTCTTCCACCCCCAAAAGTGACTATTTGGGGTGTTTTTGGCATTAGAGGCAGTTTTGACAAAAACACCCCAAAAGCACCGACATTAAACGTCTAGGATTTTAGGGGCAGTTTTATAAGAGATCTAAACCACCTACAAAAGTGACTTTTGGGGGCGGTTCTAAATTGCCCCATAGATACCTACGAGGGTGGTTTTGGACACCTTTATTAAGCCCCCTCTTACAAACCTACGGGGGTAGTTTTGAACCCCCCTCTTAAAGCCCCTATTGCAAACCTTTAGGGGGGGGTGTTTGGATCCCCCCTCTTAGAAACCTACGAGGGCGGTTTGGAACCCCCCTCATAGAAACATACAAGGGAAATTTGAAACCCCCCTCATAGTAGCATATAGGGGAGATTTAGAATCCCCCTTGTAGATGCATACATGGGCGGTTATGAACCCCCATCATTTCAAAATATGGTGGCGGTTAGGGTCCTCCTTGTAACAAATTACAGAGGCGGTGTAGAAACCCCCTCATATAAACATACATAGATTGTTTGAAACCCCCTCATAGAAACCTATGGGGGCAATTTAGAACCCCATCAGAGCGACCTATGAAGGAAGTTTAAAACCCCCCTCATAGAATCCTATGAGGTTAGTTTAAAACCCCCCCTCATAGACTCCTCCTGAAGCAATTATAAGGCCCCCTCATAGACTCCTACTGGAGAAATTATTATCCCCCCTCATAGAAACTTACAGAGGCAGTTTGGAACCCCCCTCGTAGCAACATACACAGACAGTTTGAAACCCCTCTTATATAAAAAATGGCTTATCCTTTTTTTTTAAGAAAAAAAAGAAGAATTTATATTACATACTGGTAAAAGATTACATTCATTTTATTGTCACCTTGCACTTCTAAGACCAAAAAACTGCCACGAAGAGAAATCCCCATGACTGCTACTGGACTTAGAGACTGAAATCAGAGAATACATTGCTGAATGACTTCCGAAAATTGGCACAAAAGACCCAGATTTGATAAACTGTCACTCATGTACATCACAGTGTGACTCCATATCCAAAAATATAACACCCAACAGACTAATAGACTCAGTATAATGCCGAAACATACTAAAAATTGACAACTTATAATATAACAGAGTAAATCCCTATACCCTCCCAGAAACATGCGAAAAGACCCAGAGAATTTAAATAGAAGGACGAGGACCTTCATCCTGAGTAGGGGCTTGAGGAGCTACATTCGCCGTTGGATGATTGGTGAGGACTATCACTTTGGGCTGAGCCATAACCTGAGGTTTTGTTAGAAAATAGATGCCAATATGTTCAGCTATGGCATTCAGCTTTATATGCATAAAGCAAGAGTCTTCATTGTGGTCTTTTAACATCTCGTCATGGTCCTTGAACATCTACGAACCTGTGAGGATGTCGACCGATTCCTCCCTCAACTGAGCAATCAGAGTCTTCATAACCCAGACCATAACCACTGCCATCCTACATTTGGTATTCCCAGGGTCTTGAATCCAATCGGCCATAGCTACTACCTCTAGCAGGGGTTCTTCCTCCCCCACTCTCAGCCTGAGTTTTTCCTCCAATTTCTCAATCTCGTTCTAAATTTCCTGTGGAAACATTTGGTGAAAGAAAACCACCATGGTGGCCACATGCCACTGGTCCTGTCTAGGACCTCTCTGGTCCTGGAGACCACCCATCACCATTGTACCTCTGTGCATCATACTCCTCCTTCCTTTCCTCCCATTAATAGGCCAGACATGAGAAAAAGACAGAACATGGAAAGAGAAAGAAAAATCAGAGCTATGGAACATGTGTATGAACACACACAAAGGACTGAGATTTAAAGGGGAAGCCCCACTCACAGCCATAATTCTGACTATAATGGCCATAGCTAGACTGGTACTTCCGTCATCCTTAAGAGCCCTCAACAAATAATTATCCCTGTTGGTCTCACGTAACATAATCATGTGAGAAATATTGATTGGCATCTTCTCACACCCCCACCTTCTATAAAAAACTTAATAACTAGATGAAGGGATGGTGTGAGCATGCTCAATTAATATACCCCCTGGTGTAGAGTCCACCTGTGCAAGTGGTAACGTGGAGGTCACGTGGCGTGACATCGCACTACTCAGTTTTTGGTTCCCAAGGACAGAAGAGGGATCCTGGGTCCTCATTTCAATGCTTTTGATCTATAGGCAGTTAATCTAGCATGTTTCAATAGCCATGTCCTGTAATGATCCTTCCCATCCGTCCATGTCACAGGTAGAGCCTTGGTTAGCGAGACGGTACGCCAGAGTGTTAGCTTGACATCGGACCTGGTGGAAGGTGACAACATTTATCAAGGCTAGGATATCTCCAAGACAGTGGGTGCGAAAAGAAAGATGCCCGGATGGAGCCACCTTTGCAACTTGGGACCCATGGCATAATCTAGTCGCGAGCTGGAGCACCACCTTTGAGTCGCCTTCCACTTGCAGCCTGTTGTAACCACGTCGTCTTTCCATGCACAGGCCATGAAGGAGAGCTTCAATTTCAGCCACATTATTCATTTCCAACCCGAGGTAACCATAGAGAATACCAATCACCTTACCCTGCTCGTTGTGGAAGACTCCTCCATAGCCAGCATTTTCGGGGTTGCCTTTGGACGTCCCATCAAAATTCAACTTGATCTAGCCAGGGGGAGGTGGAGTCCAAACAATCAGACTAGTAGGAGAGCACTATCGTCGGTGAATGCTACCGATGTGGATAGGGACAGTCTGTATTCCCCAGGTGCATAAAAGGATCCTCTCTATGTCTGGAATTAGTAGATCTTGTTCGTTCCATACAGATAATGTAAGAGTATCCTGAATCCCTTTTCGAATTTGGTTCGAAACAAACTATTGAGTTCGGTGTTTACCTGTAAAAATTCACTTGTTGTGTTCTTTCCAAACCTCCCAGAAGAGGAAGCCTGGAAACAGATGCCATATCCAGTTGGGTATTCTGCCCTAGAAAGGTTCTCCCCTCCATCTTTTGATTGAAGCTGTGAGGTCCATGCAGACTCTACCGGTTAAACGGAAGATCACTGCTCCTTTGTCCCACAGTTCAGAGGTAAAGATGCATATATCAAAGAGATGGGAAATGGTTTCAGTGTTTTCACCACACAAAATACAGTAAGAGGGTCCTACAATTCCCCTTTTCATGATGTTATCCCAAGTTAGGATTCGGCCTTTTAAAACCATCCATAGGAACAAGGTAATTTTGGTCCATAATTTGTTTTCCCAAAGTTTCATCCACTCACGGCCCACAGACTGTTCCTCATATCCATTCTCCAGAGAGTATGCTTCCTTAATACTAAACATGCCTTTGGGAGAGTATCCCCATCAGATTATATCATGCCCTTCCTGAATTTTTATCATTCGTTGGCTAAGATGTTCGTAAATAATACCCCCTTCATCCATACCATAGTTGTCCCTCCACCATTCTAAAGGTTTCCATTTCCTAAAGCCTCTGTTGTCTTGCTCCCCCTGCTAGTAGTAATTGACCGTCCTCCACTTGCGATCCTATAAGGGATGAGGGATTGGTGGATTGGGCATAGGATTTTGGAGGGTTGGTTGTTGTTTCCAGGAATCGGTCCATAAGTTGGCCGACGAGCCCTCTCTAATTTCCCAGAAACTATGTTTTTGTATCAGAAACTTCCCCGCCCTTGCCACTTTCCATAAATGGGATCCCATCTTAGTCCCCTCAAAATGGATAAGGTGTTGTTTGGGAATATCTGGGGCATACTTGTTGCACCATAAACTAGACCAAGGTTCATTAGTATGGGTGATCCATCGCCACCATACTTTCGCCCCACAAACAATGCTAAGTCTTTCAGGGTCACAAAGTCCCATGCCCCCATCTTTCTTAGGTTGACAAAGAGTGTTCCAGTCTACAAGTGGCCATTTATGATGGTCAGCTGTTCCTCCCCATAAAAATGATCTTTGAATACTTCGTATTTATTTCATCACAGACTTTGGAGTAGCCAACACATAGAAAAGATACAAAGGCATCACCTATAAAACTGATTTGACCAAAACCAATCTACCAAGGAAATTCAAAGCCCGCAATGTCCAACTCGAAAGTTTCTCCTTTATTTTAGTAAGGAGTTCTTCCCAAGAGATATTTTTTTCAGAACTGAGACATATAAGGGTGCTCCAAGGTATTTGGTTAGAAGGGAACACTGTTTGAAACCCAATATCTATAGTATATTCCTTTGAGTAATGGGCGGGGTGTTAAAAAGAACACCTGAGACTTGTCCTCATTTATGGTTAGTCCAGAGGCTTTGAGAAAAGTATTTAACATCTTCTTTAGCTATCTTGCTTCCTAAACTGAAGAATGTCCCATGAGAAGAGTATCATTCACAAATTGTTGATGAGTCAGGGCTTTTTAATTAGGTGGACACCGGAGGCCTTTGAGGCTCTGTTGGTTCAACATGTGAGTAATAAGACAACCCAGACCTTCAGTCATTAGGACAAAAATGAACGGGGATAAGGGATCTCCCTGACAAATACCCCCCAAAGGTTTGAAGACATCAGAAGGGGTTCCATTGATAAGGATGGAGAAGAAAGCTGAGGAAGTCATATTTGTTATCCATCGAATCCAACTGTCTCCAAAACCAATGGAGCTGATAATCTCTTTCATGAACTTCCAGTTAAGCTTATCATAAGCTTTAGATAGATCCAGTTTCAGCATCATTCCTACTTTTTTGGTAACCTGGAGGGAGTGTAAAACTTCATGGGCTAAGATAATACCATTTAAAATTTGTCTTCCCTCCACAAACTCTGATTGTTCAGGGGAGATTAGAGTAGGAAGGAGGGGTTTAAGACGATTTTCCAAGACCTTTCTGATGATTTTGTAAATGATGTTACATAGGGCGATAGGTTGAAACATCTCAGGTCTCTCAGCGATTTCTATTTTTGGAATCATGGTTCAAAAAGTGGAGTTGAGCGCCGGGAGGAATCCCCTCATTTTCCTGGATTCCTCCACAACTTCCCAGACTTCAATCTTAATCAAATTCCAAAAGTGATGAAAGAAATTTGTAGTGAAACCATCAGGGCCGGTAGATTTTCCATCCTCCATTTGGTTGATTTCTCCCTCCACTTCATGAAGTTCGATGAGTCTTATGAGCATCTCATTCGGTTCTGTTGTTACCAACCTAGGGATAACTCTTTTGATTTCCTTAATGGCCTCAGTTCTCTCAATATTAGGTTCGGTAAGAAAAGACTTGAAATGGAGGATCATCTCCTTCTCAATATCTTCATGAGTCTCCACAACATGACAATTGTGAGTTCTTAAATTGTTTATTTGATTATGGTGCATGTGCTGAATGGTAGCTCGGTGAAAGAACTTTGTGTTTTTATCCCTGTCCCTTAACCATTGATTTCGAGATTTTCTTTTCCATAGGATTTCTTCTTGTTTTTCTCGTTCCTGAAGCTGTTTAGAAACAAGCTTTTCCTTAGAGTAGATATCATCTGTGAGTCCCTCCATCATGATGGTTTCTTGGATTTTTTCCATTTGGTGTTCTAACTTAACCTTTTCAAGCAATATGTTACCAAAGACCTTTTTATTCGAGGTCTTCAATTTTTGTTTTAGAATCTTCAATTTCTGTTGGAATTGGTACATCTTTGTACCTTTAGGAGGGATGGTTGTTTGCTACCAAATCTCCATTTGAGCACAAAAATCCTAATGAGTAGGCCAAAACTTCTCAAAACAGAAAGGCTTTGTCATTCTGAACCCAATGTTACTCCAAATCAGATTTATCGGCCAGTGGTCTGAACTTGCTGAAGTGAGAGGGTGAGAGGCTAGAGCCCTACCAAATAGCATAATACTTTCTGAAATTATAAACCTATCAAGACGCGCTACTACATGGTGATCCCCTCCTCTTCTCTTATTCCAAGTAAACTCCCTGCTTCCTAAGCCAATATCCACTAGGTGACTCGATTCAATGAATCCATCAAAAAGAGTACTTTCTTAAGTAAGAACTCTTCTAAATCCTTTTTTTTTTCCAATAGAGAGCGGATTAGATTGAAATCACTCATATGATCGAATGGAGTCCTTCAAAATACCTCTTCATGTTGATTAGACTGTTGATGAAATTTATTTTTTGGGGATAACTAGTAGGGCCATACACATTAGTAATAATACCTCGAGCAGTCGTTCCAAGGATGTTAAATTCTACTGAAAGACTAAAGGTCATTGATACGAAGTTATCTACAGAAACTTGACTAGGATTCTAGAGGATTGCCAAACCTCCAGCTTTACCCACAATGTCTATGTCCATCATCTTACATTTTTTCCAAAGAGTCCTCACTTTGACTACCGGTTGATCCTCAGAGCACTTCGTTTCTTGTAAAAATACTATAGAGGGTTTCTCCATTATGATATTTTTTTTAAGACTTTTGTTTTTTTAAGGACCATTGGTCCCTCTGATATTCCAGGATAGAATCTTCATCAGGAAAGATATTTGACAGAGAGAAGAGCCTCCTGAATAGTAGGATATTGTCCTGAGTCCACTAACTAAGCCCCCACTTCCCCAATCCGTTCTCTATTGGTCTTCCTTCCTCTCTTCGTACCTTCTTCTTTAAGTTTACGTTTTGTCTCCTGAAGTTTTAAGGGTCCAATTCCCAGGGCCTGAGTAGGTTTAGTTTTTAAGATTTCCTCTGTTAGGAGTTGCAGTTGTTGGGTCGGGATAGAGTGGACCTCCTTTTTCCTGCATGCTTCTTCAATGCTATCCAAATCCAGATCTCCCATTTCCATTTCGTCAACATCCTCTTCCATTTTCTCCCCTTCTAGTGGGTTTTCAGGTTGGGAGTAGATATTTTTTAATGTCCCTGTTCCCTGGGCTGGAAGCTCTATGACTTGAGGCTATGGTTGTTGTTCCTCAGGGGGAGTTATCACCTTCGAAGAGGTTTTCTCCAAAACAATAGAATTTTTTGATGTGTTGGATTTCTTACTTAAGTCAGGAACATTGTGCTTTCATCCGGTTCTTTTCTTATTGGTAACCTTAGCAAATCCTTATGAGTTTGATGTCTCTTTGATTTTGTTAGAGGGTAGCTCAACTTGTGGGGTTAAATGGAAATCTCGGATCATATTCTCATGAGTATGCCAACGACAACATCTAAAGGGGATATGCTCATAATCAAGGTTTTGAAACCATTTTGAGTCTTCCCATGTAAAGTTAATCCCCTTAGGGAGAGCTTTAGAAATATTCATGTATAACAGAGTCTGGCATAAGAAACATACCTTCCTTGTTTGGTGAGGTCTGAGGTCTTCACAAATTGTCCCAAAGCACCTATGATCGCATTTAATATTTATGGATCCCAATATTCAGTAGGCAGAGAGTAAAGCCATATCCATACCGGGGCAATAGATAGGTCTTCCTTGTATGGATTAAAATGATCCTTCCAAAATATGAGGTATAGTTCAATCGAATAGTAGAAATACGGTCCTCCTTCAAAGATCTGCTCCCAATCTTCGACGTTTAAGAAAACAACTGTAAAGAAACCCTTTGAGCCGAGAAGGAGGTCGAAATGGCCCTTTGGTTTCCAGGTAGAGTTAATCAACCATATGAGAGATTTTTTTGATGGCCAGATACTAATAAATTTTCCAATAAGAGCGTGGTCCGTCATATGTTGTATTTTTTCTTTAATTCGAGTTGGATCCGTTGGGATGGCCAGGATACTAGCCAATTTTGGAATACATGAGCGTTGGATGGAAAACCCTTGCGCAGATTGCTAATTTGTCATAGGGCCTACTGATCCCTCTCCTCCTATTCCAACCTCTTTGGTGGTTGAGGGAGAAACTTCATAGTGTTGCTTTGCATTCATCATTTGAGGAGGGGCTGCACCCTTCCCCTGTGTGCTAGTCATCCCGAGGTTGATCAGTCCGGTCGTCTGGGTGAAAACCCCAAGTCCTTCCTAAGTCTGCGGATTGACCATTTTCATCCTCCCCTTCTTGGAGCTCTCATTTCCCCTCTCAATATCAAAGTGGATTTTTTCAATAGGAGCGCCTAATACATTCAAAAAATGGCTTACCATTAATTTAAATCAACATAAAAAATATTTTCTTAGAAATACATCGCAATATCATTTATTAATTAAAGATAAGGCACAAAGGAATCAAACCACCAACTTCTTACTAGTAAGGTAGGTGCTCCTCCATTGAGCTAGCCCTTTCAGAAGTGGGGAGAGGTGCTCTTCCATTGATCTAGCACCATAGCATGCCATCCAATTTGGAAAACAACCATTATAACTATTGTGATTATAAATCTCAAGTTGTTATCCATATTTCAAAAAGGATTCATTACATCGCCAATATAAGCAGGAAAATTTATATATGAATTAATCGAAAAACATGAATTAAAGATAAATTAATCATTGACAATTTTGTGTTTAGGAAAAAATCGCCAACCGCCTTACTAATTGAACTCCAACAATGTAATTTTTCATACAATTTTCCCACTGGGATAGATCAAATTTGAAATTGTCAAGTACATGGTATATAAAATAGACTAGCATTAAGTTTCCTATCAACACTCTTTACTAGCTCAAAAATGTCTACGAACCACAAACTATAAAGTGATCAAAGATAAAAAATCAAAGTTATAGAATGGTACCAAAACTTCTCGAAAGTGAGGATCTCAAGATCTAAGTTTGGTAAAGAACCATCGATTCTTTCCTGCCTTAAACCTCTCCTCAAAAGAATCTTTTTCTCCCTAACAAACACAAAAATTAAAATCAACCATCTATAGTTATAAAGTTCAAAAAACATAATAATGAAATGACTTAATTATGAGACCCTTGAAGTAGGAAAGAGTAACTTAAGCAAAATATGTTCAATATGCAAGTGTCAATTCAATGAGAGTGTTCAATATAAAAATATGAAATAAAACATGATGGGAAAGAAGCTGAAATCCTACTACAACATAGAAAGAAAAAAAAGTGTAAGTATCGATTTCAAATTTCGATGATACCTAACCATGAAATTTAATCAAAACCTAAGTCATCACGTAGCCAAAACTTTTATAGAAATGATATCATGAAC
The DNA here is from genome assembly GCA_027924585.1 of Larix kaempferi. Taxonomy (NCBI): domain Eukaryota; kingdom Viridiplantae; phylum Streptophyta; class Pinopsida; order Pinales; family Pinaceae; genus Larix; species Larix kaempferi. The sequence continues at coordinate 534,127 of BSBM01000886.1, forward strand.
ATTAACATAGAATAGAGCATCATGTTTCTTTTCATAAATGCTTATACATAGGTGAATTTAATGTGAATTCCCCTCTATTGATTATGGTTGATCTCAGTGAAAAGAAGGGACCTTAATCCAAAATTGAACAAAGTCTAACATTTCCCATGTCTCTCAAACCTTGATAAAATATCAACATTTATTTTTCCTATAACCTTCAACATAGTCTATGCCATTTTAACTATTCTAAAATATTATAGTAAACCATTTTTAAGTTCTTTCTAATCAATGTTTACAACAATCTTTAAAAAAAAAAGAAGCATGCCTATTAAAAAGGGGTGAAAGGAAGGAAGCTGGGAGGAGTGTACTTCTGGGAAGAGAATTGCAATCCATCAGATAATTGTGTTGTTGAATAAAGAGTATTTGCTATGGCTCCATAGGTGAACACATGAGAGCTGAGAACTTATTACGGTGGGTTTTCTTCCCAATGTGGGTGCATTTTTAAGTTCTTGCTAATCAATGTTGATAACAATGATTAAAAAGAAAAGAAGCATGCCTATTTAAAAGGGGTGAAAGGAATGAAGTAGGGAAGAGTGTACTTTTGGGAAGAGAATTGTCAATCCATCAGGTAGTTGTGTGTTGTTGAACAGAGAGTATGTGTTATGGATCCATAGGTGAGCACATGAGAACTAAGAACTTACTGCAGTGGGTTTTATTTCCCACAAGGGTTTACCATTGTGAATACATGAAATTGCAGTGGGTTTTCTTCCCCATGTGGTTGTCCCACTATAAACCCTAGTTTCTAATTGTTGTGTGTGAATTTCTTTATGTTTTTTGATGTATTATTGTTATAGTTATGTTAATTCCCATATCCTCAAATAAAATAGGATGCGGTTACATGCCATAATGGTATCAAAGTAGGGTTCAAGCAACTAGCTCACTTAATGTAGTGGAAAAGAGTTGCAGGAGAAACCTGTAGCAACTAGCTCGCTTTATGTAGTGGAAAGGAGATGTAGGAGAAATACGTAGAAACTAGATAGATTGATGTAGTGGGAAAGAGCTGCAGGAGAAATCTACAGCGACTGGCTTGCTTGATGTAATGGAAAAGATATGCAATAGAAATATGCAACAACTGGCTTGCTTGATGTAATGGAAAAGAGATGCAGGAGAAATTTGCAACAACTAGATCGCTTGATATAGTGTAAAAGAGCCACAGGAGAAGTCTGTAGCAACTAGCTCGCTTGATGCAATGGAAAGGAACTACATGAAAAATCTGTAGCAACTAGATCACTTGATGTAATGGAAAAGAGTTGTTGGAGAAATCTGCAGTGTTAGAATATTTGACCCCATCTAGAACATAGAATATAATTTTTATTCATTATATTCCTAGGTGTTTAAACTAGGTTATTTGGCCCCTAATGCATACTTGGCCCACATCTATGTGATGTTTATCCTCAAATGCACCCTCTTTATGCTTTTAAAGCAACTTTTCTTGAGTAGAGCACTACTTCTACTTTATTCCCGCTTTTATCCTGCTTTACTAAGTTAAAGCCAATTTTTACTGCTTTTCTCATGGATAAAGATGAGCTAGGGGCGCTAGGTTTCTTTTCGCAAGTTTTCCTCTTTTTGGCCACCACAACCTCCATGATTTTATCCTGAAAAGACTCCAACATGCTGCCTTTTGGTCACTCATGGCCTACCAAGGCTGATTTTTCCAATTTGTGACCACCTTGCATGAGTTGGAGATTAGCGTTTCCTTAGATGGGGATTCTGTCTAATTCTAAGCTTGCCACATGTGACTAATTTGAATTCCTCCAAAGGATTTCGATTTTCTACCATTGTAATATATTTGGACAACCAACACATTTGCAAGGGTTGGATGTACAACAACTGTTCATTAGAATTTTGATTCAACTATTCATTTACGTCACCTTTTTCTCTTTTCTGCACTGTCATCTTATGAAAACTAATTGTGAGGAATTTTATGTTACTAGATCCTGATCGTGATAAAATTTTCACATGGTATCAGAGATAGCTGATTCCAATCTTACTCAGATACTTCCATTGAGCACTAGAACTAGTGGAGGTTCCACAGAAATCCTGGGTGATTGCCTTGATTCCATTGCCTTGTCCATTGGGGTCTACCCAGGTGTGATGCACTTCCAAATGTGCTCAGTGTCAAAGTAGAGTTTGATTGTTCTAACATATTTTTCCTTCAGAGTGTTTTCTTGTGCAGGTATAACTTCTTCATGGATTTGAAATTTCCTTCTCTTACTCCATTCAATTATGCTGAGTGGGAGCCAAATATGTGTGCATATCTCAAGAGAAAATGTCTCTATGATGTGTCAATTGGTGCTGTGAGCAAACCAGAGTCCTCTAAAGAGAAATATGTTTGGCCAAATGACTGTGATAGAGCATTTGGAGCTCTGTGCTTGGCCATGTATCATAATATGCATTACCTCATAGATTATGTTGAGTTCCCATTTAAGCTTTGGATAAATATGAATACAGATTTTGGAGTGCAAAAAGAAGAAGTTAATGCATGGAGTGAATCTAGCACCTCATCATGTGCTCTCCCTCCTGATGTCTCGACCTCTACTCTTTATGAAGGATTTGTTCATGAATAAAAATAAGAAATTGTAGAAATTTATTCAACACAAGTTCCTATTGCTAGCATTCTCTTTGATTCGAATGCTTCCTCTGCATGTCATGAAATAGATATTGAAGAGACATCTTCTTCTGTGGTGCTAGAAGATGAAGAGGATCTTGAATCCTTACCTTTCCATGATGTTGGTGATAAAGAAGAAGTGACTAATGGAGCTGCAATAGTTGAAGAGATAGACATCCATTCCTTTCTCATGGTCTCCTATGATTCTTCTATTATGGAATCTGAGAAAAGTAATCCAATTATTGCTCTGGAAGTTGAAGAGGAATTCGATTCCTCTCTTTCCAATGAGTTTACTAGTGTGCATAATGGTAAGCTATTGGATGTTTTGGAAGATAGATCATAATTTGGATGTGATGCATTCGCTCTCCTTGGTCCTATGCTTCCTATGGATTCCTACTTGATTGCTAGCACAAATTCTTAGAGTTGCATAGAAGATGGAGAACCTCATGCTTTTTCCATCAGATTGGAAAACTTGGAACTCATGTTCCACATTCTTGGAGCTGATCTAAATTCCTTTGGTTTGAAGTTCAAGTTTCAATAGCATCAAGTCTATTTTGGACCTGATATTACCTGTAACAAATAATTAATAATACATTAATATTAATAATAAGTAGGAGTAATAGTTAAATGAGAGGATGTGTCCCCTCAAATAGGCAATGCCCAAGCTACTATAAAAGTGGGCCAACAATTGTATATTTATCATCTTATCTTATCAATTTATATATCATTTTACATCTACGGATTTGTGTGTTATTTTAGAAAGCATGGGTTCAACCCTAACCAATTGAGAATATCCAACTATGGATATTGCAGTGGTATCAGAGCCAACTCTGATCCAGCTGGTAGCCCGCACTTCAGAGTTTTCGAAGATTCCAGTTTTGGACCGAAAAAGGACCTTGGCCACAATACTCCCCTGCTTCCACAATTCTGTAGCATCCCCATCCAGTGCTTCTGTGGCACTCCTTCTCCACCTCTGCAAAGCTCTCAAACTACACCTCCGTCTCCCTCCTGGCTTCTGGCTCCATCCAGCCCCATCTCCCTTCCTCATTCTCTGATCCCCGCATCCCTCCTTCTTCCACCCACTCGGATGCCTCCCATTCCTGCCTACTCACACTCCTCCCCCTTTCTATTCCCCCCTTCTATCTCACATCATCCTTAGGTTGCTCCACTCCACTTGCATTCCACGCCATCACCTCCACCTTCTCCATCGCTCCATCCTCCATCCCTCTGTGCGCCGTGCCCTCCCTATGGGACCTGCCATCTCACCTACTCCATTCCCCGCTTTTCTCTTCCACGCAGCCTCTGCTACCTCCACGCACAATGTTATCCTCCTCCCTCCGCTCTTCATCCTCCCACTCCCGACACACGCTACCACTCCCTCCATCGCCCTCGTCCACACCCTCACGTAGCCCTCCCTCCCTCCGTCTCCACCTGTGTAAACCCTCCCTCCCTCCGCTCTTCGTCCTTCCCTCCCCACTGTGCCTGCCACCACCTCTTCCTACACTGCCCTCCCACCTACCATCTCCATCGCGGCCGCTCTCCATCCCCACGGCCTTCACACCTACAAAAAAAAAAACAAATAAAAAAAATTAATAAAACAAAAATTTATTTAACATTTTGTTTTATTAAAGTTTTTTTTTATTATAGTTATTATATAGCTATAATATTATTATATAATTATTATTTTTGAAATAATAATTATTTTATTGTGAAAAAAAAAATTAAACTATATATATATAGTTTATATAACATTAATAATAATAATATTATTAATTAATTAAATTAATAATTATTATTGTCGAACAAAGGTCAGCCAAAATGGAGTCTTATAGTGAAAATCAAGAAAGATTTCCTAAGACCTACTCAAAAGTAGCCAATAACATACTAAAACTTGAGGGAACTATTCAAGGAAAAGATATTAGTATTGCTATTTGTCCTACCATACAGGAAAATCGCATTAGAAACAGTTTGGCAAATCCATTATTAATCCCAGAATCAAGTATAATTGAAAAGAGAGATAACTACGATGAGAAGCAATATGAAATTACAAACTTACAACTAACAATTAATGAGTACAAGTTCACATCCCAATTCAATGTTTCGACTATATATTTAAACGAAGTCAACATCATTCTAGGTTCACCCTGGATGGAAACATTGGGATCATTTATCTTAAATATGAAGAATTTTTTTTTAACATTTTCATACAAGAAAAAGAAAATCACACTGCAGGATGTTTCAATGAAATTGGATTCAAAGGATGTGTCATCTGAATATTTCAAAGACATTTCGAAGATGATTTCACAAGAAGATCAAAAATCAAGACAAAAGATGCAGAAAGAATTAGACAAAGTCATCAGGGACAAAGAAGAAGAGATATCTTGTTTTAGAGATCATAATCAGAAGTTACTCTTTCAAGTCAAGAAGGTGAAAGATAGGGCACAATACCATCAAAATATAGAGGAGGAAAATCGATATCTCCAGAAGAAACTATTAGAGCTTAAAGACGGTGCAAAATCTCAAGAAGAAACGATCAGGAATCTTAAGAAAGATAAAGATTTACTTGAAAATAAGTTGGCGAACATTCAGAAGAGGACATCAAAACCTTTGGGCTCAAAAAAACAAGTTGAGGAAAAAGAAGCAAATACAAATCCAGTCATCAATACAAATAAAAAAGAAGTCAATCCAGCAGAAGAACAAACAACAAAAACTCCTTATCGACACCCCAATTATAAAGGTGATTTTGACCAATGAAAGGGTCAAAATGAACACACATGGAGGAGAGATGATGTCAGATGAGCAAGAACATCAAATCAAAATACAAAACAACAAATACGAAGACCCATCCCACAAAGCGATCAAATAGCTTTGATAAAATTAGATTTGGGATGGAACACATCAGAGACGGTGCGGCAATTCTTCTGGGGAATTCGTAACTCATATCGTCTCGTTTCATCAAATGTCGCAAAGGCTAAACACAAAAGATCAAGAGATGATAGTTAAAAAAAAAAACAGACATAAACCTTGTCTTCAATAAAGCTTTGAGGACAAAGCTTCCCTTAAGGGGAAGGCAATGTAACAAATAATTAATAATACATCAATATTAATAATAAGTAGGAGTAATATATAAATGAGAGGATGCATCCCCTCAAATAGGCAATTCCCAAGCTACTATAAAAGCAGGCCAACAATTGTATATTTATTATCTTATCTTATCAATTTATATATCATTTTACATCTATGGATTTGTGGGTTATTTTAGAAAGCATGGGTTCAACCCTAACTAATTGAGAATATCCAACTATGGATATTACATTACCTTCCATGGTTCAATTTTCAAGTCTGAAGAGCATTCATAGTTTCTTGGGTTTAGCTCACATGGTTCGAAGTCTCAAGCACATCAAGGTTCATTTGGATCTGCTCTCACCTCTGTTGGTTGGAAGTTCAAGGATCCTCATGACATTTCCATCATGTTGGCATACTTTCTTGGAGCTGCTCATGGTTCAAAGTGAAAGTTTCAAGATCATCATTGGCACAATTGGGAGAAATACCTCTTCTTGCGAAGAGGAAAGTACCTCCTGGTATTCGAATTGCCAATCATTGGCCTCATTACCATTCTTTGGACTATTATATTCAAGTTTGTAGTCTGAGGTAAATATTTTGGTTTCTCTTTCATGTCCATTCTAGAGGTGAGGTTTTGTTCCCAAGTGGTTTTCCTCTTTTACCTCAACTTACATGGACAAATAAAATTGTAAAGGGTGACCATAGGCCCTAGTTGCATGGGCCCTCATAATAATTATCTTACTCACATAAGTCAGGCTTAAGGGGGGGTGTTAGAATATTTGACCCCATCTAGAACTTAGAATATAATTTTTATTCATTAAGTTATGTTCCTAGGATTTTAGACTAGGTTATTTGGCCCCTAGTGCATACTTGTCCCACATCTATGTGATGTCTGTCCTCAAGTGCACCCTCTTTCTACTTTGAAAACAAATTTTATGGACTAGAGAGCTACTTCAACATTTGTTGAATCTTGTTGCTAACTTCTTGCAGTCATGTGGCAGGTACTGCCATCGTTGTGTATTTTACAATGCTAGTTTTTCTTTGATGGCAATGGATGGCACATGAATAAAATGGTAAGCCCCGCTGGCAAACCCTCCGTAGGTTCTCCTGGAAGGTGTGTGGAAAACGTTTGAAGTTGTAACACTTGTTATGGAAATTGTGGTTCGAAAACTGTGTTGCTTTGTGTTACACCTATGTTAGGTTACTTCTTAGTTTGCAAAATCGATGTAATAGTTTGAAATGTTACTGTATAGTGTTTGGATTCTGGGTTTTGAACTGGGCAATGTTCCTCCGTTAAGTAGGGTTTCAGACTCTATTTGAGTTGATAATATAAAATAATATTTGCAAAAACTATGTTTCCACGATTGTTTTGTGTTCGTTGTTTTGGGGCTTGGCCCGTGAACAAAACCTGTGACTCGTCAATTTATAAAGTGGAAAGAATTTGTGTTTTAACAGCCTCTGTGTTCGAATTTAATGTAAAATGATAATGGTTGTGCAACTAGGTTTGAATACACCTGTTGCTATTGTTTTCTTTATGGACTATGAACTCATGAAATGTTTAAATGTTGGGAGAAGAAATCGTATGCTATGTAAGAAAAGTGGAAATGTTGTTACTGTCTTTTAAACAATCGTTATATGTTTGTAATACATAATAGGCTTCGGCCTATTTGCAGCATCGTCCATTTGTAACAAATGTGGCTGCATTTCAAACTTATGAATATTTTCCTAAGGGTTAGGGTTTCGTCTTCGTTTTGTAATGTATAAAATGATGTTGCTCATTGATACGTTTTCGACATCAACTAGTGTTTGCGATTTCTGTTTGACTCTGCTCCTACAAACATTGTAATATCTTAAACCTTGGAGATGATATTTGTAAATAATCTACTCGACCTACAGGAATGATTTTGATATAAATGTTTGGTTTGTCTATTAATAAAATAATGAATCTATGTAATGACAGGGAGCTTGTTTAACTAGCTCGATTATGTAGAAAGAAATGCATTTGTGTGTTTTTATTTTATGGCTATAGGAACATGTGATTTGGGCAATAGTTGGAAACTGTTTAAATAAAAGATATCTTTTAATATCCTTGCTGCTATCATTCGATAATAAATTTAGTAGTTTGAAGTTTGGTTTTCAAAGTGAAATATGTAACCCTAGGTTTGTGATATGAGACTTCTATTTGCTTTTATATCTTGTGTGTACAATAATTGAAATAACAGTAGATTATAGTAAACTGTGAGAAGAAAAATAAATGGAAACTGCAAACCCTAAATTGAAACTTGAAATGGCATATCAGTTCTCTATGATGAGATTATGCAATCATTTTTAATTATGTTTCAGCAATGATCTCAATAATGTTTATAAAGAATAGTAATGTACATAAATGCAGTAATAATATTAATTACTATCAGTAGATAAATTAGCAGAATATACAGAATGGTACTTCTATCATCTTGGCAATTTGCCTATCATATCTATCTACCTTAATCTATCTCTGTACTAAGTACGATGTTGTTCCTTTTTGCATGGGGAAAAATGCAAAGGCTATTTCATTCATTCAAATCCAATTTATACAGAATTATTAATTTACTCAAGAAACTAAAATAAACTTATAAAATAAACAGTAAAATTTTAAATAAACAACAGAACTTTAAAATATACAAAATATATAAGACAATAGAACCTGTAAATGATGATAGGGTTGACAAACACCCAAGGAGGCTTGTTCCTCCCAACCTGTTTCAGAAGAAGCAGCTCAACTGCTGGCTTCTAGTGAACCCCCGAGCCCGATTACTGATCCAATAAGTGGGTGGAATCTGTGTAGAAGCAAGGCACTCAAAATGCTTTCTCCACTCAGCATCAACCTCCTGAAATAAAAATGCCTTCTCCACTCAGCATTAACCTCCTGAACTCACTAAGAGTTTGGCAGACTCACAACATAATCAACAACATAGCATATCCCCTCATCAAATCTCTTGGGTGCAAACACAGCAAAACCCCAAGGTAAATTTCCTCGTCAGGAAAAGTAATGAACCTCAGTTCACAATTTGATGGCTATTATATAGACTGCCTAGGTATTTTAGTCGTTAGTTTGGAATAAATGAGCCTCAAGCTCCAGTCCCATCTTTCAGGGCACTATGACAACATTTCAAGGGAGTTGTCCCATACAAACAGCTAGGTAGTTGCATCATGATGCTGCCACTTGTCCATTGCCTTCTACCCCAGATTCCATTCCATCTAGTGGATCAATAACCACTCTTTCAATAGTCCTCTTAGGTGTTTGTCTCCTATTTTATTTATTTAATAATAATATATTGTGCAAATTACAGTCATCCTTGGACACCTATCCAACATAAAACTTTACAATAAAAGTTATCATAATTTTTCTAACACAAAATGTTTTCCAGCAAAAAGGGTATGTTACAGACACCTAAAACTGGAGTTCTTCACATGTGTTTCTATCTTCTTATAGTTAGGTTGGTGTACTGGACTAGGTTCACTTTATATTGTTTGTCTTTGTTACCTCTCATATAAATAGAGGGAGGAGAGAGTATTTCCATTAATTCATTCAAAACATACTTTATTAGAGATGTGAGGATTGGAGCACACTAGTCTCCCTCTCTTTTGTATTCTTCATTATATTATCTCTAGATTTTCCTTGGAGTGTTGGGTTCTTGGGGGAAGTTCAAGGGAAAATCTAGGGATAAGGTTTTACCCTAAGATGAAAAAGAAGTTATGGTTTGTGATAAACCTTGTAAGGGTGTTATCTTTTTTTATTTGGAAATACCCAACCATTTTGTAACATACCCCTTTTGCTGAAAAACATTTTATGTTGGAAACATTATCTTATCTTTTATTGTAAAGTTTTATATTGGACAAGTGTCCAAGGATGACTATAATTTGCACAATATTTTATTATTAAATAGGAGAGAAACACCTAAGGGGACTATTGAAAGAGTGTTTACTAACCCACTAGGTAGAATGGAATCTGGGGTAGAAGGCAATGGACAAATGGCAGCTTCATGAGGCAAGTAACTAGATGTTGGTATGGGGCAACTCCCTTGAAATGTGGTCATAGTGCCTTGAAAGATGGGATTGGAGCTTGAGGCACATTTAGTGAAAACTGACCACTAAATACCTAGGAAATCTATATAAGAGCCATCGAATTATGAACTGGGGGTTCATCACTTTTCCTGATGAGGAAATTTACCTTGGGGTTTTGCTGCTTGCACCCAAGAGATTCGATGAGGGGATATGCTAGTTTTTTATCATGGTGTAAGTCAGCATATTTTACTGCTAAGTAGAGAGTTATACTACTGAGTGTTGACATCATAAAAGTTACTGCTGAGTGCAGATTTATACTACTGAGTGCTGAAGTCATAAAAGCTGAGGAGCAAGTCTTAATAGTTTGCTTCCTCAATAATTTCTGAGTGCCTTGATTCTAAATAGAGTCCATCTACCTGGTGGTTCAGTAAACAGGCTCAGGGGTCCAAAGGAAGAAAGTAGTTTGGCTGCTTCTTCTAGAGAAGGTTGGGAGGAACAGGCCTCCTTGGGTGTTTGTCGGTCCTATCTACAGTTACAGGTTCTACTTGTCTTTTCTGATTCTAAGTAGTTAAATTATTATCTGAAAATATTGATTTAGTGTTTATAAGCTATCATCATACAGATGTATTTGTTGTAGTTTCCGACCTGGTTAGGATTCTGCATAATGATGATTAAGTAAGTAAGATGATTGAATAAACATCTTCTCTGCATTTTTCCCCATACTATTTTCTGTATCATACTCTAGTACAGAGAAGGAAATTAATATAGATGAATGATAGGCATAATGACAATTAATTGAATAGACTAACATTGTTAAGTTTTCCTAATATCTCTTATCAGCTATCTGCTGCAATATAAATTATGTATGTCTAAGTTTAAGAATTTTAACAACATATCGTATCACAGGCACTATAATCTTTCTTGCATAAAAGAATAAGTAAATGTCTTATCCCTATACGAAACCTAGGGTTTCCTTCTATCATTTAATTCTTCACAAAAGAAAAATGCTATGTTTTCCCTTATCATTCCTTTCAAACAGTTTAAGTGTTTTAAGTTCACTGTATTTCTTTCATTAGTTTTTATTGAAATAGAATAGCTGCAATAATTAAATATTTTCTAAGTACATAGCATTGTTATCAAGTACTTATATCTTCGAAACATAACTCTTTTCAATTGCAAACAACTGTATGGTTATTTAGTACTATCTTTCATTCACAGTATTCAGTCCTTTTATGTTATTTTAATTTTCAAACTGCGGTTATGTTTCAATCACACCTATCATAGGATAGAAACCCTAGATTTTTGTTTCAAACAATTAGTATTCATCTCAACATTTAATAAAACAAATATTCTATTCGAAACATAGATTTGCTTAACCTTAAACATTGTGACAGGCTTGTAACCCTTCAGTGATCAAACCCTAGTAGTTTTGAATGTCTACCTTTCAGGTTAAAAACATAGTTAAGATTCAACACCATCATTTAAAATAAAAACACAAATTTAGTCACGATTCCATTATATAGCTGCAATAAAAAACATTGAGATTTGGCTCTCGGTCGTCACCATAAATCGACGAACATTGTCAACATGTAACACAGAACATTGTTTCCAGAAAACGGTGTAAAACCAAGGGCCGGACTCTTCATCACTATACAGAAGTCGAGGGTTAAAAGCCCAGGTAACAAGTGTTACAATACATTAAACATCAAATCTGAAGATTACATTAAAAGGGTAGGTCAAGGATTCCCTTCATCCCTACGTTGCTTTACAATATGTAAGCATTGCACAGTGACCACATCTTCAGAATCGAAAGCTTCGATCATTTCAAACAACCAACAGTTTCCAGGAGAACCCATAAGGGAAACCACCGAGACTTACCTTCTTTACGCAGTAGCTTCCACTTAACCGAAGCAAAGAACCCTGTGAAAGTTAGAACCTGCCACAAGCACAGATGGAGGTTAAACGATATCCAAAAGCTAAACAAATTACTGACATTTTCAACCATACGAAGAATATCCAGGTAAGACATTACCTCGCCTATTTAACTAAAGGTTGAAAAGTAGCATCTGCAACTAGATTGAATTCTGGATCATTCACACTTCTTGAATGCAATTAATGGAGTTAAAAAAGTGACTCAGCACCTTAGATCTGAATACTACCAACTATCCTTGTAACCATAGTATTGAAACTAAGGAGGAAGTTCTCTTGAACCAGCTTCAAAGAAAAATACCACCACAACCGGTGTAATGATTTCCTGAGACTTTCGAGCACCAAAACAACACAGTAAACCTCCACACAAGAGTTGGCTCTTAAACTATCAGTTTGTGACAGTAACCATTCTCAAGTCACGAGTTCGAAACTTGGGAGAAACCCTCGAAAACTGTTAGCAAACCCTAGGTTTTCGCAGGCCGGTCGGCCTCTCCCCAGAACCACACTCAAACATAATGAATGCCAAAGAAATCAGTAACAACGTAACTTAGTGGAGGTTAGGGTTAATTCACAATTGCTGAGAAGCATCTCCAGATCAATAGTGAAGATCCTTCATTGCTTCCCAAGTAACTTCTGCATTGAAAGCACTTTAATTAAACTGACCATCATTCATTCTAGCTCGGAAAGACACTAGGGTAAGGGTTGGTACAACTCAACATTTCCAGTATTGACATCACAACTCTTCCCATTACACTAGACACGCAATCTGCCAACAAGATCTCCCACGAAGGTGGTAGATAAGGGTGTTTAATGCCAAAATCGGTTTACGAACTCCTTCCAGCTCACAACCACTACAACTTTAATACGATGTCTTATCATTCGGTGGCATGATAACCTTGATTGCAACCCTGTCACATATGCATATTTCAATATAAATAATATAATACATTAGGACCATGATGTAGCTAGGCATCGTTAGTATTTTCTAAAAAGTTACATGGGAATGCACTTTTAACCATGTTTATTTCCTAATTGAGCCAAGACATAACTTATACTAATAGGATTTGTATATAGTTTTTATACTATATGATTTATATATGATTTGCATATAAATTACACTATAAGAGATGCATAGTTTATTGCTAAGGAGTTTCACACTTTATAAAAGTATGATAATTGTATGTTTTAATACAAAACATGTTTGATAACAAAACCTTGTGTAAAAGGATAGAGTCTATTCAACACTAGTGTATAGTGGTCATCCTCATCCTCTAAACTTTATCAAACTATCATTAGAAGCAAGTACATGATTTTGATATAATTCATTACATTAGCTTTAGACAAGTCGATATATTATAACTTACATGCATTATACATGAATAAAAGTTATTCACTGTATTACAATAATAGTGTTAAAGTTTAGGTTAGGATTTATTTCCTATATCTTCTTATGCATAAAGATATCACTAAAGTAATAATGTAAACCTCCTAATACTTCAATATTATACTTCATTTCAACAGCATATTGAAAACCATTATAGAATTACTATTGTACAAATAGTATAGAGAAATTTATACATTTTTAGACATATAGTCATAGCAATGATTCGAGTAGATCTCACTCAGAAAAAGCTCCTCAAAGATACTCTATTTATTTTTTTTAAAAACTGGAAAGCTTTTTGACAAGATAAAAGATCTTCGTAAATTCACTTTCAAAATTTTACAGTTCCCTTACCTGTAATCTGCAAAAAGAAAGAAGGTTCAAATGCTTTAGCATAAATGCTAAGTAAGCCTCGGGGTGCCATAGGGCCCCTTCATCATCAAAGAGAAAAGCAAACAGTTAGCATGTACACAAACTACAACAAACAATATAGAGAGTTTCAACAACATTTCATAATGTATAAACATTGTACGTGTAAGTTATTTCCGCAAATTACTTTAGTATGTCTTTTAATTAAATAAACATGCATTTTTAAAATTTCGCACAGTTAATCTAAGCAATAAATGCTAGGCTGAATTTTTTTTAAATATTATGAATTTTTGGGATGTTACACATTTATAGGCCTAACCCCTTCATTTATAAAATCTTCCTCTAACTTTATCCATAAAATCAAGACTTTAACCTAGATGACCAAGACTCGTTGGTGATTTTTGACATTGTCTAAATCCCTATCCCTAAATCTCTTGAAGTCATTTCAAAACTTGTTGACTTTGAGACCGTAAAGCTTATTAAGATATGCCTCATATCTACCTTCTTTAGCTTGCAAGGATATTTTTATAATTAAACAGAAGGCATCATAGTGGGATCTTCATTTTCCCCAATAGTGCCCAACATCTTCATTAAAAGCATTTTTCATCTTTAGCCATGAATATTTATTCCCTTAAACCTAAGTGTTGGTTCCAGTTTGTAGATGATACCTTCATCATATGGCTTCATCGCCATACTATGACCATCTTGACAACGTAGATCTCTCCATATCCAATTTACAATGGAAGTTGAACAAGACAATTCCGTGGCTTTTTTGGATGTCCTAGATCATGTCAACCTAATGGTTGCTTAACTCATCAATTTTTTTCAAAAAAAAACTTACACTATCATATACCTCCATGTCCATTCCCACCTCTATCTTGCTAAAAAAATTGTTTCCCTCAAGATGGTGATATTTGGAGCTATCTGAATATCTTCTCCTCATCACTTTAACAAAGAAGTTCACCACCTCAATAAAACCCTTCAATGAAATGGATGTACTCTCTTTCCCAAATCAACAAAGCGTTGATTTGCATTGATTTATTCTTATCAAATGTCATCATCTTGTTTTTGTAGACTATCCTAGTATTTATTTTATTGAATAAAGTAGATTACTCTTTGCCTCATTTATTTAGAGTTCTATTAATTTTTCTATAAAATTTGACCTTTTATCTTATGTTCATATTTTAGATATTTTGTTTTTAAAACTAATTTTACCAAATTTCTTATTTTTTAAAATTTGATTGTGATGCTATTTAACCAAATTACCCATTCTATTTTTAGTACACGTAACTATCTTAATATTGAAATGTTATTTGAAGAGATTTCTAATTTTATTTTTGATATATAAATGACTACCTTAATATTTTAATCCTATAAATTGTTAATCAATGATCCTCTACTTTATTTTTACAAACTTAATTCTAGCTTTGATGATGAGTTTTTAAATTGAATTAAAGTTAATAATCTTTTACATTTTAATTTATTAAATTGTAAAATATTATTTTTAAATAAAATAAAATTCAATAATTGTTATAATATTTTAAATTTATTTTCTTTTGAGTTAATCTTTCTAGCTAGCGGAATATGTTAATAGTTTAAAATATAGAGACATTTCACAAAAGTCAAAACTTATCCTTTAAAACCACAACCACGTTATTCCTTAAGATATTGTATCAATATAAACTTAGCTTCTAACTTTTAATATTTTTTAATTTATTAAAACAATTTTAAAAGATACCACAACCAAGTTATTCCTTATATTGTATCAATATAAACTTAACTTCTAACTTTTAATTTTTTTAATTTATTAAAACAATTTTAAAAGATACAAATTGGGGTTAAGTTAAATGGTAGATTATTTGCGGATATTTTGATTATATAATTTTAACCACCTAAAACTGTAATTTACACTTTTAACATTAAAAAATCACGAAATATAAATACAAATCTAACTTACACTGGATCATGAAAAAGCAATTATATGATAAAGTTATGTGAAAACTTTAAAAACAAAATTATTCTCATAAAATTAGTCGCGTAGTGGCGTTTAATGGAAGGGTAGGTAGCTTAATGGAAGTTTAAGTGGCGATTCGGCGAGTTGAGGCTTTGCCAATTGTTTTCCGAATTCTGGCTGCTTATTACGTCGTTCATTTTCTTAGGTCTTCGTTTCCGAAATCTAGCTGGGTGGATGTCTTCTGTGTGGTTTGAAATTTAGATTTAAGTATAACATTTGAATTAAAAAATAAATTATTTAAAATATAATTATATTATTTTAACAATGAAGAATTATTTAAAATATAACTATTAAATTTTAACAATGAAGAATTTGCATTATAATGTAATCAGTATTTTCTGATGGATGTCTGGTGGAATTGCTAAGAATATAAACTTCGTTTATAATTTTTTTTGAAAAAAATTATAAAATTTTAATAAATATATAAATTATTATAAAAAATTATTAGATATGTAGATTTTTTTAATGATTGCATATTATAAGATTTAAATTACTTTTCAATCATTAATTACAATAAAGTTTAGTTTTTTTACTCTATTTTAATAATTTATATATATATGAAAAATTTAATATAATAAATATTTTTGTCTTTAAACCAAATGGCTATAAAACCATTTAAAATTTTAAACCCGTATTAATTATTTAATCCCTAATTAAAAGTAAATAAATATTAAATAGATAAATATAAAATATATTTCCAAAAACATTAAATAAATAAATATTAAATATATATCCAAAATATTA
The DNA here is from genome assembly GCA_027924585.1 of Larix kaempferi. Classification (NCBI taxonomy): domain Eukaryota; kingdom Viridiplantae; phylum Streptophyta; class Pinopsida; order Pinales; family Pinaceae; genus Larix; species Larix kaempferi. The sequence continues at coordinate 550,321 of BSBM01000886.1, forward strand.
AATATAATGTTTTTTTTTAAATTTATTATTAAATATAATAATTTTTTTTTAAATGTATTATTAAATATAATAATTTTTTTTTTTAATTTATTATTAAATATGATTATAATAATTAAAAGGGAAGAGGAAACAATCTATCTAAATTGCAGGTGGGAATATTGTTTTGTATTTATAATTAAAATTAATTCATTTAAATTTATAGATTTGGTATTTTAATAATATAAGTTAATTATTTAATTAATTTAGTAAAGATAACTATAACTATAGAGAAGGAGTTGTTTTTAGATAAAAGTAGTTTACTTATTTTATGTTTTTCATTTTAGTTGGGTTTTGATTAGAATGTGGTAATTTTTTTAATAAAATCTAAAATTTTATGTGTTTAAATTGTATTTTTGAATTCAAAACTAGATTTATAAATATCTACGTAACATCCAAATTATGCAATTTTCTTAACTAATATTTATGATTCTAAATTTTTTAAATAAAACTGAAAAGATGTTTGGAAAAAACTGAAAACCTAAAATATTTTTAAAAAATGCATAAAATTTTAGGATAACTAAATTTTTAAAATTATTTTCAAAGGGCTACGTAACGGTCTTATACACTAAATTTGAATGGTGTTTTAAAATTATTTTCAAGTGGCTGTATAACGGTCTTATATACACTAAATTTGAATGGTCTGAGATTATTGACCGTTGGGAATGGATGCCGTGTCGATCCAACGGTGAAGAGAATTTGATCGTTAGAGATATCACTTGGTGCTATATTATGTTGTAGAGATCATGATCTATCTTTCTCATTAACTCCTCTTCCTGCGCTGAATTCTCTGCTTTCTGCTCTTTCTCATGGGACTCTGTGGTGTGTCTATTCTGGAGCGCTCCTCTTTGTTTCTTTTGTTTGCCGCGGTGTTGTCTTGAGTATCTTGGGATTTATGCTGCACTGTTGTGTTTTGTGTTACTGTCTGTGTTTTGGGTTTGTGCAGTACTGGTGGGTTTCGGGTCATTGTCTGTGTTTTGTGTTATTGTTTTAGAAACCATGGAAAGGGAGAGAACTTCCGGCCAGAGAGTCTTTGAGGCAGAGGCACGGCGTGGCCGTTTATGATGAACGAATCACTGAAACCTGGGCATAATCTCTACCCGCTGTGTCATTCGTGAAGGTAAGTATTCGCTGAAATAAATATGACTTCAATCTAGGGACGGAGTTAGATCTGTCTGTAATTGTTTTATTATATGGCGTTCTGATCTAGATTACATGAGATCCGTTTGTTATAGGGTAAGTATTCGCTGAAATAAATATGACTTCAATCTAGAGACAGAGTTAGATCTGTCTCTAAATTACATGAGATCCGTTTGTTATCGTCTTTTCCTTTTGTTACCGTCTTTTCCTTTCATTCTTGGATTGTAAAATCTTGATTCCTAATTTCTTAATTGTGATCTTATATCAAATTTCATAGGAAAGAAATGTGGAGCAGCTTGCTTTACTGGAAGCGGGAGCTGATATGGGATGGATGCTTCACGGATATTTTTTCTGCTTCTAGGATGGATGCTTAAGGTACTACGTTAATATTTTTTCTGCTTCTGGGATGGATGCTTAAGGTTCTCTCTCAAAGAAACTTAATAAATCTGTTTACGTGTTCCTCATTTCTATGGTGTCTATTTAGTATCTCTGGTTCTAAGAAAGAAAACAGAACGAATATGAAGATATTTGTTTACATTTTCCTGCTTTCAGATTGGTTTGCCTGTTTTTTCTGCCGAGAAAGAAAATGAATGCATCCGTGTATATATCTTGGCCCACAGTTTAGTTTAAACTTTTCCGGCGTATAGTTTAGTTTCTTGGGTTGGATAAGTTTAATTTCTCTGAGATTTTTTAATGAGTAAGAGAGCTCTCGGTGTTTTTATAAGAAAGAGAGAAAAATGAATAAATTCAAGCGTATAGTTTAGTTTCTGAATAAATTCATTTTTATATGTATTTGATTACATATTCATTAACTACTTAATTAATTAATTGATAATATGTGTATTGTATTTTTAATAAGGTTGAATTTCTTTGATATTTTTTTTCATGGAGTTGATTTCTTTGAATTTCCTTGATATTTTTCTTCAATATTGTCTCTATCTCATCAGTGTGCAACTCCAACTTTTTAAGTGCAATACTGTGTAGGTTAAAGAATGTTTTAATTAAAGGCTTAAAGATTGTTGTAACACACAAACATATATAGAAAAATAGGGATGTAATGCAGAAAATTCAATATAATCATTAACAATTTTAACACAGAAAAATATTTAGAAAATTTAGAGTACATTTAAATTATTATTGTAATTATCTTATAAAAAAAAATGTTATAATATAAATAAGAAAATATTTTATTATAAAACACTGCAAATCAAGATAAATAAAGATTTAGTAAAATCAATAGTTTAGTTTTTATTATGCAAATAAATTAAATTGTAAATATAGTAATATGTTTTCAAGTTGTTTTTTTATAAATATAATAATAATTTGTTAGTTACATGTAGCTTTTTATTATGAAATGCAAGTGGTTCTTGCAAAAATATAAATGAATAGGAGGATGATTTGTGTAAATTAATTATAAAATAATAATATGTTTTTTAATTTTGTTTTGCAATATAGTAATATGATGTGTTAGTTATATGTAGGCTTTCTATTATCAAATCTAAGTAATAATTTATGTAAATAAAAAAATGTAAGTAAGTTATGTAGAAAAATATATTTATATAATAATTTATGTAAATAAGTAATATGTTCAACATTAGATGGCTATTTAACTATAACCTTAAAAATCTTAATATAGCCAACATTATTTAAAACAAAAATTATATTGAAATTTTAATATAATTTTTTATTATATATAAAAGATATTATAAAATATTTTAAAAATATGATAATAATAATAATATATGTATAAATCGGATCCTGAATAACCAATAAACTTTACTCTTGAGAGGGTGGTTTCCTAAACAATTTTATTTAGAAAGTAGATAACCAAAGGCGTAACCGTCCAAGTGAAGAACACCAGTACCACTCGTCCACTAGAAGATCGAGTAGTCGAGGCAATCTATTCTTCGGTCCACTTGCTATTCATGCTAATTTGCACTTGCTATTTATGGTAATTTTTTATATATAAGGATTTCTCTACTATTTTTAACATTTATTTTCAAGGTTATTGGTTTTTTTTGGGTTCACTTTCTATTTTTATTAACTGCCAAATTTGATATAGAGATTTCTCTACTAAATTTGATATAGAAATTTCTCTCATGCTTTTATCAAGGTTATTGTTTTTTTGTCCACTTGCTATTTTTGTTAGCTGTCAAATTTGAAAAAAGTATGAACACTAAAATTAAAAGAAATGTCTTCTTAATTTGCTTGATTGTTATAAGTGATAAACTTGTGTTATAAATGTCAAAAGCTGGTAGTTATTTTATCTTTGCTAAATTTAGAAATTGGAGTTGTTTTCTCTTTGCCAAATGTAGAAATTGGAATTTCCCGTCTTTGGAATCTGAGCTTTTTTCAACTAGTTACAAAAAGCAGATGCAATCACATGATAACGGCATTCTTATCCCGAAAGCAGAAGTCTCTTAATGGAATTCTTATCGTTAATGGAATTCTTTTAATGGAAGTCTTATCTGTATAATAATAGCGTTGATGCTGCAGCACAGGGTGTGTGAAACGAATTCAAACGAATTTCTCCAGAAATCTTGACGTGGCAAGCTGCTGAAGATCCACATCTACAATGGCTATAGGTCGGTACTTGTCGCAGCGACAACGGAGGAAATATTGGTAGGCTTCTTTAATTTGGCCAGACAATACATTTTGTTAGTATTATATGGAGATTGGGTCTTCTGGTCTAAAATGAGTTTACATGACTGTAACGGGAAGGATTTGCAAGGTGGGAGCCTCCTCGCGGGCATTATAGAATGATGAAGTATCCTTTGGAGGAATTCGTCAGAGGCACTGCGCCTCCGAGTCCTTTCCAATTTCCAATTTCCAGGTTTCGCTGCCTGTGAATTTGCCATGTGCAGTGCTCGCAACGGTATATTCTCTGTGAAAATGGGGATGGCTCTCATACTCGTATCTCAACTCTCAAAATGTGGAGTCCATCGCCCGCTGATATAAAAGAGAGAGCCAAGACTGCCAAGGATGCCATGATGCTAAGATGAAAATTTGGTAGGTTAAGAGATTACGGACTGAATTGTCTTTACCGACGACAATTCAGTAGATGACATCTCTGCCGAGCTTTGGCCCCAAGGAAACCACAAATTCCGGTTTGCTCTCTGCATCTTCATCTTCAAGTTGAAGTAATATTCGTAATGATATAATCTTGATATGTATAGTATTACTTATAATGTATAATGATTATAATCTTAATATGTATAGTGATAGCTATATTTGATGTACTGCTGCATCAAGACGATGCAGGAATACAACTCACAGATCGGCGATTGTTTACAGGTGAATCAGCTTTCCGCCACTTTTTCCTTAATTACAATTCTCTTGTAACTAAAATAAGTGATGGCAATGGTTGGCAGATGTGGAGTAATAGCAGATATCTTAGCGCAGAACACCGTATGGTGTATGGACGATCGGAAGGCTGTCCATGGCGTTTTTTCTGGATTTTAAAGACAAAGCCGAGATTCGTGCTCCCGAAGAGCTGATTGATGAGAAGCATCCCAAAAATACAAAGCAGTTAAGTTTGAAGATCTGAGAATATACTAAGTTTACGACGATGTCAGCACCCATTGCGTTTTGGGCGATTTGACAGTGGTGGTTGTTTTTGAATTACTATCGGTATGACCTCATTTGTTTATTAAATTGTTGTTCACAATAGTGTACACAATCATAATTGTAACTGTAATTAGTTTCTACACATGAAAACCTACAATTCTATATCTACAGGTGCAACACTGAGAAAAGGTTTCAATAGACGTTTAGGAACACTTTCTGCAGACCTGCTTTAGCTCTTGCTGTCGAAGCCGGTAGCCATCATAATCAGCACATTTACTTATCTTCATTGCCTAATTATGTGTCACAGGATTAATTGGTTATCTTCATTTCCTTAATTCTCATCCTCAAATTGCTTTTCCTTTTGTTGATTTCAGGTTCACTTGCCAGTCCTTTAGCGAAGCTCCATTCATTTTCAATTTATGAGTATTGTTTCAGGGTATTCATTTTGAGTATGGTTTCAGGGTATTCACTTCGACATTTTGTTATATTCTGGACTCTGGCTCTATAACCAGAGATACCCGGTTTGTCCACATTGCTATGGGCGCGACCATAAATTTGGCTGTAAACGCATGCATATAGCCCATCTGAGCAGGAGAGGACCTTTAGGGCAATCTTACAACTCCATTGTAGCGGACTCCATCCAAGGTATACACTATAATATGCATTTAGGGCAATCTTGAAACTGATGACCCCCTTGCATACCTGTATAATAATAGCGTTGATGGTGCAGCATAGGGTGTGTGAACGAGTATCTGTCTCGACAAGAATTCAAACGCATTTCTTCAGAAATCTTGACGTGGCAAGCTGCTGAAGATCCCATCTACCATGGCTATAGATCGGTACTTGTCTCAGCGACAACAGAGGAAACATTGGTACAACGGAGGAAACATTGGTAGGCTTCTTTAATTTGGCCAGACAATACACTTTGTTAGTATTATGTGTAGATTGGATCTTCTTGTCTAAACTGAGTTTTAATGACTGTAACAGGAAGGATTTGCAAGGTGGGAACCTCCTCACAGGCGTTATCGAATGATGGGTATCTTTGGGAGGAATTCGTCAGAGTTGGTGGTGCCTCAAGCACTACACCTCCGTGACCTTGGCATTGCATGGATGCACACAATCGGAGATCGAGGTATGTTATTCTTTGATATTTAAGATTTGACAAATTCTGCTTATAATGAAATTTTGGTGTGGTTGTTCAATAAGTTTTTCATTATAGCCCACTGTCACTATTTTAGCCGTTGTATTGGAGGTTTGCTATAAATTTTCTTGGAGTACTTTGTATCAATTAATAAATTCATTTAGGGTGCACTAATAGTGTATTTAGGGTGTAGTAAACATTCTCTGTTTTAGGTTTTTGCGATTTTTTTGGGTTCATATCTATTAAAATTTAAGATTTATATATATATGTTATTAGAATTGCAAAATCAAAATATTTAGGATTTATTTTCCAGCACACTAAATTTATTTTTCAATCAAAAATCCATTTTAAACACTAAAATATACTAGTTCATACTTGAAAAAATCCACAATTTTATTTTGTTTTCGATGTTTTTGATTTATACCTGCAGTATAGAATTCGAGAACTATAGTCCGTTTTCATACTTTAAAATATGCCGACTTTTTAGCTCTGCTTTTCCGTTCCAATAATTTAGACTATAGTAAGATATTAGCAAGTGTACTGGTCATAGCAAGTAAGTAGATTTTCACATCTTCATGTATTTAAGGTTGAGAGTTCAATGAACTTAAAATCCAAACAACTTTTTATTTCCGAATCTTTCCAAAGAAATAGCTTCGTAGAAAACCTAAAAAAACATTGCAGCAATGTGGTCAGGAAGAATATTGGTTGTCCACAATGAATATCAATCCTTTTATCTGTACACGTGGATCTGTTACCAACACCATGGGAGCATGCAACAGATAAATCTATTGGCTTGTCTAACCAGCGAGCTTCGTGGACACACAGAGCAGCATTCCATCTTTTATAAAAGCGACACACAGAGAAACATTCGTGGACACATAGAGCAGCATTCCATCTTTTATAACAGCAATCAAACAAACAGCTTTCCATTTATTGAAACAGCAATCAATCAAACAAACAGCTTTCTATTTATTGAAACAGCAATCAAACAAACAAACTCTAAATCTAATATAGCGAACCCACCCATTTGTGACTTCGAGTGTCCAGCCTGAGAGATTTGACACTCTGAACAGAGCATATTTCCACGGTTCAATATCCTCTGGTTTGTGAATTCCACTACTCTGTTGGTGTTGGAATGCCTCGGCAAGTGGGCTCCCAGGTCGCTCCGGGTGACGCACCTGCCAAGGAGCTACTTCGTAAAAGAGAGGGATGGCCCTCCCCTGCACCTGTGTTACAACTAAGGAGAGTTCCTTGATGCAGCACAGAGGATGCATAATATGGGAGCAAAATAGGAATCCTAATTTGGCTGCATTCAATGGCGCGCTCTATTGTTGCATTGAGATCGTCTCGTTTTTTGAGTTGTTGGGCATCATGGAAGACATGGATTTCTTTGCAAGCTGTGAGGGATCTGTAGAGATTATCTACGAAGCCTTTCTTGATTTAAACCTATAATTCGCTTAATTTTGTTCATTTTCATTACTTCTATTGCATTTTGAAACTCTTATAACCTTTTACTTCTAAGTTAAAAATGATCATTTAATTTTCTCATTATTAGAAAGTATGATTAGAAATGACATAACCCGTTTTCAATAAGTTATTATTTGTGTTTGCTTTAATAAATTTGTTTAAATTTAATGTTAATAATTGAGTTTGCAAACTATTGGTAATTAAGTTTGATTGAAATTGATTTTATATATATTTTATGATATGATAGTTTATTGAATTTTTTCATTAAATTTTAAAAATATTAGTATTTGTTTCATTGAAATTGGTTTTATATGTATTATATGATTTGATAGCATACTCATTATTTTGTTGTGGAAATATAAATAGTTTAGTGTTTTCTTAGATTACAATTGTTATCTTGTTTACTTTTAATGATAGTGGATTGCTTTTAAAAGTATTTTTCATAATTAATATATCTTTCTTTTATATATAAATTTAATTGGAATATTTAAATGATAATAAGATTGTAGAAAATCTTTGTTTTTCTATGGATATTAAATTGTATGCATTTTTTTACAATGTTTACATTAGTATATTGGCCATAGGATTTCTATTGAAAGTCTTGCATAGAGTGTTTTCAAAGGACCATTTTGGGAAATTGCCTGGAAACAATTTCCTAACTCGGTATCTTGACACATGTGCCTTTTGTTGTAACTGGAAACTGGGACGCCGTTGCGCTAGTAATAGGTGGAGGGAGGTAACTCCCAGAGAAGCCCTCCTAGTACGCCCCAAGTTGGGTGGTCGACCATGCTTACACAAGGTTTTTAAAGTGGTCTAACGAGGGACCCCCCTTTGTTGACACTCTATTCATGCAACCTAGGAGTTAGTATCTCTTTCCTAAGTAACTATACCATATTCCTATATCTTATTATGACATTTTTACTTTCTAACCCTTATCTACTTTAACCCCTATCACACACAACCCCTCTAAACCTTAGCTACTTTAGCCACAATATCATGTATCCCATATAACTTGTAACCACTAACTTTTAGAACATAACATTTATAAATCCCACTAATTTTAACTTTTATAAGTCCTAAACCCTTGTAAGCCTTATGGTCCTTAATAGTAAACCTTAACACATGTAACACCTAAATTTTATAACCCCACTCCTAGTCACTATAACTATTATGAATATTAAGACCAACACTCTATAACTCTTAACTAACATGCCTTCACTCTAAATACTCTACTCTTACCCAAATCCATAACCCTCATGATCTCTATCTCATACTCCCCCAACCCCCTCCTCCCCCTAATCACCCTCTAGAACTAACCATCTCCCCTCTCTCTCCTCCTACTCTCTGACACCTCCTCTCTCTCTTTCTCTCTCTCTCTCTCTCTCTCTCTCTGCCGCCGCTACAACTAACCCCCCTCCTCCTCCTCTCTTTCCCTACCATCCTACTACTAACCATTACTAATACTCTCTCACACTCTCTATATCCTGGGCTCCTCCACCTACCCCTAGCCATATCTCTTTTCCCTCCACAACACTTACTATTTCCTCTCTCTCTCTATCTCTCTCTCTCTCTCTCTAACCACTCTTCCTCCCTCTACCCCTAACCTCTCTTTCTCCCTCTACTCATACACCTACCCTCTCTCTCCCTAATCCCCTCCTCCTCCTACCGATAACCCCCGTACCACCTCTCTCTCTCTCTCTCTCTCTCTCTCTCCCAACCCCTCCACTCTTAAAAAAAAAAAACCCTTCTCTCAAACTTCCCTACTCCTCCCCAAATCCCTAATCCTCCTAATCAATATATCTTTCCCTCCCCCCTATACCCAACCTTCTCACTAATTCCCTCCTCCTCCCTAAACCCAAAACCCCATTCATATTTATATATTTCTCTTTCCCACCCCCTATGCATCTTCCTACCCATAACCCCAAACCTTTACTGGAGATATCCTCCTACTCTCTAACAACTCCCTTACTCTCTCTCTCCTTAACCCCCAACTCATACCCCTACCACTAACCTCTCTCTCTATCTCTCATCCCCATAACCCTTACTAAAACCCTCTCTCATTTTTTATCCCCCCTACTCCTCAACATAACCCTCACCCCCAACCCCCTAACAACCACCCCTTCTCACTCTATATCTCTCTTCTTCTCTCTCCTAACCCTTACCCCCCCTCTTCCCCCCCTCTCCGTCTTTTATAATCCCCCTCTCCCATACAACTAACCACCCTGACATCTCTCTATCTCTCTCTCTATATATTTTTCTCTCTCTCATTTACCTTCTCCTCCCCAAACCCATAACCCCCTTTATTTTTGTCTCTTTCTATCCCTGAATCCACCCTCCCCATTACTCTTAATCAACACCCCCCCTTCTCTCTCTAGCATCCCTCCTTCTACCCAAACCCTTAAACTTGCCAATATCTCTCTCTAATGACTCTTATTCCCTCTACCACTAAACTCTCCTCCCTCAACTAATACACCCACCCTGTCTCCTCTTAACCCCCCTCCTCCTCCTTATACCCATAAATCCCCTCTCTCTCTCCAAAACCCCCACTCTCCTACCACTTCTCTCTCTCTCTCTCTCTCCCCCCAAAAAACCCCCCACTCCTAAAAAATACCTCCTTATCTCAAAATTCCCTACTCCTTCTCAAATACCTAACCCTCCTAACCTTTATCTCTTTCCTTCCCCCCTATACCCACCCTTCTCACTAATTTCCCTCCTCCTCCCCGAACCCCTAACCCCAACAATATTTATCTACTTATCTCCCTCACCTTCCCTCCTCTACACTACACCTAATCACCCTCTCTCTCTCTCTCTCTCTCTCTCTCTCTCTCTCACCACTCTTTCTCCCTCTACTAATACAACCACCCTCTTTCCCCCTAACCCCCCTCTCTCCCCAAAACTCCCTTCTCCCTACCATCTCTCTCTCTCCCTCTCTCACTTTCTCTCTCCTACTATCACTAACCAACACTCCCCTACCTCTCTCTAGAGCTATATATCTATCCCCTTATCCATAAGCCCCCCCTCTCACTATGTTCCTCCTCAAACCCGAACCCCCCTCCTCTCTCCTACCCCTAAAATCCCCCCCCTTAGCACTCTCTCTCTCTCTCTCTCTCTAATTCACCTGCCCCTAACACTCAACCCCCTATCTCTCCCCTATCCCATAAAAGCCCCTCTCTCTTTGTCTCTAACACACACTCACCCCTCTACTCCCACCCCTACCATTAACCACCCTCCTCCCTCTCTCTCTCTCTATCTCCCCCCCCTTCTCCTTACCGTTATTAACCCACTCTCTAACTCCCTCCCCCCCCTCTCTCTATGTTTCTCCTAATCCCCATATTCCCTACAAATAACTGTCCCTCAATTATCTCTCTCCCTATCTATCCCACATCCATGCCCACATATCTCGCTCTCTCCCCCTATACTCCCCCCTTCTCTCGAACTTCCCTAGTTCTCGCCAAACCAATAACACTTCAACCTCAATCTCTCTCTCTCTCTCTCTCTAACCCATTATCTCAAATTGCCTTGCCCCTTGCCAAACAACTAATGTTATTGATATATATTTCCTACTCCACCCCAACATCCATCCTCCCCTTAACTCTAATCACCCCCTCCTCTCTCTCTCTCTCTAAACCCCTATACATCTTCCTACCCATAACCCCAACCCTCTACATGAACTCTCCTAACACTCTCTAACAAATCCCTTTCTCTCTATTAGCCCCCTACTAATACCCGTACCACTAACCCTGCTCTCTCTCTGTCATACCCATAACCCTTACTAAAACCCTCTTTCATTTTCTCTCTCGCATACTCCTACAAATACCCTTAACCCCCACTCCTTTATCTCTCCCCCAACCCCCACCCCCTCTCTCTCTATCTCTCTCTTCATCTCTCCTAATATTTAGCCCCCCTCTCTCTGTCTTTTATAATCACCCTCCCATCTCTCTCTCTCTCTCTCTCTCTCTCTCTCTCACACACACACACATTTCCCTTCTCCTGCTAAAACCCATAACCCTGTTGATCTATGTCTCTTTCTCTCCTTGAAACCCCTCCCAAATTACTCCTAATCAACCCCTCTCTCTCTCTCTAACATTTCTCCTCCAACCCAAAGCCTTAAACTCCCCAATCTCTCTCTAACCACTCTTTCTCCCTCTACCACTAACCTCTCCTCCCTCTACTAATATGCCCACTCTCTCTTCCCCTAACCCTTCTCCTTCTCCTGCTACCATAACTCCTTCCTCGCATCACCCCCTGGATCTCTCTCTCTCTCTCTCTCTCTCTCTCTCTCTCACACCACTCTTCCTCCCTCTACCCCTAAAATCTCTTTCGCCTACTACTCATACACCCACCTTCTCTCCCCATAACCCCTCTCCTTCTACTCTTACCCATAACCCCCCCTCTCTCTCTCAAAAACCCCCTTCCCCCCCGCTCTCTCTCTCTCTCTCTCCCATAACCCCTCCACTTCTAAAAGATAACCCCTAATCTCAAACTTCCCTACTCCTCCCCAAATCGCTAACCCTACTAATGTCTATCTCTTTCCCTCCCCCCCTATACCCACAGTTCTCACTAATTTCTCACCTCCTCCTCAAACCCATAACCCAATAAATATTTATCTATTTCTCTCCCCCACCCCCTCTCATTTCCACTAATAAGCCTCTCTCTCTCTCTCTGTCTCTCTCTCTCTCTACCCACAAACCACCCACTCCTCATCCCCCTATCCCTATCTCCTTCCCTACCCCCCAATCTCTCTCTACCCCTAACCAAACTTTCTCTCTCTAATCATACACCCACCCTCCTCCTCCTAAACCTAACCCCCCTCTCCACTACACCTAATCGCTCTCTCTCTCTCTCTCTCTCTCTATAAAATGCAACCCACCCACCTGTCATCTCCCTATCCCTATCCCCCCCCACTCTCTCTCTCTACCTGCAACTAACCCACTCCTCATTCCCCTATCAATATCCCCTTCTCTCTCTCTCTAATAATACACCCACCCTCTCCCCCATAAGCCTCCTCCTCCTTCTCCTACCCCTAACCCCCCTCTCTACAAAACATCCTCCCCCTACAACTTCTCTCTCCGCTGCTCTCTCTCTTCCCTAACACCTCCACTCCTGAAAATACCCCCTTCTCTCAAACTTCCTTACTTCTCACCAAATCCCTAGCCTTCCTAATCTTTATTTGTTCCCCCCCCCCAATCCTACCTCCCTCCTTACCCTAATAATACCACATCTCTCTCTCTCTCTAACCATTATTTCTCCCTCTACTAATACAACCACCCTCTCTATCTCTCGAAAACCCCCTTCCCCCTACCACCTCTCTCTCTCCCTCTCTTTCTCTCTCTCCTACTATCAGTAACAAACACTCCTCTACCTCTCTCTTTATATATCTACCCCCTTATCCATAAGCCCCCCCCTCTCACTATGTTTCTCCTAAAACCTCAACCCTCCTCCTCTCTCCTACCCCTAAAATTTGACCCTTAGTTCTCTCTCTCTCTCTAATTCACCTACCCCTAACACTCACCCCCCCTCTCTCTCCCATATCCCATAAAACCCCCTCTCTCTTTGTTTGTAACACACACTCACCCCCTCTACTACTACCCCTACCATTAACCACACTCCTCCCTCTCTCTCTCTATCTCCCCCCTCCTTCTCATTACCTTTACTAACCCACTCTCTAACTCCCTCCCCCCCCTCTCTCTATGTTTCTCTTAATCCCCATATTCTGTACAACTAACCACCCCTCAATTATCGCTCTCCCTATCTACCCCCACATCCTTGACCACATATCCCGCTCTCTCCCCCTCTACTCCCCCCTACCCTCCAACTGCCCTAGTCCTCACCAAACCAATAACACTTCAATCTCAATCTCTCTCTCTCTCTCTAACCCATTATCTCAAATTGTCTTGCTCCTCCCCAAACCACTAGCCTTATTGATATATATTTCCTACTCCACCCCAACATCTGACCTCCCCCAACCCTAATCACCCCATCCTCTCTCTTTCTTTCTCTAAACCCCTATACATCTTCCTACCCATAAACCCAACCCTCTACTTGAACTCTCCTCACACTCTCTAACAAATCCCTTTCTCTCTCTATTAACCCCCTACTAATACCCCTACCCCTAACCCCTCTCTCTTTTTATCATGCCCATAAACCTTACTAAAACCCTCTCATTCTCTCTCCCCCATACTCCTCCAAATACTCTTAACCCCCACTCCTTTATCTCTCCCCCAACCCCCTAACCCGCACCCCCACTCTCTCTATCTCTCTCTTCCTCTCTCTCCTAATATTTACCCTCCTCTCTCTATCTTTTATAATCACGCTCCCATCTCTCTGTCTCTCTCTCTCATTTCCCTTCGACTCCCCAAACCCATAACCTTGTTGATTTGTGTCTCTTTCTCTCCTTGAAACCCCCCTCCAAATTACTCCTAATCAACCCCTCTCTCTCCCTAATATTTCTCCTCCAACCCAAACCCTTAAAATACCCAATCTCTCTCTCTAACCACTCTTCGTAACCTCTCCTCCCTCCACTAATAGGCCCACTCTCTTTACCCATAACCCTCCTCCTTATCCTCCTACCCATAACTCCTTCATCGAATCACCCCCTGGATCTCTCTCTCTCTCTCTCTCTCTCTCTCTCTCTCTCTCTCTCTCTCTCTCTCTCTCTCTCTCTCTCTCTCTCTCTCTCTACTCATCTGCCTATGCATAACCCCCATATCTTCCACTCTTCTCCTAATCCCTAATATACCCTGCTATCTCTCTGTCTCTCTCTCTCTCTAACCACTCTTCCTCCCTCTACCCCTAAAATCTCTTTCGCCCACTACTCATACACCCACCCTCTCTACCCATAACCCCTCTCCTTCTCCTCTTACCCATAACCCCCCCCCCCTCTCTCTCTCTCTCCTGCAACCCCTCCACTCCTAAAAGATAACCCCTTATCCCAAACTTCCCTACTCCTCCGTAATCACTGACCCAACTAATCTCTATCTCTTTCCCTACCCCCCTATACCCATAGTTAACACTAATTTATCTATTTCTCTCACACAACACCTCTAATTTCCACTAATCAGCCTCTCTCTCTCTCTCTCTCTCTCTCTCCACAAACCACCCACTCCTCATCGCCCTATCCTTATCTCCTTCCCTGCCCCCCAATCTCTCTCTACCCCTAACCAAACTTTCTCTCTCTAATCATACACCCACCCTCCTCCTCCTACCACTAACCACCCTCTCTCTCTCTCTCTCACACACACACACACACACACACAAACGTAACCCAACCACTTGTCATCTCCCTATCCCTACCCCCCTCTCTCTCTACTCGTAGCTAACCCACTCCTCATTCCCCTATCCATATTGCCTTCTCTCTCTCTCTACCCATAACCTCTCTTTCTCTCTCTAATAATACATCCACCCTCTCCCCCGTAAGCCTCCTCCTACTCCTCGTTCAACCCTTAACCCCCTCTCTCTCCAAAAATTCCTCCCCCTACCACTTCTCTCTCCCCCAACCCCTCCACTCCTAAAAATACCCCCTTCTCTCAAACTTCCATACTTCTCAGCAAATCCCTAGCCCTCCTAATATTTATTTGTTTCCCTCCCCAATCCTACCTCCCTCCTTCCCCTAGTAACCCCCCATCTCTCTCTCTCTCTCTCTAACCACTCTTTCCCCCTACCACCTCTATCTCTCTCTCTCTCTCTCTCTCTCTCTCCTGCTATCACTAACCACGATTCCTCTACCTCTCTCTCTATATATCTACCCCATTATCCATAAGCCCCCCCTCTCACTATGTTTCTCCTAAAACCCCAACTCTTCTCCCTCTCCTACCCCTAAAATCCCCCCCTTAGCTCTCTCTCTTTCTCTAATTCACATACCCCTGACACTCACCCCCCCTCTCTCTCCCCTATACCATAAAACCCCATCTCTCTTTGTCTCTAACACACACTCACCCCTCTACTACTACTGCTACCATTAAACACCCTCCTTCCTCTCTCTCTCTATCTCCCCCCACCTTCTGGTTACCATTACTAACCCACTCTCTAACTCCCTCCCCCCCCCCTCTCTCCATGTTTCTCCTAATCCCCATATTCCCTACAACTAACCACCCCTCAATTATCTCTCTCCCTATCTACCCCCACATCCATGCCCACATATCTTGCTCTCTCCCCCCTATACTCCCCCCTTCTCTCTAACTTCCCTAGTCCTCGCCAAACCAATAACACTTCAATCTTAATCTTTGTTTCTCTCTCTAACCCATTATCTCAAATTGTCTTGCTCCTCCCCAAACCACTAACTTTATTGATATATATTTCCTACTCCACACCAACATCCGTCCTCCCCCCTAACCCTAATCACCCCCTCCTCTCTCTATCTCTAAACCCCTATACATCTTCCTACCCATAACCCCAACCCTCTACCCGAACTCTCCTCACACTCTCTAACAAATCCCTTTCTCTCTCTATTAACCCCCTACTAATACCCCTACTACTAACCCCTCTCTCTCTCTCTCATACCCATAACCCTTACTAAAATCCTCTCTCATTTTCTCTCCCCCATACTCCTCCAAATATCCTTAACCCCCACTCCTTTATCTCTCCCCCAACCCCCAACACCCTAACCCCCACCCCCTCTCTCTCCTAATATTTACCCCCCCTCCCTCTGTCTTTTATAATCACCCTCCCATCTCTCTCTCTCTCTCTCTCTCATTTCCCTTCTCCTCCCCAAACCCATAACCCCATTGATCTATATCTCTTTCTCTCCTTGAAACCCCCCTCTGAATTACTCCTAATCAACCCCTCTCGCTCTCTAACATTTCTCCTCCAACCCAAACCCGTAAACTCCCTAATCTCTCTCTCTAACCACTCTTCCTCCCTCTACCACTAACCTCTCCTCCCTCTACTAACACGCCCACTCTCTCTCCCCCTAACCGTCCTGCTTCTCCTCCTACCCATAAATCCTTCCCCGAATCACCCCCTAGATCTCCTTCTCTCTCTCTCTACTCATCTACCTACACATAACCCCTACACCTCCCACTCTTCCCCTTATACCTAATAGACCCTTGCTCTCTCTCTGTCTCTCTCTCTCTTTCTAACCACTCTTCCTCCGTCTACCACTAAAATCTCTTTCACCTACTACTCAAACACCCAACCTATCTCCTTCTCCTCTTACCCATAACCCCCCCTCTATCCCTCAAAAACCCCCTCCCCCTACCACTTCTCTCTCTCTCTCTCTCTCTCTCCCCCACAACCCCTCCACTCCTAAAAGATAACCCCTTATCTCAAACTTCCCTACTCCCCAAATCGCTAACCCTCCTAATCTCTATCTCTTTCCCTCCCCCCCTATACCCACATTTCTCACTAATTTCCCATCTCCTCCTCAAACCCATAACCCAATAAATATTTATCTATTTCTTTCCCTCACCCCCTCTCATTTCCACTAATCACTCTCTCTCTCTCTCTCTCTACCCACAAACCACCCACTCCTTATCTCCCTATCCCTATCTCCTTCCTTACCACCAATCTCTCTCTACCCCTAACCAAACTTTCTCTCTCTAATCATACACCCACCCTCCTCCTCTTAGCCATAACCTGCCTCTCTCCAAAAACCCCTACCCCTACCAACTCTCTCTCTCTCTCTCTCAACACCCCTGCTCATGACAAATAGCGCCTTCTCTCAAAATTTCCTACTCTTCAACAAATCCCTAAACCTCCTAATCTCTATCTCTTTCCCTCTCCCATCCTACCTCCTACCTACTTCCATTAATCAGCCCCCATCTCTCTCTCTCTCTCTCAACTACCTACTCATCCACCTACCCATAACCCCTAACTCTTACTACCCCCCTTTTTCTCTCTCTTTCCTTTCCCAACTCTCTCTCTCTCTCTCTGTAACCACTCTCTCTCTAATCATACACCCACATTATCTCCCCCTAACCCCCATCCTTCTCCTCATACCCCCAACCCCCTTCGCAATACAACCTCTCTCTCTCTCTTCTACTACCACAAACCACCACTCCTCTACCTCTCTCTCTCTATATATATATCTCCTTCTTTATCCATAAGCTCACCCTTTCACTATGTTTCTCCTAACTCCCCAACCGCCTCCTCTCTCTCTCTCTCTCTCTCTCTCACCTACCCCTAAAACCCACTTCTCTCTCTCTCTCCCTTATCCCCTAAAACCCCCTTGTCTCTTCATCTTTAACACACACACACACACACACACGCATCCCTCTACTCCCACCCCTACCATTAACCACCCTCCTCACTCTCTCTCTATCCCCCTCTTCCTCGTTACCCTTACTGACCCCCTCTCTTACTCCCCTCTCTCTCTCTTTCTCTCTTATACATAATCCCCCTCTCTCTATGTTTCTCCTAACCTCCCTATTACCTAAAAATAACCACCCCTCCACTATTTCTCTCCCTATCTACCCCCACATCCCTACCCACTTCTCTCATTCTCTTCCACTATACTCCCCCCTTCTCTCTAACTTCACTTGTCCTCCCCAAACCCATAGCACTTCAATCTCTCTCTCTCTCTCTACCCCTTATCTTAAATTGCCTTGCTCCTCCCCAAATCCCTGAACCTATTATATCTATTTCCTAATCTAACCATAATCACCTCTCTCTCTCTCTCTCTCTCTTTAAACCCCTACGCATCTGCCTACCCATAATCCCAACCCTGTATCTGAGCTCTCCTCATACTCTCTAACAAATCTCTTTCTCTCTCTCTCAACCCCTACTCATACCCCTAACACTAACCTCTCTCTCTCTCATCCCATTAACCCTTACTAAAAACCTCTCTCATTTCTCTCCCCCTAATTATCCATATACACTGAATCCCCACTCCTTTATCTCTCTCCCAACCCCTTAACACCCAACCCCCTCTCTCTATATCTCTTTTCCTTTCTCTCCTAACCCTTACCTCCCTCTATCTGTATTTTATAATCCCCCTCCCCCATACCACTAACCACCCTCCCATCTCTCTCTGTCTCTCCCTCTCTCTCTCATTTCCCTTTTCTTCCCCAAAATGATAACCCCCTTCATCTTTGTCTCTTTTTCTCCCTAAACCCCCACTCTCTCTCTAGCTTCCCTCCTCCTACCCAAACCCTTAAACTCCTCAATCTCTCTCTAACCACTCTTCCTCCCTCTACCACTATCGTCTATTTCTCCCTCTACTAATACACCCACCCTCTCTCCCTCTAACCCCCCTCCTTCTCCTCCTACCCATAACCCCCCTTTCCCCCTACCACTTCTCTCTCTCTCTCTCTCTCTCTCTCAACCCCTCAACTCCTAAAAAATACCTCCTATCAAGATTCCCTATTCCTCACAAAATCCACAACCATCCTAACCGCTATCTCTTTCCCTCCACCCTATACGCAACCTTCTCACTAATTTCCCTCCTCCCCAAACAACTGACCCCATAAATATTGATCTATTTCTCTCCCTTACCACACCTCCTCTCAACTACACCTAATCTCTCTCTCTCTCTCTCTCTCTCTCTCTCTCTCTCTCTCTCTCTCTCTCTCTCTCTCTACCTGCAACCCATCGAATTCTCATCCCCTATTTCTCCCCCCCTCTACTCATCCCCCTATACCTATCACCCCCCTCTCTCTCTCTACCCCTAAAGTATCTTTCTCTCTCTAATCATACACCCACCATCTCTCCCCATAACCCCCCTCCTTCTCCTACCCCTAACCTCCCTCTCTCTCCAAAACACCCTCCCCCCTACCACATCTCTCTCTCTCTCTCTCTCTCTCTCTCTCCCTCTCTCTCTCTCAACTCCCCCCAATCCTTGAAAATACCCCCTTCTCTCAAACTTCCCTACTCCAGACAAAATTACTAACCCTCCTAATCTTTACCCCAACCTCCCTCAACCCTCCTACCCCTAATCACTCCCATCTCTCTCTCTCTCTCTCTCTCTCTCTCTCTCTCAAATCCTGTCTACCTCTTCAACTAACCCCCCTCTCTCTCCCCTAACTCTGACCAAAACCCTCTATAATTCTCTCTCTCTACCCTACTCCCCCACCTATCCCTAATGCTCGCTACTTTCTATCTCCCCCAAAATCCTAACACCCACCCCTCTCTATCTCTTTATCTCTCTCTCACCCACCCCCCTACTCCAACCCCTACCACTAACCATTGTCTCTCTCTCTCTCTATCTATAACCTTTAATAACAACCTTCCTCATTTTCTCTATCATGTAATCCTCCACCTACCCCTAACGCTCACTGCTTATCTCTCCCTCAACCTACTAACACCCATCATCTCTCTACCTAATTGCCCCTCTTTCTCTCTCTCTACACCCCTCCCCCTCTCTCCCTCTCTATCCCAAATCCACACATAAGACTCCAAGTCTATCTACTTTTCTACTCCAACTCCACTCCTACCCTTTCTCTCTCTCTCTCAAACCCCTATTAATACACCTACCCTTAACAACCACCTCTTTCTCTCTCCCACTAGTCACTAACACCACATATTCTCTCTCTCTTCCAACAACACACCCACTCCTCATCCCCTTAATCCTACCCCTTTCTCTCTCCCTACCCCAGAATCCCCCAATCCTCACCTCCTACCACTACCACCCATCTCTCTCTCTCTCTACTTATAATATCACTCTCTCTTTACCCCTAACCACTCTTTCTCTCTCTACACCTAACCACTTTCTCTATCTTCTCACCTCCTCTCTATTTTCCTAACTCCCTCATAATCCACCTACCCCTAACCCCTCCATTTATCTCTCCTAAACCCCCCCACACCTCTCTCTCTCTCTCCCCAAAATCCCAACTCCCAAATCCTCAACTACACCCCCTTCTCTCAAATTGCCTTACTCTTAACTAAACCACTAAAGTCTTCATATCTACCTCTTCCTCTCCCCAAACGTCCCTCCTCACCTACCCCTAATCATCCCCCAACTCTCTCTCTCTCTCTACTCATAACCCTCTCTCTTCTTCCCTAACACCGATCCTACTCCCTTTACCCCTAACCGCACTCTCTTTTCCCTCAACCCCCTCCCCCTACCAACTCTCTCTCTCTCTCTCTCTCCTATCCATTGCTAAAACCCTCTCTCATTCTCTCTTTCCTATGCTCATCCACTTGCCCCTAAACCCCAACACTTTCTCTTTCCCCCATCCCCTTAACAACCACCCACTCTTGATCTATCTCTCTCTCTACACCTAGCCCCCATATATCTCTCTCTCTCTCTCTCTCTCTCTAAACCCATACTCATCCACCTACCTATAACCCCCACCCCTCTGTCCCCATCTCTTTCTCTCTCAACACATTAATCCCAACCCTACCACTAACCTCTCTCTCTCTCTCTAACTCTTACTAAAACACTTTCACATTCTCTCCCTCCCATACTCCTTCACCTACCTCTAATAAAGACTCCTTTATCTCTCCATCAAACCCCTAAAACCCATCCCCCTCTCTCTCTCTCACTCACCCCACTACTACCACTACCATTGACGTCTCTCTCTCTCTCTCTCTCTCTCTCCCCCCTCCACCTTACCCTTACTAACACCCTCTCTCATTCTCTCTCTCTCATACTCCTTCACCTCCACCTAACCCCCACTACTTTCTCTTTCTCCAACCCAATAACACCCTCTCTCATTTTCTCTCTCCCCTACTCCACCTACCCCAAACCCACACTACTTTCTCTCTCTCCCAACCCACTAACACCCACCCCCTCCCCTCTCTCTCTCGACCACTAAACACTCTCTCACTGTAACCCCACTCTTTCTCTCTCTCCTACTCCCACAAATAACCAACCTCCCCATTTCTCTCTCTCCCCAAACTCCCAACCCCCAAATCCTCAACTATACCCACTTCTCACAAATGACCCTTCTCTTCCCCAAATCACTAAAATATTGATCTCTACTTATTCCTCTCCCTAAATGTTCTCCTCCCCTACCCCTAATCACTCCCTAACTCTCTCTCTCTCTCTCTCTCTCTGTGTGTGTGTGTGTGTGTGTCTACTTATAACCCCCTCTCTTTTTTTGTAGCCCCCATCCTACTCCCTCTACCACTAACCCCCATATCTCTTCCATAAACCCCCTTCACCCCACCACCTCTCTCTCTCTCTCTCCTAACCATTACTAACACCCTCTCTCATTCTCTCTTTCCTATACTCATCCAATTACCATTAAACCCCAACATTTCTCTCTCCTTGAACCCTTTAACAACCACCTTCTCTATCTCTATTTCTATCTGTCTCTAAACCCCTACTCATCGACCTACCCATAACTCCCACCCCTATGCCCATATCTCTTTCTCTCTCAAATCTCTAATCCTACTTGTACCACTAACCTATTTCTTTCTCTAACCCTTACTAAAACACTCACATTCACTCTCTCTCATACTCCTCCAACTACCCCTAACCAAGATTGCTTTCTCTCACTCCTTAACACGTAAAACCCATCCCCCATCTCTCTCTCTCACTCACCCCAATACTACCACTACCATTAACCTCTCTCTCTCTCTCTCCTCCACCTAACCCTTACTAACACCCTCTCTCATTCTCTCGCTCCCATGCTCCTCCACCTACACCCAACCCCCACTGCTTTCTATTTCTCCCACCCACTAACACCCTCTCTCGTTCTCTTTCTCCCCCATCACACTGAAACCCACCCTCTCTCTATCTCTCACTATCTCTCTCTAGACCAAACCCTCCTGTTGTCTATCTCTTTTTGACCCCCAGCTCAAAATCCTCTCCCCTTCCCCTCATAAACCCCCCCTAGAGTCTCTCTTTCTATGTCTCTCTTACAATCCCATATTAATCCATATATACCTAACCCCCACTACTTTCTCTCTCCCAATACTCTATAACACCTCCCTGCATTCCCTCTCTCTCTCTCCCACACACTCCTCACACCCCTATCCCTAAACCCTCTCTCTCTCCCTACCCGCAACATGCCAGTTGTCACCTCCTACCCCTACCCTTGCCCCCATCTCTCTCTCTCCCTCAAGCCTCCCCATTCCTTAACAATACCCCCTTCTCTTAAACTTCCTTGCACATCCCTTAACCCCTAAACTCCTCATCACTGCTTCTTTCTCTCCCCAGATGTGTCTCTCTCTCTATCTCTACTTATTTATTTCTCGCAACGTATCTCTCTCTCTCTCTAACCCAACTCTCAACACCCTAGACCTCTATACCCTCTTCTCTCAAGCTGAGCTTCTCATCCATAAACCCCTAAAATTATGATCTCCACCTCTTTCTCTCCCACAACATCCCTCCTCACCCTAACCCTAATCATCTCTCAAATATCTCTATATCTCTTCCTCTCTCTGTCTCTCTAACCCTAATATTTCTCTCTACCCTAAACCCTCTTTCTCTATAGCCCTAACAACTCTTTCTCTATACCCCTAACATTTCTTTCTCTATCTATGAATAACCCCCACTCTCTTTCCTTAACTCCCATCCTACTCCCCCTACCTCTAAACCCCTCCTCTCTCTCCCATCTCTCTCTTAAACCCCCTACCACTTCTCTCTCTCTCTCTCCCTTAAAGCTCCTCCCTATACCACTTCTCTCTCATTCTCTCTCTCTCTCCCCTAATCCTAGCCCCACCACTCACTCCCCTCTATCTATCTCTCTATCTCTCTCTCTCTCCTTCTCTCTCACCCTCTCACCTTCTCCACATAACCCTTAATAACACCCTCCCCCATTCTCTCTCTCCCCTACTCTTCCACCTACCCC
The DNA here is from genome assembly GCA_027924585.1 of Larix kaempferi. Lineage (NCBI taxonomy): Eukaryota > Viridiplantae > Streptophyta > Pinopsida > Pinales > Pinaceae > Larix > Larix kaempferi. Next base: position 573,346 of record BSBM01000886.1, read on the forward strand.
AAACTCATGATCCCCCTATCCCTACCCCACTCTCTCTCTCCCTACTCATCACCCCCAAGTAATCACCTCCTACCCCTACCCCCCATCTCTCTCTCTCTCTCTCTCTCTCTACTCCTACCACTAAACACCCCACAAATCTCTCCCTCCCCATCTCTCTAACAATGTACTCATCCACCTACCTATAACTTCAACCCCTCTCCCTCTTCCCCTACTCCCAAAAACCCCCCTCTCAATCCCCTACTGCTACCTCTACCACTAGCCCCCCCTCTCTCTCTCTCTCACCTCCTCCCCTTAATCCTTACTAAAACCTTTTCTCATTTTCTCTCTCCCCCAACCCCCTAACATCCTCTCCCTCTCTCTCTTTTCTAATAATTCACCTACCCCTAATGTTAACCTACCTCTATCTCTCTCTCTCTCTCTCCCATAACCATACCACTAATCTCTCTCTCTCTCTCTCTCTCCATAATCCCCCCCTCTCTATGTTTCTCCTAGCCCCCCTATCCCCTACAACTAACCACCCCTACTATCTCTCTCTATCTACCCCCACCTTCCTGCATGTATCTCTCTCTCCATGTATAATACCCACTTTTCTTTAAATACCCTCATTGTCACCAAACACAGAGCCCTTCAATATCTCTCTCCCCAAACCTCACAACTCCTCAACTATACCCCTTTATTTCAAATTGCTCTACTCCTCTAAAAACCCTAACCCTCCTGATATTTATCTCTTTCGCTATCCCAACATCTCTCCTCCCTTTACCTATAATCACGCCCCATCTCTCTCTCTCTCTCTCTCTTTCTCTAAACCCCCTACACCTACCCCTACCACTAACCCCTCTCTATCTCTCTCCCCTCCTCTAACTAACCCTTACTAAGACCCTTTCTCATTCTCTCTATCTCCCATACTCCACCTACTCTTAATCCCAACTACTTTCTCTCTGCCCTAGCCCCCTAAAACCCACCCCCCTCTCTCTCTTTCTCCCTCTATCTCACCCAACCCTCTACCCATACAACTAAACTAACTCTCTCTCTCTCTCTCTCCACTAAACCTTTACTAACACCCTATCTCATTTTCTATACCCCATACTCCTCCACCTACCCTTAACACCCATTGCTTCTCTCTCCTAGAATTTGCTAACACCCACCTTGTCTCTCTCTACCCCTCCTCTTTCTCTTTCTCATACTCCCACCACTAGAAAACCCCCTTTCCTTTCTCTTCTCACCCCACCTTCCCTCCATCTCTCTCTCTCCTTCAAATCCACACCCGAGACTCCTCAATTAAATCCCCTTCTCTCTAACTTTCCTACTCTACCCTCAAAACCCTGACCCTATCACTCTCTCTCTTTACCCCTAACTAATATTTATCTCTCTACTCATAACCCTCCTCTCTCTTTTACTAACACCCCTCCGAATCCCCCTACACATGACCCCCCCTTTATCACTCCTAAACCCCCGCCCCATGCTCTCTATCTCTTTATATATTATATATTATATATATATATATATCCTCCAAATCCCAACCCCACACTCTTGAATATACCACCTTAACTCAAATTACCTTGCTTGTCCCCAAACCACTAAAGTATTTATCTCTACCTCTTTCTCTCCCCAAACATCCCTCCTCCCCCTACCCCTAATAACCCCCCAACTCTCTCTCTCTCTCTTAGAACTCGCTTCCCTAAAACCCATCCTACTACCTCTATCCCAAAGCCCCCTCTATCTTTCTTGAACACCCTCCCCCCTGCCACCTTTCTCTCTCTCTCTCTCTCTCATAACCCTTACTAACACCTTGTCTCATTCTCTCTCGCCCCCCTCCACCTAACCCTTATTACACCCTCTCCCACTCTCTCTCTCCCATGCTCCACCTACACCTAACCCCCACTTCTTTCTCTTTCTCCAACCAACTAACACCCTCTCTCATTCTCTCTCTCCTACTCCTAACTCACACTACTTTATCTCTCCCAAAACCCACTAACACCCAACCCCTCTCTCTCTATGACCCCCCTATTTCTCTCTCTCCTACTAGCATAACTAACCACCCCCCCATATCCCTATGTCTGGACACCCTGTTCCCCCCACTCTCTATCTATCACCCAAATCCACACCTATAATACTAAATGAAAGTTCCCTTATATCTAACCTCCCTACTCATACACCCACCCTCTCTCCCCCTAACACCCCTCCTTTCTCACCTACCCTTAACCCACCCTCTCTCACTCTAAAACCCCCTCCCCTTACCACCTCTCTCTCTCTCTCTCTCTCTCTCTCCCCCCAAAACAAAAAAATACCCCCTTCTATCAAACTACCTTAATCCTCCCCAAATACCTAAGCCTCCTAATCTCTATCTCTTTCCCTCCTCCACCCTCCCTCTATCTCTCTCTCTTTGTCCTCCCCCAACATTTACTATTGCCTCTCTCTCTGTATCTAACCAATCTTCCTCCATATACCCCTAGCATCTCTTTCTCCCTCTAGTCATACACCCACCCTCTCTCCCCTAACCCACCTCCTTCTCCTCCTATCCATAACCCCCCCTCTCTCTCTCCAAAACCCCCTCCCCCTATCACTTCTTCTCTTTCTCTCTCTCTCAACCCCTCCACTACTAAAAAATAACCCCTTCTCTAAAAATTCCCTACACGTCCCCAAATCCCTAATCCTCCTAATATCTTTCTCTTTCCATCCCACCCCTATACCCACCCTTATCATGAATTTCCCTCCTCCTCCCCAAACCCCTAACCCCATTAATCTTTATCTATTTCTCTCCCCCACCCCCTTCTCTCCACTACACCTAATAACCATCTCTCTCTCTCTCTCTCTCTCTCTCTCTCTCTCTCTCTCTGTGTGTGTGTGTGTCTAGAAACCACCCAACCCTCATCACCCTATCCCTATCGTATTCTCTCTCTCTATCTCTCTACCCCTAACCTATCTTTTTCTCTCTACTCATACACCCACCCTCTCACCCCCTAGCCCCCATCCTTCTCCTCCTACACCTAACACCCTCTCTCTCCAAAACCCCCCTCCCCCCTACCAACTCTCTCTCTCTCTCTCTCTCTGTCTCCAACACCCTCGCTCATGCAAAACAACCCCTTCTCTCAAACTTTACTACTCCTCACCAAATCTCTAAACCTCTTAATCTATATCTCTTTCTCTCCCCCATCCTACCTCCTCTCTCCTTCCCTTAATTACCCACCATCTCTCTCTCTCTCAACCCCCTAATCATCCACCTACACATAAGCCCCACCACTCCCTCTCTCTATCTACTCCCTAACATAACCCCACTCTCTCTCTCTTTAAAACACACATATTCACCATCTTAATCCCACACCTAAAACTACCTTCCTCCTCCCTTTCTCTCTATTCCCCATCCCCCTCCTAACCCTTACTATCCGCCCATCTCTCTCTCTATTTTTCCTCTCCCAACAATTATAATTTCCTCTCTCTCTCTCTCTCTCTCTCTCTCTCTCTCTCTCTCTCTCTCTCTCTCTCCCCCCATCTATGTAACCACTCTTTCTCCCTATACCCCTAACCTCTCTTTCTCTCTCTAATCATACACCCACCCTCTCTGGCGCTAACCCCCAAACTTCTCCTACCCCTAACTCTCATCTCTCTCAAAAACCCCCTTCCCCTACCACCTCTCTCTCTCTCTCTCTCTCTCTCTCTCCCTTCTACTAACACTAACCACCACTGCTCTACCTATCTCTCTATATATCTCCCCCTTTATCCATAAGCCTCCCCTATCACTATGTTTCTATTAAACACCCCATCCCCCATCCTCTCTCATACCCCAACAATCCACCCTTTAGCTCTATCCCTCTCTCTCTATCTCTCTAATTCACTTACCCCTAACAACCACCCCTATCCCCAAAAGACCCCCTCTATCTATCTCTAAACCACAACCAGCCCACTCCTCGTCCCCCTATCCCTAACCCTTTCTTTCTCTCTCTCTCTCTCTCTACCCCTAACCTCTCTTTCTCTATCTAATAATACACCCACCCTCTCTCCCACTAATATTGGTCCTCCTTCTCCTACCCCTAACCCCCCTCTCTCATCAAAATCCCATTCCCCCTACCACTTCTCTCTCTCTCTCTCTCATAAACCCCTCCACTCCTGAAAAATACCCCATTCTCTCAAACTTCCCTATTCCTCAACAAATCCCTAACCCTCCTAATCTCTATCTCTTTCCCCCCATCCTCCCTCCTCTCTCCTTCCCCTAATCACCCCCAAGATCTCTCTCTCTCACCCTCTCTCTAACCACTCTTTATCCCTCTACCCAAACTCCCTCTTTGTCTCTCTACTAATACACCCACCCTCTCTCCCCATAACCCCCATCCTTCTCCTACTACCCCTACCCCCCCTATATTTCTCCAAAACCCCCTTCCCCCTACCATCTCTCCCACTCTCTATATATCTACCCCCTTATCCATAATCCCCCTCCTCGTACTATGTTTCTCCTAAACCCCCAATCCCCATCCTCTCTCCAACCCCTCAAATCCCCTCCGTTTGCTCTCTCTCTCTCTCTCATTCACCTAGCCTTAACACCCACCCCTATATCTCTCCTCTATCCCATAAAACCCCCCCCCTCTCTATCTCTAACACACACACTCACCCTTCTAATCCCACCCATACTATTAACCACCCTCCTCCCCTTCTCTATGCCCCCCTCCTTCTTGTTACCATTACTAACCCATCCTCTCTCTCTCTCTATCCTATACATAATCACCCCTCTCTATGTTTCTCCTAAGCCTCATATTCACTACAACTAACCACCCCTCAACTATCTCTCTCCCTATCTACCCTCACATCCCTTCCCACATCTCCAGCTCTATCCACCTATATTATCCCCTTCTCCCTAACTTCCCTAGTACTCCCCATCTGTCCTCCCTCTAACCTTAATCACCTATCTCTCTCTCTCTCTAAACCCCTACGCATCTTCCTACCCATAACCCCAAACCTCTACCTGAGCAATCCTTCCACTCTCTAACAACTCCCTTTGCCTCTCTCTTAACCCCCTACTCATACCCTTACCACTAACCTCTCTCTCTCTCTCTCTCTCATTTCCATAACCCTTAGTAAAACCCTCTCTCATTTTCTCTTCCCCCTACTCATACCACACACCCTTAAACCCAACACCTTTATCTCTCCCCCAACCCCAAAAACCCTAACATGCTAACCCCTTCCCCATCTCTTTGTTTTTTATAATCCCCCTCCTCGACACCATGAAACACCCCCCCATCTCTCTCTCTCTCTCTCTCACAAACACACACACACACATTTCCCTTCTCCTCCCCAAACCAATAACCTTGTTGATCTACGTCTCTTTCTCTCCTTGAAACCCTCCTCCCAATTACTCCTAATCAACCCCCCATCTCTCTCTCTACCATCCCTCCTCCTACCCAAACCATTAAACTCCTCAATCTCTCTCTCTAACCACTCTTCCTCCCTCTACCACTAAACTCTCCTCCCTCTACTAATATGCCTACTCTCTCTCCCCTTAACGCCTCTCCTTCTCCTCCTACCGATAAGCCCTCCACCTCTCTCTCCAAAACCCCCTATCCACTACTACTTATCTCTCTCTCCCCCCCTAACCCCTCCACTCCTAAAAAAACCTCCTTTTCTCAAACTTTCCTACTAGTCCCAAAATTCCTAACCTTTATCTCTTTCCCTCCCCTATATACCCACCCTTCTCACTAATCTCTCTCCTTCCCAAACCCCTAACCCCATCAATATTTATATATTTTTCTCCCTCGCATCCCCTCATCTCCGCTACACCTAATCATCCTCTCTCTCTCTCTCTCTCTCTCTCTCTCTCTCTCTCTCTCTAAATGAAACCCACCCATTCCTCATCCCCTTATCCCTATCCCCTTATTTATCTCTACCCATAACCTCTCTTTCTCTCTCTAATCATACACCCACCCTCGCTCCCCTCTCTCCCCCTAACCCCCTCTCTCTCCAAAATCCCCTCCCCCTACCACCTCTCTCTTTCTCTCTCTCTCTCCTAAACCCCCACTACTGAAAAATAACCCCTTCTCTCAAACTTCCCTAATCCTCACCAAATCTGTAACCCTCCTAATCTCTATCTCTATCCCTCCCCAATCGTACCTCCTCCCTCCCCCATAATCACCCCCCATATTTCTCTCTCTCTCTCTCTCTCAACCACTAACCTATATTCCTCTCTCTACTCATAACCCCTTTATCTCTTTTCCTAACACCTCCCAAGCCTCTTAGCCCTAAGCCCCTCACTATCTCTCATAAATCCCCTTCCAAGCCACTTCTCTCTCTCTCTCTCTCTCTCTCTCTCTCTCAACCACTAACCTCTCCTTCTCTCTCTACTCATAACCCACATGTTCGACCCCCCAATAGGGTGATCTAATAACCCTTCAACCCACATGACTGATACAGGGCCGACCCCAACAAGGTGGTCTAATAACCCATCAAGTATAAGTTACGACACTTACAATATAAATGACGACACTTCCGTATAGAGGAATAATAACATCTCTATAGGAATACAAACACTTCTATATAGAGGAATAATACCATCTCTATATGAGTACAATATACATATATGAAATACATTCCGAAGTTACATATACATCAAAAATCCCTCTTAACTAGGAAGGTATTTCTCGACACAAATCTTCTAGCACAAGTCTTCTTCTCTGGATCATCGTCACTAGATAATCATCATCGAGTCATCGTCATCATCACTACTGCTACTATATTAATCAATCTCTGAATCTACTTGTCATAGGAAGTTCTATAGGGACCATCCTTTTTCATACTAGATGTAGGCCCACCACCTATAGGTCTTCATCATCACTGGACATACTGTGGAATCCTCGGGACTTATTACGTGCGTAAAAAAACCTTAAAAGAGTCTCTTGACTAGCAAGAACCCTAAAGAGCATCTGAGGCCTTTTTCATCCTGTCGAGATCTCTAGGACTTGTTACATGTGATGGTCACAAAACCTTAAAAGAGTGTCCCAGGAACGTTTATGTACATAGCACGACTGGCAAGAACTCTAAAGAGCATTCCAGGAACATTTATGTGCCTAAACATGACTGACAAGATCTCCAGGACTGATTACATGTGACCTCTTCTACAAAACCTTGAAAGAGCATCCCATGACTTATTACAGGCACACAGCCCAACCTATCGGATCTCTCAGGTCTTACATGTGGCCCACTATCACAAACCCTTGAAAGAGCATCCCGGGACTTATTACGGGCACACAGCCCAACCTATCGGATCTCCCAGGTCTTACATGTGATACACAGTGCCAGTCCTTTTTCATACTGGATGTGACCTAGAACAAATCTAGGATTTCCTTTGCACAATATATCCACGGCCACAGAGTATCAACCTCATACTCACCATACATCATCTTGATGTACACATGATCATCCTTATCATCATCACTGCATTGCCCTGATGCATGTCATCTAGAGCAACATCCTGAAGCTCGTCATCCATGATCATATAAAGCATCTACCTGATGCATACCAAGTATATACCTGATACATATCACCATACATGATCCACCTGATCATACAATGTATCCACCTGATATATATCAACATACATGATCTACCTGATCATACACAATATCCATCTGATATAGATACATGGTCCAAGCATTCAACATGATGCATATACAAATACATATAAATGATCCAACTGATCATATCCCACATCCAACATGATGCATACATATAAATGATCTAACTAATCATATCCAACATCCAACATGATGCGTACATATAAATACATATAAATGATCCAACTAATCATATCCAGCATCCAACATGATCGGTACACAGAGCAGTAACTGGAGCATCATCCTGATGCTCATCATTCAGCGCTTACATCCATAGCCATGTGAAGGATCCTCCTTCCAACATGCTTGAAATGGCTTCAGCAAATGTGTCCATCACTTCTTCCTCAAAGTTTCATCGATTTGAAGAGCTCCAAGCCTCTCTTTGAAGTACTCGAACTTCACTCTGGCTAGTGGCTTAATCAACACATCTGCAATCTGCTCATCCATCACAACATATAGGAGCTTCACTGCTCCTTTGTGCACCATATCCCTGATATAGTGATATTTTATCTCTATGTGTTTCAACCTATTGTGGAACACTGGGTTCTCAAACAACTTCACACAACTCTGGTTGTCACAAAAGATACCAGTAGCCTCCAGCGGTAGATCCAATAACTCATACAGTAGCTTATGTAGCCATATTGCCTCACAACTAGCCGAACAGGCTACAACATACTCTGCCTTGGCTGTACTCAGTGCTACGCAGGACAACTTCCTGCTAAACCAAGAGATCACACCTGATCCCATACTAAAGCAACACCCAGAAGTGTTCTTCCTATCTGTAGCATTGCCTACCCAATCTGAATCATCATAACCTTGCAGGTTAAACTTTTTATTTGCATCATACTTGAGCCCATAATCAACTGTACCCTTCAAGTACCTTAGAATATGCTTTACAACAACCAGGTGAACACTCCTCGAATCTATTAGGAACTAGCTCAATGTGTTCACTGCAAAGCAAACATATGGTCTCGTGTTCGTCAGGTACATCAAGGACCCAATCATCTGACGATACATAGTGACATCAACCGGCTCAGATGAAGCATCACATAGAAGCTTCAGGTTCGATGCCATAGGTGTGGCCATGGCCTTGCAGTCCATCATCCCGAACCTCTTCAGGATCTCTACTGCATACTTCCCTTGTCCAAGGAAGATTCCATCTGCACTCTGCCACACCTCCATGCCTAGAAAGTAGTGCATCATCCACAAGTTCTTCATCTCGAACTTCGCATCAAGCTTCCGCTGCTTGTCGACAATTAGTCTATCTTCACCTATAATAAACAGGTCATCCACATACAAAAGTAGTATCATTAGATTTCCTTCCTCAACCTTGTAGTAAAGGTTGGAATCCACTTTACTCTTGGTAAAGCCCAAAATGGATAAAAAGCTGTCTATCCTACCATACCAAGTTATGCACATATATGACTTCCCATCATGTGTCTCAAAACCAAGTGGCTGCTCCACATACACTTCCTCTTCGACTACACCATTCAAGAAAGCTGTCTTGACATCCATCTTGTGTATCTTCCATTTCATCACTGCAGCCAGAAAAAGTACTGATTTGATGGAAGTGTGCCTAGCTATAGGTGTAGAAGTCTCTTCATACTCAATCCCTTTTTCTGGTAGAATCCACGAGCTACAAACCTCGTTTTGTATTTCTCCATGCTACCATCTGTAGCATGCTTGATATTATAGATCCATTTGGAAGTCATAACAGACTCCCCTTCAGGTCTTGGGACCGCATCCCAAACATCATTCTTCATGATCGAATGATCATGGCATTCTTTCATTACTTCATCCCAGATCCTGGGAACTTCAATATCTTCAATTACTTCAATATATATCTTTGTTGATAGAACAAATGTTGTAGTCCTTCTTTTGTAGGTGAAGGTATACGATCTTTCCTATAAAACAAATTAAATTGCATGATTAGAAACATCTCATAGTTTTCAGAACAAATTCTTACACATAAAGAAATATGTCATACAATCATGCAATTATTTTAACCAATGCTTCAATACAACATTTATCCATATCCCGTAACTTTCTAGATGCCTTCCGATCTCTACCAGAACATTGTTAAGAGTGTGTAGAACTCCCAACATGTCAGCAAAGAGGTTTCATTCTAGATAAGTAGCAATGGAATGTTGTACAGTTCCATAGGCCACTTACCAATGTATATTAGTAGTATACTGTTCATTGATGCAACTATTCTAATATGCATAATACACAACCTAATTCTATGAACATAAGTATATACATTATTGAACAATATTATTTAAACAATAAAATATGCACGGAATGATAATTCAAATACTTATCTTTTTTTGTTTGTTGGGTTGACTCCTTAGTATTTGCTTCTTTTCTACAACTCCATTCTAATGTGGATTGTGAGAAGTGGTCAACTCCCTCTGAATATCTGCATCCTTGCAGAAACTACTGAAGTGTGCTCCTTCTTGATATTTGCTTCCTTGCAGGAACAACTAGAGTGTGCTCCCTCTTGATCTTTGCTTCCTTGCAGGAACAACTGAAGTGTGCTCCCTCTTGATCTTTGCTTCCTTACAGGAACAACTAGAGTGTGATCCCTCTTGATCTTTGCTTCCTGGATTACTTGTCCTTGAACTTATATCCATCGCTATGCATGCTTATTAGTATCATCATTGTGTTATCCTTGAGGTCTCATACATAATCACACATATATCCTCGAGGTCTGATCATTGTGTTACCTGTCCTTGAACATATATCCATCGCTATGCATGCTTATTAGTATAATCTTAATACTATCAAAACACAATAATCTTAAACATGTATAGTCATGATCATTTCAAACACAGATAATAAACATTAGTATTCAAGGTTTCAGGAGAGTCTTCTTTTACTCATGCATATATTTATTTGATCATAGGACTCTTCTGGTTAGTTAAATCATCAATCAAGATAAGAGACATAAAATGCATAAACCCTTGATTACTTACATTTATAACTTTATGAATAAACATAACCAATCACACCAAGTATACTTATATAAGGGATCCTAACACAAGGTAGGATTCTAACTTGATATAGGAAAAACATACCTGGATTGGTATGTTAGCTAGTTATGTCTAACATACCCACATTATGTCTTCTTGTTCTCTTCAATGACTTGTGCTAGTAACCTGCATATCTCATAGGTTAACCATTATAGAACCAAGTTATACATACCTTGCAAATAGATCTTCTAATTGATTCATGACAATGGATGAATCTTTGTCCTCATGTCATCATGATCATATGTTCTTGAGCTAGAACATGATTTGTATTTCTTGGTGTACCTATCAGTTAGCGGACAACATAAACCTCATACAACACCACAATGCATTAGTACAATGATAAGTGCCAACACCCTAATCAATGAATATCTTCTATCATGCATTCATACTTTTATTAACGTGATACGACAAGTCTAAATTTAATCAAGATTGTACTAACTGTAATAACATGAATACAAACATACCATAAAATTAATCGTGAACAAATCTCGAAACATACCTGGATGAGTCATACCTTTCGAGATTGCTTGTAATATTCTTATGTAAAGCCTTAGCCTCATCTCCCTCTGAAACAAGAACTTCTTCACTTATGCAGGTGACCAATCCATTCTCTTCTAGGAAAAAACCAATCCACTTGATTTGCAGGAACTGAATCTGGAGCTAGATTAGGGTTTGTTAGAGAAACCCAAAAAATTCAAACTTTGAATTTAAACGTTTGAAAGGATAGAAATATGCACCTTGATGAGCTGATCAAGATGGTATACTCATAATTTGAAAACTGCAAAGTTTCACCCCTCAAATTTGCCTTTAAAACTTTCAGATTCATCGGACATGACCTCGAACTAGGGTTTGACAAAGCCCACCCTTCTACCCAATCAAAAGGTTCGATCCAAAGCTCTAAGATTCTATTTTTCTGAGAAGCTTCCAGCCATGGTCACAGATTTAAAAAATTTCCATTTTTGCAGAAGCCCTAATTTTCCACTTTTCTGATCAAAGTCCTGAACTAGGGTCTGATCAAGCCTGGCCTTTTTCCCAACCAAAAATTCTGATCTTGGTCTCTAAATTTTGATTTTGATGAGTATCATTCAGACATAGTCTTCGATTACAAAAATTCCAACTTTCTTTGAAACCCTAAATTCTGGAAGCCATGAATGAAGGTGCTCAAAAATAATTCTGTTTTGACAGAAATATGTACCTGGTTGTTTCTTGTGTAACTCTGAACTTTTTGATCCACAGGGTATGACAATTTCTCCTGTGATAGCCCCACCTGTCATATTTCCAACCCCATAGGCTTGACCTCAAATGGATTCTCTGAGAGAAAGTTATGCCAAGTGTCGCAACGTGACCTGTTTATGGGATAAAACAAGAGAGCAAACTTGTACGGCGTGCCACATATCATTGGTTCAGTTTCATCCTTTGAAAAAGTTACCTGAGAAAGTATAGTCCATGCAATACCTGTTTCATTTTATAAAATTTCATTTGGATCTTCTTATCCCAAGTTATGACCTTTTTTTCCAAGTTCACATGTTTATGACTGAGATCTGGAAGAGGCAGAAACCCTATATTGTAAAGATCATAAATCAGAAAGTAAAACAAATTAGAGATTTTCCTTTGGACACAAGGTACATGGGGATCTTAGCTTCTCCTTGTACGATTTTTAGACCTTGAAACCTCGCCAAAATGTATTTATAGCGAAATTTCTATGATGACTGGTGTTTTCTATATTAAGCCTTCGCTTCGCAATTGCAACAAGTGTCATACATGCCATACCGTGCCTTCTTTCAGGCTAGATCTGATACCATGTTAATTTTTTAGAATTTACTTCAATCTGATCTAGGATATTAACTGAGAGAACAACATGTACAGCATATCTACAGCATATCAATCATGGACACATTAATGCAAGCACACAAGAGACACAGAGTTTACTTGGGGAAAACCATAAAGGTGAAAAACCCAAATAACTTCCTCAGAGATAGATAGAGCAATGATACAACCCAAGCATAAGAGATAGACATCTCATAGTAGCAGCTTCTCCTCCTCCACAAGTACGCCACTCTCCCTAGAGTGTGAGAGAGAATATAATGATGAAATAGAGTGCCTCTCGCACTCTATTTATACTTGACTTGACTTGCCTAATAACCTTTACTAGGTCGGCCTTAACTTAACCACATAACACAATGCTGACTGGGCCGACACCCAATAGGGTGGTCTAATAAACCTTTGACCCACATGGCCGACCCCCAATAGGGTGGTCTAATAACCCTTCGACCCACAGGACTTATACAGGGCCGACCCCAACAAGGTGGTCTAATAACCCATCAAGTATAAGTTATGACACTTACAATATAAATGACGATACTTCCATATAGAGGAATAATAACATCTCTATAGGAATACAAACACTTCCGTGTAGAGGAATAATGTTGAGATATTGTAACTTCAAAGAATATTATAATTGTACTTTATTATTCCGAAGATGTTTCATTCCTCCGTAAAGATCTTATTGTATATCCGGAGATGTTTATTCCTCCGTCAGAATGTGGTAACTTGGGTTATTAGACTTCCCTAGTGGAGGTCGGCCCTTTATGTGTTATGTGGGTCAAAGGGTTATTAGACCACCCTAGAGGGGTCGGCCCAGTCAGTTGTAGTGGGGTATTTAACCCATGGGTTAAATACGAGCCTACGTGTACTTGTGTAAAAGATGTGTCAGAGTAGTGTATAAATAGAGGAGGTGTGTTCCTCATTTGACATACACTCACACACTTGAGGATAGCACACTTGTGGAGGAGAGGTTTGCTATTGTGGAGGAGGAGATCATGTATCAGGGTTTCATCTTTGTATATTGCTGGTCATCCATATTGAGGAAGCTTTGCTGGGTTTTCTACCCCATGAGGGTTTCCCAGGATAAATCTCTGTCTCTTGTGTTTATGCTGTGCTTGTTTCTTCAGTGATCCTGTATATGCTATTATTGTGAAATGGAATGTAATGCTGCTATTTTATGTCTTAGCATATTAAATCTTAACATGGTATCAGAGCTAACCTGAAGGAAGACAAGGTATGGCACTAAAGACACTTGCTTTACTTACGACAATTTGAAGGTTAGGGTTTTACATAGCAAAAACCAGTCATCGTAGCACTTTCACTATAAATTCGTTTTGGCGAAGTTTTCGGATCTGAAATTGTTACAGGACGAAGATTAAATCTCCAGGTACCTTGTGTCCAAAGGACAACCTCTAATTCGTTGTACTTTGTGATTTATGATCTGTACAATATAGGGTTTCTGTCTCTTCCAGATCTGAGTCAAAATCAGGTGACCTTGGGAAAAAGGTCATATCTTGGGCTAGGAAGCTCCAAATGAAATTTCGTAAAAAGTGACAGGTAATACACAGTCTGCACTATCTCAGAAAACTTTTTCAGAGGCCTAAGTTGAACTAGTGACACGTGGCACTCCGTACAAGTTCGCTCTCCTGTATTATCCCATAAACAGGTCATGTTGCAACACTTGGCATAACTCTCTCTCAGAGAGTCCAATTGAGGTCAGACCTATCAGGATGGAAGGATAACAGGCCGAGCTACCTCAAGAAAGTTTTTCAGAGGCCGAAGTTCAAATAGTGACACGTGGCACGCCGTACAAGTTCGCTCTTCTGTTTTATCCCAAAACAGGTCACGTTGCAACATTTGACATAACTCTCTCTCAGAGAATCCAATTGAGGTCAGACCTGTCAGGATGGAAAGATAACAGGTCAGGCTATCTGAGAAAACTTTTTTCAGACCCTGTGGATTGAAAAGTTTGGAGTTACACCAGAAACAATCAGGTACATATTTCTGTCAAAACAGAATTATTTTTGAGTACCTTCATTCATGGCTTCCGGAATTTAGGGCTTTGAAGAAAGTTGGAATTTTTGTAAACGAAGACCACAGCTGAATGCTACTCATAAAAATAGAAATTTAGAGACCAAGATCAGATTTTTTGGTTGGGCAGAAGGCCGGGCTTGATCAAAACCTAGTTCGGGACTTTGATCAGAAAAGTGGAAAATTAGGGCTTCTGTAAAAATGGGAATTTTTGAAATCTGTGACCATGGCTAGAAGCTCCTCAGAAAAATAGAAGCTTAGAGCTTTGGATCAAACATTTTGATTGGGCAGAAGAGTGGGATTCATCAAACCCCAGTTTAGGGTCACGTCCAGTGAATCCAGAAGTTTCAAAGGCAAAATTGAGGAGTGAAACTTTGCAGTTTTCAAATTCTGAATATATCAGTTTGATCAGCTCATCAAGGCGCATATTTCTATCCTTTCGGAAGTTTGAAATTCAAAGTTTGAATTTTTGGGGTTTCTCTGACAAACCCATATCCAGCTCCAGGTCCAGTTCTTGCAAATCAAGTGGATAGGGTTAATCCTAGAAGAAGATGGATTGGTCACCTGCATAAGTGAAGGAGTTCCTGTTTCAGAGGGAGATGAGGCTAAGGCTTTACATAAGGAGATTACAAGCGATCTCGACAGGTATGACTCATCGAGGTATGTTTTGAGATTTGTTCATGATTAAGTTTATGGTATGTTTGTCTTCATGTTATTATGGTTAGTACAATCTTGATTTTAGATTTGTTGTATCACCTTAACAAAATTATGAATGCATGATAGAAGATATTCATTGGTTAGGGTGTTGACACTTATGATTGTACTAATGCATTATGATGTTGTGTGAGGTTGATGTTGTCTGCTAACAAGATATAGGTACATCACAAAAGACAAATCAGGCTCCATGACCATGAAAACATGAAGACAAAGACTCATCCATAATCTTTGTTCTACTTACGAGGTATGTATGACTTTGTTATATTATGCTTAACCTATGAGACATGCAGGTTCTAGCTCAGGATCTCTAAATCATTGAAGAGATTGTTTAGGTATGTTGTACATAACTAAATAGGTATACTAATCCAGGTATGTTTCCCATGAATCTTACCTTGTGTTAGGATCCCTTATATAAGTATACTTGGTATGATTGGCTATGCTTATTCATAAAATTAGTAATCAAGGGATTATGCATATTATGTCTTTTATCTTGATTGATGATATGCATGAGTAAAAGAATACTTCCCTGAAATCTTGAATACTAATTAACCATGACTATACATTTTCAAGAATTTAGAACTATAATGTTTTGATAACATTTAGAACATACTAATGGGTGTATGTTTATGTATGAGATCATGAGGATGACACTTGAACATGCACAGTGGTACAGAATGAATAGAAGTTCAAAAGACATACAGAAGATCAAGCGGGAGGAAACCACACAAACATAAAAGATAAGTATTTGAGTTGTTATTTGAAATAGTAAATGATATTGCCTGTAATAGATTGTATGCATATTTGTATTCCTATAATATATCATGCTGAGTGTAAATATTCATAGAACATTGAACAGTATACTACTAATATGCATATGATTGGTAAGTTGGACAAACATTCCATTGTTGCTTGTCTAGAATGAAACCTCTTTGCTGACATGCTGAGAGTTGTGCACACTCTCGATAGTATGTTCTGGTAGAGATGGAAGCCATCTAGATAGCCACTGTATGCATACAATATATGGGAAAGTGTTGTGCCAAAGTATTGGTCAAAATAGTTGCATCACTATGTAAATGATATCTGTATGCATAATAGGTTACCATGTCAATATGATTTGATGATTATGAAGTATTACTAATCCTATACTTAATTTTGATTTGTAGGAAAGATCATGATGAATGATGAACACTGAACAAGCAATGGATGTTCAACAAGAAGATTTACAAATCAAACAAAATATAGAAGGCTCATGGCTAGAAGATTCTCTTAGAAAGAGGAAGAGAATCATGATGAGATGTTTGCTCCAAGTGGCTAAGATAAGACCATTCTCTTAATAGTGTAATTAAAGAAGAAGTGTGAATCAGGTTCTATATGGTTCCCAGGATCGATAATCAATTGATGAGCTTAATGATCACCATGGGTGATATGGATCTCAACCTTTGCTACAAGGTTGAATATGGCTTCTATACACATATGACATGGATGCAAGAAGGAACTCACCACAGAGTTCGAATGATGTTGAGGCTCATTTCAATAGACCCATCTGATGAGAGATGGCACAGATAGATGACTGTAGAAATGAAATTGAAAGATCTCAGATTGATGCATTACTTTCTAGGTCTAAAAGTATGGAAAGGCTCAGAAGGAATCTCTCTCAACCAGAGAAAGTATGCTGAGAAATCTTGAGAAGACTTGATATGTTGGAATGGCCACTCTTATGGATTCCAACTTGAAGCTGTTAGGAGATGACTCATCAGAGTTAGTGGATATAACTCTGTACAGTCAAATTATTGGGTCATTGATGTATCTAACAAATACTAGATTAGATATATGCTTTGTTGTGAACACCTTGAGTCAGTATCTAGTCGAAACTAGATGTGTTCACCTGATAGTTGCAAAGCATGTGATGAGGCACATAAAGGACACGATAGAATTTGATCTATGCTATCTTGAAGATCATGACTTTAGATGGATAATCAGATGCTGGTTGGGAAGAAAGTGTATCAGACAGGAAGAACACATCAAGAGGATGTTATTGTCTGGGATTAACCATGACCTCGTGGTTTAGCTGGAAGCAGTCTAGTGTGGCTCTCTCAGCACAAGCAGAATATATGGCTGCTTGCTCTGCTAGTTGTGAAGAAGCTTGGCTTCAGGATTGGTTTGAATTAGAGATAGAACCAACTGTGATCTTATGTGACAAATAGAGTTGTATGAAGATGACAAAGAATCTAGTGTTCCATGATAAGTCAAAGAACATAGGGATCTAATAAGATATGATGCAGAAGGAACTAAAGTTTGAATTTGTAACAGGTTACCGATGTACTAACCAAATCTCTACCTCAAGTGAAGAAGTTACCAACATACTAACCAAACCTCTGTCTTGAGTGAAATTTGAATACTTCCGAGACAAGCTTGGTATAGCTCAAAAGGACCCTCCTCGAAAGGGGGAGTAGTATAGTCACTTATGATGAGATTGTCTGATCGAACAACAATGTCGATGATGAGGTAACCTGTTCTCTACACCTAGATACTTAGAAATATTTAGATTTAGGACTCTTATGCTTAGAATACTTTGTTTTACATGCTTTTGATGATAGATGTATTGGTGAGAATACATGCTTTTGATGATAAGATGTATTGGTAAGAACACATACTTTTGATGACACATGTATTGATTAATGTACTTGTATGGTTGAGGATACTTGTACTTGTATTGATGAGAATACATGTGGGGATTGTATCATCCCCGGACTTTGGTCCCTGAATTGATCCGTAGACGTATGGTCTCCGAAAATGAAGTCCTTAATGGACAGTTGAGGGGATTGGATCATCCCTGGACTTTCAGTCCTAAAGAGAGCCGTAGACGTATGGTCTCCGAAAATGAAGTCCTTAATGGACAGTTGAGGGGATTGGATCATCCCTGGACTTTCATTCCTAAAGAGATCCGTAGACGTGAGGTCTCCGAGAATGAAGTCCTTAGTGGACAGTTGAGGGGATTGGATCATCCTTGGACTTTCAGTCCTAAAGAGAGCCGTAGACATGAGGTCTCCGAGAATGAAGTCCTTAGTGGACAGTTGAGGGGATTGGATCATCCCTGGACTTTCAGTCCTAAAGAGAGCCGTAGACGTGAGGTCTCCGAGAATGAAGTCCTTAGTGGACAGTTGAGGGGATTGGATCATCCCTGGACTTTCAGTCCTAAAGAGAGCCGTAGACGTGAGGTCTCCGAGAATGAAGTCCTTAGTGGACAGTTGAGGGGATTGGATCATCCCTGGACTTTCAGTCCTAAAGAGAGCCGTAGACGTGAGGTCTCCAAGAATGAATTCCTTAGTGGACAGTTGAGGGGATTGGATCATCCCTGGACTTTCAGTCCTAAAGAGAGCCGTAGACGTGAGGTCTCCGATAATGAAGTCCTGAATGAACAGGCAGGGGATTGTATCGTCCCCGGACTGAGGTCCCAGAATAGAGCCGTAGACTGGGTCTCCGATAATGAAGTCCTGAATGAACAGGCAGGGGATTGTATCGTCCCCGGACTTCGGTCCCTGAATTGATCCGTAGACGTGTGGTCTCCGAGAAGTGGGGATTGTATCATCCCCGGACTTCAGTCCCTGAATTGATCCGTAGACGTGAGGTCTCCGAGAAGTGGGGATTGTATCATCCCCGGACTTAGGTCCCTGAATTGATCCGTAGACGTGAGGTCTCCGAGAAGTGGGGATTGTATCATCCTCGGACTTAGGTCCCTGAATTGATCCGTAGACGTGAGGTCTCCGAGAAGTGGGGATTGTATCATCCCCGGACTTAGGTCCCTGAATTGATCCGTAGACGTGAGGTCTCCGAGAAGTGGGGATTGTATCATCCCCGGACTGCGGTCCCTGAATTGATCCGTAGACGTATGGTCTCCGAGAAGTGGGGATTGTATCATCCCCGGACTTCGGTCCCTGAATTGATCCGTAGACGTATGGTCTCCGAGAAAGTGATTTTTGATGTGGTTACTTGTATCGGTAGGATACTTGTATTGATGATGTGGTTACTTGTATCGGTAGGATACTTGTATTGATGATGTGGTTACTTGTATCGGTAGGATACTTGTATTGATGATGTGGTTACTTGTATCGGTAGGATACTTGTATTGATGATGTCGTTACTTGTATCGGTAGGATACTTGTATTGATGATATGGTTACTTGTATCAGTGTGGATACTTGTATTGATGATATGTACACTTGTATTGGCATGAATACGTGTACTAATGATGTGGATACTTGTATTGTTATGGATACCTGTATTGATGACGATGATGATGATCGTGAGATGACGATGCTGATGATCGTGTGATGACGATGTTGATGATCGTGTGATGACGATGCTGATGATCGTGAGATGATGATGCTGATGATCGTGTGATGACAATGCTGATGATCGTGAGATGACGATGCTGATGATTGTGTGATGATGATGCTGATGATCGTGTGATGACGATGCTAATGATCGTGAGATGACGATACTAATGATCGTGAGGATCCAGATGTTGATGTTGTTGTAGCTGTTCGAGTGCTGCAGAAGATAAAGACTCAGTACTGAAGATGTTGATGTTCCAGTATTGAAGATGTTCCAGTAACTGCTTGAGTTACTGATGATGTTGAGAAAGCTTCCAATGATTTATAGATGTATCATGTATGATGTTGATGACTCCTTGCTCGTGCAGATGCTGTTATAATATCCTTCTCGTTAAGGGGGAGTGTTGAGATATTGTAACTTCAAAGAATATTATAATTGTACTTTATTATTTCGGAGATGTTTCATTCCTCCGTAAAGATCTTATTGTATATCCGGAGATGTTTATTCCTCCGTCAGAATGTGGTAACTTGGGTTATTAGACTTCCCTAGTGGAGGTCGGCCCTTTATGTGTTATGTGGGTCAAAGGGTTATTAGACCACCCTAGAGGGGTCGGCCCAGTCAGTTGTAGTGGGGTATTTAACCCATGGGTTAAATACGAGCCTACGTGTACTTGTGTAAAAGATGTGTCAGAGTAGTGTATAAATAGAGGAGGTGTGTTCCTCATTTGACATACACTCACACACTTGAGGATAGCACACTTGTGGAGGAGAGGTTTGCTATTGTGGAGGAGGAGATCATGTCTCAGGGTTTCATCTTTGTATATTGCTGGTCATCTATATTGAGGAAGCTTTGCTGGGTTTTCTACCCCATGAGGGTTTCCCAGGATAAATCTCTGTCTCTTGTGTTTATGCTGTGCTTGTTGTTTCTTCAGTGATCCTGTATATGCTATTATTGTGAAATGGAATGTAATGCTGCTATTTTATGTCTTAGCATATTAAATCTTAACAAATAATACCATCTCTATAGGAGTAAAATATAAATATACGAAATACATTCCGAAGTTACATATACATCAACACCTTATTCCCACCCTTCTCACTAATTTTCCATGTCCTCCCCAAATCCCTAACCCCATCAATCTTTATATATTTCTCTCCACCACCCCCTCTCCTCTCCAATAGACCTAATCACCCTCTCTCTCCCTCTCTCTACCCACAACACACCCACTCCTCATTCCCCTATACATATCCCCTCCCCCCTGCTCTATCATTCTCTCTATACCATAACCACTCTTTATCTCTCAAATCATACACCCACCTTCTCTCCCCCTGACCCCCCTCCTCCCCCTACCCCTAACACCCTTCTCTCTCCAAAACCCCATTCCCCTAATCACCTGCCATCTCTCAATCTCTTACTCATCAACCTACCCATAACCCCCATCCCTCCCTCTCTCTCTCTACTCCCTAATAGAACCCCACTCTCTCTCTCTCTCTAACACATGCATATTCACCCTCTTCCTCGCACTCCTACAACTACCTTCCTCCTCCCTCTCTCTATCCCCCATGCTATCCCTAACACTTACTACCCCCCCCCTTATCTCTCTCTCTACTCATAAACCCACCCTATCTCCCCATACCCACCATCCTTCACCTCCTACCCCCAACCCCATATCTTTCTCTGAAACCCCCTTCCCCCTACCACCCCCCCCTCTCTCTCTCTCCTACTGCGACAAACCACCAATCCTCTACATCTCTCTCTATATATCTCCCCTCTTATCCATAAGATCCCCTTCTCACTATGTTTCTCCTAACTCTCCAACCCCCCTCCTCTCCCCTACCTCTTAAATACTTCCCTTACCTCTCTCTCTCTCTCTCTCATTCACCTACCCCTAAAACCCTCTATCTCTCCCCTATCCCCTAACACCCCCTCCCTATGTATTTAAAACACACACACTCACCCCTCTAATCCCACCCCTATGATTAACCACCCTCCTCCCTCTCTCTATATCCCCCTCTTCCTCGTTACCCTTACTAACCCCCTCTCTCACTCAGTTCCCTCTCTCTCTATCTCTATCCCTCTCTCTTATATATAAGCCCCCCTCTATCTATGTTTCTCCTACTCCATCTATTACCTGAAACTAACCACCCCTCCACTACTTATATCCCTATCTACCCCCACATTTCTTCCCACTTCTCCTACTCTCTCCCCCTATATTCCCCCCTTCTCTCTATATTCACTCATCCTCCCCAAACCCATAACAATTTAATCTCAATATCTCTCTCTCTCTCCCCCTCTCTAACCCCTTCTCTCAAATTGTCTTGCTCCTACCCAAACCCCTAAACCTATTGATATTTATTTCCTTCTCTAACCAAACATCCCTCCTCCCTGTAACCCTAATCACCTTTATCTCTCTCTTGTCCTCTCTTTCTCTCTCTTTAAATCCCTACGCATTTTCCTACCCATAACCCCAACCATGTACCTGATCTCTCCTCCTAGTATCTAACAACTCTCTTTCTCTCTCTCTCTTAACCCCCTACTCATACCCCTACCACTAATCTCTCTCTCTCTCTCATCCCAATAACCCTTACTAAATCCCCCACTCTCTTATCTCTCCACCAACCCGCAACCTCCTAACACCCACCCCCTCTCTCTCTATATCTCTCTTCCTCTCTCTCCTAACCCTTACCCCCTCTCTCTATCTTTTATAATCTCCCTCCCCCATACCACTAACCACCATCCCATCTCTCTCTCTCTCTCTCTCTCTCTCTCTCTCTCTCACACACACACACACACATGCACACTCATTTCCCTTCTCCTCCAGAAAACCATAACCCCCTTGATCTCTATCTCTTTCTCTCCCTGAAACCCACCTCCCCAATACTCGTAATCAATCCCCCCACTCTCTCTAGATTCCCTCCTCCTACCCAAACCCTTAACCTCCCCAATATCTCTCTCTCTCTCTCTAACCACTCTTCCTCCCTCTACCACTAACCTCTCTTTCTCCATATACTAATACACCCACCCTCTCTCCCCCTAACACCCCTCCTTCTCATCCTACCCATAAACCCTCTCTCTCTCTCTCCAAAACCCCCTCCCCCTACCACTTATCTCTCTCTCTCTCTCTCTCAACCCCTCCACTCCTATAAAATACCTCCTCTCAAACTTCCCTACTCCTCCACAAATCCAAAACACTCATAACCTATGTATCTCCCCCCCCTATACCCACCCTTCTAGCTAATTTCCCTCCTCCCCAAACGCCTAACCCCATCAATATTTATCTATTTCTCTCCCTCCTCTCCACTACACTTAATCACCATCTCTCTCTCTCTCTCTCTCTCTCTCTCTCTCTCTCTCTCTCTCCACTACCTCATCTCCCTCATTACATGACTCATTTGTCTATATTTCCTACCATATTGGCCTCCAAAACCCTAAAAAACCATTAAAAAGCCACCAAAAAGGCCAAAAACGTTTTTTTTTCCCCAAAATAATTTAAATTTCCTCCAAAAATAGCAAAAACCGTCTAAAAAGGGAATAAAAAATATAAAAAAGAGGAAAAAGAGGGAAAAAAGAAGCAAAAACCCTATACAATTGACCTGAACCACATGGTACCAAAAACCATGGGTCAACACTCCACCACTAAAAACCTATAAATAGGCAATGCAGGCTCTCCATTTCATATCCATGATCTTCCCTATCCTCACTCTGCCAAAATCACTCTCGAAACTCTAGCTTATCATTTGAGCTAGCTTTTCCCATTTGAGTGCCCCTTTTGGCCCATCATCCAAACACCTTCGAGAAGGAGAAGGAACACATTGGAGCATGGAAGCAGCCCTCTTGGACTACTGCAAGAGCTCCACCAACCTCAACACTTGAGGTAAATTTAATACAAAAGAAATTCTTTATCATATTGTCATGTCTTTTTATTTCTGTTAGTGCTCATGCTAGGTTAAATTTCATACTATTTTATTACTTTAATTCACTATTTATTGAACTGCTACTAAGGAGTCCCTTCTCCTTAGTAGGTGATCATTTGCACAAGCTAGGGTAAAAACCATAGCTACAGTTTTGGCGACTCCACTTTTTTTGAATTTATGGTTAAAAAAAAATTTAAAAGTTTTATTTTCTGCAAGTATTTTTCTATTTTCCCCTTTTGGTTGTCCTTTTTGGTAGTTGGGTTTGCTGCCGGGAATCGCGAATTTTTTTCTAACAGCTGCGATTCGATCACAACTTCCATCCTATTTCCTGCAATCTTCCCACGGCTTTCAGCCTATTTCCTGTGATCTCCCTATCGCTTTCAGCCTGTTTCCTGCGATTTCCCCGCAGCTTTCATCCTGTTTCCTGCGATCTCCCCACGGCTTTCAGCCTATTTCCTGTGATCTCCCCGCGGCTTTCAGCCTGTTTCCCGCGATCCGGCCACACAGTTTCGCCATAGACCCACGATCTGTTTTCTGCACTTTTTTACCCTGTTTGAACCCAGAACTTTGCTACAATATTTTATGCACCTGCATAGCCACCTGTTCTATCTGCAGCCATACTTACCTATAGCCTTTTTCTGCAGTTTGCTTTCTGTTCCATTTACAGATTTTTTTTTTAAGTTTAAGCATTTCAATTGAAAAAATAAAATTTTGCATTACAAGTTTAATTTCTGCATTATTATTATTAGTTAGAAAGTCGCCCACCCTGTGGCACTTTTAATTGGGTTCATTATCTCACACGAACACACTCTGTCACCTAATTCAAGTGAGCCTTAAAAAAATAATTAACACAACCAACATTCTAAACCCACTTGGGGAACACATAAGAATATTGTAGTTAGGTAGGACAGGGGGGATAGGAATCCAAATAACACCCCTCAGTCACTTATACTAGAGACATAGTTGTTGTCCATTAGGGAACCAAAATCGCCTAGTATTTTTTGGCAGGGTAACAACTAGTTTATCAGAGGGCCTCTCCATTAGGAGGGTTGAAGTAGACAGACTGGTTCCGAAGGCCTGAGTGGAATATCACAATCCATTCAGTAACTGAAAGCTAACTACTTATTGGTCATTGTGTGGTGATTCCTTTTTGGCCCACACAGTGATAGGACTGGAGCTGTAGATTTACCTTTTCTGGACATGTCATGAATGGGGTATCTTAGTTGTCTTTCTTCTAGGATTGTCTTACCCGGTGTCCCTCTCGGTAGGGAGATACCTTTAGTCACTTGGCTCTACTATCCATATTGTCTAACTTGGATTTCATCACCTTGCAGAGGATATGTCTGGTTGAGTCAGAATACTATTTAGCTAGGTGTTTGCATGCTACCTTACCTCCCTTTGGTCTAGCGAGTCCACTATTTTTATTTTTTAGGAAACCTGCTGCTTGTTGGTATTCTAACCATTGTTGTTAACGCTCCACTTATTGTAGCACAACTGTTACCATAGGCGTTTTGAGCTGATTGTCGGCCTGAGTGCCGTATTTTTTGTGCTCTCCTTCTGCACACTCAATTGCATTGGGTTTTTGAGCTATTTTTTCACTCAACACAACCCCAAGATACTTGACACCATCTATCACCATTGAGTCCCCAAGACATTCTCGGCGCCTCCAGGGTGAGTCCCCGCAGCACGGTTCACTTGACATCACCAGTCATAGACGTAGAGCTTCATCACTTGATACCACTTGTCACAGACCTCGAGCTTCATCACTTGACTCTACTCGTCAATGACATAGAGCTCCGTCACCCGACCTGGATGCCCCTTATTTCACATCTAATTCTTAGGCAGAGTCTGAAAAGCCCACTTACACTGCACCAACCAGCCCCATGGTTGGCATGACATCCAACCCTTTCTTTGTAGGGACCATTGGTGGAGCATCCACCACCACACCCGCTTTGGGTATGCCCTCGATGGGGCCCACACCAACAATTCTGATCACTGTGCCCATTCCAGTGGCTATCATACCCAACCCAACCACACTAGTGACTCACACTACCCTTAGCGGTGCAGGACCATCCCATACTACCTTCGTTCCTCCACATGGGGGAAACATCCCCAACCTGAACCCAACCCCTACACTTGGGGGCATTGGCCCCAATGTGGTCATGACCACCAGTATGTCACATCCTTCTACTAGTTTTCCATTCATGGCTAGTCTCAACCTTCCTGATTTGGCCAGACTGGCCAACGATCCCATTAGACATGACCCTGCGTGGCCTCACATGCCCACCAAGCTCCAATCAGACATCCCTAATTTTGAGGGCAGGGCAGTTGAAGACCCCCAGAACCACATTATGTCCTTCGATCTATGGTGTTCCTCCAACTCCATAGTGGACGACTCTGTCCGGCTCCATCTATTACAATGCACCCTCACTGGCTTTGCAGCCAAATGGTACATTGAGCAGCCCCATGGGACCCATGCCACCTTTACTTCCCTCGCCTCAACCTTCCTACAGTTCTTTCAGTTACCTATCCACTATGATGTGGGAGTTGAGATCCTATTGTCTTGCAGAGAGAATACGACCACCCACATCACTTACCACATTCATGAGTGGCGACAACGCTGAAGCCTGTGCAAAATCAAGTTAGATGACTGTGTCTTCTTAGATTGGTTTCTAAAATCTCTCCTTCTTGTCATTACCAAGGATGTGGCATCCGAACAACCCCAGACCGAGGAAGAGGCCATCCTAAAATCCCAACAATTTGACCTTATTTACGCCCAATCTAGTTACCTCTATACCATCATACCAAACGCCCCCCATGGAAATTCCTCCCGAAACGATGCACCGGGGGCATCCCATGCCGCAGATGGCATCATTAGCCATATTGGCTCTCATAACCAACCCTTTTCCATAGCACATACTAATGCTGGCCCGGACCTTTCGTGGGCTACATCCCACTCCATAGCAACCAATTCATATGCTCCCATAGCCCATAACCACCATTCCCACGGACCACCATGTCCACCTCAGTGTTTCGTCCATACATCCCCTGCTTACATCACACCAGTCGCACCTTAGCCATATTACCACCCGCAGGTCGCGCACACTCAGGTGTCCTCTCAAGCCCCCCTGTTTATTATCTACCATAGGAAGCACCCGCGGTAAACCCACAACCTATCACACAGACGTATCAGCAACCCCCACAAGCTTCACCACCTACACTGCCTCCACCCACTTATTATCCACCGCAGTCTGCTCCCACACCTGCACAACCCCAGAACCCACCTGCCACCCAGGGGAAAGTGTATGCACAAAAAAATCCGCAGGCCAACCAAAATAACCAACGCCAACAAGGCCAACAAAACCTCGGCAAAGGACGTAACCGCGGGAACAACCCCCCTCCAGACCAAGGCGGCCAACCCCCTAATCCCCTAAATAATAATAATAGGGCACCTACCAACCAAAATCCCGACAGGCCACCCAAACAAGCTAAAAACTCTAATTTGCGAACGAACCATCCTTTTTCTATTTGCGGGGTCAATGGCCATTACACACACGCTTTCCCACATTTGGTGTGGGCTCGATAACTCTGGACCGATGATGCCCACCACTAAGGGCACGCGGCACCTCTAGTGCCACCTAACCCCCCACCACCTCAGACTCAACCCTTGGTGTTACATAACCCTTTACCAACCCAAGGTGTGGTGAACACTCAACCATTAGCTCCCCCTGAAGGAAACATGCCTCCACAACAGCAAATCACTTATGCTGCTCCTGATCAACCCATGCTAGACTCAAGTACCCATCACTTGTTAATGATGTCATCTGTCGATGTCAACCTTCAAACCCAATGGAATCAATATGGATCCACCCCTGAAGCCCCTCCCACCGATCAGTAGTTATGACTACCGCCGACCCCATTAGATGGCGCCTCAAAAGCCCCTCGCTTCCCATTTCATCGCATCAACAATAACCCCAATGCTCGCACTGCGTCTAATTACAAAATTATGGATGACTTAGCTCAGTCCCCCACAACCATGTATGCGTTAGAAGTCTTAAAAAAATGTCCTACACAACGCAAGACTTTTCTCTCAGCGATTGGTGCTATTGACCCAACCGATTCACGAATGATGGCCTTTGATTTGGATCTATCTGAACCATGCCTGCCTTCCACATTAGTATTCCAAGTTTATGTATCCATTCAGAATCTTCTCATCCATCAGTGAATCATCAACGAAGGTGCCTCTACATGCGTTATGTCCACATTCATTTGGCAGAAGTTGGGGTGCCCTAATCTCCAGTAGTCCACCACTACGCTACGCACCTATGACGGTCGTTCAGCTCAACCCCAAGGTATCTTAGCTAATGTCCCCATCGAATTGGCTGGTAAAATAGTGCTTATCGACATAGAGGTCATCAACGCCCAACTTGATTATAACCTCTTACTTGGCCGCAGTTACATGTACGCCATGCGGGCGGTTGCCTCATCCATTTTTCATACCATGATGTTCCCCCATGACGGACGCATGGTCAAGGTTGATAAACTCACCTATTATGATCCCAATGCCCCCACTGCACCCGAAAATGTTCTCCCCATGGTTGAACAACCTGTTTGTGGTGCATCTACCTCGTTGGTTTCCTCAGTGGGACCCGGATTTTACCCGGATACACAGATGAACTCAACATTCCAATCCATTCCTCCCCCATCACAGGTGACCGAAATATCTAACTTATGTACCCTCTCCCACAATGCACAAACACCCAACCATCAACCGCCCTTGCTACCCCAACCACCATTAGTACCTAGTCATGTTGGTGTTACACCGATCCACACTATCTCCTTCCTATTCCCTCCTTCGGGAGTAGTAAGCGCCCTGGTTATGGCTACTCTCAGCCTATCAGGGTTAACTTTAGGACTACCTGTGTGGTATATCATGCCTCCCATTTACCCTTTGAGACCAACTGTCGTCCTACAACCGGTGCAAACCATCACCACTACTAGTCAACCACCTCCCGGTGTCACTACTCCTTCCTCATCCACCAGTCCCACCCCTCTTATCAAGCACACTGGGGGCAGAGTCCCACAACCATACACTGCTCTACCCCCACCAAAAATAGTTAAAAATCCCCCGTGTGTTTCGCGCTCCTCCCAAATTCTCTTTGTGTGATGAGTTGGGACATGCTACCCATCAATGTCCACAATTACCTGCATTACAAACATGCAAATGTTTGACGACGACCCCAACATCCTGGTTGTCCAACCTGACGCTACCCCTAAGCCTTGTGATAAATCATTGCGTACCAGCCACCCTTGTGCCATATGCGGTATTTACGGCCACTACTCACATCATTGCCCTGATCTCCTAGATTACAGAGCCACTCTCTATGAGATGAATAACCTAGACCTTGAGATGGTTCCCCCCACCATCGAAGAAATCCACCACCCAAAATCTCCTCCATCAGGAGAGGTCAATACCATTTATATGATCTCTACTACTAGTGACTCCTCATCAACCAATTTGATGACACAATGTTTCCACAATGATGAGGAGATTCTTGAGGCTCTTATTGCACCTGATTACCCTTGGGACGATATGCACCATCGTTCATATTTCCTCCCGGAGGAGTCCTCCACCACCACAGCCACGCAATTTTTGGTTGAGTCCAAAGATTTCCTCCCCACCAAAGTTGACTGGTTTAAAGATCCCATTCCCGCACCTTATGCCTTTGAGGATGGTAACATGGCCAATATCTCACCCACAATCCATATTGATATCTCTGGCTGCCCCTGAACTCATTACTTTGGGAGCCTCTTGCACTGAGCACGAGATTAGAGAGTACAAGAAACTTTTCAAAGAGTTCCGCGATGTCTTTTCCTGGTCCTACACCGAAATGCCTGGTCCTGACCCCGCTATCATAGAACACCACATTGACATGTGGCCAGATGTACCCCCCGTTCGCCAGAAACAGTGCCCCATTCATCCATTAAAGCTCCCCGCTGTTAAAGCCGAGATTGAGAAACTTCATGTAGTAGGTTTCATTTATCCTATTGCATACACCTCTTGGGTTTTCAACCCCGTCCCTATTAACAAGAAACAAGGCACCATCAGAGTATGTACTAACTTCCACGATTTAAACCGAGCATGACCCAAAGACAACTTCCCCATGCCATTTATTGACCAACTCATCGATGCATGTGCGGGGCATGAGGTCCTCTCCTTCATGGACGGTTTCTTTGGGTACAACCAGATTCAGATCCGTAAGGAAGATCAATAGAAGACTACCTTCACTACCCCATGGGGCACCTTTTCCTATCCTGTCATGCCTTTTGGCCTTAAAAATGCTGGCGCCACCTTCCAGCAGGCCATGACCTATTATTTTCACGACTTGGTTGATATCCTACTAGTCTATCTTGATGACCTCACAACACGTTCCAGGAAATGATCAGACCACCTTAATGACCTTTGGCAAGTCTTTCTATGTTGTCGCAAGTATCAGATCTGCTTGAACCCACTCAAGTGTTTCTTTTTCATTCCGGCGGGCCGGTTGTTGGGTTTCATTGTTTCCCATAAAGGAATCCTTGTTGATCCCCTCAAAGTTCAAGCCATATTAGACCTTCCCGTACCACACACGCTCTGATAGCTATAGAGCTTACAAGGGAAATCTAATTTTCTCTGCCGCTTCGCCCTTGATTATGCCACCACAGTCCATGGTTTCTTACATCTACTTCGTACTCACATACCCTTTGGTTGGGATGACCAGCCGCAAACTGTATTCAAATCCCTTAAAAAATATCTCACACAAGCCCCTTTGATCTCCCATCCGGATTTCTCTCATGACTTCATCCTTTACATCTCTACATTCGAACATGCTGTGTCAGGAGTCCTTGTCCAAGAAGATGTTGCTCGCTAGGAGCATGTCATTTATTATGTCAGCCAAACCTTGTCTGGACCAGCCCTACGTTACCCGTATGAAGAGAGGCTGGCCCTTGCCATTGTCTTTTCCGTACAAAAAGTGTGACATTACATTTTACTTAGTCATACCACAGTTGTCGTCGACTCCAACCCCATGGTCTATCTCTTGAACCAACGACTTCTGCAAGGTCGCATTGCTAAATGGGTAATTATCCTCCAAGAATATGACCTAACTTTCTCAACCCCTAAGAGCACTAAATCCCTCATGCTTTCCCAACTCATAACCGATCTACCATCCCTTCTGCTGTTCCCACAAATCTTCAATGAGTTGCCTGACAATCACCTATTCATCATCTCGTCCGATGACCCATGGTACAGTGATATTTTGCTATACCTTCGCACATAGAAGTTTCGACCGGACATGAATCGCGATGGTCACCATTATATCCATCACCATGCCTCTCGATATATCCTCTTGGGAGATGTCCTTTACCGACACGGGGTGGACACTATCCTCCGCCGTTGTCTCACACACACAGAAGCCAAACAAGTTCTCAACAACTGCCATAGCAGTGCCTGTGGTGGACATTTCTCAGGAATGGCCACCGCCCAAAAGGTCATCCGTGCCAGATACTTCTGGCCTACACTCTTTACCGACTGCATCATAGCAGTCAAACATTGCCATAATTGCCAACTTTTTTCCCCTAAGGCTCGGACACCACCCGCCCCTCTACACCCAGTCATCACTATTGGTCCCTTCTGCAAATGGGCCATCGACTTCATGGAATGTAAACCCTCATCCACAAACAGCCATAAGTACATCATTGTCACCATCGACTACTTCACCAAATGGGCTGAAGCCATGCCCACCTTCAATTGTAAAGCCGACACCGCTGCCCGTTTCTTTTTTAACCATGTTATCACACGATTCGGGGTCCCCAAATAGCTGGTCTCAGACCATGGTTCACATTTTGAAGATGCCATTTGACACGAGTTGTCCACTCTTCTAAAGTTCGAACATCAATATTCCTCTGCTTACTACCCTCAAGGGAACAACCAAGTTGAGGCCATTAACAAAATTTTAAAAACCATCCTCTAATGCACTATTGACCGACATAAGTCCAATTGGCATCACATGCTTTTCCCTGCATTATGGGCTTACCGTACATCAACTAAGACCACCACCGGTTTTACCTCATTTCATTTAGTTCACGGTGTAGAATCTATCCTCCCCATCGAGTGTTAGATACCTGCCTTACACATCACCATCGAGCTTCTCTCAGACACCTCCCCACTTGAACAATGTCTGCTATCATTGGAACAACCTGACGAAGACCGTCACGCAACCCTCCAAACTATTGAAGCTGCCAAGAACTGCTCCAAGGATGGTTATGACAAACATGTCCACCCACGAACTTTCCGTGAAGGAGACCTAGTCCTCTCCTATGACCAAGCCCATGACAAGATTGGTAAAGGGAAGTTTGAATCCATGTGGCAAGGCCCTTACATCGTTCATACTTGCGTCGGACATCGGGCATATATTTTAACTGACTCAGAAGGCCACCCTTTGCACAACCCCCATAATGGGTTGTATCTTAAACACTTTTATCCTTAAACAAACCCGCGTCCCCATTGGTTCGTATTGTACAGTTTGCTTTCTTTTTGTTTTTCACTTTTTTACTGCAACTTACACTTGTCCTTTTTTGCATGATCACAGATGGACCATCTTCCACCTTATTACATTGGCTTTGTCGATGGAGCAAGCCGTTGGTCTCCAAACCTGGCCTCTACAGCCTAGGTCTTATATTCCCCTTCACATGAGTTGATCCACCTTGATGGAATGTGCATAGGCGCTACTACCAATAACCAGGCGGAGTATGATGCTGTGACTGGTCTCCTGACTACTTCCCTTCAGATGGGCATATGTCACCTTCATGTGTTCCTTGACTCCCAACTACTTGTCTCCCAGCTCAACAACTACTACCAGGTGTGCAACCCTTTCCTCTTTCGCAAGTTCCTGCGCACAAAACAACTAAGCTGACAATTTGAATCCATCTCCTTCACCCATGTCCCATGAGCTCAGGATAGTGTCATAGATCAAATGGCTAACAACATCCTTGATTGGCATATAAATCACACCATGTAAACCATCCATCATGCATCATCATACCATATCATCACATCAAAAAACATATAAAAATCCCAAAAAGGCTGCATTTACAACAAGGGGCATCCACATGCCTATCATCCAATATTATTTGCATCCATGTGCAGTAACATAAACACACAACTATACAGGGGCATCCACACGCCTATCCTAACACATACTGTTGCATCCATGTGCAATAAATAATACAAAATAAACAGGGGGCATCCACGTGCCTATCATCATACACCACTTGCATCCACATGCAATACACACATATAAGAGACCACAAGCGCATCCACGTGGATACAATAATTATAACCGCAAAAAATGCATCCATGTGCATATCTATATAAATAAACATCAATGTTATACACATGACCTGAGTACCTCAGCACTCAACTATAAAAAAAATATACATACATAGCAAAGCCTCATCACATACATGCCGTAGCTACAAAAAAACCCCGAGTGTCCATACACATCGGGGGGAGTCCTCCATACTCCCCAGTGAGAGTCGTAACCTCTATCACTGCCTGTATCGGTTGCCTCCGACTCCTCATCCCCTGAGGGATCCTGCGCCCTACTCCTCTCCGCTAATACAGCCACCCGAATCACAATCGATCGAAAGTCCCATGGAGCCTTGAGGTAGGCCTCGATCACATCCCGATCTAGGTCCCGCCACCCCTCGTCATTAAACCCCACCAGTAGACGATCTAGGAGAACCCATAGGGACTCCAAAGTCCCCTCAACATCCGATTGAAGCACCTCCCCTTATTTTGGCTAGGCTAGTATAGCTGCATGTCCCCTACGATCTATGTGTCCTTGTGGCGGCCTTGGTCCAACATCTGCATCACATCCGAGAACGTCCATAGTCAGTACCAGCATATACATCTATCAACCCTAATATACAAAAAATATACAATAAAACAATTAAACAGGTTTATACAATAAAACAATTAAACAGGTAGATACATACCATCTGGCCCCCATGCCTTCCCTAGAGGTTGTGGCACCTTCGGATATTGTGTGTAATCCATATCCTTGTATGGATAGTTGTCCAAAATCAGTGGCATCTGTAACCACTAAAGATAGAGATCCCCTGTGAAGTATCTCCTGACCTATCCACCACCCTGTCGACGCAACATCTGTCCCCACCACACCATGAGCGGTTCCCTCATCCCTCCTGGACTAATTGGCACCCACGGTCGTAGTGTCGGTACCCACTCCATAAAGAAGGAACAAAGAAAGGATCCATAGTAGAACCCCTTTCCATCCACCTTCACCTTGCTCAGCTCCAGCTGAACACAGGTAAGGAACATCTGGCCCTAGGCAAAGTATGTGCCATGCAACACTCACTCCACTAACTACATCTAGCCCCCCGACACCCGTTCGGGCGCCTGAGACCCCAATACCCGAACCACATACGTTGCAATCGCTCGCACTATTGGCTCCTACAGGTCACTAATATGAAGTGCATTCCTATGCACTTCAGCATCCAGGACACAATAGCACTCCAACATCTACTCTATGTCCACATCCGTGGACACCCGTGGCTGCCTATCAGCCACCCTACCCAAATAGGGTAGTCCCGTCAAGAAGTATACATCCGCCAGGGTGAGATCCAACCTCTCCCCTTGCACCATGAATGCCTATTTCTCCGGGTCCCAAAACCCTACCAACCTGTTCAACAATAGTCCTGCTAAATGCATCATCGGTACCTGTGCGAACTTCAAAAGCCTGCACAACCCCAAGGTCAACCGAACATGTCGATCCTCCCAGATGAGCTACATCATGTGATCAACGATCTCCTGCTCTCTCCATAGCACAATTCGTATCCTGTGAATCACACAATGAAAACTCATTAGACCCTCATCAAATAAATAACCAATTTCCCCCTCGGTATAACCCTAAAACACGATCCAGTTCACGGCTTTAGGGCCCCATGCCATGATCTCAAATCATGGCTCTTGGGATTTGAGTCGCGATCGCAGATCGCAACTGTCAAGGCTACAATTGTGGTCACAAATCGTGGATTTCGTGACCTGAGTCACGATCTCGGACCGCAACTGTAGAGGTTGAACTCACGATCCAGGATCGCATATTCAGCCTCAGAACTCATGATCCACAATCGCGATTCCACCCCAGACACCCATGATCCACACCCTCATGGACCATACAAACCCCCTTGGGGACCCACCACCTCCCCAAACCCAGCAAAAGGTTAAAGGTATGAGTTTAACGGAATACCTGCAACTCACGGATCTGAAATCGGCCAGTTGGATCATCCAGAAACACCACCTAAGATCAGGTCCACTTTGATCTCCTGTCAAAGTCAACAGTCCAACTAACACTTGTCATGTTGGGTCCACTTACTATTTATAGCCCATTGACTTTTTCTTGTTTCATCCATTTTGGATCCATACGGAGTCCATTCTCTAAACCGTTTCCACTACTGGACTTAGCACGATGAAACCGTCATGATGGTCAACTCGTTTTCTTATTTTTTTCGAACCATTTTTTGAGCATTTTTTCTAAACACCTCTCGTCGCCTCGGTTTGCATGCCACATCAACCGTAGCTCTTTTTTGATATACTTTATGTCATTGGATTCATTTTTCCGCTATCGTTATGATGCTTGAGATCATTTCTCGCTCTCACCCTCAGATTTTTCGGGTATTTTTTCCAAAATGCCCCTGTCACCTCAATTCGCATGCCACCTCGACCGTCGTCTATTCTGACATTCCTTATATCATCGGATTCATATTTTCGTGCCTGTGATGATGCTTGAAATCATTTCCTTCTCTCACCAGAACCTTTATTGACATCGTGACATTTCACCTTGCTGCTGCAATTTTCATACCACAGTGGCAACGGTCGGTTTTTTACACCACCTTTGCATCACAACTTATTCATGAGCCCTTCACTCCATCCATACTGCAGTTATTGTGTTGTTTTGCTACAATTCATCATCTAGCAAGGAGGCCCCACTAGTGTTCCCTCCCCCCCATTCTTGACTCTCATTCGTGTCCCTTGAATGAGCACTTCCTCCTTGCTTGACCATTTCTTTTGTTTGGTATAATTATATCCCTTTTTCAGGCCGAACAAGTCCTTTACGAAAAAGGCACTTAGGGAGTTTCTGTTAAGCTCTTTTTTTACTCCCAAAAGAATGAAAATATCGTCGAGCAATATTGCTTCCTTTCATGCTCATTAAAGTACCTAAAAGGGCATCTATCTAGTATAAGTTTAACCCTTTTCCGGACCTAGTAGACTAATTACGAAAAAGGAATACTCTAGTCACACTGGCTAGAAGAGTTCTTCATTGCATCCTTTTATGCTTTTTCGGGCCTTGGAGACTAACACACGAAAAAGAACCCCCCTAGAATCTTGTTTTTGCTTTCAGACTCTCTAAAATTGAAAGAAACCATGAGCATGCACCGTCCTGGGCTCATACAACTCCACACGACGGTACCAGTCCACTATTTTAGAGTCTTCTTATCGCTTTCAGACTCCTTAAAATTGAAAGCAATCATGAGCACGAACTGTCCTGGGCTCATATAAATCCACACGACAGTACCATTTTGAGCACACTTCTTCCCGCTCCTTAAACCATAAAGAAGTCCCCCCAGTGCCTCTCGACAGCACCCCCAATAAGGTCTCCTTTGTTCAGAGTATTCTGCAGTCTCCTACCATCTTACACCAACTTGAGTATCACTCATCCTGGTCACCATCCCCGATCCATTAAAGCTATGATCCCCTTCCCACCAGTCAGTTTCATATGCTGCCCAATCACCCCCACCATCATACTATGAACAAAGGAAGTTTGAGTCCACCCACTCTATTTTCCCAATTATTCCCCACCCCCACAGTATGTCAGTCCTACCATTAGTACTCTCACACTTCGATTGTCCACCTCGTGCTCCTATCAAGGAAACATCATTGCCTTCCTAGTTGTAGGTCTCCCTCTATCGACAACAGCCCATCTATTCCAGATGATAGACCCAAAGGTCCCTGCGCCTTGGACTCATCACCATCTGTGGTGAGTGCCTACGGACAATTTTGAGAGGAGTCATCAGTGCCTCTCCGAATGGTTTTTTCTCACATGCTCGACTTCAACACCTTGATCACATCGTTGAGAATCGAGCAGGGTATATATCCCTTCAGTTATTTTTTGAAGACCCCAGACTTCCCCTGACTCTAGCACATTGGTGAGTCACCTTGGAACACCCAATTATATGTTCCCATGGATATTCGGGTTGCGTTGGTGATTGTATTCGAAAGCCATCCACTTGTATGCTTCCTTGAGTACCCAGTTCAGTTCTAGTTCAGTGTACCATTGAGGATGTATCACTCCCCATCACTATGATACTACAGTTCATCGGTTCCTCTGGTACCATACTTAGCACCACTATTGATATTCCAGTGTATCAGTTCTTCAGCTCCGACATGGTCAGCCCGGCAGTATGTCCCAGATTTGTGTCCCCTCTGAACCCTTATGATGTACACAGTGGTTCTCCATGTATCTTTCAGGTCCCCATTTTTGGGCCTCATTATTGTTATTTTTACATATCTTGATATGAGCATGGGAATGTTTGCCTCGTCCATATATTGAGATTATTCCTCATCCATTATTGAGGTCATGTATTCTCAGTTTTTGCAATTTGTTCGGGACCGTTGTTCTGGGCTCTAATTCGTTTCTTCTCCTCTCCACATCCCAGGAAAACCATAAAAGACCTATGATGTCTATCGTCCATACGATGAGCTCCTTCCCTCATCTCCCTCATTACATGACTCATTTGTCTATATTTTC
Organism: Larix kaempferi; assembly: GCA_027924585.1. Classification (NCBI taxonomy): domain Eukaryota; kingdom Viridiplantae; phylum Streptophyta; class Pinopsida; order Pinales; family Pinaceae; genus Larix; species Larix kaempferi. Next base: position 610,661 of record BSBM01000886.1, read on the forward strand.
TACCATATTTGCCTCCAAAACCCTAAAAAACCATTAAAAAACCACCAAAAAGGCCAAAAAACCCCTTTTCCCCCAAAATAATTTAAATTTCCTCTGAAAATAGCAAAAACCCTCAAAAAAGGGAATAAAAAATATAAAAAAGAGGAAAAAGAGGGAAAAAATAAGCAAAAACCCTATACAATTGACCTAAATCATATGGTGCCAAAAACCATGGGTCAACACTCCACCACTAAAAACCTATAAATAGGTGATGGAGGATTCCATTTCATATCCATAATCTTCCCTATCCTCACTCTGCCAAAATCACTCTCGAAACCCTAGCTTATCATTTGAGCTAGCTTTTCCCATTTCAGTGCCCATTTTGGCCCATCATCCAAACACCTTGGAGAAGGAGAAGGAACACATTGGACCACAGAAGCAGCCCTCCTAGACTAATGCAAGAGCTCCACCAACCTCAACGCTTGAGGTAAATTTAATACAAAAGAAAATCTTTATCATATTGTCGTGTCTTTTTATTTCTATTAATGCTCATGCTAGGTTAAATTTCATACTGTTTTATTACTCTAATTTACTATTTATTGAACTGCTACTAAGGAGGCCCTTCTCCTTAGTAGGTGCTCATTTGCACAAGGTAGGGTGAAAACCCCATTTACAATATGTATACCTGCAACCCACCCACTCCTCATCCCCCTATCCCTATCCCCCCCCTCTCTCTCTCTCTCTGCTTGCAACCAATCCATTCCTCATCCCCATATCCTTATACCCCCACTTCTCTCTCTCTACCCCTAAAATATATTTCTCTCTCTAATAATACACCCAACATATCCCCCCCTAACCCCCCTCCTTATCCCCCCCTAAACCCACTCCTCATCCCCTTAACCCCACCCCTTTATCCCTCTCTACCCCAGAAGCCCCCAGTCTTCACTTCCTACCCCTACCACCCATCTCTCTCTCTCTCTCTCTACCTATAATATCACTCTCTCTTTACCCCTAACCTCTCATTTTCTCTCCACACCTAACCACTTTCTCTCTCTACTCATCACCCTCCTCTTTATTTTCCTAACATCCCTCCTAATCCTCCTCTCTCTCTCTCTCTCTCTCTCTCTCTCTCTCTCTCTCTCTCTCTCTCTCTCTCTCTCTCTCTCTCTCTCTCTCTCTCTCTCGTGCGCGCGCGCGCGTGCGTGCACGCACATGCGTGAACTTCCATTCTCTCTCCCCAAAATCCCAACGTCCAACTCTTCAACACCCCCTTCTCTTGAATTTCCCTACTCTTCCCTAAAAAAATAAATTCTTGATCTCTACCTCTTCCTATACCCAAATGTCCCTCCTCCCCCTACCCGTAATCATCCCCCAAAAATCTCTCTCTCTCTACTCATAAACCTCTCTCTTCTTCCCTAAAACCCATCCTAATCCCTCTACCCCTAACCACACTCTCTCTTCCCTGAACCCCCTCCCCCCTACCAAGTCTCTCTCTCTCTCTCTCTCTCTCTCTCTCCTAACCATTACTAACACCCTCTATCATTCTCTCTTTCCTATACTCATCCACTTAACCCTAAACCCCAACACTTTATCTCTTCCCCATCCCCTTAACAACCATCCTCTCTTTCTCTCTCTCTCTCTCTCTCTCTAAACCCATACTCATCAACCTACCCATAACCCCCAGTCCTCTGCCCCCATCTCTTTCTCTCTAAACACCTTAATCCTACCCCTACCTCTAACCTCTCTCTCTCTCTAACCCTTACTAAACACTCTCACATTCTCTCTATCCCATACTCCTTCACCTACCCCTAAAAAAGACTACTTTCTCTCTGCATCAAACCCTTAAAACCCACCCCCATCCTCTCTCTCTCTCACTCACAGCACTACTACCACTACTATTAACCTCTCTCTCTCTCTCTCTCTCCTCCACCTAACCTTTACTAACACCCTCTCTCATTCTCTCTCTCTCTCATACTCCTCCACCTACACCTGACCCCAACTGCTTTATCTTTCTCCAATCCATTAACACCCTCTCTCATTCTCTCTCTCCCCTAGTCCACCTACCCCTAACCCACACTAATTTTTCTCTCTCCCAACCCACTAACACACACCCGCTCTCTCTGTGTCTCCCACTAACCCACCTCTGTCTCCGTAAACCCACTCATTCTCTCTCTCCTACTCCCACAATTAACCAACCCCCCCATCTCTCTCTCTCCCCATACTCCCAACCCCCAAATCCTCAACTATACCCACTTCTCTCAAACTTCCCTACTCTTCCCCAAACCACTAAAATATTTATCTCTTCTTCTTCCTCTCCCCAAACGTCCCTCCTGCCCCTACCCTTAATCACCCCCCAACTCTCTCACTCTCTTTGTATCTCTCTCTCTACACATAACCCCCTCTCTTTTTCCCTAAACCCACTCTCTCTTCCCTAAACCCCCTTCCCTCAACTACCTCTTTCTCTCTCTCCCAACCATTACTAACACCCTCCCTTATTCTCTCTCTCCTATACTCATCAACTTACCCCTAAACCCAACACTTTCTCTCTCCCCCAACCCCTTAACAACCACCTATTATTTCTCTATCTCTCTCTATAAATCTAACTCCCATCTCTCTCCGTCTCCCTAAACCCCTACTCATCCACGAACCCATAACCCCCACCCATATTCCCCCATCCCTTTCCCTCTCAACCCTCTAATCCTAACCCTACCACTAACCTCTCTCTCTCTCACTAACCCTTACTAAAACACTCACATTCTCTCTCTCTCGTACTCCTCCACCTACCCCTAACAATGAATGCTTTCTCTCTCTCCAAAACACCTAAGACCCATCCCCCATATCTCTCTCTCACTCACTTCATTACTAACACTACCATTAACCTCTCTCTCTCTCTCTCTCTCTCTCTCTCTCTCTCTCTCTCCTCCACCTAACCCTTACTAACACCCTCTCTCATTATCTCTCTCCCACACTCCATCTACACCTAACCCCCACTACTTTCTATTTTTCTGACCCACTGACACCTACCCTCTCTCTCTACTTCTATCCCCCCCTCTCATCTCTCTCTCTCTCTCTCTCTCTCTCTCTACACCCTACCCCTGCTCTCTCTCTCACCCAAATCCACACCCCACCTCAAGTACACCACTCTTCTCTTTAACTTCCTATTGATGCCTAGAAAATCTCAACATCAACAGTAGGGATTCTGCACGGTAAATAATCCCAATTATATCATTCATCATTTGGTGTAGGGAATCTGTCAGATTTATGGTTTGGCTACCGTTAGGGTGTTTGTTTTAAAAGTTTAACAGTTGCGGCCTGGTCCATCGTTTATATAATTTTAATTTAAGTTATGAAATGCAAGTGCCCTATTAATGCATTTAATCTATAACTGACAGGCAGAAGCCTCGGCAAGTGATGTGTAGGTTCTTACCTCCCATCTTATCACTCCTACCCAATAAACTCATTTATTTATTATCTAAATTACCTATCCTATCCCCACAGGGAGAAAATTTAAAGTGAGAGTAATAAGCTGAAATGTTTAGGTAAATTTGACAGATAGCCATTAAAATAAACATTCACATTTCCAGCAGAAATTATCAAAGATAGCTCTTATTTCTATTAAAGCAATTTATTACTCTGTTACACATAAACATTTGCATGAAATAAAGAAACCATTCATCATCATTGAAATAGTTCGACAAAATTAGAAAGATCTCACAGTATGATATAAGTAGAAAATAAAAAATTTTGTTCCAACAATCACACGTTCTAGGAAAACATTAGTGCAAGATTTTCCCCAGCGAATCAGTCTTTCTCATTAGCAAAGAAATAGTTATTTTACAAAATGCTTCTAGCATCTAATTCACCAGCCAAAATTCCTTTTACAAGCCTTCTCACCATATATTTATATTAAGAAAAATTGTCTCCATATGGTTGTTTGGTTTACCTACCCTAACCTTTGGATTCCCAAAATTCATCCTTTAGTGTTTGCACAAAGAATATTACAATAAAATACAAAATATTAATTTCCAACTAGCCTTTCTATATTAGAGATATATTTGGCCTACATGTCAGTATCTCCAGACATAATGTTACATTGTGTGGGTTCCAATACTTTCAAAGTTGTCTCATGATGCGACGACTCTCTTTCCACACTTTTCACTCCTTCTGTTGCTGTTGTGTTGTTGTCCTCCAAAAAATAAGCATTGATGGATGCTTGCCAAATGTATTGATGGAGATCTTGTCCTGTCAACAAGTCTAGTTTTTTAATGTAGTATAGGTCATCCTTCAACGAGTTCTGCAACTCCATCAAATCTTGGTCCCTGTGAGGAAGCTCATCCAAAGTTGGAGGTATAGCAAGCTGACATTTTTTGTGAATCCGATGAATCTTCTAGTAGAAACCTACACACTTATCGATAGTTTTATATATTTCATTGTTTATCCTCTTGCCATCTTTTCTGTAAAACTCAAGAAGACCTATGTCCAAATTTGAGTCTGCATTCGTCTTTTGAGGCAACTGATCAGGGAAATCTGATTTCCCTTCTCTCCACTTCATTTGCTTCTTAATGTTAGTTGCAGTGTTCACTAATCTTTGCCTAATCCTCATCGATTCTACACCAATCTATTTCATCCTCACTATCATTATTTTCATCTTGTATACCTCCTCAGTGATCAATCCCTGTGAGTGACATATTTTCTCCTGAATGTTACATGACTGCTCATGGAAAGGAGTCATGTATTTCTTCTTACTATTTTCCAGCTCCATCTGTTCTATCATAGACTCCTTTTCTTTAACCAATTCTTCCAGCTGAGCTTCCAATTATTCGACTTGCTACTTTGGAGCTGACTCTCTTGTTTCCAATTCATTGATGCGGGCTTCAAAGTCGCTTTTCTTGCCCTCCATTATCATTAAATGAACCATCATTGCATATTTCTTTGCATCCAGGCCCTGATAGTTAGAAAGTAGTCTATCCTTTTCTGTGATTATGGCCTCATACTTCCTTTTCAACTCTATACCTTCTCCATGTGCCTTTACCAAGTTATCCTTTAACTTCAACATCTTTCCCTTGTTGCACTCGATATCATTCAACAGCCGGTCAATGTTATCGACACTTGCTTGTACAACTGTTATACTTACATAGGATGTGAATTTAGGGTCTCTATGAGTACCCTCCATGATCGTGTTTTCCTGGACAGTGACAACATCAGGATGGGAACCTGCTTTCAATCTCTTCTCTATCCTCCTTGTGATGGTCTTTCTCCTTGAATAAAAAATAATCGTGTCCAATTTGGACACGGTATGTTGCTTTGATGGAGTGAAAGGTGTAAGCCCGATTTCTCTATGTGGGAGGTGACCTACAGTCAACATGACACCTGATACTTTAGGTGGGTCTATGTTCATGTGTTGTATATTTGAGCTTCACCTTGAGTTTCCATGCTTTCCACAACTTCCTCTTGCATTTTTTCCTCTTATTTTCTTTGTCGCTCTTCTTCTTCTCTTTGCAACTTTTGATCCTCCTCTTCTTTCTTCCTCTCTACTTCTTCCTTCAGCTTCTGCTCCGCTTCTTCCACTTGTAGCCATATAGCCTCTTCTTTTTCCTTCTGCAATTTTGCCTCCATTGTAGCACTGACAGTTTTGCTAGAGTCGGCACCGCTTCTCTAAACAAAATGTTTGTTCAGCTCAATCATATTTCTTTTTCTTATGTAACTTTGTTAATAATCAAATTAACACCCTTAACCAAGTGAAGGAAGAAGTATATTTTTACTATGCGCCTGCAACATGAAGACATAAGACAAGTACAGAAGAGAACAGTCCTCTCTAATATAATCACTACTTCCATAACTGGAAGGATTTAGTGAATAAAGAAGGAGCCCAAAGAGACAAGGTTCAGTGATTGAACTACTCAGTTGAATGCTCAAATCTAGTCTCCATCAATCAACCGTGAGAATAAATACACAATATTGCATTAATTGTACTTAAATAAGTTGTGACAAATCCTAAAAATACTATGGAAATTAGGTTTTTAATAAAAAATCATGAAAATGAATTATCCCACATTGAAAAGAGAAACTTGAGAGCCAATTTCCCAATGCTAGAAAACAAAAGGAATTTGGGGCATGGTAGGAAGAGGCAAAAGGAAGAGAAAAGGCATGGTGGATATATTTGGAGGATTAGAAATCTTGGAATCTTTATCAAAGGAAAGGTTGGAGAAAGGATATCTCATGGAAAAGGAGAAAGGATGCACACCAAGCTAGATTACAAGTATGTATCTTCTTCTTTAGCATAATATGAGACAATTCAATTCTCTTCTAAGTCATGATTTTAAATGTGTTAGGGGTTGATAAATGATCGTGGATTTCTGATATTCAAGATTCATATATTTCATAGTAATATATATGTTTTAAAGTATATCTAATACTACCTTAAAAGCTATTATCAGATTGACGACCATACTAGTTGATTTTTCTTGAATTTTTTTTATTTTTCTTCCAAACTTTTCATTTTTGGTGTTGTTGACGCAGAGTTTATCAATAGGGGTTCACTTTGCACTGTCGCAACCAAACTATCAACCTAAATCCCTTATACAATGACCCAGAAAGGTGTAAGCCTTTCCAGCCACACTTGCAGAGCAAGTGCAGTCTCACCCGAGGTGGATAAGAGGGCTGCTGGAGCCAAGCTTCTGCAGTTGTGTAGAGGATATGTGCACATTACCTTCACACTAACCAGAGATTATCACATTCATAGCATATTATTAACTATTCATTCGCATCATAAATCAATCAGAGTCTCTAACACACACATTTAGGACATACTCAACAACATATTCGCATCAACCAACAAAAAATATTCACATAACCCATTATTCATCATCGCATCATTTCACAACAACAAAATTCATATCATAACCGAACATCCTCATTCATTCATCAAAACCTTGTAGAAATTGTCAAGTCATCATATCGTAGATACAGAATGAACCCAAAAGATAGGAAGAATCTCCAAAACTTTGATGCCTTTAGGCTTACAATCCTACTCTATTTATATTTTTCTATTCTATTACAAAGTGGTCCACATGGCTGACTTGACTAATCTAACAAATACTATGCTTCTGCAAAAACGACAAAAGTCCTTTTTCCGCAGAATGACCCTTTCGCACCTGTTAGCTTCCGCACTTACTGCGGATCTATCACGTGCTTACAAGTGTTCTAACCTTTCATATCTACTACATATTTTCCTTAAGATCCCTTCAAGAACCTATGCTATAGGTTTATAGGCTCCAAACTGGCCTAGGTCCACTTCTACACTCCCAAAAACATCAAAGATGAAGCTAGATTTCAGCCTCCTTTGATAGAGAGTGCATTGAAGGGTTTTTCTTGAAAATTTCTTCATTTTTGGTGTTCTAAACTTTTAGATATACTCTAAGAATGGCTTAATATCCCTTCAAGAACCTATGTTGTAGGTTTATAGGCTCAAAACCAGCCTATGTCCACTCCTACACTCTCAAAAACTTCAAAGATGAAGCTATATATCACCTTCCTTTGCTAGAAGTGCATTGAAGGTTTTTCTTGATATTTGTGCCCAATTCCTTTGTTTTGATGATATTTTCTTATTCTAAGGGCTTAGGAATCCTTGATATTAGAGTGCATACCTCATTTTGATCCTCCTTAGAAAAAATATTTGGGATATTTTCAAACTTTTGTAAGCTTCAAAGCCTCCTTGTTTCAGATTTGCATGAATTATTGAACTAGTTTTGAGATCTCTTTGTTTTGGCGTTGTTTGGTGCCTATATTTTTGCATTTTCAGACCTTATTAAGGATTCTAAATATTTTAATATTATTTTATCACTAAATTTGAAAATTTTTGAAGAGTTTGGGTTAAGATCTTTAGATTGGCAATTTTCCTCCCAAAACCACTAAAAATAGCCCAAATTGTCATTTCTTTCCAATTTTTTTTTAAATTGGTGTTAGATCCACTTGATTAAATCCATATTTTTCCATTAGGTCCCTGATTGGATAGTATTGGGACTGATATTTGAAATAATTTTGACTCCTTTCATAATTTGCAAATAACAAAAATTAAAAAACAAAAACATGAAGAACCTTTTAAAGACACCTAGTTTTGAATTTTCATTGTTTTAGGGCACTTTGAGGATTTCTTTTTGTACTCACAAAACTTCACAAAGATTTTAAAACTTCTTAGGATCAGTTTAACACTAGTTAAGGAAAATTTGGGAGGGTTTGAGCTCCTTATATTTGGAATTTCTTACCAAAAACCTCCAAAAATGGCCCAAATTGACATTTATTCCAAAATTTTCTTAAATTTGTGGTAGATTCATTTGCTTAAAGTTATATGTTGTTGTTGGATCCCCGATTGCATAATATTAGGACTGATATCTAAATTTTTTTAATTCATTTAAGAGTTTGCAAATCACAAAAATTGAAGAAATATCAAGATTTGTTTGAAGAACCTTAAGACCCTTTAACTGTTGGATCTCATGAAATTGTTTATTTGAAACATGACACCAAATATCAGTTATAACAATTTAAAATATCATTTAAACACATTTCGAAAATATATTTGCATTGAAAAAAAAATTAGAACATCACACTTTTAGTTATTTTGAAAACAATTTTCTTCCAAAAGCAAAAACAATATTTAATTAGTCAAATTTTGTTTTCGATCTACAAGTATTTTCATTATACTCCTACATGATTAGAGGAAGTTGTAGATTTAGATCTCAATTTTCTTGTGATAAGTTGTGTCCGAGCCACCGTATCCTCTTCACTTGGGCCTTTGGGTGATCTTGTGAATGAGAGAGTGGATCTCAAGTGTAACAATCTAGGATTTGATTTTTCAAGCATCTTATTTTCGAGCCACCATATCCTCTTCACTTGGGCCTTCGTGCAATCTTGTGAATTAGAAAGTAAATCTCAAGTGTAACAGTATAGGATTTGATTTTTCAAGCATTGTTCTTTTGAGCCACCATATCCTCTTCACTTGGGCCTTTGTGCGATATTGTGAATGAGAAAGTGGATCTCAAGTGTAAGAGTCTAGAATTTAATTCATAAGCATTCCAAAGGGATCAGCGTATCCTCTTTGCTTGCACTCTCGGGTGTCCTTGCAAATGCAAAACATAGATCCCCCATGTAATAGAATTAGATTCATTTTCCACTGAGATATATGTTTGGTTTATAACGATCTTTGAAATCAATTAGTATCCATATTTCAGAAGAACTGTGCATAAAGATACAAGATCTACCAAAACATTTTGCATGTTTGAAAGACACACATGAACCTCTAACCTTTCATTAGTCTAGAATATTCATCGAATTGAAAAGGTAGAGTAGTGAGCATATTGCATTATTTGGTTCATGTTTTTTTATTCAACACACCACCAGTTTCACTTCTACTCCTAAAACTAAGAAAACTACCATTAAAAATTGGTGTTTAATCTAAAAATTGACCAACATTTGATTTTCAAATCACCAATAAGAATAGGTTAGTGCCCTGGATTAGGTTTGGAGAGTTAACATTCCTGGGATGCAAAACTTTTGAAACTAGCATTGATTATTGAGAGTTTAAATCCATTAGTAGCAAAAAACACTTGTCGGGAAAGTGCTTCTAACACACGTGTTAAGCACGAGGTCAATCTGGATAAGTAAGGGTGGTTCCCCCCTCTTGATTTTTTAGTGGGACATGAGCTCATAAAGGAATTCTATATGAAGTGACAATTTCTTGGGGTGACATCACTTTTCTAGAGTACCTAGTTATGAGAGTTGTCCTCGACTTACAACTATTCCACCCGACCATTGATTGTGAAGTGGTATCTTTAGTTTCTCTTCCTAGGATATCACATAGGCTATTGTAAGTGGGGAACTCTGACAATACCTGAGACAAGCTTTGAATATTTTACTCCTTAGGAGGGTGATTGGTCAGGAACCAACACTTACACCCCCGACGATTAAATTTTATTGTAACTGTTTCTCATACCTTCACTGCTAGCAATTGTTTGAGGCCTCATATACCTCAACAACTACTAGTTTCAGAAGGCCCTCTAATCCACCTTTTCACTGAGCTTCGGCTCTTTGGAAAAGTAGTTTGCTTGCTTGGATCCATAGGACTTTTTATTGTGTGGACACTTTTTTATTTTTTTTGAGTCTAGACTGCCTTAGGATTGTTTGATTTTATTTTTTGATCAAAATATTTTTAAACACATCCTTTTATCAAGTTATTCAAATTGTCTACTCTCCCGATCCACCAATCACGGTAGCAGCGAGGTGAGTCACCAGAAACTTAAGGCCCGACTACATCATGGAGAGGGATACAAAACACCCAACCTTTGGAAACTGAACAACTTCTAGATTCAATTAACAACAATAGAGAAGAACAACATCAAACAAATATTGAAACATCAGCTACCAAGGAAAACACAGACATTGTTAATAATCTTGCTCCATTTGAAATTGAAACACTATAGAAAAATACAGCTACTCAGGTAAACCCACCTTTGACAAATATTTCAGAACCAGTGGTACTTCACATCAGTGAGCCACTTGATTACATCAATCCTCTTTTTGGATATTGGACTAATATGTAAAATCCCACAATTGACCTTATGGATTCATCAGGAGCACAAGTGACTACATCATCGCAACCTCAAAAAGTTGTTGGAGGTAGAAATACTTCCAATTTGGCCTCTACATCAATCCCAACAGTTAGTATGCCTGCCATTAGCACAAGTTCAACTAGCATTTCCATGCCAATTGGCACAGTTTCGGGTTCCAATGCTAGAAGTACAACCAATTCCTCTATAGGAATCCCTATTGTGGCATGTGCCTTACCAAATTTGGATTTTCCATATGGTTTGGCTACTCAAGGTAAAAGCAATCAAGGAGTAAACAAAAATCCTCTTGGTATACCTAACATTTTTCCAAGTTCTACTTTTGGGGGGAGATCCTTCACCATGGAATGGTAATATTCCCGACGGAAGCAATGAACCATGGAACATTTATGCCATTCGGGGTTATGCTCCACAAATTAGTGGAAATTCCCCAGGGAGTTATCCTCCAACTTATCCTAGCACAATTCCTAGGGGAAATCCACCTATCAACCTCGTTCCACAATGGAGTGGGGAGGTTTCAGGGAGTATCCAATCTTCTTGGGGCCCACCTTCACAAGGAGGAAATCAATATTGGAATGATTATCTAAACCAAGGAAACGATCAATGGTTTGGTCATATTCCGGAAAGTAACCAATATTTTTGGGGCTTACCTCCGCAAGGGGGAAATCCATCCATCCATCCTATTCCAACATGGAATGGAAAACATTCAGGAAGTAACCAATATTTTTGGATGCCACCTCTGCAAGGAGGCAATCAACCTTTCAATGATTTTCAATCCCAAGGACAATCGCCATGGGGTGGTTGGGATCTAGGAAGTAACCAATATTCTTGGGCCCCACCTCCGCAAGGAGGCAATCCACCCATTGGTCATGTTCTAGGAAGTACCCAATATTTTTGGGGTCAGTCTCCTCAAAGAGGAAACCCACCTTGGAATTCTTATCACACCCAAGGACCACATCAATGAAGTGGTCAGGTTCTAGAAAGTAACCAATATTTTTGGGGCCTAACCCCACAAGGGGGGAATACAACCATTAACCCCGTTCCACAATGGAGTGGTCAGGTTCCAGGAAGTAACCAATCTTTTTGGAACCAACCTACAACACCTGCATTTGATCCAGCTAGGCCACCACATGGACCTCAAGCCAACGGTATGGTGGATTCTGTCAACCAACTTGAACAGATTACCCAACATTTGGGACAAGTTTCTATTCAAAATTCACAACCCACAACTGGTCAGGCAATGCAGCAACCTGCTAATCCTTCCAACACTTTTGACATCCTTATAGTCTCATCCATATACCTTAGAGGAAATAGGAAGAAGTATAAGGGTAAGCAAAGTGCTAATCCTTCCCAGAATTCTGAAATCCTTATAGTCCAATCTGAAGACCTTAGGGAAAAGAAGAAAAAGTACAAGAGTAATCACAATGCTAAATATGGGAAAAGAGAAGCACCGAACATGATTCAATGCAGTGGGAAACAAAAACCCAATATTTTGACACTGATACCCCTACCAGGGGAAAACTAGCCAACCCCCCCGCAAGGAGGAAATGATCCAAATGCCAATGTCTTCATGTGTGATCATGAGGTGAACATTCAAACAAGAATTGATTCTTATTATGTCCCTCCTAGTACATCATATCAATCGGTATCATAGCCAAGTGCTTATCTCTACATTGAGAAACCATCCATAGACTTAGTACCACACCCCCACAAAGGTGTTCTATGTAGAACAATGCATAATCCTAACATGCGATCTCCTCAGAATAGTAATGTTCTTGAGGACCTAGGTCAAGTACCATGTGCCATCTTGGCCTTGGAGGTATTGCAATGTCGTCCTGTGTAAAGAAAGGAACTATTGTTTACAATTGGCGTTGTTTATCCTTCCAATGCGACTTCGATCACATTAGACATAGACCATTCAATATGTAGGATCCTTCTGAAGTTGCTTTTCAGATTAAAGCAATGACTCATGGTAAGAACCATTTTTGAACCATAGTAGATGAAGGGACCTAAGTTTGTGTAATGTCATTTAAATTTTGGCAAGCATTTGGATCACCCCTATCTACCATAGAATTTTCATACCAAGCTACTCGAATAGCTTCGGAAGATTCATATCAAAATATTCCCTTGATGGAAGAATATGATTTGGTTACTTGGCCCATTTGGGCTGTGAGATATCCCAGCTCACATGATTTCTTGGATTACATTTTACCATCAAATGAAGATATCCCTGAAGTTGTGAACATTTGGTTGCACCCACCTAAGGACATATTTTGTGGGGCCACTGGGAGCATAATTGGATTAAATATACCCAAGTATAGGAGCATGATTTGCATGTTCCTAGATTTGATATGGTATATTTGGAAGCTTGCATATAGGTTTAGGCTATCCCTTTATGAAGATGCAGTTGAACATTTTGCAACCCAAACTTGCCATAGGGTCGAACCTGTTGGAAATTTGTGAGTTAGCCCTTCATATATGTATTTTCCACCATTCCGACAGAAGAGCCTAGTGAACATGGGACACCCTAGTCAGCACCCCATTTCCATTTTGGTGCGCATGCTTAGTTATTCTCGTAGGCCCGAGAGCCCTATTAGTCCCATCATGACTTGGAGTTTGAGACCACATATTTCTCTTTCATACATTTCTAACCATATCCTGATGGGCTCCCAATTTTTTGTCATTTTACATAATCATGTGTTAAAATATCCACTTGAACATCCGTGCAAATTGCTTCGTTGCTTATTTCTTATGTTGCTTATTTTCCTTTGCAGTCACTTTTTGTTACATGATGCATATAAACCATTGCTTCTGTATATTTGACCCATACCCATGGAGGAAACATCTGTAAGAGTGTACATAACTAGCTCAGCCCTTGTTTGCAATATGTATATTTTCCTTGGCCTAACCCATTCCCTTGGAATTAGGCGTATGCCCTTGAGACACTCATTTCCTCTAATGTATCATAGCATGATTTAGTCTTTTTCAAGCTAATAAATGAAAAAGGTTAAAAAAATTAGAAAACACAAAAATCCAAAAAGAGGGAGAATTGAATCATTTCATATTATATCATTGAAGAAAATGGAAACATGTAGTCCTTTTTGCCCTTGAACATGGCACATAATTTGGTAGCCACAGTCTGTACACCATCTACATTTTCCTTAGGAAACTGTACCATTATTTTGAACAGATCTCCACCGATGGGTTATCCTTCCCGTCACCAATGGAGCTTTCATTAATGCATCTGTTATTGGAGGATTTCATAAAAGTCGGTTACTCAAAGTCCTATGTTTCCAAGTGTCCATTCTGTTTGGTGTTATGTGTTCAAGGGAAGTTCAAACTATGTCAGCCATTTCTCAAATATTCCTGACCAATCAAGTTGGCCTTCCTTGTGTTAGTATATAGTGTTGGATCTCGTAGTTCTATCAAATTATATCAGACTATTGATTTTTTTTTGTATCAGTTGATGTGGGATGCATTAATGCCTTCTTTCCGATGGATCTGTTCCTATTGACACCAAACCATCATATAGGAAATGGATCTAGAAACCTAGGAGTACCTTGGATCTTGCAGTCATCAGCAACAGGTTTCCTCGCAAATGACAGTGGGTATACATCAATGACCCCTGATTATTTGATTCTACAAGTGTTTGACTTCAGAATATCTATTCGCACTTGCCAGTTTGTACTCAATACCTTATAGTCCATCATCATTATCGGTGGGTCTCTTCTCATTTGTTAACGGTATACATCAATGAGCGATAATCAGATGGTGTTTTATTATGCTTGACATCAATTCATTTATTCGCATGATATAAACTTGTACTATCGTCGATTTGTATTGAAGACCTTGGGAAAATTAGTTGTATCACTCATCGATGCACTGCCCGAGTTGCGCAAGATTAAACTACCATGTCAGAAGTTCGATGAAGACCTTTTTCCCACACTCATCAAAGTGCATGTTTACACTTCTGAAAATTTTACTTTTGACATGGATTCACTGTGTATTGCTTGTGGCCATACTTGTTTACTACTGAGCATGGGTATGCTTGCCTCCAGAAGATATCATATATTTTACAAATTGCTATGTTTGACTTACAGGTGTTTCCCTGAATCCTGCTCCCGTGAGCTTATCCTTTCCTCATCCTTTCTTTGATCAATAAAGAGTATCAGTATGACGAGTATCAATTTTGATAATGTATTTTGGCCCTTATCTCTGCTTTGGAACTCACACATTAGGGGGCATCTGTCAACAGTCAAATTAACACCCTTAACCAAGTGAAGGAAGAAGCATATTTTTACTATGTGCCCGCAACATGAAGATAAAAGACAAGTACATAAGAGAATAGTCCTCTCCGATCTAATCACTACTTCCATAACTGGAAGGATTGAGTGAATAAAGAAGGAGCCTAAAGATACAAGGTTCAGTGATTGAACTGCTCAATTGAAGGCTGAAATATAGTCTCCATCAGTCAACCGTGAGAAGAAATGAACAAGATTGCATTAATTATACTTAAATATGCTAAATTTGTGAAAAAAGCCTAAAAATACTATGGAAAGTGGGTTTTTAATCAAAAATCATGAAAATGAATTATCCCACATTGAAAAGAGAAGCTTGAGAGCCCATTTCCCAATGCTATAAAACAGAGGAATTTGGGGCATGGTAGGAAGAAGAAAAAGGGAGAGAAAAGGCATGTTGGAGATATTTGGAGGATTAGAAAGCTTGGAATCTTCATCAAAGGAAAGGGTGGAGAAAGGATAGATCATGGAAAAGGAGAAATGATTCACATCAAAATAGATTGCAAGTATGTATCTTCTTCTTTAGCATAATATGAAACAATTCAATTCTTGAATTCATGATTTTAAATGTGTCAGGGGCTGATAAATGATTATGGATTTCTGAAATTGAAGATTCACCTACTTCATAGTAATATAGATGTTTTAAAGTAGATCCAAAACTACCTTAAAAGCTATTATAACACTTCCTCATCCTTGTTGACGTAATCTGCATATTCATAATGTATCTTAATTGACGCACAATGATCAACAACCTTCTTATCGCTTTCATTTCTTGCGAAACTATTCTCCCAGAAATGGAATGCTTCTATATCCTTCATGAAAGCTTCGACACCTTTAACCTTGGAAAATTTGTAGGCCCCGATACAAAAGGGTAACGCTCAAAAGGAGGCCTTCTTATTATCATGCAAATAACTTCCAATCCCATTAATGAATACCTGCCTTATGACCTCTTTGTGGACTACAAAGTCTGTTGCATACTTTGGAATTAGAGATGGAGCTCTAGAACACCCATACATTCTGATATAGGTTCCTTCTTGTGAAAAATAATAATCCTCGTATTCATTTATTACTGCCATTGCGTTTTCAGATAGGCAAATTGGTTCCTCATTGAAAATTAACCATTAAAGGGGAATGATCAACTCTTCACAGATGAGTTTGTATTGGCTCGCATATCTGTGGGCCCATGTGATATGATAAGCCACATGGACAGGAGATTCAACCTGATTCTAGATACACCTCAGCTTAGGAAACGGGTACCTGACCAGTATGCAGTCCATACGATAGGAGGACATGTAAAATTATACTTTCTTCTGAGTTAATCCTCCCTATGATACTGCTATTGTTGATGCTAGGTTATTTGAGATGATGTACTCCCAGTAAAACATAGTGTCATGGAAGGCTATGTGATAAATCAAGGGTACTGAATTTATCTTGTAGATGCTTCCATTTGGTCTCCTAAAAATTTTGCTTATCATTAAAGCTATAATCTTGGATGGGGTTCTCCAACTTTGGGTATCATACTCCCCACTTACTTCCTGCCTTAGTTTTTTCTCAGGGATTACCATTTTTATTAACATAATCGAAATGGTCCATGTTTACACCCCTGATCCAATATTCGATCATCAAGACCTTGGGTGGTAGAAATTCATATGTTATTGTTATGTGTCCTGGATGGAGAGATGAAAATCCTTCCCCTTTCGTGTTAGAAATGATCCTTGCACCAACATCCAAGTACGGCAGGATCCATCCAATAAATTCTGAGCAAGGAAAAAGTTTAGGGCGTGTGGCTGCTTTGGTGAGGCCTGATTTCTTAATGTTTTGGTGTAAATCCATCTCTTCGAGAGATGCCTCAGGTATGTTATGGTCTCGTATTATCTGATACAGTTCTCCCCACCTATATTCTGGGGTGCCTCCTGTTACTGCTCTAGTATCTTCGAACATAGTCTCCATTGGGGTGTCAATCACCACTTCTATGTCTAACTCCTATTCAACTGTCTTAGACTTTCGCTTACTGGTTCGTCTCTGCATTTCTGAATACTGCAAGACATTGGGATCAATGTATAAACAAATCTTACAAAAAGGTAATCTAGAAACTTTATAGCACACAAACTGAGTCAAGCAATTGAATACTTCCATGCTGCCACACATATGTTGCTAAGGTTTTCTTTGCTTCAGCGGTATGTAGGTGTGTGGAAATTAATACGCAACCAAAAATGTATGAGACATCATTTCAAATATATCCTTTCCAAATATTTCCATTAATTTTAGTCAACCACAATATTCATGCTTTTGATGATTTGGTAAAATAACTTTCGAGTTACTCAAACAATGTTGCTTTGCAAGTGCGTATAGAAACTTATGATGGATTCTGTCAAAACTTGTGGGATTATAAAATCAAAACCACTAACTTTCCAGGGATAACCATTATGGGAAAAACTTGTCACTGAAAAAGTCTACATGGGAAGTTCTGTGCAGGGTTCTAATAGACTGAACGGCTTCGTTGTTCACAGCCAAAAAAAAATATGGCTAAAACCAATTTCCTATCATGGTTGTAAGGGTAAAAGTTATGAGTAGCTCAAAAAGGAAATACACAACCACACCATATGAAAGAAGAGCGTTCTCTTTGCAGGTTAATTTGATTTCATGGGAAGTTGGTTTCATGGCCGCAAAAGTCCACTGTACTAAACCGACAGTTGTTTCAAAAGCTACCATTATGTGTGTAGTGTGTTTTATCATGCGTAAGTTCAATAGAACCTTCCCTGTAAGTTTGACCCTGCCTGTAATTCATTTCCTCCATCCACCGAAGTCTTTTGCATTTAAGGATAGGCTCTACTATACTACATGAAATATGAAACCTCCACTTTTCCCTAAAGGAAAAAAAAATGATTGGACTTGTTGGAATGGCCGACCTATGGTGAAAAACCCATCCGTGGCAAAAAATAATCATTCCCCATATGTGGTTATGCTAATTGAAAGGAAATAGGGTTTATTGGAGGGTGCAACTAGGTGGTTAGAGTGTGGTAGGGTGACTCTCAGAATAGGAGAAACTCTAAACCCACAAAATGGTTTTCCCTAAAAGGTCAGAGCGACGTGGGTAAACCTGCGGCAAGGAAAAACTGATGTCTTATAGGAAACCAAAAAATTCCCAAAATAAAACAAGAAAGTAAACTTAAAATGGAGCATGCAGGTATGAGGCGGCCTACCTGTCAATTGCAAAGTGGCTGCAAAGTCGAGTTCAACGATGTTGGGATGCTTGGAATCCGGTGAGTGGTGGAGGAGAAATCATTATAACCGCATTTGCGATATGATAAACAAAGGATTTCTGACCTATATATAGTTTTTAAAAACCCCTAACAATAAATACGAACGAGGGGGGGGGTTGGTGGGGTCATTAATGACCGACCCCCCGTTTTGACGTGGAAATCCTTTTTCCTGCATCGTGGCTGAAAATATTTCATCGCCAACCATGTCAACATGACTCGCTTAGTTGAAGCGGAACGTGTCAGTGGCTTTTTACAAACTTGCATCGATGTTGGCTTCATCTGGCAACTTTTCGCCGAAGTAGGTCGGTGCTTCTTGTGGAGTTGCTGCAAATGTTTTGGTGTCATCTAGTGAATTTCTTCGGCGATACTTACTGAGTTTCTCCAAACTTTACATTTTTCTTTTGTATTCGTGTATCGATGCTCGTCACAAACTCTTCATTGACAAGTCTCAAGTTTTTCCAGTGACCATTTCATCACCACTCATTGAGTGGCTCCAAAGCGTTTCATGGCCTTAATAATTCTTTGTTGATTTTATTTTCACTGGTGCTTTTTATCCTAAATGGCATTTTAACACCAATCCTTTTCAGCATCTCTAAGATTTTAACGCCGAAATGATCGGCATGACTCACTCCTTTCCTCTGACCAAAAGCACAATAAAAAATACTCTAAGTTTTTTGGCGTGACCGCGAAAATACTCCACAGTTTCAGCGGCACTCGCTGAGTAGTTCCGACCATGTCGGCTCAACTCATCGACTAGCTCTGACCACTTAGTCAAAAATTGCCTTCTTTGCTTGATTTTCAGGAAAAGACTCTAAGTGTCGAAGGTGAAATTTTCTAAGACGAGTTGAACTCTAAGAATACTAAAAATAGAAGGAGGGGCCCTACAATTTTAAGAAAAAATTGGGGATTAGGTTGCAGTAGCAACAATTGGCAACTGGCTGGTGAACACAGATCTCTGAACAATTTCTTTTGAAACTCAGGAGTGTTTGTATGTTATTGATCCTAACTGTAAAATAATGCTTGCATTCTTTTTTTTTTTTTTTAAGGGCCACTATTCAATACAGAGAGGTAATATTTCTTGCATCATATTGGTCATTTGTTTCAGGATATGAGGTAACCTAGAACAGATTTCTTGACAACTCTCCTGAGGCCATAGCATGGAATTCATTTTTAGTTCCATCTTTCGTTTTCCACTACCTATGACTCCACAGGATCATAACAAAATCAGATAGATGTATTCATTTGTTCCTCATTCCCATGCTATAAGCATTCTTTTAGTTGCTTTCTTTTGACGAGATTTTATAGTCCGAGTCTTCTTTGATAGGTTTCTTCAATCTTCAGAATTTGGGGTGGGTTCTTCCATCCATAATGTCCTTTTGTGTGAGTGAGAAATTCATTTGTTTTTCATGCTCACGGATGGAGAAGAACATTTCCTGGCCTATTTGTCTTGGGTGATCTTCTTGATTGGATATGTATATATTCAAAACCATTTATTTGATGGAGATGAAACTTTTCAGAATCTGACTCTTCTTTATAAGCCTCTTGGCTTCCAATTTGTAGCATGGGATCATTTTAATTGCCATACATCTGTAAGACTTGTTTCCTTTCCATGCGTCTATTGTAGCAGGATGCCTAAGATGGTTATTATGTGTGAATGGATGAAGCCCCAAGATAGTAATTTGGAATTCATGGGTCTTGGTTATTTTTTCAGGGTTTATAATGAATCAATCATGAACATGAAGCGGGCTTCCCTTTCTAGAACTGTGCAACAATTAAAATCATAAATGACAATGTTATACAAAGGAATTCCTTTTCTATAACTCATCCTGATTCTTTGGTGATGACCGCGAGATTGCTCATATTCCCATTTTACACACATCAAAATGTTGATTCGGGGATTATTTAAAAACAAAAATAAATAAAATCAACCAATAAGCCAAAAAAAATAAAGCTGATCAAATGGGAAAACAAAACAAACTAAAACTGATCAATTCAGAAAATAATAAACTAGAAAATATAAAGAAAAGAAAAAGTTTATTTATATACAATAGGGGTTCCTAAACCTATGTGAATTAATGTTTAAGAGCAAGGCCATTGACATGGATATTCTCCTCCTCCCTTTGTAAATCTTGCAGTTTATATGTTGAAGGGCCAAGCTTTTCGGCAATCTAATAAGGGCCAAGCCATAATTGTTGAAATTTCATATTTTCCCCTTTTATTCATGTGGGTGATCCCACTTTTTAACCAAGTCTCCTACCTCAAAACTTCTCTTACCAGACTTCCGTTTATCAAACCATCTTTTGACAATATCTTGGTGCTGATTGAATCTATCCTTGGCCTTTTGTCGTGATTCTTCGAGTTTCAACAAGGTATTGATTCGTTACTGTAGGATTTCACTACTTGATCCTCATTAGAGCAAATTTGGGGTGTAAAATGGGCCTTATAAGAAAACGATCCACCTCGTAAGAAAACAAGCCATTGAATTAAAGAACCAATAGAATTTCAAGAAAAGAGTCGACCATAATGGCTGAGTTGGCATATTTGACATTAAAAAACTATTTTTTTTAATTCATATTTTCAACATATCTCAATGTCATTTTACTCAAATTTCGAGCAGGAGCACTCATTGGATCCAAAAATTAAATTACTCATCCAACGAGTACCCACATTGCATACTTCAAAGGGACCCCACCCCATGAAAAATGAGAAATACATAAAAACCCATGTCGCTTTTGAAAGTAAGACCTTTTTTTTTATTTATTTATCATTTTTCGTGGGATGTGGTACCTCAAAAGTATGCAGTGTGGGTACTCATTGGATGTGTAATTTAATTCTGCATCCAACGAGTGCTCCCACTCGAAATTTGAGTAAAATGACATAGAGATATGTTGAAAGTACAAAGAAAAAAAGTATTTTTTTTCTTTTTTCCTCCAAAATTCATAAATATTATTTTATTATTTTAACTCTTATTTTATTATTTTCCTTAGGAGGCCCATTTTAGACCTCAAATTTGCTCTAATGCAAGAGGCATGGGCTACTTGCAAGGATGGTAGTAGTATGTTAGGTGGGAGTATAGCTTCTTTCCCATAGACTAATGTATAAGGAGAAACTCCTAAAGAATTTTTTGGAGTGACTCTATCTGCCCATAAAGCATTAGGAAGAGCTACATGCCAATTCCTCCAACTCTCAATAATTGTTTTCTTTATAATTCGGATGAGATTTTTATTTGTAGATTTTGCTAGTCCATTTCTGTGGGGATAATAATTGGCTGAATAATGCAATTTGATTCCTCTTTCATAAGAAAATACAGTTAACTTAATAGATGAGAAGTAAGTTGCATTATAAAAAACTAGGGAAATTGGAACCCCAAACCTGGTTACAATGTTTTCCTGTAGGAATCTGATGACTGCGTCTTCATTCACGTTACGCAAAGGATCTTCTTATGTCCATTGTGTGAAATAATCAGTAGATGTGAGGATATACTGATGTTGCAGTGAAGAATTAGGACTAATCTCTCCAATAATGTCTATTCCCCACTGCTCGAATGGTTCTGATATAAAAACTGGTTGCAGTGGTCCTACTGCTTTCGGTAATCTGCCAACACTCCTCTGACATACGTCAGAACTCCTAGCATAAGCATGGTCATCATTGAAAAGAGTGGGCCAGTGGTATCCAGCTTTTAATATTTTGTGAGCAGTGGTATCTACAGAATAATGTCCCCCTACAGGGCCATCATGCAACTCCTTGACCAACTTATCTGCATCCTCTTTCTCAAGGCATATGAGAAAAACTCCATCATAATTTTTTCTGAAGAGTACCCCATCGATTATCTGATAAGATGTTGATTTTAATTGAAGTGCCCTTCTTTGCTTAGAACTCCAATGTTTTGGCAAATATCCTTGTTGGATATAGTGCACTAAATCTCTGTACTAGGATTCAGGAACAGTAAAAATTGAACATAGTTCAGTTGAATTCAATTCAGCCTCATTTTCCCAATCACGATCCTCTTCAGTTGGGATTTCAGTGAGAAACTTACACAACCCTTGACCTTTAATGATAGTGGCTAGTTTGAACTCTTGATCATACTCTTGTAATGTAGTTGCCCAATTTCCTCTTCTTTCTCCCAACTCCTTCTGCACAAATAAGGATCTGACAAACGAATGTGGTATTATGACTTTCATTCTATTTTTAAAATATAAGGTCTGAACTACTTTACTGCCTTGAATACAGCGTATTCTTGTTTATCCACAACTGTGTAGTTCAGTTCAGCTCCTTGTAAATCGGTGCTCATGAAATATATTGGATACCCGTCTCCTAGTTCTCCCTTTTGTGTGAGCACTGCTGTGAGAGAATTATCTGAAGAAAATGTATATAAGATAAAATCCTTTTCAAAGTATGGATTTCTCAAAGAAGCTACATGAGCTATGGAAGTATTTATATCCTTGAATGCATCTTTCTCCACATCATTCCACTTGAACTGTACACTCTTCTTAACCATTTGTTTCAAAGGTTTTTACAATTTGTGAAAATCTGGTACAAACCTTCAAACAAAACTGATCATTCCCATAAACAATTGCATAGTCCTTTTTTTGTGGGGCATGGGAATCTAAGTTATGGCCTGAATTCTCTTTATATCTATTTAGATTCCCTTCTTGGAGATGATGTGTCCCAACATTTTTCCTTCGAGTACTGCAAAAAAACCCTTCTTTGGATTCAAAGATATACCATATTTTCTGCACCGATAAAAAATCCGCTTCAAATGGAAAACATGGTCTTCTCTTTTTTAGAGAAAACTATTACATCATCCAAATATATGACAACACAGTGGCCGAATAAACCTTGGAATGCAATATCCATGGCCCTCTGGAATGTGGCTCTAGCATTCATTAGATCAAAAGGCATTATCCTATATGTGAATGTTACCCACTTAGTGCGAAATGTAGTCTTGAGTCAATCTTGCTCAGCCACTAACACTTGATTATATCCAAAAAATCCATATAATAGGGAGAACAATTCTGAGACTGATACCATCTGCAAAATTTGCTCCATTGGTGGCACCAGATAGTTGTCTTTGTCCGATTCTCTATTCAATTTTTGGAAATTGACACATAATCGTATCTCTCATGATTTCTTCCTTACGGGGACCAGATTATCCACCCATTCATATTGTCGAACTTTAAAAATAATTTTAGCATCCAACAACTTCCTTAACTACTTTTGTATCAATGGTTCAAGTGGAGGATGCATCTTGCATAATTGTTGTTGAAATGGATTCACACCTGGCTTAATGGGTATTACATGCTGTATGATTCACGTGTCATACGTATTTAAATCTTCATAAGTCCATGCAAACACATCTTTATATTTCCGAAAAAAGTTTGATAAACTTACTTCTTTCACCAGGAGAACAACATTTTCCTAAATTAATATATTTAGGTTTTGCCTCTGTACCCAGGTTTACCAGCTCATGTTGCATCGAGGAGCTATTTTTCTTGACATTGGTTGTTCTTCTGAATTTATTTTGTAAATCAAACAATCCTTGAAGAGTCCTTACTCCTTTCGGCATAAAATTTCCTTTACTTGTGTTCTTATTCTGCAAATCCAACAGGTGTTCCTGTTCATCAATTATAGACTCCTTGAAGGCATCTTCATTTGTCAAGAAGCTGATCATATATTCATCATCGTCGAACAACCTTAGATTCGTAATGTTATCAAGTACTGATGGCCTGAAAATTAATTCAATACATCACTTATTATTTGTTGGAACTAATCTAAAAGAAGAAGTAGCTAATAAATCAACTACAACATTTTGTAATATGGGAATATCATTTATGTTAAAAGCATCAAATCGTGAAATCAAATTCCAAAATTCAAATTGATAACCCTTTAAGTACAGAGACAAACAATGAATTGTGTTTCGTATTTGTCTGACAACTATTTTTGAGTCACTGAAGACTTTTAAATTATTGATATTTAAATCAATGTCTCTTTTTCGTCCTTGGACTAGAGCTTCATATTCAGCTATGTTTTTTGTACATTCAAAATCTAGCCTATAAGAGAGAACTTGTTTGTTTCCTTTAGGATCAACAAGAACACATTCGGCTCCTGATCCCTCTTGTGTTTTGGAACCATCAAAATATAAAATCCAAAATTTGTTTCCTGATTTTAATAAGTTAGTACTATATTCTAAGTTAGTAACCAATTCTACTATGTTACAATCAACATCATCAGTCTGTGAAAACTGAAGGAGATCGAACTGTTTGTCTGAGTCATGACTAGCATGTTCTATTTGATAGTTTCCTTGCTCAATTTCTAGGAAATAATTCCACAACACTGAAGATGAGAAGTTTACCAGTTCATTATTTTCTTCTAACTGAGTTACATTTTGTTTCATGTGAGGCTCTCTTAGTACTTTAATATGATTCTGTCTATTCTAGTATGGCAGCCACAAATGGGACCAATTTGTGGAAAAATAGCCATTTAGTTTCGTAGACTAGTCCTACTCAATATCAAGACAGAAGCTTCAAGTATGTCCACCACCATGATATCTATAAATTGACACACCCTCGGATCTGCAGACAATATAGTGAGTATAGTTTTCATTTTACCTATAAGCTTAACAACTGTTCTATCCAATTATATGATCTAAGAAGAGGATGTTGTAGGTTTCCCATTGATTTTCTTACAAATGGATAGTGGCATAAAATTGGAAGAGGATCCAGAATCTACCAAGCAATTATGCACATTATTATCAAAGATATCAAAATTTAAAAGGAAAGGAAAAGTCTGAGATTTTGATTTTCCACAAATGCTCGCTTCGTTAATCTCAGTATCTGACTCAACTGTCTTTATTGTACTGCTTGGTTGTGGGCTAAATGCTTCTAACAGTTTATTCCTCTGATGCGGGAGATTACATAATTAAAACAAGGATATGTTGGCTTTGGTTTTCTTAATGTCTTCCACAATGTCGTATCCCATACTATGATCTACCATACCCTTTTCACCACTATCACATTTGTTTTATGTGGGTTTTACTTGCTTGTTTATCAATGGTGTTGTTTCTTTTGTAACTTTGGGCTGGGGCTGATTTATGCCATTGTTTCTTTTCATATTTTCTTTCGTTGGCCTTACTTTACACAGTACTATGCTTTGGTTTTCAACCATCCCTTTGCTTCTAGTAGCATAATTCAGAGATGATACTTGAATTTCCTCTACCTCTTCTTCATTTAATCCAAAAGTAGGTACCCAGTCCCATAATACCATCGTGGTTTCCTCATTTTAATTTTCTTGTTCATGGGCTTGATATTCCTCTTGGTCTTCTTGGTCTATCAACTGTAAGTATAAGAATTGGTTCATAACCAAATTCAATGAGTTAAACCATTGTGGGAAACTCTTTTCAAAGTGATTTTCTTGATGGAAAGTGCATAAATTATCCATGCCAACTTCATTTAAATTCAATACATTAGAGTTGTTTAATGGTGGTTGGGGTTGCGTATTTTCTTGCCTTTTCTTATAGAAAGGTTTGAATGGTTTTCTAGATGAACTAGACCCCTTTTCCTTCTCCAAATCTATTATCTTGTCGGATAACTTATGTACCATCTTTACCACATTTTCTAATTCAGTCGAGGATTCCACTTTAGGTCTGGATAATATCAGAGGCTTCTTACTAACTGTTGGTTTTACTTCCAATTCCATTGTGTGTTTTGTGATGCTGTCCAGTTGAGCCTCTACCTTCTTGGCTTCTTCATATTTTTCTATCAAAGTGGCCTTAATTGATCTATTGACAAACATGGCTATTGGTGGATAAAGTGTTGTACTATAATATTCTACCAAGGCTTCTTTAGCAAGTTTTGTTGCAGCACTGAAACTATCTAATAAAGTGGTGAATATATGATTGAATTCCTATACCTTTTATTTATTTTCCATCCTCATAGACAACAGTTCTTTCATAAGTGTGGCCAAAGTATTTTGATTGCCAAATTTTCTTATAAAATCCTTTTCAAAACCGTCCTAGTCTACTATTGAATTTGCTTGCGAATTGAAATACCATGAGGACGCTCTAGGATCAAAAGTATAAGGGAAGAGTCTGCAGACTACATATTCATGTTCAACATTTAAAAGATTCAGAGCTAGATAAAATCTTTTCAAGTGGTCCTCCGCAGAAATACCCTTTCCGGGATCAAATTTTGGTAACACTCTTTCGAGGTGCTTAGGTAAATCATGTAAAGGTGCAACTAGGTTGAGTGGCCCTCCGGCTCTCCACGCAGGAGGTTGGTTAACATTTCTAGCCATAATTTGTGGTGGAGAATGGGGGTGGTGAGTGATGTGGGGTATGAGGTGGTGTGTGAGGTAATAATTGAGCTGGAGGGGATTTGGGTCCCAACTAATCAAGGGGATTTGGGATCTATAGAAAAGATAAATCCAACAACTCCAAATTTCCTACAAGTGCAGAATCTTTGGTGTATGAGATCTCTTTCTTTGGAACTTGCCTTCTAGGTAAGGTAAGAATTATGGTAAATCCTCCAATTTTTTTCACATACAATCTTGTGCGTCTCCACAAATGGCTTACTTCCTCGAATGGGATAGCATATAAATCGTCTGTATTTTCTATCTCAAAAGTTAACTTTTCTTGATGTTTAGTTTCAGAAATGACTTCTTCTGACACAGTTGTATTTAATGGGGACCCATAAAAATTTCTTGTTGAAAACGGGTTTCCTTTGCCAACCATGCATTGGCGGCCCTCTTTCTAGTGCCAAAACTATTGATGCCCAAAAAATATCAGCATTGAAAGTAGGGATTCTTCCCTGTAAATAATCCCAATTAGATCGTTCACCGTTTGGTGTAGGGAATCCATTTGGTTTACGGTTCGGATATCATTAGGGTGTTTGTTTTAAATCTTTACAGGTTGCTTCCCAGTCCACCATTTATATAATTTTAATTTAAGTTATGAAATGCAAGTTCCCTAATTAATGCATTTAATCTAGAACTAACAGGATTAAGCCTCAGCAAGTGATGCGTAGGTCCTTACCTCCCGTCTTATCAGTCGTACCCAATCCATTCATTCATTTATTTCTAATCTAAACTAACTATCCTATCCCTGCAGGGAGAAAATTTAAAGTGAGAGTAATAAGCTGAAATGTTCATGTAAATTTAATAGATAGCCGTTAAAGTAAACATTCACATTTCCAACAGAAACTATCAAAGATAGCTCTGATTTTTATTAAAGCAATTTATTACTCTGTTACACATAAACATTTGCATGAAATAAAGAAACCATTCATCATCATTTGAATAGTTCGACAAAATTATAAAGATCTCATAGTATAATATAAGCAGAAAATAAATAGTTATGTTCCAGCAATCACACGTTCCAAGAAAACATTAGTGCAAGCTTTTCTCCAGCGAATCAGTCTTTCTCATTAGCAAAGAAATAGTTATTTTACAAAATGATTCGAACATCTAATTCACCATCCAAAAGTCCTCTTACAATACTTCTCAACATATATTTATATTACAAAAAAATTGTCTCCATATGGCTGTTCGTTTTACCTACCATAACCTTTGGATTCCCAAAATTCGTCCTTTAGTGTTTGGAAAAAGAATATTACAATAAAATACAAAATATTAATTTCCAACTGACCTTTCTAGATTAGAGATATATTTGTCCCACATGTCAGACTCTTCAAAAATAACGTTACATTGTCTGGGTTCCAATACTTTCAAAGCTATCTCATGATGTAACAACTCTCTTTCCACAATTTTCACTCCTTCTATTGTTGTTGTGTGGCTGTCCTCCAGAAAAT
Organism: Larix kaempferi; assembly: GCA_027924585.1. Classification (NCBI taxonomy): domain Eukaryota; kingdom Viridiplantae; phylum Streptophyta; class Pinopsida; order Pinales; family Pinaceae; genus Larix; species Larix kaempferi. The sequence goes on from BSBM01000886.1 coordinate 638,623, forward strand.
AAACATCGATAGATGCTTTCCCAATGTATTGATGGAGATCTTCTCCTGCTAATACATCTAGTTTTTTAATGTAGTCTAGGTCATCCTTCAGCGCGTTCTGCAACTCCATCAAATATTGATCCCTGTCAAGCAGCTCATCCAAAGTTGGAGGTATAATGACCTGACATTTTTCATGAATCTGATGAATCTTCTAGTAGAAACCTACACACTTCTTGATAGTTTTAGGGATTTCATTGTTTATCCTCCTACCAGGTTTTCTGCAAAACTCAAGAAGAGCTATGTCCAAATTGGAGTATGTAGTCGTCTTTTGAAGCAAGTGATCAGGGAACTCTGATTTCCCTTCTCTCCACGTCATATGCTTCTTATGCTTCTTAATCTTAGTTGCAGTGTTCACTAATATTTGCCCGATCCTCATCAATTCTGCATCAATCTTTTTTATCCTCACTATCATTATTTTCATCTTGTAGACCTCCTCAGTGATCAATTCCCATGAGTGACATATTTTGTCTTGAATGTTACATGCCTGCTCATGGAAATGAGTCATGTCTTTCTTCTTATTGTTTTCCAGCTCCATCTGTTATGTCACAGACTCCTTTTCTTTAACCAATTCTTCCAGCTGAGCTTTCAATTCTTCAAACTGTTGCTTTGTGGCTGACTCTCTTGTTTCCAATTCATTGATGCAGGCTTCAAAGTCGCTTTTATTTCCCTCCATTATCATTAACTGAACCTTCATTACATATTTCTCTGCGTTCAGGCCCTGATAGTTAGACACTAGTCTGTCCTTTTCTGCGATTATGGACTCATACTTCCTTTTCAACTCTATACCTTCTCCACGCTTTTTTACCAAGTTATCCTTTAACTTCAACATCTTTCCCTTGTTGTGCTCGATATCATGCAACATCCAGTCAATGTTATCAGCACTTTCTTGTACAGCTTCTATACTTATAGAGGATGTGAATTTAGGGTCTCTATGAGTACCCTCCATGATCGTGTTTTCTTGGACAGTGAAAACATCAGGATGGGCACCCGCTCTCAATCTCTTCCCTATCCTCCTTGTGATGGCATTTATCCCTAAATAAAAAATAATCATGTCCAATTTGGCCACAGTATGTTTCTTTGACATAGTGAATGGTGTAAGCCCAAGTTCTCAAAATGGGAGGTGACCTACGATCAGCGTGACACTTGATACTTCAAGTGGGCCTATGTCCATGTGTTATATATTTGAGCTTCCACCTTGAGTTTCCATTCTTTCCACAGCTTCCTTGGACTTATCTTCTCTTTCTTTCCTCTTCTCTACTTCTCTTTCTTCATCTTCTCTTTTTTCCTCCTCTTCTTTTCTTTGTCTCTCTTCATCTTCTCTTTGCAACTTTTTAGCCTCTTCTTCTTTCTTCCTCGCTGTTTCTTCCTTCGGATTCCGCTATTCTTCTTCCACTTGTATCCTTATATCCTTTTCTTTTTGCTTATGTACTTTTTCCTCCGTTGCAGCACTGACAGTATTGCTACAGCTGACAGCACTTATATGAACAAAATGTTTGTTCGGCTCAGTCATATTGCTTTCTCTTCTGTACACTTCCTCATCCTCATTAAAGTAATCTGCATATTCATAATGTATCTTAGTTGATGCACAATGATCAACAACATTCTTACGGAAGCTTCGACACCTTTAACCTTGGAAAATTTGTAGGCCCCGATACAAAGGGTAATGGTGGGAAGGAGGCCTTCTTATTATCATGCAAGTAACTACCAATCCCATTATTGGATACCTTCCTTATGGCCTCTTTGTGGACTACAAATTTTGTTGCATACTTTGGCATTAGGGATGGAGCCTTAGAACACCCATACATTCTGATATAGGTGCCCTCTTGCAAAAAATAATAATCCCCGTATTCATTTATTACTACCATTGCATTTTTAGATAGGAAGTTTGGTTCCTCATTGAAAATTAACCAATAAAGGGGAATGATCAACTCTTCACAGATGAGTTTGTATTGGCTCACATATCTGTGGGCCCATGTGATATGATAAGCCACATAGACAGGAGATTCTGCCTCATTCCAGATACACCCCAGCTTCGGAAACAGGTTCCTCACTAGTATGCAGTCCATAAGATACGAGGACATGTAAAATTCTACTTTCTTCTGAGTTAATCCTCCCTTTGCTGCTGCTATTGTTGATGCTAGACTATTTGAGATTATGTATGACCAGTTAAACATAGTATCCTGGAAGGCTATGTGATGAATCAGGGGTACCGAATTTAGCTTGTAGATGCCTCCATTTGGACTCCCAAAAATTCTGCTTAGCATCAAAGCTAAAATCCTAAATGGGGTTCTCAATCTTTGAGTTTCATACTCCCCACTTGATTTCTCCCTGAGTTGTTTCCCAGGGATGACAATTCTTTTAGCATAATCGAAATGGTCCATGTTTACACCCATAATCCAATCTTCGGACATCAAGACCTTGGGAGGTAGCATTTTATATGTTGTTGTTATGTGTCCTGGATGGAAAGATGTAAATCCTTCCTCTTTCTTGTTTCAAATGACCCTTGCACCAACATCCACATAGAGAAGGATCCATCTGATAACTTCTGAGCAAGGAAAAAGTTCTAGGCGTGTGGCTTCTTTGGTGAGGCCTGATTTCTTAATGTCTTTGTATAAAAATATCTCTTGGAGAGATTCCTATGGTATGTTCTTGTCTCGGATCATCCGATATAGTTCTTCCCACCTATATTCTGGGCGCCTCCCATTAGTGCTTTTCTCTCTTCGAACATAGTATCCATTGGGGTGTCAATCAACACTTATACATCTGAATCTGATTCAAATGTCTTAGAATTTTTCTTAATGGTTTGTCTCTGCATTTTTGAATCCTGCAAGACATTGGGATCAATGTATAAAAAAATCTTACAAAAAAGTAATCTAGAAACATTATAGCATACAAACATAGTTAAGTAATTGAATATTTCCATGTTGCCAGACATATGTTGCTAAGCTTTGCTCTGCTTCAGTGGTATGCAGGTGTGTGGAAATTAATATGCAACCGAAAATGTATCCGACATCATTTCAAATATATCCTTTCCAAATATTTCCATTAATTTTAGTCAACCATAATATTCATGCTTTTGATGATTCGGAAAAATAACTTCTAGGTTACTCAAAAAACGTTGCTTTGCAAGTGCATATATAAAATTATGATGGATTCTGTCAAAACTTGTGGGATTATCAAATCAAAACCACTAACTTACCAGGGATAACCATTATGGGAAAAAAATGTCACTGACAAAGTCTACATGGGAAGCTTTGTGTGGGTTTCTAATAGAATGAATGGCTTCGCTGTGCACAGCTAAAAAAAAATGGCTAAAATCAACGTCCTATTGTAGTTTTAAGGGTAAAATTTATGAGTAGCCTGAAAAGAAAATAGACAACCACCCCATATGAAAGAAGAGGATTCTCTTCGCATGTTAATTCAGTTTCATGGGAAGTTGGTTTCATGGCAGCAAAAGTCCACTGTACTAAGCCGACAGTTGCTTCAAAAGCTACCATTTTGTGTGTAGGGTGTTTTATTCTAGGTAAGTTCAATAGAAACTTCCCTGTAAGTTCGACCCTATCTGTAAGTTGTTTCCTCCATCCACCGAAGTCTTTTGCATTTAAGGATCAGGATCTACTATACTACATGAAATATGAAACCTCCAGTTTTCCCTAAAGGAAAACAAAAATGACTGGACCTATTGGAATGGACGACCTATGGTGAAACAACCATCCATGGCAAAAAATAATCACACTGCATACATGGTTATGCTAACTGAAACGAAATGGGATTTATTGGAGGGTGCGACTGGGTGGTCAGAGTGAGGTAGGGCGACTGTCAGAATATGAGAAACTCTAAACCCACAAAATGGTTTTCCCTAAAAGGTTACAGCGACGTGGGTAAACCCGTGGCAAGGAAAAACTAGTGTCTTATAAGAAACCAAAAAATGCCCAAAAGCAAACAACAAAGTCAAATTAAAATGAAGCATGAAGGTATGAGGTGGCCTACTTGTCAATTACAAAGTGGCCGCAAAGTCGAGTTCAACGGCGTTAGGATGCTTGGCGCCCGGTGAGTGTTGGAGGAGAAATCGTTATAACAGTGTTTGCAATATGCTAAACAAAGGATTTCTACCCTATATATAGTTTTTTAAAACTCCTAGTAATAAATGCGAATGGGGGGGGGATTGGTGGGGTCAATAATGGCCGACCCCCTGTTTCAGCATAGAAATCTCTTTTCCCCCGTTGCTGCCAAAAATATTTCATCGCAGACCATTTGGGCACGACTCGCTCAATTGAAGTAGAAAGTGTCGGTGTATTTTTACAAACTTGCACCGATGTCAGCTTCATTTGGTGACTTTTCGCCAGACTGGGTCAGTGCTTCAAATGGAGTTGTTGCAAACATTTTGGTGTCATCTCATGAGTGTCGTCGTTGATACTTAGCACGTTTCACTGAACTTTACATTCCTCTTTTGTATTCGTGTATCGGTGCTCGTCGCACACTCTTCATCGGCAAGTCTCAAGTTTTGCTAGCGACCATTTTGGCTCCACTCGCTGAGTTTCTCTGAAAGACGTCATGGCCTTAATCATTCTTTTTCGATTTTCTTTCCACCAGTGCTTTTCAGCCTAACTAGTGTTTTAACATCGATCCATTTCGACATATCTGATATTTTAACACTAAAACGATCGACGTGACTCACTCCTTTCCTCTGACAAAAATCACAATAAAAAAATACTCCAAGTGTTTCAGCGTGTCCGCAAAAATACTCTGACGGTTTCAGAGGCACTCACCGAGTTTTTCCGACCGTATCAGCTCAACTCACCGATTTTCTCTGACCACGTCGGCGCAAAAACCTGAGTTTTACTTAGTAAAAAATTTCCTTCTTTTCTTGATTTTCAAGAGAAGACTCTAACTATTGAAGGTCAAATTTTCTAGGACGAGTTGAACTCTATGACTATTAAAAGTAGAAGAAGGGGCCCTACAATTTTAAGAAAAATTTGGGGATTAGGTTGTAGAAGCAACACTTCCATACTCCTCCCCAAACACCTAACCCTCCTGATCTCTATCTCTTTTTCACCCCCAACTCCACTCCTCTCCCCTACCCCTAATCAACCCCCCCTCGACTCTCTTTTTCTCTGTCTCTCTTGAAAACCCATATTAATCCATATATACCTAAACCCCACCCCTTTCTCTCTTCCCATACTCTCTAACACCTCCCAACTCTTATTCTCTCTCTCCCCGTAACCCACCCACTCTCGTACCCCTATCCCTACACCATGTCTCTCTCCCTACCCCCAAAAACCTAGTCCTCACCTCCTACTCCTTGCACATCCCCAAACGCCTAAACTCCTCATCTCTAATTCTTTCTCTCCCGCAACGTCTTTGTTCCTGATGCAATCAGGGTTCTGCCTTATGTATCTCCCCCCTCAAGGACAACAGAACTATTACATTCACCAATGATGGTTCTTGCCAATAGTTTGTATAGAGTTCCATACAGAATTCCCCTCATCAACACCATTGATCCTTGAACCATTTTACAACCACCATCTCCACACACAATCTTTACACCTGCAATATCCATCTTTCCAATAGAAATCAAATTTCTTGCTAGATTTGGAATGTGTAGTACTCTAGGGAGAGTTCTAATCCTTCTGTCCTTTAGTTTCAACTTGACTTTACCACACCCAATGATACTGGCTGGTGATTCATCTCCCATAAACACATCTCCTCCATTGTACTCTTCATATTCACAGAACCACTCCCTATGAGGGTTCATATGGCATGATGCACCTAATTCAATTAACCATATATCACGTTCTGAAGGATTACCAGTAGACCCTAGGTACACATCCTCTCCTTCTGAGGAAGTGTTTTCCTCTATGGTAGAGGTATCCTCTGAACCCTTTCCTTTATCAATATTCTTATATCTACAATACTTTTTATAGTTCCCAGCTTTACCACATTTCCAACACTTCCTTATAAATTTTCTTGGGGATTTATATCTACCCTTAGATTTAGATCTCCCCCTAGATCCGTTATTTTTGTTTCTCTTCTAGGGGTGAACTCTCATAGAAAAGGAATCCATTCTATGAGTATCCATGGTTTTCCACCTCATCTCTTCTAATAGAAGGGATGATACTATATATTTAAATTTTAGAGTTGCTTGATTAGCACTCCCTATTGCAACAATTAGATTGTCTCAGGAATCTGGAAAAGAACACAATAATGCAATACATTTATCTTCTTCAACCATTGTAATGCCAACAAAGGTTATTTGACTTACTAGAGTATTGTAGACATTTAGATGTGTTGACACCTAAAAAGTGCTCACTAGCTCATTTCCCTATTCACATGACCCATTTGTCCACTTTTTCACCATCTGAGCCTCTGAAACCAACAAAAGGTCACCAAAAGACCTGAGTACACCCCCTTTTTCCATTAAAAAAGATTATTTTTCCTAAAAAAGCATAAAAAACCCTAAAAAAGGATCCAAATTCCCAGAAATATTAAAAAGGGAATAAAAATATTAATTTTATTCAAAAAAGGATAAAGGAGGGAAAAGTACCTAAACCATGTTGGTCAATACCATTTGGTTTCCACAAAACCACAAATGGTATTCCCTACCACCAAAACGTATAAAAAGGTGGTAGGGGCTCCTCATTTCATATCCATCCATTATCTCATCCTCATGCTGCCGAAATCTTCCTTGAGCATTTTGGCCATTGTAAGCCCTTGGAGAAGGAGACCTCTTGGAGCTTGGAGCTACTCATCTTGGGAGTTGCTCAACATCAACCTTCACCATTGAAGGTATTATCGCAAGCACTTGCTTGCCCCCCAATTTTTCAATACAAATTCATTCTTTACTATTTTCTTGTTCTTGTTTTTTAAATGTTTACATTATTTGCTTATATTCTTGCATAGATCCATGATTAGTTTTGTTTAGATTAGTTTCTTGTTTATTTCTATTTGAAACTGCTGCTACTAGTTAGCAGGTGCCCATAGCACTAAGCCTGGTTGCAAAACCGGGCCAACAGTTTTTGGCGACTCCGTTGGGTTTGAACAATAGATGTCTAGTTTTACTTTTAATCTTAGTTTTTTATTAGTTTTTAACCTTTAGATCCATAGATCTGTCATCTTAGACAGCAGATCCATTGCTGCTCTGAGTTTTGGCCCCATCTATTTCCATTAACAGCCCGGAATTCTCAATTTTTGGGTTCATTTTTCGGCTTCCGTGCACGGCTTTCGCCTCGCGGTTTTTAGCCTGACAGTTGCGCAGTCCATCGCGGTTTTTGGGTATTTTTCCGCACGGTTCACCGCGGCTTCGCAGTCATTTACTGCGCTGCACATCGCGACTGCACGTCCCTTTTCCATGCGGTTCACCACGGCTTTGCGGCCTATTTGCGTGCTGCACACCGTGGCTTCGCGCACATTTTCCGCGCGGTCCATCGCGACTGTGCGACCGAAACCCGCGCAGTCCATCGCGGCTTTTTTGTCAAAACCCGCGCTGCTGATTTTTTCATTCATCCATTTCGATTTTTAAAAATTAATTGTTACTGTATTTTCTGCCCACATAGCACATTTTTACAGTATTAAATTCTGCATATTTTACAGCCTTGAAAAAGTTTTACTATTTAAAAAATCATATCTAGAAGTCTTTTTAAAAAATTTCAAGAAGGTGAAAGAAGAACTTATTTTGCATTTTTATCTAGATTAAAATTTTTCCTGTTGACTTCTTTAAAATCTTGCCCTTAGCAATTTCCTTGAAAGAAGAAATCCATTTATTTCTTTAAAAGAAGTCTATTATTTGCTTTCATAATTCAAAAGATCATTTGTTTTTTGAGTTGATATTTGCAATGCATTTAATTTCCATTTATTTGAAAAAGTCATAAAAGTTTGCTTTTTTATTTTCAAAAGCTCCTTTGTTTTTTGAAAATTTCTTGTAAAGCATTTCCCTTTTTCAAGTTCAGCTTACAATACTTAGCGTGCACTCACTCGATCACTTAATTGAACTGAGCCTTAAAACTTACCCTAATTTCAACAAACCTTTAACCCCACTTGGGGAACACTAAAAGAACTTTGTAGCTAGGTAGTATTGAGGGGATAGGTGTTCCAATAACACCCCTCAGTTATTACATCTGAGACATAGAAGTTGTCCAATTAGGGAGCTAAAATCTCTTAGTATTTATTGGCGCGGTCACAACCGGTTTGTGGGAAGGCCTCTCCCCTAGGAGGGTTGAAGTCGCGAGGATGGTTCCGGAATCCTGAGTGGAATACCGAAATCCATTCAGTAACCGAAGGGATACCATTCGCAGTTCTCGGGATATCCCTGTATTGGGATATTGCGATCAAGGACCAAACGGTAGATTTACCTTTTCTCGACGCGTGATGAACGGAGTATCCTAGTAGCCTTTCTTTAGGAGTTGATTACCCGATGTCCCTCCCGGTAGGGGGATATCTAGCCGTTGTCTCAACACTCATATTGTCTGACTTGGATTTCATCACCTTGCAGAGAATATCGTTTGTTTGAGTCACAATACTTTTAGTTAGGTGTTTGCATGATTCAACCCACCTTTGGTCTAGTTACACCTATTTTTTTTAGAAGCCGTTTGCATGTTGGTACTCTGACCATTTGTTGCATTCCTCCACTTATTGTAGCACAGCTGCTAGAATAAGTGCCCTTTTTGAGGTTGATTTTTTGGCCTGAGAGCCTTCTTTTTCACTCCCCTTCTTGCACCCTTGGTTGCATTAGGGTTTTGGAGTTTATATATATATATCACCACCTGATACTTAAACAGATTTTTTACACAAAAACTTAATTCTCACCATTGAGAATTTTAGATGCTTTCGTCGTCTACAGGGCGAACTCCCAGAGTTTAGCCTCCTTGGCTCTCCACGTCACCGACGCAGAGCCTTATCCCTGGATTCGACACATCGTCGGTCAACCAGACGGTCATCCGATTCTGACACGCCTCACTTCACATCTGATTCTGAGGCAGAATATGAAAACTACGTTGTATTACCACCAACCACCATTATGGCTGAAACACCATTTGATCCACTGTTTACCAGCACCATAGGTGAGACATCCACAGACCCTTCCGCGGCGGTGCCATCCATGGCAACAACCACCCCCCTGGGTATGCCCAACATGGGAAACACTCCACATTTAGGAATGCCCAACACAGGGCCACCTCCTATTATAGGAATTCTCAACATAGGGCCACCACCTGTTATGGGTATGCCCAACTTAGGGGTCACACCCCCTCTGGTTTCCACAAACCCTATCCCAGGAATCCCTACTGCTATTCCTAACCGAAGTGTAACCCATGTTGCACTTGGAGGCGCTGGTCCATACCAGACTACACCTATTGGAGGGCACATACCCTCCATACCTAGCATACCTTTAGGCGCTATTGGACCCCTACATCATACCACAATGACTAGGCAGGTCCCAGTTCCAGTCTCCACATCTGCTAGCTTACCATATATGGCGAGTCTGAACCTGCCAGACTTAGCTAGGCTCACCAATGACCCCATAAGACACGATCCTGTGTGGCCTCACATGCCCACCAAACTCCCCTCTGACATCCCTAAGTTTGAGGGCAAGGTAGGTGAAGACCCCCAGAACCATATCATGTCCTTCCATTTATGGTGTTCCTCCAACTCCATAGTGGACGACTCAATCCGCCTCCGGCTTTTACAACGCACCTTCACTGGCTATGCAGCTAAGTGGTATATCGAGCAGCCTCATGGGACGCATGCCACCTTTACCTCCCTTGCCTCGACCTTCCTACAGTTTTTCTAGTTACCTGTCCGTTATGATGCGGGAGTCGAGATCCTACTATCTTGCAGAAAAACCACGGCCACCCACATCACTGACCACATTCATGAGTGGCGTCGACGCCGAAGCCTCTGCAAAATTAAGTTAGACAACCGTATCTTCTTAGATTGGTTCATAAAATCCCTCCTCCCCCTCATTGCGAAGGATGTGGCATCTGAAAGACCCCAGTCTGAAGAAGAGGCCATCCTTAAAGCCCAACAGTTTGATCTCATTTACGCCCAGTTGGGTTATCTATACATAATCATACCTGACGCCCCACGAGGCGACTCTTCACGTGGTGACACACTGGGGGCATCACATGCCGCTAATGGCATCATTGGCCAAATCACACGGCAACCTAAACCTTTCATCATGGTGAGCACCATGCCCGCCCCAGACCTCTCTAGGGCTACATCCAGTTCCGGAGCGACAACTTCTTATGCTCCAACAAACTAGGCCCATCACATTCATGGACCGTCTTGTCCGCAACATTGTTATGGGAAAGCGCCATCAGCATATGTACCTTCTACATACCATATCCAACCTGTTACACAAAACCCCATTCAGTTCTCGCCACAGCAGATGCAGTACCCACAGCAAGCTGCACCAGCTAATCCACCACATCCAATAGCTTAGGGGTACCAACAACCCCAACAGGTAGCTGGACCACCTCCAGCTCCACCAACATATTATCCACCGCAACCTGCTCCTGGACCTGCGGCTCCCCAGAATCCCCCCAATGCTCAAGGGCATGTGTACGCACAACAACATCAGCCCCAATACCAAAATAACCAACGCAACCAGGGTGGGCAACCAAACCACGGAAGAGGACGTAACCGTGGAAACAACCAAAACCATAACCAAGCTCCACAACCTACCCATCCTCCGCAAAACAATAACGCGGCGCCTGCTCATCAGAATCCTGATCGGCCACCTAAGCAAGCCAAAAATGCTAATTTACGAACAAACCATCCTTGTTCTATTTGCGGTGTCTATGGCCACTATACCCACGCTTGACCACATCTGGAGCGAGCTCGACAACTATGGACAGATGATGCCCATCGTCAAGGGCAGGTGGCTCCTCAGCCGCCACCCAACCCTCCACCACCTAAAAAACAACCTTTGGTGCTACAAAACCCTTTTCCAACACAAGGAGTGGTGAACAATCAGTAGTTAGCTCCCCCACAGGGCAACGTGCCACCACAACAGATCACTTACGCCGCCCCTGATCAACCAATGTTCGATTCAGGCACCCACCACTTATTGATGATGTCCACTACCGACGTCAACATCCAAACCCGTCGGAACCAGTATGGCCCTACCTCCGAAGCCCCCCCCCGCCGATAAGGATACTAACGCTCATCCCACTGATCAGACGTTACGGATACCACCGCTTCCACTCGATGGCGCATCTAAAGCACCTCGTTTCCCACTCCGCCGTATCAACAACAACCCCAACGCACGGGCTGCGTCAAATTACAACATCGTCGATGATTTAGCTCAGTCCCCTGCAGCCATGTCTGCATTAGAAGTCTTAAAAAACTGTCCTACGCAGCGCAAGACTTTGCTTTCCGCCATTGGGGCGATCGACCCAAATGATTCGAAATTGATGACCTTTGATTTGGACCAATCCGAACCACGTCTGCCTTCCACCATAGCAGTCCAAGTTTCTGTTTCTATTCGAAATCTTGTCATCCATCGATGTATCATCGACGAGGGCGCCTCCACATGCGTCATGTCCACATTCGTTTGGCAGAAGTTGGGATCCCCTACTCTCCAGCAATCCACCACTGCATTGCGGGCCTACGATGGCCGGTCAGCTCAATCTCAAGGTCTACTACCCAAGGTCCCCGTCCAATTAGGTGGGAAAACTGTGCTCATTGACATAGAGGTCATTAATGCCCAGCTCGATTATAACCTTTTACTTGGCTGCAGTTACATGTACGCCATGAAAGCGGTCGCCTCATCCGTTTTTCGCACCATGATGTTCCCCCACGAGGGATGCGTGGTCAAAATTGACCAACTTACCTACTATGATCCCAATGCCCCTGCAGCACCCGAAAATGTTCTTCCCATGATTGAACAACCCGCTTCTAGTACAACTACCTCCTTTGTTTCTTCTGTGGGACCCCGACTTTACTCAGATACACCAATGACCTCTACATTCCAGGGCATTCCACCACCGTCACTGGAGACCCACGTCGCAAACCTCTGTACCCTTTCACAGAATACACAAACACCCGGTAGTCAACCACCATTGGTCCCTAGTCACATCGGTGTTACACCCATCCACACCATCCCCTTTCTATTTCCTCCTTCGGGTGTAGTAAGCGCCCCGGTTATGGCTACCCTTAGTCTACCCGGGTTAACATTGGGATTGCCTGTGTGGTATATTTCGTCTCCCATTCCACCATCGACACCAAATGTCATCCTCCAACCGATACAACCTATTGTTACCACTACTCAACCTCCTCCTGGTGTCACACTCCCTTCCTCGTCGACGAAACCATCGACTGGTCTCACGATCCCTTCGTCGTCAACGAATCCTCCTCCTCTTGTCAAGCCTACAGGGGGCAGAGGTCCCCAACCATACACTGCTATACCACCCCCTAAGGCAGTCAAACCCCCACCGGTGTTTCGAGCTCCTCCTAAATGCTCTTTGTGCAATGAGATAGGCCATCCAACTCATCAATGCCCATAGCTACCGGCACTCCAAGAACATATGAATATGTTGGACGATGATACCGGCATCCCAGTCGTTAGACTTGAGCCACCTCCTCAGCCTCGCGACAGATCACTGCGCACCAACCATCCTTGTGCCATATGCAGTGTTTACGGCCACTACTCTCACCATTGTCCTGATCTCCCTGACTATAGAGCAGCATTGTACGAGTTAAACAACGTCGATTTAGAGATATCTCCTCCCCTCATCGAAGAGATCTACCCCCCTCCATCATCCTCGTCGGAAGAAGTCAATACAATATATATGATTTCAACAACTTTCAAACCAGAACCCCTTGATTTATGGTTTGACTACTTCAATACTGATGAGAAAATTTTGGAGACACTCACTGCACCCGACTACCCTTGGGATGATATGCATCATCGCTCATATTTCCTCCCAGAAACATCTACAACATCCAACTAGCTATCGGTCGAATCCAAAGATTTCATACCCACTAAGGTCGATTGGTTAAAGGACCCTATCCCAACACTGGATGCCTTTGAAGAAGGGAACATGTCTAACATTTCCCCCACTATACAGATAGATATTTCCACAACACCTGGGAAACCTGAGCTCATCTCGCTGGGCGCATCTTGCACTCAAGCAGAAACTCAGGTGTACAAAAAGCTCTTTCAAGAGTTCCGTGATGTCTTTGCCTGGTCCTATACCGAGATGCCTGGTCTCAACCCCGCCATCATAGAACACCACATTGATACATGGCCTGAGGTACCCCCTATTCGCCAGAAACAACGACCCATTCATCCTTCCAAACTCCCCGCTATCAAGGCTGAGGTCGAGAAACTTCGCAAAGCAGGATTCATTTATCCTATTCCGTACACCACCTGGGTGTCGAACCCCGTTCCCGTCAACAAAAAGCAAGGCACCCTTAGAGTATGCACTGATTTCCGTGACTTAAACCACGCTTGTCCAAAAGACAATTTCCCCACGCCATTCATTGACCAACTCATTGATGAGTGTGCGGGCCATGAGGTCCTATCTTTCATGGATGGGTTTTCCGGATACAACCAGATTCACATCCGCAAGGAGGATCAGTACAAGACTGCCTTCACCACCCCATGGGGCACCTTTGCATACCGCGTCATGCCATTTGGCCTTAAAAATGCTGGTGCCACTTTCCAGCGGGCCATGACCTATTGCTTTCACAACTTGGTCCATATCCTGTGAGTCTACCTTGATGACCTCACAGCTCGTTCCCGAAAACGATCAGACCACCTTAACGACCTCCGGCAATTTTTCCTACGTTGTCGCAAATATAAAATCCGCTTGAACCCACACAAGTGTGTCTTTTGCATCCCGGCAGGCCGGTTGTTGGGTTTCATTGTGTCCCAAGACGGAATCACTGTCGATCCCCTGAAAGTCAAAGCCATCTTAGAACTTCCGCCTCCTCGCACGCTTCGGCAGCTCCAGAGTCTACAAGGGCGGTCCAATTTCCTTAGGCGCTTCGTTCTTGATTATGCCACCAAAGTCCACGGGTTCTTACGCTTACTCCGTACCCACATACCCTTTGTTTGGGATGAGCAAGCAGACACGGCATTCGAAGCCCTCAAGAAAGCGCTCACACAAGCCCCCTTGATATCCCCACCGGATTTCTCTCAAGACTTCACCCTTTATGTCTCGGCATCTGAAGATGCCTCCCACCAAGAGCATGTGATTTATTACGTCAGCTAGACCTTGTCTGGACCACCTCTGCGTTACCCATACGAGGAAAGATTAGCCCTAGCTGTAGTCTTTTCTATACAAAAATTGTGACACTACATTCTACTCAGTCATACCACGGTCGTGGCTGACTCCAACCCTATGGTCTATCTCCTAACCTGGCGGCTCCTACAAGGTCGTGTTGCTAAATGGGTCATTATCCTCCAGGAATATGACCTCACTTTCAGAACTCCCAAAAGCACTAAAGCCCTCGCGCTTGCTCACCTCATCACTGACCTCCCATCCTCTTCGACATCACCCGTTATCCAAATGGACCTGCTTGACGAGCAAATCTTCATCATTTCGTCTGACGACCCTTGGTACGGAGACATTTTGACTTACCTTCGTACGCAAAAATTTCGACCACACATCGATCATGACGGACGCCGTCGCATACGACACCACGCCCCCCAATACCTCTTGTTAGGGGATTTACTTTACCGACGCGGCATTGATACCATCCTACGCCGATGCCTATCCCATAGTGAGGCAGAACAAGTCCTCAATGATTGTCACAGCAGTGCTTGCGGAGGCCATTTCTCCGGCATGGCCACCACCCAGAAGATCATTCGGGCAGGTTATTTTTGGCCATCATTGTTTACTGATTGCATCACCGCAGTCAAGCATTGCCAGAACTGCCAACTCTTTGCCCCCAAAGCAAGAACCCCCCCCCCCCGCCCCCCTTCATCCAGTCATCACTGTTGGACCATTCTGCAAATGGGCCATCGACTTCCTCGACTGCAACCCCACGTCAGCCGACGGTCACAAACACATCGTTGTGGCCGTGGATTATTTCACCAAATGGGCAGAAGCCATGCCGACCTATAATTGCAAAGCCGACACTGCAGCACGGTTTTTCTTCAACCATGTTATCGCTCGTTTCGGAGTGCCGAAGCAACTAGTATCTGACCACGGCTCTCACTTCGAAGATGCCGTCTGGAAAGAATTATCAACCATGTTGAAATTTGAACACCATTTCTCTTCCGCCTATTATCCCCAAGGAAACGGCCAAGTCGAAGCGATCAATAAAATTTTGAAGACCATCCTCCAACGTATTGTAGACAAACACAAATCCAATTGGCACCACATGCTTTTCCCCGCACTATGGGCCTACTGCACCTCAACCAAAACCACCATCGGTTTTACCCCTTTCCATTTAGTTCACGGTGTCGAATCCATTCTCCCTATCGAGTGCCAGATTCCAGCTCTACATATCGCCGTTGAACTCCTACCGGACACTTCCCCAATTGAGCAACGTTTACTACTCCTAGAGCAAGCCGATGAATATCGGCGCACAGCCATCCAAAACATGGAAGCAGCCAAACAACGATCCAAACTAAGTTACGACAAACACGTCCACCCAAGAACCTTTTCTGAAGGAGACCTTGTCCTCTCTTATGATCAAGCTCACGATAAAACCGGAAAGGGAAAGTTTGTATCTATGTGGCAAGGCCCTTACATCATACACACTTGCCTCGGGCAGGGGGCATACATTCTGACCGATTCAGAAGGCAATCCCCTACGCAACCCACGCAATGGGTTGTACCTTAAACGATTTTACCCATAGAAAATCTGATGGACACCACAGTCCATTCTAGTATAGGCTTACTTTCTTTTTTCACAAAAAAAAAAAAAAAAAAACCTAAACATTTGTTTTGCATGACCACAGATGGATCCTCTTCCACTCTGCTATGTCGGTTTCGCTGATGGTGCAAGCCGTTGGTCTCCCAATCTCGCCTCCGCAGCTTGGGTAATATACTCCCCTTCGCATGAGTTAATTCACATTGACGGAGTTTGTTTGGGTGCCACCACCAATAACCAAGCTGAATACGATGTCGTGACCGGTCTCCTCGCCGCAGCTCTCCAAATGAGCATTCGTCACCTCAACGTTTTCTTGGACTCACAGCTCCTAGTTTCCCAGCTCAACAATGATTACCAGGTACGCGATCCCTGTCTTTTCAGAAAATTCCTGCACACTAAACAGATGGTTAGACAGTTTGAATCCATTTCGTTCACACACGTCCCAAGAAACCTCAATAATGTAGCAGACCATATGGCCAACAATGTCCTTGACTGGCACACCAATCACATCATGTCATATCCATAAACAAAATACATCAATCGTATGAAAAAATGCTTCCCCATATGCTCATCAGCATTTGGGGGCAGATACAATATCATCTACTCATCAGGATCCCTAGGCTCCTCCGGCTCCTCCTCCGCTGACCCCACCGGGTCCTGCCGAGCCCGAACTCTGCGCTCCTCTGGTGCCTCCTCCGTTGGCCCCGCTGGGTCATCCCGTAGACGGATCCTCATCTGAGCCGGCTCTGCAGGGACATCCCGAGCACCACCCCTGTGCCCTGCCACAAACACCGCCGTCCTCAACAAGAGCGACCGCCACTCAGGCGGCGCACCGAAGCAACCCTCCAAAATATCCCGATCCAGGTCTCTCCAACCATCCTCGGGGAGTCTAGCTAGGATCCTGGAAAAGGTCTGTCTGACACCCTCTATGGTGTCATCGCGAGGGCCAACCCCTCGCCCACGAGCCGCAAATCCTCCACCACGCGGAGGTGGTTCCGCTGCAGGTGGATGGGCGACCACCATCGCCCGCCCCTGACGAGCCATGTAGTCAGGCGGTGGCACTGGACCCACATCTGCACAAAGCAAGTAAGCCATCACATACTATACAACAATAATCATCAATGATAAATCAAACAACATATGATATAATATCAAATAAAACACAAAACATACCGTCTAAACTCCAGGCCTGTCCTGGGGCACAAGGCATCTCTGGGTCACCTCGATAGTCCATGCCGGCATAGGGGTAGTCCTCAATCACCAGGGGTATCTGCTCCCATTGCTGATAAAAATCCTCCGTGAAGAAGCCACGGACACCACCGCCGCCACGAGGCATCATCTGCCCCCATCTCATCATACGAGGCTCACTCACAAGACCAGCATGAATGGGTACACGTGGCCGCAAGGTCGGCACCCGCTCGAAGAAAAAACAGCATAAAAACGAGGCATAACAAAACTCACCTCCCTCTCGAATGGCCTTGTCCAGATCTCTCTGGACACCAGCCAGAAACATCTGCCCCCAGGAATAATATGTCCCCCGAAGAACGGAGTCCACCATCATCGTCTGACCCCCAGACATACGATGTGGCATAGCAGCACCCAATATCTGCAGTACACATGCCCCAACAGCTCGCATATCCCACTCACGTAGGGATCGCACACTAATAGAGCTGTTCTGCAAAACAGCATCATCGACACAGAAATTTTGTAACAGGTCCTCCATATCTACACCTGGAGGGATCCTCGGTAAGAGATCGCCCACCTCACCCAAATGAGGCAACCCAGTCAAAAAATAGACATCCGTGAGAGTGATCTCTAACCTCTCACCCCCAATGATAAATGCACCCTCCGCCGACACCCACCAACGCACAAGCTTGTTCAGGAGCCGTCTCACTGAACGAATAGGCAAGATCTGAGCGAACTTCAAAAGTCCGCTCATAGCCAGAGTCTGTCTCACCCCCGGATCAGTCTGAATCCTCTCCATAAGATCATCATCGATCTCCTGCTCCCACAACGAGGACAGTGGTCTCCTCAACATCCTGCCAGAAAACAGAAGAAATTTTTAGCCCCAGCATAAAAAAAATAAATAAAAAAAATAAAAATAAAAATAAATAAAAAATTTGAAAAAATCCCATCGCGGCTTTTCCACAAAAATCCGCGATGACCATCGCGGCTTTTCCACCAAAATCCGTGATGACCATCGCGGCCTCCATGAAAAAACCCGCGATGAACATTGCGGATTTTGGCCAGACAGTCGCGATGAACATCGCGACTATCTGCCATGAACTCGCGATGAACATCGTGGGTTCCAACCTCGCAGTCGCGATGAACATCGTGACTGTCAGCTTCAAACCCACGCGGTTCATCATGGGAACAGTCCCGAAACCCACGATATTCCACGTTGCAGAGTCAACATGGAATTTCGCGGCCTTCAGGGGCCCGCCGCCAAACAAAAAAGACATAATTGACAAGGCTAAGGCAAATAGAGTTACCTGCAACTCGCTGAATCGAAAACCAACGGTGAAATCTCCCGGAAATCGAGAAATAGCTCTGACAGCTCTATCAAACTCGCACGTAACAATGACAAGTCATTTGGGCCCCACGCCCTATTTATAGAAATTCCACCAATTTTCCAACAACCATTGCGGTATCATACGAAGTCCATTTCTCAAACCGTTGGTACCATTGGAATCAGCACAGCCAGAACTTCATGCAGGTTCCTTCCTTTTCCCGTTTTCACGGGATCCATTTTTTGACCATTTTTTGGCCTCTCTCGTGGCCTCGGTTTGCATGCCACATCGGCCGTTCTCCGTTTTGGACGTGCCATATATCACCGGATTCAATTTTCCGTGCTCGTGATGATGCTTGAGATCATTTCTCGCTGTCACGTCCCGATTGTCAGGGCATTTTTTCCATGCCCCCTCGTCACCTCGGTTTGCGTGCCACATCGACCGTTCTCCGTTTTGGACGTGTCATATATCACCGGATTCAATTTTCCGTGATCGTGATGATGCCTGAGATCATTTCTCGCTGTCACGTCCCGATTTTCAGGGCATTTTTTTCCATGCACCCTCGTCACCTCGGTTTGTGTGCCACATCGACCATTCTCTGTTTTCGACATGCCTTATATCGCCGGATTCAGTTTTCCGCCCTCGTGATGATGCTTGAGACCATTTCTCGCTCTCACTTTTAGATTTTTTGGGCATTGATTCAAAATGCCACTCATCACCTCAGTTTGCGTGCCACATTGGCCGTTGCCCCGTTTGGACAATCTTTCTGTCACTGGATCCAGTTTTTCGCACTGATGATGATGCTTGAGACCTCTTCTCGCCCTCATCAATCCATTTTTGTTCGGTATAATTTTATCCCTTTTTCGGGCCAAGCAACCCCTTTTACGAAAAAGGCACTTAGGGAGTTTCTGTTAAGCTCTTTTCTGACTCCTAAAACAATGAAAAGATCGTCGAGCAATCTTACTTCCTTTCATGCTCGCTAAACGTATCTGAAAGGGCGTCTACCTGGTATAATTTTACCCCTTTTCTAGAACTCGTAGACTAATTACGAAAAAAGGTATACTCTAGTCACATCGGCTAGAAGAGTTCTCCATCCGCATCATTTTATGTTTTTTCGGGCCTTGGAGACTAAACTTATGAAAAAGAAACACCAATAGAGTCCACTAACCGTTTTCAGACTCTCTAAACATGAAAACAACCATGAGCATGAACCATCTTGGGCTCGCAAAATCCACAGGACCGTACCAATTAAGAGCACACCTTTATCCCTTCTTGGAGCTCATTAAAACTACGAAGAAAGCATCAATGGTGCCTCTTGGCACCACAACAGATCATGTCCACTCACATGGCAGCTTCCCCATTTTGGTCGCCTTTGTTCAGAGTATTCTGCAGTATGTCACCCTAAAACTCCCTCGACAACTACCATCAGCTTCACCCCTCCCAAAGTCGGTACATACCCTTCAGTCACTAAAAAAGCAATGATCCCCACACCTACAAGTCAGTTCCCTACGCTGCCAAGTCAGCCATTCCTCCATGCTCTGAACAAAGGAAGTTTGAGTCTACCCACTTTATGACCCACGTTATGTCCCATCCCCACAAGTATGTCAGTCCTACCATCAATACTACAACACTTTAGTTCTACACCTCGTGCTCCTATCAAGAAAAAATCATTGCCTTGATAGTTGCTGGTCTCCCTCTGTCGACGACAACCACACTTATTCCAGAGGATAGACCTAGAGGTCCCTGTGTCTTGGACTCATTACCATTTATGATGAGTGCCTATGAATCATTTCGAGAGGAATCCTCATTGCCTCTCCAAATGGTTGTTTCTCACATGCTCGACTTCAACACCTTGATCGCATCCTTGAGACCCGCACAGGACATTGATCCTTTCAGTTATTAGTCGAAGACCCCGGATACCTCCTGAATCCTCCACATGTGAGAATCTTCCTATGGATAAAACCAGTTACATACTCCCTTGAGTACACAGTTACATTAATTCTCAGATATGACTCATAATCTTTGAGTCCCTACAGATGTTGGACACCTTCAGTTTTAGCAGTTCACCAATTCTTCCAGTGTATCAGTTATTGAGATCAGTTATGATCAGGAGTACATCCCAAAATAATGTCCCCCCTGGACCATTATGGTGTACCAGAAGATTCTTTATGTATTAGATCCCCCTTCTTGGAACTAATTGTTATGTATATGTCTTGATACGAGCATGGGAATGCCCGCCTCGTCCATTATCAAAGATTATACCTCATTCATATTGAGGCCATGTAATATTTTTTGTTTTTGCAGCTTCCAAGGGCCATGGCTCCAGTCTCCAACCAGTCTCTTCTCTCCCCTACAACCCCAGAAAAAAGACAAAATAACTATGATGTCTATCGGCCATACGATGAGCTCCTGCCCTCACACATTAGGGGGCAATCTGTTGACACCTAAAAAGTGCTCACTAGCTCATTTCCCTATTCGCATGACCCATTTGTCCACTTTTTCACCATCTGAGCCTCTGAAACCAACAAAAGGTCACCAAAAGACCTTAGTACACCCCTTTTTCCATTAAAAAAGATTATTTTTCCTAAAAAAGCATAAAAAACCCTCAAAAAGAGTCCAAATTCCCAAAAATATTAAAAAGGGAATAAAAATATTAATTTTATTCAAAAAAGGAAAAAGGAGGGAAAAGTACCTAAACCATGTTGGTCAATACCATTTGGTTTCCACAAAACCACAAATGGTATTCCCTACCACCAAAACCTATAAAAAGGTGGTAGGGGCTCCTCATTTCATATCCATCCATTATCTCATCCTCATGCTGCCGAAATCTTCCTTGAGCATTTTGGCCATTGTAAGCAACCTTGGAGAAGGAGACCTCTTGGAGCTTGGAGCTACTCATCTTGGGAGTTGCTCAACATCAACCTTCACCATTGAAGGTATTATCACAAGCACTTGCTTGCCCCCCCATTTTTCAATACAAATTCATTCTTTAATATTTTCTTGTTCTTGTTTTTTAAATGTTTACATTATTTGCTTATATTCTTGCATAGATCCACGATTAGTTTTGTTTAGATTAGTTTCTTGTTTATTTCTATTTGAAACTGCTGCTACTAGTTAGCAGGTGCCCATAGCACTAAGCCTGGTTGCAAAACCGGGCCAACAAGATGCTCTGTCACTGTGTCATTATCATCCATTCTAAGGTGATACAATTTCTTTTTCCAGAAATGGCTTGTTCACAAGGGATTTTGATTGATACAAACTCCCTGGTTTCGTGCAAAGATTTAATGCAGTATCTTCTCTGGATATATTCAATAACATAGATTCTGATAAGCACAGTCGAATTGTACTCCTCCCCCTTCTACCTAATTTCTCCCAATATTCTTTCGACGTTCCAGTGGGTTGTGTACCAGGATCCACAGCAATCCATTGATCCCGATCTACAAGAAGATCCCCCATTTTGAGCTTCCATAGCTCAAAGTTTGGGCCGTTAAACTTCTTGAACTACTCACCATTCTCTTTCAATGTACAAACTGAGACTGCAAATCTCCCATTGAATCTAGGTTTATCGCAAACCCAAGATCTATCAACCACGTTGAACCCTTAGCAACAGAGGTGTCCCCCTGAAACCAAATAAATTGAGCTTTGATACCACATGTAATTTTTAAACCTGTGTAGAGAATAAAAGCATACATATTATTTAAGCAAAACAAATATTACACCACATAATTCACACATAGTAGACAGAGATTTAACCTGGAAACCCTTAACCGGGAAAACCAACAAACCTTGGAGCCACAACTCCTATTTTTCTCATTATCTCATTATGAATCACTCACAATAGAATATAGGTATTCTATAGCATCCAAAACCCTAATCCTTTAACCTGGATTAGTCAATAGACCCCAATCCCTTAATCGGGATTAAATTACATATTTTAAGAACAATCCCCAAAAGTTGTATGTGATCCCCAAAAAAGGTGACGGAGGGATCGTCACCTGCGTCGCTGATAGGCACACTCTCCCCTTCACATACATGCAGAGAATATAACACATACCCAACTCTTAATTGTATGGAAAAATGAGGTTTGCGAACCAAAGAATATCAATAAGTAGAATATTTCCAAAACCTCTTTGAAGCAGCAAAGCTCGTAGATATGAAGCCTATTGTGCTTTCACCAATGTCGACAAACATACAAATTGGACCAAAGTTCATTAGTAGGAGATTAGACCATTTTTTGGTAAGTCCTTACTAAGGATGGAGAGACTTGTTGGTCACCCTATATGTTAGTTAAGGAAAGCTAGCACACAAGATGGTCAATATAAATTGTCAAACCCAGGGAGGTCTTTTATTTCAATGGTAATAAGCATAATTTGTGCATAAACATGTCAAGCAGTTGATTTGCTAAATATAGATAATGATCGTACCAATCTATCCAGCCAAACTCACTCTAGAAGGAAAACTAAGCTAATTCACACATCTAGGGAATTGATTGAAACTACCTTCCTACAGAAATCACCCAGCAGTTATAAAATTAAGAATAGAAATAAACCAGATTGCTTTTGCAAGAAGTTAAATCCTATAATTATCAAACTACCAAAAATTGATCTTTACCAAAATGATCCATCTAGCAGCTATCGTTACTCAATCCTAATCTGCCTACTTTAAAGCAATTGAAGATACAACAGCAACCAGAATCTAAAGCTTGAACCCTAATTGATAATTATTGGAAATCCTAGAAAGCATAAAAACTAAAAGATATTGGAATAGAGCTTGGCTATTATAGCTGATTAAAACACACGTGCATTAAATAAATTATCCTACATAGTCAACTGTCACACCAATCTGCTATAGCTATTCAAAATGCAATTATGGACCAATAGGAAAGCTAATTCTCTGTTACAGCTACCAATGACATCTGCAATAATTCCACACCACACAGCAAAAGTAAAGCTAAACTATTCTACCTACCTAAATCAGCTATCTCTGTGAGAAAGAGGGCCCTGGCCTTCTAGTAGAGATGCCAAGAATCACAACAAATTAAGACACAGAAATGAAGAGCTCTGCTCTCATATTATTGATGGAAATTGACAGTGTCAGTGCTTTGTTACAGCTTATACAAAATGGTAATTGTCCAACTCCAGCCTATGAGAGCCTTCTAAAGTTTATACAAGAAAAATACGTTTCAGATCCACTATAATCGTGTAGCAATGAAGATCTATGATCTTCATGCTGCAGAGTTACAGCTAACTGATATAGCTGTATTAAACAAGGTTGTTAATCATGAAGGATGTTGTTGCTCTAATAATTAATGGATCAACAGACTCAGCAACTGGAATGCAACCTGTCTGTCGCAACTAGGTTCTGTTTCAGTAGATCTGTTACAGTGAGGATCTATTATAGCTCACATGGAAAATGAGTTGTTCCTTGGACTATGAGTAGCTGGTGCTTTGAAGAGTAATAGCTGGCGCCACTTGGCTGATACACCTGCACTTTAGACCTTGACTAAATGAAATCACACAGATCAACATAAACCAAGGACTAAGATCCATAATCTTTAACAATCTTAGGCATAAAATAAATAAAGCAATATCGAATTATACCTGTCAATATTATTGATTGATATGGAGAAAGACATGGATATAGATTATGAAAGTAGGATGAAATCAGGGCAAAATGATGTAATAAACATGGCCAAAAAGGGGCATTTCCTAGACCCAACATCTCCCCCCAACTATTCGATTGCATGTCCTCATGCAACAACCTCTCCTAGTCTGAATCTGAGTCTAAATTGAATCTGTGGAGATTTGTAAGATTATAGGAAAGTTCTGATGTCTCACCTAGAGGCACAAACCCATAGCAGGATATCCAATGCTCCCACCACAACTCTTCTTCTTCTAATGTCAAAGCATAACTGTTTCTGTAAGGACTCACAGGAAACCATATGAGAGGAAATTTGAATCTTAAGCCAATCCACCAAGACCCACACTTTTTCATGCACTGCACATATCTAGGGATCCTTGTCAAAGCTTTCCTGAAATTTTCAAAGCCATATGGATCCATTTCCTTCAGAGATGAGGAAGAGTACAACCATCTGTATTCACTACCTTCCAAGGCATCCTACTACATATTAAGAATCATTGGGACACATGTGGTAAGGAGTTTATCTCGCAGGCTCTCAAAGTATCGGGAAATTGAAGGAACCCTGAGAGATCTAGCATGATTTTCTATGAATGCTTTTGGATTCTGAGGTTCCCCCCTAATCCAGAGAGTATAATTCCCCTCATTCTTGAGGATGGTTTGGAAAGCATCTCGCCATCTTACATGGTTAATGACAAAAGAGGCAAATGCTGTCAGCTGAACATCCCCTAGACAAGGTAATGGATTAGCTGGAAAGTCAATATAACAAGCCCTGTCATGTAAATACAATTCACATAACAAATGATGATCCTCAAAATCACTCTTCAGAAAAGTCTCCAAAAACTGAGTAGCTATTTCCAAATCAAATGATCTCCCTCCCTTAAGGGCTCTTAATTTAAATAAAGTTGTCTGCTCATGGAGAAAGACAGGGTAAGAGGGGGATGGAGCCCTGCAACTCAACAATTTTATGGAAAGAGTGTACATTTTATCTTTTTCTTGTTGTAGGGACTTAAGTTTCTTCAATCCTTCCAATTTTTCTTGAATTTTCTCCCACCAGAGTTTCTGGAAGAATAACTCCTCATTCCACTTTTCTCTCAACCCTTTAACGACATTCCTATGTTCCTAGAGAGAGATCATACCTATCCTGAACTGATCAATCCACTTGAGCCATTTATCCAACTCGAGATTTAACCAGAGGATCTTCTTCTCCAGCCATTGAAATCTTCTATCTTCTACCTCCTTTTCATCATCAGAGTCAAGATAAATGACTTCCTTGTTTTGGTTTGGCCCTGTAACAGCTTCATCCTCTATTGGAGTGGCAGTGGTCTGTGCCTGTGGTGCAGTCTCAACCATGGATTTTGGGGATGTTGGTTCTTGTGTGACAGCATCCTTTATTTCTATATCAACCTCAGCCCCCTCAGTCTGTGTCATAGTCTCAGTTAATATTCTTAGGATTGTTGGTTCTTGTGTGACAACATCTTCCTTCTCCATTTCAATCTCAACACTCTTAGTTTGTGTTGCAACTATAGCAAATGATTTTGGAAACACTGGTTCTTGTGTTACAGTGTTTTCTATTTGGTCCTTGATATCAAATGTTGCTATCTAAGTTGCAACCTCACTAAATAGCTTCAAAGGTACTGGTTCTTGTGTAACAGTGCCCTGTTCCTCCATTTCTTTGAACTATTGAGATTGTTTCTGGGTTATATTGAATCTTTCTGACTGATGAGACTGGTCCTGAAGAAGCTCGGTATCCCCTGATGGATGGGACTATACTGTTTCATCTCCTAAATTCAATTCAAAGATCTCTTCAATTCCTGGCTCATTTTCCCCCATCTATTTGATTTCTGGCATTCCTTCTTCCACCTCTTCTATATGTACATGCCTTTGTGATACATCTACCAACACAACAACTCTGTGTCCTGCTGCAAAAAATATATCTCCACACTTTGGACAAATAGTCTCTCCATGCTTCTCATTTTCAATTACAAAATATGAATTTTGAAATAAGTTTGCAGTGTTTGCTAATGTGTTCAAATTCTTCTCCGCTTGCTTTGCAACTACTCCCTTCCATCTTTCCATCTCATTTCGCAATATCTGCACCTCCTCTTTTAATAATTAATTTTCAAATAGGATATTTTCGATTTGAGGTTCTTCTCTGGAAGGTTCCTGCATAGCAATAGATGACTTGGGGTTCAAAATAGGAATCTCTATATCTACCCTTGTTACAGGTGCTTTCTCTACCAAAGGTGATTCCCTATTTTCTCTGGCTACTCCTGCTACCTCTGCTAAGGGTGCTTCAATATTACCCCCAATTGCATCCACTGTCTCAACTTCTTCTGTTGTCTCTGCTACCTCTACTGCTATTGCAGCTGCTTCTACTACTGCTATTGTCACAGCTGTTGCTACTGCTGGTGCTGTCACAGCTGCTTCTACTGCTACAGCCGATCGAGTCCTTCTTTTTTCTCACCATTCCCACTAGGTGTTCCTCAATGCCTACTGCTACTGGTGCTTTGGCAGTTCTGATTCTCCTTTTCTTTGCTACAGTGGGTGTCTGACCCTTGTTTCCTGATCCTACTCTTTGTTTCTTTGACACAGGGGTCTTTAGCTCTGTCGTTTCTTCTTCAATAATGGTACCCCTTATCTTTGAAGAGGATACAACCTCCAAAATTTCCACAGTTCCTTCTTCTATTATTCCTGTCTGATATCCTTCCTCCTGAATTCCTGTTTCTCCAATTCCAACTTCTACTATCGTAGCTTCAACATTTGCTTCAGTTTCAGCTTCTTTTATTTGAGTATCTTCTTCTACAGTTACAGCTTCTAATTTTTCTGCCTCCTGCTCCATTGTTTTCATCACAATTTTCTCAACAACAGGTTTTTATGTTATTGTTGCTTCTCCCTTGTTTATTTCCTCTTTGTCACTGGTCTGGTTTTCTAATGCTCCAGCCTCCCCTCCAACTAGATTTGAGGAAGGTCGGTCCTCACTATCTTCACCAGCATCCTCCATTTCCAATACAAGTTGTATGATTGGCGCATCTCCAGCCAGAAATTGTCCCCAGTTTAAATTACAATTTGCAATGGCTCTTAGGACTAGTAATTTAATTAGGCCATGATTTGTAAGGGAGGAAACTGAGTTCTAGGAAGTTCTTGCATATATAGCCATAGTTTGTAGGGCTTTAAGCAGATAAAATGGTATATTCACCAAATTTCCATGGCGTAAATGAGACAATAAGGGAGGTTCAGAGAAGGAAATATTTTGGTACCTACCTCCACAAGAGATGTATTTTTTCACAAATATTTCCACTTGATTCCAGGGTGGTGGTAAAGATGCCAGTTCCAACCCATGGTGCTTTGGACTAACCTGCTCTCCAACTGCAATAAATTCCCTTACCACATTTGCATTGTGTTCCTTCCGTCCAAATAACTTCCTCTCCACCAAGGTTAAGCCAGTAACCTCGGCTATGATTTCTTCTATAAAATCCACATGCAGTCCCCTGACCTCGGAGTGAGTATCAGTTAGGTTGAGGGCAAATTGCAATGCGGTTTCTGTGTGGAAACCGTTCAACATTCAAAGTATGCCATCCAACATAGTGCTGTAAAAATATTAAGAACTTCCGCATTTGCACGTACAGCTTCTGTATTTATCGGCTCATGTCGGACTAGGTTTCCCATTTTAATCCCTTCTCAGAGTTCAGAATGAACGCAACAATTTCCAGTCTAGATGTGGAAGTTGAAGTTTACGAACATGCAAAAGGGTCGTTGGGGTTTAAAAATCAGGTTTTAGGCAAGTCTACGCTAGTATGAACATTCCGTTGAAACAATGAAGTTAGCAGAATTGGGGGTAACAGGTGCAAATCCGGTAAGGTGATGGGAAATAAATACAATCATGATATTGACATAATCCCTAAAGGTTAATTCGTATGGGTTCATTAATCGAGGGTTACGACAGTACATAATCGTTATTACCATATTTAATTTTCTGCCAAATCATGTAAAAGATGTGATCCGTACCTTTGTGTTTATGAGTTTGACCCATGGATTAATCATTACAACCAGCCATTGTCCTCGCGAGTATGAATGCACATGTGCTAAAGTGATGTGGCCACCGCCACCTAGGCTGACAGCTACTCAAGACACCTGAAATTTTCCTTCGTGGTAGACCATGATTGGATTGTGTGGAGCAAGCAACAAAAATGATGCCCAATTGAATCATTATTGGCATCGTCAATCGGAGAGGAGACAAACTAGCAGAGTCACAGCTACTAGACTTAGCAAAATAAGCAAAAATGGCGGAGTCATAGCTGTACGAAAGGAGCGGAAATGAAGTGGAAAGAATGGAGTCGCAGCTACTAGATTTAGCAAAATAATCAAGGATAGTGGAGTCGCAGCTGCTAGGTTTAGCGGAATGGACAAAGGTAGCGGAGTCGTAGCTGCTGGAAAGGGGTAAAAGTGAAACAGAAATAGCGGAGTAGCAGCTACCAAACTTATAAAAGTGAGCGGAAATAGCGGAGTCGCAGTTGCAAAATTTGATAGAACGGCCAAAAGTGGGAGAGTCACAGCCGCGAAAAAGTGAAGTAAAGGGAAAATGGCGGAGTCACAGCTACTAAAAGAGGAAGAATGTGGAAGGAAAGGAGTTGCAGCTGTGTCAGAATGAAATAATAAGCAAATTTTAGCTAGCTGTGGAAGACTACGAATCATCCATCTTTTTCTAAGAGCTTTATTAAATCAAGAAGCAATCTGGGGTATCTACAATTGTCTAGCCCAGTCATGACTGTTGTTCTTCCAATTAGTTCCTGCACACAGTTCTTCAAAACAAACCGATCAAGTGCAAAAAAAATAAAAATAGATAAAATACAGAATGAAAGAAAAACCAATTATTTATGTACAAAATATGTATGGAAATTGTAGCTTTTAGGAATTCACAGGGTTTGAGAAAGATCCCTGCCCTGGCGTTAACTGATACTTTGGATCACCTGCAACATGCGAAACAAAAGCTTCCCTTGAGATCGGCTTATGATACAGTCACAGCCGATGACCATTTACGAATAATGGTACCTTGTTTTCATCAATGGTGATCAACCAGACTGTTCCATTATCAAATACCCGATCTATCTGATAGGGTCCCAACCAATGGGTGCGCAATTTGCCTTTAAAGTCCCTCTTAAACCGTGAATCATACAATAGGGCCCAGTCCCCCTCTTGGAATACTTTCTTCTTTATAAATCAATCATGCCACCTAGAGCATTGTTGTTGGATTAAAGCTGGATGATGTACTGTAGCTGTGCGCTTCTCATCCAATTCATTGAGCTGACTCAGTCGGTTCCTCTGTGCCTCTGATAAATTCGGGTTTGCTTCCACAGCTGTTTTCAAGGTTCTGATTTCAAATTCTATTAGAGAAAAAGCATTCTTACCATACACTAACTCATATGGGGAAAAACCAGTGGTGTTACGCCATGTAGTACGATAGGCCCATAGTGCCTCTGGAATTCTTTCATCCCAATCTTTATGATGGCTCTTAACTATTTTTGTCAGAATGGCCTCAATAACCTTGTTTGTGCTCTCCACTTGGCCATTGGCCTGTGAATGATATGGCGAGGTTATTCTGTGTTGAACATGAAATTTTTGTAACAATGCTTCCCGCTTGTGAGACACAAACTATGGTCCATTGTCTGTAATTATTTCCTTAGGTACTCCAAACCGAGTAAAAATCTCTTCATACAGGAAATCAATCACAACCTGATCATTGTCCTTAACCAAGGCTACAGCTTCTACCCATTTGGTCATGTAATCTGTGCAAACCAAGCTGTGAACTTTCTGCTTTGAGGGAGGGTTGATAGGCCCTACAAAATCTAGATCCGACCTATCAAACGGTTCAACCACAAGCTGTAGCTGCAAAGGCATCTCATCTAATCTGTTGGGTTGGCCCATCCTTTGGCAGCTATCACATGCCTGAACATACTTATTCGCATCCCTGGACAATGTAGGAAAAAAATAGCCCATTCTCAAAACTTTATGACCTGTCCTTTTGTCAGCAAAATGTTCCCCACAGGGCTCATCATGGAAAGCTTTAAGAATGCTAAAGATTTCATCTTCTCTAACACATCTTCTGATCTCTAAATCAATCCCTATGTAAAAAAGATGGCCATCAATCCAGCAGTACCTAGCACTCTGTTGTATGATCTTCCGTTTTTCTCTCTTTGACATATGTGCTGGAAGATTACCTGCAGCCAAAAAGTTAGTAATATATGCATACCATGGGCAATGAGTTGATACTGCAAACAAATGTTCATCAGGGAAGATATCTTTGACAGGTAAATTGTCATCACTATTAGTAAGTCGAGATAAAAAATCTGCAACAACATTTTCCTTTCCCAGCCTATCAATAATTGTGATATCAAATTCTTGTAATAGTAACAGCCATCTAGTAACTCTAGCATTCGTGATCGGTTTATTCATTAAATACTTGATAGTAGAATGATCAGTGTGCAAAAATGTAGAATATCCAGTAATATAATGTCTAAATTTGTTGATGGCATAAACAATGGGAAGAAATTCTTTTTCTGTGACAGTATAATTTAGTTCAGCAGGAGACAAATTTTTACTAATGTAGTAAATGGCATAAGGAGCATTACCTTCCTGCTGTCCCAAAACTGCTCCAATGGCAGTATCTGAAGCATCTGAAGAAATGTGAAAAGGTAGATCCCAATTGGGACCTCGTAAGATGGGTGTTGTAGACAGCCTTCTCTTTAGCTCCGTAAATGTTGTTAGGCATACATCATTCCAGACAAACTGTGCATCCTTCATCAACAGGGTGAACAAAGGAGAAGCTAGTTTGGAAAAAATTTCTATGAACCTTCTGTACTAGCTAGCATACCCCAAGAAGCTACGTACATACTTCTATGTTCCAGGAGTTGGTATACTTTCAATTACCTTGATTTTGGATGGATCCACCTGGATGCCATCAGAAGAGATGAAGTGCCCCAGCACTATGCCTTCACTCATCATCATGTGGCACTTTTCAGTGCTTAAAGAGAGCTGGCTTTGTTCACAGCGTTTGAAGACCTTTTCTAAATTTTTCAGTGCTTATTCATAACTATCACCATATGGAGTAAAGTCATCCATAAAAATTTCCATGCAATCATTCACCATATCTGAAAAGATTCCAATCACTGCTCTCCGAAATGTAGCTGGTGCGTTGCACAACCCAAAAGGAAGTACTCGGTAGGCAAAAGTTCCCCAGGAACTACAACAAAATAGCCCTTTAGGGGCGGTTTTGGCTTGCGGGGATCTTGGTAAACCCCCCCCTAAAAGTTTTTTCAGACCTTTGGAGGCGGTCTTCTAAAATCGCCCCTAAAAGTCATGGAAATTGGACTTTTGGGGGCGTTTTTTTTTAAATCCGCCCCCAAAAGTCCTGAAATTTGACTTTTGGGGGTGGTTTTTGAAAACCCCCCCCTAAAAGCCCAATTCTCATACCTTTTGGGGGCGGCTTGTCAAAACCCCCCCTAAAAGTCATGAGAATTGAACTTTTGGAGGCGGTTTTTTTGGAACCCCCCTTAAAAGTCACAAGAATTGAACTTTTGGAGGCAGTTGTTTGAAAACCCCCCGTAAAAGCCCAATTCTCATAACTTGTGGGGACAGTTTGTCAAAACCCCACTAAAAGTCATGAGAATTGAACTTTGGGAGGCGGTTTGTTTGGAACCCCCCTTAAAAGCCATGAGAATTGAATGTTTGGTGGCGGTTGTTTGAAAACACCCCCTAAAAGCCGAATTCTCATAACTTTTGGGGGCAGTTTGTCAAACCCCCCCCTAAAAGTCATGAGAATTGAACTTTGGGAGGTGGTTTGTTTGGAACCTCCCTTAAAATTCATGAGAACTGAACTTTTGGAGGCGGTTGTTTGAAACCCCCCCCTAAAATCCCAATTCTCATAACTTGTGGAGGCAGTTTGTCAAACCCCCCACTAAACGTCATGAGAATTGAACTTTTGGAGGTGGTTTTTGTGGAACCCCCCTTAAAACTAATGAGAATTGAACTTTTGGAGGCATTTGTTTGGCACCCCCCTTAAAAGTCATGAGAATTGAGCTTTTGGAAGCGGTTTGTTGGAGCCCCCCCCTAAAAGTCATGAGAGTTGAACTTTTGGAGGCGGTTATTTGGAACCCCTTCTTAAAAGTCATGAGAATTGAACTTTTGGAGGCGGGTTTTTGAAACCCCCCTTAAAAGTCATGAGAATTGAACTTTTGGAGGTAGTTTGTTGAACTCCCCCCTAAAATTCAAGCAAATTAAAAATTTGGAGGCAGTTGTTTAAAAACCCCCCTTAAAAGTCATGATAATTGAACGTTTGGAGGTGGTTTTGTAAAACACCCCTTAAAAAAAATGAGAATTGAACTTTTGGAGGCGGTTTATTGAAACCCCCCCTAAAAGTCATGTGAATTGAAATTTTAGAGGAAGTTTTTTGAAAACCCCCTAAAAGTCATTTATGTACGTGGGTTAGGTGTGTCACATGGGTTCAAAAATGCATCTCATCAAAACATTGGAGCTAAGCGCACACAAGCTATTGTAGTGTTAAGAAGGGTGTGCATCATCATTCAACACCATATCCCATTAGAGCTCCACAATTGAGGCAGTCATGCTAGGTTTTTCACATCAAAGATGGTTCTCACACTCCAACTTTCCATGATCCATGTTCAAAATAAAAACTCGTGTGCCATAACATTATCCTTTATGGCTAATGGGCCATGTGTAGGGCCCTAATCACCACATGATTCCTACACAAGGAATATTTAGCTTACAAGTGGGTATGGTGGCCATTTCAATATTTTCAACATCATGGATGGTTCTTGAAGCCTAATCCATGGTGTTAGATCAAAATCCAGTTTATAATGACTAGTAGTTACCTCAAGGTCTTGTGACATATGGGCGTTTCTCTGTACCACCACAGTGGCCATAGGAAAGGAATATTTAGATTTTGAGTAACACATTGTCATTTTTTTTAGTATTTTCATGTTGTGGATGGTTCTAGGAGCCTATGTTATGGTCTAGGGCCAAAATGTAGGTTCTTGGGAAATAAAACTTTATTTTGAGACTCATGGGCCATGCATAGGGACTTGAGTCATCATACATACCCTAGATAGGGAATATTTTGTTTATAGCCTAAGTTCTTGTGTTTATTTTTGCACTAATTTTGGTTTGATAAAATCCCATACAGCGATCATTCAAACCTTGATGTCAAAGTCTTTGATCTAAAACCTTGGTTATAAATAACCCAAGGTCAAAGTTTATTGTGTTAGTGTGTTGATTTGGTGCAGTAGGCATGTTAGTGATTGGGTTAGGGGGTAGTGGGTTAGGGTTAGAGGGACACTGGCTTAAGGGGATAATTTCTACAATTTCATAATGTGGTAGGCTTTGGGGAGTTTTTGTATTAGAAGCAAGACACCTAAGGGATCGGTGGGTTAGTGGGAAAGGGGTTATGGTTTTGTTGGTACTAGTGGTTAAGTGGTTTATAAGTTATCATGTTATTCGGTTTGGGGCTAGATGTTAAGGTTAGGTATGAGGTGATGGGGTTAGAGGTTGAAGCTTCCTAGGTGCAATATGAATTCATTGCATTGATCAAGTGTGCCAATTGCATGAGTCATTTACATGGGTTGGTTGTGTTAGGTCAGTGTCTAATTAGTGGCATTATTTATGGTGGCCATTTCAATATTTGTAACACAAAGGATGGTTCTCGTGGCCTAGACTATGGCATGTGAACTAAATTTAGGGTCTAATTCCATATTGATTTTCCATGGGGTTGATGGTCCATGCATGTTAACCTAGATTACCACATAAGAATTTGTAGCCTACATGTGAAATCATCATGATCATCATTGTCACCATCGTCGATGTCATTGTTGTTGTTGGTTTGTCCATGGTTATGTAAACCAATAAACCAACCATGGTTTAATATTTATAGGCTATGTAAACCAATAGTGGTTCTCATAACCTAAATAATGGTCCATGTTTAATAAATTTACTATACAATTCATGGTCCATGTGTAGGGCCCTACACATAATTACTTTACCTTACAAGCGAGATATTGTGGCCATTTCAATATTTGTTACATTGACGATGGTTCTCGTGGCCTATACCATGGCCTATAAACTAATTTTAGGGTGTAATACCATATTAATTTGCTATGGGGTTGATGGTCCATGCATGTTAACCTAGACTACTACATATAACCTACATATGGAATATCTAGCCTATATGTAACAATTCCCTCTGTTGCTCTAGAGTGATGATTAAAGCCTTGCGACATCACATAATCTCTAAAGAGTGAATCTATTTTCAACTACAAGTGGGATATGTTAGTAATTTTTAGATCTGTAACACCAAAAATGAAAATTTTCCTGCCAATTTCAACATGCTAGTAATTTTCATTCCATCACCCTTTCTTCTCATTGTTTTCCCCTTTTTGTGAAGGGTGACTCAAGTGGATTCCAATGGACAACAATGGTAGCAAGAGAGCATAACATAACACACACATGCCCATATCCAAGGCCTAGAATATATTGCAAACTAATGAGTTGAGTGAATTCAAGATGCAATTTCAATAATTAATAGACAAAGGGTTCATATGACCAAGTGCATCACCTTGGATGGAACACATATTGGTAGTCAATAAGAAGGATGGAACCTTTTGGATGTGCATTGGTTATTCAATGTTAAATAAGGTGACAATTGATGATCCTCTTTATTAACTTAGATGGGAAAAGGTTTTTTCAAAGTTGGACTCAAGTTTTGGGTATGATCGATATATGAGAGCAAAGACTCGTGACAATAAAGGGAATTGATTTTACCTTCTGATTTGTTAAAAACCAGAGCTTTAAATTTTCTTAAAGGGGTTGCAGATGCCAATTATTTTTTACTTGAAGAATGTTACAAATCAAAGTCCAAAGATCTTGAGTAATCCTACAATCTATTGCAAGATGTTGTATGGTTTCCTCACTGCTCAAACATAATGGATAGGATGAAGGTCCAATTCCACCCCTTTCTCTGTAAATATCCCCTATTAAGCATAATTGCATAAATAGAATTGATTTTGGAGGATCTTTGATTTTCCATATCACTGTATACCACCACTTCAAATCATCATCCTCATAAATATATATAAAGGCATTATAGGCCTCTTTTACTATCACAGTCCCTTCTATTTTGTTCCAAGTCCAAGCCAACCTATATGGTTCTGTAGACAGAGTGATCCCATTTTGGTAAATTCCCTTTATGTATGTGTTCCATTCACTGACTAGAGTTCCTGTGAGTCCGAGATCTTATGTAGAGAGCCAAATACTAGAACCTGTCAAGTTGGATATATTTGTCTTATGTATATATACAAGATAATAAAGGCCTCGACTGTGTAGGTGTGGTAGTAGTTCTTCTGATAGTATAAAGCCAGATCCTCCACCTAGAAAAGGACCCAAGCCTAAAAGAACTCTCATACTTGTACCAACCTTCCAAGCAATCCACCGCTTAACCACAGGTAGTGTAGTCAATAGATTTTTCTAGATAATGGAGGCTATTGGGACCACAAAGTGTTTCTTCCTCAGCTATCATACAACATCAACTCCTTTCAAATATTTCCTTCTCATAGTGACACTCCAAATACCATCATGAAAAAGTGCTCTCCACAGTGATTTGATAGCTAGGGCCTTGTTAAAGATATTGAGATCTCTTATTCCCCAACCTCCCTTATTTGTTGGCTTTGCTATCAGAATCCATCTTACCAAATTGTAACCCCCCTGAAAGTCCAACTGAATTTGTCGCAACATAGTTCCATGTCGGACATTAGCTCTAACATGATCCAACATAGTCTCTTAAACTAGAAACACAACATCAAGTTTAACTGTAGAAAAAAGCTCCTTGAGGGATAGCATCTTGGAGGCACCCACAACCCCCCTAATGTTAAGAGAGAAGACTAGCATTAAGGAACCCTCATATCAGGGTTCAATGCTCTAAGTTGTCCAAAAGGAGAAGGAACAGAAACATGGTTTGAAGAAACCATTATGGGGTATGTTGCCAACCCTCCCTCAACAACCCCCATGTCTTTTTTCCTGTTAGTGGATTTGTTTTTAGGTTTCTTCCTAATGGTGACATTTGCAATATCCACAAGGTCAACTCCATCTGCAAAGGAGTTATAGGTCTAAAGAGGTGCTTTATTAATAAGAACTTCATTGTATGAGGGTTCTAAGGGTTTGGTAAACAAATTTGTATCCAATGGAGGGGTAGAAGCCAAGGTGCATTCACTGTGTAAATGAGGGGTGGTGTGAGGTCCTTGAGGAGAGGTCTCAGTCAAAATAGGGCTTTTGGGATCTGTAACAACCAACAGTTCTGTCGATGAGGGGGAAATCAAAGGAGGGTTTTCTGAGATGACAAGGTTCAAATGAGAAGTAGAGGGATGGGAATTGTTAAAATTTTCCAAGAAAATTTCCTAGAAACCCTAAAAAATATCAACCAACCACTCCTCGTTACTACTTAGCAAAGAATGTCTTATTTAGTTAAAGAAGTAAAGAAATTTGGAAAGAAAATATTTAACTTACCAATGAAAGATTCAGTGGAGGGGAATTGAATGGGCACCTCCATCTGAGCATTATGAGTCTTCCCATTTAAGTCTTCTTCTCCCACTTCTGAAACTAACTCCAGCGACTGAGCCTCTCCAACCACTGAAGGACAATTTGTTTTTATATGGCCAGTGGATCTGCATACATGACACTGAAAGGGTTCTCTCCAACAGTCTAGGGTTTGAATGAAGGACCCCTTTTCAGTGACAATCTCAACTTCTTCTGGCAATCCTAGGTCCATATCGAACTCCACTAAATTCCAGGCCATGCGTTTTTTATTCCACCTTAGGTCCCTTTCATCAAAGAAAACAAATCTACCAACAACATTTCCTATCCCTCTCAAAACCGCTAGATCCCAATATTCAATGGGGAGGTCAGGCATTAGCATCCATAAGCATCTCTTTTGGAATAACATTGTAAAAGGGTTGAAACCCGGAGACCAACGCTTAACCATAAGCACCCCTCTGTCTATAATCCAGGTTTTTTTTGCAACTTTTTCCAAATCCTCCGCCGACAAGAAGTGGAAAATAATCCAATAGTTGGACAATAAACTGAACTGCGACTAGTAGCCCAAAACTTGTTTCCATTCAGTGGAAATTCAGTTTTTTCAATCATAGCCTTTGTCATCCGTAGGTAAAAACATTTACCCACCAATGCCTTCATAGCAAGGATCATCATTCTATCCATCGCAACGTCTTTACCGAGGACAAAAGAGGGTCGAGTCTGCCTTAGCTTCAAAAACTTATTCTTCCTCTTCTCCTGAGAAGCCGAGCCATTAGGGTTCCTTGAGAATGCTTTCTAAGCTCTCTTAGCATCTGAAAAACTAGGATGAGGCTGCACCAGAGGCAAGTTTTTCAAAGCGCTCCCTCCAGTTTCCAAAACCTTATCTGCCACCTTCACGCCTAAAGTCGTGCCTTCTGAAGGGATAATAAGGTTTTTCCTATCTCTCGGATAGCTAACCCCTCACCACTTGTACTTCCATCTAAATTTGTGCTGACAGGTCATTTGGCTGATGTGGTAGTCCTACTTCAGCAAATTTGTCTAGATCTGAAAGGATTGAGGGCCCACACATTTGAAGTATTCTATTCTTGTACTCCTCATCCGAAATGAAGATCCCTTCCTCTGCCCAAAGGGCATCCTACGCCTCCCATTCCATGTCTAACAAATACCCCATTCTTCCACATATACACAGCTAAATGGAGAAAGTCTTCATGCACTTCTAAAACACCACAAAAATCCTGAAGAGACCCGAAAAGATTTTGTACTGGACGCATCCTCCATCACTCCGC
Source organism: Larix kaempferi (assembly GCA_027924585.1). Classification (NCBI taxonomy): domain Eukaryota; kingdom Viridiplantae; phylum Streptophyta; class Pinopsida; order Pinales; family Pinaceae; genus Larix; species Larix kaempferi. Next base: position 676,507 of record BSBM01000886.1, read on the forward strand.
TCAGTTCTAAAGTGGAGAGGCCCTCTCATATATTTGCAGTAGAGGAAGCTTAGCAGAGTGGGGATCAAAATATCCCAACTCATCTCTCATTTCGTAGCATCTATCCTTGGTCAAAGATGGATTCATTAGGATTGCCACTACTCTCTAAGGGTGTAGCATATCCTTGCATTTTGGTTTGTCATGCTTTTGAAATTATCTAAGTCATAAGCAGAGAAAATACTGCTTTGAGTTTTTATTTTCCCATCTTTAGTCACAACAATCTTGTATAGGATCAACAATCAACTCTTTGATCTATGTAAGTAGTCTTTAAGGTTATAAGCATAGAAAAATAGAGCTTGCAATATTTTGTCTTGATCAATTAAATCTAACTTTTTTTTTGTAAATTTATTGAAATAGAATTGGCACTAATCTAGTGAAATTAAAATAGAATTGGTGCTAATATAGTGAATTTAAAATGTTTTTTAATACTCTGTGGCCATGGCAACGTTATTATCGATTTGAATTACATTAAGAGGTAGCCCTGAGAAAAAGAGCATGCAAAATGAGTTCTAAGTTTTGAAATCTACATAAGGTAGGAGGCTAATTTCACAGGTATGGTAGGTTGGAAATTTGGAGGTGTGGAATCCCTCTATAATCCAACCAAATAGGTCTACATAAGTATAAACCATAAACACCTAGATTTTAACTTCTAACTGTAGCAAGTAAATAGAGACTAGCAAGTAAACATAAGATACACCAACAACAAGTGTAGCGAAATTGGAGGTATGGAAGCCTTCTATAATATAAGCAGATAAATACACATAAGTATAAACCTCCTCTTGTACCCTTTTAAAGCCCTATTGTTGTTGTAGGGCTCTCAATGCTTGATTCTGCCAACCAATTTTTTTCTTAAGGACTTCTATTTCCTCCTTCCCAGTAGTTTTCATTGAATAATTACTCATTTCCATTGCTAGGATTCCTGTCAGGGGAAACCAACTCAAACAATCATAAAAAACAAGAAATAACACTGATCAAGAGTCATTCAAGTGTTTCTAATTGTAATGAAAGACTACTATGTCTAGTGTTCAACTTGGTTGCCATTGTTGTGTGCTTGTCCACCCTTTCATTAAGGTGTGTTGAATCATGTGAGCAAATGGAATGAAACCAAATTCATCTTGTAGGTGCTCAAGTTGGCTTGCTGGTCTATATTGTATGACTGGTGTGAGATTAGGCATTCTTTTCATAATCCCAATAATAATAGCTCAGTTTTCAATGTGTTGGAGGCATTTGATGCCATGTTTGATTTCCAATTGTAATTCTTTTTGAAGTGTGCATGGTTCTAGATAAGTGTTTGAAGTAGATCCTAGATCTCATTCAAATTTTAGACAATATTTCCCTTGTGGGGTGCAAACAAGTTCCTCGGCCCCACATCTCCCGAGATTGCCTCTCATCGACCTACATTTTTTGTGTTATTTCCCTTATCCACATTCTAGTGAAAATATGAGTCCTTACTTAGCACAGAGTTATGTTGAGCCCTGAGCATCTCAAGCTTAAAATAAAAAATCCTCCGCAGTAAGGGGACTACTCATGGACATAAAAAATGACTAATTTAAAAAAAGACATAAAAATGCCTAATTTAAAAAAAATGGACATAGGAGTTATATATAATATATAATATTAAAATAATATGTTTTTAATATAGAATTATATTATAGTAAAACAATATATTATATATAATATAATAATATTAAGAAATTTAAAAAATTAAATTAAATTTACTCGGAGGGAAAAAAGTTGGGGGAAAGAAATAGGCAGGAAAGAAATTGGGGGAATTGTATGATCTCTATGATTTTCAATATTCAATAGAGAACTTTGTCCCTGGTGCAGGCGAGGTCGGGAGACTAGCTTAACTCATTTTGAAGTGAGAACGGGTTCATTTGGTTTGGATGGAGCAGGAAATCCTGAAATCCATAAAATGATGTTTTTCAGGTATGAATTTGCTTTGCATTTTGAAAACCAAAATCTCTAATTTTCATAACCTAAATAACCTAAATCTGTAATTTTTAGGAATTGCTACAAGGGTTCTGTAGCTTGTTATGGAGTTCACCATTGAATCGTGTTAAACAGTTTCTCCTGGTCTATACTACCCTCTGTCGCTTGGATCAAGCATCATCTTAGAAATCGGGATCACAGTTGGCCCATATCACTCAACTTTAGTGTATAAGATGGAAGGTCCTTTTTGAATGGCTCAGGTTTGGGCAAGCAAGAATACCGAGACAAGGCATGCAAATGATCTTCCAGGAAAAATAAGGCTTTCTCAGTGCGGGCTAATACTTTGTTACTGCCCAGTAGCTCAATTGCTGAAGATACTTTGTGACAGGAAGGGAAGAGAATAAATATTCAAAGCAAGGGCGCTAGTCTCATCCTAGGTGCTTTCTCTTCATCTGTAACTCTCTTCTCTCCTTTCTTAGGATTTATGGAATGCTATAGAACTAAGATATTTTGTCTTTGCTAAGCAATATTTTTTCTCTATTGCAACCAGTAAAAACTCAAATTCACCTTTCTGTTTTCCCATCATTCTCGTTAGTCCACGCATAACTATTCCCCTCATGCCCTTCCCTCTCACCCTTTTCCCACTCTCATCAATGGATTTTGTCCTACCTCCATTCATCAACATAGCATATTCAACATTCATAAATTCATCCCAATATCCATCCAATAGAATATTCAACATTTACTTCTTGCATAACATTACAGGGTTCAAATCAGAAAATGAGAAACATATAGGTTTCTGGTCATGTCTAGCAATATAAACACAACTAGCTATGGCACATTGCCAGAAAACTATGCTTCAGAGCATCTAACTACACAGACAACCCTTGCATAAAAAATAAACTAAATCTCGACCTTAGAACTATTGCCATCATCTCAAGCAAACAATCTCTTGAATACCCATCTTCACAAAGCACTAAAGTAACATGCACTGAACTTAAAAACATATTCTGTGGACGATGGAAGGACCAAATTCATGATACTCAGCCTTTACAATCCACATATGTTGGAATGTGCTGAGAGGTGCCAAAATAGAACCTCCAATCCAAACACTGTACTTCCTCTCTAGAGGCACAACCACCTTATTTTTCATGCTGCATGGGAGCCAGTGCAGTGATTTCCTTGCTCATACAGTCAGTATTACTAGGAAACATAGTAGACCCACCACTAAGCACAATGTTTCCATAGAGATCCTTCCTAATATCCACATTGCACTTCAATTTGTAGGTTGTCTCATGGATACCAGCAGCTTCCATCCCAATTAGAGAAGGCTGGAACAATGCCTTAGGCCATCTAAAATGTTTAGCACGAACAACGATCACCGACCCATCAAGAAGCTCATAACTTTTTTCAATTGAAAAACTTCTTTTAGCTGTCTCAAGCTCTTGCTCATAATCAAGTGCCACATGTGCAAGCTTCTCCTTCACATCACGTACAATTTCATGCTCTGTAGTGGTGGTGAGTGAATACCCTCTCGCTGTCAAGATATTCGTTAATGTATCTGTCAAATCTCACCCCGCAAGATCCAACCTAAGAATAGCATGAGGCTGGGCATATCCTTCATAAATTAGCACTGTGTGACTAACAGCACCCCAAAAATCTAGCACAATAGCAGTTGTGCGACCACTTGCAAACAAAGACGGAACAACCTGAATGACAACCTACATTGCAGGAACATCAAATGTTTCAAACATGATCTGAGTCATCTTCTCTCTATTTTCCTTGGGATTCAGAGGAGCTTAAGTAAGAAGTATAGGATGTTTCTCTCAAGCAACTCAAAGCTTATTGTATAATGTGTGATGCCAAATATTCTCCATGTCATCCTAGTTGGTAACAATACCATGTCAACAGGATATTTCAAGTTACAGATACCTCCTTTTGACTAAGTCGTATTACCCAAATAGGCATCTTTTTCTCACAAAGTGTAAATAAAATAAAAAATTATAGTATTCAAATTTAGGTGTCCGTATCTTCTTACACACAAATTTGTTGGAGACTATGACACCATAATCTCAACCACACATCAAATTTTTAACTAAAAAATAAAATAGGGAATCCACCCATTTTCTTGATTCCTTAGTCATGAGGATCTTTCTTTCTACACGCATGCATGCTCATAGTTGACAAATGATGTCACCTGTAAAGACATACATGCAACCAAAATTGAAAATGCCACTGAAAATCTATCGGACAATTTTTTAATAACATGAATGACGTTTTCAATATACTACAACTGAATATGCGTTACGAATAATCTGTTCATGCCTCTTTCCACTCAGTAACTTGTTTAAATAAAGTAGGCTAAACATTTCTTTAGGCTACAACTTAAAGAACAATGAATGCATCTTTAAATATGTCCACTGCACATCGGGCCGATGGGACATGATGTGTCAATTGAGATTTTGATTGCAAAACATGGTTTCTCCATATTCTGAATTTTTTTAAACAGAAATCTATTAAAAATGGGTATATACCCATTAGAAATCGGCCATCTTTAAAAAAATATGTACGTTGAAGCCATCCAACAGACCAACAGTGAACTCAACATTTGACTTCACTGCTTATCCATTGGATGGCTTGAACATACATATTTTTAAAGCTCAGGCTTAGAGATCTCCTCTACTTTGCCATATTTTTTTTCCCATACCAACCATAACTCTAGTGTGTCAGGGACAACCAACAATACTGGGGAAATAAAATAAATAAAACAAAATCAGATAATGACTAAAACTAAATTACAAACTAATCTAGAAAGTAAATCAAACAAAACATAAAAACAATTCTAGCAATCTATGCAGAGGCTTCCTTCATGGTTTCCATTTGAGGTTCTTATGGAGATAAATCTTATTTTTCTTTGATTATGAAAATTTAAATCATGTGAATTTGGAACCAATCCTTTGCAATCTCATAAATCTGGTATTGTTCCTTCCTACAATTTCTGGTTGTATTTCCATGCAGCAATTGGTTAGTGATGTCAGGGGGAGAATATTCCAACTGAACCTAACTGATTGATAATCGTGACATATTTATAAATTCAGCCCGATCTGGTGTAACTTCTGTTTATTTGTGAGCTGATCTCTGCTTTAACGAGCCATTATCTCTGTGCTCTTGACACCTTGTTTAATTTGTTTTGACAACTAGAGTAATATCAGTGGGGTTTATTAACATATAATAGATCTGGTGGACAAGTATGCAAGTGATCAATTTAATAGCAATTTGGGTGACGCCTTTAAGGAAATCACTTTGGAGAGTGTTGATGTTGAGATGTAGCTGCAATGTTGGAAAACGGATCAATGGAATGCACCTAGAACTGGGCAAATCGAGCTGAACAGACTTGGATAGGTTACCAGCTTAAAATATTTACTGCTATTGCTCAAATGAAGCCACCGTAATGTTTATATCAATCTCTCAAGGTCCCACACTACTCTAGCATAGAGTAACACTACCTAGATGACTTGGATAGGTTCCTAGCTTAAAATATTTACTGCTATTGCTCAAATGAAGCCACCGTAATGTTTATATCAGTCTCTCAAGGTCTCACACTACTCTAACATAGAGTAACACTACCCAAATTTATTAGGCCTAGAGAGGCTCTCCAGCCTAGTATGGGAGAGATGTTTTCACATTAATAATGTAACTAACAAAATATTAAAAAAAAAACTATTCATGTCAATCTATAATTAAAACAAAATTAATTAATTAAAAGTTACCTTTTTAAATATAGTCTTTTAGTATATATAAATATCAAACCTTAAATCAAAAAACTATCTCGGAGTGAATCTGCTGCAAAAACAATCTTCCATCTGTAAAAATGGTGCTTTACCTTCAACAATTTGATCACAACTGGACCATGATCTACTACTGAGTGTACCTGTAATTGTATTTCAAGGTTGGGCGCATTTATGTAGAAGCCGAACTCCAACAATCAACGCTGGACGAATTCACGCATGCATCTTTTTTAAACCATTCGATCCTTGACCATCATTCAACCCCTAAGTGTACTCGCAATTTTAATTCCATAAATTGGCCACACTTGAATTTGCTTTCTACAGGCTGAAAACATCAAACACATTCCAAACTGGGCACAATCATATTTATATTCTACAGGATTATGCCATCACCAATGCATTCTCTGATCCTTTGACCAACTATCTACAGGCTTACACAATTCAATATGTGGTCTTATACATTATACAATCGTGTGGATGAGGAAACAATGAAGAACACATCAACATGATTCATTTTTAGTGATGAAAACAAAAATACTCTTGTCCTCATGCACACAATACTCAATGTACTCAGTCAATCAATGCACCCATTTGTCAATGTAAAACCAGGGTATCCATGTAAAGCAGAGTATGTGTTATATGTAAAAGCAACTCTATATATCAACTCTATATAATAGAGGGATTTACCTTATTTACTGTATCAAATCCTCTCTCCCCATTATTCCCTTCAGACTTTCATTCATAGAATGTAAAAATGCTCATCCATAGGGCATACACTCAATACCACAGAAAAAGAACGATCTCACATATAATGGGAGCATAATCACCTTGATTTCATAAATCAAGGAAATTTGTACATGATTTCTACAAATTTGGAAATCCTTCTACCTTTATCTTTGATCTGACCTCGCATAATTATTTGGGCGTTCTATGGCCTTGGCCACAAATAAACTTTCTAATTTCATTACGTCTCTTGATAATAATTTAGAGAGATGATAATTACTATGTCTCTTCGGAGTTCTTCCTCGACTTCTCCTCCTATGCTCAGTCTAGAGACCTATCTCGATCTCTTTGACCTGGTCTTTCTCTATTTTGGCCAATAATTCTTTCCAAATGTCGATCGGAAGCAGCAATTGGTGGAAATCAGTTCTCTGCAATGATTTTCACTCTACCTTTATCATTTATGTATAAGTGTTGGGCATAATCTAATTGGGTGCAACTTCCTCCAATGCTCACACCTTCATGCAAATTCCTTTGTAGTAGGGTATTCGATCATCACAATTTTTCCATACAAAGACCACATTTAATTTAGCCATTCCTGAACATCATTATAAGTAGTCTTTCCTGACCAATAGTACCTTTGTATCTCATTGATGCCATCATCTTCTGATAAAGACAACCAAAACGTATGCTGCAGAAAATATGCCATTGTTTCTTCCTGCAATTGTTCAACCATTAGGTCAATAAACTTAAATACTAGATATAGTGTTCCACAACGTCCTATGGAAAGGGGTCCTTACCATAGATATTATTTGATATGTTGTATATGTCTCCCCATTGAGGGACTCAACTAGTTTGGTTTGCTAGAAGCTAGTTATTTTGTTACGCAATGTTATTAGCAAAACTATTATACCAGCCTAGATCCAAATCCTGGGCTCTATCAAGTGCCAAGAGGGATCAAATCTCTCGAAGTTAAAACCCCTTTTTGAGTGCAATACCTAAGGAGAGGTTTGCACCTCGAGAGATTTAATCCCTCTCGGCACTTGATAGAGCCTAGGATTTGGATCTAGGTTGGTTCTAAATGCAATAAACTTCAACTCAGCAAGAGGTGGCAGATTTATTTCCTCAATTTGATGGTAGACAGTCCCCACTAGGATGTACTCTCAAATCTTAAAATAAACTGAGAATATTGTAGGTGGGATTACTTTAAAAGGCAATCTTGTAGATAGTGACTAGTAAGGAAGTGTTTAGAAAAGGTCACAATGCTCATGTTCCAATAGAAACCAGTAAAATCCAAAAGAAACCAATTGTAAAGGGAGATCTTATATCAGATTTGAAAAGAGTAATTTCTGGTTCCAATTAGCAAGTGTTTGACAAAAGTTACCAACCAGCAGTAAGGAATTTTTATAGAAAATTTGGCTTGGGTAGGAAGTGTTTAGAAAAGGTTGCAATGCTCATGCTCCAATAGAAACCAGTAAAATCCAAAAGAAACCAATAGTAAAGGGAGATCTTATATCAGATTTGAAAAGAGTAATTTCTGGTTCCAATTAGCAAGTGTTTGACAAAAGTTACCAACTAGCAGTAAGGAATTTTTATAGAAAATTTGGCTAGGTACATTTCAACATCACCATCGCTATTGTTGCATTCAATGGACATAAATCTCACATTGAAAAGAATAAGGATTTGTATTGTGAAGAATAAGCCTCTATATTGCAAAATCAGATCTTTGCACCACAGAAGAAACTTCTACAGTAACTACTACACAAATGAAATAGCTTTCAAAGGCAGCTGGAATATTTTTCACAATCCACATCTTTACTAAAAAACAGAATGGCATTTTGATAACATTGAATAATGGTACAGCATAAGTTGGTACATTAACACATCTATAAAAGAATGAGTGTCCTAGGGTATACAAGTGTAAACCCATAACGACACTTGCACTAAAAATTCTTAACAGACAATTCACTTGATCCTGAAAAGGATTTCTGATTCTTGTCTTTACCCATTCCATCCCCTCTCTTTTTTTCTCAGCTGCTTTGCTGGCTTTAAACCACCTCTATTTGCACACAAGACTCTTTGAGTAGATATATTACCTGTCCCAAGACTCTATCATGGAGAAATTGTGATGATGGAAAAAATGAGTATTATGGAATGGTCAACCATGGACAGGAAATGTTATTCAACTCAGCCTTTTAGTTGATCTATCATCTATCCCAAACTCTACTGGACTTGTCATAGTCCCTTTAAGACATCATTACATTTATGGTTGGCTGCATAGGTGTGATTTCTGCAAGCAAAGAAAGGGTTCCATTAGCCTTCTCTTCAAGTTTTTTCATTTAAAATTTTTGCTATGGTGGATGGAAGTTATTTGAGGTAAAATATCAGTCCTATATAGGGGTTTAGATTTGGGTCTCTTTATAAATTATGCTTTGTGAGATGACATGGATCATTCCAAGATCTCTTCTTCTGCAGAAAATTTCCAGTTTGTGTGTAAGGATGTCTTTTCATTTTGAATCTTAAGCCTATGTTTATGTTCATCATCATCTAATAATACAAATACTTTTCATCTTGTATTGCTTGTCAACTACACTTTGATTTATCACATAGGTTTTGAATTTTTCACATATTACTTTCGTAGACTTAACGGGCTTGGTCTCAATGCCCCGATTTATCATTTATGTCCTAGAGTATAACAATTGATTATTCACCACACATTATTGAATTAATTATTCAACACACATAGCTTTGTTCAGGACTCATAAGATCAATTTCCTTACACATTTTAAATTTTAAATTTTAAAGTTTTATTTAATATTTTTTAAAGTTTAGATAGGGCTTATGAATCATAAGTTATAACTTAGATAATTAGAATAGTTGCATAGATTCAAATTCATAATCAAAACAAATTAATCATTTTTAAATTTTAATTTCTTTAATGTTTGTATTCCAGTTCAATGTAACACTTTTCCATGGAGAGAGAGATGGGTAGTCAGCATCGTGGTAGTCGAATGAGACCCCCACAATCTCAACCTCCACAATCTAAAGTGCGGGATACAGATATAAATGATATCCACCCAAACTCAACCATGAAACAATCCTAGTAAATGCTTACTAAATTTTGTGAAGAAGATATTAGATAACACAGAGCAAGAGAAAGATTAGTGGGGGTTATGAATAATGGGAATGTAGCTCGTGTCAACATGTGTTTAAGGGCATCTAAAATAGAGTATGACATCATCATTTTCCCATACCTGGGTTAGGAGTGAAGGATTTCTCATGAAATATTAAACAAAGGATGGAGATGATCAAGCTTCACATGACCGCCATAGGAAGCACTCAATGCAACATTGATACTAGCATTGAAACATCACCTAGTAATAAAAGTACACATGGATATTTCTCGATTTGTATGCATAATTCCACAAACAACGAGGAAAGCCACAACCAAACTCACTTTGTTTAGGGGGGCTCTAGTAGTTCAGGTATTAATACTAATAGGAGTCTTGATGTAAGTGAAGCCATTCAGAAAATGTATAATCTGGTACATAGGGTTGAAGCCATTCCATCCCCTCTCTTTTTCTCTCAGTTTCCCTGTTGGCTTCAAACCACCTCTATTTGCACACAAGGGTCTTTGAGCAGATATATTACCTGTCCCAGAAATCCTTCCCCAGGCTCTCATGGAGTTTGCATGCCTAACTCTAGGGGTATCAATTGGTGGAAGCTTCTGCCTCCCGGAAGTTGAACAAGGAGCAGTTGTGCCATCATTTGGCACTTTGAGCAAAGGAGAATTGAAGTAAACTTTCTTGTTTATACTTTGTCGCAATCTTTTAAGTGTGTTAGTATTCCTTAGCCCCCTTAAGCTAACAGGAGTGGCAGTTGGCAACAAGATAGGGTCCTTATTAGCAATAAAAGGGTCTTTTCTATTAGCAGTAAAAGACTCTTTGCTATTAGCTTGTTCATCCTCATTTGTTTGAGAAGATGATGTATTCACATCCAGTAACCCCTCATTCCTTTTGACTGGCAAAGGGACCATGGTTAATCTTCTTGCAGCGAGAGGAACTATTGATGTTCTTTGAGATGTTGTACACATTGAAGCTCTTCCTGTTCTCCTTGGAATGGGCTTCATGTTTTGATCATCATATAGCTTGGATTTATTCTCTTTTTTCCCCTTCGAATAAGGATCTATCGAGCCATTTTTCAAAGGAAGCTCACCCTCCTGTGGTTTTCCATTGCATTCCATAGCATTAAGCATTTGTTTGTTTTCATTCAAAGCATCTGAGAGGTTGACTAAGTCCTTAGACAATACATTTGTTTCATTGATGGTCCTCACACCTCCAAATTGACGTATGAGAGGTGGCTTTTCAACCACTTTCCTTGCCTGCTATTGCTGTTCTTTGAGTTTGATTTCCAAATTCGATCTATCCTTTCTCTCATTTGCAAGTTGTCCTTCTAGTTCCTTTACCTGGCACAAGGTAATTAAGAAATTTCATTGAGTTTATGTCATGAGAAAATATTTTGGCCTTGTCGACCTTCAAACTTTAAAGAATGAGTTCATCCATGACAAAAGTTCAAATTGATATGTGAGGAACAAATTCATAAACAAATTCTCCTCTACTAGCATTCGCACATGTAAAAGGCCATATGTTCCTAAATTACCATTTGTTTATACTTTAGTAGCTCAGTAGAATCAAATTGTTTCCTAGCAGGACCCATCTCTATTCCATGAACTCTGCTAGCAAAATTCAGCGAGTGATGTGTTTCACTGATGTCATTTTCACTTGGACTAATCTGTACTAACATAAGTGTTTTCGACTCTCCTGAAATTACAATGAATGAGTCGATCAGAACTTGTTGTTTCCCTGAATGAAGAAAAATACAATATGATATTGACAAAACAAGAAAGTGATTTACAAAGGATTTTATAAGGAGTGATTGATACCTAATGAATCTTGTAGTAAGTGAGTCATCTTGGAGTTCCTGCAATCAGAGTAAACTAGAGTAAATGATACAAAGTACAAACTAAGAATTTTCTATAGTTTAGCTAGAATATTGATCTGAATAAAACACAAAGATAACAACTAGCAAGAAAATTGAAAGGGATCTAGTGCTTTTGATCATTAATTAACCTGAATGGAATGTGACTGCTTTTAGTCGCAATAAAAGATATCACATCCCCAAGAGCAGAGAGTGACTTGTTGATGTTCTGTGCCTCTTTAAGACAATCCCCTCGAACATCAGATTTTGCTACTCGTTCACTTCGAGCTAGATCAACCAACCAAAGCTTGCTCTTAGTGCATTCTCCATTAATTAAGTTCTCCCCCCTCACCATCACATAAAGTATGCTGCAAAAAGAAATCAAGATATGAAAATACCAGGTATGAAACTATTAATTGAACTTTTATTTTGTTCTTATATTCTTAAACCAAGGATTTGGGAACACAACAATCCTCATATTGTAATGGCTATAGTAATGAATACCTGTTATTTTTATGATCCTTTTGGGTGGTGGTTAATCTTTTATTTTGAAACAGGAGGTTCAGAAAAATCAGAATCCCAATATAGTAATGGATCTAGTGGGAAACAAGGATGATCTTGAAGAAAGTTGTATCGTTGGACATGATGTATGTATATAAAGTACTAAGTCACATAATACTGATTTGTTACTTTGTATATTTTTTTGTTGCATGAGGCAATTGTTTTTATATATGCAACATTTTTTTGTTTTTTGTGATTGCAAGGGTGGAGAAATTTATTTTAGGATTTAGATCATTCTCAATGTGCAATATTGCTCTACTTTGATTGCATTCTTTGTTTTAGATAAAGTAGCAATATATATGGTATTGAATGTGGCAAGGTGCTCTATCTGTCTGATAATTTTTTGCTTCTCCTTTTAGGTTGCAAAAGCTTATGCAAATGCCAATGGGATGTTCTTAATTGAGACTTGTGCAAAAACAACAGGCAACGTAAACCAACTATTTGAGGTACATGATTTGGTTTAGGTTTTGGTGTCAAAATTTGAGTAGTAGTTTGATAGAGATATAACAAAGCAAATTACATGTGATGACTAGGTTTAAACTATGCCACTTGGTTTACATTAGGATTTTACATCTTGTAGATCTGTGCTCATTAATTGTCAACACCCTTCGTTTTGAAAAATATCAAGGGTGTGTAGAGTCACACATCTGTACCTTAGGTTGCGATGTTATTATCCTCGTTGGAAAATAGTTCACATGAACCCTAGCTATGCCATATTCATCTAAAATTCTTAGAGCTGGAAATGATTTTGTTAGTATCTTTTAGATCTTTGTTTGCAACTTTGCACCTCCTTGACTTGCACTCACTTAGCCATTAATGTCTGTTGTAAGTAATTATAGTTTACTATTATTTCTACTCAACAATGATAATTTATTAATGCTTAAGGATGCAAAAATAGCTATTAATATTTAGATAGTTTTTTGGGAGTCCTTGATGATGATATTGATATAAATAGTTTTGCAATTGAGCCTGGATCGCCTAGTGTGTCACTTCTATTGTCACTATCATTGACACAACAAAAATTTCACTTTATTTAGCTTCTAGTTTAGTAACATAAACATCCATAATGATGGAATCATATTCATTTGTATGTATAGCAGTGTCATTATAGGTTTCCTTAGCTTTGATGACTAGTCCTGACCATATATCTACATGAGCAATTTGTTAGTGATCCCATTGGGAAGAATTTAAAGTTGAGTAAGTGCAATTATAACATGCAGAAAATTAGGGAATTTGTGAAATAATTCCCTTTCACATCCAAATCAAGGGAATATACAATCCAAAATTATGGAGGACACTTATTTAGAAATTGTTATGAATGAACAAGAGAACCTAGGAATACAAGCACATACTTATTATGAAGGCATGCACATGATTACCCTGCAACAAAAATGGAACCATTATGAAAACAACACAAGTTATGGGAACAACTAGGTCATGAACACAATTGAGAATGATTACTGTAGAAGAACAAAGTATGGAATTATAGTAGAATATTATGGAGATGTGGAGGAACTTTCATAGGAAAGAGAATTATATGTTATAAAATTCTGATGGAAGGCCTGGAAACTAAAACAAAATATGCAAGAGTTGGAAAGCACCTTGACTTGTGAACATAATGAGAAAACAAAAATTATCCAGGGGAAAATTGTTTCAAGGAAGTCTTATGATCATTTATATCGTCAATGTTATTGGCCTGGATGTTAAAGGTGTATATGTTGCTTTAACATTTAGGCCAACAACATTGACAATAAAAATATTTATGCATTATTCCTGAGGGTGTATGTCTATGGGATTCACTACTTTTGCTATAGGGATTTCTTCTATAGTTTGTTGTGGGAGGGTTGTTAATTATTCAACACACAATTACAACTCTCTCATGCTAGTGTGCCTGAGAGAAAGTGAAAAAGAAGCACAAATGCGAAAAGCAGAAATACACAAGTGCACCGAAGAGAAAGTTTCCAATGACAAGAAAGAACACCAAAATTAAGTGCCCTTAGGCTTATAACACTTCGTATTTCAGATTTAGAAGCTGACAAGTTGGGATGGTACAAATGAGAGCTGGAGTTGTGCATTTATACACAACTCAAATGAGGTGTACTCCCAAGAAGGGTTATGGGCCCACATAACAAGGGAATGCTCCCCAAGAGGGTTATTTAGTTTACATGTCAAGTTTGACTAGTTCATCTTTAACCACAAACCTAGCATTAAAAGATGAAATAAATTGACCTTAGCCATAATTACAAGTACATAGTGATACATAGGTATATACTATGTGTTAGGTAGCTCTAGAATCAATAGTCCGGTCTTGTTGAGAAGAAGAGGACCAATGTGTAGGGTGTACTATCAAATGTGCTCTATGAGGAGATCTAACATTCTCATCATAAAGTTCCTTATTGCCTTTAATGGAGTGCCTTCTCAATTAATAGAGTTCCTTTCACATAATGTCACCATGGAAAGAACCATAAATGAATTTAATGCAACTCTTATTCATTAAACATGTTGTACTTGTATGATAGAACATTCTCAATACTAGCAAGAGTAACATAAATTTTCTAAGTTATGGATAATTCAGAATGGCTTATCCAATTTATATGGTGGCTAGCCAATTTGAAACACACTTTTGGTGCTTTTGTGATTATTTCAAATAGCAAGTTGGTTATGCCTTCAAGTTTTGGGAATATTATATAGAAGGAAATTTCTAATTTACCTATGTATAGGGAAGTTGTGATTATATATTGCTACAATCCAAAAATACCAATCTATATCAACCTTCACCATTTGCAATATCTCAATTCCCCAATTCTTAAAGGGTGCTCGCTCAATGGAAGAGCACTTTCCTTTCATGCAAGAGGTTGGTGGTTCGATTCCTTCGTGCCCTAATGATCTTGCAATGTTGGTATTTTTAATAAAATATATTTTATGATGATTTTTTATGGCTACATGGGGGGGTTTCAAACTGTCTTTGTATGTTTCTATGAGGGGGGTTCTAAACTAACTTCATATGTCCCTAAGAGGGGGGTTCAAAAATTCCCTTATATGTTACAACGAGGGGGTTTCAAAACCCCTCTTGTAGGTTTTTATGAGGGGGGTTTAAAAACTGCCCCCAAAGGTTTGTAAGAAAGACTTTTAGGGGGAATCTGAACTGCCCCAGTAGGTATCTACAAGGGGGGTTTAGAACCGCCCCTAAAACCCCTATATGAATCTATGAGAGGGGTTACAAACCGCCTTCTATAGGCCTCTACGAGGGGGGTTTCAAACTACCTCTATAGGCCTCTACGAGGGGGGTTCAAAACCGCCCCTATAAGCCTCTATGAGGGGGTTTCTAAACTACCCCTATAGGCCTCTACAAGGGGTGTTCCAAACCGCCCCTATAGGACTATAGGAGGGGGGTTCACAAATGCCCCTATAGGCCTCTATGAGGGGGGTTCACAACTGCCCCTATAAGCCTCTACAAGGGGGGTTTGAAAGTGCCCCTATAGTTTTCTATGAGGTGGGTTCCAAACTGCCCCTGTAGGTTTGTATGAGGGGGGTTCACAACCGCCCTCGTAGGTCTCTATGAAGGGGGTTCAAAAACGCCCCCATAGGTCTCTATGAAGGGGTCTACAAGGGGGGTTTAAAACCACCTCCATAGACCTCTACAAGGGGGGTCACAAACTGCCCCCAAAAGTCACTTTTGGGGGCGGTTCGAATTTCATCAAAAGCCGCCCTTAAAGGGAAAAACTTTTAACATCGGTGCCTTTAGGGGCGGTTTTTCCAAAATCACCCCCAAAGCCAAAACCCCCCCCCGTAGGTCACTTTTGGGGGCGGAAGACAACCCCCCCTAAATGCCAAAATGTAGTAGTGATGGGCAAGTGAAAGTAGTTTTGTCCTGATCTTCTGGAGCAATCTGTATCTGGTTATAGCCACTAAAGCCATCCAGAAAGGAGAAATACTTTTTCCCAGAAAAGGTATCAAGGACTTGATCGATGAAAGGTAAGGGGAAATGGTCCTTCTACGTTGCTTTGTTCAATTCTCTGTAATCCATGTAGACCCTCCATTTCCCATTCTTCTTTGGCACAATCACAAGTGGAGAAACCCACTCACTATCTGAGATTGGGTATATGAATCCTGCTTCCAAAAGTTTTTGGATTTCTTCTTTCACTATGTCTCTTAGGTTTGGGTTCATCCTTCATTGTGGTTGACATACAGGCTTGGATTCGCTCTTAATGTAAATGTGATGGGTGCACAGATGAGAAGGAATTCCTTTCATATCTGTGTACTCCCAAGCAAAAGCTCCCCTGTGCTGTTTCAGCAGAGTGACTAGCTGTTCCAGTTCACTAGGCCTAATTTCTACTGGAACACTCTTCGAATTCTTAAGTACTAGAATTATACTGTCATCACCGATTAGAGTTTCTTCTGTAATATTTTCTTGCTCTGTTGTAGCTAGAGTACTGTCCAAGATCTGATAGACATTTTTATTGACTGACATAGGCTCACTGATGAAACTATTAATGGCATCATCCTCTGTTTCGTCTTTAAATGTTAAGGCTCTCCCTATGGTTAATAATGGCTGCACACCCTCTTCCTCCTCCAAATCTTCCCATAATGGAGTCTCAGCTTCTGTGCTTGGTCGAGATGGAGGGTACAAGGTTAGATTCTTAATCTCAGTTCCATATGAAATGGTCATAGATCCTGACCGATAGTTGATACAGGAATCCATTGTGGCCAACCACGGTCTCCCCATGATCAGTGGGTGTCCCCCCAACTGAGATTTCGGCTGTAACACCAATAAATCCGCAGGGTATTCCTACGAGTCGACTAAGATCATAAGGTCATCGAGGATCCCTTCAGGATTGATCGTTGATCTATCAGCAAGTTCCAAAACAGTAGGGGTTGGCCAAAGATTAGTGAGTCCCAATTTCTTCATAGTTTCTATGGTCATAACGTTAATAGCTATGCCTAAATCCACCAAGACATTTGGAATTTGTGTGTTCCCTATGTGAACTGTAACAATTGGGTTCCCAGGGTCATTGTATTTTGCCACAGGGGCCTTCCCCATTATTAATTCTGAAAGTTTTCCCAACACATGGACAGTGGGGGGATCCCTGGGCCTTCTTCCTGGTTTCTTGACACATAAATATTTAACAGTCTTGGCATAAATGGGCACATCATGAAAGGCCTGTAACAATGGAATTTTAACATACAAATTTTTCAGTTCTCCCACAAGATCAAATTGGGGCTATTCCACTGTTTTCTACAGGGCCAATCATTTAGGGTATGGTGGTTCTTTATTCAACTGTGTAGGCTGTGACACATCATGTGTTGCTTTCTGAGTTTCAACTACTGTTTCAGTAGGAGTATCAGCATCCTCAATGATGGGGCTTGCTAAATTAACCATGTTCTCATAGTGCCGATTTACTCTAGTTTCAATCACTGGGGATGAAACATCCTCAGTGATAATAGGTTCCACCACCCTCCCTGATCGTAATTGTATATCATTGCAGGGAACCTGAGTGATGGAATACGTAGGCATGTTGGCAGTCTCAAATTGATGGACTACTTTATTGTTTGGGTTCGGGTTAGGTTGTGCAGGTAGGTGTGGTCGAAGTGGTGCATTCATAGGTGCAGCATTTTTTTGGAAAGGGAGCTGTGGTTGCTGATACTGTTGGTGCTGATACTACTGATGCTGATACTGTTGAGGAATGTACTATTGATATTGAGTCTGGTGATGGGGAAAGTTATTTCCTTGATAAGAATTTCTCTAGTTGGAATTCCAAGAAGGATGGTTTGACTGTTGTGACCATGGTGTCCATGGATTAGGATTTTGCATTGGGTTATAAGATGGATGCCACTGGTTATTAGAATAATGTGAAGGGAATTGTGTATTCATATTATGCATATTGTTCATTCCATTCATACTATTCAGAAAAAATGTTGGGTCTGGATTCATACCTTGATTTCGAGGCTGCCATGGTTTCTTCTGTGCCATGAAGTATGTTGGCTCCACATCTGCAATAGATGCCTACAGGACTGCTTTGACCTTAGGTAAGGAAGGACATTCCTTAGTATCATTCTTGAGTTCACATATCCTACATACCTTTGTTTTGTCTAACAGGAATTCCTTCAGTGGGTGCTTTTTCCTACATCTAGGGCAGAATACACAAAGTGTAAGATCTTCTACCACTTGCTTTTGCTTTGCTCTCATGACATCTAACTCTGAGGAAATGGAACTCATCATGTTTGTTTTAAAATTCTCCAGTAAGTTTCCTATTTCTGCTCAAGTGGCTCCTCCACTAGCTGACTTCTGAGTCCTAGTGAAGACATCCTGGTCCCGGTCTTTGTCTCATTTGCTAGTTCTAGAGGATCCCCTGGAGTACCTTCGAAATAATTCAACAATCTTTTCAAAAGGTTCTTTCAAGATATCCCCTTTTCCCAGCATATTTAACATATCAAGGCAATCTTCTCTAATTCCTCTTAGTAAGATAATCTTGAGCACATCCTTGCCAATCTCGGCATGACCAGATCTTTGTAAATTGTACAGCAATCTTTCCACAAAGTCCTCCAAACTTTCTTCATCCTTCTGAACCATTTTAAACAACTCCTCTTTTCTATCCCTAGTTTTGCAATATTCTTGGTACTTAGAAAGGAAGGTGTTTTTCATTTGGTCCCAAGTAGCAATGGTCTCACAACCCAAACTCATAAACCAGCGGAGAGAATTTCCCTTTAAGGTGGCTGGGAATAACTTCAGCTTCTGAGCACTAGAGGTGTAATCATAGCTACGACAGAGGATATCAAACTCAAAAAGAAACTCATCAGGATCCTCAGAGGACTTACCATGAAAATTCAGGAGAACTGATGGTGAGATATTCTTCATAGGAGCTGCTCCATGTATCTAGAGGATAGGGAATTCTAATGTAGCCACAGTATTACCAGGCCGATTATTTTCTCCTTCTTCCTCCTGGTTATTCCCATGTTCGTTCTCGCCCTCCTGTTCTCTACCAGCCATGGTTCTAGTCCAAAATTCAACAGCTTCCTTTATACGTTCTTCCTCTGCTTTGGCTTCCTCCTCTCTTCTATTTCTTCTTCTCTCCTTCTCTCTTCCTCTGCTATTCGGCGAGTCTCCAACCATACCTCTTTGGTAACTCTGGTTCCATCGATATGATAGATCTCCTCTCTATCTGGTGCACCTACAACGCTTCCCTTATCTTCAGGAGGTTTACTTTCTACAACAGGAGTTGAAGGTCCCGTTGTATTCTCCACTGTGGATGATGAATGTTCAATATTGGGGGGAACAAAATTTCCCCTGCCTATAGAGTTCCGCAGTGGTCTAGTGGAAGAATCAGCTCTAGCAATTATCTCATAAATGTATGTGTGTCTTCCCTGTCTTGCATTACGACCTCAACCTCTTCCACCTGTAATGTTAGTATTCAAAGGGGGTTCTCGATTTGTTTTTCTTGTATTCATGCATGCTATAAATAATTGAACTAAAAATAAAATCAAATGAAACCAACTACTAACTATGTCTATCGATTACCATCCCCGGCAACGGCACCAAAATGTTGGTCACCCTATATGTCAATTAATGAAAACTAACACACAAGATGGTCAATATAAATTGTCAAACCCAGGGAGGTCTTTTATTTCAATGGTAATAAGCATAATTTGTGCATAAACATGCCAAGTGGTTGATTTTCTAAATGTAGATAATGACCCTACCAATCTATCCATCCAAGCTCACTCCAAAAGGAAAACTAAGCTAATTCACACATCTAGGGAATTGATTGAAACTACCTTCCTACAGAAATCACCCAACAGTTATAAAATTAAGAATAGAAATAAACCAGATTGCTTTTGCAAGAAGTTAAATCCTATAATTATCAAACTACCAATAATTGATCTTTACCAAAATGATCCATCCAGTAGCTACTGTTACTCAATCCTAATCTGCCTAATTTAAAGCAATTGAAGAGACAACAACAACCAGAATCTAAAGCTTGAACTCTAACTGATAATTATTGGAAATCCTAGAAAGCATAAACAACTGAAAGATATTGGAATAGAGCTTGGTTGTTACAGCTGATTAAAACACACATGCATTAAATGAATTATCCTACATAGTCGACTGTCACACCAATCTGATACAGCTATTCAAAATGCAATTATGGACTACCAAGAGGAAAGCTAATTCTCTGTTACAGCTACCCTTGACATCTGCAATGATTCCACACCACACAATGAAAGTAAAGCTAAACTATTCTACCTACCTAAACCGGCTATCTCTGTGAGAAGGCGAGCCCTGGCCTTCTAATAGAGACGCCGAGAATCACAACAAATTAAGACAAAGAAATGAAGAACTCTGCTCTCATATTATTTATGTAAATTGACAATGGCAGTGCTCTGTTACAGCTTATACAAAATGGTAATTGTCCAACCCCAGGCTATGAGAGCCTTCTGGAATTTATACAAGAAGAATACAATTTCAGATCCACTATAATCGTGCAGCAATGAAGATCTATGATCTTCATGCTGTGGAGTTACATCGAACTGATACAACCATATTAAACAAGGTTGTTAATCATGAAGGATGTTGTTGCTCTAATAATTAATGGATCAACAGACTCAACAACTGGAATGCAACCTATCTGTCACAGCTAGGTTCTGTTTCAGTAGAATCTGTTACATTGAGGATCTGTTACAGCTCACGTGGAAAATGCATTGTTCCTTGGAGTATGAGGAACTAGTGCTTTGAAGAGTAATAGCTGGCACCACTTGGCTGATACACATACACTTTAGACCTTGACTAAATGAAATCACACAGATCAGCATAAACCAAGGACTAAGATCCATAATATTTAACAATTTTAGGCATAAAATAAATAAAGCAATAACGAATTATACTTTTCAATATTATTGATTGATCTGGAGAAAGACATGGATATAGCTTATGAAAGTAGGATGAAATCAGGGCAAAATGATGTAATAAAGATGGCCAAAAAGGGGCATTTCCTAGACCCAACAAGACTCATGTCAATAACTATCAAGAGTGGAGGATCAGATCAATCATATTATTCTTTGGATGGCAAAAGAAGGTAGCAAACCAGTTACTCCTTTCAAGTTCAACCTCTATTGGATTGACTTCTCTATTATCTTAGCACTATGTTTGAACATTGACCTAAGCTTTCTCTATATTTCAAACTATAAACTTTGTTAAGGAAGAGAATCCATCCACCTCCACATCCATCTAAAGGAGGATCAGTTTGTCTTTCAATGTCAAAATAAGCCCATGGGCCACTTTCATTTATTTTTTCCTCTGGTATAACCCTAGAAAATTTCCCTTTTTTTAATTGATTAAAGCTACCCAAAATAGCCAACCCCTTTACAACAAATTGCATAGGAGGGAGTATTTTATCTTCAAAGATCAAAGCATTGCAAGCTAACTATACTCCCCAGGTATTTATTAGAGCCAAATACTTTATCTTCTTCATGGAGGCATCACTACACCATTTTCTCATCCTCTTTTGAGGTAGGTAACTCTATATATTTATTTGTACCTTCTTGTAGACTAGCCTTTATTTTTTTTTAAACTATCTTCATTCAAGAATAATAGCATCCCAACCCCATATAAGGATGTCTTTATTGGATGCCTCCATAAAAAAACCCAAGATTTGGATTTGTCCAAGGGAAAGTGAAAAACTACCTAAATGGGAGACCTTAGGAGGACCTAGAAATGAAAAAAAAAGATAAATATACTCTATAAGCTACATCAAAAAGGAAGAATTCGCATGTATTAAAAAATAATGGCATTTCTAGCCAACCATGTCTGCAAGGATACTATGATAGAGAGAGCCCTAAATTATTTTAGTTTTTCCTATGAAAGATGAGATCTAAAACTTTCATTTGACAAGGCTATTAATTTAGTGTTTCTCCAGCTATTGTTAGAAACCTATACATCTCTAGGATCGAAATAAGACCACCTTTAGGGACTTCTAGGTGATGCCATTTGGCCTCTTAAATACTCTTGCTATACTTAAGGGTTTAATGAACAAAGTGGTTGATAAGTATCATTGCAAGTTTGTCATAGTTTTCTTTGATGATATCCTCATATATATTATAACATTTAGAGAATGGTTGGAGCATTTAGGTCTTGTACCAGCCATTTTAAATCCAAAGAAGCTCTATGCAAAAAAATTGATGTCAGAATTTTCCTAGACTTCCTTGGAATATATTTTCCATATATCTGTAGAGAGTGTTTGGTAATCTTGTGAAGATTCAATCCAATCAAGAGTGGCTATTTCCTAATAACCTTAACAAACTTAGAGTGTTTTTGGTGTTAGTAGGTTTCTAGAAATTTTACTTTCATCTAAAGTGTACTTGAAAAAAGGGGGGGTTTAACTAGGGGAAATGGCCACTCATTGAAGTAATCAATCCCCACAAAACCGAGTCTCCAAGAATCTAGACACTGTATAAGAAAGAGACATAAAATGGACTTGAGGATCAAAGTATGGGCCTCAATTTACTCTTGGACGATATACTAAGGAATTTACATCTGCAACATATGATACATTGTATGAATGGCGTGGTAATTTTTTTATAAATTTTTACGAAAAATCTAAGTCGATGGTGAACATATTATATCCCATGAAAAACTCCAACAATTGTAGCCATCGATTCCAAATATGTATGACTAAAAGATATGTATGTAATCAAATTTATATAAAAACAATGAATCACACATCAGGAATC
Organism: Larix kaempferi; assembly: GCA_027924585.1. Classification (NCBI taxonomy): domain Eukaryota; kingdom Viridiplantae; phylum Streptophyta; class Pinopsida; order Pinales; family Pinaceae; genus Larix; species Larix kaempferi. The sequence continues at coordinate 699,249 of BSBM01000886.1, forward strand.
TCTCACTCAATACACAAAGCACATGGATGCTTCAGGAAGAGTCATCTAAAACACAAGGATACCAAAAGAAACACGTTCTCAGAGAATGGTTAGAATTTACCTACAATTTTGTTGTAGAGGGTCTCTCCAACTCTGAATTCTTTGTATGCCTCTCCAAAAGCTTCTACATCAGCTCCAAGGAATTTTAATCAGCCATGGAAGCCACTATATTTATATAAATTACAATGCAAAAATACCCCAAATAACTAAAACCCCTGATCTTGTTGGATCCAATGCTTAGACCAACTACATTGAGTTCTGGTTGGCTCATAGAGAGTTTAAATCTCTCTCTTACATAGGGTAAACTCTCCTTGAAAAATATTTGCACCAAATGAGCATATATCTCACACACACTGATAAACAAACCCCAACCTACGAGGGAAAGGATCCCGCCCGAAAAAACAACCACGTCCTACCCTACATGCAATATTAATGTATGGAGGGAAAGGAAGTAATCGAGGCTGAAAAAGGTTAGGGCTACATTTTGATTTGATTAACTGAAACCCCTATCTATTAGGGCATTCTAGTTTCACTTCTTATGGGAATATTTCGTCAACAAGAAAGCTAAAGGCCCTAATCCAAGTGGATTTACCCATCCAAAAATTCAAAGTTGCTACTCAAACTCTTTTGGATTCAATATAGACCTTGTGAAGGTGGATCATACCTTTTGCACATCAGAAAAAGGCTTGAAGAAACCTCCAAACCTACTCATTATTTCCAAAATTGAAAACTCATCCAAAAAAAAGGTTAAACTTGCAACATGAAGGTGACATACATTACAGATCAAGTCTGCAATTTTGTTGTTTAATCAACGATCTCACAAAATACACCAAGAATTGGTTCTCCACATGAAACAAGGAAATTTGAAAGTTGAAATGAAGTGTGACATAGGGCACATAGATGTGCAAAAATAATCCCCTCAAACAAAAATGAAATGCTACCCTGATATGCCTATAAATATTACCTAGTCAGAGGTACATGATTTTTGATTTGCTAGTCTAAAACAGTTGCAATAGGAATATATAGCTCCTCCTTGGATTAACCCCAGAAAAGGATGAAAACCAAATAGAATATATGTGCTCTAAATTGACCTCCAATAGGCACTTTCAAGCTAATATTTATACCCATCTTCCATAAGAATTAATTCAGATCTACTCAAAAGTTTAGTTTATCCATGGGTCATCCTTAGAGTTTAGAATTATTTACAGGTCATCCCAGTCCCATGCTAGGATAGGTTCCCCCCTTCAAAATATTAATACATGCTTTCTCCTGAGCTTCTTACCTTTTTTCCCAGGATTTATGACAAGGAACTATGTGCAACTGCTATAGGTCAAACCTTACTTGGAAGGTGACTGCAACCATCTAGAAATATTTCATTAAGAACATCCATATTGTTTTGTTGTCGGTGTCCTTGCAAATATACTGCCTATAATTTATCCTTTAGGATCATTTAGTGCCTAGATCTCTATTGATTGATGAGGAAACATGGTCCTAAAGTGAGGACCTCCAAGATGGTCCGCTACGGGCCTTAAAAACTACTCCATTTGTTAATTCCAAGGACGTAGTAATCTGATATGAAATTTGCTGAAAGGAAAGCCAATTGATACAAATGTATAAATGGCCGCCAACAACCTGAACAAGCCCTCTATCAAATTCCCTTAAGATCCTTTATTTATGGGTCTTAAGTATTGTTTTGAAAGTAAAATTGTTCAGAATACACCCATAAATACTTTTATTATTGTTCAAATTGCTCCAGATCTCTATTTCTAAGCATCCACCATGCTTTGAGATACTCCAAGAAAACACTATAAAATCTCTCATATCCAAGATATTTGACCCATTCCGTTCATTGGTGTACTATTGTTTGTTGCAAAAAGATTCCCTAGAATAGGGTTGCTTCACCCTTGCAACAACCTTTATTATACCTGTAGAAGGTGATCTCATAATTTCCTTTGGCTTGCTTATAATCCTTAAAGGCATGAGTATAGTTGCAATGATATGAAAAACTGCCGAAAACATCCTAGGACAATTATATGTGATCAGAATGAATTTTAATGTTGTTTCCAATGCTTTCTATGTGGTTGTTCCTTTCCCAGAATTAGTTCTTAGTGTTGTTGCTTCACACAAATACTACCAACATACTTCTTTACGACTGTTTGAAATGGCCCCAATGACTTTTTGATGGCTAGATCCACTGCAACAAACCCATAAATTATTCTTTCCCCTTTTTACTACTCTATGAGTACGAGAGAGTGTACAAAAATTATGTAGCTTGATGTTGTGTTCCCAGCACTTCTTATTTGATGGCACCATGTCACCATCACAATGAGAACACCCATTACCATCCATGTGCACATGAAACCATACAAAATGGGTCGTAAAACGACCCATCATTAAGCTGTTCATGGCTTTATGCAGTGGTAGTTGCAAAAGAAGAGAGGAGACTACGTTAGATAGTTAACTTCTCGACGTTTCGAGCCACAAAGTAGGGCTCATCATCAAGAGAAAAGATCTCGAGGTAACCTAGGTCTAGAATTTAGCCATTAATAGGTGTGGGGTGAATTCTTAGTAAATTTAATTAGTCGACATATTTAAATAATAAGTTTAATCATTAATTAATTAATATTAAAAAAAAAAATTGTAAGTTATTTTTTATTCTAATGTTAAGTGGATTTTTAGTATTTTATAAAAACCTTAAATTTAACTAAATTAAAAAAAAATATTTATTATTTATGTGAAATTATTTAGAAAATGAAACAATAAAAAAAATCTCAAATTTTTATTTTTTATTTTTTATTTAATTGAGAATTTTAATCTTATTTTTAATCTAATTTTTTTTTAATTAATTATATTTCAACCTAAAGTCTAATGTTTAAAGAATCAAAGTTTGTAAAAATTGTTAAATAAATATTAATTATTAATAATTAAATATTTAAGATTTCAAAAAACAAATTCTTAATAAATTACTAAGTAAATTTTTTTGACAAAGGGGATGTTTAAAAGTTTATAAAAACTATTAAAAAGGTTAATTATTTATAAATTAAGAAATTAAGAAATTTGAATTTTCTTTATAAATGATTAAGTAAATTTTTTTTTTTAATTCGAAGGAGATGTCTTAAAGTGTTAACAATTAAGAGTAATTAGTTAATTTAATATTAGATAATTAATTATTGGGGTTAATATTCCTAATATTAGTGTTCTTTAGTTGGTGTATTACTGGTCGCCAAGACTCACTGAGTTGAAGGCCATCATCCCTGTTCAAATTCACTGGTACTTTCTCTATCTCTATGGCCTTCCTTATTTTTCTCCTTTTGTAAGGCTCCTCCCTAGCGATAAGCTTTAGTTTACTTTATTTCCACTATGTTTACTTTTAGTTTCATGATTTTAGTTTATTTGATGAAATATTAAGAAAAACGCCAATTACACAGGCGGGAATTTTTTTTTGTGCAGCCTGGGCTTCAATAGTGAGTGTTTCTGCACAAACTCCCTTTCATAATATTTGAATTTTAGTTGGGAAACCTTCATCTCAAGAATATGTATAAATCATTTATGAAAGGAGATGCCTCCACACTCCCACTTGTATATTCTCTAGATACACATTTTTAGTCCTATTGGCTTTGTAGACATTTGTTGGACACTAATAAAATTATATTATCTTATTTTTGGTTTGGTTTCTTTGTTGGCTATTGGTAAGTTCATCATGGTGGATGCAAATTTGTTAAAAAATCAAAGGGGTTTGGTAGCTCGTATTCTTGTCGAGGTGGATGCGATTCAAGGACTCTTCGAGCTGCTGGATTTGGTTGTAGGTGAGAATATACTTTCACAACCCTTGGACTATCTAAATTTTCCATTTGCATGCACTCAATGTAATATGTATGGGAATGTTGTAGCAAATTGTAATTTACAATTTGTAAAGAAAGTTTGGAAGCGCAAAGAGGTGCCTGTTGGGGATGAAAGTATTTCACAATACTTGAAATCGGATGATGGAGATGAGAAAATCTGGTGCCCGGTTTAGAAGGTGACTCCAATTGATGAGGTTATTCGGGACGAAGTACTTCCCAATTACACAAGTATGGATGATGAGAAATTTCCGCCATTTGAGTCCCTTTTGGAGGGATTCGAGATCTCATGTAGTCAGATGGTGAAATTTGTTGAGTTGTGGGAAGAGAGTGGGAAGGTGGTAAAGGAGACATATGGGGCATCGTTCTTCAAGGAGGATTTTGTGGTGAATGCATGCAAGGTGGTGGAACTTCCTAGGAAGGGAAGCTTACCCATGCAGGTTGACACATTGCCACCTCTTCTAGATGCATTGGGTGAGGCGCAAGTGATGGAGACATAAAAGGTGAGCCTTCTTTTGATCCTATAAAGTTTGTTTCACATGCTGGGGGTAGTTTGTCTAGCAGCAAGTGTAGGGGCATGTAATTTTTATGATCATGTGTGAAAACTGTCGGGGCAGTGGAAGGTATTGAAATGGAACAAAATTCTATCTCTACACCATGGAAAGCTGGGAGGAAATATAACATGTTTCATGCCAAGGAGAAGGCCAAATGCAAAATATCACAAGGGAGATAGTTACAAATATTAGGGGTACTTAGAGCTTGTAAACCCCAGGATGGGGACTCTTAATGAAGGTTGTTTCCATTAACGTTAGAGGCTTCGGGGGTGGACCAAACTACTAGCTCTCAAGAATTTGGTAGATGTAGAGAAACCTGATATTTTGTTACTTCAAGAGACACTGAATATTGGTCTTGAGATTGTTAGGAGGTTGGAGAAGATGTTTTAGTCGTGTTGTGATTTTTCTCTGTGGATGCATGTGGGAGATCTGGAAGCTTGATTTCAAGGGTTTCCAAAAATTTGAAGGTTTTAAATACTTTTGGTGGTCGGTCTATCTTGGGGGTTGAAGTCCTCTGCCACGAGTTGCATCATAAGTTCTTGGTGCTCAATATTTAGAGGGCTTACGAGGATAGAATGGGGTTCTGGTCCTCGTTGATTGATAAGGCCTGCTATCAGGCCAAGTCATTGATTGTGGGTGGAGATCTGAACCTTACGCTGGAAGTGGATGATATTTGGGGCTGCCATGTATGGGAAGACTCATTGGCTGCTAATTTCATGGAATTTTTTGATTGCATGGTTGGATTGATGCCAAACCAACGGATCTCAAGCCTACATGGCATAATAAGTGGGCTGGAGAACAAGGTATTTCCAAACGACTGGATAGGTTTTTTCTTAATGTTAATATTTTTGAAGATAGGCATTTGTTTAGATCTTGGGTGGGGTATTGCTTGTTTTCGGAACACTTCCCTATTTTCTTGGAAATTGGGACCCCTGTGGACAAGCACAGAGCTCCATTTAAGTATAATTCCAGTTGGTCGGGGTTAACTTATTTTCAAGCCCTAGTAAAAAATTCTTGGGTTCATTTGAGGGAGGATGTTGTTCATGCATCTAGTTAGTTTGTTGTGAACCTCAAAAAACTTAAGATTAAATTCAAGGACTGGAATTTGAGTAGAAGGAGATCCATGGATGAATGTTTGGTGGAGGTGGAGTTGAAGCTGGTGGATTTGTACTATGGATATCCTATCATTTTTTCAGGTGTGGGGAGGAAGGAGGAAATATCCATACTTGAATTGGAGAAACAAAAGGTGTTGGATGATATGGAGATGGAGTGGCGTTTGAAGAGCAGGGCAATTTGGTTAGAAATAGGGGATATGGATACCAAGTATTTTGAGTGGGTGGCTTCTCATCATAAGAATGTAAATACTATTTGGGACCTCCTAGATTCCTCGGGTAATTTTGTTAGAGGTTTCTCTAGGCTGATGAAGGAGGTTGTCTCTTATTTCCAAGGACTATATTCGGAGCTAGCATAGGGGGATATGTTGGGGATGTTTTAAGTTATATATAAATTTCCTCATATGTTGTATGTGGAGGATAGCAAGGATTTATTCAAGGTAGTGACAATAGAAGAACTACTTTTTGCATTGAAGTGTTTTTGTAGGTATAAAATCCCTAGTACAGATGGTTGGCCTCCAGAGTTTTATTTTGACTTCTTTGAGTTATTTGGAGAGGACTTGCTATAGGTGGTTGAAGAGGTTCATCTTTCGGGTGTGGTCCCAGAGGCTATGAATTCAAATTTATTGCCTTAATTCCTAAGAAGGACAGACCCTATTCATTTGTTGATTTCAGTCTGATTTTTCTTTGTAATGGGGTTTATAAGATCATTGCTAAAATTTTGGCAGTTCGACTTAAGTCCTTTCTTTCATCCTTCATGTCCCTTTGAAAAATTTGGCTTCTTGAATGGGAATCTTATTCATGAGGCGGTGGGTGCAACTCAGGAAGGAATTCATTCTTTTAAACCAAAGATTTACAGGTGGTTGCTATCAAACTTGATCTTTCGAAATCATATGATAAGGCATCTTGGCTCTTTATTCGACTGGTCCTTCTGCATATTGGGTTTAATTTAGAGCTTACCAACTAGATTATGGGATATCTAACTTACTCTGTATTTGTAGCCTTGATCAATGGTCGGGTCCTCCATTATTCAAGGATTCCCAAAGACTTCGTCAAGAATGTCTGCTCTCTCTATATCTATTCTTATTGGTAATTGAAGGACTCATTAGTTCTATAATTTTCGAGCATTCTCATAGGAATCTAAGGGGAATCTCTTACAATGAATGTGAGGCACTTATTCATCTCATGTTTGTGGATGGCATTTTTTTGTTTTGTCGACAAGACACCTCAGAGTGCAGGAGGTTTAGATATATTTTGGCCTACTTTTGTAGGGTGACAGGTATGGAGATCAGTATTGAGAAATCAACCTTGTATTTGTTGAATAATCAGGTGGGTTCTCATGAATTTTGGAGCAATCATTTTCCATATGAATGTAGAGTTATGGAAGAGGGTATTCCCTATTTAGGGTTCACTTTAAAACCTAATAAATATGGAATCAAGGATTGGTGTTGGCTTGTAGAGCGAGTTGTGGGGAAAGTGTCCTTTTGGTGTAACCATTGGTTTTCTAAGGGAGGTAGGCTGGTGCTGGTGAAGTCAGTATCAGAATCCATCCTCGTTTACTGGCGTCTGTTGGATAAAAATCCTACTGGGACTCTTAATTCAATAAGAAATATTTGTTTTAATTTTCTATGGAGGAATGATCGGGAAGGGAAAACGTTCCACCTAGTTATGAGGAAGGTATTAGTTTCTCCAAAAGGTATGTGCGGTTGGGGGCTAAAGAACATATTTGTATTTAACAAGGTGTTGGCTGCAAAATCTTTATGGAATTTTTTGAAGGACAATTTGTGGAAGAGTATATTAGTGGCCAATTTTATTGCTCCTACTTCAATGATGGACTGGGTGAGTGTTTTCAGAAAATCTACCTAAGCGAACTTAAAGGCCATATCTCCCTAGTCCAAGTAGATCTAGAACAAATAAACACATAATATAATCACCTTCCCTCTATCAATAGAAATGCAAATAGATAAATGGGTCTCTTACCTGGGATTCACAAATCCTCTTGCTCTTTGCTTGATCCAATGCTCCAATACCTTCAGATCTGCAGCTGCAAATTCCTGTTGAACAAGTGGAAACAATCAAATAGTAAAAGCATATATCACATATGATTGATCTAAGCTAACAGTTAAGGAAGTAAGTTCTAAACATCAGCAACATGATAATGTATATGGGAAGAGATTGTATTAACTATATAAAGGAGAGTACAATAAGATAGAACGTTACAACCTATGCCTTAACGTCGCAACCTTCTTTCCAACAAGCCAAACCAAACCAAGCCTCCAAAGATGAAGTAAACCTCTCAAGGATGAGTGAGAGTCACCTAGGAAAATTTCACTAGCATGAGAGTACTATAGAATTTCCTCCCTTTGGAATGGAGAAGAGCTTCACATTTATAGGACCAAGTGGATAGAGTAGGATGAATATTATGAGGAGAAGGATAAGGGATCATCCCTTGAGGTTAGGGAACCAAAGGACAAATCACCTATGAATTAGGGATAACCATCCACCTCATCATGCTTCGAGAAGTTGCTCGAAGGATTCATTTATCCATTTCAACCAACTCCGGCACATACTGCATGGAGGCAATCTGCGCTAAGAAGGGGCAAGCACGGGTTGAATGAAGGCAACCTGAGCCACCAGCGCAGGCTTCCAGATGAAACTCTGCATTGATCCTAGTTAAGCACTTGTTGCTGGAAGACAAACAGTGTTGGCCCAACTAGAAAATGTGGATAAAGGATCAACAACTTGCTCTAGATGAATTCTGGTCAGGGAAACTTGAGGGATCAAGGCACTGAGTTGACATAGGACTCATGGTGACGAGATTTATGTGTAATAGTTAAATGTAAGGACAAATCTATCACTCATTTTGCTAACCAATGGAGATCCTTAACTAATGCTTTTTCGATTCTGGATAGACATATGGAATTGAATGTTGGGAATGGAAGATCAGTGTTGATTGGGAGAGATGACATTCTTGGACTTTTTAATGAGTGTCTGGTTCATGTTGGGCTCATCGAGCATTTACAGTGTATGGGTATTGCCACATTGAACATGATTGCTAATTCCATTGGAGCTAAGATTTGGCGACAGGATTGGATGGCGACTGAGGATTTAGGTCTATCAAGGAAGTGGAGTACTTGATGGTATTCTTTCATTACTATGTTGGTTAATAGTCATGTTTTTATTGGCAAGGAGGAGGATGAACTATGTTGGAGATTTAATCCCTCGGGGTTATTTGTAATTTCCCCCAGGGATATAAAAGGGTCTTATGGATATATTATTATCTCTCTAGGGATAATTAGAATATTTTAGCACAACGAAATAATTTTATAAATATTTAATTTCTTTTTCTACAATTTAATTATGACAAAATATCGATAATTCCAAATAAATTAAAATAAAATTCATAATTGGTCAAGCAAACAAGGTTGGTAAATCTTATCCAACACTATCTAATATCATTATGCATCCATCCCAATCCATAACACATTTTACTTGCACAAAAAAAGTCGTTTTCACTTAATCATGATTAGCTAGTAATTAATGTACTAATTGTGACACTTAACATAACTTCATTTTTTTATCACCTAATAATAATTTATCAAGACCAATGGATAATAAACACCTAATATCATGTAAGTAATTCCTAATTATCATTTTCCAATTAATTATACAACACAATTACAAAAATGACTCCACAAGACTAGTTAACTAGTATTTAACACAAACAACTAGTCTTGCATGAATTCAACACACAACCATGCAAATGAACCAAAAAGTGAACCTACAGCCATTATACATATATTTAAGTATGCACATACAACCAGATAAATTTTCATTTTCAAGTCATATCCTTCCACATAAATGATGATCCTTTCAAACCAAATCAGTGCAACTAGTTAATAAACACTGCTAGGAATTTTACCCAATCAATTGTACTGTGTTCTGGAGCACATAGAGGTGATAGTAAAGATATTGAAAATATAGTTCTATAGAAAAATTAAAGTACCAAAAACATATCATATGGTTTTACATTCCAAAAATTATGAAAACATAGATTCAATCTACAAAGTAGTTATCAATTTCCATCGATTGAAGCTAGTTTCTGTTTCTAGTTTCCAACTGCAAAACAATAAGAAAGTATTGACTACTATATCTCATGGAAATCATATCAGAGGTACACTACAGCCAAATGTCTGTATCTTTCTGCTCATAAACATTCTTCTTATTAATTCATCAAACTAGATAAATCTACTTCTCCAAATTGGCTAGAAATTGCGGAATCAAGTAAGATAAATATATAAACAATTTGCAAAGTCATTTGGAATCCATTCCAAACATAAATACCATGTATTATCATTATTATTAGAGGTATAACTTATGTAAAAATTTCTTCAAACACTTCTCATGCAAAGTCATAAATCCATTTAAAACAATTCTTTCGAAGGAGCTAGTGAATGGAAACAAAACTAGGATTTCAATAAGCAAATATAGAACTATATAGGAACTCTTTCTAACATTTCTTCATAAATTTTAAGTGTAATTATATGATCTAATATCAGTTATCTCACTCATGCATTTTCTCAAACATTTCACATGCCAAGTCTTAAAACTACATAAAAAAATCCAACCGATGAACTAGTTTTCGAATAGGGGCTAGAAAAACTGTAGAGAGGTGTTTCCAATAATTCCTAAGCTATTGAAAAATAATAGTACACATAATATAAATATCAGAGGAAAAATTATCAGATCTGTAGCAGAGGTGCCAAATAAACATTTTTCTCAAGCACTTGCTCATAAAATATCAAAAACTAGTTAGCTATTTTGTAACTAAAATCTATGAGAGATTTATTCCATAATTAGCTCATATATTTGATCATACAATTCATGTAAAACCATATAAGAATCAGATCAAAGCCAATTAATTCAAATAAAAATGAAATAAAGTACTTATCTTGCAAAATACACAACCGAAATTGACCATGCCACATTCCACCCAGCTGTAGACACAATGCAATCCAAAAATCACTTTGCAATGGTCACCCCAGAGCCGAAACCATGATTCCACAAGAAATATTGCACTCAACCACAACCTATATAAAATTGTTCCAACCACAATCTAATGGCAAGTGGATTCCACATCACTTCCAATCCAGGATCTCCAGTGGCAATTCTAGGAAAAAAAATTAAGGAAAATTAAGTCCAACCACAACCCAATGGCAAGTCTTCCTTGACTTCCACTCCAGGGAAATTGTAGTGCATCCAAGACAAGATTTAGAAATATATCCATCCAACCTCAAATCCAATGCCAAGTGGATTCCACATCACTTCCAATCTAGGATATCGAAGGAAATTCCAGGACAAAACAATTGCAATTCCAGAGTAACTCAACTTGGGCGTAGGCTCAGCAAGGACGCACCAACCAGCAAAAGCTCATGTCAAGAGAAACAAAAACCAATCACACTAGTACCCTATAAAAACAAGAGCCAAGAGCATGCATAACCAACAAGAGAGACTATCCCACATCCACCCCAAATCCCATTTCCCAAGAGAAATTCGAATTGGGGGGAGATGGGGAGACATAAGGGAGGATTTGAATTCCCCAAATTAGCAAAAATGAGAGTTACACGGGCACATTAGAGGGGAGAGGAAGAGTCCTCGTCAAGGCGGAAGTTACAAATTTTCATGAGGGGCGCACTAGGTGAGGGAAAAAATCTAACTCCAAATAAAATTAATCCTGAAATAAAATAAAAATCAAGGGGTAGCATAACACATGAGGTGCATAAATCGAGATGGTCCACCACGTCCATAAGAAGGGTGTATCACATCCACATAAGTCAAAACATAAGGTAACACTTTTTCCCACAACTTGCTCGTAACATCATGGTTCCTCATACTCTTTTTCGTGGCATCGGTCGATCCGATTATTTTATTTTATTAATGAATAATGTTCAACATAATAAAAATAAAAATAATGTGCACACCATAGTCCAGGAAGCTCGTGCCACTATGTCCAACATAACAACAATAATAATATGTCCAGGGTCTAAACCAGAGGGTCATTACATTATTATAGTTAGTTGGGTTATGAGTCGTTATTTCCTATGGCGCATAGGGTTACATGGTGGTGGAAGGAGATCTAGAAAGTTAAAGGACTTCGTAAGAGTATCCTTCATTTATGGTTAATGTTGAATAACAAAGTGTTGACTTGGGATAAACTTCAAAGCTTTGGATTCTAAGGTTTTGGGACTTGTCCTCTCTGTAGGAATGATGAAGAGTCAGTTTTTCACCTTTTTCTTCAGTGTACTTTCACCAAGAAGGTGTGGTGGGAGGTGGGTAGACTCTTAGGATGTTTGGTCAGGTGGGATGGACCTTCGATTAAGCTATGTTTTAAGGAATTTTTTCGCTCCAAGGAGGGTGTGTTTTTCAAAGGTCTCCTTATCATTGTGTCTTGGGTTATATGGCTTTCCAGGAATGCAGTTGTGTTTAAATATAAATCCTTCTCTAGTGTGCAATAGCATCCCAAGCCATTTCTTTGTTTGCAGTTTACAAGCCTGTGCTTAAGACCTAGGCAGTAAGGATATTAGTTACTCTGGTGATTGAAGAGAATAGGCCTTGTGACTTTTTTGATGGGGCTAGTTAGGACCATAATTCAATTTGTGGCTTAGGATTCATTCTTTTCATAGATAGTCAACATTTTTACGAAGGATATGGTGGCTTGGGATCTGGAACCAACAATCATGTTGAGTTTAAATCTCTCTTTTTCCTTCTAAAGGTAGCATTTAGGCTGGGCTTTCTCAATTTGCAGATTATGGGTGATTCTGAGTTAGTGATAAAATTTATGCAAGGTCACTCGGAGGTTTCTCTTGTAGGGCCTCTTTATTTGGTGACTCAACTGAATTTGGTCTAGGATTTGGTCTAGGATTCCTTTCACTATATTACTTTTCAGCACATCTTTCGGGAATTCAATGAGGACATTGATGCTTTGTCCAAACAAGGGCTTCTTTTACATCTTGGCGATGTTGATTTAGCATAATTTCAAGGGGGCATTGCTTTCAACAAGCAGATCATCCCTCTCTCTGATATCTTATTTTGGTCACTCTAAAGAATTGGTTGTTCTAGAACCCGATACAATTTTTTTTGTCTTTTGACTGATGTAAAATCTCATACTACTTATATGTTCTCATCTTTTGATTTCGATACTGCTAAAAGGATCTAAAGATTATATTTTTGCTCTATTTTGAATAAAAATAGGTTTTTTTTTCTCGGAAAAAAAATTCCTCTTGCTACTTACTAGTATACATACAGAATGCTAGTGTTCATTTGTCATATTCATTAGGTACATTGACACATGCTTCAAATAAACCTGGAATTTTAATTTTCCAGGGTTTTATTTAGAGATTTTTTTTACGTTATGTTGGGGCACATTCAACCAAAAAAATTATGTAATGTTTAGTGGCTTAGGCCTTGCTATCTAAAATAGATTAGAGAAATTTCAACATCTCATTACTACTATATAGCTGAGAGATGCTATTTTTCTTATGTTTGTATTGCAAAATTTCATTCATCTATTATTTATTATTCTCAAATTTGAAGAGAAAATATTATTTTTTGGTTTTAATACTTTCACCGCTCTCTTGAATTTGCGGAAAATTTCTCCACTTTTGACCATTTTATTTTAGCAATGTTAGCATTTGTGTTTTCCCTAATGTTGTGCTTGACTACTAGTTTAAATTACATAGATAAATCATGTGCAAGAATCTAATAGAATATTGGAGACTGATTTAGCTTCTCTATCCATTGATGTTGAGATGAGCAATTTTGAGGAGTCCATACAACAATGTATACATGATATTGTAAGGAAAAGGGAGCAATTACAACAACTACAGATAAACCTTAGAGCACAGTTTATTGCTAGGGCAGATCTGGTGCGGATCCAAAGTGGATTTGATGAGTAGGAAAACAACATGCTAGCATTGTTGCACCTCTTCAAGTATGCATATTTGTATTTCCTTTAAAATGGCAAGTCCAGTGTATCCCATAAACGAGGAAAATATGTAGTGTCAGTGCCTACAAATAGAAATGGATATGATTTTACATGTGTGTGCATTTGTCTTTTGGCAATTTAAATATTAGACCCCTATTTTAAGCACATACCACTTTAAGGCTAGGCTACCTTTTAAGTTTTGTTATCTTGGTGTGATTGGCTAATTGATGTGGTAATTCCTGAAATGTGTTTTTTTGTCATTTGTTAGGTTCTTCCAAGTCATAATTTATTTATCGTAGTTTTTTTGTTCAAAATGTTCAATAACTACCAATAACTATTACAAGAAGGGACCAAAGTATTGCTTGACATATATTTTACAGAAGATACCATATTTGTTTTATCTACATTTTTTATAGAAGATAAATCTTGGTATTGAAAATTGGCAAATCTTGTTGTAATTATTTTGATTTTTATCTTATAATAACCATAAAATAATCACACATTATCTTCAATGTCATAGTGGATACCATTTTAATTTGACATTGAGATGATAAAAAATGATAATAACTTTCAAAGTCAGCAAATAAGTGTGTAGACAACAATGATGAGAGAAAATACTTCTATATAAATAAAAGAATATAAAGCAAAAATTAGGAACCTATTCATTTCTACGTTTCAAAAATATCACTTTTAAAATCTTAAACATAGTATAAGCTTGTCAAATATTGATATTTCACTGCAATGCTAAAGTCAAATTTTATTCCAAATAAAAAATATTAACACCAAAACTTATGTTTAATTTACAATCCTTTTGAAAAGCATACGAAAATCATGAGATACATGGTACACCATACAAATAGGATCTCCACGACTAATGGTTTAGTGTATAAAAAATATACCCATTCAAATTTAAGCAATAATGGGTCCACTTCTTATATCACCAAATAGTTTTGGAGTTGGTGAGGATTGACTATGAAATGAAGTGGGAGATTACTTTTAGGTTCGTCACTTTATATTTAACATTTTTAATTATCTAGAATATATGTAATATAAAAAACAAAACTACACTTTCACATAGGTAAGAAGTGAAATAACGGTATCAATGTTTTGCTTCAAAATGAAAGAAAATGAAAGTTTCATGTTGCAAGATTAATGTGAATTTAAAAAATGAGTATAGATCCATTTTAAAAGAGATTTACTAAGTCTTGAGAGGAATCAAATCTTTCAAAGGTGTATTTTTTTTTTAGAGTGAAAATGTGTAATGCAATATTTGTGGTTTTAAGTTATCTAATCAGTATAACTTTTTATATATGTGGTTCTAAATATTTTAAATCTAATTTAAGTAAACATATTATTTTTTATAATATTTTATTATTTTTATAAAGGAAAGGACAGGTATCAAATATACGATGAACACGGAAGGAGTTACACATATTTACTTATTATAAATAAAAAATTAGAGAAATAGAATATAAAAAGTGAAATGGGATTATGTTGCAAGATTAATGTGAATTTAAAAAATGAGTATAGATCCATCTTAAAAGAGATCTACCAAGTCCTGAGAGGGATCAAATCTTTCAAAGATGTATTCCTTTTTTAGAGTGGAAATGTGTAATGCAATGTTTGTGGTTTTAAGTTATCTAATCAATATAACTTTTTATATATGTGGTTCTAAATATTTTAAATCTAATTTAAGTAGACATATTATTTTTTATAATATTTTATTATTTTTATAAAGGACAGGTGTCAACTATAGGATGAGCACGGAAGGAGTTACACATCTCCCCCCTACTTTGTTGTAGAATGCGCCTCTTAAACATAATAATATAATATATTTTTATTTACTTATTATAAATATAAAAAATTAGAGAAATAGAATATAAAAAATGAAATGAGATTATTTAGAACCAATATTTTTGAAATAGCTTCTTTGAACACTTGGCAATTACCATTTTTTCGATAGATTTTCAAAATGTTACTCTAATAGCTCTTTGGTTGCCCATGAATGTGTTGTGTAGTTTTGCATTGAAAAAACTTATGACTATTTTTTTAATTTTTAAACAAAGTAAAACACACCCACAAACATGCATGCATTAATAATACTTCACATTTTTTTCCCAAATACTTCACATTTTTTTCCCTTAGCTGATCCATTTCCTTTTTTTTCAATGATTTCGGAGACCCCTTGGGTGATCAACTCCATGGAATTCTAATGGAAAGATCCTTATGTTAATTCATCTCATCTACCACCTCTTGGAGTAATTCTAGGGCTACAACCTAGTCTAATAAAGTTTCGAACGTAGATGGACCCTAATATTAGTTGGCTTAATAAATAAGTAAAACTAATTTGAATTTAAGTAAAATAAATAGGTAATACTAATTTGAATTTAAGTAAAATAAATCAGTAATACTAATTTGAATTTGAGGGAAATTAGCCCAAATGCCAGTAAAATGAAGATTTGATAATAACTTTATTTCTATTGGTTTCATCTTTTTTGTGCCTATGAAAGGCCGACCAACAAAAATATCTCATATATATGTATGATAGATATAAATAAGTAACGTGGAAGGAGACTTTTTAGCGTGTTCGATTAGAGAGGAGAATTGGGAGTTTGGGTTAAAAACAAAACTTCTTTTCGTACTGCTCTCTAGTTACATTCTTTCCGAAAATTCTATATTTCTTTTATATAGCCCGCTCATTTCAGGTTAAGTCACGTCTATACGGTGGTAACTTTGAAGCATATAACTGTCTGTTTTATAGCAAGCTTTTGCTCTGATCTCACTAGGTCAGTTCCCGCTCTCCATAAGTTTGTTTTTAGCGAAGAGAAGCCAACTTGACTAAATATTCCAAATGGCAAGTCCTCAAAATTCTCCACTGGGAACAAGAAACAATACTAATGCAAATCTTCAGTATTCTTCAGTGGCAACCAGTAGTAGCAGTAGTAATGCAAATAGTACAAACTACAACATGATGACGATGAACACATGGCAGGCACAAAGGCAAGGATTCCCAAATGGAAATGGATATGGATATGCCTATCAATCTGGATACCCTAATTTTGCAACTCAATATGCATATGCTGCACCGCCACAACAAGCTGCAATGATAAATATGAATGGATATCCTGCAGTGAATATAAATGGATATCCTGCAGTGAATATGAATATGAATGGATATAGTGGGTTTTATCTTAATGCCAACGCCACTGCTTACCCTTCTTATTATAACAATAACAACCACAACTTTTATCACTTCCCATCAACAGAACGACCACGCCCACAATATCAATCTAATCAACTGCGAGCACAAGTGCAACCGGCTGGGGGATTCAATTCTAGACGAAATGGGCGTGTGGGTGCAGGATCTATGCAAAGGACAGCCACAGCCACGGACATATTAGATGAATATATCTGCATCGGACCGCGTTATATGAGAATGCGCGACCAAGGAACCCTAACCGGGAGTGGAGCTGAGGATGCCCATGATGAGTACAACCATCCAGTATTTAACACTCGATATGAGAACGGTAAGTTTTTCGTTATAAAATCGTGCAACAAGGAGGACGTGCTTAACAGTATTAGACATCGAATTTGGGCAAGCACTCCGATGGGGAATCAGACATTAAATGTGGCTTACAATGAAGCCCAAGGGGAGGAGAGCATCCAGAGGATTGGCAGCGGCACTAATATTGCTTCACCCAACTGCCCAGTCTTTTTGCTTTTCTCGGTTAGTTTTCTAATTCTTACAGCCTTCTCCTTCCTCCGTTTCTTTCCATTTCATTTTCTTAAATATGTTATATTGTATGCCCATACATATATATATTTTGTTGTTGGGAACGCAGATCAATGGAAGCAGAAATTTCTGTGGTGTAGCTGAAATGGTTGGGCATGTAGATTTCGAAGCAAGGATAGATTTCTGGGATAAAAGAGGTAAATTTCCTATGAAATGGCACATTATTAAAGATGTTCCATTTACAGAAGTCCACCATATTACTGTGGAGAACAATGGAAATCAATCAATTATATACAGTCCAGACGTTCAACGAGTAAGTGTTCGTTTTTTTTCTATTTTGTTCCCATAAACATATTGACAATGGACTTGTAGAGTGAATAAATGAGAATGTGAATAATCTGATTATGAATTTGGCACAGGTGGAAAGTGAGAGGGGACAAGCAATGCTGGACATCTTCAAGAATTATGTTTGGACGACGACATTATTAGATGAATTTACATTGCGAGTGAAACTATTAGTAAGAAGGCCAACATCAACCCAGGAACAACACAGGCAACAAGAAGAGGAGGAGCACCTAGAAGAGGTGGCGGAGGACGAGGAAGAAGAGGAGCAACACCGAGAAGAAGCGGTGGAGGACGAAGACAAGGAAGAGAGGAGAAAGAAAGAGGAGACGGGAGCGAGTAGAATGAAAGAAAAGAATGTGAAAAGTCGAATGAGGAGTAACAGTAAAAAGGACAACATTTCCAGCACCCCAACAACAGGATGATGAACATCAACATAGGCAAACAGAAGTTGAGCAGGAAAAAGAGGCTAAGGACGAAGAAGAGGAGAAGAGAATGAAAGAGGAAAAGGAGGCGGGAGCCATGAGAACGAAAGAAGGAGAAGAACGTGAAAAGAATGAGAACGCGAGCACAGGGAGTAACCTTACAAACCAAAGCAGCACTAACAACAATCTCGAAATGAAAAAAAAATCAAAGAATCCACTTTGAGCACGAGTAATTGACTGAGACTTTATGGGAGATGGGATTATGACTTACTGAATGTTTTGTTTTGTTTTATCCAATTTTATATTTTTTAATATTTTAGGAAATGTTCGTTGTACAGTTTATCAGTTTATGGAAGTGTACATATAGCCTATATATATTCAAAATTGATTTTTATTTATGGAGGTGTACATATAGTCTTTGATTGAATCAGATTGTAATATGTATTAGAGTAGCCACTTAATTTGTAATATGTATTAGAGTAGCCACTTTATAGGTCACAAGTTAAGTGCTATCATATCACTTATCTATGTATTATTTTATTAACTATTAGTTATTTATTATATTTTTTTTTTATCTCACATATTCTTCTAGTTATGTGTCATGAGCGGTTGGTTATCCATTCATCATTTACTAGTTATCCTTCCATATGCTTTTATCATGAGTTGTTGGTTATCTATTCATCATCTACTAGTTATCCTTCCATATGCTCTTATCAGTATATGGATACACTTGTCTTATCCTCGTGCAATCTTAAAAAAACATAAATTGTAATCCACCCCAAATTCTACCTATCCGTTATTACAATGACATGATAAAATATACAAATTATTAATTGGTTTAGCTTTCTATTAATTATCAAGTTTGCCTTTGGCTAAGTTACCAGGCACCGACCCTTAACATGGTTGGATTTTTTGGTATCCATGGGATTAGAACCGGCGACCTTTCCGCTTGGGGATTGTCTTAACCATACCCCGCCACCAATAGTTCTACATCTCACAGATTTAACACTAAGCAGAAAATCATACAGGGCCGACCCCACCATTACCACTTGTCACTGGGTCGACCCCACTAGGGTGGTCTAATAACCCTTTAACTCATACAGGGCCGACCCCACCAAGGTTGTCTAATAACCCATCAAGTATAAGTTACGATACTTACAATATAACTTGCGGCATTTGCAAATACAAATGACGACACTTCCAATTGGAGGAATAATACATCTCTATTGGGGATACAATAAAGTACAAATGTAATACATACAATATACAAGTGAATATATTCCGAAGTTACAAATACATCAACACTCCCTCTTAACTCGGAAGGTATTCTCTTAACACAGGTCATCAATAGATATAGGCACAAGTCTTCAATACCGAAGCTGGATCATCGCCACTGTTGTTGTACTCATCATCTCGATCATCATCATAGGAAGTTCTACAAAGCCAACCCTTTTTCATGTTGGATGTAGGCCTAGCCTCCATGTAGGTCTTCATCATCTCTACGAGCGGGCCATCCGGTGGAATCTCAGGGCTGATTATGTGCATCTTGCAAAACCTCGAAAGAGCATCCTAGGACTGATTACGTGCGTTGCACAACCTACAACATCTACCAGGGCGCTATTATATGCAAGCAGGAAAAACCTCTAAAGAGCACCCCAGTACTGATTACGTGCTAAGCACAACCTGCAAGATCTCCTAGGGTGCTATTATATGCTATCGAGCAAAACCTCGAAAGAGCATCCCAGGACTGATTACGAGCTTACTGCTCAACCTATAGGATCTCCCAGGACTGATTACATGCCTTTGCACAAGAAAAACCTCGAAAGAGCATCCCAAAACTGAATACGAGATTCCTGCTCAACCTATAGGATCTCCCAGGGTGTTATTGTATGCTCATGCTACTACACAACCTATCCATGGCCATGGACTATCATCCTGATAATCATGATCATACTGATCACCCTCACACAGAGCATCATGTTGATTCTCATGATCATACTGATCATCATCATATAGAACATCATCCAGATGTTCATAGCGGAGCATCGTCTTAATGCTCATCACACAACACTTACATCCACAACCATGGGAAGGATCCTCCTACCACCATGCTTGGAAGGGCTCATGCATCTGTGTCCCATCACTTCCTCCTAGAAGTATCTTCAATCTGAAGAACACCAAGCCTGTCTCTGAAGTACTCGAACTTCACCCTGGCTAGTGGATTGGTCAACACATCTTCTCTCTACTCATCCGTCACAACATACAAGAGCTTCACTGCTCCTCTCTACACCATATATCTGATATAGAGATATTTGATCTCGATGTGCTTTGACTTATCATGGAACACCAGGTTCTCAGATAACTTCACACAACTCTGGTTGTCATAGAAGATACAAGTAGCATCCAACTGGAGATCAAACAAATCAGATAGTAGCTTCCTTATCCATACTACCTCACAACTAGCCGAAGAAGCTGCAACATACTCTACTTCAGCTGTACTCAGTGCTACGGAGGATTGATTCCTGCTAAACCAAGAGATCACACCTGATTCCATACTGAAGTAGCACCCCAAAGTGCTCTTCCTATCTCCAACACTGTCTGCCCAATCTGAATCAACATATCCCTCCAGGTTAAACTTTTGATTCGCATCATACTTGAGCCCATAATCAACCGTACCCTTCAGGTACCTCAGAACATGCTTTATAGCAATCAAGTGAACATGTCTAGGATCCATCAGGAACTGGCTCAATGTGTTCATAGCAAAGCAAATATCTGGTCTCGTGTTCATCAGGTACATCAAGGACCTAATTATCTGACGATACATCGTGGCATCAATCGACTCCGATGAAGCATCACTCAATAGTTTCAGGTTCGATGCCATAGGTGTGGCCATGGCCTTGCAGTCCATCATCCCGAACCGCTTCAGGATCTCTACTGCATACTTCCCTTGTCCAATGAAGATTGCATCTGCACTCTGCCACACCTCCATACCTAGAAAGTAATGCATCATACCCAATTCCTTCATCTCGAACTTAGCAACAAGCTTCCTCTTTGTATCTACAATCAACCCAATCTCACCTGTCACAAACAAGTCATCTACCTACAGTAGGATTATCACTGGATTTCCTTCCTCAAACTTGTAGTAAAGGTTGGAATCTGCTTTACTCTTGGTAAATCCCAAACTAGTCAGGAAGCTATCAATCTTGCCATACCATGTCCTAGGTGCTTGTTTCAAACCATACAAGGCTTTCTTTAATTTGC
Organism: Larix kaempferi; assembly: GCA_027924585.1. Lineage (NCBI taxonomy): Eukaryota > Viridiplantae > Streptophyta > Pinopsida > Pinales > Pinaceae > Larix > Larix kaempferi. Next base: position 720,538 of record BSBM01000886.1, read on the forward strand.
ACACATGTGACTCCCTGTCATGTGTCTCAAATCCGAGTGGATGCTCTACATACACTTCTTCGACTACACCATTCAGGAAATTTGTCTTGCCATCCATCTCGTGTATCTTCCACCTCATCACTGCAGCCAGAGCAAGTACTGTTCTGATGGAAGTCTATCTGGCTACAGGTGCAGAAATTTCTTCATAATCTATCCCTTCTTTATGGGAGAAGCCACGAGACACAAACCTTGCCTTGTATTTCTCTATGCTACCATCTACAACATGCTTGATCTCACTTGGATGTTATAACAGACTTCCCTTCTGGTCTTGGGACCACATCCCATACATCATTCTTCATGATCAACTGGTACTCCTCGATCATGGCATCCTTTCATTATTGCATCCTTGATCTTGGGAACTTCAAATTCTTCAATATCTTCATTAGGTAGTTTTCTTGAACTTCGTTGCTGGAAAAAATTTCATTGTCCTTCTTTTGTAGGTGATTGTACACGATCTTTCCTACAAGTCAAATTCAATTGCATGATTAGAAACATCTTATAGTTTTTAGAACAAAATATTACACATAAAGACATATGTCATATAGTCATGCAATTATCTTAGACAATGATTCAATACAACATTTATCCATATCCCATAACTTTCTAAATGCCTTCCATCTCTACCAGAACATTGTTAAGAGTGTGCACAACTCTCAACATGTCAACAAAGAGGTTTCATTCTAGATAAGTAGCAATGGAATGTTGTACAGTACCATAGGCCACTTACCCATTACTTTTATATTAGTAGTATCTTGTTCATTAATGAAACTTTTCTAATATGCACAATATACATCCTAAATCTAGGAACATAAGTATTTACATGACTGAACAACATCATTTAAGTAATCATATATACAAGAAATGACAATTCAAATACTTATCTTTGTTTAGTTGTTGGGTGGACTTCCTCTCAATCTTTGCTTCCTTGCAGGAACTACTGGAGTGTGCTCCCTCTTGATCTTTGCTTCCTTTATGACATTTATGTCTTTGAACTTCTATCCATCCTGGACCACTATGCATGCTTAAGTGTGCACCAGTGTCATCATTGTGTCATCCTAAAGATCTCATACATAATCATACATTCATTAGTATAATCTCAATACTATCAAAATATTATGAATATAAATAGTCTTAAACATGTATGGTTATGGTCATTTCATACACAGTTAACAACTGGAGTGTTCTCCCTCTTGATCTTTGCTTCCTGGATTACATGTTCTTGAACTTACATCCATCCTTAATCACTATGCATGCTTATCAGTGTCATCATTGTGTTATCCTTGAGGTCTCATACATAATCACACATTTATTAGTATAATCTTAATACTATCAAAACACAATAATCTTAAACATGTATAGTCATGATCATTCACAGATAATAAACATTAGTATTCAAGGTTTCAGGGAGGACTTCTTTTACTCATGCATATTCTTATTTGACCATAGGACTCTTCTGGTTTGACATATCATTATTCAAAGTAAGAAGCATAATATGCATAAGCCCATGATTACTCAAACTTATAACTTCATGAATAATCATTATCAATCATACAAAAGTATACTTATATGAGATCCTAACACAAGGTAGGATTCTAACTTGATATAGGAAAAACATACCTGGATTATCATGTTTGCTATTAGATTTTGAGCATTAATTCAATATGATCTAAGATCTTATCTAAAAGAATAACATGTATAGCATATCAATCACAAGAGACAATAGACACAAAGTTTCCTCGGGGAAAACCAAGAAGGTGAAAAACCCCGCAACTTCCTCAGAGATAGAAAGAGCATTGATACAAAACCCAAATACAAGAGATAGTCTCCTAGTAGCTTCTCCTCCTCCACTTGTGCACAACTCTCACTTGTGAGGATAGATGAGTGAGTGAAGGATCAAATAGAGCGACACCCTCACTCTATTTATACACAACTTGACTTGCCTAATAACCTAATTGGGCCGACCTCTCTAAGAGTGTCTAATAACCCATGGTAATTCAAGTCAGGGCCGACCCCACAATTGGTGGTATAATAACCCATCACATATAAGTTGTGACCCTTGCAATGCGACTTGTGACACTTGTAAATACAAATGACGACACTTCTGTACAAAGGAATAATAACATCTTTGTAGGGATACAATATACATATATGAAATACATTCCGAAGTTACATATACATCAACACTCCCTCTTAACTAGGAAGGTATTTCTCAACATAGGTCTTTTAGCACAAGTCTTCTTCTCTAGATCATCGTCATTGGATCATCGTCATCATCACTGCTGCTATCTCAATCAATCTCCAATCTACTCGTCATAGGAATTTCTACAGAACCAACCCTTTTTGATGTTGGATTTAGGCCTAGCCTCCATGTAGGTATTCATCATCTTTGCGAGCAAGTCATCAAGTAGGTACACCTCAGGACTGATTACACTGCCTCTTCAAAACCTACAAGATCTCCCAGGACTGATTACACTGCCTTTGCAAAACTTGCAAGAGCATCTCAGGACTGATTATATGCCTCTGCAAAACCTGTGTACCATACTGTCACCTCATCTTCTTCAGATCACCTCATAGTCCATGGAGCACAACCCAGATGCACATCACACAGTCTCCAGTATGGGAGGACTTTCCTACCACCATACGAGACACACTCTATCAACATGCAAGGACTTTCCTACCAGCATGTGAGACACAGCACTTGCATCAACCGACATGGGAGGACTTTCCTACCACCATTCGGGAATGGCTCCGGCACTTATGTCAATGGCCATGGGAGGAATTTCCTACACCATGGAAGGACTTTCCTACCACCATGTGAGAATGGATCAACCCTTACATCTACACCATAGGAGGAATTTCCTACCACTGTGTGAGAATGGCTCCGCCCTTACATCTACCAGCATAGGAGGACTTTCCTAACACTATGAAAGAATGGACCATGTGCATCTGTGTCTCAGATCGATATTTCTTCCAAGGGGAAGTGATGAGGAAGAAATATCGATCTGAAGTACACCAAGTCTCCTTCTGAAGTACTCAAAATTCACTCTGGCCAGCGGCTTGGTCAACACATCGGCTATCTGCTCGTCTGTCGCAACATACAAGAGCTTCACTGCTCCCCTTTGCACCATATCCCTGATATAGTGATACTTGATCTCAATGTGCTTCGACTTATCATGGAACACTGGGTTCTCCAGCAACTTCACACAAGTCTAGTTGTCACAATATATACAAGTAGCATCCAACTGGAGATCAAACAAATCAGACAATAACTTCTAAAGCCATACTGCCTCACAACTAGCCGAACAAGCTAGAACATACTCTGCTTTAGCTGTACTTAGTGCCACACAGGATTGCTTCCTTATAAACCAAGAGATCATACTGGATCCCATACTGAAGCAGCACCCCAAAGTGCTCTTCCACTCAATGGCACTGCCTGCCCAATCTGAATCAATATAACCCTCTAGGTTAAAATTTTGATTCGCATCATACTTGAGCCCATAGTCAACTGTACCCTTCAAGTACATCAGAATATGCTTTGCATCAATCAAGTGAACTTGTCTCGAATCTATTAGGAACTGGCTCAAAGTGTTCACCGCAAAGCAAATATCTAGTCTCGTGTTTGTCAAGTACATCAAGGATCCAATCATCTGATGATACATTGTGGCATCAACCGGATCAGATGAAGCATCACATAAAAGCTTCAGGTTTGATGCCATAGGTGTGGCCATGGCCTTGCATTCCATCATCCCGAACCTCTTCAGGATCTCTACTGCATACTTCCCTTGTCCAAGGAAGATTCCATCCACACTCTGCCACACCTCCATACCTAGAAGGTAATGCATCATACGCAAGTCCTTCATCTTGAACTCGGAAGAAAGCTTCCTCTTCATGTCGGCAATCAAACTATCCTCACCTGTCACAAATAGGTCATCCACATACAGTAGTAGTATCACTAGATTGTCTTCCTCAACCTTGTAGTAAAGGTTGGAATCCGCTTTACTCTTGGTAAAGCCCAAACTAGATAAAAAGTTGTCTATCCTCCCGTAGCATGTTCTTGGTGCTTGCTTCAAGCCATACAAGGCTTTCTTCAATCTGCACACATATGACTCCCTGTCATGTGTCTCAAAATCGAGTGGCTGTTGCACGTATACTTCCTCTTCGACTACACCATTAAAGAAAGTTGTCTTGACATCCATATGGTGTATCTTCCACTTTATCACTGCATCCAGAGAAAGTACTGATCTGATGGAAGTGTATCTAGCTATAGGTGCAAAAGTCTCTTCATAATCTATCCCTTCTTTCTGGGAGAAGCCAGGAGCTACAAACCCCGCCTTGTATTTCTCTATGCTGCCATCTGCAGCATGCTTGATCTTATAGATCCACTTGGAAGTCACCACAAACTTCCCTTCTGGTCTTGGGATCACATCCCAAACATCATTCTTCATGATCGATTAATACTCCTCGACCATGGAATTCTTCCATTCTTTCTTTTCCGCTGCTTCTTCATAACTGGAAGGTTCTTTGTTCATAATGTCACAGAGCAAAGCAACATAACTGGTATGTGATCTTGTCATTTTCCTTTCTTTGTGTTCTTCTTCTAGAATACCATACCTTTTTGCATCTTGATTGAGCTCTCTAGCCCACGTTGGTTTCCTCTTGTGATATATATTATCACGGGGTGGTTCTACAGGTTCTTGTGGATCTTCTATTTCATGATCTTCTTCTGGAATTGCTTCTTTCATGGTGGTGTCTTGTGTTCTGGATATTTTGGGTTTTCATTGTCTTCAACAGGTGTCTTCCTCAATTTGATGTATGCTGAGTTTTTATCAAAAGTCACATCCCTACTGATGTCAATCTTCTTGAACTCGGGAAAGTAGATTCTGTATGCATTCGAGCTTTCACTGTAACCCACAAAGATTCCCTTCTTTCCTGAAGGATCTAGCTTTGTTCTCTTTTCCTTTGTAATGTGTGTGAATACTGGACAGCCAAATATTATGAGATGGCTAACTTCTGGCTTATTACCAGTGAACACTTCTTCTAGTGTTTTGTTGTCAAGTATCTTATGAGGTGTTTTGTTTTGCACATATACAACTGTCCTTACTGCTTTTGCCCATAGGTGCATAGGTAGATCTTGGTCATGAAGCATTTCCCTAGCTGCTTCCATAATAGTTCTATTCTTCCTTTCTGCAACCCCATTTTTTTTTGGATTGTAAGGAGTAGTTAACTCTCTCTTAATCCCTGAATCACTACATAACTTCTTGAAGTCTCCTGAAGTGAATTCTCCACCATTGTCAGATATAAATATCTTGATCTTCTTATCAGTTTGATTTTCTATCAAGGCTTTGAATTCCTTGAACTTATCAAACACTTCATCTTTATTCTTCAAGAAATAAACCCAAGTCTTCCTAGAGAAATCATCAATGAAGGAAACATAATATACATACCCACTCAGAGAACTGGATGACATTGGACTACATACATCAGAGTGAATAATCTCCAAGATACCTTTTTCCTTGCTTTCACTACTTGGAAATGTATTCTTTGTGTTCTTTCCCTTTGCACAACCTTTGCAAATGCCTTCATGCTTTGTTTGGATTTCAGGAAGACCTTCCACTGCTTTGCTTGCAATTGGTAGTGCCCTATAGTGCATATGTGCAAACCTTCTATGCCAAAGTTCACTTGGATCTACTAAGTCATGAACTGAGGCTTGTTCTGGTTGGCCCTTCAATTTGTATAATCCTCCCTCTTGCTCTCCAATCACTACTGCATCATCTATAGTCTTACCTTTTGGCCACATAAGAACTTGGCCATCTACAAATGCAACCCTCATGCCTTTTGCATCTAATGCAGATATCGAGAGAAGGTTCTTCTTGAGACTTGGAACATATAGTACATCTTTCATCTTCATAGATTTTCTAGAGTCTAGCATATAGGAGGCTTCACCACTTCCTTTTATGGGATACTAGTAGTCATCCCCAAGTTTCACCTTGTGAGGTGATTCATGTTCAGATAGATTTACAAAGGATCCATTGAATCCTGTCATATGTTTGGAAGCCCCACTGTCTATAAGCCAATCATTGCTTCCATGAGTAATAGTACCAGTAAGGGCAGAAATCAAAACATACTCTTCATCACTTGAAGAATCTTCACTTTCTTCCCTAGCCCTCTTCCTGGGAGGTTCATCATCCTCTGCAGTGTGAGCATGATGTCTTCTTCTTTTTTTTTTCTTCTTGTGAGACCCATCTTTATTATTTCTGGGACAATCCATGGAGTAGTGTCCCTTCTCATCACATGTATAGCATCGGACATAGGACATGTTTCTTCGAGCTCTGAAGTCACCCTTTTGATTTTGATGGTGGTTCCTTTCTTTCTTACTATGATGATGCCCTCTCTTGTCATCATGCTTCTTGGAGTGTGCTATGAGGGCTTGTTCTTCATTCCCCATCTTCTCTTCTCGAGCTATAATCCTAGCTTCTTCCTGTAAGCATTCTTCCCACAGTCTACTGAATGTGATAAGTTTCTTCCTAGCACAAATTCCTTGGATGAATGAATCCCATGACCTAGGAAGGCCATTTAGAGTGGTCATCACCACTTCTCCATTCTCTATATATTCTCCCATAGCTTCAAGTTTTTCTTTTATTTGGGAGACCCTTGAAAAATAAGACTGCATGGTCTCTGCATTCTGGATCTAGAAATTCTTTAGTTGATTCCTCAAGGTCATCTTAAGATTTATGTTCTTCCCTTCAAATAGCTTGGTAAAGGAATCAAACATCTCCTTAGGTGTCTTCAGAGATGACACATGTGGTATGAGATGGTCTTTGATATAATCAACAATGATTCTCTTAGCCTTGACCAAGTTCCTCTTTTGTAAGGCCTTAGTCTCATCTCCCTCTAGAATTGGAACCTCTTCACTTATGTAGGTGTCCAACTCATTCTCTTCTAGGATTAACCCAATCCTATACTTCCATGCTCAGAAGCTATCAGCCCCTTCAAGCTTATCCTCAAGCTTGGTGTGGTGATACATCTTAATGAGAAACTCAAATGGAAATAAAAATTTAGGTCTTACCACTTGATTTGTTGAAAACTGGATCTGGAGCTGAATTAGGGTTTGTCAGAGAAACTCTAAATATTCAAACTTTGAATTTAAAACTTCTAAAAGGATAGAAAGATGCACCTTGTTGAGTTGATCAAGCTGGTATACTCCAATTTTGAAAACTGCAAAATTTGACCCCTCAAAATTGCCTTTGAAACTTCCGGATCTACTAGACAGGATCCTGAACTAGGGTTTGATAAATCCCACTCTTCTGCCAAACCAAAAAGTTCGATCTTGTGCTCTAAACTTCTATTTTTCTGAGGAGCATCTAGCTGTGGTCACAGAATCCAAGAATTCCAACTTTTTCCAAAACCCTAATTTCCCGCAGTAGTGACAGGCCAAAAACTGAAAGTGCTCAGAATGAGATTTTGTCTCGACAGAAAGATGCACCCTTGCAAGGAGATTCAATCTATCCTCCTGCCTTTGAAGATCTGTGGAGAGAAACCCAAAAATCAAGAAGCCCTAGCTTCCGCAGCTGCACAGTGTCTTCTTCTCAGGTTAGCTCTGATACCATGTTAGATTTTGAGCATTAATTCAATATGATATAGGATCTTATCTGAGAGAATAACATGTATAGCATGTCAATCACAACAGACAATAGACACAAAGTTTCCTCGAGGAAAACCAAGAAGGTGAAAAACCCCACAGCTTCCTCGGAGATAGAAAGAGCAATGATACAAAACCCAAATACAAGAGATAGTCTCCTAGTAGCTTCTCCTCCCCCAATTCTGCGCAACTCTCACTTGTGAGAATAGATAGGTGCGTGAATGATCAAATAGAGTGACACCCTCACTCTATTTATACACAACTTGACTTTCCTAATAACCTAACTGGGCCGACCTCTCTGAGAGTGTCTAATAACCCATGGTAATTCAACTTAGGGCCAAACCCACACTTGGTGGTCTAATAACCCATGACATATAAGTTGTGACCCTTGCAATACAACTTGAGAAACGTGTAAATACAAATGACGACACTTCTGTACAAAGGAATAATAACATCTTTGTAGGGATACAATATACATATATGAAATACATTCTGATGTTACATATACATCAACATTTGCGAGTTATGGCTAACACACCCAAACAATGTCTTCTTCGTTCTCTTCAATGATTTAGAGACCTTGTGCTAGTAACACGCATAGCTCATAAGTTAAGCATTGTAGAACCAAATTATACATACATTGTAAGTGGAGCTTCTATGTGATCAATGGATATGGATGAGTCTTTGTCTTCATGTCACCATGGTCATGATTTTTCTTTCTTGATGTACCTTTCATGTTAGCGGACAATATCATCCTCATACAACACCACAGTGCATTAGTACAATCATAAGTGTCATAACCCTAATTAATGAATGTCTTCTATCATTCACATGCATTCATACTTTTATTAAGGTGATAAGACAAGTCTAGAATTAATCAAGATTGTACTAACCTCAATAATATGACGACAAAATTAATCCTGAACATATTTCAAAACATACCTGTATTTCCTCAAGTTATACCTGTTGGGATTGCTTGTAGTCTGCTTATGTAAGGCCTTAGCCTCATCTCCCTCTGGAATTGGAACTTCTTCACTTATGTAGGTGTCCAATTCATTCTCTTCTAGGATTAACCCAATCCTATACACTTTGATTTGCTAAAACTGGATCTGGAGCTCGCTAGGGTTTTGACAGAGAAACCCTAAAAATCAAAACTTGGAATTTCAAAATTTTGTTTAGACAGTGAGATGCATTTGACAGAGGCGAGCAAGATGGTGTGCTCAGATTTTGAAAACTCCAAAAATTGACCTCTCAAAATTGACCTACGAATTTCGGATCTACAACTTCTGTCAAAATCTGGTTTTCTAGTTTTCTGGTCCAAAACCCGAACTAGGGTTTGATAGATCCCAGGGTTCTACCCAACCAAAAACTTCGATCTTGGTCTCTAAATTTTTATTTTTCTAAGGAGAGCAATCCTGTGCTGAGAGAACTCCAAAATTCCACTTCTGTCAAAATCCCTAATTTCCTGCAGTAGTGATGAGCCAAAAATGTCTAAGTCAAGAATGGTAGACTCAAGATTTTGTAGCATCTATGTTGCCGATTGTAACTGCTTTAAATTGATGAATAATAAAAGATACGACTCTCCTTGGTGGACGTAGCCCATATACCGGGTGAACCACATATATGTTATCCTTTTCGTATGCATGGATGTAAAAGTTTTGTTATTTATATAAATATGTCTCTGCCTGTATCCTTCTCATATGTGATTAGGATGAATTTTGTTACCCAATGTGTGTAAGAGTATGCTTTTGGAAAAATAATTAAGTTATAAAGGATGTTAATATCTGAATGTGATCTAAAGCATTGTTTGATTTACAATTTTTTTGTCATAAGTTGTCTAATAGTTTTGATATAATGGATTACATTGATGTATTGTATTAATGATATCAAGTTGCGCGTATATATATATAATGCCTAAAATGTGGAATCCACATGGTGAATGATAGCACATCTATAATTGACTGACTCATGAAAATCACATATATAAATATAAATAACTTATCATATAGAAGAGATACTTTTACATAGAGTAAATTCTTGAATGTTAGAGAATAAATTATGTAGATTTTATGAGTTTCATCGACATAATGTAACCTTCTCCTTAATCTTAATTTAGGTTAGAGTATCTATATCAATTTAGTTTCAATATATCTAAGAGTCGGATAAGTTATTTATAATTGTGAAATGTTGAAAAGACCTTGCTTAAGTGAACACTAGTCTAGTACTAACAAGTTACACTTTGATTATAGCAGTCGTCTATAATCGAACCAAGTACGATGATCATTGGGTTTTTGTCATAAAAAGATTACAAGTGTCGAAGCTTCATTTTAAATGTTATTCCTAAATTTTATCTTAAAAATTTACTAATTACTAACTCCGAAATTTGAGGTTTGTGACATATGGTATCAGAGTGCTAGGTAACAGCACTCGGGCCTATTGGGCTCAGCATGAGATAAGTAACTATGAAGGTTGTTGAATTAACTAATCAAGTTGTTTTTGTTTTGTTTTGGATGTATGGACTGGAATGGACGAGGAGTAATGTTATCCGATTTAAACTTCAAGTTTCTCCAAAAGAGTAAAGATAAGTATTTTATCCTCATAAAATTGTGAGTCAGGTATGTTATCTTTGAAGTTTTTCTTTGCTAGAAAAAAAGATATAGACACTCAAATAGTTGAATAGTATTGTCATGGAATGTGATATTTTGTTGAAATGATTTTAGTATATGTGAAATGTGGTGAGGATATTTACATAAAGTATGAATTACTCATAGTTAGTTGATTTTACTTAATGCTACAAGTTTGTGAATGATGCATATGTAGTACTCTAGTCAATGCTATAAATAAAAATGATCCCTTTCCTAAAAGAATGAAATCACTATTTATCAAAGTAATTGGTTTTGTTACAAAATGGTACAATCAATACTAGCATGTAAAGAACATTCTAGGACATAGTTATATAGATAAAAAATTGAAGTATGAACATTTGTTAAAATGCCGGATTAGTTTGAGTATGATATGCAGGAAAAATATACATGAAAGGATTGAAAGTTACAAGGAAATACCAGAATATAATTATATTATAAGACGGATAAGCCTAAAGATATATTATTGTATAGCAGTGTTTCCTAGGAGTTTAAATGAACTTATTTTAGAATGCATACGATTCTAATTATTTTCTTCATAGATAGACTCTTGGTAGGGTTTGATGTGTATCAAGTTAAAGGACCTTGTTAATAGTAGGAGTTTGATTATAGGGAAAGAAGAATCCTAAATCTTGTTATGATTGAATTAAATCATGGTATATTTTAAACAAGGAGTATGGAAAGATTATAGAGAAAATAATGTTTAGATAATGAATCTTAGATGGAAATGAATCTATATGCAACTAACTGTTTAAATTATGATACTAACATGTTTGTTTGTAGCAGACTTGACCTCAAACTCACATTAAGGATATTACATTCATACATCGGGATAAATTGAAGATGATGCACAATTTAATTGAATGAGCATACGTGTAATGTTATGTAACCAATGTGTTCAATTGCTGAACAATTGAAGCAAATAAATTTTTCTTTATACTAGCATTTCAGGAAGTGATCTTAACTACAACTAATGTCATGATCAAAGAGGAACGTGAATTATAAAACCACTTATATAGATAAGTTGAGCTAAATCCCTCAAAAGTAAGTAATGATTTACTTTACATTTTATTTGGATTACAGGATTTTATGAATTGTGATTGGTGATAAGACTTATGATTGATGATGTGGAATCATCAAAATGCATAGAATATGATAAGTAAATAGGTGAATATATTTGTTATTACTTTGTTTCTATTATGTTGCATGTGGTGTGCAAGAAATACTAAATGATTGTTACTAAGTAAATTTCCTAGACTCAAACAAGAAGGTTTGAGGGGAAAAGAATATTTCCCGGAATCAAGCAGAGGCAGCATCTTGCACTCACTTACTAGTTGTTGCAGGGTGCAACTTCCTTAAATTGTGGTCATGTTCCCCATGGAAGTGGAACATAGCAGGTGACTCGTTGAATGTTATACTGACCCAAAAGACCTAGGCAATCTTTATATCCATCGAATTGAGCAAGGGGCTCACAAAATTTTTCCTTGTGTTATTAGAACTGAGCACACAAGAGAGTCGATGAGGGGATGCTAGCTAATGAGTTGTAGAGTAAGCCTATTAGATTATTCTGCTAAGTTGCAGAGAGCGTGTTTTGTATGCAAGTCTCCATGATTGATGAAGTACAAAAATATTGTCTCGTGCTGCTGAGTTTGCAGAAAATATTCTAACTGCAAGTTGATGATCAGCAAAGTGCTATTGAAAGATTTGTTTTATGATATTAATAAATGTCTTGTAACTAGACTATTAGATGTCTTATTGTGAGAATGTTATGAATTCTAGAGTAAGCAAATATTTCCTCAAGGATGAGGATGAATGAAAAATATTAAACGTTTACTGTTGAAATTTTGTGAATTATAATGGAAGATCTTGTATGAGCTGTACCATTTACAAGGTATGAAAGATAAGAGCTTGCTAAAATTACGAAAAGGTGAAGATGACCAAAGAAAAAAAACAAGCAAGCGAAAGATGATGTAAGGATGCGAAAGAGAAAATTGCTCAACACCAAGGATGATGTTATTCTTAAGGGGAGGAAGATGTAACATCCCTCCTTTTAGCCTTAGTAATTTTTATAAATGTATATTGTAACTATGTATATGGCACTGGTGAGGAGATCAAGGCCAAGGCCCCACTAGTGGACTTTGAAAGTATTGTTATTTTCTTAGTCGTAAATATTATTATATACTTAGGAGACTAAATAATGACGCAACTAAAACAATGACAATTGAATCCATTTGAGGGAAGCCATGAGAATCTAGGTGCCATAGACACTTGAAGAAAGTAAATAGATAGTAGTTTCTCTTTGAACTAAAATCCGAGGGTCCACCTAAGCAGGGCCTCGTATAAACAATGGACGAGATGGTCTCCATTTGTCAACAAAATAACAATGAATTGCCTTGTAATAGGATACTAACTTAAACCAACCTAGGTCAAGGAATTGTCTCGCACATACTTAACATAACTCATATTTATCTCCGAAGTAAAGTGAGTTTGGCATAACCATTTACTTACATTTGTTCAACCATGCGATAAGGAACAAATGTTTAAAGAAGTAATAATCCCTATAGATTAAAATATTATTATTTAACTTACCATTATACCACGTTTAGATGCTATAGAAAAATGTAAACATTTCACATATTTATGCACTCCTCATACCTTCGTAGGAGAAAAGATTTACATACATTTTTGTACCAAATATTTGGTAAGGTATCAATTTTATTTAAGTATCTTTAGAAGATAAGAGGGAAAAGTACATACCTACATATATATATGGACCAAATATTATTGAAATGTATTAAAGGATATATAATTAAGAAAATTACATAGGTATGCCTAGGTCGACACCTACGGTGCGAGAGACGTCGGAGGAAAAGCACCGTAGCAGAAGCTGAGATTGACGGAACGCATTAGAAACCAAGTAAGAAATCCTCTGTTTTCAATTTCATAAGATAATCCTTATTTTTCTTTTGTCCCTGCATCGAAATTAATGCCATAGAGAGTCTTGAGTTGGATTCATATTACTTGTTTAGAATTCAGAAGCAGCGTGAAGGATAAGTTAAATATATATATATAATTTCTTCGTATTAATCATATCTTTTCGACTTAGAAGTTCTTTTAGATGATCATCTTAAATTTTTATCTCTGTCGTCATATCGTAGAGAGCAGGAAGGGTTAATTTCATATTTTAAACTTGGTTAGGGTCTGTGCTTAAATTTTGTTGCTGCCTTGAGATCGTAGGCTCTAAATTAAAATACTGTTGCTTGTCAAATGTTTGATCTCAGTATGTATTAGAGATCGTATTATTTTCTTTTTCCTCTGCTTGTTTAGGGTTTGATCTCTGTATGGTTTGAGATCGTAGGATCCAAATTAAAATACTGTTGCTTGTCAAAATATTGATGTCAGAATGATCCAGAAGCGCCTGTTTGGTTTGGATACGTTGTCTTATTGACTTCCTGTGTATGTAGTAAACTGAGATCCGTTAGATAAATATATCTACTTTACACTTCAGATACTAGAACTGTAAGGATAGAACGAGAAGCCTGTTATATATATATATATATATATATATATATTTTCCTGCTCTTAGATATACCTGTAGGCGATCGGATTCCTTGGTGTGGCTTCTCTCTCTGTTTGTTCCACCTGCATTTTTGTAGATAAAGATCTGTGGAAAAATTCCTTTAAACGTCTGAGTCAAGAATTGTAGACTCAAGAATTTGTAGCAACTATGTTGTCGGTTGTAACCGCTTTAAATTGATGAATAATAAAAGATACGACTCTCCTTTGTGGACGTAGCACGTATACCAGGTGAACCACGTGTATGTTGTCCTTTTCGTATGCATGGATGTAAAATTTTTGTTGTTTATATAAATACGTCTCTGCCTGTCTCCTTCTCATATGTGATAAAGATGAATTTTGTTACCCCATGTGTAAGACTATGCTTTTGGAAAAATAATTAAGTTATAAAGGACGTTAATATCCGAATGTGATCTAAAGCATTGTTTGATTTACATTTTTTTTTTGTCATAAGTTGTCTTATAGTTTTGATATAATGGATTACAATTATGTATTGTATTAATGATATCAAGTTGCATGTATATATATAGAATGCCTAAAATGTGGAATCCACATGGTGAATGATAGCACATTTATAATTGACTGACTCATGAAGATCACATATCTAAGTATAAATAACTTATCATGTAGAAGAGATATGAAGAAATTCTTGAATGTTAGAGAATAAATTATGTGGATGTTATGAGTTTCGTCGACATAAAGTAACCTTCCCCTTAATCTTAATTTAGGTTAGAGTATGTATATCAGTTTAGTTTCAATATATCTAAGAGTTGGATAAGTTATTTATAATTGTGAAATGTTGAAAAGACTTTGCTCAAGTGAACACTTGTCTAGTACTAACAAGTTACACTTTGATTATAGTAGTCGTCTATTATCGAACCAAGTATGGTGAACATTGGGTTTTTGTCATAAAAAGATTACAAGTGTCGAAGCTTCATTTTAAATGTTATTCCTAAATTTTATCTTAAAAATTTACTAATTACTAACTCTGAAATTTTGTGTTTGCGACATATGTTGTGGTATGGTAGGAAACCATATGTCCATGATGGGAAAGGACACCATCAATTGCATACTTTTAGGTGTCTATCTCTATCTCAAATGACTACTACAAATTAATGTTTAATGTTGAATATCATAAGGTAGAATGGTAAAACCCTATTCCACAAACTATCTCCTTACCTTTAGTCTTGGCCTCATGCTTTGGGTGATACCTTTATTTTTATAGGGATTGAACGTGCCACCACTAAACTAAACCACATCTTTCTTAACACTTAAGAGGACCTTGATCTACCAAATATATCCAAAAAAGTTTTATGGTATCATGTAGTTTTCATATGGTAGTTTTTCATCTAACAGAACCACATCATCATCAAATACATTGCACCATGAAGGAAATCTAACTTGGGTTAGCTTTCCTTCTAACAACATTGCATGCTGAATGAAAGCTAACCCGGGTTAGCTTTCATATGGTAGTTTTCCATCTAACACAACCACATTGCACCATGAAGGAAATATAACTTGGGTTAGCTTTCCTTCTAACAATATTGCACAGAGAATGAAAGCTAATCTATGTTAGATTTAACGTGATATTTTTCCATCTAACATGACCACATTGTCATCAGATACATTTCACCATAAACAAAATCTAACTTGTATTAGCTTTCCTTCTAACAACATTGCATAGTGAATGAAAGTTAATGCGTGTTAACTTTCATGTGGTATTTTTCCATCTAACATGACCACATTGTCATCAAATACATTGCACCATTAAGGAAATCTAACTCGGGTTAGCTTTCCTTCTAACAACATTGCACGATGAATGAAAGCTAACACACCATGAAAATGTATTACATTGTCATCAAATACTTTGCACCGTGAAATAAATCTAACTTGGGTTAGCTTTCCTTCTAACAACATTGCACGGTGAATGAAAGCTAATGTGGGTTAGCTTTCATGTGGTAGTTTTCCATATAACACAACCACATTGTCATCAAATAAATTGACCATAAACGAAATCTAACAACATTGCACGGTGAATCAAAGCTAATGCATATTAGCTTTCATGTGGTAGTTTTCCATCTAACACAACCACATTGTCATCAAATACATTGCACCATAAAGGAAATCTAACTCGGGTTATCTTTCCTTCTAATAACATTGCACGGTGTATGAAAGATGGCGCACAATGATGACACAAGTCGCCTTATCACAACAAGGTTCTTGCTTAACAATTACACACAACACACATGTTCACATAGACAAGATGTAAACAACATGCCAGAAGCTAGCTTATATTACTTCTTTGAATCGGTTACAATGCAAACTACAATGAAATGAAATAACTAACTGTCGGTCTTGGCCATTACAACATAGAAGTAACTGTGTGCTCTCTCAGTGTGTCGACCTCACCCTCTCTTGGTTCGCTGCTGAACTCTGATCTATGGCTTGATCCTCTCTGCTCTGCTCTGCTTGACTCTCCATAATTCCATGTCTCCCTCAACTGATCCAACTCCCTCATCTTCTACTCTGCTTCTGCTGTTCCCGACACCACTGCGAACCCTGAGACATGCATCCTCTATCAGCCAATCCTTCCATGATCCTGCAGACCTGCAACTGTCAGCGTCTTGACTGTGCTGCACAGCCTCTTTCTGTGAGGACATCTATCATGTCTTTAACCACCTATAATAACTGCCATTAACTTCCTTAGCAACCTCGAACTGTTCCCAAGTACTCTCCTTGACTTCTACGCATCCTTTTGACAAGCTACAGTAAAACATCATGTCGGCCATACTGTCCTATGTCAGCTTCGACTCATCTGTCGGTTTCACTCTACACTTAGGCTTTGCCATTCGACCCCATCCACCTAGCTTGGATCATGCCCAACCTGTCAATGTTGTGGTCTAACAACATGTTGACCTTGCTGTGATTCTACGACAACTTGTTGCCTATTGACATTCACATGTCGACTATCAACAATTGTTTGTCAACTATTGACATGTCGACTCTCGAATTCCTTTCACACCCCTGTCGACTGCTTCGACAGTTCTCTGCCGACTTACTGACTTCGACAACCCAATCTACTTCACGCACCAACGGTCGTCGGCATTCCTTCTGGTGGGCTCCCTCATGTCGATCAACTTTGTCTGATCTTCCCAGGCCCTGATGCTCCTGCATCAAACTCCCTAGGTGAGAAAGAACTCGATTGCTATGTCAGTCTCCTGAACTCTTCTTCGGAAATTCATGTTTCCTCCTGGAACTCATCATCCTACCATTGAACCAAGTATTCCTTCCTTCATGAACTACGCGTATGCCCGACTTTTCATTCCTCTATTACTTCTATGATCTCCTCCTTGTGTCGATCTGGAATCTGCGTTGTCCAGTCGATGTTCGACACTTCTGCAGCTTGAACCTTCTTCGAACTTGTACAGATCTGAGACATTGAACGTTGGTGAAATGCTCAAGTCATTCAAAATATCCAACACATAAGTATTGTTCGAAATCTTCTTCAGAATCTTACATGGTCCAATCTTCTTCAGCATCAGCTTGTTATATGTTTCTATCGGAAATCTCTTCTTCTGCAAATGTGCATAGACCAAGTCTCCTTCGTTGAACGACTATAGTCTCTTCTTCCTGTCGGCTCTCAACTTGTATGTTGCGTTGCTCTTTTCTATGCGCTTTTGCACATCTTCATGAACTTCTTTCGTGTGCTCTGCGAATGATTCTGCATCCACGCTTTTCCTGGTTTATGTCAGAAACTTGACCAAATCCACCACTCCATGTGGGATTCTTCCCTGAATAATCTGGAATGGGCTCAAACCTATCGACCGATTCACATAATTGTTGTAAGCAAACTCTGCTTGCGCCAACACGTTCTCCCACTACTTGGGTCTGTCAAGCGTCAAACATCTCAGAAGGTTTTGCAAACTTATTTTCACCACCTCGGTCTGTTCGTCTGTCTACGGATGATATGCCGAGCTAAACTGAAACTTTGTGTCCAGTTTCTTCCATAGGGTTCTCCAAAAACTCCCCATAAACTCGATATCTCTATCCAATGTGATACTCTTCGGAAACCCATGCAATCTGACTACATCCTTGAAGAATAGTACAACAATGCCTGTGGCATCACTTGTCTTCCGACATGGAATAAAGTGTGCCATTTTCAAAAATCTTTCGACTACAACAAATATTGAGTCACTCCCTTGCTGCGTCTTCGGCAATCCTAGCACAAAATCCATGCTTAGGTGCTCCCATGGGGTATTTGGTACCGACATCGGTGTATATAACCCCATGTTTGGACTTCTTTCTTTTTCCAATTGGCAAACTCTACAATGTCAAACACACTTTCCGACATCTGTTTCCATCCCTGGCCAGTAATACTTTTCTTCGACCAATGCCCTGGTCTTGTCGATGCCAAAATGACCTACTAATCCGTCACTTTGAAACTCTCGGATTAGGTTCTCTCGCACTGATCCTCTGGGAATACATAACTGTCGTCCCCTAAACAGGTATCCTTCTTGGATGAAATAATCCAAGTATGGAGTCCTATCGACACTCCGTGGTTCGCGACAAGCTTCCCATGCTTTCGCAAAATCCTCGTTGGTAGTGTACTCTATCTTCACCAACTCTATTCCTGTTGCCTAAACTATCGTCGTGCTCAGCAATGAAACTCTCCTACTCAGTGCGTCGGCAACCTTATTCGACTTGCTCGACCTATGTCGCAACATGAATATATATCCCTGTAGGAATTCGACCCATTTCATGTGTCGCTGATTCAAATTCCACTGAGTATTCAAATACCTCAGTGCTTGGTTATCTGTGTACAACACAAATTCCTTGGGAAACAAATAATGCCTCCACTTCTTCAATGCTTAGACAGTAGCATAAAATTCCTAGTCATAGACCGAATATTTTCGCTTCGCATCATCCAACTTCTCCATAAAGAATGCAATTGGTCGGCCCTCATGGCTCAATACTGCTCCAAATGCGATTCCACTTACGTCGCAATCGACCTAGAAAACTTTGTCAAAATTTGGGAGCACTAACCCCGGGCTCTCAGTGACCTTTTCCTTCAACCTGTCAAAAGCTTGCTGGGAAGCTTCTGTCCAATTGAACTCCCCCTTTTGCATGCACTCTGTCAATGGTGCACAAATCCGACTGAATCCCCTGAATAAATTCCTGTAGAAAGTGGTAAGTCCATGGAAACTCCTCATTCCAGTCGCTCTTCTCGGTTAAGGCCAATCCAATATCGCCTTCACCTTTTCTGGGTCCATCACTAACCCTTTGCTCGAGATTATGAATCCCAATTATACCAATTCTTCCTTCATGAAGAAACATTTTTGCAGGTTCACCATCAGCTTCTCTTCCCACAACTTCTGCAATACCTGTCGGATGTGCCCCAAGTGTTCTGCCTTGGTTTGACTGAAAATCAAAATGTTGTCTAGATTGACTACAACAAAATTTCCCAAGAATGGTTTCAATACTTCATTCATCAATCGTATGAATGTATTGAGTGCATTAGGCAATCCAAATGGCATGACCAACCACTCATACAACCCTTCCTTTGTCTTGAATGTTGTTTTCCATTCATCTCCTTCTCTAACCCGAATCTGGTGATAATCCTTCTTCAGGTCTATCTTCGTGAAGTACTTCGCTCCACTCAAACAATCCATCAAGTCGTCCATTCTCGACAATCGAAATCGATACTTGATCATGATTTTGTTGATAGCTCTAGAGTCTATACACATCCTCCATTCTCCACCTTTCTTTGGTGCTAATACTGCTGGTACAGCACATGGGCTGAGACTCTCTCTGATCAACCCTCTGTCCAACAACTCCTGGACCTGTTGATTGAGCTCTTGACCTTCTGTCAGACTCATCCTATGTGGTGCCTTGTTTTCCAAACTTGACCTTGAAATCAAGTCAATATGATGGGATATGCTCCTTGTCGGCAGCAATCTCGTCGGTGTCTCATCGACTACTATGCTTTGAAATTCTTCGAGCATCTTTCCGACTTCAACCGGAATTTTCTCCTCCATTGTCGCCTTCTCGATACATGGTCCTTTCGGAATGATAGCATAACACCCTAACTGCTTTTCCTCCTCCACAAGGAATTCTTTCGCTAAACACATCAGCACGTACTTCTCCTAAAAGTTTCTCTCGCCCTGCTTACCGTCGGCTTGCTCCTCCGGTTTCGGCTTAAGAGTCCTTTTCACGCCATTTTTCCACACTGTGACTGTGTTGGCTCGACCATCATAGATCATTTTTTTATCATACTTCCATGGTCTTCCTAACAACAGATGGCATGCATCCATTGGGATTACGTCACACATTAAGCTATCCTCCAACTTCCCAACCTTGAAGTTAATCAGTCACTATTTGGTCACCTTCACATGGTGTCCTTTCTGCAACCATGAGATCTTGTAAGGATGTGGATGTTCTCGACATCTCAACTTTCCTTTCTTGATCACCTCTATTGACAACAGATGGCATGCATCCATTAAGATTACGTCGCACATTAAGCTGTCCTCCAACTTCCCAACCTTGAAGTTAATCAGGCACTATCTGGTCACCTTCACATGGTGTCCTTTCTGCAACAATGAGATCTTGTAAGGATGTGGATGTTCTCGACATCTCAATTTTTCTTTCTTGATCACCTCTATTGACGCAAGATTCTCAGTGCTTCCACCATCAACTATGGTCTTGCAACGCCATTCACCGATTCGCACCTTCATTCGAAAGATCGCCTTTCATTGTGTCAGCTCTTGCTCATCTCATCTGTCATCCAGAACCAATGTTTTGTTGGCTGTCATGGCCCAACTTTTCTTCTTACCATCTTCACTACTATCAGATGCCAATTCTTCCCTCTCGTCGACTTGTTCATCTCTTTGACATCTGGGTTTCAACTCCTCTACAGCATGTAGGTTCTCTCGGCATTCATATGCCTTGTGTCCCGATCCATGACACTTGTAACAGATTATGGCTGGTATGTTATCTCATTTTCTGTCGGATGGACCACTTCGACCAGACGCACCTCGACCACGGTTCTCACGACCATCGCGCTGGTTTCCCTGCGCTTTCTCCCTTGTCAATGTCCCTTCCAAATGTCGACTGTCTTTGATAGTTTCCTTTCTGTAATCGCTACTTTGGCCTTTCACAGAAATAGTCCTCACACCCGAACCAGTCATCCTACCTCTGGTCACTGCAAATTTTCTCGATAGTTTCTCTTCTGCCTTCAGAGCTAACTGGTAGGCTTCACCTACTGCTCTGAATATTGACATGCTCAATTCACCCTGAATGGCATATTTCAAGATGTACACATACCTAGCGACAACTTCTCCTTTGTTGGTCTTACCTAACCTTATCGACAATCTATAGAACTCTTCCATGTATTCCTTCATGGTCATCTCCTTTTGTCAAAAGTTCTACAACTTCCTGAACAAGGAAATCACATAGTCATTCGGCAAGAACTTCCCCTTCATCTTGGCGACCATCCTGTCCCAAGACTTGATTTTCTCCTTTCGCTTCTTGACTCTGTTAGCCTATACATTGTCCCACCACAATGAGGCATGACCCTTCAACCTCAAACATGCAATCTTAACCCGTTTAGGATCCTGGATCTGCTATATGTCGAAGTATTTCTCCATCTCTCTGAACTAGTCAATCAAGTATTCTAGATCCAGACTTCCTAATTAGGTACGAATGTCTATCTTTTCCCGACCTCTCATATCCGTCAGAAGCTTGATGAGTTTTTTCTCTGGTTCATCTTCCGCCGCTTCCCGTGGTTCCACTTCTTCGACTTCCTCATCGCTATGGTCTAACGCATCAGGAATACAACCACACCTTTGTGTTTCTTTGATCGATGTGACTTCATTTGTCAAATTTTGCATTGTTTGGATGCATTCTTCGAACATCTCACAATCAACTGCGACTACTGCACCACGTGCTCTTCGTCCTCGGACATTTATGCCTGTGTGATCCATTTTCAACCTCTACTGAAACTCCCACTCGTCCAATCGCAACCGGACTTCTACAAGTCATGCACAACTCTACCCAACCTCCGCTAGAGCTGTTCAACGCACTTGCCGGCTCAATACCACTGATGCTATCCTTCAAATATCGGGATGCTATCGCTCTGATACCAACTCACGCAAGGCAGGTTGGTATCACCGCCTTTCTCCTCAATAGGATTCTCGTCTCACTCTCATACCAATTGATGCAAGTCGCCTTATCGCAACAAGGTTCTTTCTTAACAATTACACACCACACACATGTTCACATCGACAAGATGCAAACAACATGCCAGAAGTTAGCTTATATTACTTCTCTGAATCGGTTGCAATGCAAACTGCAATGAAATGAAATAACTTACTGTCGACCTTGGCCATTACAACATAGAATTAACTGTGTTCTCTCTCAGTGTGTCAACCTCACCCTCTCCTGGTTTGTTGCTAAACTCTGAGCTATAGCTCGATCCTCTCTGCTCTGCTCTGCTTGACTCTCCAAAATGCCAAGTCTCCCTCAACTAATCCAACTCCCTCATCTTCTACTCTGCTGCTGTTGTTCCCAAGACCAGTGCGATCCCTGAGACATGCATCCTCTGTCAGCCGATCCTTCCATGATCCTGCAGACCTGCAACTGTCAGCATCCCGACCGTGCTGCACTTCCTCTTCCTATGAAGACACCTGTCATGTATTCACTCACCTGCAATAACTGTCATTAACTTCCTTATCAACCCCAAACTGTTTCCAAGTACTCTCCTTGACTTCCACGCATCCTTCTGACAAGCTACAGTAAACCATCACGTCGGCCATACTGTCCTCTATCAAATTCGACTCATCTATCAGCTTCACTCTGTGCTTAGGCTTTGTCATTCAGCTTTGTCCTCCTCGCTTGGCTCATGCCCAACCTGTTGATGCTGCAGTCTGACAACATGTCGACCTTACTGCGATTCTGCGGTAACTTGTTGCGTATCGACATTCACATGTTGACTATCGACTATTGTCTATTGACTATTGACATGTCAACTCTTGACTTCATTTCACACCCCTATCGACTGCTTCAACAGTTCTCTACTCGAATTATTGACTTCAACAAGCCAATCTGCTTGATGCACTAGCGGTCGTCTCGACTTATTGACTTCGACAAGCCAATCTGTTTGATGCACTAGCGGTCATCGGGATTCCCTCTGGTCGGTTCCCTCATGTCAATCAACTTTGAATTATCTTCCCAAGCCCCGATGCTCCTGCATCAAATGACAATATATTACATTGTCATAAAATACAATGGACCATGAAGGAAATTTAACTCAAGTTAGATTTCCTTCTAACAACATTGCACCGCGAATGAAAGCTAATACGAGTTAGGTTTCATGTGGTAGTTTTCCATCTAACACAACCACATTGTCATCAAATACATTGCACCATGAACAGAATCTAATTTGGGTTAGCTTTCCTTCTAAGAAAATTGCATGATGAATGAAAGTTAATGTGTGTTAGCTTTCATATGGTAGTTTTACATCTAATACAACCACATTGTCATCAAATACATTGCACCATGATGGAAATCTAACTCGAATTAACTTTCCCCCTAACAACATTGCATAGTGAATGAAAGCTAATGTGGGTTAGCTTTGATATGGTATTTTTCTATCTAATGCAACCACATTGTCATCAATACATTGCACTATGAAGGAAATATAACTCGGGTTAGCTTTCCTTCCAACAACATTGCAAGGTAAATGAAAGAAAAATCATGTTAGCTTTCATATGGTAGTTTTCCATCTAACACAACCAGATTGTCATCAAATAAATTGCACCTTGAAGGAAATCTAACTCGAGTTAGATTTCCTTCTAACAACATTGCATGTTGAATGAAAGCTAACTCGTTTTAGATTTCATATGGTAGATTTCCATCTAACACAACCATAATGTTGTCATCAAATGCATTACACCATGAAGGAAATCTAACTTGGGTTAGCTTTCCTTCTAATAATATTACACTATGAATTAAAGCTAACTCATGTTAGGTTTCATATGGTATTTTTCCATCTAACACAACCACATTGTCATCAAATACATTTCACCATGAAAGAATCTAACTTGAGTTAGCTTTCCTTCCAACAACATTGCATGGTGAATGAAAGCTAACACTCGTTGATTTGTGTGCCACTGTACGAAAAACATTGTACTATACAAATGTCATACATATCCGTACGGACTATCCCACAAGTAGAAAAAAACTGCCTCGATTTTCATGTTGTTGTAAAGTCAACTTTCACCTCGAAATCTATGAAATTTTTGTGCAACAAATGTTGTGTGGTATTGGGAAATGTGTCCACTCTCCTGCTGTATGGTATTGGTAAATGTGCTTCTCTCCCTCCTCAAATTTATGTGCTCCTCTTCTCTTATTGCATTTCTCTCTTCCACTCTTCTCCTTAAGATCTTACACTCTCTCAACTCAAAAGTGTCAAATTCTTCTTTAGATCTCATGTTTTCTCTTTGAGATGGGAAAATGAAAAGTCACATGATCCAAAGGTCAAGATTAGATCTTGAGATCATAAGATCAATGGTTGTGATATATTCTCACTTTATCACAACTTAAGTCATTTAATTCTCAACCTAAATAAAAAGTCACTTTCACTTTATAAAAATTAAGTCACTTAACTTTTATAAAGAAAATGTTTAAAAATTCTCTTTATGTCACGTACATGCTAAGACATCAAGCCTATATAGAATACCATCCAATCTAAAAATAACTCAACGCTCCCTCTTAGCGAGGAAGGTGTTTTACACCACCCCAAAATTATCTCTGAATTTGACAAAATTTCCCTTCGTCAAAGCCTTTGTGAGGACATCTGCAACATGCTCATCTATAGAAATATATTGTAGTTGTACTATCCCTCTCTAAACATAATCTTGAATGAAGTGGTACCTGATTTCAATGTGTTTCGACTGATCATGAAACAATGGATTCTTCAAGAGTTTGATGCAACTTTGATTATCACAGTGAATCACAATGGGGTGCAACTACTGACCAAATAGCCCAACAAGCAACTTGCGAAGCCAAATGGCCTAACAACTTACCAAACGGGTAGCCATGTACTTTGCCTCAACGAAACTCAATGCAACCGATTTCTACTTCCTATTGAACCACAACACTACTACCGATCCCAAATTGAAACAAAACCTTGAAGTGCTCTTCTTTTCAACTACACTTCCTTCCTAATCCGAATCATTGAAACAAACCAGTCTTACTCAACCCAAAATCTAGACCCCTAGAACAATTTTCCATTTGTCCCCGAATGGCACTTTGGTGTGAGCTTCAACTCACCATAACTTGCAATATGGGGCTCATATTGATGAACCATCATCTCTGTTGGGTCCAAGACACGAGGATTAAATTAGGTTACCCCTCACCCTCCAACGTAGTGTCCCAATGCTTCCTTACCTTGCAATCTCAAAAACTAGGGTTTTGTTAGTGAGGCGCAATGCAATTTTAGTACCAGGGGGTAAAATTCATGAAACCCCTCCCGAGAAATTTTGGAGAGATCCATTGCATCCACTACCCCTAGAAACATGTTTTGGAGTTCGCAGAACAAAATTATGTAGCTCAGTTTGCAGTCTAGGCCCCTCGACCAATTGTCCATGTGTCTGTGAATAACACTTTGATATGAGATTGAACTTGCAATAAACTGCAATCCGGGGCTCGGATTGATGAAATTTTGGGTCTATTGGGTTTGGGGCATGGGGATTAAGCTAGGATACCCCTCATAGTCCAACAAAATGGGCCCAAGACTGCCTGACCTTGTGATCTCAAAAACTTGGGTTTTAGTTAGTGAGGCCCAATGCAATTTTTGCACTGCAAGGTCAAATTCATGAAACCCCTCCCTAATAACTTGTCGATAGCTCCATCCCATCTAATAACCCTAGACACATGTGTTGGAGCTCGCAAAACTCGATTATGCAGCTCAATTTGCAATCTAGGCCCCTGGAACAACTGCCCATGTACCCTTGAATGTCACTTTGATGTGAGCTTCAACTCACCATACTTGCAATATAAGGCTCAGATTGATGAATCGTTAGCTCCGTTGGGTCTAGGACACAACGATTCATCTAGGATACCCATTTCCTTCTAACGCAATGGCCATAAGACTGCCTTACCTTGTGATCTCAGAAACTAGGGTTTTGGTTAGTGAGGCCCAATGCAATTTTTGCATTGTGGGGTCAAATCAATGAAATCCCTCTTGAAAACTTGTGGATATCTCCATCGCATCTACTACCCCTAGATATAGGTGTTGGAGCTTGCAGAAATTGATTATGCATCTTAGTTTTCAATCTAGGTCATTGGATGAATTGTCCATGTGTCCCTAACTAACACTTTGATGTGAGCATCAAATCGCCATAACATGCAATTCAGGGATCGGATTGACAAATCGCCATCTCCATTGGGTCCTAGACATGGGTATTCAACTAGGATACTGCTCTCTCTCCAATGAAATGGCCCCAAGGATTCCTTACCTTGCCATCTTGGAAACTAGGGTTTTGGTGAATGAGTGCCATTGCAATTTTAGCACTCAGGGGTCAAATTCATGAAACCCATCCCTGAGAACTTTTGGATAGATCCATTTCATCTTCTATCCCTATACACATGTGTTGGATCTTGTAGAACTTGATTATGTAGCTTAGTTTTGGATCTAGGCCCTTAGACCAATTGTCCATGTGTCCTTGAATGACACTTTGATGTGGAATTCAACTCGTCATAACTTGCAATCTAGGGTTTGAACCAACAAACCGTCAGCTCTGTTGGGTCCGAGACATGGGTATTTAGAATGGATACCCCTAGCCCTCCAACACAATGGCCCTAAGGCGTTTTGGTCAATGACGCCCAATGCCATTTTTGCACTAGGGGTTCAAATTCATGAATACCCTATCCAAGAACTTGTGTATAGCTCCATCACATCTGCTACCCTTAGACATATATGTTCAAGCTCACAGAACTTGATTATGTAGCTCAGTTTGCAATATAGGCCCCTAGACCAATTGCCCATGTGTCCCCGAAAGGCACTTTGGTGTGAGCTTCAACTCATCATAAGTTGTGATACAGGGCTCAGATCGACAAATTGTTGGCTCCATTTGATCCACCACATAGGGATTCAATTAGGATATGCCTCACCCTTGACACAATGGCCCCATTGTTTCCTTACCTTGCAATCTCATAAACTAGGGTTTTGGTTAGTGAGGCCCAATGCAATTTTAGCATTAGGGGGTCAAATCCACGAATCCCCTCCTTGAGAACTTGTATATAGCTCCATCACATCCTCTACCCTTAGACACATGTGTTGGAGCTCACAGAACTCAATTATGCATCTCAATTTGCAATTTAGGCCACTTAACCGATTTTCCATGTGTCCCTTAATAACACTTTGATGCAAGATTCAACTGACTGGAAATTGGAATCCAAGGCTTGGATCACTGAAATATTGGCTTTGTTGGGTCTGGGGCATGGGATTTCAGCTAAGATACCCCTCTCCCTCCATCACAATGGCCTCAAGGATACCTTACCTTGCAATCTCAAAAAATAGGGTTTTGGTTAGTGAGGCCCTCTGCAATTTTTGCATTGGGGGGTCAAATTCATGAAACCCCTCCCTGAGCACTTGTGTATATCTCCATCAGATCCACTACCCCTACAAACACGTTTTGGAGCTCGCAGAACTCAATTATGCAGCTTAGTTTACAATCTAGGCCCTTGGACCAATTGTCCATGTGTCCTTGACTGACACTTTGATTCGAGCATCAACTCACCAAAACTTGAAATTCAAGGCTCGGATTGAAAAACGATTAGCTCTATCGGGTCTAGAGAATGGGGATTCAAATAGGATACCCCTCTCCCTCCAATGCAATGGACCCAATACTGCCTTAAATAACGATCATGGAAACTAGGGTTTTGGTCAATGAGGCCCAATACAATTTTAGCATTGGGTGGTCAAATTCATGAAACACCTCATTGAGAACTTATGGATAGCTCCATTGCATTTGATACCCCTAGACACACGTGTTGGAACTCGCAAAACTCGATTATGCATATCAATTTGCAATCTAATCCCCAAGACAAATTGTGCATGTGTCCCTAAATGACACTTTGATGCGAGCTTCAACTCACCATAACTTGTAACCCTTGGCTCGAATCGACAAATTGTCTTCTCTGAAGGGTTTGGGATAGGGGGATTTAGCAAGGATACCCCTCTCCCTCTAACACAATGGCCCCAAGGCTACTTACCTTGTGATCTAGAAAACTAGGGCTTTGGCAAGTGAGGCCCAATGCAAGTTTTGCACTAGGGGTTCAAATTCATGAATCCGCTCCTTGAGAACTTGTCGATATATCCATCACATATACTACCCCTATAAACACGTGTGAGCTCGTAGAACTTGATTATGCAGCTCAGTTTACAATCTAGGCCCCTAGACCAATTGTCCAGGTGTCCCTGAATGGCACTTTGGTGTGAGCTTCAACTCACCATAAATTTCAAGTTGGGGCTTGGATCGAAGAACCATCGTCTCTGTTGGTTCTAAGACACGTGGATTGAATTAGGTTACCCCTCACCCTCCAATGAGATGGCCCCAAGGCTTCCTTACCTTGCGATCTAAAAAACTAGGGTTTTTATGAGTGATGCCCAATGCAATTTTAGCACTGGGGGGTCAAATTCATGAAACCCCTCCCTAAGAACTTATGGATAGATCCATCGCATCTGATACACCTAGAAAGATGTTTTGGAGCTCGCAGAACACGATTATGCAGCTCAGTTTGCAATCTAGACCCCTGGACCAATTATCCATGTGTCCATGAATAACACTTTGATGCAAGATTCAACTCACCATAACTTGCAATCTAGGGCTCGAATTGATGAAATGTCAACTCCCTTAGGTCTGGGACATGGGGATTTAGCTAGGATACCCCTTTTCCTCCAACACAATGGCCCTAAGGCTGCCTTACCTTGGGATCTCAGAAACTAGGGTTTTGGTCAGCGAAGCCCAATGCAATTTTTGCATTGGGGTGTCAAATTCACAAAAAACGTCCCCTAGAACTTATGTATAGCTACATCACATCCGCTACCCATAGACACATGTGTTGGAGTTCACAAAACTGACTTATGCAGCTCAATTTGCAATCTAGGCCCTTAGACCAATTGTCCATGTGTCCTTGAATGAAACTTTGATTTGAGCATCAAATTGCTATAACATGCAATACGAGGCTCGGATTAATGTTAGGAACCCATGTCTTTACTTTGTTAGTATGTTGTTATTGGACGCATATGCTTTGTAAGTCGTCCCGTAGTATTTGTTGATCAATAGTTTGTGTTATTGTTGTTGGCGCATATGCTTTGTAAGTCGCCCGTAGTATTGTGATCCATAGTTTGTAACGGCCCATGGTTTCGACCCATAGTATTGGCGCCTAGAATTAGTATATAAGTGTGTGTTGAGACCTATGAAGGCACCGTGAAGTTATTTGTATTGAGCTTGCTCAAAGGAGGTTGCCCCCTCGAAGTGGCCCGTGATCAATACAAAAGTGATTCTGAGTTCTGTCATTTCTGCTATTTCGCGCATTCTTGTTAATTAATTGCTGCAGGTGCCTCACATCTGGTATCAGAGCACTTTCCTGGGCTCGCTGGGTGAAATTTCTGCCAAATTTTTTTTTTTCGCATCTGTTGCAGGTTCGGATTTGGGAATAATCCCTATCCGCTTAACTGTGGGAAGTACTTGGGCATAAGCCCTAAAACTCATTGTGAGGAGTACCACAGGAACCCCGAAGTAGCTGGCCCATTCAGTTTTTTCTCCATATCTCCCTTGTTTTACCTCTGTTTCCCTTGAAATTTTCAGGGAACCCCTGTCATTCCATTCTTCATATTTCATCCCTGAGGACCCTATCCTCAGTTCCCCTTCCTACAGCCGGAAATCCCACATTTGTCTATTTTTAGGGTTTGCCATAACTTCCTCAGATTTCACCCAATCACCTTCAATTTTTACCACAGAGTTCCTTTCTGAATTCTGCTTCTTTGTTCCCTTCTGCAAATTTTTCCCATCCTTTCACCCCGCTGCTGAAATCCTCATTTTTACTTCCCTGTCTATCCAACAGTGTCCAAAAAACGAGTCAAACCCCAATTACCCTTCTGATTTTTTCCCAAATCCAAATTTTCCTTTACTGAAGTAGTTCCTGTTTTTGTTTTCCTACCCAAAAAAAAAAAAAAATAAAAAAAATCCCTGGTTATGGTTGTCACCCGTGCAGGAGCAAAAACCATGGAGGAAGCCCTTGCAGCCATCCAAGCC
Organism: Larix kaempferi; assembly: GCA_027924585.1. Taxonomy (NCBI): domain Eukaryota; kingdom Viridiplantae; phylum Streptophyta; class Pinopsida; order Pinales; family Pinaceae; genus Larix; species Larix kaempferi. The sequence continues at coordinate 750,753 of BSBM01000886.1, forward strand.
AAACTCCAGGATCTGGATGAAAAATTTCTTGGTCTCCATCTTGAGCATTCAGCTATGAACAACAAACGGCAGTCCGAGTCTTCAGTAGACAATGGGTTCTCTTCTTCCAGCAATTTCCGTGGTCCAAAGCTTGATTTTCCTCACTTCAATGGTACCGATCCAACTGGGTGGATCTATCGTGCAGAACAATATTTCAGTCTGCATAATACGTTTGATGTCAACAAAGTTCCGTTGGCATCCTTTCATTTGGAACAGGAAGCTCTTCAGTGGTACCGTTGGTACATCAAGGCTCATCCAGAGCCCAACTGGCCAAACTTTTGCCAGCTCCTTCTGCAAAGATTTGGTCCTAGTGCTTTTGATGACTTCACAGGAGCCCTCACTAAACTTCGCCAGACCGGCACTGTGAGAGAGTATCAAACAGAATTTGAGAATCTAGCCAACCACACCGAAGGATTGTCTGATGAATTTTACCGGAGTTGTTTTATCAGTGGTCTAAAGGATGCCATCCGCTCCGAGGTCAAAATGTTCTGCCCCAACACAATGATGGAAGCACTCGGGTTGGCTAAATTGGCAGAAGACAATATTGCAGCCCAACAACGCTCCAAGCCCACTTTTGTTCCCTTCAGAAATATGGGGTCTCAGCGACCTCCTATACCGCAGGCTCCTCGACCGACTCCTATCAAGCATTTGTCAGAAACAGAGATGCAAGCACGCAGAGAAAAGGGTCTTTGCTATAATTGTGATGAGAAATTCACTCGGGGACATCGATGTGTTCAGCAAAAACTATATCTCCTGGATGTGGAGTCTCCGCCTGCCTCTGAAATGGGTGACGAAGATCCAGAAACACTGGATGCTCCGGTCGACATTCAGGAACCGCCTATTGACCCTCCGTCTCAGGATGACCAGCCAGAGATATCTCTCCATGCTTTAGCTGGAATCACCACCCCCCAAACAATGCGGGTCAGGGGTTACTTCAAGAAGCTTCCTCTTACAATCCTCATTGATTCTGGTAGCACTCATAATTTCATCGACCCTCGGATCGCCAAACAAGCTGATTGTTTTATCCATCCTTGCTCCAACTTTGAAGTCATGATTGCCAATGGGGGCACCTTACCTTGCAAAGGGAAGTGTCGAAATGTGCGTATCTCTATGGGAGATTATATCCTGCGGTCTGACATGTTTGCCTTGCCCTTAGGCGGATGTGATGTGGTTTTGGGCGCTCAATGGCTACGCACACTCGGCCCTATCTTATGGGATTTTGCCGAACTTTGGATGCAGTTTTCCCTCAATGGACACAAACACACATTGACAGGATTACAACCAGGTTCTCTCAGCATCATCAGTTCACATCGCATGGAGAAACTCCTCAAGAAGAGTTCACATGGTGTCATCGCTCAGATCAGTTCCATCCAGATGCAACCATCCGCGGTCTCCACTACTCCTTTGGATCTACAACAAATTCTGAATCGATATACAGGTGTCTTTGCTGAACCAGTGGGATTACCACCTTCGAGGCCAGAAGACCATCGTATTCAGCTCCTTCCTGGCAGCGTTCCTCCCAACATCAGGCCCTATCGCTACCCATTTCACCAAAAAACAGAGATTGAAATGCTCGTGCGGGACTTATTGAAGCAAGGTATTATTCGCCCAAGCACTAGTTCCTTTTCTTCTCCAGTTATTCTTGTCCGCAAAAAAGATGGGTCATGGCACCTCTACATTGACTTTCGAGCACTTAATCACCTCACCATCAAGGATAAGTTTCCAATTCCTGTTGTTGATGAGCTTCTTGATGAGCTTCATGGGGCTCACTTTTTCTCCAAGTTGGATCTTCGTTCTGGGTATCATCAAATTCGAGTTCATGAGGAGGATATTCCTAAAACAGCTTTCCGCACACATGATGGCCATTATGAGTTTTTGGTCATGCCCTTTGGCCTCACTAATGCTCCTTCCACATTCCAGGCCTTAATGAATAAAATATTTCGACCCTACTTGCGGAAATTCATTCTGGTATTCTTTGATGATATCCTCATCTACAGTAAAACATGGGATGAACATCTCCAGCATCTGGATCTTGTCATGCAACTTTTCTCTGACCATCATCTCCATGCCAAGAAGTCTAAATGTGTTTTTGGACAAAAGGAAGTTGAGTATCTCGGGCACATTATATCAGCACAAGGGGTTCGCGTGGATCCTGCCAAAATCGATGCCATGAACAATTGGCCACATCCTCAGACACTCAAGAGCCTTCGTGGTTTTTTGGGGTTGACTGGCTACTACCGCAAGTTTGTCAAGGATTATGGGAAGATTGCAGCTCCATTAACTGCCCTATTGAAAAAAGATGCTTTTACATGGACACCTGCTGCTCAGTGTGCATTTGACAAACTAAAACACGCTATGTGTACTACACCTGTGCTAGCTATGCCCGATTTTTCCAAGCCCTTCACGATTGAGAGTGATGCTTGCGGCAATGGACTTGGTGCTGTTCTCCTTCAAGATGAACACCCCATTGCATTCACCAGCAAAGCCCTTTCCGGTAAGAATTTAGCTGCCTCTACCTATGAGAAGGAAATGATGGCTATTTTGCATGCAGTACAGAAGTGGCGTCCATACCTATTAGGGAATCATTTCTGCATCAAGACTGATCACCAGAGTTTGAAATATTTCTTGGACCAGCGCGTCTCCTCCCCGGCACAACAGAAATGGGTTAGCAAACTCATGGGTTATGACTATGAGATCACTTACAAGAAGGGTAAAGACAATATTGTGGCAGATGCTCTTTCTCGTACATTTGATACCCAAGGTTCTCTTTCAGCTATCTCTATGCCGGTTCCAAATTGGTTGCAATCTGTTCAACAGGGTTATGTCAATGACTCTTCCTTATCTCAGATCATCCAACGCTTGACCAACAATCCTTCTGCGGTCCCACATTACTCTTGGGATGGTGCTTCTCTGCGATACAAGGGTCGTCTGGTGCTTCCCCAGAGCACAGATCTTCAACAGGCTGTCTTCTATGAACTCCATGCTTCTCCATCAGCCGGGCACTCCGGGTTCCTCAAAACATATGAACGAGCACGGCGTAACTTCTTTTGGCAGGGCATGAAAAGAACAATTCAACAGATGGTGGCCGAATGTGATACCTGCCAGCGCAATAAGGGTGAAACAACACTCCTTCCAGGATTGCTTGAACCCTTGCCCATACCTACACGGATTTGGACAGATATTTCTATGGATTTCATCGAAGGGCTCCCTAAATCTGGCGGAAAGACAGTGATTCTCGTTGTGGTTGATCGTCTCTCCAAATATAGTCATTTTTGTGCTCTCAGCCATCCCTATACAGCCTCCTCCGTCGCTCAAATTTTTATGGACCAGATCTTTCGTCTTCATGGCATCCCTTCTTCCATTGTCTCGGATCGTGATGCGACTTTCACTAGTCATTTTTGGACAGAACTATTTCGTCACACTGGCACCAAACTGAAGATGAGTTCAGGGTATCACCCACAAACAGATGGTCAGACTGAAATTGTTAATAAATGCTTGGAAACTTATCTTCGTTGCTTCACCTCGGAACAACAACATCAGTGGGCAAAGTGGCTTCCTCTCACTGAATGGTGGTACAGTACCTCTTACCACACTGCCTCCAAAATGACCCCATATGAAGCACTCTACGGTCAGGCACCTCCAGCTCTTCTTCCATACACCCCCACTAGTTCACCAGTTCAGGAAGTTGACAGGGTCCTTCGCAACCGAGATCAGATTCTTCGCATTTTGCGGGACAATCTTCACATGGCAAGGAATCGCATGAAACAACAAGCTGATCAGCACCGTTCAGAGCGCACCTTTCAAGTCGGCGATATGGTTTTTCTTCGTCTCCAGCCGTACAAACAATCCTCCTTGAAACTCAAAGGACGTCATAAGCTCGCTCCAAAGTTCTATGGGCCATATCGGATTCTTCAGAAGATTGGGTCCGTCGCTTATAAATTGGAACTTCCTCCTTCTTCCCGCATTCATCCAGTCTTTCATGTCTCTTGTCTGAAGAAAGTTCTTGGCACCAACATCAGCAGCCAAACGATTTTACCCGAACTGGATAATGAAGGATCCATCCTTTTGGAGCCAGAGGCCATCCTCAATCGGCGCACGCGTCAGCTTCGCTCTCGCTCTATCACATAAGTCTTAATTCAGTGGCACGGCATGCAACCAGAGGATGCTACATGGGAACCACTCCTTCAGATTCAACAACAATTTCCACATCTAAAGCTTTGAGGACAAAGCTTTTTTTCAAGGGGGAGGGGATGTTAGGAACCCATGTCTTTACTTTGTTAGTATGTTGTTATTGGACGCATATGCTTTGTAAGTCGTCCCGTAGTATTTGTTGATCAATAGTTTGTGTTATTGTTGTTGGCGCATATGCTTTGTAAGTCGCCCGTAGTATTGTGATCCATAGTTTGTAACGGCCCATGGTTTCGACCCATAGTATTGGCGCCTAGAATTAGTATATAAGTGTGTGTTGAGACCTATGAAGGCACCGTGAAGTTATTTGTATTGAGCTTGCTCAAAGGAGGTTGCCCCCTCGAAGTGGCCCATGATCAATACAAAAGTGATTCTGAGTTCTGTCATTTCTGCTATTTCGCGCATTCTAGACCAATTTTCCATGTGTCCCTAAATGACACTTTGATGCGATCTTCAACTCACCATAACTTGCAATCCAAGGCTCGAATAGAAAATCCATCGTCCATGTGTCCTTGAATGAAACTTTGATTTGAGCATCAAATTGCTATAACATGCAATACGAGGCTCGGATTAACAAACCGTCAGCTCCATTGGGTCTTGGACATGGGGATTCAACTAGGATACCCCTTACCCTCCAACACAATCGCCCTAAGACTTCCTTACCTTGCGATATCAGGAACTAGGGTTCTGGTCAGTGAGGTTGAATGCAATTTTTGCACTAGAGGGTAAAATTCATGAATCCCCTCCCCGAGAACTTGTGGATAGACCCATCCCATTCTCTACCCCTAGACACATGTGTTGGAGCTTGTAGAAATCGATTATGTAGCTCAATTTTCAATATAGTCCCCTAGACCAATTTTCCATGTGTCCCTAAATGACACTTTGATGCGAGCTTCAACTCACCATAACTTGCAATCCAAGGCTCGAATAGAAAATCCTGTTGAAATACTGAGAGGGGGGTGAATCAGTATTTGCTAATTACCAATGAAAATTTTTAACTGAAAGCAAGTTGCTAATCACCAATCATAGCAGTAAATCATCAGCAATAAAATAAGATGCACAGTACACAAGATTTTTTACGTGGAAACCCAAGTCCTGGGGGTAAAACCACGGAATCCTTTTATAATAAAATTTGACCCAGCAACAACTGGGGTTACAAATTTAATACAACTTCTCCAGCTACAACTGGAAGGGGCTACAACCCCTAGGCTTCGTCAGCTACAACTGACACGCTGCTGCAACAGCTCAGCTCACAAGATTGTGAGCCCTAGCACCACCCTACCACCCTGAAAAAATTGCTGAACCTGTGGACCTGTCAAACCCTGTACTCTCTGCTGCTCAACACTTCTGCAATAGACTCAATCTCTGCTCAACCATTTGTGCATATCAACCAATAATCACAGCTCCTCAATTTACTGCTGAATCATCAAGGTCTGTTCTATGAACTGCTGCTGCCATCAACTTGTCACCTACTCATTACTGCTATTCAAGATGTCAACCAGTTTTCTGAGAGAACACATTCACTACTGCTGTATCAGTCAAGTCATCCAACGAGTCTGCTTATACACTGCTCATGCCAAGATGTCAAGGGGCCTTTTCTTCTCAAATACACATCATAGTTTCTGCTTCACTTAGTTTGAGCATCATCACCAACACGATCTCTGACTGAGCATTAATCATCACAGATCTTGTCATTCACTGTTTTGCTGTTCATATGTTGTCAATTTACACATCTGCTATTGTCCCCAGAAGTATGCCAAATCTGTCACTCTGCTGCTCATCAAGGTCATTATCCAGCTAGGGCATTACCACGCTTAAAAATTGTGCACAAGCTGCCTTATTTTGTCATCACTGCCAATTACCTGATTGATCAATTTTAATACATGATCTCTATCCTTAACCAAAAATAACAGCAACAAGATGATGATACACTTCCAATGGAGTTTGCAAAACGTAGAGAGAAAAGTCCTTCAAAATATATGTGTAGAAGTATCAGCACAACCCCCACATGAAATGCCCAGCAGCCACAAATAACTCCTGTGGATGACCGGCAGTGAAAAAGAATTGTTTAACTGTGTCTGTATAAATCTCTGCCCACAACTTGTTCCACTTTTTGACCAATGAAAAGGACTTGACAGAATATGTATCTGCCAGAAATTGATGCGCCCTTCTTGTCTTGGCAGTTGAACCCAATCACCACATATAAAAAGATTTATAAAACCAGCTGTGTCTCAAAAAATAATCCGAACAGTGCCTTCACCAAGATTCAGTGGTCGAGACTCATCGGATCTATTTTAACTTCCACCATTATTGGTTCTGCACCTTCGATACTGACAGTAAAGATCACCGAAAAGAAGTCCAGTGGCGACAGAGTGAAATCTTCTAATGCATTCCGTGGACTTCAAACGAAAATTCCATCGTCATTAAAGACCATTCAATCCGCTGTACATTATTATCCTCGTGATTGCAATTCTTGTTTGAATAATTAAGCCCTTCCGTCTGATATTTTCACCAGGCCCTTTGCTTATCCACCACAAGATCAACAAGTTCCAGAACCCTTCAAACCCAACTTATGGGAATATGAAAGCCTTGACAGCTGCCAGTTCTGTTCACGGACTTGTGTTCAAAATTCTATGGCTGCATTTAAAAGATTATGCTCCGATCCAGCATGGAAGTGACGGAATCATTCCGCAGGCAAATTTTCAGCGCCTCTACACCGTCTGCTGATGTTGCAAAAATTCGAGCTGTATGACAGCCGTGTCTCCAGCTATTCCACCAATAAAAATCGAGTCTATCTCCAGCGAATACACCAAAAATCAGAGTCTATTTCCAGCTTAAAAACCAATAAAAATCAGAGTATATCTTCGTCTACTTCAAATCTGATGTATGAGAGCAAGTGCGCCTGTCTACCATAATTCAGAGTTTACATGAATTTCTCCACGCCAATACCAAAACAAATTTGCAGAGTGCTGTTCCTTCGCAATAATCGAGCAAAAATTCGGGCTATTAAAAAATGCTGTGCCTTCACCAAAAATCGTGTTATGAAACTGTGTTGTGCCTTCACCAAAACAAAAATCGAGCTATGCCTTCACAAAAATCGTGTTATGAAAATGTGCTGTGCCTTCACCAAAAGAATTGAGCTGTGCCTTCACAAAAATCGTGTTATGAAACTGTGCTGTGCGCCTTCACCAAAAAAATCGAGATATTCCTTCACCAGAGAATGCGAGCTCTTAATCAACAACACTCAACCACCAAAAAGTGAAATCGGGGGGGGAGTTTTTATACTAGTTTTTCCAGCCGACCTTGCTAAATATAATTTTTAATTTGACATTTTAATTTAATTTTAATTCCAATTATGGGGCCGACTTTCCAGCTTTTTAATAACATTAACATGTTTTCCATTGTTTTGAATTTGAATAAAGCTTTTCATAAAGTTAAAAAGTTATTAATATATTAAAAAATTTACTTATTAAAATGTTTTATTTATTTAAATTTTTTTTTTTAATATTTGAATTTAAACTTTTCTTGTTTTAAAAAATGACATCTTTCCATGTTTTTTTTTTTGTTTTAAAAGGTTATTATTATTATTATTATTATATATATTTTTTAATAATCAAATTAATTTTTAATTTGAATTTTTGTTTAATTTATGGGACCGACCTTAATTAAATTTGTTTAAGCATGGTGTTCTATTAGCCATCAAGACCCCATGACCATCAAGGTGTGGGTTCAAGTATTTTCTTGACCATTTTGACCACCTTCAGGGTATCACTTTTGCCATTCCTTCAAGGACCAATAAATTCATTACGTGTGGGGTTGCCTAGACTTCTCCCAGGGTGCCATGAGCTTATTAAAACATAAATGACCACTGAAAGGGTCATTTGGCCTATTGCAACACATCCTAGGGTATAGGGGTCACTTAACCAAGTTAATGGGTAGCCAGGGCTTTTGGCATTGTTCCAAGGCCTCCAAGGGCTTCAAGCTTGGGCTTGGACAAGGTCAAAAGGTCTCCTCTGACACAGACAAACACTAAGCAAAAACTAACCCTCAGGGGCTCCACAAGGGACACCAAGACTTAATAGTTGGCATCAATGACCAGACAATGTTGGCATCAATGACAACCTAATCAACAATATCCCCCTTTGTCATTGATGACAACACTCAGTCCCCCCCTGAGAATAGGCTCCCCCTATCCACAGCTTCTCTCCCCCTTTGGCATCAATGGCAAAGGGTACTACCTTGATGTAACACTCCCCCTTAGAACAAGCTCTCCCAACCACCAGGCACTTCTGTGTGAAGAATCAATTTAGTGGGAAGAGGGAATGACCCCCAATTTTTCTCGGAGGTATTCAAATGTCCCTTTAGGAAGTGGCTTGGTGAATATATCTGCTATCTGCTCCTTTGTTTCAATATATTCCAACTTGATGTGCTTTTCTGTGACCTGTTCATGAAGAAAGTGATATTTGATAGGGATGTGCTTTGTCTTGGAGTGCATGACCGGATTCTTGGAGATGCTGATTGCACTTGTGTTGTCACATAGAATTGGAATCGGCTCATCATATGTTACTTGTAGGTCTTGCAAGTTCTGTTTCATCCAAAGGATTTGAGTACAACATGCTGCTGCTGCTATATATTCTGCTTCTGCTGTTGACAAGGATACTGAGGATTGCTTTTTGCTAGACCATGATACCAGACAGTTTCCTAAGAAAAATGCTGCACCACTTGTGCTTCTTCTGTCATCCACACATCCTGCCCAATCCGCGTCTGAGTAAGCTAATAATTCCAACTCATTTCCTTTTGAATACCATAATCCAAAGTCCATAGTTCCTTTGAGATATCTGAAGATTCTTTTGACTGCAATAACATGAGTTTCTTTCGGAGCTGCTTGAAATCTTGCAACCTATCCAACAGCTTGCATCACATCTGGCCTTGAGGCCGTCACATACAGTAGGCTACCAATCATTGACCTGTAATGTTTTTGATCCACTGTATTTGATTCATCGTCTTTGCTTAACTTGCAGCTAGTAGTCATAGGAGTGCTCACAGGCTTACAATCTTCCATCTTGAACCTCTTCAACATTTCTTTAATGTACTTGGTCTGAGAGATGAAGATGCCGTCTTCACATTGTGATATCTGAAGTCCTAAGAAGAAGGTCAGTTCACCAAGTAGTGACATCTCAAATTCGTTTTGCATAACCTTGGCAAATTGTTGGCTCAGAGTATCATCATCACTACCAAAGATAATATCATCAACATATACTTCAACAATAATTATGCTGTCATGATCAGTCTTGATGTACATATTACTGTCTACAGTTCCCCTTTTGAAACCTTGTTTTTGCAAGTAACTGTCCAATCTGGAGTACCAAGCTCTAGGAGCTTGCTTTAACCCATATAGGGCTCTTTTTAATCTACACACATAGTCCTTGTTTGCTGATAGTTGGAATCCTTCTGGCTGTTCAATGTAGACTTCTTCTTCTAGTTTGCCATTCAAAAAGGCTGATTTGACATCCATTTGATATACTTTGATGTTTTTAGCACAAGCATGGGCCAATATCATTCTTATAGCTTCCATTCTAGCTACTGGAGCAAATGTTTCTTCAAAGTCTATCCCTTCGATTTGAGCATATCCTTTGCAAACCAATCTTGCCTTGTTCCTGATTACCTGTCCATCTTCATTCAGCTTATTTCTGAAAATCCATTTTGTGCCAATCACATTTTTGTCCTTGGGTCTGGGAACTAGTTCCCAAGTTTCATTTTTCTCGATTTGATCAAGTTCTTCTCCCATGGCTTTGACCCAATGTTCATCTGTACTGGCTTCCGCAAAGTTACTCGGCTCAACTGTAGATAGTAGTGAGAAATGTACTTGTTCTGATCTTCGGACTTGTCTTCGATCTTTTCTGGTTTCTATGCCGGCATTTTTGTCACCAATAATCAATTCCTGTGGATGATTCTTTTGATACCAATTCTTAGGAGATGTTTGTTGTTCTTGTTGTTGATCATGTACTTGTTGATCCTGTGTAATTGTTGGCTGAATTTTTCTGTGTTCTTCTTCTTCTTCTTCTTCTTCTTCTACTTCATCATCATCCTCTTCTTCTTCATGGTCTTTTGAGTCTTCCTGACATTTTGGCAAGCTCGATTCATCAATCTTTGTAACACTTGTAGGCCTTTCTTGTGGATGAGTACCCAACAAATATTCCTTCGTCTGCACGAGATTCGAATTTTCTAATCTTCTTGTCATCTCTTCTGATGTAGCACCTGCTTCCGAACACTCTGAAGTGTTGAACATTAGCTGTTCTTCCCGTCCATAACTCATAAGGAGTTTTATCAATGTTGCTTCTGAGCAATCCTCTGTTCATAATGTGGACTGCTGTATGTACTGCTTGAGCCCAAAAATTTTCGCTTAGTTTAGCTTCATTCAACATAGTTCTGGCCATTTCTAACACTGATCTGTTCTTTCTTTCTGCTACTCCATTCTGCTGAGGTGTTCTGGCAACTGAAAATTGTCTTTTTATACCATTTTCTTCACAATACTGATAGAATTCATTTGATGTGAATTCTCCTCCATTATCAGATCTGAGACACTTGATTCGTTTACCTATTTCATTTTCAACCTGTTCTTTAAAGATCTTGAAGCATTCAAAAGCTTCTGATTTCCTGTTAAGAAGGCAGACCCATGTCATCCTGGAGTAGTCATCAATGAGCAGCATGAAGTATTCTTCACCATCCAATCCTTTATTCTTGGTTGGCCCACATAGATCAGTGTGAACAAGCTCTAAAGGTTTTGTAGAAGAGTATTCTTTTGTCTTGAAATTTGCTTTCGTAAGTTTCCCATGCTGACAATGCTTGCAGATAGTACTAGTAGGCTTGGTAATCTGTGGCATGTTCCTTACGGCTAGCTTCTTGCTGATCTTGACCAGATTATCAAAATGTACGTGTCCCATTCTTCTATGCCATAACCAATTTTCATCTTCTTTTGCTAAGTGACATTTCTCTTCCGTGATTTCGTCCAGAACATATATGTTGTTTGGAGTCCTGGTAGCAGTGGCAACTAACTTTCCTGATCCTTCCTTTCTTATTTTGCAAGACTTCGAGTTGAATGTAAGTTCATGTCCTTGATCACACATCTGGCTGACACTCAACAGATTATGCTTCATACTGTCGACAAACAACACATTTTCTGCTACTGTATCTTTGCCGCCAAGATTTACTGTACCTTTTCCAACAACTTTTGCTGATTTATTGTTCCCAAAAGAGACTGATCCTTTATCTTTTTCTAGAAATATGAAAGCATCTTTGTTACCAGTCATATGCCTAGAACAACCACTGTCAACATACCATTTGCTACTAGTTTGGGCTTGAGCTTGAAGAGCTATCCCACATTCATGAACATTCAGGTTGTTCTTCTGTCTGATCCATACCTTTTGTTGGTCACCTGTCTGATTGGTTGATACTTGTTTAATGCCTGTAGGAGGGATTGTCATTCTGCAATTTTTGGCTGTGTGCCCAAAGTTGTTGCATTTCTGACATTCGACTTCAGAATACAAGGGAGAAAAACTGTTGTTGTTGTTTTGTTGCCATCTAGAATTTTCATACCTGCTTCTGTTTTCTGCATATCTTCCTTTTGAACAATACATTGCTTTATGCCCAAATATTCCGCAAGAAAAACAATAACCATAAAATGCATATTCATACCTGGGAACAAATGGTCTTCTTGGAGGTGCTGCCCATCTGAAACTTCGATTTTCAACTGGAGTCCATTCTGAGGTTGATTGTCTAGGTTGAAATGGTCTTCTTAGAGGTATTGTCGTGTTAACCTGTTGATTTTCACTTGGAGCCTGTTCTGGTTGTTGTTTTGGCTGATATATGGGTACTTCCTGGATGACAGAGTCTTTGATAGCTTCTGGTTTATCCTCTGCTGTCTTGGAGCTTGAACCTTCATCATTGTGCTTCTTATAACCAAGACCTGTTCTGTCGAGATATGGCTTTTGATTGTTGATGATCTGATCAAGTATCTTGGAACTGTTGTCATAGCCTTGACTCACATTTTTCTTTTGTAGTTGAGTTCTTAGAGTCACTATTTCCCCCATTAGTTTCTCACCTTCATTCATACTTTCTTCTAGTTGTATTCTGAGATTGTCTTGAATTCTTTTGGCTTCTTCTAGTTGAATAGTTAGACTTTGAATGAGTTGATCTGCTTCTTCAGATATCTGAGGTCTTTCCCGTAACATCTGTATCTCCTCTTTAAATATTTTGTTCTTTTTCCTTTCTCTTCTTAGTTCTTTCAAAGCACTAATCAATTCTTCCTCCAGGTCTACTTCACCTTCTGAATCGGATTCTTCTTTGTTTTCGATGATCTTATCTGAGTCTTTTGAATCGAAAGCCATGAAGAGTACCCTTTTTGATTCGTTGTCACTGTCACTTTCTGAATCACTCTCACTATCTGAGTCATTTTCAGAATCTTCATCTGATGAGCTAGAGTTTCTTTTAGAGTAGAAACTTTTCTTCTTTGCAAACCTTCCATTTTTCTTTCCTTTGAAGTTCCTGTATTTCTTGTGTTTCTTAAAACTGCCATCACTATCAGAGTCTTTCGCATAGGGACATTTTGAAGCAAAGTGACCTATTTTACCACATGAAAAACACTTAAGAGGTAACTTACCTTTGTACTTACCTGTGCCTCTTTTGAGCTTTCTTACGAAGTTTGCTATCTCCTCATCATCTGAATCGTCACTGCAGTTGAAGTGGTATGCTGTCTTGGATTTGGATTTTATTTCTGAATTGTCCTTCTTGGCTTGTTTGTCTTTCATTGCTTGCTTGGAGGAAACTTTAAAGGCTGCTTCTTTTCTAGGTGAGTCTTCATCTTCTAATCTCATTTCATAAGCCACAAGTGTCCCATGTAGCTGGTCTACTGTCATAGTATCCAAATCCGTCCTTTCTTCCAAGGCTGAGATTTTAGGATTGAATCTGTTGGGTAGCGTTCTTAGAATCTTTTGAACAACAATTGATTCTTCAACCGTTTCACCCAGGCCTCTGATAGTATTTACAAGTTCATCAATTCGAAGAAAGTAGGTTGCAATATTCTCATCATCCTTCATCTTTAAATGTTCGAATTGTCCTCTGTAGGTTTGGAGTTTGGCTTCTTTGACCTTTTTGTCCCCTTCATAGATGGTCTTGAGTTTGTCCCACATTTCCTTAGCAGATGTACAATGCATGACTTTGATGAAGACTGATTCATCCAATGCACTTGAAATATGATTTGTGGCTTTTGAATTTGTGTCATAATGAACTAAGTCATCTGGATCTGTTGGTGGGGGTGTTGGTACTTTATATCCATTTTCAACTATTTGCCATACCTGTACTCCTTGTGCTAGCAGAAAGGATTTCATTCGTATACTCCAAAAGGTATAGCCAGTCCCATCAAACATGGGTATTCCATTTTTACTGTGCCTGGCAAACTTGCCCATAATTTCCTTCCAGTGATTAGACTGTTCTTGAAGGAACCCGCTCTGATACCAATTGTTGAAATACTGAGAGGGGGGTGAATCAGTATTTGCTAATTACCAATGAAAATTTTTAACTGAAAGCAAGTTGCTAATCACCAATCATAGCAGTAAATCATCAGCAATAAAATAAGATGCACAGTACACAAGATTTTTTACGTGGAAACCCAAGTCCTGGGGGTAAAACCACGGAAGCCTTTTATAATAAAATTTGACCCAGCAACAACTGGGGTTACAAATTTAATACAACTTCTCCAGCTACAACTGGAAGGGGCTACAACCCCTAGGCTTCGTCAGCTACAACTGACACGCTGCTGCAACAGCTCAGCTCACAAGATTGTGAGCCCTAGCACCACCCTACCACCCTGAAAAAATTGTTGAACCTGTGGACCTGTCAAACCCTGTACTCTCTGCTGCTCAACACTTCTACAATAGACTCAATCTCTGCTCAACCATTTGTGCATATCAACCAATAATCACAGCTCCTCAATTTACTGCTGAATCATCAAGGTCTGTTCTATGAACTGTTGCTGCCATCAACTTGTCACCTACTCATTACTGCTATTCAAGATGTCAACCAGTTTTCTGAGAGAACACATTCACTACTGCTGTATCAGTCAAGTCATCCAACGAGTCTGCTTATACACTGCTCATGCCAAGATGTCAAGGGGCCTTTTCTTCTCAAATACACATCATAGTTTCTGCTTCACTTAGTTTGAGCATCATCACCAACACGATCTCTGACTGAGCATTAATCATCACAGATCTTGTCATTCACTGTTTTGCTGTTCATATGTTGTCAATTTACACATCTGCTATTGTCCCCAGAAGTATGCCAAATCTGTCACTCTGCTGCTCATCAAGGTCATTATCCAGCTAGGGCATTACCACGCTTAAAAATTGTGCACAAGCTGCCTTATTTTGTCATCACTGCCAATTACCTGATTGATCAATTTTAATACATGATCTCTATCCTTAACCAAAAATAACAGCAACAAGATGATGATACACTTCCAATGGAGTTTGCAAAACGTAGAGAGAAAAGTCCTTCAAAATATATGTGTAGAAGTATCAGCACAACCCCCACATGAAATGCCTAGCAGCCACAAATAACTCCTGTGGATGACCGGCAGTGAAAAAGAATTGTTTAACTGTGTCTGTATAAATCTTTGCCCACAACTTGTTCCACTTTTTGACCAATGAAAAGGACTTGACAGAATATGTATCTGCCAGAAATTGGTGCGCCCTTCTTGTCTTGGCAGTTGAACCCAATCACCACATATAAAAAGATTTATAAAACCAGCTGTGTCTCAAAAACTAATCCGAGCAGTGCCTTCACCAAGATTCAGTGGTCGAGACTCATCGGATCTATTTTAACTTCCACCATTATTGGTTCTGCACCTTCGATACTGACAGTAAAGATCACCGAAAAGAAGTCCAGTGGCGACAGAGTGAAATCTTCTAATGCATTCCGTGGACTTCAAACGAAAATTCCATCGTCATTAAAGACCATTCAATCCGCTGTACATTATTATCCTCGTGATTGCAATTCTTGTTTGAATAATTAAGCCCTTCCGTCTGATATTTTCACCAGGCCCTTTGCTTATCCACCACAAGATCAACAAGTTCCAGAACCCTTCAAACCCAACTTATGGGAATATGAAAGCCTTGACAGCTGCCAGTTCTGTTCACGGACTTGTGTTCAAAATTCTATGGCTGCATTTAAAAGATTATGCTCCGATCCAGCATGGAAGTGACGGAATCATTCCGCAGGCAAATTTTCAGCGCCTCTACACCGTCTGCTGATGTTGCAAAAATTCGAGCTGTATGACAGCCATGTCTCCAGCTATTCCACCAATAAAAATCATGAATCCCCTCCCCGAGAACTTGTGGATAGACCCATCCCATTCTCTACCCCTAGACACATGTGTTGGAGCTTGTAGAAATCGATTATGTAGCTCAATTTTCAATATAGTCCCCTAGACCAATTTTCCATGTGTCCCTAAATGACACTTTGATGCGATCTTCAACTCACCATAACTTGCAATCCAAGGCTCGAATAGAAAATCCATCGTCCATGTGTCCTTGAATGAAACTTTGATTTGAGCATCAAATTGCTATAACATGCAATACGAGGCTCGGATTAACAAACCGTCAGCTCCATTGGGTCTTGGACATGGGGATTCAACTAGGATACCCCTTACCCTCCAACACAATCTCCCTAAGACTTCCTTACCTTGCTATATCAGGAACTAGGGTTCTGGTCAGTGAGGTCGAATGCAATTTTTGCACTAGAGGGTAAAATTCATGAATCCCCTCCCCGAGAACTTGTGGATAGACCCATCCCATTCTCTACCCCTAGACACATGTGTTGGAGCTTGTAGAAATCGATTATGTAGCTCAATTTTCAATATAGTCCCCTAGACCAATTTTCCATGTGTCCCTAAATGACACTTTGATGCGAGCTTCAACTCACCATAACTTGCAATCCAAGGCTCGAATAGAAAATCCATCGTCTTGTTGATTCTAGAACACAATAATTTATCAGGGATACCCCTCTCCCTCCAATGGAATGGCACCAAGGCTTCCTTACCTTGCGACCTCAAAAGCTAGGGTTTTGGTTAGTGAGGCCCAATGCAATTTTTGCACTAGGGGGTCAAATTCACTAAACCCTTCCCCAAGAACTTGTGGATAGATCCATCGCATCCGCTACCCCTAGACACATGTTTGAGCTTGTAGAACTCAATTATGTAGCTCATTTTTCAATCTTGGACCCTGGACCAATTGTTCATGTGTCCCTAAATGGCACTTTGATGCAAGCTTCAACTCACCATAACTCGAGATATGAGGATTGGATCGAAAAACCATTTCCTCCATTGTGTCTAAGACACATGGATTCAACCAATATATCCCTCTCCCTCCAGTGCAATGGCCCCAAGACTTCCTTACCTCGTGATCTCAGAAACTAGGTTTTTTGGAAGGTTTTAAGGCATTGGTGCAAACAAAGTTCACCAAGCAACATGGCCTAGATATAAAAATAGTCATATGGAATTAAAGTATTCATGACCATTAAAATTATGATTAGGACATTATTGCACAAGAAGAACCTCTCAATATTGTAAGGTCGTTAACATCAAGAACCTCCCTATACATACTCCCCAACCCTTGACCTATTAATAAGCTTGAATATACCGTGCAAATGTTGACCTTAAATCTTGTTTCATTATTTTTGGGGGGACTGCAAATATTGAAGTTTGAATTGTGGTTAATCTTAATGTATAAAACATACAACTAACATTTATCCTCTGTTGGATGTTTCCTTGCCTAAGGGTATCACTATAGTATGATTTAGCAAATCTTAGAAGTATTAGAAATAAATATAGTGCCCTTTCCTTAACATGCAAAATAACATGGAATGTTAGAATTACATTTGCTATTAGTCATAATTCGGGATAACACCCATGAAAAATAGGGGATAACACTACCCACTTTATCGGAAAGAGTTTCTCTTAGACAGAGAAGGGAATGGAGGACAAAATGTAGATCCATATTGATCTATTGGAAGTTGAAGTTTCTAGCTTTAACTCAAACGTTATCTCTATGGATGGTCAATTGGTGAATATCTCCCATCCATGTAGTAGATTCTGACAACATTTCAAGCTACCATTTAGCAACAAACCTTGGGAAACAACTAAAGCAAGAAGTGGAGTATTTCAAAAGGAAGTCCATCGTTGAATCTAGGATCCTATCTCAGAGTCAAAATGGAGGTGGAGATTTCACCTTACAATGGTTAGATGGATGCCTTGCTACATGACTCAATTAGTTGAGGCAATTAGGTTCCTTTTATGAAATCCACCAATTTATAGATGAAAGCAAAGTTCCCTTGGTAAAGCTATGGATACACAAAGATTTTTTCTATGGTGGGAGAATTTATGATAGTGCAAACAGGATTTTGGTCCCATAGAAGCCCTAACTTGGGGATTTCAAAGCTTCAATCAAGGATTCCTTTCTCGCGACACAAGTCCAATTAGATGGTAAATGTCAACATGTAGTATTTCAGTCACTGCACCATTAGAATTAGAGTGATGGATGAAGAAGCCAAGTTGCCAAGTTGGTGATCAAGTTCATTAGTGGGTTGATCACACCAATTCATGAGGAACTTCCAGAATATTTAATATTTGCACTCTTGAAGACGTTGGCCAAAAGGGTAAGTTAGCAGAGGCTAAGAAAATTGAAGGAAGCTTGATAATGTTGCTAACACTAATTCATCCAAGGAAAGAAGAATGCTACTAAATATGACACAAAAAAAGCTATTGTGCAGGATCACATAGTAGATTAATCAAGCCAAGTTATGATGGGTAATTTTAATCACCCACATGAGTGCCTACGGCTACTATGATGGCATAAAGTAAGCCAAATTAATAAATACATGAGAACTGCATGAAACAGTGTGATAAAATAATGTCATAATAAAGAAAAAAAAGTAGGGTTAGATCTAGCAATGAGGCATGTTATCACTTAAATTTGCACCATCACACCTTCCTAATAATTATATTCAATCTAGCTTTCTCACCACAAGATGCTTCTTTGTACAGACTGGTTCTTTTCCAATTTCAAGGGGTCCCTAGGTGTTGTATGTTGTTATCAAACTAATAAATCTATGTAACAATCTAGTTTATCAACAAAACTAAAAACTTGCCCTTGTGATGCCTGTAAGCAGTCAAGAGCAAGACTAAATTCTCAGTAAAATCAAGGTGGTTGGGATCATATTCTAAGTCAATTACAACATTGAAATGAAACGAAGTAAATGTGTACCTTAAGTGAATATGAAATCAAAGTAAGTGCACAAGTAGATAACCAACCCACTGTAATACGACTAAACAGGTATTCAATCAAGTGATTCCAAGATCCACAAGCACAATACAGTCGAATCAATTCAATGCATTATTCAAGAGATCGAATTATATCATAATGAAAACACATGACTCGCACCAATAGGTCCAACGGCATGCAGTGGTGGAAGTGGTTTGTTACATATGGAAGGTGGGAGGATGTTGACTTCCGAGAATCTGATGCTGTAATCTATTCAGAAAATACTATCTAGCCCCCTCAATGTCTTCTTCCTCTATATATTAAAATCCAACACTTATAAAGACTAGTTGTAAATGAAAGGGAAAAATAAACTCAGAATGGAAACTCTTGCATGGCATGCTGACTGCATAGTTTTTAATACCTTCAAAAGGAAACTCAACCATTTATTTTTCTAAGTGATAAAAACAAATTCCTCCCACTACTTTTCTGCGAATAATAATAGTAACATGTCACTGTTGAAACAAATTAAAGCATACTCCAGCTAGCAGTATCATAGCATCAATGGGAAAACTGTAGATTACTGTCTTTTGGTGATTAGAAATTGCCTAAACCCTCACTTCCACACCATACTCATCCTGTAGCTGTTGTTGTTGTTAATAATAATAATAATAATAATATCACTGTTAAAAATGGTCTCAAACTGCAGTTGAGGTAAGGTTTTTTTTAAGATGATATGCATGCGGCTTTCCCAAACTCATACATCACCTTAGCTTCCAATAATAAACACATGTCATCGTTGGGAATGATCCTAGGCGCAATAAGCTAGCCGTAACATACAAAATAATCCCTAAACCATTTTCTGAGTATCAACATCGGGAAAAATCCCTCAATTCATACATATTATGCAGGGTGTGACTGCAAGATACCCATTCTAACACTAAGACTTGTCACGATTAAAACCTTCCAGTGCTAACATGGTGTAGAAGTTTACTATTTCAAAGTCCTTTACTATAGTGTGCAATCAATGAGAGATTTCTGTTTGATAAAACTGGCCAAATTAAATCACTTCAGCGATGATCTCTGCTATATTTGGCACTGTTACCTGAAATTAATACCTGAATTTGGTGTTTCTGTTATCACTCAATAAATTGTTGATGTTTGACGTGCTAGTACTTGTTTCCTAAAACATATGCCCAGACCATTTCCCTTGAATTATCTTGGAGGATTCTCAGCATTCAAATCCTGGGAAAGCTAAGAAGTGGACAAAGAATGTCAAACCATGTGTTACCTGGTATCAGTACTAGCGCACTTTCATCTATGTACCATTGAGAGAGGGTCATTTTTTTTCATTAGGAGGAGTGTTTTCCAACACTTTTTGAGTGGAGGTTATAGCCAGGCCCTTTAGTTCCTCTCTTGAGAATACTATGACTTAGTAGCATTGCTGAATGCCTCATGAAAAGGCTTAAAACCCTGAGATTAGTGTTTCGGGCTTCTATAGATGGGTCACTAGGTGACATAACTAACATAATTCGAAATCCCCTTGGGTGATCTACTCCATGGAATTCTTATTGGAAGATTCTTATGTTAATTCATCCAATCTACCACCACTTGGAATAATTCTAAGGCTAATAGGCTAATAGAGTTTCGAACGTAGATGGACCCTAATATTATTTGGCTTAATGTATTAAAATGCTGGACGTCCACCCACCTTTCGTTGCTAACGCTGGGCTTTAAAACCCTCCATATAATAAATAAGTAATACTAATTTGAATTTAAGTAATAATAAATAAGTAATACTAATTTGAATTTGAGGGAAATTAGCGCTCTCTCGTAACAAAATCCAAAGGCTACTAAAATGAAGATGGATAATAACTTTATTTCTATCGGTTTCATCTTCTTTGTGCTTATGAAAGGCCGACCAACAAAAATATCTCATATATATGTATGATAGATATAAATAAGTAACGTGGAAGAAGACTTTTTATCGTGTTCGATCAGAGAGGAGAATTGGGAGTCCCTGGGTTAAAAACAAAACTTCTTTTCGTACTGCTCTCTAGTTACATTCTTTCCGAAAATTCTATATTTTTTCTATATAGCCCGCTCATTTCAGGTTAAGTCACGTCTATACGGCGGTAGCTTTGAAGCATATAACTGTCTGTTTTCTCGCAGTTTTTGCTCTGATCTCACTAGGTCAGTTCCCGCTTTCCGAAAATTCTATATTTTTTTTATATAGCCCGCTCATTTCAGGTTAAGCACGTCTATACGGCGGTAGCTTTGAAGCATATAACTGTCTGTTTTCTCGCAGTTTTTGCTCTGGTCTCACTAGGTCAGTTCCCGCTCTCCATAAGTCTGTTTTTAGCGAAGAGAAGCCAACTTGACTAAATATTCCAAATGGCAAATCCTCAAAATTCTCCAGTGGAAACAAGTAACGATACCAATGCAAATAGTACAAACTACAACATGTTGAGGATGAACACATGGCAAGCACAAAGGCAAGGATTCCCAAATGGAAATGGATATGGATATGCCTATCAATCTGGATACCCTAATTTTGCAAGTCAATATGCATATGCTGCACCGCCACAACAAGCTGCAACGATAAATATGTATGGATATCCTGCAGTGAATATAAATGGATATGAATGTGAATGGATATAATGCGTTTTATCCTAATGCCAACGCCACTGCTTACCCTTCTTATTATTATAACAATAACACCCACAACTTTTATCAGTTGCCATCAACAGAACGACCACGCCCACAATATCAATATAATCAACTGCGAACACAACTGCAACCGGTTGGGGGATTCAATTCTAGACGAAATGGGCCTGTGGGTGCAGGATCTATGCAAAGGACAGCTACATCCACAGCCACAGCCACAGCCACGGACATATTAGATGAATATATCTGCATAGGACCGCGTTATATGAGAATGCGCGACCAAGGAACCCTAACTGGGAGTGGAGGTGAGGATGCCCATGATGAGTACAACTATCCAGGATTTAACACCCGATATGAGAACGGTAAGTTTTTCGTTATAAAATCGTGCAACAAGGAGGACGTGCTTAACAGTATTAGACATCGAATTTGGGCAAGCACTCCGATGGGGAATCACACATTAAATGCGGCTTACGATGAAGCCCAGGGGGAGCAGAGCATCCAAAGGATTGGCAGCGGCACTAATACTGCTTCACCCAACTGCCCAGTCTTCTTACTTTTCTCAGTTAGTTTTCTAATTCTTATAGCCTTCTCCTTCCCGCTTTTTCTTTCAATTTCATTTTCTTAAATATGTTATATTGTATGCCCATACATATAGTTGGTGGAAACGCAGATCAATGGAAGCAGAAATTTCTGTGGCGTAGCTGAAATGGTTGGGCATGTAGATTTCGAAGCAAGGATAGCTTTCTGGGATAAAAGAGGTAAATTTCCTGTGAAATGGCACATTATTAAAGATGTTCCATTTACAGAAGTCCGCCATATTACTGTGGAAAACAATGGAAATCAATCAATTATATACAGTCCAGACGTTCAACAAGTGTTCTTTTTTTCTATTTTGTTCCCATAATGACATAATGACAATGGACTCGTAGAGTGAATAATGTGATTATGAATTTGGCACAGGTGGAAATTGAGAAGGGACAAGCAATGCTGGACATATTCAAGAATTATGTTTGGACGACGACATTATTAGATGAATTTACATTGCGAGTGAAACTATTAGTAAAAAGGCCAACATCAACCCAGGAACGATACAGGCACCACGAAGAGGAGCACCGAGAAGTGGTGGCGGAGGACGAGGAAGAAGAGGAGCGTCACCGAGAAGAAGTGGTGGAGGAGGAAGAGGAGAGGAGGAAAAAAGTAAAAGAAATTAAATAATAATTTACTGAGACTTTATGTGTGTGTATATTTTTTGATTGAATCAGATTGTAATATGTATTAGAGTAACCACTTAATTTGTGGTTGGTGAATATCAATAGGTCACAAGTTAAGTGTTATTGTATTCTTGCATTAACCATTAGTTATTTATTATATTTTTTTTATCTCTCACATTCTTCTAGTTATGTGTCATGAGTGTTGGTTATCCATTCATTATCTATTAGTTATCTTTCCATCTATTGATATCAGTAAGTATATGGATATACTTGTCTCTATAATCTTAAAAAAGCATAGGCTGTAATCCACCCCAAATTTTATCCATTAGTTATTACAATGACATGATAAAATATACAAATAATTAATTGATTTAACTTGAACTATTAATTATAATTTAATGAAAATTCTTATAATTTTCATGCAAATTCTGAATTCAAAAATCACTATCATTATGACTATATATATATATATATATATATATATATATATATATATATATATATAGAGTCATAATGATAGTGATTTTTGAATTCAGAATTTGTATGAAAATTATAATTATATATATATATATATTTATAGATATAGATATAGATATTTGCATATAATTATATCAAATTTTAACACTAAATCTTATTAAATAACTTTAACTATTTCCATTAATTTTTTTAAAATTTTTTCTTTTTAGTCATACTTCTTTATCTTATAATTATAACTATATATATATATATATATATATATATTTGCATACAATTATATCAAATTTTAACACTAAATCTTATTAAAGAATTTTCTTTTTACTCATACTTCTCCATATCTCATAGAGATGTCGTATATTATCTTAAAGATGTTTTGAAAAGAAGTTTTTATTTATTTATTTATTTTTAAATCATACCTTTCCATATCTTAAGAATATGTCTTATATTATCTTAATAGTAAAGAAAAGAGATATGTTTTTGACAAAACTATGTTTTAATTTCTTTAAGATTTTAATTAATAAAGTTTTAAAATTTAATAAGATATATATGTTTTAAATTATATATATATATTGGAGGAGACATTCGTAAGGGGTTATTTTTTATAATAGAGGATATATAGTTTTATCTTATGCTTGTGGATTAGGGATTGGTATAGATAATCAAAACGATATGCTTTATCCCAAAATGTAACAAAGTTGTCACCTTTGGAGAATTTCGATCGATAGCTTTATGTAATCTGGTGTACAAGTTGATTGCTAAGATAATAGCTCAAAGATTGAAATCTATTCTGTTAGAATTTATATCTCCAGAGCAATTTGGGTTTCTCTCTTGGCACCAGATTCATGATGCTTTGGGGATATCTCAGGAAGTATCGCACAACATAAAAATAAAAAAGATGAAATCCATTTTACTTAAAATGGACTTGGAGAAAGCCTATGACCGTGTCAATTGGAATTTCTTGAGAGTAATTTTGATTAGGATTGGTATTCTTCCTCAGATGATTAGGTGGATCATGGCATGCATCTCATCGATGAATATTGCAGCTGAACAAGTATGATTCAGATCACATGCAATAAGTAAGTTAGGAAAACTCAAAATACCCGAAACTTGAAGAGAATCCCAGAAGTGCTTTCTCTCCTTGTATGGGGCATAGCAATTTAGAATTTCAAGAGACTGGTTAAAACCACAAAAAGAACCTTTAAGGAGGATACCCCATGGGGTTGAGTGAGCTTTAAAAGAGAACAGTGAGGGATTCCAAGCAATAGCTAGCCCCCCTAAGAGGCCACTTGAAGAAACAGCTACAACATCCCAATTAGGCAGTACCTTACAGATCTTGGAGATGGAAAAGGAATCATCACACATAGTTTCTTGGAGTAAAACAATAGCAAGGCTAGTAACATAAATAAGATTGGATAAGCCCTGAGCCTTGGAAATCTTACCCAATCCTTAGACATTTAGGGAGATGATAGACATTAAGAACCCGATTCAGAGGGGGATGCCACTCTAAGGCCCTTAGAAACTGGAGTAGAAACACACCCCTCATCCTCCAAACGCTTCGAGACAGGGGTATATGAATTACAGATAGGGACAGGTAATTCTTTCTTCTTCTTTTTTCCTCTCTGGATGGGAACATTTTGGAATTTGAGGGAATGAACAAGGATCGCTTCAGACTGAATTCCAGGATTTTTTGAATAAATGGAAAAAGGAGGGAACTCTTCACCTTTTTTAGATAGCAGGTAACCACTTTCATTTAAGATATAATTATCTTCCATGGAAAATGGCAAAGTCGAATCTATAGCATTAGCAATAGGAAACCCTATCCCTGATGAAACAAATGAGATGTCCTTGAAGTCCTCTGAGGGGATGATGATAGGGTTAATATGACAATTACCATATTCTAAGAAAGGAATAGAAGGAATAGGGTCAGCACATTCCACAGAATTAAGGTCTAAAAGGAGACTACGACTCACCAGAGCCTTATCAGGAACCATCCCTTCCTTGTCAACTAAGAGACCAGAAACATCATCGTGTCTCAAGACTACCTCCCCTTTGGAAATGCGTTTGGAAAGATCATTCTCAGACTTTTCAATGAATAGTAATTCTTCCTTAGAAATATCTGAAAACAGCTCCAGGTGGTTAGGGACCGACATACCAGGATGAAAGCTTAAACTTTTTAACTGGACATTTTTAGGAGTGGAGATCTCATATGTGAATGGATTCATTTTGTGTTGCAGAAAGGAGGAGCAATTGGATTGAACATGACCAATTTCCCAGCACCCAAAACACCTAAAAGGAATTTTATAGAAATCCAAATGTTGCCTCCAAACTCTGCTACCCCACACAACCTCAATTTTTGCAGGCAGGCCAAGTCGCATATCCATCTCAACCATTACCTTAGCAACCCTTCTATCCATTCCCGAATCTAATAAATCTTCTCACTACATTCGCCAAGCCCATGATCACCTCTTCAGTCCAAATTTCAATGGGAAAACCAGGAATGAGCATCCAAAGATGTCTAATGCCTTGAGGTTCCTTCAATGGGTCAAAGATCACATACCACCGCTTGAGAAAGAGTGAGCCTTGCTTAAAAACCCAGAACTTCAATAGTAACTGCTCAATATCAAAAGCCTTTGGAAAGATTAACAAGATCCATCTGTTCATCAATAAGTTAATACGTGGAGCCATTCTAGACAAGGGTACCCAAAACTTATTCACCCAGTCATAAATTTCTAACTTCAACCCCAAGGTATATTCCAGTCTCCCCACCAGAGCAGGCTGCGCTAACATTTCAATCCAGGCCAGATTGAAGTCTGAATCAATTTCATACTTTTCCACTGTCTCCCGTGCTTTCACCATATTTACCCATCTCTTAGCCTTTTCTCTAGAACTAGACAACCTGCAAGGTTTAGGGTTAACTTCTCCCGAATCATGTCGAGATTGTAGAGGGTTCAAATTAGCAAGTGAAATCGATAAGGGAGAAGGGTCTCCCATAATAGGAAGACACTGGACCAACCGTCTCACCATCGACAGGTGTAGACTAATAAAGTACTGAGAAGTGCAACCCCACCACCAAACAATAGCTGCCTCCCTTCAAAATCAAAGCTAAAAATAGCCACACCATCAAGGAAAAAACAACAACTGCAAAAAGATAGCAAGTGTCCCCACAAATTGAAAAAGACCCCAAAAAATCCACAAGAGTTCTGCAAAGAAAATTAGGTTTAGAGTAAACGAAAGGTAGGATGCAGCTAAAGCCTAGAAATTCCCACATTTTTTATACTCGGTTGGTACTAGGCTGATTCAAATGAATCAGCTGGACTCCAAGTTGTCGCAGCCCCACACAATCATCACCTTCAGTCATAATTTTCAATAGAAGACCTCCGAGGGAATAGATCTAGAAACCCTAGTTGCAGAGCCATTCATCCCAGTTAGTTTCATTGAACATTAATAATCAAGTATCACATTTATATTCTCATATTCATGCATACAATTAATTAAAAGTCAATAAAATAACTTTGTGCCTTGTTGGCATATATGGGATGATTTCAATTTATTCAAAAATACAACTTTAGAAAAATTTATCATTGGACATTGAAATCAATTGCCTTATAGTTCAAAAAGTTCGAAAACATAATCCATCTATGGCACCTTTAATGACTCGGAATAATCTAGTTAGCACTCATTATGAATTAAATTATTTTTACTACATAATTGTATTTCAAAATTACATCTCACATTTATAGATTCATATTAATACACGTTATAGGCAACTAAAAGTCATTAAGTGACAGTGTCTTATTAGTTTACAATATGATATGATTGCGATTACAAATATTAATTGATTTAAGTACATACAAATTTATGAAAAAAAATTGATTGAAAAATCAAATATCTTAAATAGTTCAAAAAAATCAATTGAATCTTCTATGACCCATTTTGTATTAATTTAGCATGAATAGTCCACTTAGCATTTATTTTCAAGTAAAAGATTATAATTTTTTAGTAAGAATTGCATCATTATTTCAAAATTTTAATTTCACTTTTATACACTAGTATTAATGCATATAAGTAAATAAAAATCAACAAATAACTTTGTGCCTCGATGGCTTAAATTAGATTATTTTAATATCAAACATACAATTTTTTGTTTTTAAGTATACAATAGAAAAACAAATTTGTGTAGTGTAGCAAAGTCAATGCAAAAGAAATTTTAAACAATAATAAAAATGTACACTAATATAACTATCAATTCCCATATATTTCAAAAAAATATAAAATTGTACAAATTGATTCATCAAAAAGTATGTTCAAGTCGTAATGAAAAATTAGATTGTATAACTTGTGATCAAATTTCTGTAAAAAACTTCATCTACTACAAGGGAGTTGATTTTTTATTGAACATACTAATGTACTCACGTTTCTCTTTGATACACTGAAGTGTCTTAAGAAAGGGGAATACAACTTGCATAAGCCATGTATCTTGCTCTTCTCCTATGTAGGCCTTTGTCAAGATATGGTTTGACCAATATCCAACAAATTGAGTAGGATTTGATGTATCTATTAGTAAGAAATTTGATTCTCCATATTTATCTCCATACTGGGACCACACTGTTGAGGTATATGTAACTTCGGAATGTATTTCATTTTTATATTTATTGAACTCCTATAAAGATGTATTATTCCTCTATACAGAAGTGTCGTCATTTGTATTGACAAGTGTTGCAAGTATGTTAACTTGTCGATGGGTTATTAAACCACCTTGTAAGGGGTCGGCCCGATATAATGTAATATGAAGTTATTGTACCTAGGTAGAAAATTTGGCCCCATAAGGTTATTGGGAAAATAGGACAAGTATAAATAGAGATCGGGGGATCTCTATTTGGATCACTTCAGAACTCACACTTCCTTCACTTGGAAAGTGGCGCACATGTGAGGAGGAGGATCAACTGCTAAGAGGAGTCTATCTCTTGTACTTTGGTTGTGCTATTTCTCTATCTATCTCTGAGGAAGTTGTGGGGTTTTTCACCGTAGGGTTTTCCCCATGGAAACTCTGTGTGTCTATTGTCTCTCATGCTTTTGCTTCTTGTGATGATTGACATGCTTGTTATGATTGATATGCATTGATATACTGTACATGTTATTCTCTCAGTAAAGATCCTAGAGTATTGTGAATTAATGCTCAAAATTTAACATGGTATCAGAGCTAACCTGAGAAGAAGACATTGTGCAATGATGGAAACTAGGGTTCCTTGCTTATTGGGTTTCTCTCCACAGATTTTGGAAACACGGTATAGCAGATTGACTCTACTCATCAAGGAGAATCTATCTATCCAATCAGAATTCAATTCTGAGCATTTTCATATTTGGCCCTAAAAATGAGGGTTTCCACAAAAATAGGACTTTCTGAAATATGAAGACATAGCTAGAAGCTCCTTGGAAAAATCGAAGTTTAGAGCTTTGGATCAAGATTTTTGGCTGGGTAAATCTCCAGGAAACTCAAACCCTAATTCAGGGTCCTCCCCAGTGAACATAGGAAGACTAAAAGGCATTTCTGAAGGGTGAATCTTTGCAGATCTCAAATTCTGAATACACCAAGCTGATCAAATAATCAAGGCACATCTTTCTATCCTTTCGGAAATTTGAAATTCACTTTTTGAATTTTTAGGGTTTTTTCGACAAACCCTAATTCGAGACCAAATCCAGTTTTCAGCAAAGCAAGTGGTAATACCTAAATCTCTTCTATTTCCATTTGAAGTACTCTTTAAAATGTCTCACCACACCAATCTTGAGGATAAGCTTGAAGGGGTTGATAACTTCTGAGCCTGGAAGTATAGGATTGGGTTAATCCTGGAAGAAAATGAATTGGACTCCTACATCAGCTCTGAGGTCCCTATTCCAGAGGATGAAGAGGCTAAGGCATTGCATAAGAAGAACTTGGTCAAGGCAAAGAGAATCATTGTTGATTCTATCAAAGACCATCTTATACCACATGTGTCATCTCTAAAGACACCCAAGGAGATGTTTGAATCCTTGACCAAGTTATTTGAAGGGAAGAGCATAAATCGGAAGATGACTCTGTGGAATCAATTGAAAGGGGTCAAGATGTTGAATGGAGAGACCATTCAATCTTACTTCTCCAAGGTCTCTCAGATCAAGGAACAACTTGAAGCTGTGGATGAAGTAGTGGACAATGGTGAAGTTGTTATGACCACTCTGAATGGCCTACCTAGGTCATGGGACTCCTTTATTCGAGGAATCTATGCAAGAAAGAAATTAATCTGTTTCAGTAGACTGTAGGAGGAATGCTCTCAAGAAGAAGCTAGGCTTGTGGCATGAGAAGAGAAGATGGGGAATGAAGATCAAGCTCTCATAGCTCACACCAAGGGAAGCAAGGTTAAGAGGGAGAAATCTCATAACAAGAAACATTCTCACCCTTATCACAAGAAAAAAGATCTATCTCATGTTCGATGTTTTGAATGGAATGAAATGGGTCACTTTGCTTCAAATTGTCCCAAGAAGAAGAAATACAACAACTTCAACATTACGAAGAAGAATAACAAAAGAAGATATCATGCTCATGCTACTGAGGATGATGAACCTTCCAGGAAGAAAGTTAGAGCAGAAAGTGATGATGATGATTGATCAAGCGAAGAAGAGTATGTTCTAATCTTTGCTCTCACAGGTACTATCTCTCATGGTTGTAATGATTGGTTACTTGACACTGGGGCTTCCAAACACATGACTGGGTTTAAAGAATCTTTTGTAAACCTATCTGAACATGAATCACCCCATAAGGTGAAACTTGGGGATGATTATCAATACCCTATCAAAGGAAGTAGGGAAGCCTCCTACAACCTAGAATCTGGAAAGTCCTTAAAGATGAAAGATGTGCTATTTGTACCTGGGCTCAAGAAGAATCTACTCTCCATCTCTGCATTAGATGCAAAAGGTATGAGGGTTGCATTTGTAGATGGCCAAGTCCTAATGTGGCCAAAGGGTAAAACTATTGATGATGCAGTGGTGATTGGAGAGAAAGAGGGAGGATTGTATCAATTGAAGGGACAACCTGAAGATGCCATGGTGCATGATTCCATGGAGCCAAGTGAACTTTGGCATAGAAGACTTGCACATATGCACTACAGAGCATTACCAATTACAAGTAAGGTTGTAGAAGGTCTTCCTAAAATTAAGACCAAGCATGAAGGTGTTTGCAAAGGATGTGCAAAAGGAAAGAACATAAAGAAGGCATTTCCAAGCAGTGAAAGCAAGGAAAAAAGTATCTTGGAAATTATCCACTCCGATGTATGTGGCCCGATGTCATCCAACTCTCTGAGTGGGTATGTTTACTATGTCTCTTTCATTGATGAATTCTCCAGGAAGACTTGGGTTTACTTCTTGAAGAACAAAGATGAAGTGTTGGATAAATTCAAGGAATTCAAAACCTTGATGGAGAACCAAACTGATAAGAAGATCAAAACATTCATATCCGACAATGGTGGAGAATTCACCTCAGGTGACTTCAAGAAGCTATGCAGTGATTCAGGGATTAAGAGGGAGTTGACTGCTCCTTACAATCCACAACAGAATGGAGTTGCAGAAAGAAAGAATCGAACAATCATGGAAGCAGCAAGGACAATGCTGCATGACCAGAATCTGCTTATACATCTATGGGCAGAAACAACTAGGACAGGTAATCCAAGAAGCAAATATCAAGAGGGAGCACACTCCAACAGTTCATG
This sequence comes from Larix kaempferi, assembly GCA_027924585.1. Lineage (NCBI taxonomy): Eukaryota > Viridiplantae > Streptophyta > Pinopsida > Pinales > Pinaceae > Larix > Larix kaempferi. The sequence goes on from BSBM01000886.1 coordinate 781,380, forward strand.
CAATGAAGCAAATATTGAGAAGGAGTCCACCCGACAACAAACAAACAAAGATAAGTATTTGAATTATCATTTCTTGTATATTTGATTGTTTAAATAATACTGTTCAATGATGTATATACTTATGTTCCTAGACCTAGGTTGTGTATTTTGCATATTTGCATTAATGAACAGTATACTGCTAATATGCATATGTTGGGTAAGTGGCCTATGGCACTGTACAACATTCCATTGCTACTTATCTAGAATGAAACCTCTTTGTTGACATGTTGGGAGTTGTGCGCACTCTTAACAATGTTCTCGTAGAGATTGAAAGGCATCTAGAAAGTTATGGGATATGGATAAATGTTGTATTGAAGCATTGGCTTAAATAATTGCATGACTGTATGACATATTTATTTATGTAAAAGAATTTGTTCTGAAAATTATGAGATGTTTCTAATCATGCAATTTAACTTGTTTTGTAGGAAAGACGTACACCTTCACCTACAAAAGAAGCACTACAACATTTGTTCAAGCAACAAAATTATCTATTGAAGAAATTGAAGTTCCCAGGATACGGGAAGAATGCCATGATCCGTCGATCATAAAGAACGATGTTTGGGATGCGGTCCCAAGACCTGAAGGGAAGTCTGTTGTGACTTCCAAATGGATCTAAAAGATCAAGCATGTTGCAGATGGCAGCAAAGAGAAATACAAAGCGAGATTTGTAGCTTGTGGCTTCTCTCAAAAAGAGGGAATATATTATGAAGAAACTTTTGCTCCTGTAGCTAGGTACACTTCCATCAGAACAGTACTTGCTCTGGCTGCAGCGATGAAATGGAAGATATACTAGATGGATGTCAAGACTGCCTTCTTGAATGGTGTAGTTGAAGAGGAAGTGTATGTGGAGCAGCCACTTGGTTTTGAAACACATGACAGGGAGTCATATGTGTGCATACTGAAGAAAGTCTTGTATGGCTTGAAGCAAGCTCCCAGGACTTGGTATGGTAGGATGGACGATTTCCTATTTAGTTTGGGCTTTACCAAGAGTAAAGCAGATTCCAACCGTTATTACAAGGCTGAGGAAGGCAATCCAGTGATACTACTTCTATATCTGGATGATCTGTTTGTAACAGGTAATGATAGTTTGATTGCTGATACCAAGGGGAAGCTTGCAGCCGAGTTCAATATGAAGGACTTGGGGATGATGCACTATTTTCTAGGCATGGAGGTGTGGCATAGTGTAGATGGTATCTTCCTTGGACAAGGGAAGTATGCAATAGAGATCCTGAAGAGGTTCGGGATGATGGACTACAAGGCCATGGCCACACCTATGACATTGAACCTGAAGCTTCTATGTGATGCTTCATCTGAGCTGGTTGATGTTTCTATGTATCATCAGATGATTGGGTCCTTGATGTACCTGATGAACACGAGACCAGATATTTGCTTTGTGGTGAATACATTGAGCCAGTTCCTGACGGGTCCAAGGAGTGTTCACTTGGTTGCTGTAAAGCATATTCTGAGGTACCTAAAGGGTATAGTTGACTATGGGCTCAAGTATGATGTGAATCAAAAGTTTAATCTACAGGGTTATGTTGATTCACATTGGGCAGGTAGTGTTGTAGACAGGAAGAGCACATTTGGGTGTTGCTTCAGTATGGGATCATGTGTGATCTCTTGGTTTAGCAGGAAGCAGTCTTGCATAGCACTAAGTACAGCTGAGGAAGAGTATGTTGTAGCCTGTTCAACTAGTTGTGAGGCAGTATGGCTTTGGAAGATACTGTCAGAGCTATTTGATCTCCCGTTGGAGACTACTGGTATCTTTTTTGACAACCAGAGTTGTGTGAAGCTGTCTAAGAACTCGGTGTTCCATGATAGGTCGAAGCACATTGATATCAAATATCACTATATCAGGGATATGGTGCAGAGAGGAGCAGTGAAGCTCCTTTATATTGCGACGGATGAGCAGATTGCAGATGTGCTAACAAAGCCACTAGCCAGAGTGAAGTTCGAGTACTTCAGAGAGAGGATTGGCGTTCTTCATATCAACGACACTTCGAGGAATAAGTGATGGACACATTTGCTGAAGCCATTCCAAGCATGGTGGAAGGAGGATCCTTCACATGGCTATGGATGTAAGCGCTGGATGATGAGCATTAGGATGATGTTCTAGTTTCTTCTCTATATGATCAGTTGGATCATTTATATGTATGTATTTACGCATCATGTTGTATGCTGGATATGATCAGGTAGATCATGTATTTGTATATGTATCAAGTGGATACTTGTATGATCAGGTAGATCATGTATTTGTATATGTATCAGGTGGATACTTGTATGATCATGTAGATCATGTACTTATGTATGTATCAGGTGGATGCATTATGTATATCATATGGATGCATTTGTATGATCAGGTAGATCATGTATGATGATATGTATCAGGTAGATACTTTGTATGCATCAGATGGATATACTGTTTGATCAGGATGATCACAGATGACGAGCATCAGTATGTTGCTCCAGATGATATGCATTAGGTTGATGTTATGAAGATGATCATGATGATCACAGATGAAGAGCTTCAGTATGTTGATCCAGATGATACGCATCAGGTTGATGGTATGATGATGATCAAGTTGATCATGTGATGATGTACATCAGGATGATGTATCGTGAGTATCAGTTTGATACTTTATGGTCGTGGAAAGGTTGTGCAAGTAGCATGGAAAAGACCCTTTAAAAACCAAACAGGTAGAGCAGTGTGCTTGTAACATACTGGGTTGCTATATTGAGATCCAGACAGGTAGAGCAGTGTGCTCGTAACATCCCGGGACGCTCTGAGTAGGTTTTGCTACAGTTTTGCATAGAAAAGATCCTTTAAAATCCGGATAGGTAGAGCGGTGTGCTCATAACATCCTGGGATGCTCTATCGAGATCCAGACAGGTAGAGCAGTGTGCTCGTAACATCCTGGGATGCTCTGAGTAGGTTTTGCTACAGTTTTGCATAGAAAAGATCCTTTAAAATCCGGATAGGTAGAGCGGTGTGCTCGTAACATCCTGGGATGCTCTATCGAGATCTAGACAGGTAGAGCAATGTGCTCGTAACATCCTGGGATGCTCTAAGTAGGTTTTGCAAAAGTTCACATAGAAAAGATCCTTTAAAATCTGGACAGGTAGAGCGGTGTGCTTGTAACAGCCTGGGATGCTCTATCGAGATCCAGACATGTAGAGTGGTGTGCTCATAACATCCTGGGATGCTCTTAGTAGGTTTTGTGAAGGTCAACATGTAAAAGAACCTATAGTTTGCACTAGGTTTTATTGATGCACGTAATCAGTCCTGAGTATTCCACAGTATGGCTAGTGATGATGAAGACCTATAGGTGGTGGGCCTACATCCAGTATGAAAAAGGACTGGCTCTATAGAACTTCCTATGACGAGTAGATCAGATATTGATTGAGATAGCAGCAGCAGTGACGATGACGATGATTCGTTGATGATAATCCAGAGAAGAATACTTTTGCTAGATGATCTGTGTCGAGAAATAATTTCCTAGTTAAGAGGGAGTGTTGAGGTGTATGTAACTTTGGAATGTATTTCATTTATATATCTATTGTACTCCTATAGAGATGTATTATTCCTCTATACGGAAGTGTCGTCATTTGTATTGACAAGTGTCGCAAGTATGTTAACTTGTCGATGGGTTATTAGACCACCTTGTAAGGGGTTGGCCTGATATAATTTAATATGAAGTTATTGTACCTAGCTAGACAAGTCAACCCCATAAGGTTATTGGAAAAACAAGACAAGTATAAATAGAGATCAGGAGATCTCTATTTGGATCACTTCAGAACTCACACTTCCTTCTCTCGGAAAGTGGCACACATGTGAGGAGGAGGATCAACTGCTAAGAGGAGTCTATCTCTTGTACTTTGGTTGTACTTTGGTTGTGTTATTGCTCTATCTATCTCTGAGGAAGTTGTGGGGTTTTTCACCTTAGGTTTTTCCCCACGGAAAATCTGTGTGTCTATTGTCTCTCATGATTTTGCTTCTTGTGATGATTGACATGCTTGTTATGATTGATATGCATTGATATACTATACATGTTATTCTCTCAGTAAAGATCCTAGCGTATTGTGAATTAATGTTCAAAATTTAACACACACATAACTCGACCTTTTCTCATAAAATTGTTTTATACTCCCTGCTTTGAATTTTGTTTGCAAACAACAACGAGACCTATCCCATGTGAATCTAAATTCCCTTATATCAATACTTGATTTTTCAAATACGTGTTGGATGTACTTGTTCGTGACATTTAATATCCATATTGGAACATCATAATTTTTAAGCATCATTTTAATAATTCTCACTGAAAAGGAAAATAGGACCTGTCACCAAATTCCCAATCTGGTTTTCTTTGAATATGACAATTTGGTTCATCTCTAGTGTATGGCAAGAACACTACTTCCACTTCAAAGATCAACAATGTCAAGATCAACAACATCTTTTCACTGATTGCATGGAGCGTAAACAAGGTGCTTACAACCCAGTATGGGGGAGATCCTGTAATGGATGTCACATGTCACATGTAAGGTTTTCAAAAGTAATAAAATGTAAAAAGTAATAGTATGGGGGAGATCCTGTAATGGATGTCACATGTCACATGTAACGTTTGTCACACTACGTTACAACCTAGTATGGGGGAGATCATGTAACGGATGTCACATGTAACGTTTGTCACGTTACGTTACAACCCAGTATGGGGGAGATGTTGTAACGTTTGTCACATTTGTCACATTTGTCATGTTACGTTACAACCCAGTATGGGGGAGATGTTGTAACATTTGTCACATTTGTCACGTTTGTCACATTTGTCACGTTTGTCACGTTTGTCATGTTACGTTACAACCCAGTATGGGGGAGTGTTGTCACATTTGTCACATTTGTCACATCTGTCACGTTTGTCACGTTAAATTTCCATGTCGGCTCATAACTTATAAAAAATCAAAAGTAATTAAAAATTTCATGTTCGCTCATAACTTATCAAAAATAAAAAATTAAAAGAGAGGGATCCAATTTCTTGAGGGGTAATTTTTTTCTTAATGTGTAAAAAATTTAAGATAAAACAAAAACAATTACACCTCAAGAAATTGGATCCCTCTCGGTGCTTGATAGATCCAAGTTTGAGATGGATCTACGCTGGTATTAATTCCCATCTGCATTGCAACCACATATGTGACATTAACATAGCTTCACTTCATTACTTAAGGACATCAAAACATAATATTTAAAAACATTTTAAAATATCATGCAATTCCTATCTATTATCATTTTTTCCATTTGTATACAAATGGAACAATACAAGGAGTTAAATGGCAATTAAAAAATATAAATACAGTGGCCCCATTCCAATGAACAAACTAATGATATGTTAACATATACATCAATATAATATTTGTATTCTATTTTTATGGAATACGTAAGTCTTACATGCACACACTGAACCACCACTGAAATCATTTATTTTATTTTTATAATAATTAGTGGAACTACAATTGGAAAATATAATTTCAAGACCTACCTTCACTCCATGTTGTAGAAGATATGCCTTGTCTCCAATAGAAAATGCAGAAGAGACATTTCCACCTCTGCACCAAATTAAAGAAACTTAGTATTTGCTAAAAACAAACATTCAATGTACTATCAATAACACTTAACACATGCTTCAAGATTTTGATTTACCTCTATTATGCCTCAAATCCATGACCTTGCATGGATGTTTGCCCCCTTCATCAACATCTTCCGCAATCAAATTTGGTTCAATGACATCAATTATCAAAACCATAACATATCATGCATTAAGCATTTCTCTGCCATAATAAGTTTTAGTCTCAATAGATTCAACCCTTCATATCCAAATAACTTGACCATTAATTAGGAGGTCAACATAGTCCCCTCTTGTCAAAATTATATTTTCCATTGTAACTCCCAATTTATGTAACACAATTGAGTTATAGTTTGTAATTAAGGTTAAATCATGTAAAGTGTGGTCTTGTATTTTAGCAAAAATCGAACCTTCAAAAAAGTAATATAGTTGCAATAATTCAAAACAATATGACAGTCATTTTGTACACATTGAAACATTGTTCCCCGCCATCTTGTCCCGCTACCAAAAGGAAATTTACATATAAATTACACTAACATATATATATGCAGAGATGACAATTAGAGATCTAAGTAGTATCATAGAATGATAGATATCAACTCAGATAAAACCACCAAGTTCCTATTTAGATTTGTACATGGCACTTATGTTATTGATGTATGTGTATGAATCGTGCTTGTAAGCAATTTGCAGAAATTGGAGAACACAACACATTCCTTTGTAAAATATAAGAAAGTCCAAGATGGATGCTATGTTAAATGTCAAAATTGTCCCATGCAAAGGATCAATTATATTTATAGCTCACTTAGTGAAGATGTTTGATGTTTGAACTTGATATGTTTGAAGCCAAACTAGATATTTTCTTCCAAATAAAAGTTCAAGTAATATAAATAGGTGTGATCAATACGATACCGATCATGGGGAAGTTTGTACTTATTGTGACTCTTATCTAATCGCTACTACACTTTTAGATTCGTTCTTCTGATCCCAATGATGAATGGGGATTGGTAATGGCATGTAGAACCCCATTTTTTTGTTGCTTGGTTTGCTAGTACTACAAAGAACACAATCTCTTATGTACTTAACATACATTTCTCTATAGATTATCCATAGTATTTCTTACCTTTGAATTTCCAACAATTTTGGAAGTATGAACTTCTTTGATATACTGAATCCTTATCTCATGTGATATGCACAACTTGTCTAATTTGTCAAGTTGTGCACCTTGAAGATGGTATTTTCCTGAACTATATAAATAAATTCTCCCTACGTTAGTTGATAAAACACATATTCAAAGCATGCATCCTTTAGATATTACTCACAAAGCTTCATGTTTGCGGGGTACAATATTCTTTATCATCCATAAACCTACAATTTGATGTCGGGGTGGTCTAGATAACAAATCTGTCACTTTGTTTGTAATTCATTTCTTGTACTTGACTACTAGATGGAATTATTGTATAAATCTAATCCACATAGAATTCCTTGCATACTATGTAGTTTTAGTACATCTCTACAAATACTAAATTGGTTGGTGTCTAGTGTGGATCACAACCTGCTTCCCCAAAAGAGAGTGTTCTTGTTTATTCATTGCTTGTACAAGGGAACATGGTTTTGGTCCCTTCACTACTCTACCCCCTCATTGCACCTACCTCAGAAACTGTCGGAAACCAATCTAAACCAAGAAATGGGTCTCTCCACTTGTGCCTCCACCACTTTAATCCTCCATGTAATGGCAAAATCAAACTAGGATAGGAGTTTTGTAGGTGAACATAAGGATTTCACAACAACAAGGATCAATGAGTGTAGACTCAAGTCATAGCAAAAATCCACTAGAGTTATCTTGCTCTCTCTTTCTCCTCCCTTCCATATGCCATAAGAGCTCAATATATAGCCTTCCAAAGGTAAGTGAAAGGACACATCGAGGCGTTTCGGGGCAAATGGAGAGGAAAAGGTCACCCTAAGACTGCTTTTTGGGAGTAAAAAGTAATTTTCTAGTGATTTTTACCATTTTACTTGGCACCCGCGGGCTATAGTGGAACAGTTCGCATGTATGCAGGCTAAAGTGGAATAGCTAGTGTATAAGAAGAAAAATAGGGAAAAAGTGTGTATGAAGGACATAAAGTGAATTTGAGTTAGTGAAATGGATCCTAAAGGCCAAAGAGTGCTGATGCTCACAAGGTGGAATATTACGTTGTAATAGATGCCCACTAATGTGTAAGGTCAGAGAATGGTGCTACGATGGATGAAATACATTACAAATCTCATAAGTGGAGTGATGGAGACACAAGTGGAAGGAGCAGCTCACTCGTCATAATACAATAATATCTCTAAATACATGTCAGTATAGTACAACAATCTAATACAATGGTCATCAGTAGGCAGTACATCATGAATATATGTCATAAGTGACCATAGACATAGCCATATACAGTAAGGTATGGCCTCCTACTGAAAAGAAAACAATTGGTGCAAACGAGAGGTACAAACTCCTAATGTCTAAGAGGTGATATCTCAGATGTAAAGTCACAATCATAAGTATCATACTAAATGCCACTGTCATCTGGGGTCTTCTACACAAATCGTCTACGGTGCAAGTCCCATCAAGTGAATAAAGGTGTTGAGGTTGAACCTGATGTGACATCGTCTGATTATCGGTCAATAATGCATACCATTAATAGACGCGAGATAACCCACGAATAATGAAAATGGGAATCAAGGAACATAGTACAATCATAAAAGTGCGAATAGATGCATTGAAGTTAAACACTAAGATGAATCCATCGATCAGGGGACATTGATGTATTCCCAAAACTATTGATGGCGAGAGAACCTACCACTAATGACTGCAAGCCTCAAGGTACTCAACCAAACTCTAAGTCTCAAATTCTGAAATAAATGGGTTGGTGTCGACGGAATGAAACTTGCTAGAAGGATGGCATTAAGGCATCCCCCATCAACCAGCACGATGTAACAGATACGCTGAAATATTTGGAAGAACTCAGATGGAATAGACTGACTCAATAAGGATGGCCAACATGCAATAGTCAAGAGATCTGAGGAGTGGCCGAATCTGGTTTCAAGACTTCCTTTGAACAAGAGCATGAGTAGATGGATAGACTCAGGCAGCATAGACTCATTATAATACTATGCGATGTAGGAGGCATCAACAAAGGGCTCCATGGTGACTGGAAGCTTAACCAATCAGTGGAGTAAACTGAAAAACGAGTACAACTCCAAAGGTCCGACTATAGTCCCGACTCATAATGTATGGAGTCGAATGAATGCGCTGTTCAAAGACGACACAACAACTGCCAATAATAAGAAGTAAATATTCTCTCATCCGGGTTTTTGGAATATATGATTTTTTTGGTCTTTCTCACATTTGGAAAGCTTGAAAAGGAATAAAATTGCTTATAGTACAACAATTGAGGGAAGGAGTGTCAAATGGCGAGTAGACTAGTCCCAAGCAGTGGAACATACCTATGACCAATGCAAGAAAGCATGTGCAGGATGTGGACACTCGGGTGGGTGTTCCCTTAGGGTCAAAAGGTCATCAAATTCTGAAAGTCAAATGGAAGCGCTGTAGGGCTCGACAGGGAAAAGTGCTCAGGCACCAAGCTAACAACTGAGTAAGTGCGAGCCCACACAAGGCTCAAGCGGCAAGCAGGATGATGCAATGTAGTCACATCTTGGTACAAATTGGGGGGTGTCCTTATGGGAGGTGGCCAGCATAACACAAAGTAGAGTATGAGTCTTTATCACAAAGTCATGGCGTAACTATGAAGGACTCCCAATCCTAAAGAGAGACAACAACATGGGCACCAAAAGGAAAAAAGGGGCTCTAACTAGGGCACCCATGGTTGGATAGGCCCTAGCGCCAAATAATGACACTTCTATAATAGTGTGAAGGCTCTGTGTTGGTTAAGAAGTGGGGTCGCACTTAGGGTTCATGAAAATGGTCAAACGTTCAAATGCATAATGCATGTGGAAAGGACATCTAACCTATATGCTAGGTGTGGAATATACCTACCGTAGGCACGAAACGATAAAAAACAACTCTCATCAAAGAAACCTGGTCAAAAATGCTACTCCAAGACATTACATTAGTCCAAAACATCTTAAAATAGTGAAAACTATAGACAAGTGGGTTTCCAAAACTATAAATAGTAATAAAAAATTACAATTTACAATTAATTTTCACCTTTTACCCAAATTGAATTTTTTGGTTAGTTTCCACCTTGGATTTCAGTTGCTGATTCTGGGAGCTACGGACATCCGTTTGTCGAGCCGTCTAGCGCAGGTAAGCTATCTCATCGTCCTCTTTCATTTAATAGTTTTTATTTCAATTTTCAGTGGTTAAATGTTTTTAATGGGGAAGCCCTATTTGGTTACGGCATTACCCGTGGGCTACAAGCATATGGGTCGCGTGTAGGGCCTGGTACCACGGTAAACGGATGCATTGACCGTGGGTACCCACCTCTGTCAGCTAATTAACCCGCAGGTACGGCCGTAAGGTTTGTTTTTTAAATGAAAATGACTAAACTCTTTGTTTCTCTTCCTCTGTGATGGTTCTAGAATGGAGAGAAAGGGAGCATGACCTTGTGGATGAGGCCGTATGCAATGATTTTCCTGCACAACAAGCATTACAAGCATGTGGGATTTTAAAATTTTGGAACATAGGGGGTTTGAGGTCCCAGAACCTATTGCTACGTTGCTTGATAGACTATTGAGACGTAGATGCACAAAACTTCAACCTAGACGGTCAAATACTCTCCTTGGAGTTGGATGACATTTACTTTATTACTGGATTATCCCGTCGAGGTGAAGTGGCAAGTCTTTGATCTAGTATTGTGGGTGGTGGGATCACCATACCCGACTACATATAGTGGTACTGTCTTCCCAACACTCAGAAGGTGGGGAGTCAGGTACCCATTGGAGCCATAGTCAGCCTAAGTATGATGATTGTAGTGGCTACCCTTGTGTGGATTACAGGCTCGACAGCTCTACACTAGGATTCAAGGCTGATGATGTTCTATGCCTCATAGTGCATGCGGCCCATGGTATATGACTGGTGCACAACGTTGTTGGGGTCCATGAAGACCTAGTTAACGAAGTGCAAGCGTGGAGATGCAAAAAACTTTGGATACAACAGTATACTATGTAGCTTCTTCTTTGAGAGATTTATGGGGCTCAGTCCGAGGGTTGAAGTCCCTCCTCATAGTCTCTGTGACCCAGCCCTGACCCGGTGGGAAAAGGTCTTGACACAATAGGGTGGTGGCCGACAGGCATCACCGTACTCAGTTGATTTCTTCCACTGGTGGGACCGACAGGTCATAGCCATTGACGACTATCCCTATGTAGGGATAGACTTCTATGGTGATCGCGACATGTTGCTTCCTCCAGGGGCAGTGTTTGGAGACATCGGTAAGTGACTCTTTTTATGTTTTTGTGTATTAAATTTTTAGTGATTTTTTATTATATATGAAAATGCAAAAATCTTTTTGGGGTAGTATCACCTATTAACATTCTACTGTTTGCTTGCAGATATGGGTTCGCAAAGACCAGATGGTTTCCCAAGACATCGTCGATGGGGTAGGGGTGGAGAGATAGTCGGTGATGCGGTAGAGCGCACATTAGAGACCGTGCGGGTCAACTTGTTCTGCATGACCACTAGGGTACCTATGATCGAGGTAGTGCAGCTGCCAAAGGATATGCAGTGCCATATTGTAGGATTACCGAGGCCTTGGGTGCGACTACTACAGCGGATAGCCAACACAACACACTATTACTATCAGGCACATCCTGTCGAGGAAGCTAGGCCTCCCCGTGGGGCTTAGACATCTTAGGGTCCCCTATTTTTTGTATCGATATGTATATTTTTGAGGGCTACAGGCTCCAGTTTTGTATTATGACACTACCATTTTGGACATGTTATTTATAAAAAACTATGGTTCTCCGGTTCTACTACATGTGTGTACAAATGTATGAATGTATGTTTATTTGTGGGCTTCATTATGAATGTGACAAATGCCAATCTAGGACATAGTTAGCATATGCATCAGATAAATGATTAAAACTTGTCGAAACATGAATGTATGTAATGGAAACAAAATGTCGTTCCAAGAGTCTTACCCTTAAGAATCTCCGTAATAAAGTAAGATCCCTCACACGGTACTGACCATTCAACTGAGACACAACTAGTTGTGAATCCAGGCGGACTTCTAAAAACTAGATACCATGTGAAATAACATCCCGAAGTAGCTCAACTACAGCACTGTACTCAGCCACATTGTTAGATGTAGGACTGAGACAAGCACCTCCTGAAGACACAACTAGGTGGTCAGGTGAATAAATAACCCAAGCAACAGAAGCGAGTTGCTACGTATGACGGCTAGCACCATCTGTGAACCCTAAGAACGTAGGAGATTCTGCTGACATCTGTCAACCAAACGGAAGTGAATCATCATACTCGAAAAACCAAAATAAATCTAAGTTATGTACAGAAGCAACTATACAATAGTATACAAAAGTATTAGCTCAAACTAGAAGTTCACGCGTAATACCACTTGAGGTATAGCCCATTTCTAGGCTCCCTCAAGACATTCCCTTCATAATCTTCCAATTCGTAGGCTCCTTTTTCCAGGACACGCCTCACGATGTAAGGACCGTGCCACATGGGGTTAAACTTTCCTGCCCCCAGGGGTTCTTTAGATTGGTCATATAAAAGGACCAAGTCACCTTCAGCATATTGCCGGGGACAAATAGACCTATTGTACTGAACCTTGACACGACATTTATTGGCATCTATAGCCACAATGACATCTCAACGTTGCTCGTCAAGCTGCTCAAGGTGGACTAAACGTTGCTCAATACTCGACGTATCAGGGAGGAACACTATGGCTAGTTTTAACGAAGGGATTTCACATTCAATCGATAAAATAGACCCCACACCGTGTACCAGCTGAAACGGTGAGAACTCGGTGGCAGTCTTGCCTACGGTTTGATATGCCTACAAAGCAAGATATAACATAATATGAAGTGTTCTTGCTCTGTTGGATGGTACGTTGGAGAATGGTATTTAAATACTTATTGACTGCTTCAACCTAACCATTCACTTGGGCGTAGTAAGAAGATGAGTGTTGTTGATGAAACCCAAGCTTGAGTGACAAATCCTCCATCATTTTGTTCTGAAAGTGACTGCCATGGTCAGTGACAATCTCTTTCGGAATACCGAACTGAGTAATAATATGATTGAATACGAAATGGGTTGTTGTAGCACCATCGAATTTTACGATAGGCATGGCCTCAGCCCATTTGGAAAAGTAGTCCACGACCACTATGATATGGTGATGCCCCCCAGCCGAAGCTGGTTTGTAATCCATGAAATCCACCCCCCACTTGGTGAAGGGACCGACGGTGACGACCGGATGAAGGGGCGCTGGATGCGAGTATATATTCTGAAAAAACACTTGGCAAGGGTGACATCTTTTTACAGTGTTCATACAATCCTTAAAGATCGAAGGCCAAAAGTAACCAACTCGCATAATGCATTGGGATGTTGCAAGCTCAGATAAGTGACCGCCACACACCCTAGCATAGAAATCATTAAGCACGTGCTCCGCTTGTTCCTGATTCAAATAACCACGGAGGATAGAATCCTTTCCTCGACGATGCAAATTGTCACCGATGATGGTATAATCTTTAGCGTAATGTTTCACATGTCGTCGCTCATCTCGTGAATAGTGTGAAGGAAACTTCAAAGTTTGAAGATATATAATAATATCGCCATACCAAGGGTCCTCAAACAAGATATGAAATAAGTGCTCATCCACAAAGGAATCTTCATAGACAATATCCTCTTCAAGCCGTGGAAGGTCCAACATGAGCTCAGCAAAAACCAAGGATTTCACCGATTTCTCCGAAGCAAAATCGAGATCAAACTCCTAAAGGATCACAATCCATTTATTGTACTTCCACCCTATAAGACGTCGTGATGGAACAAACTGAAATGGATTGATATGCGATATGAATGTCGTTTTCTTAAGCATGATATAGTGTTGTAACCATTGGACTACATGAATAGTTGCAAGTGCCAACTTTTCCACATGAGTATATCTCAACTCAATGTCGACTAAATTTTGACTAAGGTAATAGATCACATGCTCCACGAGCACATCATCAACCTGAACTAAGACCATGCCAATCCTCTCTTGAGATGCAGCCACATAAAGTATAAAATATCTGGCAAAGTGGAGTGGACTAAGCAAAGGGGCCGATACCAAATCTTTCTTAAGAGCATCGAAAGACTGTTGGGATCACTCATCCCAGATAAACGGTGTGTCTTTCTTCAACAAGCGTGTGAAACATTTGGTAATATTAGCATAATTCACTACAAAGCGACGTAGAAAAGTATCTCTCCCTTGGAGGCTCTGAACTTGAAACAAGTTGTGTGGAGGAGGCAACCAAAGTATCGCCTCAACTTTAAGAGGATCGACTCTGATACCCTCTTTCGAAACGATGAAACCTAGAAGGCAACCTGTCCTCATAGCAAAGATGCATTTATTTGGATTCAACCGAATCTGGTAGAATATACATCATTCGAGAATCAAACGGAGGTGCTTAGGGTGGTCCACTCTCTTGCGAGAATGGCCAGCAAGATCATGCAAGAAAACCTCCATTATACGTTTAATGTCGTGAAAGGCGTAGGTCATAGCACGATGAAATGTAGCTCCAGCATTTTTAAGCCAAAGGGCATTTTTCGGTACGCAAATGTACCCCAAGGAAAAATAAAAGTAGTCTTATGTTGGTCCTCCGGTTTGATATGAATCTAGTTATATCTCGAAAAGCCATCCAAAAACGAAAAAACTTTGCTTCCCGCACAAGCATCCAAGATCTGATCTATGAATGGAGTGGGGAAATTGTCTTTTGGACATGCACGGTTCAGGTCTCTAAAATCAGTGCATACACGGATAGTTCCCTGCATCTTATCCACATGAACAGGGTTTGACACCCATTCGATAAGGGGAACGGGTTAGATAAGACCATCCTTAAGCAGTTTCTCCACCTCTGCCTTGATCGCGACTGCCTTTCGAGGGTTCACAGTACAAAGGCATTGTTGAAGCAATTTAGCATTGGGATATGTTCTAATTTTGTGTTCGACAATGCTAGGGTATATTCCTGGCATCTCTTCATATGACCAGGCGAAAGCTTCCTGGAGTTCCCTAAACAATTCGGTGTAAACGCGAACCTCTTCAGGAGAGCAATAAGCACCAACGTAAATGTTCTCAACCTTTCCGAGTGTATGAGAAATGTCGATCGGTATGGTAGGGGAAATATTTGCCATGTTCCCCTCCGCGAAAATCCCATGCGAACCCCAAGGAGCCATAGGGTGACCAACAATCTCAGCAAGAGTCGTCTGAAACTCGTCTTGTTCCATAAGATCAGGGTTGGGAAGAAAATGAGAGTGATGATGCATGTCTTCCCAATGTCTCTCACTACTACACATGGCCTCAACAATAGCTTCATCTGAAGGTAAAGTACGCTCAAGACAATCATGCAAAGAATATGAGTCGACTGCCCATTCCGACAGCATAACGAGATCCTCCTCCTCTTCCCGTGAATAGGAGAGATCTAGCTCTATAGTGGCTTGTTGAATATCTTGATATGCAATCTCAGCAGCAGATAGTGGCATAGCCATTCCAACATTCGCAATGTCTCCAAACATGGAACTCGTGGATGGTAAGGTCCATGGGTCATCAAAATACAAAGTTTGGAATGGTACATTATTCAATGGAGGAGGCGCATTATCGGAAATGGTTCCAATAAAAGAAATGGGTGAAGGGAAATCATAAGATCCAATCAATGAGGGGTACAATTCGACACCCATGTTCTCAGTTTCCAGCTGAGAATCTATAACTTGGGTGACCACTGATCTCGTGGATGTTGTGGAATAAGGACTAACGAAATCCAACTGGTCGACTGTCACAATCTTGCCTTCGTGTGGAAAGCAAATAATTCTGAACACAGTGGACACGACCACTTTCATAGCATACATCCAATTCCTACCCAGGAGAAGGTTGTAGTCGATGGGCGCATCAACCACCTTGACTTCAATAGGCACGGGTTTCCCACCTAAGTGGACAACAAAGGAAAGGATAATCCCATGCAGCTTAAACGACCGACTGTTGAATGCAGTGAGCACGGTCATAGACTTGGATAAGGGAGCAGAACCAAGATATTTCAAACAAGATAAAGACATCACTGACGTAGAAGCACCTTCGTCAACCACCATTCTTTTGACGAAATTCTAAAGGCACTCCACATGGATTTGAAAAGCGACATGGTAAGGTAAGCGAGGTTGAACGTCAACAGTATCAAAATTGATAACGTTAGGAATTCCCCCATCCTGAACTCCTAAAGCACTCAAAAGGGCATGCCTTTGAGAAGGACACACTTGTAAAACCTTGAGAGTCGACATGGCACATGGAGTTTGACCCAAATATTCTACAATAGAGTAGTTATAGGCGGCTCAAGCATTGGGATTGTGCGTAGAGCGCTTGAGAACACCTTTGGGTATCCATGACATGGTAGTGGGATTCTCAACATGAAAATATGTATCAGGAGGGGTAGGAGGCTCATTCCCCATATTCGGTTGTGGTGCATCGTAATCATGTTGGCGAGTGGCAACACTAACCTCTGACTTAACCATATTCATGCATCCAAAGCCACTAGTATGGGAAGAGGACATTGTAGTCTCATTAGGACCATAACGAGTAGCGGGAGCATGCGAAGCCATGTTATAATGATGTGGAAGGGTATATTTCAACACAGCTAGGCTCTGTGCATGATGCTTCGATGCTTCTTCGATTCGAGGACACAAGTGAGTAAAATGATCTTCCCCACAAAGCTTGCAAGGGAATTTCACTTTACGCCTATGTTTACGGTCCCCACCAACATTTTTTCCTTCCCGAGGAGGGTTAGCATTCTCTTTCCGAGGAGTATTATGATTACTACCATTGTTGCCATTTTTTACATCCTTATGGTTGTTTCTCCCCTTCTTCTTAGCACCAGGCTGTTTGTTACCCGATGGGTTCATCGATTGCACAACATGTACATCGTACGATGGTGTGGAAGTGGACAAAGTGTGAACCTGTCTTGGAGTAGACTGGTTAGGCGACAAATTTTGCATTTGATTAGAAACCAAATCTACAGGTTGAGTACTTGCGGATCCAACAATTCCATCAGCATGTGGTCTAGAAACTGACTTGGGATCATGTCGTGTTCGCGGTGCATCAGGAATAATGTCATACAAGATGCCAGACTGAGAATATAGTAAATCTAGCTGTTGGACTTTTAAGATAGCTTGTTCCTCAATCACAATTCTGGACATCGAAACATCCTTAGCAATATATGGAAGCAAAGACTTGAGAAACCATTCCAACAGAAACTTTGGAGGAATGTTGGCTTTCACTAACCTCTTCCACCAACGCCACTCTTGAACATGGTTAGAAATGTGTGTGGCCTTATTCTGGAAGAAGGTAGACAAGAGTTCAGTGCCAGTATCATAACGAACTGGCAACTGGAAATGTTCCAATAAAACCAAGGCTATCTCATTGAAACCCCTATACGTGCCCCCAGGAAACTCAACATACCAATTCGCAGCTGCCCCCGTGAGGGTGCATTGAAATAGTCTCAAACGAACGGAATCGTGATTTAACGATTTTGATGAGCACCAAAGGTGAAAAGTTGTAACGTGATCACTCGGATCCTCGACACCCTTCCCCTCAAACTTGGGAATGTCAGAAGGGATATTGGTAGGGACCGAAGGCCAATTATGATCGTGACACACTGGATCATTTGTGAGATCCGAAAGATCTGGAAGATTCAATCGAGTAAAGAATGGGACCTGTGGCTGGAAAGCTTAATTATAAGCTCCCATAAAAGGTTGATTATACGAACCTAAAGGATAATATGGACCATAACCGGGACCCTGGCCATAAGGCTGATAACCTCCTCCAACCTGACCCGTGTGAGGGTAAGTAGGTATATATGCATTATGAGCACCATAGTGAGGTGGGTTGTAATGAGGGCCAGCACCGACTGTATTATAGTAAGGGTTACCACCATAATTATGGGGCATAAATGTATTACTTGTAGTGGGAACCGTGTTGTAATGACCATGGTTGTAAGGTATGTTCTCACCCCCTACGTAAGCATTATTAGTAGCGTGAGAAGTCGTGTGGTGACCATGAGTATGAGGTATATTCCCAACCCCAACATTGGAATTACTAGTAGCAGGAGTGGTGGTGTTGTGACCATGAGTATAAGGTATATTCCCACCTCCTACATTAGCATTACTAGCAGTAGGAGTAGTCATAAAAGTATACGGTATGTGTCCACCCCCGTTATTAGGAGGATTTTTAAAATTAGCAAATGTGGTCCTAGGTTGATGGGTAGAGGCATGTGTATTGTACTGTGGATGGCGAGTCATATTGCGAACAGTGTTCCTATTAGGAAGGGTAGTCCTAGGAGGCGACCTTCCTCCAAAATTTGGATTGTTAGAAGGGATATGACTAGTCTCTGTATTATGTGTGTGAGTAGGAAATGTGGTGCCCCCAGCGAGGGTATTTCCCCCAGTGGGTGCAGTGTTCCCAACACCATGACCTGTGCTAGCATGACTACCAAACATAGTGAATGGATCAACTGTGTTGTACTCAAGCATACCAAAAGAGAATGGGGTAGCATTCGTAGTGGTCACAGGGCTTATGTTAACATGTAAATTCAGCATTTCATGTAGGAAATTTTGTGGATTCGAAGGATCGAACGGGTCATCCTCAGGTGGATTAGATCCAAACAGAAGAGTTTGAGTCTCTGGTATCAATGGATAGTCTCCCCATTTCTCTCTAGGAGTAGGAGGATTAGAGGAATCTTCGACTCTACCCGACAGAGTCACAGGGATTTCTTCCATGCCAAAACTAGTGTAAATGTCGGCGCGAATCGCCTCAAAGGAATCCAAAGACTTGGAGGGAACCTTCCGGTGTCGTCTTTGAAAACGACGTGTAACTTCGTCTGCTAGTAAACAAGCCAACCGACGAGATCGACGAAGAGTAGGACCTCGGACCACAATATCTCTGAAGAGTCAATAAATCAAAGCGTCCCCTAGCAGCCAAACTAGCTATGAAAGAATCAAATAGCACACACCTAAAGAAACTACATACAAATACACACAAACAGGACTGGCTCAAGGAGCTCCCGACACTACAGCCGATATGTCTCGCCTAGGAGATGCTTGAGACTCCCAAACTATATCTGAAGGTAACAAAATAAGTTATAGAGGTTCCCAGGATTCACTACATGCACAGGGTCAAGTCCCTATACAACAACAACTGTGATGTCCAACCCCTATCTGACTCAGGATACATACAGTATAACCACTACAAGCACCCTATGCAACACCTAGGTAAGGAAACTATGGTCACCACAATATAACCGATGCTCAGGGGGACAGTCACAAGTGGTATCCATCGTATGGGCAGGGTAGCTAAGCCCGAAACTCAAGAGGGTCAAATCCCCCAAGAGTCCCCAGATACAAACAAATCTTGGAAATATCTCCCACGTTCATCCAATATTGGAGGGCTATCTCTGCAACCAACCTCCCGTGACCTCGTGCTTAACTCTGGTCTGAGTAGAGTTTCTTGAGAACACTGATGTATACCATGGGTTTCACCACTCCCTTGTTAGATAAATAATGTTTCATCTAGTAGTCTTGGATTGTTAACTCACAATGATCTATTCCAAGACTCTAAACCTATACTAGTTGGTGCACCCTATAAAATAAAAGTAATTCTAATCAATTTTAAGATTAAGCGTTGATTTTAAATGGTCGTGATTACTCAAAGGATATGGTCGTGAAACTAATAATGTATATGACTCAATAGTATGCATAATCATCAAACTCTAGACTCATCTATCCAATAAAAAATATGCCACTAAAATGAAATCAATCCAACGGTTCGAAATAAAATGCAATCCTTTTAAATTTCCAATGCAGAAGCAGATCCTAGATGAAAGCACAAGCACTCAGATGCAAAATGCAGTATGGAAAGTACATTTTTTTTTTGTATTTTCTCTTATAATGAAAAGGAAAATGCAAAACTATGTTTTTGTATTTTTCAATATAATGGAATGAAAAATGCAAGCGAAATCTACCTATTCAGTTAAATAAATGCAGAGCATATCACTAAGACAACCCAGCAATTCCCAAACAGTGAGATTCAGCCAATGTAATGAGCTAGACAATAAAAAATGGTGATGAACTAACAAGGCTCAAAACAAAGAGAGAGAAGAGTTTCTGGTCACCAATAGGGCATGGAACAGTCAGGAATAAGGCCAACTAACACTCAGGAACACTCAACACCAACCCAACAACAATCCAAGACCATAAACCAATCAATCTCGGAGTTGTACGCTATTGTTGAAGGAATAGCTACGAGTAGACATGAGCTACAATGCATACAAAGGTGGGTAGATGCGGGCTAAACTAACTTGACCCGCAAATAGGGAAAGGAATATGAGCAAATAAAGAGTCCAATGACCCAAAAAAAAGGTTGTTTTCTATAGTGTATCCCAATGGCCAACCAAAGACATAGAAGCTCAACACACAGCAACTCTAAATAAGGACTAAAGCCTAAACATCCCCAAAAATGGATGTTCTCCCCAGCGAAGTCACCATTTATGTTACGGAGAAAACTTCTTATGGCTTGGGGAAGACCACAACAGACAACTGACTACTACAAAATGACTCAATTCCCAATGCAATACTATATAAGTGACAATGCTAAGATAATGGAGAAAAGACCAACCTTCAACCAGATGTTCGATGTAGATTGCTGTTGAGCTTTCAACTTCTACACTTGAACCTGTTAGGAAAACAGGATCGCATAGCAATAACAATAAACAAAAATGCAAATATAATTGCACATACACATTATAAGAGAGACACATATATATCGTGGTTCACCCCAACTTGGGCTACGTCCACACTGAAGTTTCCATTCCTTATTATTATTCCGTCCAACAAAGTGAAGGGATACAACCTGCAACACAATCACTGCACTTCCTCTTCACTATCTCACAATCTCTCTTCTTTATATCAGATATCTTTACAATGCATAATACCTAATACATCAACCCTAGCTGTGTTACAATGTCTTTCTTTTATAAGGGAAATACAATGGGAAAATACCACGGGTTACCCAAAACCATGGGCCCAAAAACTAGTGGTGAAAGCAGACCCAAAATTTTTTCTCGAGGGTGTTGCCCTCGAACCCCCATTCATGGGGGCTCTGACCCCAACCCCAAGGTGGGGAAATGAGTGTACATTCCTCTGGGGTACACAGCTAAGACAATATCATCTATGAGACTGGAATATCTGGCTCCACAACCAACAATCTCCCACTTGGAGAATGATCATAGCAACTCCGCCACTGCTACACTTGCTAGGCCTTGGACTTCGAAACTTTCTCTTCTTCACCTTTATGCTACAAGGCCAACTAAAACTGAGCAGGAACTCAGTTTCTCTCTGGTCACTACCTTTGTGAACATGTCTGCAGGATTATGGCTAGCATGTATCTTTTCTAGCTTCAATAGTTCATCTTCCAGAACAAAGCGTATGAAATGGTACTTGAGATGTATATGTTTAGTCCTGGAATGGAATGCTGAGTTCTTTGCAAGATGAATGGCACTCTGGCTATCACTATACAAACTGCTATCCTTCTGCTTCTTACCCACTTCCTCCATAAACCTTTGCAACCAAATCATCTCTTTACTAGCCTCTCTAACAACAACATACTCTGATTCCATTGTTGGAAGTGCAAAAACCTTTTGTAATCTCGAAATCCAACTTATTGTTGTTACACCTACAGTAAACACATACCCTGTGGTGCTCCTCCTGCTATCCTTATCACCTGCCATATCTACATCAACATATCCCTATAGAACAGTGTCTGAACCTCCAAAACATAATGCGTGAGTTGTAGTACCTCTCAAATACCTGAGAATCCACCGTACTGCCTTCCAATGTTCTTTACCTAGATTGTTCATATATCTGCTCACAACTCCCACTGCTTGTGCAATATTTGGTCTTTTGCACACCATTGCATACATCAAGATGCCAACTGCTGATTGATAGGGAATCTTGGACATGTAATATGTCTCTTCCTGTGTCTTGGGACACATTTCCTTACTTAGACTGAAATGGCTGGCCAAAGGTGTACTAACTGGTTTTGCATTCTGTATTCTGAACCTCTCCAACACCTTTTGTACGTACTCACCCTGAGACAATGTCAATTTGTGATTTTTCCTATCTCTTGTTATTGTCATACCAAGGATTTGATTTGCAGCACCCAAATCCTTTATCGCAAATGAATTAGCTAGCTTCCTTTTGAGTACATTTATATCCTGCATGTTAGACACTACAACAAGCATGTCATCCACATACAATAACAAGATAATATATCTTTCATTGTCTAGCTTCTTGAAATAAACACAGTGGTCAGAATGACATCTACTATAACCTTGTTCTGTCACAAACCTGTCAAATTTTAAATACCACTTCCTTGGAGCTTGCTGCAAGCCACACAAGATCTTTTTCAACATGCATACCAAGTTCTCCTTATGTTTGACCTCATACCCTTGTGGATACTGCATATATATCTCTTCCTCCAAATCCCCATGGAGAAATGTTGCTTTTACATCTAGCTGTTCAAGATGCAAATCTTCTACCGCCACTAGACTTAAAATAGTCCTAATTGAAGTCATCTTAACAACAGGAAAAAATATTTCATCAAAATATCTACCTTTCTTCTGTGCAAACCCCTTTACAACAAGTTTGGCCTTGTACCACTTATTGCCTCCTTCTTCCTTCAACCTGTAAATCCATTTGTTCTGCAATGCTCTTTTACCAGCAGGAAACTGAACCAAATCCCAAGTCTAGTTTCCTACCAATGAGTCCATCTCCTCATTCATGCCTTGTTCCCACTTCTTTCTAGTTTCCACCTACATTGCTTCTTCATAGCATTCTGGTTCACCAGCATCATTCATCAACAAATAATGCATTGAAGCAGAGTATCATTCAGGGAGTCTACTTAACTTGGTAGATCTTCTTGCGGTTGTAGGAGTTTCAGGTACTTGTTGTTGTTCTTGATTTTCTGACACCTTTGGAACTTCATTTTCTTGAATTTCATCAAGTATTGTGTACTCTGTGGTTTCCTTTTTCTGTTTCTTTCCCTGCAATTGATCTTTATACATGACCTTTTCATTGAATATCACATCTCTAGTCCTAATGATTTTTTTATTATCATAATCCCATAAGTGATAACCAAATTCATCAACCCCATATCCAATAAAGGTACATTTCTTGGATTTAGCTTCAAGCTTTGTTCTATTTTCTTTATCAATATGGATAAATGCTTCACAACCAAACATTCTCAGAAATGAGTAGTTTACCTTTTTATCTGTCCATGCCTCCTATGGAATACCACCATCCAAAGCACTTGAAGATCCTCTCTTTATTAAATAAACAACAGTATTTACAGCATCCGCCCAAAACTGTAAGGGCAACCCTGCATGCAGTCTCATACACCTTGCACGCTCCATGATCATTTTGTTCATCCTTTCTAACACACCATTTTATTGTGGTGTTCCTGGGACTGTCTTCTCTTTACGAATCCCATGGTATGAACAGTAGCTATCAAACTCCTTGCCGCAGTACTCACCTCCATTATCAAATCTGAGACACTTCAATATTTTTTCTGTCTCATTATCAACCAAAGCTTTCCACTTCTTAAAAGTAGCAAACACATTAGATTTCTGTCTAATGCAATAAACCCAAATTTTCCTAGTTGCATCATTAATAAATGTAACATAATAATGAGAGCCACCAAGAGATTGTACCTGATCCAATCCCCATACATCTGTATGCACTAGCTCTAACTTTTCATTATTCTTCTGTTTCCCAACCTTGAGAAATCTGACTCTCTTATGTTTTTCATAAACATAGTTCTCACAGAATTCCAAACTTACCTACTTCAAATCTGGCAGCAACTTCCTTGAGTGGAGAATCTGCATCCCCTTCTCACTCATGTGGCCAAACCTATGATGCCACAATGCTGTATCTCTTCCTGTGGAAGCTAAAGAGATAGAGTGGTCAGTATTATGAGGACATAAATACAACGTACTTACACTGTCTCCTTTTGCTATCACCATTGATCATTTAGTGATCTTACACCAATTTTATCCAAATGTAGATAGACAGCCGCCATCTCCCAACTACCCTGTTGAGATCAGATTTCTTTTCATAACAGGAATATGCCTAACATCTTTTAACAACCAATCAGTTCCATTCTTAACTTTTATCCATACCTTACCCATTCCAACAATTTTACATGGCTCATCATCACCCAATAAAACATGTCCAAAATCGCCTAGAACATAATCATGAAAGTATTTCCTATGGGGTGTAGCATGACATGAAGCCCCTGAATACACTAACCAGTAATCACTAGTATTATCTAATGCAAGAATCAAAGCATCTTGTAACACATCACCTGCTACATTTGCTTCCTGGGTAGTTTGCTTCTGTCCATCTGCTTTCTTCTTTAGAGATCTACACTCTTTATTCAGATGTCCTTTCTTTCCATAGTTCCAGCACTCTATTTTTCCCAGTCTGGACTTGGATTTTTCCTTTTTAGAGTTGTTGTGATTACCTTGGCTCTTTCCTTTCTCCTTCTGTCTTCCCCTTCTCTCCATGGTCAACGCATTACCTGGATGTCTCACCTGTGCTTTTTCTTTGCATATCCTCTCTAAGAATAACACCAATAACATCATCAAATTTCAAGGTGTTTGAACCAGAGACAAAGTTACTTACAGCCATGACCAAGCTATTCCAACTTTCTGGCAATGAACACAAGATTAGAAGATCCCTAACCTCATCATCGAAGTTCACACTTACAGAACTTAGTTGATTTGTAACCGTATTAAAATTATTCAGGTCCACCTTCATATATCTTCATATTAAATAAACGCTTCATTAGAAATACCTTGTTGGAGGCCGAGATTTTTTCATACATCTTACCCAATGCACTCATCAAACCCTCCGTAATCGTTTCTTTTGAGATATTGAAAGCCACCGACAAAGCCAGGCTCAGCCATATTGTTCCTAGAGCCTTTCTATCAAGAACCTCAAATTCTTTGTCCTTCATAGCCGCTGGCTGCTTTTCTCTTCCTCTGAACAGTAGGAATAGATCCCTCTGGTACAGATAGTCCTCAATTTGCATCTTCCATAACTGGAAGTTTTGGCCATTAAACTTCTCGACCTTAAACTTTCATTCTTCCGCCATTGCTCCCACTCGAACCAGAAACCCTAGCTTCCTGCGGGTTTATCTGCCAAATAGACCTTTGGCTCTGATACCAATTGTTAGAAAAACAGGATCGCAGGGCAATAACAATAAACATAAATGCAAATATAATCACACACACATTACAAAAGAGACACAGATATATCGTGGTTCACCCAACTTGGGTTACGTCCACACTAAAGTTGCCAGTCCTTATTATTATACCGTCCAACAAAGTGAAGGGATACAACCTGCAGCACAACCGCTGCAGTTCCTCTTCACTATCTCACAGTCTCTCTTCTTGATCTCAGAGATCTTTACAATGCATAATACCTAATACATCAACCATGGCCATGTTACAATGTCTTTCTTTTATAAGGGAAATACAATGGGAAAACCATAGGCCCAAAAACTGTTGGCGAAAATAACCCCAAAAAAATTTCTCGGGGGCTTCCCCCGCAAACCCCCTTTCTCAAGGGAACTTCCCCCAAACCTTCGATGGGGGCTCGTGCCCCCCAGCCGAGGGAGTGACATCACTCCCCCGGACCCCCTGGGGATCGTGCCGACATGATAACCAAACCTAGGGTTCTGATACGGTTGAATAATAATAGCTCTAAATCTAGAGATCAGGCTCCACAACCAACACCTGCGGCTTAGTGTTGAACTTTGGAAGACCTGTGATTATCTTCCTCAAAATAGGGCTCTATGATGCAGCTACCCCATCCTCTTGTGCCACAACTCACATAATTTGTTCACGTTATGAACTAGAGCTCGAATAGTTTCACCATGTAACCTATTGTAGGCATTATGTAAAACTCTTTCCTTCAAGGTATGTTTGAGGCAAAAAGGTTCTAGAATGAGTTGAACATGTAGGGGCATAAACTTGATTTGATAACATACGATATTTTTTTTTAATATGCTTTAAAAAATAAGGGAGAATTAAATATAGTGCTTAAATTGTTTGAGCAAAGGTGGAACAAAGGAATTTTAGATGTTCCAACCTACAACACTATAATACATGCCTTTTGTTTTAAAAAATGCGTTCTTGAAGCTCAAGCTATATTTGGAAAATTGAATTTATTATTGGCTTGAATTATTCTGGAAATTGTAGTGCGACCTTCCAAGTGTTGTAACATGAAGCAATCGCACCAAACTTGTTATATCTATTAACATTGAAGAAGATTATTTTGGAACTAGATTCACACATTGCAGGAGCAAAATATATTTAGTTTTAGCACAAAACTTTCTTTGAGATTTCAGCCCAAAGATAGTAAAACTGAGTTTGAATTAAAGTCTAAATTTGAGTATGGTTTTGTGGTATTTTTTTTCTTTTCAACATTTAGTGGAAGGGTTAACGTTGCACTTTATTGACTTGGATAAATTATTTACTGTATTGTACATTAAATTGGAGAAGGCTACTAGGTTTCTGAAATAGAATCAATTCCATTTTTTAGGAGTTGAATTCAATGGTTATAGCTACCAAGAGTGCAAGAGCACATGTGTGGTCAAACAATGATCACTGCTTGCTTATGCAATGGCATTAATCTACACCAATACTAATTAGAATGCAATAAATATTATATTCATAAATGTATCTCTTTGGACATTTTTTCTTTCTTTACATGAATTTGAAATAAATTTGAATCGCTCATCTTGAAAGTGATTAATATTCTTTTTGTAGTTATTAGAATTTGTTGTATTTTGTGAAAGTTCTTAAAATGTAGAAAGTGAAAAGCATTTGTAAGAATGTTAGATAAGGTTGTAGCTAACCATTTGATAATAGATTGTAGCTTTTTTTTTAATCCTATATGGAAAATACTTGTGTAGATGCATTACAGTTGGGGTTACTCCATCAATTATTCGATATGTCACATATTGTGACTTGTATGGTACCTCCTAACATAGAATAGAAAAGTGTAGAGCCCTAGATGCTCTTCTTGATAAACTAGACAAAACTATTTTCTAGGTATCTGAAAATTCACAACCCCAAGTAGGCATAGGAGTGTGCGGAAGGGGAAGAGAATATCAGGGAGGAAAAAATTGAAGAAGGGGTGGACCTATATGGTGCTACAATTAAAACAACGTAAGCCACCTCTCTTGGGATCGACCTTTCCTAGATGACCTTAGTGTTCCTACTAGAGGGTTAACACTCATGGTGTTGAAGATTTCCCATAGCTAATTCAAAAATGGGAGGATCAAGCACAACATAGGCCAATGAATTTAATCAACTCGGAACCAAGTTCTATTGGTGAATGGATAAGCTTGATTATCAACGCTATGACTAGAGGAGGAGCTTGGGCTAGATATGGAAATAACAACCCAGGCCTTCTAAAATGTCAAAAAGCAAGGCCATGGAGGCCTAAGTTTGACTCAATGTAGAAAAAAGAGTTCTTTAAGGAAGATATGGATATGTTCCACCATATCCCAATGTCTTCTTCACCTAGAGTTGCATAATAGAACTAGGAGTGCAGCTTTGTACCTATATGAAACCCTTGGAGTTGTAGAAGGAGATCCTAAGTGAGAACATCAAGTAATACTAAGAAGGTTTTTGACCTATGGGTTAAATTATTTGATGATATTTTAGAAGATGAAAAGGTAACTAGGGGTTGTGTAAAACCCTTCACGTGCTTCTCGGAACTGAAGAAGAGTAGGAATCAATTTATGTTAATCTTCCTAAAAGAAAGGCTCATAGAGTGAGATGAAGCAACAAGAGGCTTGGGAAAAAAATAAAGATTGATTCCCAAGTAGATGGGTATGAGATTAAGGACATGATGTTGGACCTTGGAGAAAATATAAATATTCTTCCAAAAAATTCTTGGGAGGCTATGGGAATCCCTCAATTGGTTTACTATGAAAACCTGCTACTGCATTCTCATTAATTCTGGAATGAAATCTTCTACAGGAAAAAACAAATAATAGATTCACTACTATCTGTTGAACTAAATTAATTAAGATCCATACCCCTACCTTATGATATAACAAAGGTCTTTTTAGGGTTACAACAATATACCCAAATCCTATATCTACTCCAGTCTTAAAGATATGCACCCTCATCTTTGCATGATGTACATACTTTAATTAGTTTTCTCCAAGGAGGAGACAAGATCTCCTAGGGATTCATGTCCTACCACAAGACTATTGCACCATACTTAACTAGACTTAGTCTAAATCAAGACTAGCAAACTGCTTAAATGAAACTAAAAGATAACACATGCAAATTGCATGCACCCTCCTTTAACCTAACTAAGAAAAGACACTCAAGTTGTCTAACACCCAGAAACTGCTAAGAATAGATTGTTGAAAATAGAATAATGATCCACTCTATTAAACTAATCACTCACTCATAATTAATGTGTCGTACAAGAAAGAGGAAGTGTTCCCTAATTGTCTTGTTCAAGCTGTTATAACTGAAGCTCCCAGATATGGTTCACATATGCGCCCAGAATTGTCACGCGTGCACTCAAGATGTAGAAAACTTATCCAGGGTACAATAATTTCACAGGATTGACGCTACCATGACCCTTAAAGTGAGGTAAAGTTACCACACAACATAAGCTTTATATCAATAACATTTCTCTTTCAAGAGTAACATTGCAATATAATCATGGTATTTCAAAAAAAAAGTTGTCATTGATTATTCCTAGAATAATCTCCAAGGGATTTACAACAACTAATTAACATTAGCATTCCAAACCTAATATATTCAATTATGTCACCATTTTTGTTTTCAATTTGCAAATAAACCAATGCAATTAGTCTACTATAAATACAACCAACATACAACCTTTTAGTCATAGAACTCAAAACATACTAGAGCAAATCAACATCAAAAGTGGAAAACAAGCAATATTTACCTAGCAGTTCTAATTTGAACTTTGATAAAGTTTGGATCAATGGCCATTTACCACTTCCAATATGCAAGTGATTCTCTCATTCTACCAACAACCATGTGAATAGTTGTACGGTTTCTATAGCACGACATTGATGCCCAAATACAACTCTTTGATGTTTCACTAGGAGATACAATTCTTGCCCCTCATGAATGACAATCCTCTGCTTTAGCAAAAGTCTCTATTTGCATAAGATTGATTTCCAATGTGGAACATCTAGGTAGGTAGTATGTAAGGAATATTTCATAAACACATCAATATTTAGAGTTCCCTATGTGCAATCATGGAATATGTAATTAATAAAAGTGTAAAGGTTGATTATATTCACAAAGCATCCCACAAAAAGCTCACAAGGAAGACTAATGCAAACAAAATAAAAAAGTGGCCAAACTTTGACTTGAAACAAAGAGCAAGAAACCTAGTAACATTATCCTTGAAGTAAATAACGGTACTTGAATCCTCACCTAATGCACCATTTTTCACAAGCCTTCTTTGTTGCTGCACTTTTTTCAACACCCAAGATGATTGTTGCTCCACTTTCTTCTTTGTGCTTAGACAGAGATGAAAATGGCTTTGAAATAGTAACTCCTATGTGTTCTTCTTCATCTTTATGTTTTGTACCTTGAAGCTTATCTCCTGTACAAATCAAGATTCCTCATTTCATTGCAGCCCTTTGAAAAAAAAAAGGTTGTGTGGTAAAAGGAGATGATTCAATACTAATATCATAGCCTGAAATTATATTTTCTCCAATTTTTCGCCGATGGCTTCTTTTGGCATGTCATCTAGATACTCTTGGATTAGAATTTGGAGAGAGACACACAAAGGTAAACAACTTCCTTTGACTTCTTTCATCATATTTTTCACCATCAGAGGAAAATGCAAAGGTAAATTGCTTATTGTGATAGCTTTCTTCATCTTTTGCATCAACAAAGGAATATGCAAAAAGTAAACTACTTAGTTTGACTTTTTTCTTCAAATTCCTCTTTAGCACAGCTTCAAATTCCACATTTGCTTAGTTTGAATGCTTAAAGTTGGAGACAAAGCATTCGTTATATTATGAAGACTACCATTTTCACTGGAAGATCCATCACATGCAGACCCTATATTATCATTTCATGAATTTCCCAAACTTTTGGTTGCCAGCGTATCATCCTTAATATCCATATCACAAGTAGATGAACTATTATGTGGACGATATTTAATTTCATCTATAAGTACTTCATGATCAGTTTGGGCACTAGAATGGATTTTTAAGATAGCCAACCTTCATACTTGTTCAACATCAGAAGCTCCACACCCCCTCTTTGTGGATTCAAAATGCTCCATGTTGGGTGTCAACATAGATATTTCTTTATAAGCCCAATGATAATATTTACTATCTACTTGGATCTCAACTATTTCACAATCCTCGAAATGGACAATGTCTCAAATTTGAAAACTTAAATTGGCCCCTGTTTGATTTTTGCCCATATTCACATCTCTTGTTGTTGATAATTAATTATTGAGTTCTTTACTTTATACCACCAAATCTATTCTTGAAGGGCATGTTGCTGCAGAATACGCACCTCGGGAAAAAAGGGTTAGCGTGCAAGAAAAATTCAAGCGATTGGGTGCGTCCTTGGGGGAAAGAAAAGAGTTGAGATATTGTCACTCAACACTCAACTCCTCCATCTAGGACAACTCCTACTGAAGCCAAGGGGGGTGGTCGCTATGAAAATAAAATTATGAACTTTAAGCTAAGTTAGAGAAAGAAAATTATTCTAAGAGTTTTGAAGACAATTTAATACTGAACCAGGGATTGCAAGTAGAATTTAGATCAACAGCATGAATTTAATGCATCCATATAACACATGAAATTAGTTAATTGGAAAGTGTGATTATTGTAGGTTGTACTAGTGCCAAATGGATTCATATAAGTCTGGAGTGTTGTTGTGGTGTGAAAGTATTGCAATTGTCTCTTTGGTCAGTTTTAATTGATTTATTAGATGTGTGGATTAAGGAGTTGGTTAGTTATTGGTTTTTCTCGAAGGAAATTTAGTTCTTCGAACTGAGCACTTATTGCAACAGTATCAAGTGTCCAATGGGGAAGGGAATATCCTACTTAAAGTAGCCCCCCTAACTCTATGATCTGTCCAACGCGACCTCCCAAGTTCTTTGAAACCAAAATACTCTCGTATTTCCTTATTAATATAGTCACTTAGATCCCTTTCTGATGTGATCAACTGGTCAGACGAACCATAGAGATCCAGGGCATATGGGGAGGATAAGCCTTAGTTAATTTTAACAAATTAAAATGAAGTTTTAACACCTATTTCATTAAATTTGGACATATTAGGAAAAATTTGGACTAAAAAGGTGTTAATTTAGACTTCGAAAGTGTCAATATCAACCTTTCTAAAGTGCAAAATCGGGTTATGAAAGTGGCAATATTGGCTTTCAAAAGTGTGTTTTTCTATTCAAATAGTGTTTTTTTTTACTACTTATGAACCCTAAAATTGCAGTTTTTTTTGTTGAAGCTAATCTATGAGAATAATATACTTGGCGACAACTTGCAATATATTTATTATGAGCTTCCTGATGTCCTCACAACCTTTACACCTCAGCTAGATCAGTGGTCCCCTTAAGCCTATATTGTATTGTAATGCACTCATTACACCTTGCAAATGATTTTTCTTTATAAATTTTAACATCTTGAAAATCTTCTCTCATCACCTTGCTAAAGGAGGATTGTGATACTGGAGGAAAACCAATAGTTTTGATTTCTTCATTTTCCATTTTTCGCAGCAAACAATGGGAAATATTAGATGGCAATAATTTCAAGGTTTTCTTTGTTCCATCTTCACTAATTAATCGTGTAAGTTGTGGATATTTGTCTGAATTCTATTCTACAATGTTATTAATAGTAGCTACCAATGCAACAATGTTTTCCCTAGATTTTTCCAAGCCACTTTTACCATGCACAACTCTCACATCACCATTCAAGAACATGCTTTTATAATTGTAGAAAGTTCTCCTTTTTATCCCATGGCATTTATACCATTCATTTTAATAGACGTATATTGTGTATAATCTCATTGTAAACATGGTTCTTTTTATGTCCTCTCCTTCTTTTGCCACAGGAGCATTTGATCCCATAGAATCTATAACATACTGTATTCTTGAATTTCCATTCATACTATGAAATTTATTCACATTCAACTATCGATTGAAGTGAAATTTTTTATATACAAATATTCGAGCAACAATGTTTTGTGACAATTTTTGAAAGGAATGCACCTTGATCACTTCCAATCCTGTAAGGTACTAAGGTTGAATCTCTTTCAGAAATTTTAGTTCCATCTTGCCGCTTTATGGAATTGTATGGCCTTGTTCCATTACCTTTAACATTTGTATATTCACAATGGAGAATACCTGGAAGGACCATTTTGTAAAGGAAATTCTTCAAAAATATTACAAATGTTGACCATGTCTTCATCTATGTTTTTTTTAGTATAACATCCAAAGGAACATCATTGAGGTCAAGAAAATTGTTTGCAGGCCATCTTACAAGAGAGCCTTCAAATACACTACAATCCTCACAATTGCAAAAGACTTTATGAACTAAAATATCAAACTCACCAACATCTAGTGGCTGGAATTGTACAATGTCTCCTTCAAAAACACTTGACACTATTCCCCGAGAAACATGATGTGGCTTTAAATAACATTGATGTATCAAATTAAATTTCTCTACCACAAACTTGATATTGTGATTTTGGCTTAATACTTTCAAAGTAGTTTCAGATTTATCATTGTTGAAATTGCTTTCAACAGAAAGTAATGCTTCTATATTAAAATCTATGATTCTTTTAATTGGACATACAACAAACCTCCACTGCTTAACACTGGACAGCATGCCATACAAGAAAAAACACTTCATCCACCATAATACCAAAGGAGAAGTCACCCAAAAAAATCCCCCCAACAAAATCAGTCCCACTCACAATTGTTACAAAACCTATGGAAATGCAATCCTTACAGTCTGAACATTTATGTAACAACTTAACTTTTCTCATAACAAAATAATATTTATTCTCAATTGTTATGATATGTTTTACATTCGTCGAAGTAGAAGATGGTATATCATTCACCTCATTCTCTTGAAGAGAAAATCCAATGTGGTTAACGATCTCAGATGGAGGCCATTGAATATAACCACCAACTGCTTCTAACAATATATCTTCACCTTCCGATAGATAGGGAAATTGAAGACCTGCATTTAAAATCTTCGTAATGTTTATAATGATACATCCATCATGAATGTTGATATTATGCAATATTTTGCTTTCAGGAAAAGAGATTCCTTTAGCAAATTTCGATCCTATCAAAAGGAGGTACACACATTGTTGAGAACCAAAATCCATTTCAGAAGCGATTTCTGAAATACAAAATAACAGGATCACATTAAAAATAATATTTATTTGAACAATGAATAATTTTTTCCACTAGTATATATTATCTAATAAGTCAATTCTCTACAGGTTAATATAATTATTGTATCCTATCATTCTCCATAAGACGATAAATGAGAAAGCGTTCCTCACTATGAAGAAAACGTTCAGAGTTCTGGTAACAACAATATCATGTAGATTTACCATGCTATTATTTTTTGATAAGGAATCAATTTTAGAAGGAGCGGAAGATCCTTCCTAATTGGATACAATGTAATTGTTTCTTAGAATAAATCCATGAGAAAAGGAGGTTCCGCTGAATGCTCAAAAGGTAATCTGTTGTTTTCATTGGAAGGCGCTCAAAGCAATGATGGATGAATGAGTGACTAATTCTTTGAGGAAGGATCATTTGTTCCTTCTTAAAAGGGTCCCTTAGACCATAGAGGTTGGAAATATTTATCGAGATAACACATTATTAGTGATATTTAAATATTATACATGAATTTTCTTTACGTATTTGAATTATGATTTCTATTAGGTGGTATCAATAAAGGACGGGGTCCCTTAACCGTCTAATACACATATGTTTGAATGGAGTGTACTAGATTTGAACAATTGATGATTTCAATGAAATCACATATCATCTACTACATTCCTCACCTCCAAAATTAAACCACTCGGGGAAAGAGTGGCCGCTCTTTTGCTGAGAAAATTATTGAAATCCTCACCAAAATCATATACGATCTGTTGAATTCTCAGAACTCCAAAATGGACCTACTCAGTAAAAAGGTGACGACTCTTTCTTCTAACCATCTATTTCCCAAACCCCAAAATGGAAAACCTTGAGAAAGGATCAATCGCTCTTTCTGAGATAAGAATCTTTTCTAAAAGGGTCCATGCATATAAAGATCAACAGTTTCTTTTTTGTCCTGCCCTCGTGCTCTTCACAGGGGTTAACGCTCTTTAAATGATTTTCATCTTCACATAAATCATATATGTTCTTCATAATCACCAAAACTCAACAATTGAACTACTTGGGGATAAAGTGGAATCTATTTCTCCTCAACATATACTTTCACTACCCTAATATAGAACAACTTGAGGAAGGAGCGACCGTTCTTTCTCTGAGAAAATGTATACTTTTCAAGCAAATGGATGAAGCAAATTTCCAATGAGATTTGTTGTTAAAGTGTCAATATCTGCTTTCCGCACCCCTAATAAAGAACCCCTTGAAGAAGAAGCAACTTTTCTTTCTCCTCAACATCCAGTTTCAACACAATAAAATAGATTAGCTTGAGGAAGGAGCGACCAATACTCTTTCTTTGAGAAAATTTCCACTTACCAGTAAATTGTTTGAAGCAAGGTTCCTATGAAATTTGTGGTGAAAGTGACAGTATCTACTTTCCCCGCCACTTAGAAATAACCCCTACAAGAAGGAGCTGACACTCTTTCTTCTCAGCATCTACTTCCAACACCCCAAAATAGAACAACGTGAGGAGAGAGTGGCCACTCTTTCTCTGAGAAAATTTCCACTTGTTAGGAAACTATTTAAGGGAAAAATCCTATGAAATTTGTGCTTAAGGTGCCGATATCTTCTTTCCCTACCCATTAAAAAGATAACCTGGAGAAAGAAGTGGATTCTATTTCCCCTTAGCATATTCTTTTGACTCCCCAAAATAGAGAAACTTAAGGAAAGAGTGGTCACTCTTTCTCTGAAAACA
The DNA here is from genome assembly GCA_027924585.1 of Larix kaempferi. Classification (NCBI taxonomy): domain Eukaryota; kingdom Viridiplantae; phylum Streptophyta; class Pinopsida; order Pinales; family Pinaceae; genus Larix; species Larix kaempferi. The sequence goes on from BSBM01000886.1 coordinate 816,469, forward strand.
TTTCCACTTGTCATCAAAATGTTTGAAGCAAAGTTCCTATGCAAATTGTGTTTAAAGTTTCGATGTCTACTTTTCCATTTTTAAAAAATAACCCCTGAGGGAAGGAGATGAAACTCTTTCTCCTCATCATCTACTTCCAACACCCCAACATAGAACAATTTTATGAAAGAGCATTCTCTCTTTCTTTGAGAAAATTTTTGCTTGCTAGCACACTCTTAGAAGCAAAAATACTATGAGTTTTGTTGTTAAAATATTGATATCTACATTCCCCACCTCAAAATAGAACCCTTGGAGGAATGAGTGGATTCTCTTTCTCCTCAATATCAACTTTCAACACCCCAAAATAGCACACCTTGAGGAAAGAGCGGTCGTCTCTTGCTCTGAGAAAATTTCCACTTACCAACAAACTATTTAAAGAAAAGTTCCTATCAAATTTGTGATTAAGGTACCAATATATACTTTCCTCACCCCTTAAAAAGAATCCCTGTAGAAAGGAGAAGACGCTTTTTCTCCCAATCATATACTTTCATTAGCCCAAAATATAACAACATGAGGAAAGAACGACCTCTCTTTCTTTGAGAAAATTTCCACTTTCCAGTGAACTGTTTCAAGAAAATTTCCTATGGAATTTATGTTTAATGTGTCGATATATACTTTCCCCAACCCTAAAAAAAATGCCTGGAGAAAGGAACGAACACTCTTTCTCCTCACTGTATTCTTTCAAAACCCTAAAATAGAACAACTTGAAGAAAGAGCAGTCGCTCTTTCTCTGAGAACATTTCCACTTTCCAACCAACTATTTGAAGCAAAGTTCCTATGCAAATTGTGTTTAAAGTGCCAATGTCTACTTTTCCCATTTTTAAAAAATCACCCTTGAGGGAAGAAGCAAACACTCTTTCTCCTCAGCATCTACTTCCAACACCCCAACATAGAACAATTTGATGAAAGTGCGTTCTCTCTTTCTCTGAGAAAATTTCTGCTTGCCAGCAAACTCTTTGAAGAAAAATTACTATGAATTTTGTTGTTAAAATGATGATATCTACATTCCCCACCCCGAAATAGAACCCATGGAGGAAGGAGCGGATACTCTTTCTCCTCTATATTTACTTTCAACACCCCAAAATAACACATCTTGAGAAAAGAGCAGTCGCCTCTTGCTCTGAGAAAATTTCCACTTGCCAGTAAAATCTTTAAAGCAAATTTTCTATCAAATTTGTGATTAATGTACAAATATCTACTTTCCTCACCCCTTAAAAATAACCCCCATAGGAAGGAACAGATGCTCTTTCTCCCTAGCATATATTTTCATTAGCCCAAAATAGAACAACATGAGGAAATAGAAGCCTCTCTTTCTCTGAGAAAATTTCCACTTTCCAGCAAACTATTTCAAGCAAAGTTCCTATGAAATTTATGTTTAATGTGTCAATATCTACTTTCCCCACCCCTAAAAAAAATGCCTGGAGAAATGAACGAACGCTCTTTCTCTTAACCGTATTCTTTCAAAACCCCAAAATAGAACAACTTGAAGAAAGAACGATTGCTCTTTCTCTAAGAATATTTCTACTTGCTAGCAATCTATTCGAAGCAATGTTCCTATGAAATTCATGTTTAGAGTGATAATATCTACTTTCCCCACTCCTAAAAAAAATCCTTGGAGGAAGGAGTGGATGATATTTCTCCTCAACATCTACTTCCAACACCCCAAAATAAAACAACATGAGGAAAGAGTGACGTCTCTTTCTATGAAAAAATTTCCACTTGCCAGCAAACTCTTTGAAGCAAAATTTCTATAAATTTTGTTGTTAAAATGTCGATATCTAGTTTCCCAGGGTAACACATGGAACACTCAGATGGTGACACATGGTATATTTGATTTTGAAAATTAGTTTTAAGATTGTATAAACGAATATTAATGGTACCATTTCAATATAAACATATGGATTTAAGTTATACTAGATCCAAATCCTAGGCTCTATCAAGCACCTAGAGGGATCAAATCTCTCGAGGTGCAAACCTCTCCTTGAATAGCTCCTTGAGTGCAATACCCGAGCCACCTAATCCTAAGCTCTAAAGTCTCTAGTTTAAGTCTCATATTTATTTTTTACTTTGTATTATTCTTTTTTGTTTATGGCCGACATAATATTTATTACTTTTTACTTTGTATTATTATTTTTTGTTTACTTTGTATTATTTTGTTACTGGAGAAACACTCAACAAACACTCTAAAGTCTCATATTTAGTTTTTAATTTGTATTAACAGTAAAAAGTAAAGTCTCTAGTTTAAATCTCATATTTATTGTTTACTTTGTATTATTCTTTTTTGTTTATGGATGACATAATATTTACCACCTAATCCTAAGCTCTAAAGTCTCTAGTTTAAGTCTCATATTTACTTTTTACTTTGTATTATTCTTTTTTGTTTATGGCCGACATAATATTTATTACTTTTTACTTTGTATTATTCTTTTTTTGTTTACTTTGTATTATTTTGTTACTTGACAAACACTCGACTAACAAGATCTCCCCCATACTGGGCCGTAGAGCACCTTTCGGCGCAATAAATTTTTGGAATAGGTATCAGGGATCAAATTTGAAGGGATGACCTTAATTTCAGGTTGAAGGGTATATATTCATACCACCCTTCTAGGATGAAGGGATTTTAAAAAGTTACACTTCAATTGAAAATAATAAATTAACTCAGCGTTTCATTAAAAAAATTGATAAATAAAACATTACTAGATATGAGTCATACATTACATATTTCCCTGCATACACTAAAAGAAAGTGAAGTCTATCATGTTTGCAAAGAAAATGGTTTTGAGTGGATACTACTTTCCCAAGCATAGAACTCTATTATTGATGACTAAGTAGTCTTGAAACATCTCATAGGAGACTATCTATTCTCAATGCCATGCCACCCAACTTAATAAGGAACATCTAACAAACTGTTCAACTGAAATTGATCCTATGGACAACTATTTCTCCCTTGTTGGTAAAACTACAACTCCATTAAGATAAACCCTACTCTACTTCAGGAACTTTTCAAGAATGTGGGAAACACAATGGCGTATAGGAGCATAACTTTAAGAAAATTACTTTGTGAGCTATTTTGTGGGATTGTGCTATCAGCTAGAAGGCTAAGCATCTCTACTATCAATTGATTTGATTGGATAACACTAGTGTCGAACAATTTCTGAATTGAGCTTTGATTTTCATTTATACCACCAGTTTGTATTCATGTGATGTCATTTGAATTTCTAAAACAAAATGATGCAGAAATCTTTGCCTATTATATGCATTATTATATGCATTCAGTTATCCATTATTCCATGGCTATATTACTTTACTATTTATGGGAATCGATAACCATAATAAGACGTGGAAAAAATAAATAAAGCACACACACACATAATATTTTCAAAGCAAAACTTGATTCATATTTGGTATACACAAAGCAAAAATTGATTCATATTTGATTCTCAGGGGTTAATGATGCCAGTCCATAGTCAAGTTTAGATAGACAAAGAGATTTGGAATTGATACACATTGTCATTCACCATCATCCTTTTAGTCAAAATGTATCTGCACATAATAGCCTAAAACATCTCAAGGGTTAAAACATATTATTTCTGGAAGTTATCAACAAAGATATTTATAATAAAACATGGAATGATGTCAACCTCTTATGACACACAGGTTCCATAAAATGTAAGCTAGTTTACACAGTTTAGTGTTAAATTTTATGCAAAAGATGTTCATCATGTTTATAAAATAATTAATATATAAATCAGTCATGGTCCTGTATATAAAGTCGCAACGAAAATAAGAATTAACCCTGTCTTAGAGATTTGTTTAGATAAGAGTTTAATAGCCTGGAACATGCATGGACTTTGTAGTAGACCAAGCCTAGGACGGGAACCTGTGTGGAAGCGTGCAACTGGAGTCCGAACCGAGCATGAAACCTGTGTAGGGCTTGAGGTGTGTCGAAAGTAGAAGGGACCGAGCGTAAAACCGATCCCGCTGCGTGGAACTGTTACCCAATATTTGACTGCCACACTATATCTTTCTTGCTATTGCAGGGGAATTGGAACCCAAACCATAAAAAATTCTATCTCGTAACTACTGCTTGGAACTACTGCAAATATTTTGTATGTTAGATAAATATGATGATGGCTAAACAATGACCATGAAAAATTGATGCATCACCCGAATTAAAGACAAAATTCACCTTTATAACACGCTGCCACCAGGAAAAAACAGGATTAATCGTTGTTTGCAGAGGTCGTAGTTCGTATTGGATTAGATCAAAATTAATTTCTGATTTCGATGTCAATGATCTGACTCAGATCGTTTGGGAAATGATTCAACAACATGACATAAGGTTATCAAGCAAGGTGTTAAAGGTACAAGAGATAAAATTTGTTTTTTTGGGAAAAACACTCCATGTGATCATGAGCTAAGTTCAAGTGGGGTAAAAATGGTTAATGAAACCTCTTGTAAAATTTTATAAGAAATCAATGGTTTAGATTCGAGGAGCGATGAGATATGTGGTGGACAGGGAATCTACTAGGGAAAGGTGCATGTTCTGTAACGTTGGAAAATTTTGGCGAAATGACCGTTGGTACTTGCTAAAGTTAGGAAGCAATCTACAGTGGATGAGCGGCAGGATAAAAGATCGATGGTTGATGTTGATTTCTCACTTTCAACTAGCATGGAGAATGAAAAGGGTAAGTGGTAGTGGAATTTTTACCACTTACTGCGTCGCAAGTCGAGGATCATTCCACTGAATGAAAAATTGTAATGGAAAACCACTTCTCATGATCCCGAAACCACCTATACGATATATTATAAAAGGAAAAGGGGTCACGAGGAATATTTTTCACTTTGCGCACGAGGAAGAAGACGTCGTTGGAACATATGGAAGCCTATTCAGAGTTATGCCCTCCAATCATCAGCTTCTAGGTAGGCCACAATATCCCGGGGAAACAACCAATCATTTTGTAAAGATGGAGGTAGAAAATGAAGTTCAAAATAGGGAGTGTAACAAGTTGGAGGAAATTTTTGAAGATAGAGATGGTGATGTTTTTGATAAAGTCCTATCCATTGGTCCCTTCCATGAAATTAAATTAAATATTTTATAAGCACAGGGAATAAATGTAAATGGGGTTCACAGGTTCTATATTTACCATTTTTTCCTACAACAAACCCTAAATTTTCGTGATTTTGTCTCATGGTGTGAAGCAAATTATTCCTAGTCAGAGAGGGTTATTATAGATTTCAGTCACTCAAAATTCCTTTGTCTCATTAATTCCCTGGTCATTAGAGAGTCGTTAGATTTTCCCCAGTTATTTTCCCAAAACCTTGAGGATTTCATGGAAGAAAATATAATTAATTTGTATAGACATTCTACGATGGACATGAAAAAAGCCTTCATGTTGAAAATCCTTAAACCTGACGTTTCAATAGTAAATTTACCCTTCCCTCTGGACATCTCTCTGTTTACTGAAGATTCCTAGTGTGTCCTTTCTTTACTCTATCATTTTTTAGGGTTAGATAATGATAAGCTTGTCCCAGAAACCCTATTAAGCTTGTTGTTTAGATTGAGTTTACACCAGTTTGAGCCTTAGTCTAGTCAATAATTTTTTCTTAAATTTGATGAATTCTTAGCTGAAAATATTCATATTTAGCTAGTGAATTTCCACACAACCAGACATTTTAGGTTTCAATCCTATTTGGTGAGAGTGTTTCTATACTTCAATGAACATAATTTACAGTTGCTTGAAGTGGTTTTCACTTCTGAGATATAAATAATGCTGTCAATTATATGAACCTTGTAATGTCAGAGATATACAGAGTCTTCTTCCAGGAAAACCTACCTAGAGTATTACCATAAATGAAAGATGTGTTATATGTGAAAATCCTCACAACAGATCTAAGAGATGATGTATACCTCACAAGTGTAATTATGATTAAGCAGGAAAATAGAAGAAGAGTGAACAATACAGTATAATGAGCAACATAAAAATATGGTACAGTAGAACTCAGATAGAAGCAATAATACTTCACACACACTAATTAATTAATTACAGTATGGACAAATAAATACTACAAGCATGAGGATTCGAATGCCTAAGGTGGCAATTCAAATTATCCTTCATGGAGTGATCAAAGGATCACTGGAGTGTCATCGAAGCACAACTAGGTGTCCTCATGATCATCAGTGGAGTCATGAATGCACAAGTAGCTGCCAACTGTCAGTCAAACTGAGTCTAACTGAGTGTAGTAGGTGTAACTGAATGTAAATAGCACATGGAGACACTAATTGGATGAAGGAGGCTCAGTGGAGGATGCAGTAGGAGCTTACTAGAGTCAGAACAGGAAGTTTAGTCTCACTGGAGGTCCATCGGAGTGATAAGGTCATTAAACAGTCAGTTAATCCTTAAATCAAGGAAGTAACTGAAGATAACTGAATATAAATGGACTGGTAGGTGAAGAAGGCGCCTTTGTCATGCAGTGGAGAAAAGGAGGGCGCATTAGTCACTGAAAGGGATGAAACTGCAAGGAAAGAAGCTCTCGAGGCTATCTCACTGAGGGCTAGGTGTTGGTGCTGATGACTAGAATGCATGCAAACCCTAATATTTGCATGCATGACTGAAAATGAAAACAATGGAAATGTTGCTAGGACTAGGATGGAGGATAGGAATATCCTAACACCCCCCCTTAATCCATCCCAGGCCCTGGTAAATAGGACCAAAGGTCACCCAATACAATCAAATGAATGATAATAATAAAGAACAGTCCATAAACTGAGGAAATGGGGAAAACCTCATGGGAAAAAACCCCCTCAAAATAAACTATAGGTCGCACACAATAATAAATGCTCCAAACTCAAGCAGGTGTGATGCTTGGTCATATGTGTGGAGGTATCTTCTTTTTGGGAAGAAGTGGATCATGCTCAAAAAGCATGTGTTTGTACTTGCTCTTCAGTTCGAATGTGATGAGAACAAATCCAATAGTATGAGAATGATCCTTGAACCTGTGATTTGAATCAGCTGAGGTAGGATCAAATTTTTGAATTTGAATATAGTCTTTTGTCTTCTCCTTTGAACCACCATGGGTGAGATTATGCCAAAAATAACTATTACATGTTTGCTTGAAATCAAAATCAGATTTAAGACTTAAAAAACAGTTTCTTGAGATCTCCTTTGAACCAGTAGGGGTGAGATCAAAACTATCATATGCATGAGAAATTATCCCAAGCAGTAATTGCTTAGAACCCAATTTAGATACAAGACTTGAATCATGGTTTCTTGAGATCTCCTTTGAACCATGAGAGGTGAGATCAAAACCAGTAATTGCATGAGAATTTATCCCAAGCGAATGGCAATGGCCATAATCTTCAATAACCTTCTAAAAGCATGAATTTATGATCATATAGCAGTATAAAAGAGGAGATAGCTGGAGAGGAGCAAATGCATTACATTCAATAGCTATTTTGACCTCCGAAATAATCATGTGATCATGATGCAAACCAACAGACTCTGGTGCAAGAGAGGATTTAGGACCTTTTGCAATATCTAGAGTGTGAGCTGGCACATAAAGAGAAGAAAGTTTGAGCATGAGTGTAGAATCTGCAAGTTCTTTGTGAACAACTTCAATGTGAGATGATACTTGTTCATTATATGAGAGACCATCAAGAGGAGTGAATGCATCACTTTGTTTGCTTTCGAATGGGTTAGGACCAAGTCCTTCATTCTTTCTGCCACATTTTTCATCTAGGTGAGCCCATAACTCTTTTGGAGTCCCAATATCAATAATGATTAGGAGCAATATGTAATCTGGCATAGTAAGCTTCATTTTTCCAATGTGCATGTCACCTTTATTCAACCAGTCAATCTTCTCTTCGGAAGATTCGAACTCTCTTTCAAAATAGCAATCAAAGAGATCATGGCTCTTCAAATATGATACTATTTTTGGTTTCCAGTCATCATAGTTCAATAGAGAAAGAGGAGTGATTTCTTCTAATTCTGGATACATTGAAGTTGTAGAAGACCTGCAAAAGCAATAGAGAATACTATTGCAAAGATGCAGAAACTGCTGCAACTGCTCCACTCGAAATGTTGGTAATAACCTGCAAAAAAATCTCAAGAATGGAGATAAACAATACTCTCAACATGCTTTGATACCATGTGAAAATCCTCTCAGTAGATCTAAGAGATGATGTATACCTCACAAGAGTAATTATTATTAAGCAGCAAAATAGAAGAAGAGTGAACAATACAGTATAATGAGTAACAGAATAATATGGTATAGTAGAACTCAGATAGAAGCAATAATACTTCACACACACTAATTAATTAATCACAGTATGGAAAAATAAATAGTACAAGCATGAGGATTCGAATGCCTAAGGTGGACATTCGAATTAGCCTTCATGGAGTGATCAAAGGATCACTGGAGTGTCATCGGAGCACAACTAGGTGTCCTCATGCTCATCAGTGGAGTCATCAATGCACAAGTAACTGTCAACTGTTAGTTAAACTGAGTCTAACTGAGTGTAGTAGGTGTAACTGAATGTATGTAGCACATGGAGACACTAACTGGATGAAGGAGGCTCAGTGGAGGATGCAGTAGGAGCTTACTAGAGTCAGAACAGGCAGTTTAGTCTCACTAGAAGTCCATCAGAGTGATAAGGTCAGTAAAGAGTCAGTTAATCCTTAAATCAAGAAAGTAACTGAAGATAATTGAATATAACTGAATATAATTGGATTGGTAGGTGAAGAAGGCGCCTTTGTCATGTAGTGGAGCAAAGGAGGGCACATTAGTCACCGGAAGGGCTGAAACTGCAAGGAAAGAAGCTCTCGAGGCTAGCTCACTAAGGGTTAGGTGCTGGTGCTGATGACTGGAATGCATGCAAACCCTAATATTTGCATGCATGACTGAAAATGCAAACAATGGAAATGCTGCTAGGACTGGGATGGAGGATAGGAATATCCTAACATTATAGTGTAGTCCTAAGAAGAGGGTTGGTGATTGGTTCCTTTTAAAGGAACATACCATTATCAGGGTTTATGGTTTTGTTCTTGAACCTTATATTCTACCTTCCTTAACACCAAGAGTTTTTGCTTTAGAATTCATTAGAAAAAATCTTATTGTGGAGAATGAACATTTCTTAAATTTTAGAAAGGCTTTTGAGGTTAAATTTCCTTTTGAAATTGGCCCCTTCATTGTAAAGAATAAAGCTGCACTCCCAGTGATAGAAGGATTTCTACAAGACATGAATTTCAGGAAGGCTTCAAAGATTAATTATGATCTGCATCATATTATTTCTCAGAGAAGACAACATAATAAGAGCAAAGATTTTTATCATCAAGAAGTGGAGGGATTGGCTTAGACAACCAATCTGATGGAATATCAATCAAGTGCAGAGAGTTCAGAAAGCTTATGATCAAATCCCTTTTCATTGATTAAGTCTTCTACTATGTTAGTACCTACTCCCAGTAAAGCTGAAATTATTGGTAAAAGAAACTTTTTAGAGACAACTCATGTAGAAGTTGAAGACCAAGATGCCACAAAAAGACGTAGACTTGATCAAGGGAAAGAAATGGTGGATTCAGAAGGCAAGAAGACTAAATAAAAATAAAAGGTGCATGGCCCAGCCTTTAGATACTAGAGTACAATTTTTCTGAGGTACAAGAAGATGGTTCCAGTGACAGGCATCATTCTAAATCTGATTTGTATGTTAAATATGGTCTAGATAAAAGGGATTCTTCTGAAAAGGTTCAAAAACTTATTCCTAAAGGTTCAAATAAGACACTTTCATTAATAATAGTCAAAGACCATGCAAAGAATACTCTAAATTTGGCAGTGGCTTCTCAAGAGAAAGTTTCATAGATGAAAATTGACTTGCAGCAGATCATAGTCCTAGATAAAATTCATTTACATAAGCAAACTGGAGAAGTGATTTATACTGACTTGTTAAAGGCCACTCTGAAGGTTTCAAAATTGAAGCCTACAATGGGTAGACTAGAGAACCAATTGAAGCAAGACAAAACTTAAAATAAAGCTTACCAACAACAAATAAAGAAGCTTTAGACTGATCTTGTGTTAATGGATAGTGAACCAGATAAAGGAAAAGACACAAAGAATATTTTAGCTGAGAAAGAAAGTACAATTCAATTGCTCAAGAAGAAATTGAAAATTCTAGCTACTCAGTTAATTCAAGCATCTGAATTAATAGCTTTGGAATAGGAGAAGGATGCTTTATCCCAACAATTGAATGATAGTAATGCAAAGTTGGTAAAATTTGTAGAACAACAAGGTTAATGGGAGAAGAAAAGAGTTTATATCATAGCTCAGATTGATGTTTTGAATGACAATCATATAGGTTTGGAGAAAGAGAATGAGAAAAAGCAATATGAAATAAAAGAGACAGGCCATAAAAGTATGGAAGCAAGCACAGGAGGTATAGTCTAATCCATGTCTCAGGTTAGACTGGAAGAGGAATAAATCAATGTACTTGAAACGGAAAATCAAAGACTAAATGAAGTAATTAAGAAAAAAGAAGAAGAAAGGAAGGGTTCTGAAGATAAAAGTAAAGAATTGCTTGCGAAAAATGAAAATTTACTGACAAGAGTATTAGGGAAGTTACTAGTGCAAGGAGCTAGACATTTAATTTGGGACTTGGTAACTATTGAGGCTACTAAATTAATAACTTCTCTTAACTTTATTAAACATAAGGATACAGTGATAAGTACAATAATGCAGAGGTATGCAGTTATGAAACAGACTTTGGATAAAAGATCAATAGAGATAGCTCAAAATACCATTGATTTTATCAGTACTTCATGAGGAGATGAATTGAAAACATTAGCAATTAAAGATAGAATTACAGTGATAACTTGGGCACGAAGAGTTCTTGGAAAGCATCACCATGTTGAGAGTGTCCAAGTAAAGGCTAATCAAATGTTGCAGCAGGTTAAGTCTTCTAAAGGCTTATTTAAAGATTTATTTCAGAAAGGACTCCCTTCTTTTTGCGATGAAGAAAATAAATTGATCCGTCAGCCTAATTATCACTCTTTATTAGTTCAAGATCGAATGGATCATAAGAAATTCGAAGATATGATCCAACCTTTAACAGGGAATGTAGTGGAATTTGAAATTTTAAATCAATTTGAAATGATAGGTGCCAAATTGTCTCCTATGTCTTTTGTAGACCACATAGAATTAATAGTTTTGGTTAAAGAGATGATTAATTATGAATTCCCCTCTGTGGAGCAATGGAAAACAGTTGAAAAGTTTGGGTGGATAAAGTAAAAATTGCACCAATGAGGACACCTGTCAGTGATAATCAAGCGAAGGTTATGCCAAATCCCACTTCAATGTGGCATCAAATTGTCTTTCAAAATTTTGAGGATTATGAAGACTTAGTTTTGTGACAGATGTAATAAGTAGTAACAAGATTCCTATTTTCAAGCAAATAGTTAAGCTATCAGTTAGATATCATCTCAATGAGATTTTTGATGTATAAATACACACTTTTGAAATGTAATTGGGGTTGGAACCCATGAGAGTGAGACCTGTTTGACCGAGCAATTTCAAGATTAATAAAAAAATTGAAGAGTTATGCAAAGACTTTTATGAGCAGAGATTTTCATGTTATTATTTTGCAGTATGTATTTCCTTTCCTTATGTGACTTTTATTCCTTTTATCTATTTCCATTGTGTTTTATTTCCATGTTTGAATGAGATTATGTTGAGTCAGAACTCATATTGATATGCTCTAGTTCACAGGATTCAAGTATTCAAAAAACCTTCTTCTAAAGTTAATGTTGGATTCATAAAAGAACACATACAACAAAATAAGTTAATATTGGATTCATAAAAGAACACATACAACAAAATAGTGCAAATTGATCATGTTAAAGTTACACACTATATATATATATATATATATTCATCCAATAAATTTCATAAGGGTTGTCAGTCGAACCATACAGTTAGATAAATCAGTTAAACTGTCATTTATCCCAATTATACAAAATGAATGGAATACCCTTTGCAAAATAGGTCAGTATGATATTATCCTTCCATTATTCTACTATCCCTCCAAAAGTACAACCCTTACAAAAGACCTGCCTATACAAAATGAACAAAAGGGCCTTTGCAAAATAGGAGAAATCCCTCCCCTAAACTAATAGAAAACGAAAAACTAAAATCATAGAAGTTAAACTAATAGAAAACAAAAAAATAAAAGTTATCATGTAAATATAAAGAGAGCATGGTGGGTGGGCCATGTGGTTCCCTCAGTCAATCTCCATTTATTTTTCCCCTATGGGAGGCCTATCACCTAGAGGGGACTTCCCATAACCTACTGAAGTCACTAGGCTCCTCTCAACGTCACGTTGAGATCAAGTGGTTGCATCGTGTTCGAGAAGGAGCCTTCACATCCATTCAATCAGTTCTTCATTATTATTTTCGAACTTGCATTCGATGGTGTCCTCGATTCTCTTCTCCATGTATTCCAAATCCTCTTTGTCATATTTCCCCTCCACCTTCTCCTAAATATCTACTATCTTCTTTTCCAACTGCTCCACTCTTTGGATATATAAATCACTGTCGCTAGTCCTTCCAACAGGGCCAGGACTGCTACCTTCCGCCATTATATAATAAGGAGATAGGCCTGAAGAACTGTTGTAACAAATCTTCATGTACATAACCTAGTCGCCACTAAGCGGAGCACTGGTCAGAATCTGGTGCTTTCCCTTGTTTGAACCTTCAACATCCAGACGATGAGGATGACCAGTGGAGGGAGAAGCCATCGAAGACATAGCTAAGTTAGAAATCATTTTCGGCAAGCACCAAGGAACATGGGGAGGTCCAATTTAAAGGAGTGAAAATAAACAAAAAAACCTGAACACAGATAGGAAGAAATCCCCACAACTGTCAAAAATAGATATCAAAGTACTAGAAAAAGGGTTATATGACATTACGAGTCTGAGACCTTACCCTGACCGACCTTTGAATTGACTCATGGGACAGATTGACTGCTAGGGTTCGCCGATATAATCAAGGGTAGGGTCCCATTTTATTTTGAAGGGCTATGAGATATTGAGCCCTTCAATGCTAACATGTAAAAATAATTCATTCTTTTCATTTGAAAATGTAATAGTACATCAAAATTTCATTATCGCTTTTACAAATTTCTTAATATAGTGACAATATTTGCATTCTTCCTCTCTATAAAATTTAATAAGTAATGTTATATTAATATGGGCTAGTTAAATAACCCAAGAATCCATATAGAATAAATTTAAAAAACAGAAAGACAAAAAAGCTAATAATATGAAGAAATCACTTGTTTTATCAATTATACCAATTCTAGACATTATTTGTAGATGGGCTTGTAGAAGATATAATGTAACATGGGAAAAAGTCGATGAAGAAGAGGGAGATATGACCATAAGAGATAAGAGAAGTCTAAACATGATCATGTTAAAACATATGGAGAATTTGTTGACATGGTACTAGAGAGATTTGCGCAAAAAGATCCAGAAAGGCCTTTCAAAGAACTAGCTCAATTGAAGCAAGTGGGAACTCCTGTTGATTATATGATGGAATTTCAAAAAAATTCAGTCAAGGTGGATGATATATCTATGGGAATGTTAGTATTGTTGTTCACTAAAGGTTTGGTTGAACCCTTAAAAGGTTTGGTCAAAGCCCACAATCCCACTACATTAAAAGATGCAATGAGATTGACTAGAGATCTCCAAAATGTGCTTCCTATAACAAGATTTCCTCCGAAGCTTAACTTCAAATTTGAAAATAAACCTTGGCAAAGAGATGCATATGATAAGAAGCCTTGGCAAAGAGATTCATTTGAAAAGAATAAGAAATAAGGACTAAACAAGGATGAACTTCGAAGAAAAAAATTGTGCTTCACATGCTTTCAACCATGGACACTGGGGCATAAATGTATGAAGGAAAAATCTCAATACATAGAAGTATTTTCTAATAATGATGAGTATGGTTGGGGTATGGATGAAGAAGGACATATTTCAGATGAAGAGGAGGCATATGATACAATAGTTTAAGAAGAAAGAAAAGAAGAAAATCATCCTTCAACGGACAAAGCAAGAATGGCAGTACTTTCAACAGTGCCTCGTTATCACACTATTCAATGCAAGGGTGTGGTACTAGGACAAAGAGATTCAGTTTTGGTAGATGGAGGAGCCACCCATAACTTAATTGATGCATAAATAGTGGAGAGAAGGAAGATACCTATTGAACCATTCGATGGCTTCACAGTTGTCATTCTCGGTCACAACACAATGCAGTGCAAAACATGGGTTCCCAAGCTACAAGTCACCTTAGGTAACTATACTTTTGTTGATAGTTTTTGTTTGGTTGATATTGCTGATAATAATGTGGTTTTGGGAGTGCAATGGCTGTACTCTATAGGGGAGCATATAGTAAACTATCAAATTCCAGAGATGAAATTTCAAGATTCAAAAGGTGTACTAAGGGTTTTGAGAGGGCAGCACACTTACCCAAATCAAGTAGTGACTTGCAATAGTATGAGATCTATATTGAGGCATGGGGACATAGAATGGGTTGTTGAATGTCATATCACATATCCCAAGCCAAACATAAAGGTTGTTGAACACCCAAAAGAGATAGAAAAACTATTTCAAAAGTATGAAAATGTTTTTAGAGATCTTCCACATGGTAGACCACCTGATAGGGGGGTTGAGAACAACTTAGTTTTAGAAAAGGGTACTTAACCCATTCAAATTCCACCTTATAGACATCCCAAGAAATTCATATATGAGATTGATATGGCCATCCAAGAAATCTTAGAGCTGGGACTCATTAGACCAAGATCTAGCCCTTATGCTTCTTCAATAGTGTTGGTAAAGAAAAAAGATGGAACCTTGAGGATGTGTATAAACTTTAGAGCCTTGAACAAGAAGACAATCAAGAATAGATATCCTATTCCTAGGATTGATGAGCTCATGGATGAACTATTTGGGGCCAAATATTTTCCCAATATTGACCTTAGATCAGGTTATCATCAAATTTGAATGAAGGAAGAAGATGTGCAAAATACTGTTTTTCAATGTCATTATGGTCACTTTGAGTTTCTTATTATGCCACTTGGATTAACTAATGCTCCAGCCACATTTCAAGCATGCATGAATAGAATATTTTGCAAGCAGCTTAGAAGGTTTGTCTTGGTTTTCTTTGATGATATTCTCATTTGCAATAAAACTTGGGAAGAGCATTTGCAACATCTAGAGATTGTGTTGAAAAATTTGCAAGAACAGTCCTTGTTTGCTAAGATGTCTAAATGTGAATCTAGGATGAAGGAACTATTGTATATTGGGCACATTATTGAGAAAGAAGGAGTGAAAGTACACATGGAAAAAATCAGGGCTATCTTAGAATGGCCATCACCAAAAAAGCATCACAGAATTGAGAGGATTCATTTGAATATGCACCTATTATAGAAAGTTTGTGAAAGGGTTCTCCAAGTTTACTTCTCGACTCACTGATTTGACTAAGAAGGATGCTTTCAAGTGGGATGAACAGACTAAAAAGGCCTTCAAAAAAATGAAAGAGGTAATGAGTAGTGGTCCCATACTTGCATTACCTGATTTTTCTAAGCCTTTTGTTGTTGAATGTGATGCTTCAGGTGGAGGAATATGGGTTTTCCTAAAGCAAGGGCACCACCCTATAACCTTTGAGAGCAGAAAGTTGCAGCCTCATGAAAAGCATTACTCCATTTGTGACAAAGAAATGTATGTCCTCACCCAAAAGGATCTAAACGAAAGGAAACAAAAGTGGGTAGGAAAGATTCAAGCTTATGATTTTTATATTGAATATGTGAAATGAAATAATAACATTGTAGTAGATGCATTATCTCGAAGTCCTTCTTTTTCTCTCATGGACATTGCCAAAGATTGGAAAAACATGCGACTAGTTCAATATGCCAAAGAAAAATTTTCTTGTGATGTATTAGATGGAATAAAAGGGGATGATAAATACAAGATTTTGAATGGGATGATATATTATAAGGGAATAATTTATTTGGTTCAAGACTCAAAACTTGAGTACACAATTTTTCAAGAAGCACATGATTCCCCACTAGCTGTCCATCCAGGGATCTTCAAAACTTATAAGAAATTGAGGGAAAGATTTTTTTGGAAGGGACTAAAGGAAGATGTTCAGAAATATGTGAATGAATGTAAGGTATGTCAGCAAAACAAATCAGAACTTACATGCCCTACTGGCCTATTGCAACCATTGCCCATTTCGGAGCAAAAATGGGACAGTATCTCAATAGACTTCATCATCGGTTTGCCCAAATATTTGGGTAAGGATTGCATATATGTGGTGGTGGATAGGTTGACAAAATTTGCTCGTTTCTTTGATGTTACATCATCTTTAAGTGCTGCACAAGTGGATGATATTTTTTTTTAAGGAAATCTTCAGATTGCGTGGGCTCCCCAAGAGCATTGTAAGTGATAGAGATAGTAGATTCATAGGTGTTTTTTGGAAATAAATTTTTAGATTGGTGGGAACTCAATTGACTCCAAGTACAAGCTATCATCCACAAACTAATGGACAAACAGAGAGGGTGAATCAATGGTTGGAAGGGTACCTAAGAAATTATGTGGGAGAGCAGCAAAAAGCATGGGAAAAATGGCTACACTTGGGTGATTTTTGCTACAACACCACTATAGGGATGTTTCCTTTCAAATCTTTATATGGTTATGATGCACTTAACTTTTTTGAAATTATATTTGGTGATAGTAGAGCCCCAAAAGCTAAATATTGGGTGGAAGAGAGCTAAGAAATTTTAAAGCTTTTGAAAGACAATTCGTAGGTTGCTGAAAATCAACAAAAACAATATGCAGATAGACATAGAGAAGAAAGGACCTTTCAAGTTAATGATTTAGTATATTTGAGGTTGCAGCCATATAAACAAACATCTCTCAAAAAGAATGGAGCAAAAAAACTAAAACCAAGATACTATGGCCCATACAAGGTAGTTCGAAAGATTGGGGAGGTAGCATATGAATTATAACTTCCGGAAGGGAGTAAAATCCATAATGTATTTCATGTTTCTAGTCTCAAGAAATCTCTTGGTCAACAAAATGTCACTTCAGAAATACTTCCTCCTTTGGAAGATGAAGGTCATCTCACACTTGTTCCAGAAAGATTTTGAAGACAAGGGAAAGGAGATTGAGAAGCAGAACTATCAAAGAATACTTATTACAATGGAACGATCTACCAAGTGAAGATACCTATTGGGTGGGGAGGACTGTAATGTCCCCATTCAAATAATTGCATAGCAGGACAATTCCATCAATCCTACTAGTTCCCTAGGTTGGATGGATACATTTGGAATTTTAATAAGGGAAATAATAAATGATGTTTAGAAATTAGAATGGAATAAATATTTAATAATGGACCTAATTAAATAAATAAAGAGAAAATTGAAGTGGCAATGGAGAATGGAGACACATGGAGATTATGGGGCCCACACAAGCTAGAATTTATGTGCCAGATGGCATCCTCCTCTTGCAATTTTTAATCCATGGGACGCTTAATGTTCTTGGAGGAGTCAGAAGGATAATACACTTGGCCATATGCATCATAGGTCGAATTTGGAAGGAAATGTAACTTACATGGGAGAGAAAGAGTCAAATGGAAGCTTCTTGGACACTTGGGTTAGATTCCCTAACATCTATGACATCTATGACACCAATGATGAAGATGTTATGACATTTATGACATATTGCAGACCTGGAGGATCAAATCTAATTATCATGACATATCAGGCATAAATATAGCATCCAATAAGGCACTCATGTGAGTTGGGGAAGCTCAATGGGTCCCTACTCGAATTGGGGGAAGATGGAAGGATAGGGAAGGGAGGACACATGGCAAATCTTGAGCACACACTTTAATTTGAATTGGATTGAGTTTGTGGATGGATTGGTAACCTTATAAGGCTAAGGATGTTTATAAAATACAATGATCAACCAAGAGAAGGGTTTTCTGATCATTTGAGAAATTTGCATTTGTGAAGAGAGAGAGCTAGTGGATGACTAGTTTCTTGCCTTAGCGAATTTCGAGGGTGAAAGATTCCCATCCAAGTTGGTGTTTGGAGATTCCATTCAGGTCTTTCATGGCTCTTTAATGGAGTATTTATTTTTAGTGTAATCTATAGAGCATCTCATGGTTTATTCTAGTGCAACTCACTCACTCAACCATTTCCAGTTTTCATTGCATATTCTTGCTTTTTGAGGGAGGGTGCTTTTGGTCAGCTATTGTACTCTTTGGGAGAGATTCTCATGATCCATTTATGATTGTAATAAGATTAATATAATATATTATTCATCATCATAAAATATCAGGTTGAAATACCAAGTGGTTGTATGTAAAAGTGTTTACTAATGAGCAAACAATGACCATTTCCCCACTATATTGATGTATGCCATTGTAATGCTGATGATTTTGAATGAAGAATGTTTCTTTGATATATTTACAATGAATGGAGTGCCATTGATGATTATTACAAGTTTCATATCCAACACTTAAGCATTTGAATTCATCTTACTCAATTTATTTGCATTTGGAGAAGATTTGGTGCCATTTCCCCAAGGGTCGAACTAGTGATTTTGTAGTTGTTTGGGAGAGGGTTATAACAGGATTTATAAACTGAATAATGATGCACATGAGACCTTAATAATTTTCCTTAAACATCCTCTGCCTTTGTTCATAATTTCGAGTGGTTTTGGGAGCATTTCAAAAGCCATTTTCAGCATTTACCCCGGGGGAATTGGAACCCCAATTTGCTAGTGAAAACTCCTACCTTGGCCAGAATATTAAACAAGTTTGCAGAAGTATTTGGAGGGTCATAAATCATCCCTGAAAATCACATTCAAGTGTTAATATCATTCATATACCTTCTCAAAATATTTGGGAGAATTTGGGTCAATTTGGAGACCTAGACATAGGGAAAAAAGTGAAAATTTGGTCATTTTAATAAAATTTCTTAAAAGGGACATTACAATGGCCCTATTCCTAGTTTGGATAAACAAAACAAAGGCAGAAGGTAATTTTTTATCTACAAGAATAATAAGACCAGTATCATTTTTCTTGTAATTTTTACTATAGTTATTTAGTTTTTCATTATAGGTTTTTAATTCAACAATAAAAGACTCAATTCTATCAAAATATTTAGGATATAGATCATGAATATTTTTCTCAAGATAATAAGTTGAAACATCATCAGTTAGAGAAAATAAGGAAGTTAATGTTTTCCATACCTCAATCGGGCTATATTTAGCCTCAATATGTACCTATAAACTATCTAAAATAGTTTGACCAACAAGTAATCTTGCTTGATCACACTGATATTCCCGTATAGCTAATTATTTAGCATCAGTAGGTTTATTACGTTCACAATTAGCTAAGTGGTAGATATTCTTACTCCCAAGAATATTAATCGTATTTCTCTTCCAATCACGATAGTTAGTACCATTTAACTCAAGAATTGAAGCTACCTATGAACTCATGATGGTTAAAAAAGAAACTAAACTAAACTCTAATGCAAAAAAGGCAAGAACTAATGACTAGAAGAAATAATGAATAAAACTGAAATTTCTCACCTATGGAAAAAACTTGCAGTACCAAACTAATAGGTTCGCCAACCATCTATAAAAAACAATGAAAAGAATTGACCAATGGTCATATATGTACAGTCCTTTGTTGTTACCAACCCGTTGGATGAATTTTATGTCCTGAGGCCAACGAGGAGAGATAACCAACTCAAATTGCTTAAAGCAACTCCTTGAATGTTTACATTAGCTACCTCTCGCAGGAACAAATGCCCTGTTGCCTTATGAGTTTGCTCTCAAAAGAGAGTCTCACAATCTAGAGATCTGAATTCCCAAAATGCAATTAAAATCCTAACATGAAATCTAACTTAATCAATGATGCGATTTTAAAATAGCTGAGAACAAGAAATCTAGCAGCTCCTAAATTTTCTAGAAATTTCAGGAATTTTAGTAGCACCTAAATTTTCTGGAAATTTCAGGAAATTTAGTAGCTCCTAAATTTTCTAGAAATTTCATAAATGAAATGAAAATGTAATTCTAATTCTAAAACTAAATTAGGTCTACTTTATCCTATGAAACCTATCCTGCATGAGCTTGATTGATATATGCATCTGATGTATAAAAGGAATAATTATATTACTGTTTAAATCAAAACAAGTTCAACTATGATTTATATATTCGTAACCTTTAAACTTTGTTTTATTCCATTAATTCTAATTTTGTCGTGCAAAATTGTTTACATTTTCAAATTATCATAACATTTAAAAAATATGAATAATAGAAGGTAATCCTTTTGAACATTATCATGGTTTATTATTTAATGAAATTGATTTCAAAATAATGGTGAAAGAACATTATAAGAATCACTTTAACTAAGTGTAAGATTTATTTTGTGTACATATTTGTGATTCCAAGGTTCCTTATTATAGAGTTTTAATTCATATCCACTTTGATGTAATTTGAAATATAAATTAGAATAATGAGGTCCAAAAGTTCTATTCATACTTTAATTAAAGTATATTTCACATTTCTAAAATAATGAATTAAAAGTTATGAATATAATCAAAAAGTAATATTTTCACCCAATATAAGAAAGTAGATATTTAAGTTATTAGTTGTTATTATATATCATTCATAATGATAAAGAAATAGACATCAATGATAAATAATAAAACAACTTGAACCAAGAAGATAAAAAGGAATGAAAATACTCCATGCTACAAAATAATCTTCCCATGCACTTTGAATAACGAGTCATCCAAAATGAGAACTGAGGATATGCAAATGTTGTTCAACCACCAGAAAATTGAGAGACCCACACAACGAAGATCATTCAAATGACCAAATCCTTAAAGGCGTGAAAAACCAAGACAAAGAACAAGCATCCAAAGAGTGAAAGATCAAGGAATGAAAGCCATGAGACCACCTTCAGATCAAGCAAGATAAAAGAAAATTAAAAGTTAAGTATTTACAAAATTCTAATGGGGGCCACTTTATTTGAAAAATCAATGGGAGTTGTTGGGGTGCCAACAAGTGACAACATGCTATCCGAACTAGTTATCTCTGAAAAATAAATATAAATCTGAAAAGATGTAAGGGTAATAAAAATAAAATCATTTTCCAATGTCATTTTTTTAATCACATAACTTGATCTTGCCATTGGCTTATATAGATAAAGATTGAACTCATAACTTTCAAAATCAATCAAACTATCTCAACCATTATCCAAAAGCTTATAAAGATAAATGATTATTCTACAAATGCAGGAATAAAATTTTCCAAGGAATCAGTTTCTCTTAACCAAAACAAGTCATAGAACACATAGTATATAGATGTGACCTCAATACCACAGGACAATCCTTTTAACCTCATTTAGATGCCTGTATGGACCATCCACTAGATATAGATAAGCATGAAATAATATTTATTTATTTTTGACAAAGACATTAACTGAAGACTACTACCCCAACTTGGTGACCAGATAATTGTAACATCATTCACTAGAACTGGAAAAAAATGAAAAGGTCGGCTCGTGATGAGACCTCTTGTTCTTCAGTTAATCCCTTAGATTTTAGTAACGTTATGTTATGGTTAATCCCAACGGAGATCACTTAGTGGATGGGGAAGCAGATCCAAATGGCCCACTAAAGAGAAAAGGATGGCGTAAAAAGTCTAAAGATAACTTACGATTCTTGACTTACTTCAATCTAGGGAAAATGATTCCTTTGAAAGTAAACTCATCTACATTATAGCATGATTTTGAAAGATAAAGATCCTAGAGACTAGTCAGGTAACTCAATCAATTCATCAATATGGTCCATAATAAAATTTTCAAAGCCAAGGCTAATCTCGCTATGGTTAAAATCTTGACAAAAGAAAAGTGTCTTTATAATAATGTCCCTTTAAAATAAAAGGATTTTGATCAAATATTTAATAGAAGTACATGGTTTTAACCACCATATGCTAAAATTAATTTACCCCCCCTTTTCAGAAAACAAGCAAACCATTCAAAATCAAATCATAGCAAACTTGCAAAAATAAAACCAATTAAAGCAAGAAATCTGAAAAGGGATATATATAACTACAAAAATAAAAACTTATCCTTGAATAAATTAACATCTCACATGGGAAAAATGAGACGGCTATATCACAAATGAAATGAAAAGAGAGAATTAGTCTTTACAAGATGAAAAATGTGTCTCTTTTTAATTATAATTTGCGACATAAGGATTTCTTAAAAAATAAGCAAGATGTTTTAATAAGTTAGGCCTTCTTATTAATAAGCAAAAATAAAACAAACCAAAATATAGAAATTTAAACTAAACCTTAATTACATATGCAGTTACAACTCAAAAGATTTTGGTATTGATGTGTAACATTCTTTGTTTTCTTAAAATTTCTTGCTTATGATCATAAAAATGTACAAAACATTTTCCCAATTAAGTCGAAAAATTAAAATATATATGACTTAAAAAGAAAATTTTAAACAAATATAATTATAAGCAAGAGGGTAACAGGTAAAGAAAACATCCTTGAATGTATCGATAAGTTTCACCTCTTGAAATTGGCATCATTTTCATAACTGCAATTAATCAAAATAAACAAAACAAGAAAGGGTAAAAATCAATAAACACTAATCTAAACCTAAGCCTAACTATGTACAAAAGAAATCAATTGTAATGAAAATTAAGTAAAGTGGAATATCCAGTGGAAACATCAAAGCAATTGTAATCCTGCAAAAATTACAAGATTTCGAACGAGCAACCAAAAATGATATGTCAATAAGAGAAAACTAAAAATAAATCTATCATCCTTACCATTTGAAATTCTATTTACATGTAATGATAAGACAAATTTACCCACTTCAGAAATTCTTTTAAGATAAGAATATTCAAGCCATTCTGCAATCCTGTCATGGAAATCAGAATGCAAACTATGGCCTAACAACAACAAATCCATATGTGGCAAATATATGTTAGGAGAATAAACTTGAAGAATCAAATTACTAGCGCTAGTCACACTAATAACTGGAAGAATTGGTTTCAAACACAAAGAAGGATCATGAGATGATGTAATAGGTGAGTGAATCGGTACTGGACTAATATCGAAAGAGGTAATCTCGTTAAAAGGTGCAACAGATAAAGGTGAACCAATTGAAAGTGATGCAAGTTTTTGGTGATCACAAGTTATAGGAAACTTTGCGACAAAGATTCTATTATCACCAATAAAATTGGATCCGTCATATCAGTGATTCTTATGAGAACAAACCATTTTAGTTTCCACAAAAATTGGTGTGTTGATCTCATAAAAAATTGGTTGAGTATAACTATCTTGCGATGAACCCTCTTTAAAAGATTGTATCGGATGGCGATCTAATAATGAAACATGTTCTAATCCCTCAACTTCATGCTTAACAAGTGAATCATCAATGTTAGATATCTCATAAAAATGTAATTTTGAAGGCATAAAGTTAGGGAAATTGAATGGAATCTTATGCATATCAAAATCAGAAAATAAATCAGGATAAATCGAAAAGTAAGAATTAGAAGTGAGGAAATTAAAAGAGTCTCTCAACTTAGAAAGATCATTGTCATTTAAATTTCCAAACGATTTCTCTTTTATTACTTGGTCATTTTCAATACAATTTGGTGATGTTTTGAGATCAAGATCAATTGAAAATCCTTCATGCAAATCAAACCTTTTATTAGCATTCTCTTGAAAAAGAACAATCTCTTTTCCTGAACAACATCTAGTCGAGCAATTAAGATTCATGTCATCTTCTCCAACCCAGTCTATTGAAGTATCAGAACACATAAAATTATTATTGACATATTTTTGTTCATTGATAATGGAATCGAAAGAAGAATTAGTACAACAATCAGAAAATGATGAACATATAGTTTTCTTTATAATTAATTCATCTTGATCTATTTTCATATTAATAGAATCAAAATATTGTTGTTCATTAAGATAATCAACTTCCCTATCTGTACAAATAAATTCATGATGTATATGTTCTTCCCCGTTCGATTCCTTAATATGTATAGGTTCAATATTTTGGATAAAAGAAGTATTCCTTTCTCTTCTGAGAGGTAATGATGCAGAGTAATAATTGGGAGGATAAAACATCTCTTCTACTTCAATCTTTTCACCTTGGGGTTGGGTAGAACTTATAGTCATATCTGAATCAATGATAGAGGAGGAAGTTTCTTGAAGGGTTGGTAAATAATCTGTTGAAACATGCTTTTGACAAACGTCTTTATTTTGTTGAATAAGAGGAATATGAGAGTTTAAAATAAAATTTAAAAGGTCATATTCAGAATGTAAATCAGCAATATGGAATTTGCAAAGAATATGAGAAAGTCTTACTGAAAATTCTTCTGAAGACTCACCTTTCTTCCTTCGAAGAGCCCACAATTCACTGCATAGTTTATTAGAATCATAATCCTTGAAAGTATCTAAAAATTCAAGTACGAATTAAAACCATGTGAAAAACGAAATTAGGTAGAAATGTTTCCAACCGACATTTGATTTGTCCTTTGAGAGTAAGGGCAAATAACCTGCATGTAGCACTAAGATCAACAATTTTATGTTTGTTACATTTGGATAAAAACTTCTTGAGGTGTTTTCTTGCAGATATATCACGTTCACCATCAAATTCAAGTTTTGACAAGAGGTTAACTGTCTCATTGGGAATATTAGCTAATGTAAAATTAAAAACTGATTCCCAAACAGGAATTTGGGCATGAGCCATGAATGATAAACAATCAAGATAAATTTCCTCTTAAAATGGCTAGCTTTTCGTCTAACTAACCCTTAAGCATATATCTGACGACTAAATGAATAAAATAATGAAATTGAAATACTAGAGCTAGAGGCTAAATGGTTATTAAAATAATCGAAAAATAAAACCACTTGTTTTACCTCGTCCCTCCTTCTAGCACCATTTGTTGGCCAGATTTTCTGTCCTGGGGCCAACAATGAGAGATAACCCACTCAGATTGCTTAAAGCATCTCCTTGAATGTTTGCATTAGCTACCTCTCACAAGAACAAAGGCCCTGTTTCCTTATGAGTTTGCTCTCAAAAGAGAGTCTCACAATCTAGAGATCTGAATTCCCAAAATGAAATTAAAATCCTAACATGCAATCTAACTTAATCTATGATGTGATTTTAAAATAGCTGAAAACAGGAAATTTCAGGAATTTTAGTAGCTCGTAAATTGTCTGGAAATTTCGGGAATTTTAGTAGCTCCTAAATTTTCTGGAAATTTCGGAAATGAAATGAAAACGTAATTCTAATTCTAAAACTAAATTAGGTCTAATTTATCCTATGAAACATATCATGCAGGAGCTTGATTGATATATGCATCCAATGTATAAAAGGAATAATTATATTACTCTTTAATTAGACAAATCAAATAAACAGTAATATATTGAAGCACATTAATATTACAGAGTTAAATAACCATATTCAATTCTGCACATAATATTTACACATCAGCTTTGCTAATCATTTCAAATAATTAAATGTGAAAACTTAAAAAAAATGAAGTAATCAAATTTAATTAATTCTCAACACATATAGAAAAATCTTACATAATGTTGAATGCTTGAAATGACTGCAACAATCCTCTTTGGTTTTTTATTTACTTCTTCACAAAAGTTA
The DNA here is from genome assembly GCA_027924585.1 of Larix kaempferi. NCBI lineage: Eukaryota > Viridiplantae > Streptophyta > Pinopsida > Pinales > Pinaceae > Larix > Larix kaempferi. The sequence goes on from BSBM01000886.1 coordinate 842,266, forward strand.
CAAAATTTCATCAAATCCCCAAAAGATGATCCTAGAAGAAGAACCTCCACATTTCCTTGCTCATAATAAAGAAATTACAAAGAGATATCACCATATCTAAAAGAAATTCCTCCAGCATGATCTTGAAGAACTCATTCCCTTGTCAACAAAAACATTACAAGAAAAATATAGAGATGGAAAGAATCAAAATTATCCCATTCTCAAGAGACCCTCTCCCCTAGAAGTCGAATTATCTCCATTTAAATAGAGATAATGGATCATAGCAAACTCCAGAAAAATGGATTTTTCAGCTGGACAGAACAGAAAATTCTGGAACATTTGGGCTCAAACAGACCCGGATATCTCACAGCTCATGCATTTGTTTTGAAAAGAGCCAGCTATATAAGGTAAATCAGCCCATTTGTGAAGTGGGTTTTCAACCGTTTGAGATAATTCCTTACGGTTTTTCCAAAACAACTCACAAAAAAATACATCTCGTGCAGGTGCGCGATTCTCCATTTTCATCCTCTGGTTAGTTTGATGAACTAGCAAGCTCAAAGCAGGATGAACATGGATCTGAAATATTTCAAAAATTCATGGTATTTTTCATAAATATCTCTGTACAATTCATGAGCACAACAAACAAGTGATTAGGGATTACTTTATTATTTTGCATCTCACTCAAAAATATAATCAAAACAAGTTCAACTATGATTTATATATTCGTAACCTTTAAACTTTGTTTTATTCCATTAATTCTCATTTTGTCGTGAAAAATTGGTTACATTTTCAAATTATCATATTATCATAACCTTTAAAAAATATGAATAATAGAAGGTAAGCCTTTTGGACATTATCATGGTTTATTATTTAATGAAATCAAATTCAAAATAATGATGAAAGAACATTATAAGAATCACTTTTACTATGTGTAAAATTGATTTTGTGTACATATTTGTGATTCCAAGGTTCCTTATTATAGAGTTTTAATTCATATCACGGGGGCTTCACTTAATGACTGCCTACCATAGCACGTTCATTCGTGGCATATGAAACAATACCCCTAATTTCAGTAAATATTGGAAAATACCTCTCAAAATCATTTTTTTTAACCCCCTCCTAATATGCCTTCCCAATCTAAAAAAAAAAAAAAAAGATTTTCCCTATATATTGTATGTATCCATTTTTTCATTTACATTTAAAAAAAAAAAACTCTTTCTACCTACTATATTTGCATGATACCATGGGCTTGATTAAACCTCCCAATGCTTGTAATAGGCATGAGTGGTTGGCTATTCAAGCCCCCGAGGCCTATCGAGGGCCTATAACAGGCCCTGGAGGCTTAGAGACTCACAAGGCACCCTAGGGGCTTGGATACCTTCATGGTATACAAACAAGTGAATATGGGATAAGTAAAACACAATAATTTAGATATGTCTCAGATGTGGACCTCTACAACTCCAAGACACTAAATATCATCCCAGAAATTTCTAAAGCTCTTAAATCCTTCATTGGAATCCAAGAAGGAAGGGAAGAGTAGGGACAGTCGATCTAGCAGAGCCATATGATCTTTGGTGAGTGCACCCAATTAGTTAATATGCTTTCTACAAAATCGCTAGAGTTCATGAGAATGCATCCCTTGCATACTGAGGACACATGAATGGGGTGGGGATATCCTCTGCATTTAACTATTGACTGAGAATGCCAAGGGAATATCACTTTGTGGTGGATTAGCAAAACACAAAATGGTAATGCCCCCTTGTCAATTAAATGGATTAGCTACAGTATTCTCCAAATATGTACTTTGAAATAGTAGAATAATGTTGAGAATTTATTTGGATGTACTAAAAGCAGAAAGAAATTGCAGTAAAAGAAACACTTCTTATGATCCATTGATGATTGCCAACAAAAGATAGGAAAAATAAAATGTAACCCTGCAACTTTATTGTATTAGAAAATATGAGCATGCATGGTATTTGTTTCCTGATTTTCATGTATGCATGAAAAATACTAGAAATAGATCAACACAAAAGACTAAGGCATTTTACTATGTACGACCCTTCTTGTTGAGAAATCACTTATGGAAAGCAATTTCAATCTTGCATATATGGTATGTGGTCAAATATAAAATAATTTTTGGAAGGAAATGATTATGGAACATTTTAGAATGACCAATAACATCCATGTAAAACTCCTATAGTAACTCAAGGTCAAAGTACAAACTAGAACAGGTGATGAAACTTCTTTTGTTACGCCACTCATCTTTCCACTGTTAGTTCCCTACTAAAGAGCATTGGCACTTTGGAATCAATTTTATTAGAAGTATGATGCTACCATAAAATATGATTTTCCAAAATGACTGGACATCTCCCACTAGAAGCAAAAAATCAGTGGATTTAACATGGGAATGAAATGCCAGTCTCTCTAGTGATCGAAAGTGTTGCAGAAAACTAGGAAAAGAAAACTAGCACTTTGAAAAAGAAAAGCATGTTAAACAATTCAAATACAAAATTGAATTTAACTAAAATTAAGAATTCCAACTCCACCCTCCCAAAATGATCTCTAAATGAAATACCAAGCTAAGTGTCTCTCAAATGTGATAGAGTAATAATAATTTTAACTGCTATAATAAATGAAAAGAAGGCCCTAGAGCTAAAGAATCCAGTAGCATGAGGTTCACATATATGCAACACAATTATTGTATACAAGATAAACCTAAGTTTCATACCTAGTTATAAGGTGGCATTAGCAAACTAATGAGCATTAGAGAAGTCATCGTGGAATCAAGAGTATGAATCCCAAAGGAAGAAATCAATTCTAACCAATAACATAAAATCAGACCCTCAATAAACACAGAAGAGTAGTATAACTGATCCTATTTTTCAAAATTTTCCCACATCTAGAAAGCAAAGTGTAGTAAAGCCAAAGATAAACCAAAGAGTGACAACTGTGGCAACAATTTTTTAGATATTTGTGATTTTGCATTTGGGAAAAAAAAAGGTATATAAATTGACCTATAATCACAAGCATTCTATGTGAAAGTAGCAATGGAGAAGGGACTGAACCAGCTTCAAGTTTTCAGAGACTCAATTTTGGTCATTAACTGGATGAAAAACCTTGTACAAGTTCAGAATATAGCCTTACTACCTCTGGTAGATCAAATTAAGGAGATATCACTTCACTTTCACACGATTACTTTCACTTGTGTACCGACAAATGAACACTATTGCTAATACATTATCTAAACAACTCTCACACTAATTGTGGGATAATTCTTTCTGGTGGAGTCTCATGAGGGCATCACTATTGAAACCAGATAGGATATCTAGCTGCCATAGACTAATTTCAAGCAGAATATCTGAAAGTCATAGTATAGATGATAGATCTCTTTTGTCATGATGATAATAGAATTCCAAATTGTGATTTACTCTTGGATTACTATAATATGTCATAATGGATAATTGCACTTTTGTGATGATCTGTTTTGTAACCAAAACTTATTTGGAGAGCTCCATATATGTACTTTCTGAAGTTCTGGAAAAATGCCTCCATGAAGGATCTCTATACTTGTATATTTAACGTGCCTAGAGCACATAAACAAAGTGTTTTTATACTAGAATATAAAATGCTTTTTTTTCCTTCGAAAAAATATCACAAGCATTCTCTTAAGAAATTAGCAATAACAAATAAACCAATCTAGTCAATACAAACATGCAGTGAAAACACATAGTGAAAGTAATGAATGAGAGAGAAATCAACTCCCAAGAAACCTGGTGTACCATTGCATTACCCTAACAATAGAATTTTTATAATAAGTTTGTGACAAATTTGGATATTGTAGATCAATATAGATTGTAGATTTTCCTAGAACAACTTTCACCACATGAGGGTGGATAAAAATACTAAATATCCAATATACAATAGACTAAATCCTATGTGTCACCACCAGTGCAGTAGAAATCCGGATTTGCAACTCCAGTCTTAGAAAATCTCAGCGAAGGATATTCGCAAATAGGAAACTCATGTAGCAATGAAATTTACAAATCAGATCTTGCAAGTTCTAATGGATAGACAACCTCAGTGGCCAAACCAAAAACACATCAAACTATATTAATGAGCCAATGCCCACACAAGTAGGGCCTACCCTCTCATAGAGAAAAAGTAATGGGATTTTACATTCACCCTTCCCCTCAAGCTGCTTTGTTGGATGCTTTTGGAGAAGTTTATTTGGAGACATCCCCAGGTGGCTAGGAGTTCTATAATCAAAATCATAATTAAATGGACCGTGCTGACTAAAATTTCCTTGTGGACCTCCCAACCTAGGGTGTGAATATGAGTTCCTATTAAGAATGGAGTTACATCGGAACCCTAAGCTTCTAGGTAAAAATCAAAATCAAAACTTACACTACATGGAAACTAAAACATAACCGTTGTCTTCATGAAGGAAGCCAACCTGCTAAGTTTATCATGTTCACCTCATGGAAAATACCAAAAGGGCATAATGTAAATGATTTTCTACAATTCAAAACTTGAAGCTTTCATAGACAAAAAGACCCAATAAATAAACAAGGAGAAGTTGTATCAGATTTCAAAACAAGTTACCATTTTAGTTCTTTCTAAGCAAACCCAAGTAACAAAAATATATAATAAAACCCACAACCAATCAAAAATTGATACGATGTTCGATGTATTGATTGGAAGTGATAGTCTAAAGACGACAACCTTTTAACATAGTGAAAAAAAAGGGCATTCAACAGTCCCAAAAATTTACTTCTAGCGATGAAATTTCTCGATTTAACTGATCTAATTCGGCTTGTTTTATGTACTTTCCATTGATATCCGAATGACGAGGAGGTGTCCTGGGTTGTGGTTCTCCCCTCCTAGATGTTGAATCCACTTCCAGATGGCCGCCAACCGACTACATTCTCTCTTAAAGCACGTCTATATGGACCCCTCTATCATAGACAACGACCCAATGAAAATATCCTTCATGGGGGCCCTAAAACTTTTATCATGCATTCTCGTCCGACAACAATGATATTGGTGTTGCATGAATCTTTGTTTCTATTTTAATGCCAAAACCGTACATAAAATTATTGGTTTTCCAAGGTGTCCATGGAGGGTCCAGATAAAATTAAAAACACTGTACACAATAGGCCCCTACAAGGATGGAAGGGCTCCCCAGACAAGTGGGGTGGGACTGCCTATCACACATTCCTCCAGTTGGGTTTGCTGGTTTTCACTATACATCAATATTACCCTCTAGTTGCCCATTCTTTCTTTGTTCCATCATCCCCTACTGCTTATATCTTTCACCAAATTTGTCTCTTTCAGCATGAGAGGGGGTCAGTTTCGAATCACTGAGATCCTTTATGGTATCATCTTTATTTTCACACTTATCATCACTAGTAATGTTTACATCATCCTCTTCACTGCTTCCAGAACTACGTTCACTCTCACTATCACTGCAGCTTCCACTCCCACTTCCAGTTGGGCTTCTACTCTTTCTTTTGCTTCTACTTCTACTCTAACTCCGAGCATTGTCACTTCCAGTGTCACTATTTCCACTGTCACTTCTACTCTCATTGGAACTACTGGAACTGCTTCCATCACAATTAATTGCCTTCTTCTGATTGGCAGTCACATTTGGGGACTCATGCAAATTGTCATCTATTTCATCAACAATGTTTAAGTCTGAATCTCGTTTTCGGGTTGAGTGCATATGCTTCTCATAAGCTGGTCCTCCAGATTTGTCTGATAATGGTGGCATGTCCACCAATGGAGAGACACTCGGTTGGCATTCAGGAGAGCTGCAAACCAAATTTAAAAACCCACTAAATTCCATAAAGCTTATATATTTCCAAAATATATCAATTAAATGTAAATCAAAGGAAGTGTGTCATTTAAAGAACTGTCTAACTCTACTTATCAGTAAATTGAAGGGATTTTCTTTTTGGATTTGGGGTTGAGTGCATCTACTGCTCATAAGTTGGTCCTCCAGCTTTGTCTGACAATGGTGGCACATGTCCACCAATGGAGAGACACTGGGTTGGCATTTAGGAGAGCTGCAAACCAAATTCAAAAGCCCACTAAATGCCATAAAGCTTATATATTTCCAAAATATATCAATCAAATGTAAATCAAAGGAAGTGTGTCATTTAAAGAACTGTCTAATTCTACTTATCAGTAAATTGAATGGATTTTCTTTTTGGATAGCATGCTTCCAGTCAACATGAGTGCACAAGCATGTGCACTTGTGAAAGCAATCCCTTGGCTGAACTGCCACAACTAGGGAGTATCTATTCTACCAAATTCACTCCCCAACTTCTATAGCAAGTACTAGTGCACAACAAACACAAGGGAAAGCTAGAGTGTGTCCTAGGTGAGAATTGAACTCTGGTAACATTGCCAACCAGGAAAATATTTTTAAGTTTTAGACAACCTACAACTTGACAAATATTAAAAGACTATAAAGAGGGGCCCAAATTCCTGAAATGAATATATTACTCTATTCATTGTGCACACAATATCATGAAAAACATCTATATCACATAAAAATCAGAGATACAGAATGAAGAAAAGTGAAAAGTAGTTGAATGAGAAGGAAATGTAGAAATTAATAGGTCAATGCAATAATCAAATAATTTTGGACATGAAAAACTATAAATTGAGAAGAGAGGTTCCTCAGAGAGTGTTATAAATTAAGAATAAAGATCTCTAATTATGGTTTGGAGAAAATAAGTTCTGTGCTCAAAATGGAATCTTTGAGATCACAAGTTGGGTTATTTTTCCAAAATTATTTATACACTATTACAGTCAAAGTTGTTAAAATTTAATATGCTAGGACAGAAAATAGTAGCATTACATTCCATTTCACAATAATAGCATATACAAGATCACTGAAGAAACAACAAGCACAACATAAACACAAGAGACACAAATTTATCCTGGGAAACCCTCATGGGGTATAAAACCCAGTAAAGCTTCCTCAATATAGATGACCAACAATATACAAAGATGCAAACCAAATACATGATCTTCTCCTCCACCATAGCAGACCTCTCCTCCACAAGTGCGCCTCTCTCAAGTGAGTGAGTGTATCAAATAAGCAACACACCTCCTCTATTTATACACTACACTGACATATATTTTACACAGGTACATGTAGGCTCGTATTTAACAATTAGGTTAAATACCCTATTATAACTGACTGGGCCGACCCCCACATGGTGGGTCTAATAACCCTAGTTACCACAACCAATTCGGACGAATAAACATCTCCGGATTCATAGTATAATCACATCGGAGGTATGGAACATCTCCGGAATAAATAATATACAAATATAATATTCTTAGAAGTTACAATATTCAACACTCCCCCTTAACGAGAAGGATATTATAACAACATCCACAGGAGCAACGAGTCATACATCATACATGATACATCTATAAATCATTGGAAGCTTTCTCAACATCATTAGTAACTTAAGCAGTTACTAGAACATCAACATCATCATCATCATCATCACACGATCATCAGCATCTTCATCACATGATCATCAGCATTTTCATCACACGATCATCAGCATCGTCATCACACGATCATCAGCATCATCATCACACGATCATAAGCATCGTCATCACACGACCGTCATCAACATCATCATCAAACGATCATCAACATCGTCATCACACGATTATCAGCATCGTCATCACACGATCATCAGCATCGTCATCCCATTATCAGCATCGTCATCACACGATCATCAACATCGACATCACACAATCAGCATCGTCATCACACGATCATCAGCATCGTCATCACATGATCAACATCGTCATCACATGATCATCAGCATCGAAATCACACGATCAGCATCGTCATCACATGATCATCAGCATCCTCATCACACGATTATCAGCATCGTCATCACACGATCATATTACAGGATGATCAATCCTTCTCTCTTTAGGACATAGGTCCATGGATGATACAATCTAGATCAAGTTCCAGGATGATCAATCCTTATCTCTTTAAGACAAGTCTCATGTCTAGGGACGATCTAATCCCAACCACAGTGCCAGTCCTTTTTCATACTGGATGTGACCTAGATCAGATCTAGGATTTACTGCCACAGAGCCAGTCATCTTTCATACTGGATGTGTCACATCTATAGAGCCAACCCTGTTTCATGCTGGATGTATCACATCTACAGAGCCAGCCCTGTTTCATGCTGGATGTATCACATCTACAGAGCCAGCCCTGTTTCATGCTGGATGTATCATATATACAGAGCCAGCCCTGTTTCATGCTGGATGTATCACATCTACAGAGCCAGCCCTATTTCATGCTGGATGTATCACATCTACAGAGCCAGCCCTGTTTCATGCTGGATGTATCACATCTACAGAGCCAGCCCTGTTTCATGCTGGATGTAACCTAGAACAATTCTAGGATTTGTCACGTACATTTTGAACCAAGGTCCAGGGACGATCCAGTCCTATCATGTACCTTTTGAACCGAAGTCCAGGGACGATCCAGTCCTATCATGTGTTAAGTTTAAACCAAATAGACAAGCAAGATCACTGAAAGAAACATAATCACAAGATAGACACACAATATACCCTGGGAAACCCTCATGGGGTAGAAAACCCAGCAAAGCTTTCCTCAATAAGATGATCAACCAAAATACAAGATGTGCTCCTTCCTTCTTTGTCTCCTTAGCAGATCTCCCAGACAAGTGCGCACTCTTCCACAAGTGAGTGAATGATATAATGAGGAGTTCACCTCTCTTATTTATACTGACTCCTAATTGACTGAAAGACCTGATGGGGCCGACCTCTCCTGGAGAAGTCTAATAACCCCAAAAATATATCCACAGGGCCGACCCCTACATAGTGGGTCTAATAACCCTAGTTAATACAAACCCTCGGAGGAATAAACATCTCCGGATACATAATAGGGTTACCTTGGAGGGATGAAACATCTCCGGAATAATAAAGTACAAATATAATATTCTTTGAAGTTACAATTTTCAACACTCCCCCTTAACGAGAAGGATATTATAACAGCATCTGCAGGAGCAAGGAGTCACTATACATGATACATCTATAAATCATCGGAAGCTTTCTTCAATTTGTCTTCATCAGTAACTCAAATAGTTACTGGTACATCAATGTCAATATCAACATCAACATCACGATCATCAGCATCGTCATCACAAGATCATCAGCATCGTCATCACACGATTAGCAGCATCGTCATCACACGATCAACAGCATCGTCATCACATGATCATCAGCATCGTCATCACATGATTAGCAGTATCGTCATCACACGATCAGCAGCATGATCATCATACGATCAGCAGCATCGTCATCACACGATCAACAGCATCGTCATCACGCGATCATCAGCACCATCATCACACGATCATCAACATCGTCATCACATGATCAACAGCATCGTCATCACACGATCAACAACATCGTCAACTCACGATCAGCAGCATCGTCACCACACGATCAGCAGTATCGTCATCACATGATAAGCAATACAAGTATCCTACCGATACAAGTAACCACATCATCAATACAAGTATCCTACTGATACAAGTAACCACATCATTAATACGAGTATCCTACCAATACAAGTAACCACATCATCAATACAAGTATCCTACCGATACAAGTAACCACATCATCAATACAAGTATCCTACCGATACAAGTAACCACATCATCAATACAAGTATCCTACCGATACAAGTAACCACATCATCAATACAAGTATCCTACCGATACAGGTAACCACATCAAGTATACTTCTGATACAAGTAACCACATCATCAATAAAATCACTTTCTCGGAGACCATTCGTCTACGGATCAATTCAGGGACCGGAGTCCGGGGATGATACAATCCCCATCACGTACATTTTGAACTAGTAGTTCCGAGATGATGCAATCCCCATCACGTACATTTTGAACTAGTAGTTACGGGATGATGCAATCCCCATCACGTACATTTTGAACTAATAGTTCCAGGATGATGCAATCCCCATCACGTACATTTTGAACTAATAGTTCCGGGATGATGCAATCCCCATCACGTACATTTTGAACTAATAGTTCTGGGATGATGCAATCCCCATCACATACATTTTGAACTAGTAGTTTCGGGATGATGCAATCCCCATCACTTTATTCTCGGAGACCTCACGTCTACGGCTCTCTTTAGGGCTGAAAATCCAGGGATGATTCAATCCCCTCAACTGTCCACTAAGGACTTCATTCTCGGAGACCTCACGTCTACGGCTCTCTTTAGGACTGAAAGTCCAGGGATGATCCAATCTCCTCAACTGTCCACTAAGGACTTCATTCTCGGAGACCTCACGTCTACGGCTCTCTTTAGGACTGAAAGTCCAGGGATGATCCAATCCCCTCAACTGTCCACTAAGGACTTCATTCTCGGAGACCTCACGTCTACGGCTCTCTTTAGGACTGAAAGTGCAGGGATGATCCAATCCCCTTCTGTATTCTCATCTATACAGGTACAAATATCAAGAGCATGTATCACATTTAGCATGTATTCTCACTAATACATCTAATCATCAAAACATGTATACATCACAACTAGCATGTATTCTTACTAATACATCTAACATCAAAACATGTATACATCACAACTAGCATGTATTCTTACTAATACATCTAACATCAAAACATGTATACATCACACCAAAACATGTATACATCTATCATGTATTGTCACTAATACATATAATATCAAAACATGTATACATCACACCAAAACATGTATACATCTAGCATGTATTCTTACAAATACATCTAGCATCAAAACATTTATCCGTAAAAATAAAAGATATATAAGAGTTCGAAATCTAAATAATTTTAAGTAGCTAAGTGCAACAAAACAAAAAATTGCTATCAAATACTATACTACTCCCCCTTTCGAGGAGGGTCCTTCTGGACTATACCAAGCATGTCTCGGAAGTGTTCAAACTTTACTCGAGACAAAGGTTTAGTCAGGATATCGGCAATCTGATCCTCAGTGCTTATGTACTCGAGCTTGATGGCTCCTTTCTGCACCATGTCTCGTATATAGAAGTAGCGGATCTCAATGTGTTTTGACTTATCATGGAACATAGGATTTTCAGTCATCTTAATGCAACTTTGATTATCACACATAATCACAGTAGGATCCATTTCTAAGTCAAAAATTCCAGATAAGAGTTTTCGAAGCCACACTGCTTCACAGCTGGCAGAGCAAGCTGCTATATATTCTGCTTCAGCAGTACTGAGGGCCACACTAGATTGTTTCTTGTTGAACCAGGAGATCATGGCAGATCCAAGGCCATAACATCCGCCTGAAGTACTTTTTCTGTCTGAGACACTACCTGCCCAATCAGAATCTGAGTAACCATGTAACTTGAGTTCATTACCTCCAAGATAGTATAGACCAAAGTCCACTGTACCTTTTAAGTACCTCATTATATGCTTTGCAGCTATAAGGTGAACCTTTCGAGGTTCTACTAGATACTGACTTAGGGTATTTACAGCAAAGCATATATCCGGCCTAGTATTTTTCAAATACATCAATGATCCAATGATTTGTCTATATAGGGTTATGTCCACTAGTTCTGATGAATCATTAACTAAAAGTTTCAGGTTGGAGTCCATGGGAGTGGCCATGTCTTTACACCCCAACATATCAAATCTTTTGAGAATCTCCACAGTATACTTACCTTGATTTAGAAAGATTCCTCTTGGCTCTTGCCACACTTCTAGGCCTAAGAAGTAGTGCATTAATCCAAGATCTTTCATTTCGAATTCTGAAGAATGCTTCTTCTTGCTTTCAATGATTTGATTTTCATTTCCAGTTAGAAATAGATCATCTACATATAACAACAATATAACAGGTTCATCATTCATCACTTTAAGATAAAGATTGGGGTCAGCTTTACTTTTGGTAAAGTCCATGCTTGTTAAGAAACTGTCAATCCTTTCATACCAATCCCTGGGGGCTTGCTTCAATCCATATAATGCCTTTTTCAGTTTGCATACATGGGTCCTTCCGTCTTTGACCTCAAAACCTTGAGGTTGTTCTATGTATACTTCTTCAATTACACCATTCAGAAAAGCTGTCTTAACATCCATTTGATGCAATTTCCATTTCATCATGGATGCAAGTGCCATGATAGTTCTAATTGAAGTATACCTAGCAATAGGTGCAAATGTTTCTTCATAGTCAATTCCCTCTTTTCGAGAGAATCCTCTAGCTACAAACCTTGCCTTGTATTTTTCAATGCTACCATCCGCAGCATGTTTTATTTTGAAAATCTATTTGGAAGAAACCACACTTTTATCTCTTGGTTTGGGGACTATATCCCAAACATCATTTTTCATTATCGACTGATATTCTTCTGTCATTGCTTCTACCCATTCTTTCTTTTGAGCTGCTTCTTCATAGCTAGTAGGCAGTTGATCCACAAGATCACACATCAAGGCCATATAGTTGGACACTAGCTTTGGTTTCTTTCTTTCTCTAATGGAGCCTTCAGGAGCACCATATTTTTCATCCCCTTGGATAATATCTCTAGCCCATGCTGGCCTTCTTTTCTTTGATAAATATGAGATAGGAGGTTCTTGTGGTTCCAACATGTCATGATCCTCTGATGGATTATCTTCAGGAAAGTGAATAGCCTCTGAGTTTCTAGAAGAAGGATCTTCTTCATAGATTTCTTCAAGTTGGCATTTTCTTGATTTCTTGAGAGCTGCTTCTTCATCAAAAGTTACATCTCTACTGATTTCTATATGATGAAAGCCTGGTATGTAAATTTTGAAAGCTTTGGATGATTCATAGTAGCCAACAAATATTCCTTTCTTACCAGAAGGATCCAACTTGGTTCTCTTTTCCTTTGGAATGTGGATGTACACAGGACACCCAAATATTTTAAGATGGCTTACCTCGGGCTTCTTTCCAGAAAACACTTCTTCTGGAGTTTTGAAATCAAGAGCACTATGAGATAATCTGTTTTGAACATATACTGTTGTTCTGGCTGCTTCAGCCCACATATACATGGGAAGATCCTGGTCATGTATCATAGTCTTCACAGCTTCCATGATGGTTCTAGTTTTCCTTTCTGCAACCCCATTTTGTCGGGGATTGTAGGGAGTGGTTAGTTCTCTCTTGATTCCAGCTTCTTTACAGAATTCTTCAAACTCTTTTGAAGTATATTCTCCACCATTGTCTGTTCTGAGAATCTTGATTTTCTTTTCTAAGAGATTTTCTATTAGAGCCTTGAACTCTTTGAACTTTCCAAAAACTTCATTCTTACCCTTTAGAAAGTATATCCAAGTTTTCCTTGAATGATCATCAATGAATGAAAGATAGTATTCAAATCCACTTAGAGAGGTGGTGGGCATTGGGCCACATACATCTGAGTGTATTAACTCCAAGATACCCTTAGTCTTTGTTTCACTCTTTGGAAAGGGGTTCTTGACATTCTTGCCTTTCTTACATCCTTTACATGAGCCATCATGATCAACCTTTAAATCTGGTAGTCCTATGACCACCTTGCTTACATAAGGTAAGTCTTTGTAGTTCATGTGAGCTAGTCTTCTATGCCATAGCTCACTAGGGCTAGAGGTTTCATGAACAAGAGCAGCTTCCGGATGACCCTTGAGTTTATATAAACCTCCTTCCTCTTCACCAATAACAATTGCATCCTTAATGGATTTTCCTTTGGACCACATTAACACTTGTCCATCAATGAATGCAACTCTGTAGCCTTTCTTGTCTAAGGCTGAGATTGAAAGCAAATTCTTCTTCAATCCTGGAACATATAAAACTTCCTTCATCTTCATGGGAGTTCCAGAATCGAGTTTGTAGTTTGCTTCACCAATTCCCTTAATGGGATATTGATAGTCATCTCCTAGAGATACCTTTTGGGAAGAAGTCTTTTCTTCAAGATTTGAGAGAGTCCTTTTATGTCCTGTCATGTGCTTTGAAGCACCACTGTCAATAAGCCATGTACCTTCTCCAGGGGTTATGGATCCAGAGAGTGCGGAGAAGAGAACATATTCTTCTGCATCTTCTTCTGTCTTTCTTCTTGTCCTTCTTTTGAAGAAGGTCCTTTCTTCTTCTTCCTCTTCATCTCTAGGCCTTTTATTGTGAGACCTTTCTTCCTCTACTTCTTCTTCTTCACTATCATCTTCTGCAAGATGTGCTTGGTGTCTTTTGTAGTAAGTACCCTTTTTCTTTTGTAGAGGGCAATCTTTAGCAATGTGTCCTAATTTGTGGCAAGAATAGCACTGGAAAGAAGAGTAGTCCCTTCTTTGAGTAGATCCTCTTTTCTTATGAAATCTGTGAGGAGGATGAGACTCCTTGTGACTACCCTTCTTGGAGTAGGATTGACTCCTTCTTCTTTTGGTGTGGGTAGCCAGGGCTTGGTCATCTTCTTTGACCAAGGCTTCTCTATTTGCAACCCTAGCCTCCTCTTGTACACAATCCTCCCAAACTACATCAAACTTCATACTTTCTTTTCTGGCACACATAGTTTGAATGAATGACTCCCAAGGTCTAGTGAGACCATTTAGAGCTGTCATCACAAGTTCATCTTCATCAAGAGTATCACCAATGGCATCTAGTTGCTCTTTGATTAGAGAGACTCTTGAGAAGTAGTCTTGAATGGATTCTCCTTTGTGCATCTTGGTACTCTTCAACTGAGTCCTTAGATTCATCTTCCTATTGATGTTCTTTCCTTCATACATTCTTCCTAGGGCATCATACATTTCCTTTGGAGTCTTCTTGGAAGCCACTTGGCGAATCAAGTGGTCTTTAATAGAATCAGCTATGATTCTCTTTTCCCTAATCAAATCCTTCCTGTGTTTTTCTTTGGCTTCATCTTCTTCTGGTTCTGCAACTTCCTCCTTGATATAATGAGCAAGATCATTCTCCTCAAGAATGAGACCAATTCTGTATTTCCATGCCCGGAAATTTTCTATGCCTTCTAGCTTGTCTTCAAGCTTAGTGTTTGGAGCCATCTTCTCTTGGGGGAGTCCAAGAGACAGAGTAGACTTACCTGGGAAGTTACTTTTCACTTTTCCGGAATCTGGAACAGAATTTTATCGCACTTTTGGTAGAATTAGGGTTTGACTTTCCCAGAGTTCTACCCAACCAAAAAGTTCGATCTATAGCTCAAAAGAATGCTCTTGAGAAGGGCTATCCAGCCATGTAATCAGAATTCAAAAATTACAACTTTTTTCTGAAACCAAAATCTGACGTATCGCACTTTTGGTATAATTAGGGTTTGGATTTCCCGGAGTTCTACCCAACCAAAAAGTTCGATCTATAGCTCAAAAGAAAGGTATTGAAAATAGCTATCCAGCCATGCAACCAAAAATCAATAATACCAACTTTGGGATGAAACCCTAACTTCACCAAAGAGAGAGAAAGAGGTATTCTTACCTTGTGAAAGATGTCCTATTCATTCTAGCTCTGATACCATGTTAAGTTTAAACCAAATAGACAAGCAAGATCACTGAAAGAAACATAATCACAAGATAGACACACAATATACCCTGGGAAACCCTCATGGGGTAGAAAACCCAGCAAAGCTTTCCTCAATAAGATGATCAACCAAAATACAAGATGTGCTCCTTCCTTCTTTGTCTCCTTAGCAGATCTCCCAGACAAGTGCGCACTCTTCCACAAGTGAGTGAATGATATAATGAGGAGTTCACCTCTCTTATTTATACTGACTCCCAACTGACTAAAAGACCTGATGGGGCCGACCTCTCCTGGAGAAGTTTAATAACCCCAAAAATATAACCACAGGGCCGACCCCTACATAGTGGGTCTAATAACCCTAGTTAATACAAACCCTCGGAGGAATAAACATCTCCGGATACATAATAGGGTTACCTTGGAGGGATGAAACATCTCCGGAATAATAAAGTACAAATATAATATTCTTTGAAGTTACAATATTCAACATCATGTACCTTTTGAACTGAAGTCCAGGGATGATCCAATCCTATCATGTACCTTTTGAACCGAAGTCCAGGGACGATCCAGTCCTATCATGTACCTTTTGAACCGAAGTCTAGGGACGATCCAGTCCTATCATTCAATTCTCGGAGACCTCATGTCTACGGCTCAATTCAAAGGACTAAAGTCCGAGGATGATCCAATCCCCTTACCTGTTCATTCAGGATTTAGTTCTCGGAGACATCATGTCTACGACTCAATTCAAAGGACTAAAGTCTGAGGACGATCCAATCCCCTTACCTATTCATTCAGGATTTAGTTCTCGGAGACATATGTCTACGGCTCTCTTTAGGACTGAAGTTCAGGGATGATCCAATCCCCTCAAGTACACCAAGGACTTCATTCTCGAAGACATACGTCTACGGCTTTCTTTAGGAATAAAGTCCAGGGATGATCCAATCCCCTCAAGTCCACCAAGGACTTCATTCTCGAAGACATACGTCTAGGGCTCTTTTTAGGACTGAAGTCCAGGGATGATCCAATCCCCTCAAGTCCACCAAGGACTTCATTCTCGAAGACATACATCTACGACTCTCTTTAGTACTGAAGTCCAGGGATGATCCAATCCCCTCAAGTGCACCAAGGACTTCATTCTCAAAGACATACGTCTACGGCTCTCTTTAGGACTAAAGTCGAGGGATGATCCAATCCCCTCAAGTGCACCAAGGACTTCATTCTCAAAGACATACGTCTACGGCTCTCTTTAGGACTGAAGTCCAGGGATGATCCAATCCCCACATCACTATAGGTACAGGTATCTTCATCCATACAAGTACAAACATATATCAATACATCAAGGCATCATGTAACCTCATCATCAAAACATGTATAACAAAACATGTATCCTCATCATCAAAACATGTATCCTCATCATCAAAACATGTATATCAAAACATGTATCAACAAAACATGTATATCAAAACATGTATCCTCACTAATACATCTATCATCAAAAGCATGTATTCTCACTAATACATTTATCATCAAAAGCATGTATACATCTATCATCTAAAGCATGTATACATCTATCATCAAAAGCATGTATTCTCACTAATACATCTATCATCAAAAGTAAAAATATAAGGGTCCTAAAAAATAATTCTAAGCAACTAAGTGCAGTAAAAGGTAACCTCATCATCGATGAGACAGACTTGTTATCAGATACTATGCTACTCCCCCTTTCGAGGAGAGTTCTTTTGAACTATACCAAGCTTGTCTCGAAAGTATTCAAACTTCACTCGAGACAGAGGTTTAGTCAAGATATCAGCAATCTGATCCTCAGTGCTTATATATACGAGCTTGATAGCTCCTCTTTGCACCATATCTCGTATATAGAAGTATCGGATCTCTATGTGTTTTGACTTATCGTGGAACACAGGATTTTCAGTCATCTTAATGCAGCTTTGATTGTCACACATAATCACAGTGGGATCCATTTCTAAGTCAAACACTCCATATAATAGCTTCTGAAGCCACACTGCTTCACAGCTGGCAGAGCAGACAGCCATATATTCTGCTTCAGCAGTACTGAGAGCCACACTAGATTGTTTCTTGCTGAACCATGAGATCATGGCAGATTCAAGACTATAACATCCACCTGATGTACTCTTTCTGTCTGAGACACTTCCTACCCAATCAGAATCTGAGTAACCATGTAAACGGAGTTCATGACCTCCAAGATAATATAGACCAAAAATCTAATGTACCTTTTAGGTACCTCACTACATGCTTTGTAGCTATTAAGTGAACCTTTCTAGGTTCTACTAGATACTGACTTAGGGTATTTACAGCAAAGCATATATCTGGCCTAGTATTTGTTAAATACATCAATGACCCAATGATTTGTCTATATAGGGTTAGGTCCACTAAATACGATGAGTCATTAACTAATAACTTCAAGTTGGAGTCCATGGGAGTGGCCATGGCTTTACACTCCAACATATCAAATCTTTTTAGAAACTTCACAGCATACTTATCTTGATTTAAAAGATTCCTTTTGGATCATGCCATACTTCTAGACCTAAATAGTAGTGCATTAATCTGAGATCTTTCATTTTCATTTCTGCAGCCATTTTCATGACCTGTTTCTCATTCCTTGTCAGAAAGAGATCATCGTCATACAATAATGGTATGATAGGTTCATCATACACAACCTTAAGGTAAAGGTTAGGAAGAACTTTACTTCTTGGTAAAGCCCAAGCTTTGTCATGAATCTTTCAATTGTCCATTATTCACACTCTGCATTGAGTGATCTTCTGCATATCTAACTGTGCCATCTCTCGTCAGATGGGTCTACTAATATGAGCCTCAAAATCATTCGAACTCTGCGGTGAGTTCCTTCTTGCATCCATGTCATATGTGTATAGAAGCCATATTCAACCTTGTAGCAAAGGTTGAGATCCACATCACCCATGATGATCATTAAGCTCATCAATTGACTACCGATCCTGGTTACCCATACAGAACTTGATTCACACTTCTTTAATTACATCATTAAGAGAATGGTCTTATCTAGTCCCTTGGAGCAAAACATCTCATCATGATTCTCTTCCTCTTTCTAAGAGAATCTCTTAACCACAAGCTTTCTATAGTGTGTTTGATTTGTAAATCTTTTGTTGAACATCCATCGCTTGTTCAGAGTTCATCATTCATCATGATCTTTCCTACAAATCAAAATTAAGTACATGATTAGTAATACTTCATAATCATCAAATCATATTGACATGATAACCTATTATGCATATAGATATCATTTACATAGTTATGCAACTATTTTGACCAATACTTTGGCACAACACTTTCCCATATCTTGTATGCATACAGTGGCTATCTAGATGCCTTCCATCTCTACCAAAACATACTATCGAGAGTGTGCACAGCTCTCAGCATGTCAACAAAGAGGTTTCATTCTAGACAAGCAACAATGCAATGTTTGTCCAACTTACCAATCATATGCATATTAGTAGTATACTATTCAATGCTTTATGAATGTTTACACTCAGCATGATATATTCTAGGAATACAAATATGCATACAAGCAATATCATTTACTATTTCTAATAACAACTCAAATACTTATCTTTTATGTTTGTGTGGTTGCCTCCCGCTTGATCTTCTGTATGTCTTCTGAACTTCTATTCATTCTGTACCACTGTGCATGCTCTAGTGTCATCCTCATGATCTCATACACAAACATACATTCATTAGTATATTCTCAATATTATCAAAACATTCTAATTCTAAATAATCTTGAATATGTACAGTCATGATCATTAGTATTCAGGGTTTCAAGGAAGTCTTCTTTTACTCATGCATATTCTTGTTTTCTCTAGTTAGTTAAATCATCAACCAAGATAAGAGACATAATATGCATAAACCCTTAATTACTAACCAATCATATCAAGTATACTTACATAAGGGATCCTAACACTAGGTAAGATTCTAACATGACATAGGAAAACATACCTGGATGAGTATACCTGCTTAGTTATGTACAACATACCTAAACAATCTCTTCAATGATTTAGAGATCCTGAGCTAGAACCTGCATGTCTCATAGGTTAAACATAATATAACAAAGTCATACATACCTCGTGAGTCTTTGTCTTCATGTTGTCATGGTCATGGAACTTGAATTGTCTTTTGTGATGTACCTGTATCTTGTTAGCAGACAACATCAACCTCACACAACACCATAATGCATTAGTACAATCATATAGCCCTAATCAATGAATGTCTTCATCCATTCATACTGTTACTAGGGTGATAAGACAATTCTAACATTAATCAAAATTGTACTAATAAATAATATGAAGACAAACACATCAAGAATCAGATTTCAAGACATACCTGAACCTCCTTAAGTCATACCTGTCGAGACTTCTTGTAGTCTTCTTATGTAAGGCCTTAGCCTCAACTCTCCCTGAAACTTGATCTGGAGCTTGATTAGGGTTTGCTAGAGAAACCCTAAAAATTCAATCTTTGACTTTCACACTTCCGAATGAATGGAAGGATGTGTCTTGCTGAGGTGATCAAACTAGCATACTTCAATTCCAAAATTTGACCCCTCAAAATTGCCTTTGAAACTTCTGGGTCTCCTGGACAGGATCCCGAACTAGGGTTTGATGAAGCCCACTCTTCTGCTCAATCAAAAGGTTTGATCCAAGGCTCTAAACTCTTATTTTTCTGAGGAGCTTCCAGCCGTGGTTACAGACTTCAAAAATTCCAACTTTTGTTGAAGCCCTAATTTTCCATCTTTCCGATCAAAATCCCGAGCTAGGGTTTGATCAAGCCCGGTCTTCTACCCGACCAAAAAATTCGATCTTGGTCTCTAAATTTCGATTTTCCTGAGTAGCATTCAGCCTTGGATTCCGATTCCAAAAATTCTAACTTTCTCTGAAACCCTAAATTCCGGAAGCCATGAATAAAGGTGCTCCAAAAATAATTTTGTTTTGACATAAATATGTACCTGATTGTTTCTGCTATAACTCCAAACTTTTCGCTCCACAGGGTCTGAAAATTTTTTTTGCAGTAGCCTGACCTTTCATCTTTCCATCCTGACAAGTCTGACCTCAATTGGATTTTCTGAGAGAGAGTTATGCCAAATGTCGCAACGTGACCTGTTTTGGGATAATACAGTAGAGCGAAATTGTATGGCGTGCCACGTGTTACTGTTTGAACTTCAGCCTCTGAAAACTTTTCCTGAGATATCTTGCCCTGTTATATTTCCATCCTGATAGGTCTGACCTCAATTGGACTCTTTGAGAGAGAGTTACGCCAAGTGTCGCAACGTGACCTGTTTATGGGATAAAACAAGAGAGCGAACTTGTATGGCGTTCCACGTGTCACTGGTTCACCTTCGGCCTCTAAAAACGTTTCTTGAGATAGTACAGTCTGTGTAATACCTGTCACTTGTTACGAAATTTCATTTGGAGCTTCCTATCCCAAGTTATGACATTTTTTCCAAGGTGACCTGATTTTGACTGAGATCTGGAAAAGGCAGAAACCCTAACTTGTACTGATCATAACTCATAAAGTACAACGAATCTGAAGATTCCCTTTGGACACGAGGTACCTGGGGATGTTATCTACGACTTGTAAACTTTTCAGATCCTGAAACTTCGCATAAATGGATTTATAGTGAAAATTCCACGATGACTGGTTTTTGCTATATAAAACCCTAACCTTCAAATTGTCACAAGAGAAGCAAGTGTCGTAAGTGCCATACATTGCCTTCCTTCAGGTTAGCTCTGATACCATGTTAAAATTTAATATGCTAGGATAGAAAATAGCAGCATTACATTCCATTTCACAATAATAGCATATACAGGATCACTGAAGAAACAACAAGCACAGCATAAACACAAGAGACACAAATTTATCCTGGGAAACCCTCATGGGGTAGAAAACCCAGTAAAGCTTCCTCAATATAGATGACCAGCAATATACAAAGATGCAAACCAAATACATGATCTCCTCCTCCACCATAGCAGACCTCTCCTCCACAAGTGCGCCTCTCTCAAGTGAGTGAGTGTATCAAATGAGCAACACACCTCCTCTATTTATACACTACACTGACATATATTTTACACAGGTACATGTAGGCTCGTATTTAACCATTACGTTAAATACCCTATTATAACTGACTGGGCCGACCCCCACATGGTGGGTCTAATAACCCTAGTTACCACAACCAATTCGGAGGAATAAACATCTCCGGATTCATAGTATAATCACATCGGAGGTATGGAACATCTCCGGAATAAATAATATACAAATATAATATTCTTAGAAGTTACAATATTCAACAAAAGTAATTAATTGGAATTAATTTATGTACAAATGTCATAAAAATGCCCAGATGTATAGAAAACTTCATACAAAGGAAAGTCAAACATAACCTCAAATGTAAACATTCTGGAATCAAGAGCTTGAAGAATGAAATGAATTACATTAATGTTCACGAATGACCAAAATAGGTCAATGGAATAGGAAGAACATTTGAGAACAGTCATAAGGAGGTCCTAGAGCATCTCCTAAGAAGTTCTACAATCTGGTGTCAAAGATAAGAAATAAAACTGCCTATCTCACCTGCCACTACAAGGTGAGAGCTTCATAGAGACTTCTTTCTCCAAACCTAGTTTCAGAATGTATTTTCCTGGAGCCTGGTAATTTGTGATCTAAAGCCAAAAAAATAGTGTCAGAATGGGAACATTATAACTTAATGTTTCCACCTGCAACCAAGGTAGATTGCTTGATTGATTAACAACTTACCAAATAAGTTGAAATATTACTCCTAAAAGCATTATGGAACTGATCGATGAAACACATGGACTTGAAAAAATCATATAAGTAAGAAAGTCTTATCCTATTAGTAAGGAAATACCCAAAGAAGTATACATTAATCCTATCCCTTCCTTCTGAAATAAGTGACTCAAAGGGGTGAGCATTCAGATAGAATTGAATTAACCAAGCAAGGATAGAGATATACTAAAGAAGGGCGCAGGACTAAAACTTCCATTTAGATCCTTTTATCAATAAGTATTATTCCCAATCCCTTATTCAAGTGCGGTAGTGAGGAATCGAACCTTGTAACTCTTCCATTTATCCTCTAAAAGTAGTATGGAGGTTAGGCCTTCATACCGCCTTATTCTCTCCTTATCCAAAGGAAGCCTCATTCCCCAATACCTTATTATCGAATCTGATTTATCCCTTTCCACCCAGATTAGACAGGTTCATTTCAATCTCAGAAAGATGTGTTTTATGCGAAGCCTGAGACCACTTAGTGTTTTGTTCTGCTTCGAGTCTATGCCCCAAAGACCTGGCCCACCAGAATAGCTTTCAATGCATTCTAGAATTATTTACTCAGTCAAGCACAAGCCATAATTCCATAAAATGAATTAACAAGATAAATCCCACCTCCTTCCTTATAACCCTCTAACTTACCAGGTGATAAGCGAAAAAGAAGAAGTGGAAGGCATTAATTTACTCTATACATTGAGGTATCTCCTTACCATTTATTTCCTTATTACATGGGATGACTGTCTGGGTGGTTAAACTATCTGCTGGATAGGTAGAACAAGTGGCTAGGTTAAAAAGCGAATATGTAGTGTGCACTATATCAGTATGTGATACTGTAAGTAAGCTGGCTGTTGGGTTCATCATGTCCCGAGAATAGAAGTATAGTGAAACTAAGCATTAAGGGTTAGAGGAGTTTTTAATTTAAGTAGTAAAATTTAATGCATGAACATATAAAATCAAATTCAGAATAGTATTGCTCTAATAAAATTTGAACTATAATAAACAAACATAATTTTCAACTCTTTCAACTTAACACTCCATTATTCACTACGTTAAAGTTGGTCCTCAGGAAGCATCAAATTCCATGTACAGTAACAATATGATAAAATAATGTACAATAGATATCAACAGTAAATAATCATAACAATTATTTGAATCAACCATATACTCATATTTTTCAGATTTGATCTTGTCACCGAAGGAACAAGTCAATCTAGACAAACAATTTACGTACCTTGAGAGAGATCTAGAGAGGGTTAAAGCAGAAGCATACTGACCCAGAATTCTTAGTCAACAAACACATTCATACCCAGTGCAATCATGCTAACAAAGGACACACAGTCATGCTAGGTAAGGATGTAGTCACATACTGCAGAGACACAAAGGCATACTTTGCACAGTCATGCTTGAAAAAACACAGTCCACCCATAAATTGAAACCCACTGTCACACTGGGGAAGACCCCACAGTCCACACAAGAAAACAGGCTCATGGTTACCTCATGGTCACGCTAGAGAAGGACCCACAGTCCACCCGAGAAAATAGATAAGGTATCAAAACATTAATAAACATAACCAATGGACCAAGTAAGATACACGTAAGATAAAGGATCATGATTCAACCAAGGGGGCCACAACAAAACAAACCACAAACCCACAAGGTCAAGGTGGACTATATAAGGTGGAAAAGAAACTCCTTTATAGGACCACCAAGACCAATAATCTTTTCTCTCTCTCAAGGTACACTGTTTTATATATTTTTTTCATCACTATATAAGATTCATTAGTTATAGAAAGTAGAACCAAATAAACAACTTGTAAAAGGAAGAGAAGTGAAATCCATAAAAAGTAGTTAGCTTGGAAACTGCAACTGCAGCTGAAATACATAAATAGGCATCAAAGCAACTGCAAACCATCTCAATCAAACACAAACCATGACAAACGATGAAAAAATAGTACTAGAAACAAAATAGTATTGTTTTAACTAGACAAGATAAGTTTAAAGCATAATTTTCAACTCTTTCAACTTTAACACTCCCTAAGGTCCCTGTGTTAAAGTTGAAAATCATACAAAGACAATAAATAACAGCAGTAGAAAATCTAACTCAAAGTACAAATAAAACTAATACGGTAACCAACTATGAGAGTTGAAACCTTCCATATACTCAGCTTAGCACACCCAGACAGTGCAGCAAATATATCAGTCCACACAAGTCCGAACGCATAGTGTTCATCTCTTTCAACTTTAACACTCCCAAAGGTCCACATTTGGGATTATTAAACTTGAAAGATACAAAAATTATGCTTTGAACTTATATTTTCTCACTCTTATCTAGTTACAGCTGAAAAGCATACAAAGACAATAAATAACATCAGTAGTAAATCTAACTCGTGTCTAACTCAAAGTACAACGAAAACAAATAATATAACCCACTAGGAGAGCTGAAATGTGGTTGAAACCTTCCTTATACTCAACAATATTTTTTAGATCATATCTTGTCTATTAGGAGACAAATCACTACAGGAACAAAGGACATACCCAAGAGAGAATAAATTCAGTTACCTAGTTGACAAGCAAGGAATCCCTAATTACTGGAGTAGCAGAGCAAGGAATCCTCGTGGTTTAAGCAGGTTTAAGTGGAATAAGATCTTTGTTTCACTATATGAGTGTTTGGGCCTACTTAAAGTGAACCGTAAGGAAACCCTAATTACTGGACCAGCAGACCCAAAAACAACAATCCATAAAATATCAGGTAATGATAAAATTTCACACACAAAACGTGCACAAACCAGATCTCTGTTTGTAGCCCATACAAATCCCATGGCTTTCTTTCAACTTAGCACACTCAAATAGTGCAACAGAGATATTAGAACACTCAAGTATGAAACCATGAGGGTGTCGCTAACGGACCAATACCATATCACGTTCGTTCATATTGGGGACTTAATAATTATAAAAAAACATTATATTGGGAAATTTATAAATCAATGTAATATTGTTATATGTTTGACAAATTCATATAATTTGGGGCAAATTCAAACAGATAACAACATTACATTGATTTATAACTTTCACAAACAATTTTCATTCACATCAACATTTCATCAAACACATTGGAAACATATGGGGGTATTAAATAAACATGAAAACCCAAAAATTATATTGCCTATATATTAAGGAGCTCAGATTGCGTTGTGGGTCAACATAAGATCAAGAGTCAACAAGAGGGCTCAAGAAGACGAAGGTGTCAAACTTGTGGTCAAACTCTTATATACTCTCGCAAGGTATCACCAAGGTATATAGTCGATAACTTATAAGTGTTCCAAACCGCAGCAATACGTTTTATCATCACTGTATAAGGAAGGTCCATACCACGTCCATACCCACTACATACCACAATAGGTGCACAACAAAGAGTTTTATAACAAGATATTTCCACACCCTAGCCATCTTTCGAATCAACAATAGTTAGAATTTGCTAATGAGTTAATATGCACTCCCCATAAACATGACTAAATTAAAGAACACTTCCACTGGAAAATTTTAATATCTAAAACCATAAACATCGAATGGACTATCAAGATTTAAACTTGAAAATTTCTCTGATTGCTCAACTTTGTTGTCAACTGCTGAACTATTACCATCAGAATTGTTGCAAATAATATCTGAAAATACATTTTTGCCAATTCCTGTACAGCATGAGACTGAAAAAGAGAGTAAAAAGAGATACCTTTTCTTTTAGTAACCATACAAAACTTGGATTGTGCTATGCAACTTCCATGAGCTAATAACACATAGTTAGCTAATAAGCTTTAAAAGCATAAGCAAAAGTGAAGCAAAACTGTAAGGCATGCTAAATAATGTGTAAATAACGAGCACATCAAAATTAAGTGTGAAACTAACTCAAAGTAGTAAATCTAGCTCAAAGTAGTAAATATAGCTCAAAGTAGTAATAACAACAGTAGTAAAACTAACTCAAAGTAGTAAATCTAGCTGAAAAGCATACAAAGACAATAAATAACATAAGTAGTACATATAACTCATCTCTAACTCAAAGTACAAAGAAAACAAATAATATAACCCACTAGGAGAGTTGAAACATGGTTGAAATTTTCCTTATACTCAACAATACTTTTTAGATCAGATCTTGTCTATTAAGAGACAAGTTAGTACAAGAACAAAGAACATACCTGAGAGAGAATAAATTCAGTTACCTAGTCGACAAGCAAGGAATCCCTAATTACTGGAGCAGCAGAGCAAGGAATCACCGTGGTTTAAGCAGGTTTAATTGGACTAAGATCTATGTTGCATTGTACGAGTGTTTGGGTCTGCTTAGAGTGAACCGTAAGGAAAACCCAATTACTAGAGAAGCAGACCCAAAAACAACAATCCATAAAATATCAGGTAATGATGAAATTTCACACACAAAACATGCACAAACCAAATCTCCATTTGTATCCCATACAAATCCCATGGATTTCTTACAACTTAGCACACTCAAATAGTGCAACAGATATATTAGACCACTCAAGTATGAAACCACGGGGTTGTCATTGATGGACCAATACCAATAACAATACACAAATACTTTGGGGTATTTTTGTATATGGGCAGGCTGACAAATATCTGCGAAATGGTGATGGAAGGGATCATGGACAGATGAGAAATCAGGTTGAGGGGATTACCATTACGCAGGGTTGAGGGGCTTACCAGTACGTGGGGAAATCAAAATTCGAGGGTCAACATAAGATCAAGAATCGACAAGAGGGGTCAAGAAAACGAAGGTGTCAAACTCGTGGTCAAACTGTTATATTCTCTCTCAAGGTATCACCAAGGTATATAGTCCATAACTTATACTTATAAGTGCTCCAAACCAGAGCAATACGTTTTATCATCACTGTATAACGAAGTTCCTTACCACGTCCATACCCACTCCATACCACAATAGGTGCACAATAGTGAGTTTTATAACAAGAGATTTCCACACCCTAGCCATCTTTCGTATCAACAACAATCACAATTTTCTAATGAGTTAATATGCACCCCACACAAACATGACGAAATTAAAGAACACTTCCACCGGAAAATTTTAATATCTGAAACCATAAACATCGAATGTACTATCAAGATTTAAACTTGAAAATTTCTCTAATTTCTCAACTTTTTTGTCAACTGCTGAACTATTACCATCATCATTATTGCCAATAAATCCACCACAAATTTGAGGAAAAAACAGTAAATCCACCTGCAAATTGATTGTTCATTAATAGAATGAATATATCTTGTTTGGAAAAGAAAAGGTTGAAGTTTGAGTAAGCTTTAAAGAAGTCAAGTCATATTCTACCAATTTAAAGACAAAAAGGGACGAAGATGGAATCCTAGGTTTTCCTAAGAGTTGACATATTAAATAAAGAACTCATATTCTACCAATTAAAGACTGTGAAGAACCTGCAATAATTAATTAATGCAAATACACGAGATATCAGAAATAACAGAACTCAAAATCACTTTTATATTGATCATGGGCCACTTCGAAGGGGCAACCTCCTTTGAGCAAGCTCAATACAATTAAATTCACGGTGCCTTCATAGGCCTCAACACACACTTATATACTAAGTCTAAGCGCCAATACCATGGGTCAATACTATGTGTCAATACAAACTATGGGCTAAGTCTAGGTGCCAATACTATGAGTCAAAACCATGGGACGTATGATACTATGGGACGACTTACAAAGCATATGCGTCCAACAACAATATACTAACAAAGTAAAGACATGGGTTCCTAACATCCCCTCTCCCTTAGAAAAATCTTTGTCCTCAAAGCTTTAGATGTGGAAATTGATGCAAAATCTGAAGGAGTGGGTCCCCTGTAGCATCCTCGGGTTGTATTCTAGGCCACTGGCGCCTTTTGAGTTTCAGGGAGGATTGCATGGAAGGATGTAGACGAAGAAGAACCATATCAGCGACGTGAAAAGTGTGCGCAGAACGGTGCTGATTGGCTTGTTGTTTCAGTCAAATTCTTGCCATGTGAAGATTGTCCTGCAGAATGAGAAGAAGCTGATTGCGGTTTCGAAGAATTCAGTCAATTGCCTGAACTGGGGAGCCGTTGAAGGTGTATGGAAGAAGAACTAGCGGTGCTTTTCTAGAGACTGCTTCATATGGTGTCCTTTTAGATGTGGTACTATACCACTGGAGCGCTTCTAGGAAATCCATAGAAATAGTTGTCCAAATCTGTGTAGGGATGGGAAAGGGTTCGAGCAGTCCCAAAAAGAGGGTCATTTCACCCTTGTTGACCTGGAAAGTATCACAGTCAACCACCATCCATTGAATTATCATTTTCAATCCCTGCCAAAAGAAGTTACATTGTTCTTGGTCATACGTTTTGAGGAACCCAGAGTGCCCTGCTGATGAAGAAGCATGGAGTTCATAGAAGAGATAGCCCCATTGAACAGATTGCAACCAATTTGGAACAAGTAGAGAAATAGCTGTAAGAGAAACTAGGTCATCAAATGTGCGAGAAGGAGCATCTGCCACCATATTGTCCTTACCCTTATGGTAAGTGGTCGCATAGTCATAACCCATGAGTTGGAGAACCCATTTCAGGTGTGCTAGGGAGGAGACCCGTTGTTCCAGAAAAGTTTCCAAACTCTGGAGATCAGTCTTGATGCAGAAATAATTCCCCAATAGGGATGGCTGCCACTTCTGTACTGCATGCAAAATAGCCATCATGCCCTGCTGAGATGTAGATGCGGCAAAATGCTTATTGGAAAGGTCTCGTGAAGGCGGCAAGCCCAATGGTGCAACAAAGACACCTGCATATCTATCCAAGGAAGTAGTGGAGACTGTTGGTGGGTGCATATGAAGGGAATGGAGCTGAGCAATGACACCATGTGAATTCTTCTTAAGGATGTTTTCCAAACAATGTGAATTGATGATGCAGAGAGACTCTGGTTGTAAGCCCATAAATTTGTGTTGTGTCCCATTGACTGAAAAATTATGACACTTCCCTTTGCAAGGTAAGGTGCCCCCATTGGAAACCATGACTTCAAAGTTGGAACAAGGATGGACAAAACAATCATCCTGTTTGGCAATCCGAGGGTCAGTGAAGTTATGAGTGCTACCAGAATCAATGAGTATGGTAAGAGGGAGCTTCTTGAAGTATCCCTTGACCCGCATTGTTTGTGGGGTGGTGACGCCAGTTACAGCATGGAGATGTTAGAAAAACAGGATCGCAGAGCAATAACAATAAACAGAAATGCAAATATAATCACACATACACATTACAAGAGAGACACAGATATATCGTGGTTCACCCAACTTGGGCTACGTCCACACTGAATTTGCCAGTCCTTATTATTATTACCGTCTAGCAAGTCGAAGGGATACAACCTGCAGCACAACCGCTGCACTTCCTCTTCTCTGTTTTACAGTCTCTCTCCAGATCTCAAATATCTTTACAATGCATAAAACCTAATACATCAACAACCCTAGCCGTATTACAATGTCTTTCTTTTATAAGGGAAATACAATGGGAAAATACCACGGGATACCCAAAACCATGGGCCCGCAAAACAACTGGCGAAAACAGCCCCAAAAATTTTCTTCGGGGGCGTTGCCCCCGAACCCCCATTTCTCAGGGGCGCTGCCCCCAAACCCCCGCCGGGGGACCGCTAGCCCCCCTAGAACCCCATGGGGGGGTGATGCCCCCCCACACCCCCCCCGCTAGGGTGAGTGTACAGTCCACCTAAACATCATATAGAACTGGGGTACAAACACGGCTAATACAATATCATCTATGAGACTAGAAGATCTGGCTCCACAACCAACAATCTCCCACTTGGAGACTGATCACAACAACTCCACCGCTGCTGCACTTGCTGGACTTGGACTTGGCAAATTTCTCCTCTTCACCTTCATGCTAGAAGACCAACTGAAACCGAGCACGAACTCAGTTTCTCTCTGGTCACTACCTTTGTGAACATGTCTGCAGGATTCTGGCTAGTATGTATCTTTTCCAACTTTAACAGTTCATCTTCCAGAACAGAGCGTATTAAATGGTACTTGAGCTATATATGTTTAGTCCTGGAATGGAATGCTGAGTTCTTTGCAAGATGAATGGCACTCTGGCTGTCACTATACAGTCTACTATTCTTCTGCTTCTTACCCACTTCCTCCATAAACCTCTGCAACCAAATCATCTATTTACTAGCCTCTGTAATGGCAACATACTATGCTTCTGTTGTTGAAAGTGTAACAGCCTTCTGTAGTTTCGCAATACAGCTTACTGTTGTTCCACCTACAGTAAACACATACCCTATGGTACTCCTCCTGCTATCCTTGTCACGTGCCATATCTGCATCAACATATCCCTGTAGAACAGTGTCTGAACCTCCAAAACATAATGCCTCAGTGGTAGTACCTCTCAAATACCTGAGAATCCACTGTACTGCCTTCCAATGTTCTTTACATGGATTGTTCATATATCTGCTCACAACTTCCACTGCATGTGCAATATCTGGTCTTGTGCACACCATGGCATACATCAAGCTGCCAACTGCTGATTGATAGGGAACCTTGGACATGTAATCTATCTCTTCTTGTGTCTTGGGACACATTTCCTTACTTAGACTGAAATGGATAGCCAAAGGTGTACTTACAGGTTTTGCATTCTGCATTCTGAACCTCTCCAACACCTTTTGTATGTACTCACTTTGAGACAATGTCAATTTGCAATTTTTTCTGTCTCTCATTATTCTCATACCAAGGATTTGCTTTGCAGCACCCAAATCCTTCATCGCAAATGAATTAGCTAGCTTCTTTTTGAGTACATTTATATCCTGCATGTCAGACCCTGCAACAAGCATGTCATCCACATACAATAACAAGATAATATATCTTCCATTGTCTAGCTTCTTGAAATAAACACAGTGGTCAGAATGACATCTACTATAACCTTGTTCTATCATAAACCTGTCAAACTTTAGATACCATTGCCTTGGAGCTTGCTTCAAGCCATACAAGCTCTTTTTCAACCTGCATACCAGATCCTCCTTACCTTTGACTTCATACCCTTGTGGCTGCTGCATATATATTTCTTCCTCCAAATCCCCATGGAGGAAAGCTGTTTTTACATCTAATTGTTCAAGATGCAAATCTTCTACCGCCACTAGACTTAAGATAGTCCTAATTGAAGTCATCTTTACAACAGGAGAAAATATTTCATCAAAATCTATACCTTTCTTCTGTGCAAACCCCTTTACAACAAGTCTGGCCTTGTACCGCTTCTTACCTTCTTCTTCTTCCTTCAACCTGTAAATCCATTTGTTTTGCAATGCTCTTTTACCAGCAGACAACTTAACCAAATCCCAAGTCTGGTTTCCTACCAATGAGTCCATCTCCTCATTCATGCCTTGCTCCCACTTCCTTCTAGTTTCCACCTGCATTGCTTCTTCATAACATTCTGGTTCACCAGAATCAGTCGTCAATAAATAATACATTGAAGGAGAGTATCGTTCAGGGAGTCTACTTAACCTGGTAGATCTTCTTACAGTTGCAGGAGTTTCAGGTACTTGCTGCTGCTCTTGATTTTCTGGCACCTTCGGAACTTCATTTTCTTTAACTTCATCAAGCACTATGTACTCTGTGCTTTCCTTTTCATGTTTCTTTCCCTGCAACTGATCTTTATACATGACCTTTTCATTGAATATCACATCTCTACTCCTGATGATTTTGTTATTTTCATAATCCCATAAACGATAACCAAATTCATCAACCCCATATCCAATAAAGGTACATTTCTTGGATTTAGCTTCAAGCTTTGTTCTATTTTCTTTATCAATATGGACAAATGCTTCACAACCAAACGTTCTCAGAAATGAGTAGTTTACCTTTTTATCTGTCCATGCTTCCTCTAGAATACCACCATCCAAAGCACTTGAAGGTCCTCTGTTTATTAAATAAACAACAGTATTTACAGCATCCGCCCAAAACTGTAAGGGAAACCTTGCATGCAGTCGCATACACCTTGCACGCTCCATGATCGTTCTGTTCATCCTTTCTGACACACCATTTTCGTGTGGTGTTCCTGGGACTGTCTTCTCTCTACGAATCCCATGGTATGAACAGTAACTATCAAACTCCTTGCCGCAGTACTCACCTCCGTTATCAGATCTGAGACACTTCAACCTTTTTCCTGTCTCATTCTCAACCAAAGCTTTCCACTTCTTAAAAGTAGCAAACACATCAGATTTCTGTCTAATGCAATAAACCCAAGTTTTTCTAGTTGCATCATCAATAAATGTAACATAATAATGAGAGCCACCAAGAGATTGTACCTGAGCCAGTCCCCATACATCTGTATGCACAAGCTCTAATTTTTCATTCTTCTTCTGTTTCCCAACCCTGAGAAATCTGACTCTCTTTTGTTTTCCATAAACACAGTTTTCACAAAATTCCAAACTTACCTGCTTCAAATCCGGCAGCAACTTCCTTGAGTGGAGAATCTGCATCCCCTTCTCACTCATGTGGCCAAGCCTATGATGCCACAATTCTGTATCTGTTCCTGTGCAAGCTAAAGAGAGAGACTGGTCAGTATTATGAGAACATAAATACAACGTACCTACTCTGTCTCCTTTTTCTATCACCATTGATCCTTTGGTGATCTTCCACCACTTTTCTCCGAATGTAGATAGACAGCTGCCATCTCCCAACTGCCCTGTTGAGATCAGATTTCTTTTCATAGCAGGAATATGCCTAACATCTTTCAACAACCAATCAGTTCCATTCTTAACTTTTATCCATACCTTTCCCATTCCAACAATTTTACATGGCTCGTCATCACCCAATAAAACATGTCCAAAATCACCAGGAACATACTCATGAAAGTATTTCCTATGGGGTGTAGCATGACATGAAGTTCTTGAATCTACTACCCAATAATCACTAGTATTATCTAATGCAAGAATCAAAGCATCTTGTAACACATCACCTGCTACATTTGCTTCCTGGGTAGTTTCCTTCTGTGCATCTCCTTTCTTCTTTAGAGATTTGCAGTCTTTCTTCAGATGTCCTTTCTTTCCACAGTTCCAGCACTCTATCTTTCCCAGTATGGACTTAGATCTGCCCATTTTAGACTTTCCACGATTACCTTGGCTCTTTCCTCTCTCCTTTTGTCTTCCTCTGCTCTCCATGGTCAACGCATTACCTGATGTCTCACCTGTGCTTTTTCTTCGCATTTCCTCGCTAAGAATAACACCAATAACATCATCAAATTTCAAGGTGTTTGAACTAGAGACAAAGTTACTTACAGCCATGACCAAGCTATTCCAGCTTTCTGGCAGTGAACACAAGATTAGAAGAGCCCTAACCTCATCATCAAAGTTCACACTTACAGAACTTAGCTGATTTGTAACCGTATTAAACTCATTTAAATGATCAGTAACAGATCCACCTTCAGACATCTTCATATTAAATAAACGCTTCATTAGAAATACCTTGTTGGAAGCTGAGGGTTTTTCATACAGCTTACCCAATGCTTTCATCAAACCCTCTGTTGTCGTTTCTTTTGAGATATTGAAAGCCACCGACGAAGCCAGGCTCAACCGTATTGTTCCCAGAGCCTTTCTGTCAAGAACCGCCCATTCTTCGTCCTTCATAGTCGTCGGCTGCTTTGCTTTTCTTCCCAACGGTAAGAATAGATCCTTCTGGTACAGATAGTCCTCCATTTGCATCTTCCATAACCCGAAGTTTTGGCCGTTAAACTTCTTGACCTTAAACTTTCCTTCTTCTGCCATTGCTCCCACTCGAACCAGAAACCCTAGCTTCCTGCGGGTTTAACTTCCAAATAGACCTTTGGCTCTGATACCAATTGTTAGAAAAACAGGATTGCAGAGCAATAACAATAAACATAAATGCAAATATAATCACACATACACATTACAAGAGAGACACAGATATATCGTGGTTCACCCAACTTGGGCTACGTCCACACTGAATTTGCCAGTCCTTATTATTATTACCGTCTAGCAAGTCGAAGGGATACAACCTGCAGCACAACCGCTGCACTTCCTCTTCTCTGTTTTACAGTCTCTCTCCAGATCTCAAAGATCTTTACAATGCATAAAACCTAATACATCAACAACCCTAGCCGTATTACAATGTCTTTCTTTTATAAGGGAAATACAATGGGAAAATACCACGGGATACCCAAACCCATGGGCCCGCAAAACAGCTGGCGAAAACAGCCCCAAAAATTTTCTTCAGGGGCGCTGCCCCCAAACCCCCGAACCCCCCAGCCAGGGGGTATGGGCCCTGCTAGAACCCCGTGGGGGGGCGATGCCCCCCCACACCCCCCGCTAGGGTGAGTGTACAGTCCACCTACACATCATATAGAACTGGGGTACAAACACGGCTAATACAATATCATCTATGAGACTAGAAGATCTGGCTCCACAACCAACAGGAGAGAGATCTCGGGTGGGTTGTCTTGAGATGGGGTGTCAATAGGCGGGTGCTGAATGTCGACCTAAACATCTACTGTATCTAGAGCTTCTTCACCAAGTTCTGAGGCAGGAAGACAATCCACATCCAAGAGATAGAGCTTTTGTTGAACACATCTATGTCCTCGAGTGAATTTATCATCACAATTATAACAAATCCCTTTTTCTCAGCGTGCCTGCATCTCTGTTTTAGACAAATGCTTGATAGGAGTTGTTCGAGGAGCAGGCGTGATGGGAGGTCATTGGGAACCCATATTTCTGAAGGGAACAAAGGTGGGTTTGGAGCGTTGTTGAGCTGCGATCTTGTCCTCTGCCAACTTAGCCAACCCTAGGACTTCCATCATTGTGTTGGGACAGAACATTTTGACTTCTGAGCGGATTTCATCCTTGAGACCACTGATAAAACAACTCCTGTAGAATTCATCAAACAATCCTTTTATGTGATTGGCTATTTTCTCAAATTCTGTCTGATACTCTCTCACTATTCCAATTTGGTGAAGTTTAGTGAGTGCTCCTGTGCAGTCATCAAAAGCACTAGGACCAAATCGTGGAAAAAGGAGTTGGCAAAAAACTGTCCAGTTTGGCTCGGGATGAGCTTTGATGTACCAACGGTACCATTGAAGGGCTTCCTGTTCCAAATGAAAGGATGCAAGTGGAACTTTCTGGACATCAAAAGTATTCTGCAGACTAAAATATTGTTCTGCTCGGTATATCCATCCAGTCGGATCAGTACAATTAAAGCGAGGAAAATCAAACTTTGGCCCCCGAAAATTGCTGGAAGAAGAGAACCCAGTGGCTGCAGAATATTCTGGTTGTTGGTTATTGTTCATGGTTGAATGTTGAAGATGGAGGCTGAGAAATTTCTCATTCAGATCTTGGAGTTTGGTTTGGATGGTTGCAAGTGCTTCCTCCATAGTTTTTTCTCATGTGCGAGTGACAACCATAACCAGGATTTTTTTTTTTTTATTGTGGGGGGGGGGGATGCATAGAAAAACACAAACACAAGCTTATTTAGTAAGGGGAAATTTGGATTTGGGAAAAACTCGGAGGGCTAATTGGGGTTTGACTAGGTTTTTGACACTTTCTGAGGGACAGGGAAGCAAAAAATGGGGACTTCAGAAGCAGGAACTCTATGGTAAAATTTGAAGGCAATCGGGTGAAAATTGAAGAAGTTATGGCAAACCCTAAAAATAGACAAATGTGGGATTTCTGGTCTTGGGAAGTGGAATTTGGGATAGGGTCTTCAACAATGAAATAGGCAGAATGGGATTGTAGGGATGTCAGTGAATTTTCAGGGAAAATAGAGTTGAAACAAGGGAGATATGGCCGAAAAACATAATTTTATACGGCGGAAGGGATCCGCAACAGATGGATCTACAACGGCGCAGAAGGGATCGAAAATGGCTGGATCTGAAATGGTGGCTAGATATGGAATGGCTTTCAGAATAGATCTGAAATGGTTGGATCTGGAGCAGAAGTGATCGGCAACAGTTCAACTGAAAATAGATATGGACCCCAGGTATGTACGGCTTCCTAATAGTTCAAGTGTTTCACTCAGCCACCAATGCTGTCTGACGGCTTGTGCATTGGGGTAGTACCCCTCACTCCACAGCTCAGGTAAAACTGATAACCGCTTTGCCATGAACGATAGCTCTTGGTTTACCTCACAGGTGGGAACTAGTCAATTAGGTAGGGGTCGTTGCCCTTTTCGCTGGTAGGTCCTCTCAATGGGCCAGCTACTTTGGGGTTCCTGTGGTACTCCTCACAATGAGTTTTAGGGCTTATGCCCAAGTACTTCCCACAGTTAAGCGGATAGGGATTATTCCCAAATCCGATGCAGTGCTCTGGTTTTTACAGCAGAGCACTAAGTAAATTTCTAAGTTAATTTCCTATGTATTAATTCATTGAGTAAATTTCTGAATGAAAATTCTATGATTTTAAATGATGTTTAGCATTCTTTGTTGTCTCCAATAATCATACATTCACATTTAAAAGAATAACTAACATATCAATATTTTCCTTCAACAACTTGTGGTTTTCGCATAAGAATATGGTCACAGTAATAAATCAGTAAGAAGGTATATGCAGGTTTCAGTGTACGTTTCCACATAATAATTAAATAAAATAAATAATCAAGGAAATTACCTGATACTGATGCTAGCAGACCGTAGGTTGTAGCAGGTTGTATATCCTCTTAGTCAGCCAAAATGAAGTGTCCACCCTACCGACCAGCTATTATCTTGCTGGCCCTTGGAAATCAAGATTTCCAAGCCCCCAAGCCCACAATCTGATAATCCCGAGAGCAGTGTTTCCTTCGGTTCTCAAAACCTTTCCCCGTTATTAAACTTTTCTGTCCTCCAACCTTTTTCTCCACTTCCAATCCTCCCCCTTCCCTTCAACCTTCTCCTCCTCTATATACATTTCCATCCTCGAGAAGACCTTGGGTTTACTCCACCGCCCCAAACTCCTCCTCTCGAGCCCCTCAAACATTTACTCCTTTCACTAGTTCATTCATCCACATCTCATTATAAAAAATGTATAATTAATTACTCTCATGGAAAATTTATTTGGTTTTGATTGACGGTCGTAAGTATTTATTACCGTGGGAAATTTCACCCAAAGGTTATCCATTCGGGACAAGCTTTATTAATTACAAGCCTATTCACCAAACCTTGTATTTATTGTTATTAATGTAATTAATAAAATATTATATAAATAGTTGACCCCTTTCAACTTGGACATGGCGTGTCTTAAGGGTCTACCTCATCCGTCGAGATCACTTATCTTGAGATTTAAATTCTACGATTCATATTGAATAATTAAATAGTAATAAACCATTGTCCATCACATCACATTCATTCCAAAAATTGTTATCCTATTATGTCTAACTTAGAAATGTAAAATAATCACATTCTAATCATTCATTAATCAATATTTACATTTTTACCTATATTGCAATTGTTATGACATGGGTAGTAATATTATTAAAATAATATTAATTACGTAATAACATTAATTAAATCACCACAAAGTAATAATAAATGGTGAATTTAATAAAAAGTTTGTTAAATCATTTGCTTATCACATGAGTACCCTAACATCTACATAGTATCATCGTTCTTCTAAACAAAGCACCCTTAAGTGCTTAAACAATCTTACTAATTAATTAGACAGTACCATTACCTTATTTACAACAATTCTCAGACGACAATGTTAACTGATGACACTTGTCTTAATTGTATATCACGATGTTACCAACGAGTAATACATAGATTAATTGACTTTTTTTTACACATCTTAAATAACTTTATATTCATTATCTGAATTCGGTCAATGCATGATTAACCTAATTACTTATGACAACTTATACATTTATTCAATATGTTAAGTGTTTGTATATCGATACTAGTGTACATGTGCAAGGTGTGCATGCGTGGCCAGTGTATGCACAGATCATAAATGTACTATAGAAAAACCCCATCCCGCCTATCCATACCTGCTAACTAATAGTAGTATTTACCCCCATGTAGAAGAACAAACATAATATATATAGTACAATTACTTCAACATTCTCAGTTATTTAACAGTTAATTCTTTACGATTTCACATCATTATCTTTATCTTTACATTAGTTTAATCAATCATGTACAAGGAAGGGTACCTACTACCACTAACTCGGAATCAAGGAATACTAAACCCTCAACAGTACTAACTAACACATCCTCCCATCATAACCTACGTCCAGCATCCTCCCTATCCTTCCTCTGCTAGTACAAAAGTGGATGTCGGACTCACCGATCTGACCACATAGAACTTGAGAGCGATAGCGTCGGCTGAATAGCGGACCTATCCTCCCCTAGAAGGCATCCGACCATCGTCATCACAACAACATGGGGAGCATGTCTCAGCACGGCCCTCCCACGACCTCGGGTCTCATGGAAACATAGGGTGGGAAACACATCCATCCCTCTCAACATACTGGGCCTACGCCCTTATCGACTCATACTTTGCTGCTATCGGGATTATCAGTTTGTGTTATCGTATCATCATTTTTGGCTGCTAAGGTTTACTGTACGAACATGTTTCTTTTTTTTTTCTTTTCAATATATCAGATCAAGTAACTGGCTATCCCATAGCCCTTGTGTCCTGTAGGTTAGTATTTCGCAAAATACAAATTTATAGAAAGCATTTCCCATTGATCGCCAATTGATCCATGTTATCGAAAATCATTTTATTTCATGTGACCTTTTTAGTTCATCATAGATGCGTATGACATATAACACTTCAATAATTCATATAAGAAGATGGTATCCACATACCGAATCATATATTTCACATCTTATTAATGAAAACATATAAACATATACTGTAATCGTAAAATAAAGAAATCATATGATAATCATGACATCGTAACCGCATAACATAGTAACATCATAATCATGGTGAAATCATAAAACAAAGTAACATCATATAATGAGGTCCATCATATCGTAATATAGTTTACTCAGTCGAGCTGAGTTCAATAGAATATAAGAAAATAAATTATAGCATGTCTAGTTGATAAATATGCCTAATCAAAATATGGGGCGTTACATACACCCACCCTTCAAGAAACTTCGTCCCGAAGTTATACTCGTAATGGTATGGGAATTTCAAGACACAAGGCTCTACATTTTCCTAAATAGTAGAACATGGGTTATACTGGTCCCTATCGATATTAACCTAGTCCATTTGTTTGATATTAGTCCCTTATTGTACTCCTATAATATGGTAGTATAATCACCACATCTTTCTTGGTAACCTTAGTAATGTGCCCTGCTTTTGATACTATGGAGTTAAATTATTAGTTTGCATGCTTGTCATGTCATTTTCTATGATGAGATCTAAATGTCATTTATGCATTCGCTTATTTTACTCTAATAAGGATTGAAATACTTGATCCTTTCACCCCTCTCTTC
Source organism: Larix kaempferi (assembly GCA_027924585.1). Lineage (NCBI taxonomy): Eukaryota > Viridiplantae > Streptophyta > Pinopsida > Pinales > Pinaceae > Larix > Larix kaempferi. Next base: position 882,074 of record BSBM01000886.1, read on the forward strand.
CTATTACTAACATTCTTATGGAAGTAGGTGTCACTAAACATATTGTTGCCTCGTCCTCTATTTATATCACCCTCATTTATTATCATAATGATTTGTATTCTCCCCATTTTATCATATACCCAATTATCCTCCTTATGCATAATTTGCCTCTCTCCTTAATCAATTACATATCCTTACTTAATGCTCCTTATGAACCCCGACGCATGCATCTCGCACTACCCCTTTTGTTATAGATTAAATTTTTTGACTTGAGTGCACTCCCTTATAGAATACCATCAGCTCAACTGCATCATGAATTCCAAGTTATCATGGCTTTATAAATTTTCGTTTTTGTAACCCCCTGCATTGTTGATCTGCTCTTATTCTACCCTCACTAGGTGAAGGTGAAGAGCATGCCCTTACTTGAGGTACTAAAATTAGTCCCTTATACCCCCATGACTAGACACCACTTTCACATGTTCATTCTACTATGATCTACTCTTCATTATTATTGTTATATGCTTTCCTCGCCACCTTCTTTCATCATTATCTTATGGGTATATCATGCGTTATCATACTCTCCCTAATAGGGATGCTATATGCCCTAACATATTCATGTTATTTCATCATTATGTTCCTTTATGCATATATGCATTGTACATTTCAGGCTTAATGATAATGCCCTTCTATCTCCTTATTTAACCATACCCTACTTACTGACAATCCTCATCAAGTTATCCCATAATTATACTATTACTAACTTCTCGCCTTGCTCAATTGTTTATTTTTCTCGTATAACTCTATCCATTAACATGCCATTAGTTCCATTTTATTCCTCCGATACTACTCCCATCTTTCATACATTGATGTACATATCATTTCATGCACATTCATTAGACGTTATTTGTTGACACAATCCATCACATAGGGTCTCCTCATGCTTTACTCTTATTGCATTTCACATCTCATTCTCATGTTAAAGCATAAAGAACCTTATCTCCTTGTCGTAAATTTTATTAATTGCAATGAATTTGCACCGGAATTTATCTTCCTTGGTATTAAGCGTACACTACTTCTTAAAGATGGGCATACTATAGTCTTCTTTGGCTTGGGAACATTTATTAAAATGACACAAATGGACTTCTAAGAATTGAAATTACTTCATGGTTACATGGTCATTATGCTCAACCCATGTTTCTTATTTAGTACTACATGTTAGGTCTCACTGACTAAATGCCAAGTACAGGGCACCTTCCTCATACAATCATTATACTAAACTATGTTTGTATAATTGGTACTATATATTTAGTTATGCTTTTGTCGGTTTAGAAGTTGCAATAATATGGTTCCCAAATGGGTTTATTAACATTGTTTGTCTATATTCATTCTCGTAAAAATAATGTAGGCACATATTGACTTATTTCATTATATATATATATATATATCAATCTCTATTTGTATTTGTTAAAATAATGGTTAGTTATTATATTGTTTCACTTTGATCTCATATTATTCATTATGCTATACTCCTACATTGTATTCATCTCTCTCTCTCTATATATATATATAAACACTCATCCAAAGTAATTTATTATTTATAAGCTAATCTGAGTAATTATTATTTTTAATTTATTCGGATAGAATATATATATAAACTCCTTATTCTTAATATTCTTCAAGTACTTCGAGCCATTATAAATGGTGTTGGAGATATAATAATGCATGGTTTGAAGTTCTCACTAATAATAGAATTAATAAATAACATTGAAGATTATAAAATAATTATTTCGTGATATACATATATGTGAAATTATAATATCTCAACCAAATTGAGTGAATGAATTTTCAATGGTACTTTACTTGACATTTGACATTCAAATAATAAACCGTTAAATTTAATTTTCCCAATACACCAAATGTAATATGAAACCATGGATAATCATTTTGGATGAATATGAAACCTTATAAAAGCGCTTGCCCTAGACTAGAACACTATGCTATGTTTTCATAAGCATTAATTTCCAACCAAAGATATTGAATAAATTAATTCGTCCTTACTATAATAAATAAATATGCTAGGGTACTTTTGTCCTTACCAAATTAACCCCTTATAATTATTGAAAATATACAAAATTTACGAAAAAAAAAAACATAAATAAATATATACAAAGACTAAAAGAATGTGGATCTCCCATTATCGATGCTCTAAAAAGACCACGAAAGAAGCAGAAATGCTATTAGAGACAACACAATTGTTTATATTGATTGTTCTTAATTAAAACATCATCAAACCTACATAACAATAATGCAACGCAAAGCAACTGTTTATCTAAATTGCTCTTATATAAAACTTTATTTAATTTGTACTTTCATGATTGAATTTGAATTTCTACTTTATTTTATTTTAATTAAAATATCATAATCTAATTTTTATTTTTATTTTTATTGAAATAAGATTCGCAAATATACTTTTTAGCATATATAACTTTATTTCAATTTTGTTAATATAAATACTAAAACAGAAATAACAATTTAAATTTAAAAATATTAATTATATATCAAAATAGGTTTGATATACCAAAATCACTCTTTAACTATCACACTCATTATAACTATTACTCACCGTCATTATAACTATTACTCACCATCATTATAACTAATACGCATAGTGCACGTTGTAACTAATACTCATAGTGCACGTTGCTGTTGAGGGATTGCCCATAATACTTTAAATTGTAATAAACTATATAAATGGCTATATATATATATATAAGTTTAAATAGAATCTTAATTGACGCTAATCATCTCACTTGTTCCTATTTTTTTTTTTTATATATAACACAAAAAAAAAATGTTATAATGTACAATATAATTTGGAAACTTTGCATTAAAATGGACTACCTACTTGCAGGTGGAAATAATAACACTCTGCCCCAGCTATTACATTTTTTAGATGACCCTAATAAATGCATACCGACTAAGACCAAGTGTTTGCATGAGGCTGTGCAAGTCTCGTCGTAGCTTTGGAAAATGCAAACTGCGGTGACAGTATTTCTCATGCTATAACAGATGTTAAAACCATAAATTTTATTAATTGCTTAGACTCATAATACTGTTGTAGGCTCCAACGCTCTTAATATCTGACAGCAGTTTAAGCACATTTATTTCTTTTCACCAAATGCACTATCAAATCACTTGGCCACGCAAATCACCCTTGCATACTTTTACATCACCTCCTTCCATGCGATCTGCATATATAGAACTCCATAACGCCCAGATCGGAGCCACGCGGCCTCTTACTGCCATGAGAAGAAGCATGAAGGCACGTGGTCTCTCCACGCAACCCACCGCCCTCGGAAAGTGGGGGAAACCCTAAATTGGGTCAATCCCCAAGGTGCAGCCATTTCCGCCCTCTCTCTTGGAGTTTTAGCTCTGCAACTCTTATGCAAGCTCGCTTAGGGTTTCAGATAGGAAGGAGCTTTTGATCCAGCTTCTAGGGTAGAAGCACTGGCACAAACCTGAGGAGGCTGTTACAGGCATTTTCTTATTTCCTTTGAAGGCCACGATTTAGCGATAATTAGCAGCCACTGTGGAACTCGTTTGCAAGCTTGATGTCTGGACCAGCAGTCAAAAACGTGGAAGAGATGGCTGATACGTGAATAAGTGATGTCTGACAGTCTGGTGCGATCTCCTAAAGCTAGGAATACTACTAATCAGCAACAACTTTACCTACAGTGGATTCGCCCTCCTTAAGACCTGTACACGCCCCTTTTGTGCTTATCGCCAGAATGAATGCACCACTGCATACTGGTGCATACGAGAGGAAGCTAGTATCGGACCGGTGGAAGGAAATGCATGTTGGAGGATGCTGGTTTTAGGGTGTCTGTTCGTTTTTATTTTGAAGATTTTATAAATTATGTGCAGGTTCTGCGAGGACTCTTTAATAATTATGACCTAGTTTCTTTGTAGATTTTTCGTTCATGTCATGGTTATATGTTGGCTTTTGGTTCTTTGTGTCCAAGGTTTGACCAAAAGAGAGCTTTCAAGCATCGATGGTTTACGCTTTCTATTTTCTGCTTTAGTTTTTAGGGTTTGCATTGGGGGTGCCATTTTTAACCCTTGTCTTCAACTACTATTTTTTGACTTGCTATACGATTACAGTGTGGCCGATGATGACGAAATAACCAAACACTGATTGACATATGATTATTCAAATTATCACCATCTTTCGACTGAAGCTGTACTGTAATTTATTGTAAAATGCGTGGATAGGGTTGTAACGTTAGCCCTAGTGTCACTCCTCCATGCTTTAAAATATAAAATGTTTGTAGCCTGAATCTATCTCATGGGATTTGCGGCTGATACTGTTTTGAAGCTTTTCTGCACTACTTACTGTATAGCGTTACTATATGTCTTTCTGGCTTCCCATTGCTGTTTTGATTTTAGGTTGAAAGTTTCTTGCAAATTTTTTTGTTCTCTGCTTAATGGAATCTTAAGCCTAGATTGCAGTCGGAATATTGTATAGGAAGGATGTAAAACAATTAGCCAAATCGGAGTGTTGGCATTGCTCGAGGCCTCCTCAATCTCTTCTTCTCCCCCACGCGACGAATCGAACTCATAGCCATAGTTGTGTAAACTACATTTACAGCCAACGAAATGGCGAGGAACAGTCAAGGGCCAGCAACCTGCCGCAACTTCTCCAGAATTTTTCCAAAATTTTTGGTTCCTATCTTCACATGTAACTTGAAGAATTCCTGCTGCAACATCAATTTTGGCTTCAAATCAAGACCAATAATCTCTGGGTATTGCACTATATTAGAAGCCAGTGCCTCATGCCTTACGCCAAAATTGAGGAGACTCTCCACATTCTTTTTCATCTGTTCCTCCAAACTAAAACCTAGAATGTATGGTTTCTTCTCAATAATTCTAGCTACGACTTCTTTCAGAAGCCCCAAGATTAAAATATAGTCCACAATCGGCTTAATCACCCTTCCAACTCGCATGGCCAAAATCTGAGGACACCGTGTCAGGATGGATCCAATAGATCTACGGTCCACACCGATGCTACCTAAGTACGCCACTGAAGTGCTCATGGTATCTTCGAGCTTAAAGCCCAGTAGCTCAGGATAATTCTCTATGACTCATGGGATGTCATTCTCCTTAATGTCTAGCGCTCCAAGAAACTTGACTACAGGTTGAAGGTCTATGACAACACTAGAATGCAGCACTTGTGGGTATCTTCGAAGCAAATCTGGAAGCACAGATTTGCGAACACCCAACTTCTCCAAATAGTCAAGAATCGGAACCATGTTCCTCTTCACACTTCATCCTAGCATCAGAGGATACTCATTTATATCCTCAATGCTGAGGCCTAGTTTCTGCAAAAACTCCACCCTCTCTTTCATAACATCTACGGTATTAGGAAGCGTGAGTGTCAAATGACAGAGAGCAAGAGTTAATTTAATTGCACGGGAAGCTTATTGGTATGTTAGAAATCAAAGATTGATTTACAGTATCCGAAGATGGATTTACTGAACAAGAAAGTTTTTTTTTTTTCTTTATTTATCATGGCAAAGAAGGGAGAGAGAGTCGACGCTTCTAACGACGGAGCCATGGAGTACAGCGACGATGTCCATCTGCTCCAGCACCCCCAAAACGAAGGTTCATTTTCTTCTGACTTGAGGCCATTGTTGTGTCTGGGTTTCAAAATTGACTATTTATCACTGGTTCATTACATATCATTCTGTTTAATATTTATGGAAAAGTTTTTGACTCGTTCTTTCTGTAGTTGCTTGTAGAAATCGTTCTTTTGTAGTTGCTTGTAGAAACCCTGGTGTTTATTGGAAACCTTTAGACTTTCATCACTATGCAAAATAAAACTTAAATATGACGGCACAGATTACTTCCACAAAGAAAATAATTATCTACAGAAAACTGAGAAGGTACAAATGTTCAGTTAGAAAAGTAAATGTTCAATGGGGTAAATCAACTGAGTTTTTTTTTTGTTATGTATATATAAATACCACAAGTAGTGATACACTTGTTATTATGACATAAGAACTGAAGTAACAGCTCGGTTATAAATTCCATACTAAGTAGGAAGCTTTTGCTGTAATTGAAAGGAAAATGCATATATGCATGATACTTAGATAATGGTATAATAAGGGCAGAAAGCTCTGGAATATAAATAATATATTGAAAACCTTTATAAAAAGCATTTAAATAAAACCAAAACAAAAAGGGTATGTCATGATGTGCTGGTAAAGACTAATAAATTAATAATCTAAGGAAATGAGTTTTGTAGCTCGTAGTATGAATATTAAGATTATGATATATATATATTAGGCCCCTTTATCGAATCTTAAATCGTTTAAGAACAATTCTAACAAAAATTTGATAATATATATATGCACTTGATAATTCCGAAAAAATAAAAGAAAATTTTCACATCATCATTAATTTGTGTAATGGAAAGAATATATATATATATTTTTTCCTATTAATTGCATAATGGAAAGAATATATATATATATATATATATATATATATATATATATATATATATATATATATATATACATATATATATATATATATATATATATATATATATTTTCCTTTAGCTTACTAATGTAATTTATGTTTGTGTATTTTGCAGGTAATCCGTAACTGAGTTTTGGATTGTTGGTGTTCAATTTTCGAGACAAGGTTTTGTCTTAAGTTCCATGTCATTATGTAAGTTTAAACATAGTAAAATTTAGGATAGTTAGGTGTGTAAAGGCCTCTTGAGGTCCTATTTTTTGAGCCAATGGCTCTGATACCATCTGCATTGCTCTGGTTTTTACAGCAGAGCACTAAGTAAATTTCTAAGTTAATTTCCTATGTATTAATTCATTGAGTAAATTTCTGAATGAAAATTCTATGATTTTAAATGATGTTTAGAATTCTTTGTTGTCTCCAATAATCATACATTCGCATTTAAAATAATAACTAACATATCAATATTTTCCTTCAACAACTTGTGGTTTTCGCATAAGAATATGGTCACAGTAATAAATCAGTAAGAAGGTATATGCAGGTTTCAGTGTACGTTTCCACATAATAATTAAATAAAATAAATAATCAAGGAAATTACCTGATACTGATGCTAGCAGACCGTAGGTTGTAGCAGGTTGTATATCCTCTTAGTCAGCCAAAATGAAGTGTCCACCCTACCGACCAGCTATTATCTTGCTGGCCCTTGGAAATCAAGATTTCCAAGCCCCCGAGCCCACAATCTGATAATCCCGAGAGCAGTGTTTCCTTCGGTTCTCAAAACCTTTCCCCGTTCTTAAACTTTTCTGTCCTCCAACCTTTTTCTCCACTTCCAATCCTCCCCCTTCCCTTCAACCTTCTCCTCCTCTATATACATTTCCATCCTCGAGAAGACCTTGGGTTTACTCCACCACCCCAAACTCCTCCTCTTGAGCCCCTCAAACATTTACTCCTTTCACTAGTTCATTCATCCACATCTCATTATAAAAAATGTATAATTAATTACTCTCATGGAAAATTTATTTGGTTTTGATTGACGGTCGTAAGTATTTATTACCGTGGGAAATTTCACCCAAAGGTTATCCATTCGGGACAAGCTTTATTAATTACAAGTCTATTCACCAAACCTTGTATTTATTGTTATTAATGTAATTAATAAAATATTATATAAATATTTGACCCCTTTCAACTTGGACATGGCGTGTCTTAAGGGTCTACCTCATCCGTCGAGATCACTTATCTTGAGATTTAAATTCTACGATTCATATTGAATAATTAAATAGTAATAAACCATTGTCCATCACATCACGTTCATTCCAAAAATTGTTATCCTATTATGTCTAACTTAGAAATGTAAAATAATCACATTCTAATCATTCATTAATCAATATTTACATTTTTACCTATATTGCAATTGTTATGACATGGGTAGTAATATTATTAAAATAACATTAATTACGTAATAACATTAATTAAATCACCACAAAGTAATAATAAATGGTGAATTTAATAAAAAGTCTTGTTAAATCATTTGCTTATCACATGAGTACCCTAACATCTACATAGTATCATCGTTCTTCTAAACAAAGCACCCTTAAGTGCTTAAACAATCTTACTAATTAATTAGACAGTACCATTACCTTATTTACAACAATTCTCAGACGACAATGTTAACTGATGACACTTGTCTTAATTGTATATCACGATGTTACCAACGAGTAATACATAGATTAATTGACTTTTTTTTTACACATCTTAAATAACTTTATATTCATTATCTGAATTTGGTCAATGCATGATTAACCTAATTACTTATGACAACTTATACATGTATTCAATATGTTAAGTGTTTGTATATCGATACTAGTGTACATGTGCAAGGTGTGCATGCGTGGCCAGTGTATGCACAGATCATAAATGTACTATAGACAAACCCCATCCCGCCTATGCATACCTGCTAACTAATAGTAGTATTTACCCCCATGTAGAAGAACAAACATAATATATATAGTACAATTACTTCAACATTCTCAGTTATTTAACAGTTAATTCTTTACGATTTCACATCATTATCTTTATCTTTACATTAGTTTAATCAATCATGTACAAGGAAGGGTACCTACTACCACTAACTCGGAATCAAGGAATACTAAACCCTCAACAGTACTAACTAACACATCCTCCCATCATAACCTACGTCCAGCATCCTCCCTATCCTTCCTCTACTAGTACAAAAGTGGATGTCGGACTCACCGATCTGACCACATAGAAATTGAGAGCGATAGCGTCGGCTGAACAGTGGACCTATCCTCCCCTAGCAGGCATCCGACCATCGTCATCACAACAACATGGGGAGCGTGTCTCAGCACGGCCCTCCCACGACCTCGGGTCTCATGGAAACATAGGGTGGGAAACACATCCATCCCTCTCAACATACTGGGCCTACGCCCTTATCGACTCATACTTTGCTGCTATCGGGATTATCAGTTTGTGTTATCGTATCATCATTTTTGGCTGCTAAGGTTTACTGTACGAACATGTTTCTTTTTTTTTTTCTTTTCAATATATCAGATCAAGTAACTGGCTATCCCATAGCCCTTGTGTCCTGTAGGTTAGTATTTCGCAAAATACAAATTTATAGAAAGCATTTCCCATTGATCGCCAATTGATCCATGTTATCGAAAATCATTTTATTTCATGTGACCTTTTTAGTTCATCATAGATGCGTATGACATATAACACTTCAATAATTCATATAAGAAGATGGCATCCACATACCGAATCATATATTTCACATCTTATTAATGAAAACATATAAACATATACTGTAATCGTAAAATAAAGAAATCATATGATAATCATGACATCGTAACCGCATAACATAGTAACATCATAATCATGGTGAAATCATAAAACAAAGTAACATCATATAATGAGGTCCATCATATCGTAATATAGTTTACTCAGTCAAGCTGAGTTCAATAGAATATAAGAAAATAAATTATAGCATGTCTAGTTGATAAATATGCCTAATCAAAATATGGGGCGTTACATCCGAAGCTACAACAAATGCGAAAAAAAAATGGCAGAAATTCCACCCAATGAGCCCAAGAAAGTGCTCTGATACCAGATGTGAAGAACCTGCAATAATTAATTAATGCAAATACACGAGATATCAGAAATAACAAAACTCGGAATCACATTTATATTGATCACGGGCCACTTCGTGCGGGAAACCTACTTTGAGCAAGCTCAATACAATTAACTTCATGGTTCCTTCATAGGCCTCAACACACACTTATATACTAAGTCTAAGCACCAATACCATGGGTCAATACTATGTGTCAATACAAACCATGGGCTAAGTCTAGGTGCCAATACTATGAGTCAAAACCATGGGACATATAATACTATGGGACAACTTACAAAGCATATGCGTCCAATACTATGGGCTAATATAAACTATGGATCAACAAATACTATGGGATGACTTACAAAGCATATGCATCCAACAACAATATACTAACAAAGTAAAGACATGGGTTCATAACAAAGACAAAAAGGGACCAAGTATTGATGAAGATGGCATCCTAGGTTTTCCTAAGAGTTGACATAGGAATGGGAGAATGAAATGCATGAGTTGCATGTTATGATATTTTTTTCAAAGAAAGTGGTAAAAGTGTAAGTAAGATATGAAATCAACCACAAAAAGAAGAGAAAGAGAGGGAAAAAATTAAGCATGTAATGAAATGGCATATGTACCATGGATAAAAAAAATTCCAAGAAAGATTCAATTGCAAGGAAGAAAAGAAGAAAGAAATCAAGGGATAAAATATATTCGCAAAGGGTGAAATAACTTAACATGCAAGAGCAAAAAAGTTACAAGTAAAATAATGGTATACAACAACACAGTCTATCTTGTTAAATTAGAAGTAGTGTAACAAAGGTAGCAACAAAAGGCAAGAGGTGGGAAAAAATAAGGTCAAAATGAAGAATGGACTATGATGAATGATGACATAAAGAACATGTATGAGTGCACGAGAACAAAAGAAAAATAATAAGATTGTGTAAGTAGTGGATATGATGCTAAAAATTTGCAATCCAAAGAAAAGATATCAAGTAAGGAAGGGCACAAAAGTGGATGGGCTAAAAAAAAAAGGGAAACATAAATTGAGAAATGGTAAGAAATTTGCATCAAGTGAAATTTAAAAAAAATATGATCATTGATATTAGAAGGATAGGATCATTTTAGGGATCACAAACAATCTAACAATATGAAGACTAACAATCCTCCCCCATTTATTTTTTAATCCTTTACATGCATCGAATCCAAATAAAGTCTTACCAACAAACAAAAATGACTAAAAAGAATATAAATTGCAAAACCTAATCTATGAGCAGGCCTAGGTTCATAAATAGTTGGAACTAAGGTTTTAATATTTATTGTGACCAGTCCACAAACGCATGCAACTTCACAAATTACGAAAAATGTGTAATAAGTTGCACGAATGCATTAGTGCAAGAAAAAAAGTACATAAGAGACCATATTTTATTGAAACACGGCACATGATATTCTACTAGCTTTTCCATCTTCAGTTATTTGAGAGCCAACTGTCCACTTGGGATGTTCTAAATCTTTCCAGAGGAGAATATCTTCATATTGATTGGTGCCCAAAAAAATTTAAAACAGTTGATGATCAAGATTGATATTCGTTTATGTTCCTGCATCTATCCCTTCTCCTCTATTGGGGAAAAACAAGTGAATGTTAGGAAAATAAATTTAACCAACTGTTATAAAGTATATAAGTAAATAATCAGTTGTGATAAAGTAAAAAAGTAAATAAGAAATTGTGATAAAGTACATAATTAACACTACTATCTAAAATATCATACTAACTTGGGAGCTGGATAGCGGATGTAAAAAATCCTTTGTTATCATGAGTCCAAGTAATTGTTGAAAATTTCACCTGTTAAGAATTGCAAAAACCTGACATGAAGAATACAATTTAAAAACAACTCTTTATATTCAATAAAGAATTTTTCAAGCAACTTATAATTTATAACCACATGATATATGGAAATTGGACCAATGAAACATTAAGTGTTAAAAAATAGTCATTGTATCCCATTTTCACTCCTAGAAGCTAATTGACAAATTGTTGATTCCAATATTGAAATTGTGAAATTTGTGCCACCAATAATATAAAATTGGCTTTGAAAGAAATTCTTATGTGGCATGCAACCTAAGATTACATGATATTTATATTGTACAACTTATCAGATTTTCTCTGTTTACTACAACTTCCGTTGGCATCGCCATGGATGTGTTATTTAAAATTCTTTGTTGGTTAAGTCCTTTCAAATGCCTACTCATGGAATGATTGATGAAATGTTCAATGAGTTGTCAAAAAACTTACCCATGAAAGAGAATAAGGATCTGTACTTTTATATGCCACCCAGATAACCTTGATGTTCACCTAGTCACTACCATTGTTGCTTAATCCAACTACCAAGAATTCTGCATTTTGATTCACAGCACAATTATTTAATGCCACTGATCCATCTTCACTGAGCTTCTTAGGGTCAAACAAGACCTTTGATCGTGATTCCATACTTTCCTTAATATAATCATTTAAGAAAACAGAAATCAAATCATATTTTACGTCCCCAACGAACATGCAAAAAGGAATAACAAGAAATAAAAAATAGAGGAAAACAGACCAACCAAATTATTAACAAATAAATAAAAAAAATTTCAGGAAACAAATCAAAATTTCACAACTGACTTTAAATTTTCACAACGAAGTTGATCATATTCCTTTAAACTATGCCTTTACAAGATATGCCTGTCAATCTCTTCTCAGAATTTTGAAGTATACTTGGACATACAGAACACTCTACGCCATACAAAACCTAAAATCTATATTCCTAAGTTTGTGTTATATGGGTCATTGGGATTCTTCTTTGGCAGCAACAATGGCTTGATTTATATGCAACCATTTGTAGAATAACCCAAACACATTGATACTTGTGAGGGAAATAAATTAGGGTTAACCAAGGTTATGCTTATTTGGACAAAAATCTATTGAAGTAACTCAAATTGCTAGTAAATAGGTTTATGTCAAGGCACTAGTAGATTTGAACCCAAAATCCAATGAGCAAATCCGATGACCTCCGACGAAATGGACTGTGTCGTCGGATTTTTCTTTGAAAATTACTTTTTTTTGTTTTTTTTTTTTAAATTTCGATAGATGACCATTGGATATCCGACATCCTTTTGAATATCTGATGAGGCTAGCAGGCTATCCGACGGCTATGCTAATATCCGATGCCTATTCGGATATATGATGCTTTGGATGTCAGATAACTGACTTCATTTTGAACCCGAAGAGGTCGGATATCTAATGGATGTTTTCCCAATGGCCACAAGATTAGTGTCGCCGGATATCCGATGTCGGTTTAACTTTTTGACTTTTACGATTTATAAATATCAAACCATTCCGACATGTTTGCCATACCAACGACGGTTTGCGGATGTTTTTTTTGTTCGGCAAACTGTTTTTCATTGTTTTTGTTATTCAAGTGAGCAAAGTACTCTGGAGCTTAATTTTCTAAGATCGATAATCTTCATTTAAGCTCTTTACGAGAAAATGTCAACTACAAATATTCTTGATCTAGACGAACAAAATCGACAAATGCTTGCTAGAATGTGGGAAGGAGTTGAAAGAAGGGGTGATGGTAAATTCTATTGTCCATGTAATCAATGCAGAGGATTTAAGAGGAGAAGAATTTTGATCACAACAACCACAAAACATTGTAGGGAGCATGGGCACGCAGAGGGGGGACATGAATACCATCCATTTGTAAGTTTGCATTATATATGTTTTTATTTTGATTGCTTTTGTAAATTTATGTATTATTATAATATTTCTTATTTTTTACCAACAGTACAATTGGTCGTTGTTCTTTGTAACTTTTATCTATTGATTGTTTCATGTAATTATAAAGGAAAGACATCCTACGGCATATCGTCTAGATCAACAAGTGCTTCCAGAACAAGTACAGGAGGAACATGGAGCTATGAATATTAATGGAGAACAAGTTAATGATCACATTGAAGAAGATGATCATATTGATAACATAGTTGAAGATGATGTTACAAATACTTTGATCCATGATTCATTTAATGTTGGAATGGATGATAATGATGATGATGATCATGAAAATGATGAACATTTTGATGATATTCATGATATACCTCTTCTTGACAAGGCATATGAACCCCTTTATGATGGCTCCAAGACAATTCTTCTCTCTTCTATATCGTTGGTAATGAACTTGAAGGTTATGAATGGTCTTTCAAACATATCAGTCACATGGATGTTAAGGTATGTAATATATTCCATCACAAAATGTATATGATTGTCATGTATTTTATTGTTAATTCATATATAAGTCAAATTACTACGGATGAAATTTGTTTCATTAATATTATTTCTATATTATATTAACTAGATTTTTATTTTAATTTGTTGTAGCATGATAGGTGAATATTTGTTACCACCTTCAAATATTTTACCTCGCACATATTGAGATTTATCTGCCATCATGAAAGAAATTGGAATGTAGTATGAAGCAATTCATGTATGCCCCGATGATCATGTTCTTTATTACAACAAGCATGAATTTGCAACAGAATGTACTGAATGTCATATCAGTAGATATCACTGCCATCATGAAAGAAAATGGAATGCAGTATGAAGCAATTCATGCATGCCCCGATGATCATGTTCTTTATTACAACTAGCATGAATTTGCAACAGAATGTCTTGAATGTCATATCAGTAGATATCGCACAGATCAAGTAACTAAAAAGGTGCCTCGCAAGGTTTTACATTATATTCCCATTATTCCCCGTTTGCAACGACTATTCAGGTGCAAAAAGATAGCGCATTTTATGGATTACCATGCACAGAACATAAGTCAAGATGACATTATTTGGATGCCTGCAGATGGGTCTGCATTTAGAGATATGGAGGAAAAATGGCCTCACTTTAAAGACGAACCTCGTAATCTTAGGATTTCTTTAGCAGCATATGGTGTCAATCCTTTTGCAGAGATGAGATCTGTTTACTCGGTGTGCCCTATTTTTGTTATCAACAACAACATTCCTCCATGGTTGACAATAAAGAGGGAGCACATAATGTGGTCAATGAGTATTCCAGGTATGAACACTGCAGTTTTTTTTTTATTGCAGTGGTATATTCTCATTTGTCGTTTTTTGTCTCATAATGTTATATATATATTTAAAGTTTTTCTATTGTGAAATATGGTTTATATATCTAAATGATATGCCTCATAATCAGAATATTTATTTTATATGTTCAAATCAATCAGGTAAGTACCAAGTCAAAGATATGAATGTATATATAGAACCTCTTATTGATGAGCTACTGAAGTTATGGAATGGCATCACTATGTATGACTTAACTAGACCAATACGACAAAGGCAATTCCAATTCCATGCAATGCTTGTATGGACAATACATGATTCCCTAGGGTTAACCCATTTATGTGGTATGTAACTATAAGTTCCACTTTAGTTGCATTTAATTTTACGAACTAGTAGCTAATATAATATGCATGCATTTTTTTTCTAAATAATCCAGTCATTTTTTATATAATTATAATAGACATTAATATTGATATTCCATCTTTTTATTTAGGTCTTCAGACAAAGGGGAAATTTGCATGTCCAATTTGTGGTCCTAAGATCAAATCTCGTCATTCAAAAATATTAGGAAAGGAGGTGTTTGATGAGTATAGGCACTTCCTCTCCAAGAATCCCAGGTATTGAACTACCGAAAAACATCTTTTCAATGGCAAGCAAGAGACTACATTAAAACCAAAGAGAATGACACATCAACTATGGAAGTTGAAATATAATAGAAATCATCAAGGTACGTATAATCAATCATTGTATATGATCATATTGTATTTTATTATATTTTTTGTTGTTTAGTGTAATTGACATTGATTTAATATTTAATTTCATCATTGTCGTTCATGTGATCATCATGAAGGCATTAATGGGCTTCCACGAGGAATGAAAAGTTATCCTAGACAGTTTAGTAGGTTTCCCTATTATGAGCACCTACAAATTGCTCATCTATTTGATACAATGCATATCAGAAAGAATGTGACTGAAACATTATGGCGAATATTGGATGGAAGGAGTGACAAAGAAAAAATTGTCAAAATTTGCAAAGACATTCAAGATAACAACCATGCAATGAAAGACATCATTCAGTTTCACAGCAATGGAGAGCAAATTAATATAAACTCACTTCCATGGATGTTAACAGACCAGCAAAGTAATGTTGTAAAAGAAGTCATTCGAAAAATTAAATTTCCCATCGGATTTTGTGCAAACATGAAGAATATCATAACAAAGAAAGGTGATTTCGCGGGGGTGAAAACGCATGATTGGCATGTCTTCATGAAGGTAATAATTAATATGGTATGCATTTAATAATTTATTTTTTTCTTTCTCTAGTACTCTTTTTCTATATACTGAAACTATTTGGATATTATTGTTACAGTATGTTCTACCTCTCTCTATCCCGGACAACTTTGACAACAATGTCAAGCAAATAATATATAGTCTCGGGAAATACATGAGGTAAGTGGTGATTTTTCCATGTGCTTACTGTTTGTTTAATTCAACATAGAACTTATTCTTAATTTGATTTTCATTCTCTACTTCATGTTACGTAATATAATGACTTTTTTCTTTAATCTCTTGATTGGCCGGTTGTCATGTCACTTGTAGATGGTTGTCATCTAAAGAATTCCATAAAGAAGACATAAAGTATTGGAGGAGAGAAATTCCTCGTCTCATGTGTGAAATGCAGAAGCATCTACCTTCAGCATTTTTCAATGCACATGAACACTAACTCATACACCAAGTTGAGGAGATTGAACTGTGTCGACCTGCACACTCAAGCTCCATGTGGATGGTTGAGAGGCACTTGAAATTTATGAAGGGTTTGGTCAGACAATGAGCATATGCTGAGGGTTCTATGTTGGAGGGATATATGGTATACCAAAACATGTTGTACATTAGTGAATATCTTCATATATTGGTGTTAAAGCTCAATTTACGTCGCATTTGTGATCTAGACTCCAAAAACAATTTCAAAGGGGAGTACCCGAAGGGCAAAGGTAGATCGAGGAAGGTGAAAGGTAATATAACACATTTCACTAGCGATTTTTATGTTTATATATCATACATATATATTCTATTTTTTTATTTAGTATTTTGCATCATTTTATATTGTAATTATATACTTTTTTAAGTGACTAATATACATTTTCATTGAATTTTAATTTTATTGTCATCAAACAGTTGGTTGAGAGTGGGATGTGATTCATTTATACATCGCAAACAATCTTGATTGGATGAAGGTATGCATCGAAAAATGTGAACAATCTGGTCATGGAATATCATGGGAAGGTGTGGCTTCATTGGTTAAAGCGGCACATCGCAATGGAGACACCAATGTAACACAAAGGGAAATCAATTTAGCAAGAGGTTTAAAAGATAAGCAGGTAAGCATATTAATCAATGGCACTATTTATTTATTTCTTTAAATATTGTCATTGTACGACACGCTGGTTATTTTCCTTTTATGGCATTAAAATAAACATGCACTACTTTATCATAAATATGGTGTGATCCTTATGTAATCTTTTTCTGTATGGCTTGTTGTACTAGGTAAAACACCATAAGGCTATGTGGTGCAATGGATGTAGATATCGCATCAAAAAGTTGGATTAAGCAAGGAAAACATCTGATTGTGGAATATCTGCAGTCTTTGAGGTGACCAATGTTTCTTCTAGAAGTGATAGACATCCAAAACTATCTAAAAATAAATACTATGGGTATCTCGAAGACATTCTTCAGTGTGACTTTAACTCCTTCAAGGTATTTCTATTCGTTGTCAATTGGTACAGGTGTAGATTGAATCAACATGATACCGATAGAACAATTATTGAACATGATAATGGTTTTACCATGGTAAATACAAGGTTGTTTGAGACAGGAACGGAGCCCTATGTTCTTCCAACCCAATGTGAACAGGTATTTTACTTTGAGGTTCCAGGTAGAGCAGGTTGGTCATTTGCTGTGAGACACAATCCAAGGGGAAGGCCGGTAAAGTATAGCGTTGATGAAGTTAATGAAGATGTTCTCGAAGAATAAGACGCCGCAGAAGATGATCATAATCAACATGAGTTAGATGATCATGGTCCAAAAGAAGATGTCGAAGAACTTATTGAATCAGATGATGTAGTATCAGACAGTGTCCATGAAGATGATATCGACGATGACATGTTGATTGTAACTGACATCGACGACGAGGATGATATGGCCAATCCTTACAATGTTGAATCTGGATCATCGGATGATAGTACAGACGATGACCCAGATGAAGAAGATGATGAATACCATTGAAGTTTACGAGGTATGCAGTAATAATAAATTAATTGTTTCGTAGTGAGTTTCCATTTTCCTATATGATATAATTAGAAACATTGCTTGTTTTAGAGTATGTCGAAAAGCACATTTAAAGTTTCTAGTGTACATAGATATTTTTGTCGGGTTATGGGGAATTGAGAGTGATGTGATGGGGGGAGGGGCCATAAGAGCTTCCACCTTCACGTTGGCCCTATTTAGTAGAGAATATTAAATTATTCTTGAAACAAAGAGAAGCTTAGTAAGGAAATGCACAATTATCAAGACTCAAACATCATCATCATCATCATCATCATTGTCGTCATCATGATCATCTTCATCATCATTGTCATCATCATCGCCTTCATAATCATTGTCATCATCATCATCTTCATCATAATCTTCCTCATCATCGTCATCATCACCATCATCATCATCATCATCTTCCTCATAATCAGCAGTAATATCTTCATCATCATCGTCGTCATCATCGATCATCTTCATCGTCATCATCGTCATCATCGATCGTCATCATCATCATCATCGTCGTCATCATCATCGCCATCATCGATCGTCATCATCATCATCATCATCATCATCGATCATCTTCATTATCATCGATCGTCTTCATCATCATCGTCATCTTCATCATCATCATCATCATTATCATGATGATCTTCATCATGATCTTCATCATTCTCATCATCATCAGCAGCAGCAGCATCATGTTTATCATCGTCGTCACGGCCACCATCATCATCATCATCATTGTGATCAACATCATCGTCATCATCCTCACCATCATCATCATCATCATCTTCCTCATCATCATCAACAATATCTTCATCATCATCATCGTCATCATCGATCATCTTCATCATCATCATTGCCATCATCGATCGTCGTCATCATCATCATCGTCGTCATCATCATCATCATCATCATCGATCATATTCATCATCATCGATCATCTTCATCATCATCGTCATATTCATCATCGTCATCTTCATCATCATCATCATCATCATCATCATGATCTTCATCATTCTCATCATCATCATCATCATCAGCAACATCATGTTTATCATCTTCGTCATAGCCACCATCATCATCATCATCATTGTGATCAGCATCATCGTCATCATCCTCACCATCATCATCATCATCATCTTCCTCCTCATCATCATCAATATCTTCATCATCATCATCGTCATCATCGATCATATTCATCGTCATCATCGATCGTCATAATCATCATCATCATCATCATCATCATCATCATCATCATCATCATCGATCATCTTCATCATCATCGTCATCATCATCATCGATCATCTTCATCATCATCAATCGTATTCATCATCATCGTCATCTTCATCATCGTCATCATCATCACCATGATCTTCATCATTCTCATCATTATCATCATCAGCAGCATCATGTTTATCGCCGTCGTCACGGCCACCATCATCATCATCATCATTGTGTTCAGCATCATCATCATCATCCTCACCATCATCATCATCATCATCTTCCTTATCATCAGCAGCAATATCTTCATCATCATCATCGTCATCATCATCAGCAGCAATATCTTCATCATCATCATCGTCATCATCAATCATTTTCATCGTCATCATCGTCATCATTGATCATCATCATCATCATCGTCATCATCATCATCATCATCATCATCGATCGTCTTCATCATCATCGTCGTCATCATCGATCGTCTTCATAATCATCGATCATCTTCATCATCATCGTCATCTTCATCATCGTCATCATCATCATGATGATCTTCATCATTCTCATCATCATCATCATCAACAGCATCATGTTTATCGTCGTCGTCACAGCCACCATCATCATCATCATCCTTGTGATTAGCATCATCGTCATCATCCTCACCATCATCATCATCATCATCTTCCTCATCATCAGCAGCAGTATCTTCATCATCATCATCGTCATCATCATCATCATCATCATCATCGATCGTCATCATCATCATCATTGTCATCATCATCATCGTCATCATAGATCGTCTTCATCATCATCGTCATCATCGATCGTCTTCATCATCATCGTCATCTTCATCATCGTCATCATCATCATGATCTTCATCATGATCATCATTGTTATATGATATCCGACGCAGCTATTACCTAGAAATACCAACGATGTTTGTCGTCAGTGATTTAGCGATCTTGTTGGATTCTTTTGAAGTTAGAAGTCTGATATTAGACGCATGCATTAATGGTGTGGGAGGGTTTCAAGACTTGAATGAATGACACTCACCATTGCAACATTAGAAACCATACCAATAAATTAAATAATGTGATACATGGGGCCAACGTTGTAATTTTTTAAATACGTGTTGGCTTGGACTGAAATTTGGCATGGTTAGACTAGATGCATGCATTTATGGTGTGGGAGGGTTTCTAGATTCAATAATGACTGACACCAACCATTAATGGAGCATTAAAAACCATGTAATGATACTCAACAAGGATTAATTTGATCATCATTGTTTCACTCTGAAATAACTTATTCTTTCGTGGACTCGCTAGTACCATTGCTTATGGACCCTCACAAGGAAATCCTCTTAGGTCGTTGATTGTGTTGGGATAAATCATCACTAACTTGTTTGATGGACCCAATGGTCCCATGATAAACACTCATAACATGTAAACTATAGAGGACATACAAAAAATGGTTGATTCTCTCACCCAATTAGTTAGCAAAATGGAAACCAAGAATCACTTCTCATTTTCCGACCCTTCCAATAGTATGACGCCTCATTTTTCTAAAGTAATTCTAAACAAGTTTGGCGGGTTAGATCCGATTGGTTGGTTCGATCGATCAAATGAAGCACTAACTTTCCCTTAATGTAATATTTTATTACCTAATGAAATTCATTATAGGAGTCATCAAAGTTCATTTGTTTTTTCATAAAAATTAATTGATTATTTTTTAAGCAATTCCTTATTAGTGGTCTTAAAGAGGAAATTAAATCCCACTTAGAGGTGAACCACCCTACTACTTGGTTGGAAGACAATAATTATTATTGTCATGCCTGTGTTATATCCTATGCTCAGTCCAAAATCCCCAACTTTATTTCATTTCCTTTCCCCAACTATGGTGGCTCTTCAACAACCTCTTCCACCTTTCAAGGTCCATAAGTTGGCATAGGACAAAATGGAGGAACATCAACTTAAGGTTCTATGCTACAATTGTAATGAAAGATATTCTCTTGAGCATAGTTGTAAGGAACATCAATTATTTGTGGACATATTTGAGGACATTTATGATGATGAACTTGATGGAAGAACTCAAAAGGAATCCCCTCCCATCATTGAGGAAGTTTTTCTTCCTAACCCTGTGAAGAACCCTATATCTCCCTTAATTATTTGACTAGTATTTATTTCTCCTCATTAATGTTCAAATGGGTGATTACTCCTGGAAAACTAACATGTTTTCCATTGAAACGGGTGGGCATGATATTGTTCTCGGTGTGAATGGATAATAAGATTATGTCATATCTGTCATGTCCCAAATTTGGAATTGGGTCACAATGGCCTAATCACATTGGCCATATTCATTAGAGTTTGTAAAATTGATGTTAAAGGTCAAATAATTGCAAAGGAGGAAAATTACTAGTTTCCTAGGTTTGGGGTGGAAGCTTTGGGATTTGGAATAATGAGGATAATAAATGATGTTTGAACATTAGAGTGGAATAAATATTTAATAAAGGATCTAAATAAATATATACAAGTGAAAATCAAAGTGGCATTTGATCATGAAGACACATGGAGGAAGTGGGACCCACATATGGCTAGATTTCCCCACTACACTTGGCATCATTCTCTCACCAATTTGAATTCAAGGTGAATGGTAACATACTTGGGGGAGTCCAAAAGGTATTATTCATGGCATGACTCATCCAAGGTCGAAATATAGAGGAAGAGTAACTCCCATGGAAGAGGAAGAGGCAATTTGGAGTTAGTGAGACACTTGGGCTAGATTCCCTAGCTCTATGACAACAATGATGAAGATGCTATGACACCTATGACACAAATCAGACCTGAAGGCTGACATATGACATATATGACATGTCATGGCTAAAAATAGACTCCAAGAGGGCGCTCAAGGGTGTTAGGGCAGCTAAGATGCTTCCACATGTGATTTGGTGGAAGTGGGAAACTAGGAATTGTTGTACAAGTGGCGTTCTTTGGAATCTCTTCCCAACTTGAGTTGGCATGAGTCTCTTGGAAGGAATTCGACCCATGGAGGACATTAGAACTTTATAAATTTCAATAACAAAGAATGAAACCAGCTTTTGATCATTTGTATAATTTGCAATTGCATTTGTGAAGAGGGAGAGCTAGTGGATGACTAGTTTCTTGCCTTAGCCAATTTCGAGGGTGAAAGATTCCCATCCAAGTTGGTAATTGGAAAGGCCATTCAGACCTTTCATTTGGAGCTTTAATGGAGTCTTTATTTGCAGGTTTAAGCTACATGGAAGCTCATGGTTTCTTCTATTGCAGCTCACTCCTTCAACCATTTCCAGTTTTGATGGCATATTCTTGATCCTTGAGGGAGGGAATTTTTGGTGAGATATTGTACTCTTTGGGGAAGATTTTAATGCCCCATTTCTTTTGAAATATGAATTAAATACTCTTTTCTTCATCTCCAAAAAGTTTCAGGTCTAAATTCCAAGTAGAAATGTATAAATCTCATTTTTAATGGAAGAACAATGCCATTTCCCCACTACCTTGTTGTGAACCAATGTATTGATGATGATTTCGAATGAATGGATGATTCTCTGATATATTTGTGATAAATATACTACCATGGATGTCTTCTACAAGTTTCATGTACTGTACTTGAGCATTTGAAGCATTTTTACTCAGTTTAGTTGTATTGGGAGGTGAAATAGTGCCATTTCCCCAAGGGTTGAATTGGGGATTTTTGCAGTTGAATGGGAGAGGGTGAGAACAGTTGTAATAATCCATTAATGGTGCATATGAGACTTTAATAAAATAATTAACACATTACATACCTCTGTTCATAAATTTGAGTGGGTTTGGAGGCATTTGGGAAGCCATTTTCAGTACTTACCCCAGGGGGATTTGAACCCCAAATCACTAGTAAAATTGCATAATTGGTCCAGAATATTAAGAGAGTTTGCAGAGGTATTTTGGTGGACATATGTCACCCATAAACATCATATTCAAGTTCTAATATCATTCATACACCTTCCTTGAAGATTTGAAGGCATTTGGAGTCAATTTGAGACCTAGAGGCCAATACTAGTCAAAGGAAAATCACTAGTAAAGTTATCTGCATTGATCAGAATTGAAAGAGGATTTGCAGAAGTATTTTAAAGGTCCAAAGGAATCCCTGAAACACATATTTATGTTATAATATCATTCATATACCTTCTCAGAAGATTTGGGATCATTTGGGGCAAATTTGGGACCTAGAGATCAAAACTAGTCAAAGGTCGAACTAGGGAAAAAAAGTGGAAAATTGCAATTTTAATAAAATCCCTAATAAGGGACATTATAGTGGTATCAGAGCATGGTCTTGGCACCTGATGTGGTATAACATTAATGAAGACCAGGAGTAAAAAAAATAAGCCACCACCCTTAGAAACTGAAACTGGATGTACTTTGGTGAAAGGGAAGAAATAGGAGAAGAAGTGCATTCATTGGTCACCATGAGTAAGGATGAGAAAGGAACCTCAGAGGAGAATGAGGAGTTTAGAAAATTATTGGAACCTTCCTTTGAAGACAAGTGGAGGCAATACTTTCAAGAGTTCAAATTGTTGCTTAGTGAAATTGGAAGCAACTCGGAAAAAATAATGAGCAATGGTTCTCTTTTCAAGGAAAAGGATGAAACAGTTTATGCCACAAAAGAGGAACCTAATGTAATTGTGGAACATGAGGTACATGTTGATATGCAGGTGCTTGAAGATGCTACACTAAAACAAGAAGAAGGACAAGAACTTGTCCTTGTTCAAAGGGATTATGAGTTGCCTCATGGAGAGAGTTGCAAAGCCTTGGAAGAGGTACATGATCTCACAATAGTTGGACCAAGCAATTATGGAGAAGATGAATTAAATATTTCAATGGGTAAGAGTTGTAAAGAATTAAAGTTGGTTCATAATTCCTCACCCCACATTTCTTTTCCAACCACATCACTTTGGGATGAAAATTGGGTGAAAGGTTTTTTTCTAGTGGTGCCACATGAGGGGTATGAAACTCCTACCTCTCCTTTTGATGATGACATGAATAGAGCACCTCATTATTTAGAATTGCAGCAGCATATTGCTTTACCTTATGATGATACATATCCTCATGGATGTATGGATGAGACTTCTTTGAGTCCTTTGAAGTCTCCTTGTTTTTTCTGCTCATTATTTGGTTCAGATTTTAGTGGAGATTCTTCATTCACTTCTTGGATGAAAGAATGCATGGCTAAATATTTTGATGCATATCACGTTCTTTTGGAGCAGCACTATCGGACATGGGATCCTCACCTATGTCATTGGAGCAAATTTGATTGGTCACTTGAAGATTGTATGCACCTAGCAAATGGTGGTCTACTTACTTGGAGGTATAAACACTTTCATGATTCTTTGATGAAGCATCTTCTTGATGTACATTTTCATTATGTTGTTATGTACTTTGATGATATATATTTTGTACTCATGATGTTTGGAAGAATGCATACAAGAAAATGGGATCCAGGAATCCTCTTATCTGATGGTATGGGTTGGAGAGCACTTTTAATTGTTGGGGTGCAATACAAGCAATGGGACCCTGGAATAATTTTTGTCTCATTGGTTTGAATTTTTTTTTGGGAAACAAGTAGTATGGGAGATGGATTTCCCACTTAATAAAGTGAATTTTATCAGATTAGTGCAGCAGCAAGCATGGTAGTTCCTCTCTAAAATCTTCAAGGAAACTCAAACACTCAAGGTTGGGCAATTCAATGGCAACTTCAAAGAATTATACAGGAAGCAGGTTCTTCAACACCCATGTTTGAAATTGCTTGAGGACAAGCAATATTGGGAAGGGAGGACTTGTCATGTCCCAAATTTGGAATTGGGTCACAATGGCCTAATCACATTGGCCATATTCATTAGAGTTTGTAAAATTGATGTTAAAGGTCAAATAATTGCAAAGGAGGAAAATTACTAGTTTCCTAGGTTTGGGGTGGAAGCTTTGGGATTTGGAATAATGAGGATAATAAATGATGTTTGAACATTAGAGTGGAATAAATATTTAATAAAGGATCTAAATAAATATATACAAGTGAAAATCAAAGTGGCATTTGATCATGAAGACACATGGAGGAAGTGGGACCCACATATGGCTAGATTTCCCCACTACACTTGGCATCATTCTCTCACCAATTCGAATTCAAGGTGAATGGTAACATACTTGGGGGAGTCCAAAAGGTATTATTCATGGCATGACTCATCCAAGGTCGAAATATAGAGGAAGAGTAACTCCCATGGAAGAGGAAGAGGCAATTTGGAGTTAGTGAGACACTTGGGCTAGATTCCCTAGCTCTATGACAACAATGATGAAGATGCTATGACACCTATGACACAAATCAGACCTGAAGGCTGACATATGACATATATGACATGTCAGGGCTAAAAATAGACTCCAAGAGGGCGCTCAAGGGTGTTAGGGCAGCTAAGATGCTTCCACATGTGATTTGGTGGAAGTGGGAAACTAGGAATTGTTGTACAAGTGGCGTTCTTTGGAATCTCTTCCCAACTTGAGTTGGCATGAGTCTCTTGGAAGGAATTCGACCCATGGAGGACATTAGAACTTTATAAATGTCAATAACAAAGAATGAAACCAGCTTTTTATCATTTGTAGAATTTGCAATTGCATTTGTGAAGAGGGAGAGCTAGTGGATGACTAGTTTCTTGCCTTAGCCAATTTCGAGGGTGAAAGATTCCCATCCAAGTTGGTAATTGGAAAGGCCATTCAGACCTTTCATTTGGAGCTTTAATGGAGTCTTTATTTGCAGGTGTAAGCTACAGGGCAGCTCATGGTTTCTTCTATTGCAGCTCACTCCTTCAACCATTTCCAGTTTTGATGGCATATTCTTGATCCTTGAGGGAGGGCGTTTTTGGTGAGCTATTGTACTCTTTGGGGAAGATTTTAATGCCCCATTTCTTTTGTAATATGAAGTAAATACTCTTTTCTTCATCTCCAAAAAATTTCAGGTCGAAATTCCAAGTAGAAATGTATAAATCTCATTTTTAATGGAAGAACAATTCCATTTCCCCACTACCTTGTTGTGAACAAATGTATTGATGATGATTTCGAATGAATGGATGATTATCTGATATATTTGTGATAAATATACTACCATGGATGTCTTCTACAAGTTTCATGTACTGTACTTGAGCATTTGAAGCATTTTTACTCAGTTTAGTTGTATTGGGAGGTGAAATAGTGCCATTTCCCCAAGGGTTGAATTGGGGATTTTTCAGTTGAATGGGAGAGGGTGAGAACAGTTGTAATAATCCATTAATGGTGCATATGAGACTTTAATAAAATAATTAACACATTACATACCTCTGTTCATAAATTTGAGTGGGTTTGGAGGCATTTGGGAAGCCATTTTCAGTACTTACCCCAGGGGGATTTGAACCCCAAATCACTAGTAAAATTGCATAATTGGTCCAGAATATTAAGAGAGTTTGCAGAGGTATTTTGGTGGAAATATGTCACCCATAAACATCATATTCAAGTTCTAATATCATTCATACACCTTCCTTGAAGATTTGAAGGCATTTGGAGTCAATTTGAGACCTAGAGGCCAATACTAGTCAAAGGAAAATCACTAGTAAAGTTATCTGCATTGATCAGAATTGAAAGAGGATTTGCAGAAGTATTTTAAAGGTCCAAAGGAATCCCTGAAACACATATTTATGTTATAATATCATTCATATACCTTCTCAGAAGATTTGGGATCATTTGGGGCAAATTTGGGACCTAGAGATCAAAACTAGTCAAAGGTCGAACTAGGGAAAAAAAGTGGAAAATTGCAATTTTAATAAAATCCCTAATAAGGGACATTATAGTGGTATCAGAGCATGGTCTTGGCACCTGATGTGGTATAACATTAATGAATACCAGGAGTAAAAAAAATAAGCCACCACCCTTAGAAACTGAAACTGGATGTACTTTGGTGAAAGGGAAGAAATAGGAGAAGAAGTGCATTCATTGGTCACCATGAGTAAGGATGAGAAAGGAACCTCAGAGGAGAATGAGGAGTTTAGAAAATTATTGGAACCTTCCTTTGAAGACAAGTGGAGGCAATACTTTCAAGAGTTCAAATTGTTGCTTAGTGAAATTGGAAGCAACTCGTAAAAAATAATGAGCAATGGTTCTCTTTTCAAGGAAAAGGATGAAACAGTTTATGCCACAAAAGAGGAACCTAATGTAATTGTGGAACATGAGGTACATGTTGATATGCAGGTGCTTGAATATGCTACACTAAAACAAGAAGAAGGACAAGAACTTGTCCATGTTCAAAGGGATTATGAGTTGCCTCATGGAGAGAGTTGCAAAGCCTTGGAAGAGGTACATGATCTCACAATAGTTGGACCAAGCAATTATGGAGAAGATGAATTAAATATTTCAATGGGTAAGAGTTGTAAAGAATTAAAGTTGGTTCATAATTCCTCACCCCACACTTCTTTTCCAACCACATCACTTTGGGATGAAAATTGGGTGAAAGGTTTTTTTCTAGTGGTGCCACATGAGGGGTATGAAACTCCTACCTCTCCTTTTGATGATGACATGAATAGAGCACCTCATTATTTAGAATTGCAGTAGCATATTGCTTTACCTTATGATGATACATATCCTCATGGATGTATGGATGAGACTTCTTTGAGTCCTTTGAAGTCTCCTTGTTTTTTCTGCTCATTATTTGGTTCAGATTTTAGTGGAGATTCTTCATTCACTTCTTGGATGAAAGAATGCATGGCTGAATATTTTGATGCATATCACGTTCTTTTGGAGCAGCACTATCGGACATGGGATCCTCACCTATGTCATTGGAGCAGATTTGATTGGTCACTTGAAGATTGTATGCACCTAGCAAATGGTGGTCTACTTACTTGGAGGTATAAACACTTTCATGATTCTTTGATGAAGCATCTTCTTGATGTACATTTTCATTATGTTGTTATGTACTTTGATGATATATATTTTGTACTCATGATGTTTGGAAGAATGCATACAAGAAAATGGGATCCAGGAATCCTCTTATCTAATGGTATGGGTTGGAGAGCACTTTTAATTGTTGGGGTGCAATACAAGCAATGGGACCCTGGAATAATTTTTGTCTCATTGGTTTGAATTTTTTTTTGGGAAACAAGTAGTATGGGAGATGGATTTCCCACTTAATAAAGTGAATTTTATCAGATTAGTGCAGCAGCAAGCATGGTGGTTCCTCTCTAAAATCTTCAAGGAAACTCAAAGACTCAAGGTTGGGCAATTCAATGGCAACTTCAAAGAATTATACAGGAAGCAGGTTCTTCAACACCCATGTTTGAAATTGCTTGAGGACAAGCAATATTGGGAAGGGAGGACTTGTCATGTCCCAAATTTGGAATTGGGTCACAATGGCCTAATCACATTGGCCATATTCATTAGAGTTTGTAAAATTGATGTTAAAGGTCAAATAATTGCAAAGGAGGAAAATTACTAGTTTCCTAGGTTTGGGGTGGAAGCTTTGGGATTTGGAATAATGAGGATAATAAATGATGTTTGAACATTAGAGTGGCATAAATATTTAATAAAGGGTCTAAATAAATATATACAAGTGAAAATCAAAGTGGCATTTGATCATGAAGACACATGGAGGAAGTGGGACCCACATATGGCTAGATTTCCCCACTACACTTGGCATCATTCTCTCACCAATTCGAATTCAAGGTGAATGGTAACATACTTGGGGGAGTCCAAAAGGTATTATTCATGGCATGACTCATACAAGGTCGAAATATAGAGGAAGAGTAACTCCCATGGAAGAGGAAGAGGCAATTTGGAGTTAGTGAGACACTTGGGCTAGATTCCCTAGCTCTATGACAACAATGATGAAGATGCTATGACACCTATGACACAAATCAGACCTGAAGGCTGACATATGACATATATGACATGTCAGGGCTAAAAATAGACTCCAAGAGGGCGCTCAAGGGTGTTAGGGCAGCTAATATGCTTCCACATGTGATTTGGTGGAAGTGGGAAACTAGGAATTGTTGTACAAGTGACGTTCTTTGGAATCTCTTCCCAACTTGAGTTGGCATGAGTCTCTTGGAAGGAATTCGACCCATGGAGGACATTAGAACTTTATAAATGTCAATAACAAAGAATGAAACCAGCTTTTGATCATTTGTAGAATTTGCAATTGCATTTGTGAAGAGGGAGAGCTAGTGGATGACTAGTTTCTTGCCTTAGCCAATTTCGAGGGTGAAAGATTCCCATCCAAGTTGGTAATTGGAAAGGCCATTCAGACCTTTCATTTGGAGATTTAATGGAGTCTTTATTTGCAGGTGTAAGCTACAGGGCAGCTCATGGTTTCTTCTATTGCAGCTCACTCCTTCAACCATTTCCAGTTTTGATGGCATATTCTTGATCCTTGAGGGAGGGCGTTTTTGGTGAGCTATTGTACTCTTTGGGGAAGATTTTAATGCCCCATTTCGTTTTTAATATGAAGTAAATACTCTGTTCTTCATCTCCAAAAAATTTCAGGTCGAAATTCCAAGTAGAAATGTATAAATCTCATTTTTAATGGAAGAACAATGCCATTTCCCCACTACCTTGTTGTGAACCAATGTATTGATGATGATTTAGAATGAATGGATGATTCTATGATATATTTGTGATAAATATACTACCATGGATGTCTTCTACAAGTTTCATGTACTGTACTTGAGCATTTGAAGCATTTTTACTCAGTTTAGTTGTATTGGGAGGTGAAATAGTGCCATTTCCCCAAGGGTTGAATTGGGGATTTTTGCAGTTGAATGGGAGAGGGTGAGAACAGTTGTAATGATCCATTAATGGTGAATATGAGACTTTAATAAAATAATTAACACATTACATACCTCTGTTCATAAATTTGAGTGGGTTTGGAGGCATTTGGGAAGCCATTTTCAGTACTTACCCCAGGGGGATTTGAACCCCAAATCACTAGTAAAATTGCATAATTGGTCCAGAATATTAAGAGAGTTTGCAGAGGTCTTTTGGTGGACATATGTAACCCATAAACATCATATTCAAGTTCTAATATCATTAATACACCTTCCTTGAAGATTTGAAGGCATTTGGAGTCAATTTGAGACCTAGAGGCCAATACTAGTCAAAGGAAAATCACTAGTAAAGTTATCTGCATTGATCAGAATTGAAAGAGGATTTGCAGAAGTATTTTAAAGGTCCAAAGGAATCCCTGAAACACATATTTATGTTATAATATCATTCATATACCTTCTCAGAAGATTTGGGATCATTTTGGGCAAATTTGGGACCTAGAGATCAAAACTAGTCAAAGGTCGAACTAGGGAAAAAAAGTGGAAAATTGCAATTTTAATAAAATCCCTAATAAGGGACATTACAATATCACCATGGATTTATTGGAATTACAAATGAGAGAGCATGATCATAGCATCTCATTGCTTCATCGACATATCCTCCCATCCAATTTGTGATCATATTGTCATACTTTTGAACAAAATAATATATGAAATTAAAAATATTGTATCATTATTTTTAAGCCCCTTATATATAACAATTAAAAAAAAAACATTATATATAACAAAAAAAAGCAATTAAAATTAAAAAAATGAATATATAATAAATAGAATTAAAACATTAATAAAAAAAATTACAACATAAATATATAACAATGTTTTTTTTTAATTTTTTATTAATTAAATATATAATGTTATATATATATTTAATTAAAAACAAATTAAAAAAACCAAAAAAAAACATTACATAACATATATATTGAACAAATATAAAAGCCGACAGCCATATGCATTTCACAAACTTGCGATTTGGATTTGGAGTGACCTCGATTGACCTCGATTTGGAGTGACCTCGATTTGGAGTGACCCTTGATTTGGAGCTATGCCTCTGCGATTTGGACCTGCGCCTCTGCGATTTGGACCTGCTATCGATTTGGATTGGACTGTTCGATTGTGGCTAGAGAGACAGTTTGTGATTGTGGTAGGGGAGAGGGAGTGGCCCAATAACCAAGCAGTGGGAGTGACCCAAAGCGCAAGCATTGGGAGAGGCGGTTTGGAGTCCAAGCAAATAAACTATAAGAGTTGGAAATGCCTCCCACGTCCGTGAGTACCAAGCCCTAAATTGTTTTGATTTGACAAATTTATAAATTTGGTAGCAAATCACTGTGGTTTCATTGCTAATTCAATCTTCTAAGAGGGTTTCATTGCTAATTCAATCTACATTGGGGTATTTTTATCTTATTGCATCTACTGTTTTTTTTAGTTTGATGGGTGAATGGGGGGGCGGGAGCTATTACTAATGACCCCGATAAAGCAGAGTTACCAAGCTCTCACTATGACTGAGTACTTGTATTCACACAGGCTCGAGTTAAGGTTTCCATTATTGCATTAAAGAACCAATCCGAGCTAACAACAAATAATCCCAATATCAAGAAGCGCATCCTTGCTATCATTTCCAAACTCTGTCATTAATGCTACCAACCATCGATTCTCTTTAGTATCATCAACTAGAAAGACAAAAAATTGTACCACAAACAAGCACCAAAATACTTTCCTATTCAGTCCATCTTTTGCAGCTAATAAATTAGTCCCTGCAACATGATCCAAGACATTTAATGTAGTTTTGAGATGTTCCTTTAGATGAGCACAAAATACCCTTGCAAGGGCAATTGACTATTGTTGTGTGAATGCTTTGCAAACTGCAACCATGTGCACAACTATAGACATCCCTTTTGAAGATAGCGGAATACTTGGAAGAGTCAAGAACCTCATAAGGGCTTCAATGCCCTTTTACTCAACAAATATTCTACAAGTTTAAATATTTTCCATTGCCAGATGCACAAACACCATGGCATGTGAAATGATAAATTTTAAAAAGCGTTCATTACTCATATTTTCAAGAGACAATCCACTAGTTCCAACCCCATCTTTATGCTTATCTTCATAATCAGTATCCATAGGAACAAGACTATCCAAACTGTCTTTGGCCTCTACTCTGAGCCTATGGGCCTTGCTGGGGCATACGTTGTTGATCCCTGGTGGCCGTCAGCTATTGCAGAAAGGGTTTATTGAAAAATATATCTGATTATAAGGAAGGTCTAAACCAGCATTATTGATGCTAGTTGTTATTTCTGTTTAACTTGTTCATTACTTTATTAATGTTGTTGTTATTTATTATCCTTGTCTACTTCAACTTTAACACAGGGACCTTTGGGAGTGTTAAAGTTGAAAGAGATGAAATTTATGTTTAAATTTATATTACCATGTCACAACTGTACTATTTTGTTTCTAGCATTGATTTAGGAATTTATTTATGCATTAAAGTATAAATATTTTAATTTTCTGCTCCAAACCCTAACTCAACCCAATATTCAACTCATATAACAAGATGTAGACTCTCCTGAGTAGACCTCAATCCCATAACAGTCCCCAAGTAGTAATTTTTGTAAACTAAAATCACCATACTTTGAAATTTACTCAAGTCTCGGCATGGAAGCAACCTCCATCTCCGATTTTGAAATGAATGCCTCAACCTCCACCAAATTAAATGAATGCCACAAAAATTTGTTGTGAATTGGAGGGATGTTAAGTTAACCAACCAAACCATGAATGCAAAAAGCAAGACTTAAGGCCACCCACATTGTAGTTTTGAAGGTTCCTTGTGTTATTAGTGAAGTAGCAGTGAATCCAGATATGACTTGGAGTTTTTTTCATGGGGCCTGTAAAGGCTCCATAGAGTAGTGCAAGATCAGGTTTTCTCTATATATCTCCGATAGCCATTTCCTCATAGATAAATCCTACTTGGGGGCTAGGAAAAACAATATGGGTGAGTTCAATTTGCTCTTCTATATTTTGAAATTTGTTGCAGAATTGGGTCTCACCCAGATTCAAGTCATACGGTCTGCATGTTAAATAACTCAGCAACAAATTAAAGATCAATCTGGTATGGATGTCAACCAAATCATCATCCTCTTTAAATTTCCCCGTCTCTATAAATTAGATTGCCCTGATATGCGAAGGATTAGGTTGATAACTATACTACGGCTAAAAATTGCCCTGTCTATAAATTAAATTTCCGTGTCTATAAATTGACATATCCTTCCATGTAGATTATAAAAATTGCAATTAGGTCAAGTTCTTCTTACAGGGTTTGGATAAAATTGAAAGCTTCAATTTTCATACAATTAGAAAAGTTTGGGCAGTGTAGAATGTGAGGAATGAGAATGTATCAATCATTGCCACCATATGAGTTTTGAAAGTAAGATTAATTGGACCCATCCCATTTTGAAGTAGAACCATGTGAGATAGATCCTATAACACTATTAGCATCATGATATAAGCAAAATTGAAGTTCTGTTTTCCGTCGAGGCTGCTTGAAGATGATAATTTCCAGAAAGTGGCCCCAGGGTACAAAGTAACGAAACATTTGACGGATTGGAAACGTATATATATAAAAGGAACAGAATTATATAGGCCTAAAATTGCAGTTGGTTCCATTGCAGTCAAATTTAAATCAATTTGTAAGCCACCTCGACGGAAAATGGAACTTCGATTTTGCTTACCCATTTTTGTTGTTCTGGTTTAGGAAGTATTTCAGGCTATTATGGTTTGTTTTAAAGTCTTCATCTTCTTAAATTTGGCTTTCATTGTATCAGTGATCAAGGTTAGTAAATTCATAAAAGGTAAGCATGCATCATCATACTTCAGACTTCAATCAAACCATCATGACTTGGATTGTGGCAATTTTAGTCTTCGACTAGGGTAGTACTATAGCAGCTTTAACACTTAGAATATAGCAGCTTGGGGGAATTCATGTCAAGGTACTCAATGCAAGTTAAAGGGGAAATGATTAGTATTGCTCATGATGTAAAATTAAACGATGCATTTTTCATGATTAGGATACTCTTGTATTTATAGTCATAAAAAAACAAGTTGTGGTATAGCTTCCCCAGTTGTGGTTACTATTTTTTTATTAAGCTCATGAAGATTTATATGCAGTTTATTGTTTCTACTATCCCTGTGTTTTTGTGAAGAATGATTGAAGAATGTCATAAGTGTTCCTAGAGAATTATGAACATGGATATGTACAATTCCTTATATTTATTATCACTTTGTTTTATGTGATGAATTCATTTGCATGACTTGAGTATATCTGAAGCTCTCCTTGAGGTCCCATGAATGAACTTGAACACTTGTTGCATTCATTTAATTTGAAAGAGTAGTTATAGTTTGAAAGAACTCTCTTCTTACCTTAGCTAGCATTCATTGAAAGGAAAGGCTTATTTTATTCATATGCATTTGCATGGTTTGAGTCAGTCATCACACCATGAGTTTCACTTCCATCACCCGATTGAGTAATACAACCACTAAAATTTACACCCCCTAACTAAACACACCATAACCTCACTTGAGTAAATCAAAAGAGATTGGTAGTTAGGTAGGACACCGGGGATAGGCATCCGAATAACTCCCCCTTGTCATTATCATCTAAGACATAGTTGTTGTCCTCTAGAGAACCAAAATCCTCTAGTATTTGTTGACACGGTCATACACCAGTTTTTGGAGGGGCCTCCTGTTGTTTCAGGGGTTAAACCGCCGCGAGATTGAGAACCGGACGGACTATGTGGAATGCCGCAATCCACTTAGCCCTAAGGCAACATCGATCATTGTCTTCCTTGTATTCTCCGGCCACCATACTGGTGATACAAGGGTGATAAGGAAGAAGTGCTGAAAACCTTTTCCGACGTGTCATGAGCGAGGTAGCTTAGTGACTTTTCTACTAGGGCTCTTTTACCCAGGATGCCTTTCGGTAGAGGGATATCCTTCAAATTCGGTCTCTCACTTTGTATTGTTCAACTTGGATTTTATCACCTTGCGAAGGATACGATTTGTCGAGGTCTCCAGCTCCTAGTTAGGAAGTTTGCTTCCATTTTCACCTTTTTAGAGGGTCTTTTTCTTTTTAGTGCTACTTGTTGGCATTCTTGCCACTTTTGCTTCAGCTCGCTTACTGTGACATCAGTCCCTATTTAGTTTTTTGAGCTTTTTTTTTGTCCTGCGAGCCTTGTCTTTTCATAGCTCCCCTTCTGCACGCTCGGTTGCTTTAGGGTTTTTGAGTTCATACATGGTAGTTACCAATACTTATTTGATGATGTGTGATGTCCTCTTCTCCTAGGTCTTCGAGATGTTTGAGTTAGATGGTCTTCTGAAGGGACTAAACACCCCTTCATGGAGCTACTAATGCTTGATCGTAGGAGTAGTCTAGAGGACCACATGATCACATCACCCGTGTGGACTTTTCCATTTACTGTGATGATGGTCTTTCAAGTTATATGGAACAATGGTACATTTGAGAGAGAGATGAATGGTTGTACCCCATTTTGGTCAATTGTCTTATGGTCCTTTCATTTTGTCAATAATATTTTTGTGGTACCTTTCCTTTTACCTTTTGGGTGTTTTACTGGTATTGGGATATCATGTGATTTGTACCACCTTTTATGCTTTAGGTCTTGTGGGTACTATGGTAGTTTGTCCACATTTGAGGTACACCCACTTTCTCCAAATTGTTATGTGTCTTTATACCCACTTTGTACCACCCTCCTGACCTTAGTTTGGAAGATTTCATGCTATCATACCTTTTGGTGGTACTATTAGAGTTTCAAGAGGTAGTTACAAGGAGCTATTGCATATATGAGGTAGTTACAAGGAGATATTGCATATATGAGGTAGT
This sequence comes from Larix kaempferi, assembly GCA_027924585.1. NCBI lineage: Eukaryota > Viridiplantae > Streptophyta > Pinopsida > Pinales > Pinaceae > Larix > Larix kaempferi. The sequence continues at coordinate 918,131 of BSBM01000886.1, forward strand.
TACAAGGAGATATTGCATATATTGATTTGGACTGCCTTTTATGTTTTTGGTCTTGTGGTTATAACTATGGTAGTTTGTCCACGTTTGAGGTAGTGTACACCCCCTTAGTCCCAAGGGTTGTGAGTCTTTATACCCATTCTTTTCTTTTTATACTTGTACCTTACTGGTTGGTCTTTGTACTGAGCCTGTTTACTGTCACTGAATTTCTTTGATTGACCGTACCATAGCCTAGTCATCTCTCTCTCTATCTGGTTTGTACTAGCCCTATCATAGGGTCACTTGGTTCCTAGAGTTGACTTGTCTCTAAGAGGCACAGTCATTTCTGAAAGTAACTCTTCTGAGTATATTACAGGAAACATCTACACTAAGGTAATCAAATATGTGGTAAATAGTTTTCATTAATTAGCCACGACTTTTAGCATTAGAGGAGATCCTGTAATGTGCATGTGTAGTGTTTCATGTGTGCTACATGTGTGTTACATGTGTGATGTATCATTAAATCAAATAGTAAAAATCAACTCATAAATATTGCATGACTTTCTAATCTTAAGAAAGATAAATTGGTCCTCTTCCGATCATCACTTGAATGCCTACATGTTGACAAAGGGAATGAGGATCAAGTAAAATTATAAAAGGCGATACACGTCAACTTTTAAGAGGTGCTATGCCTTGCGATCGAATCTAAATTTTTTTCCAATGGTGTAGGTAGAACCAAACAGGTATTTGTCTGATCTGTCTTACTCGAGTGAGGGGAGTTTAGGAAGGATAGAGGAAAGTGAGACATCCAATAGGTCTAGAAGAATTGTATCAACTAGATGTCAAAAAACAAAAAGAAGATTCCATAGAAGCAATGAATTTTTTCACGGTCAAGGGGGGGCATGTTCCTATGGTGATGAGACAAAAGATGACGAAGAGGTGCCCTTGAGGTACAAACATTTAGTGAAACAATGGGTATTGAAGGATCTTCCTCCACTGAACACTGATTTTTGTGTGAACGAGAGGAGATATCGAATTGCACCATTGTCGATACATGGTTTCAGGTTGTTTTCCATGGATTGCATCTTGGTCAGTTACGGGACATGTACAGAATTGCTGGAGTATGTTGGAACCATATCCAACTACAACGATTGGATGAGCCTTGTCCGATATACAAAAAGTATGCGTAGCTATGGATTGTCAACAATCTATTTACAATTGAAAGACAAAAATCAAAATAAAGGTGGAACATTGTACATGGATGGAAGGCCAAAGGCCACAGGGAATATTGTGGGGTTTATAAACAGTAAACAACCAGGGTCTACAATTAAGCAACCAAACTGTGAATTTGAGGGGCGTGAAGGAAACCGTGTTTTTGTAGTTGCTATTAAAACAATATCTGTAGGGGACGAGTTGCTTATTAATTACCCTGTCAACCGAGTAGATACAAACAAGGTTACTATATAACATTTTACCCAACCTTTTAGTAATAAATTAAAAACCATAAGGATTTTTTGTTAGTTTATTTCATTTAAATTTTCCATATTTACTTCGCAGGCCAGTGATCGGGATAAATCCCTGCCAACAAATGGTCGGAGGAGAACTTCTTCCTCGACAGAGCAGGTATACATCTTTCTAATAGTACAAATATAATAAGAGAAAATAGTTTATATTTGCTTTGTTTTTCCATTATTAATAACTTGGTTTGTTTTATATAATGAAATTTATATTTGATGCAAAACGTTGATCGGGAAATACACCCATCAAATGTTGATCAGACGACAACACCCTCGGGGCAACAGGTAGACCTGATTTGAATTGTACAATTAAAATATGTCAAAAATTTTTAGCATTATATTAATGTTTCAATGAATATTTTGGTTTCATTTACGTAATTTTCTAGTCTATGTTTTTGATGCAGGCCGGTTCCGTAAGGTCGGCCACACCAAGGTCCACGCAATGGGTATACATCTTTGTAAAGTTAAAAATATAATATGAATAATAATTTTTTTGATTTTTTTTCTCATGAATAGTTTTGGAATCGTTTAGGTGACTTTCACTATGTTTTTTTATTAGGGTGTTGTTAGGGGCAACTCCCAAATATTAGCAGATCGGGGCAAGTCGCCTATGACCATTTATCCAATGAGTGGATCGCGATTCTTGAGGTCGCAGGTATAATTCATTTCAATTGTACCAATATAATACGTAGCATAATGTTAATTTTGTTATGTATTTTTTGTGTGATATACTGGTTTTGTTATGATAATGTAAACCGTGTTGTAATTTTACGAATCTATCATGATAGATGTGTTATATACGTTAATATAAAATTTGGAATCTATCAATAGAGAAATCAGTAGTGCTTTATATATGTTTGTTGCAGCCCACTAGTGAATCGCAGTATGAATCAGCATCGCAAGATTTTCCCTTAGACCCTGAAGTGGCAGAGGTGATTCACGATTGCGAAAAAATTGGTGAAGCCGCACACCTGCTAAAGATGGCAAAGAAATTGTTGAATAGATATACTGCGGAAATCCTTTCTCTAGTAATCTAGGTTCTGCAGACAAGCACAAATAAAGAAAGGATTGCATTGTTGGAACATAAATCTAATAACTTGCGAGTAAGTTGAGGAATCTTGAATCATAGAATAATTCATTTAAATCTTTATAATGTTCTCTTATATATGATAGTATTGAACATATAAGATGTGGTTTGTATTTACAGAATTTGGAGAGACCACACAATATTGGTCAAGGTGGTGTTGGCCCCAGCGAGGCTCGTGGAGAGACTTCGCATCACGACCAAATGACTCCATGTAGTTCGAATCCTTCGCCATTGTTTTTGACCGAACAGTCGGCAACACATTCCGAAACACCACGGACCCCCATTGTGAGCGCAACAGCCGCTACTGACCAACACACAACAGATCCTCCACAAGAAGGGGTCGACACCGAGTCCCCTATCAATTTTGATGTTGAACAAGCTACATTTCCAGGATCTTCCCATGTCAAAAGCACGGGAACACTGGAGACAACATTTTTGGTGGACAAAGATCTCGTCCCAATAAAGATACCGACGATCCCAGGTAATTAATCATAGTTGATCAGGGTAATTAGTGTTTATAATTTCATTGTAATATACCGATAAAACATTTTTTATCAACTAATTATGATCATGGCATGATCGTTGTGCAGGAAACAATGTTTTCTATAAACATATGAATGACTTTTCCTTGGATATCTTCGGGCCCACCATCCGATCAAGGTGGGATAAACAACCGAAACATTTAAAAGATGAACTCACTAATCGGTTGGTTGGCCTGTTCGGGGAGAAAACCTACAGTCATGCCAATGTCTTGAAAAAGGCTTGTCAACATGTGAAGGTTGTCCGAGACCAATATAGGACACACCTCGAAAGAAACCATAGGTATGAGTTCCCACCAATGATTCCAGCAATGGAGTGGAGAGCTCTAGTGGAGGATGGAAAGGAGAAGGCTCTGAGAAGAGAAGGCAAGCTAACACCAGGCACAGGGAGGTATGCAATACTTTCCACAATGTAATTCTAAACCTTATTATCCTTGATTTCTATATCGAACAAGGAACATCTAATGTATTTCAACACTTGCATAGGCTACCAGACACATCAAAGGCCACAAAGGCAAGACTAGAAAAAGTAGGTCAGCACAAGCTTGGCCCTGGTGGTTATTCAAATTTGGCGGCATGGTTTGTAAGTTTTGAGAAACCAACAATGAATACAAATAATAAATTGAAAATTATTTTTTGTTTTATTGCACCGTAAAATGTTAATTAACGATGATAAGCAAATATGCAGGCCAATTGATTCAATGAAGTACCCACAGAGGAAGACACAAAGCTTGGCTTCCAAGAAGGCTTTGGAGCTGTTGTTGAATGTAGAAGAAGCTTATCTGGCCAAACATAGTCTTGTGGTACCAATCCATCCAGTGCACAGGTATATAGAATCTATATAGTTTAATGAAGATTTGTCGCTTGTGGAATATTTTCGTTCCAAATACTTGATGTAAAATATTGACTCTGTTTTTAACAGGAAAGTAATGATCCCATTAGTGTCGAGGAGGGACAACAACAAATTGATGATCAAGCTTCAAATACTGGTAATGAATTTATTCATATGCTACAATTTTATGTATAGCATTGCAAATGGTGGCCATTAATTGTAGTTCACCGTATTTCAACTGCAGAGGATGTAGAGGGTGAAACTGTACAGGTTGAGACTGGACAAGAACATCAACAACATGATTTGGTCACACCTGGTCAAAAAACACCTTCGTAATGAATTTTTTTAAATGAAAAACTTGTCATTACAATATCAAAATATAACAATGTAACATTTTCACATCGTTGCAGCAAATCCAAACCCCTTGCCGCAAAATCCACGTCTAGAACAACAATCAGCTAGGATATTGCAAACATCACCAAAAGCGCCTACTAAAGAACCAAGAAATGGAAGAGAAAGTCCAAATGATGTAGATGGTCCTCTCATATATTATATACCACTGATCAAGAGAAGAAAAACTTATAAAAATAAGGACGAGAAAAACAGCATCTAAATATTTTTTATAACAATATATCGTCCACTATTTTTGGTCTAATGAATGAATGAATGGTTTAATGAATGTTCTAATGTTTTAATGATTCAGTGTAGTAAACTGTTACCTTCATTGAATTTCAACTTTTATTGAATGCATGTGTTGACTGAATGATTAATGAATGGTGTATTAAATGTTATCCTTTATTGAATGAATGTGTTGATCGACTGAAACGATGGTTTAGTGAATGTTAGCATTTATTGAATGAATAATGGATGAAAGTTTATGATGAAATATGGATGAATTTGCACATATTGGTTTTTTTCAAGTACATGCATTGGGTATGGGGAATTGAGAGTGATGTGAGGGGGGGGCATAAGAGCTTCCACCTTCACGTCGTTGGCCTTGTTCAGTAGAGAATATGAAATTATTCTCAAAACAGAGAGGAGCTCAATGAATGGCTACGATGCTGGCTTTCTACAACCCACTCGCGTGTTGTCTAAATTTTGACAATTTCCTGGAGCTTGTTGTGATTTTTGGTTGCTCCTCATAACCAATTTCTAGTTTCCACAACATCAAAGGTTGAGTAAATGATGCACTAGAATCAATATCCTTAACCTTCTCTTTAATTTCCCTGGAATCAATATCCTTAAACTCACATTAAACCCTTCCAAATTGGTATATTTACCATTCAAGGATGGCTTTTTTTGAAGCATGATATTTGCAACTAAGCTAGCATACACCGACAACAATTAGAGACATGCTGCTTGTTGTGAATGTTCATCTTTTTTTAGGAATGCAACTTGACCATAATGGCTCCTCCTACGCTAGGGAATTAAAGTCAACAGCAAATTAAAGAAAACATATAGTTTGCATCGAAAAAATAACAGGGTATGAATTGAACTGAGGAGATCCAAACCTGCGACCTATGTCTAGTCCCAAGGCTACCACCTTCAAGCTCGATTCATTCTACATGCATTTCACAATGGGAGATGGTAAGATACCACATTCAACCTTGATTCATTGTGTATGCATTTCACTATGCAATTGTCTCAGATTCTCGTTGTGTTTTCCCTCTATTAGTTTATCAATTCGGTATGACCCACGCCCACCATCCGAGGAGTGTTTCCGCAGTCTTGAGTTCCATCCTAACAACGGTGACGATTCATTCTATATTTACGTTTCCCTTAAGCTAAAATATGGAAAACTCATAGTTCACTATCAAGATTTCTTTGACCGTCAGCTTTGTCAGACAAACCTTAATAGTGAACTATGAGTTTGTCATTTGCAGTCGAAGGGAAACGTAATACCATGAATCGTCAACCATTGCCAGGATGAAACTGAAGACCGTGGAAACACTCATTGGATGGCAGACGTGGGTCATACTAAATTGATCAACTAATTGATGGAAAATGCAATGGGAATTTGAGATGGTTGCATAGTGAAATTCATGCAGAATAAATGAAGAGTGGGTCTCGAGAGAAATGGTTTTGGGACGTCGTATGAGAGGAAATGGGGATGGGAATTGATTGATAAGTTCAAGCTTGAAGGTGGTATCCTTGGGACTAGACATAGGCCGCGGGTTCAAATATTGTCTAAATATTTTTGATAACAATATATCGTCCATGATTTTTGGCCGAATTAATGAATGAATGGTTTAATGAATTTTCTAATGTTTTAATGATTCAGTGTAGTAAACTGTTACCTTTATTGAATGAATGTGTTGACTGAATGATTAATGAATGGTTTATTGAATGTTATCTTTTATTGAATGAATGTGTGTATCGACAAAAACAATGGTTTAGTGAATGTTAGCATTTATTGAATGAATAATGGATGAAAGTTCATGATAAAATATGGATGAATTTGGACATATTTGTTTTTTTCGAGTGCATGCATTGGGTATGGGGAATTGAGAGTGATGTGAGGGGGGGGGGAGGGGCCATAAGAGCTTCCACCTTCACGTGGTTGGTCATGTTCAGTAGAGAATATGAAATTATTCTCGAACCAGAGAGGAGCTCAATGAATGGCTATGATGCTGGCTTTCTACAACCCACACATGTGTCATTTAAATTTTGACAATTTCTTGGAGCTTGTTGTGATTTTTGGTTGCTCCTCATAACCAATTTCGAGTTTCCATAACTTCAAAGGTTGATTAAATGATGCACTGGAATCAATATCCTTAACCTTCTCTTTAATTTCCTTGGAATCAATTTCCAGCTTAACCTCAAATAAATATAAGTAAACAAAACAAAATGCAAGAAAGAGATTAAACTTTCAAAATATAACACTTGTATTAATAAATTCAAAAAGAGAGAGTAATGTTCATGGGCCTCTTGGAGAGGATGAGCTCCTTTGAGCAAAGCTTCAATACAATACCAATCTTTGACAAAACAATATACATGCTTCTAGCACTATAAATAGTTTCTTAATAACTACCAAAACCCTAACTACATGCAATCTCAAAATTAATGTCTACCAACCACCTACTGGTTCTTATTTAATAAAAATGAGCCTTTTACATTAATTAACTACCCATTAACTATCTAATGAGCCTTATTCAAAGAATATGATCTCATACATGAATATACAGACTCCTCAGTATACCAAATTAGAGAAGTTAGGTAAGAGTACCTTGACACAATGGAAGCACACTACCATCTCTTTGTGACAAATATGCCACAATGTTACATAACTTCCCAGTCCTTTTATTCTACTACGTGGAAATCCTGTAGTCCATAAAGTAAGTTCCATAGACACTAGCACTTGAGACTTAGAGTATAGTCTTTTGTGCCACCTTAATAGGCACCCACTAGCCTGTAGATCCACTTGAATAATGATTGACTCCGCCGCTTAATACAATGACTCTAATACAATGGCTTTATTACAATGGCTCTATTCCCTTAGGCTACTCCACTGCTAATACAATGGGAAGAGCATAATGGGGTTCTCAGTTATATATATATATATATATATATGTAATTATTCTACATATTTCCACAATAGAGATAGAATATATTGATTTTCTGTATTTTTTTTTTTAAATGTATTGGGTAGTCGGTTAACTGACAACCTAATAACGATGACTATAGGGTAATATCTGATGGTGTTGCAATACTAGCGACGGCTCGAAACGTCGAATCCATTTTTTTTGCTCTGTTGTCCACATCGCTTAACGGACGACCTATCTGACAATTGCATGGTGATATCCTATGATTGTGCTATACTTCTGATGGCTTGGAACGTCGGAATTGTCTTTTTTTTTTGGCAAACACATCACTTAACCAACGACTTTGCCACCACATAATCGATGGGGAAAGGATGGCATCCGACAAATATTGCAAGTTGACACTATCGCTTATCTAACTTCCTGTGAAGCTGGAGGAATTCGGTTAACTGACGAGGTATGGTAGTCGAATATCCGATGTCTTGAACTATGTCATATTTTAGCCGATATCCCACCGATGATAAAAAAAGACTGGAATTGTCAGATAGTCAACCATAGGCTGTAGAAAATTCGACTTTTTCTCCATCAGATTTTGGGTCAAAAAAACTTAGTGAGGGAAGAAGGGTTTTTTTGTTCTACCATGTAGGAAATCTACTATTAGGGCTGGGTATGTTATTTCAACTAGCAAAACATTTGGTTTGTTCACTGGAAAACAAAAGTGGTCTCATTCAAATTGTGTTATTTCCATCTGGTTATTTTCACAGTCAAACTATTTCCTTCTGAGACCATCACAAAAACTTTGTTGTCTCCAAAAAAGAGAAAGTGGCTCAGTTCTACTAGTTAGGAAATTGGGTCAAGGAAATTTATTTGTTTCTCTTGAACAAATTGGTGGGTTCCATCACTTCAATTAAAGAAATAAACAACACTCAGCCCCTGATACCAGCAGTTGAATTGGACAAAATTGGACCAAATAGAGACAATTTGCAGAATTCAGATCTAATTGCAAACACAATATTAGCTTCAGATTCGCATTGAAAAGTGAGACATTTAATTCAAGCTCATAAAAAACATATTTGATATAGTTGTAGATTGATATACCATATGAAAACTAATTACACACACAATATTGGGTGTTGCTAAAGGACCAATACCATATGAAAACCAAAACATATTTGATGTAGTTGTAGATTGAAATCAGCAAAGCACACAACCCTAATCAATTTGATAGGAACCCAATTCAAGCAACATCTAGACAAACCCATTTAATACCAATGAAAGCACACAACAACAACATTGAAGCTCAACACCTTCAGGCCTATCCAAAAGATCAATGCCATTATGGTAATAAAACACCCTATTACCATCCTTATTTCTCATTCTTTGAACTCTTCCAATGTACCAAGTCCCACAAGAAACGTCGTTCTTTTTACTTTGAGATAAACCTTTTCTTGTAGTACGTTCAACTACAACTATAGACTCACTCTCAAACAACACAACGCAAATTGATCCAATTCCAAAACCAATTGCAACACCCTTTTTGGGGGCCCTCTCATCTCGCCTAAAGTATACTCCATTCCTCACTTTAGTCAATCTATATTTCAATAATGTCGGATTTCCATTCAATTGACTAACCAAACAAGATTTGTACATGTCCTTGCCATCAAGCTCCACCACTGGTTTGGTAGTTATGTTTACATTCTCATCAATGAAATCTAAAATTCCATCCAACTCGTGCCTCCACTCACTTTCCATCATTTGCAATTCACTATAATTGAGTACCATTAAAGACGAAGATTGGAATATGGATGTCGAATGACCCAGTGGAGAATTATCAACTACTTTGTCCACAGCTTCAAATGTTGAATAATTGTGATCCTCTATCCATGGTTTAAACCACCAAGAATCTTTTGTGTGTCTTTTTGGATGCATGCCAAGACCTATTAAAATTCCTTTTGCATCCTCCAATCCTATATTGCGAGCTTCTATAATTTTATCATCTGTGGATATTGAATCATATTGTGACAAGATGACACCTTCCTCTATTGTTTGTTGATGCAATTTATTCCTGATACTCATTTGTTTCTTATGATATTTATTGAAACGAAGCCCTTGGGGATTCGATTCTTCTTCAACAACTCTATTAAGGGTTCCAATTGTTAAGATTTAATATGCTAACACAGAAAATATCAGCATTATATTCCATTTCACAATAATAGCATATACAGGATCACTGAAAGAACAAAAAGCACAGCATAAACACAAGAGACACAGATTTATCCTAGGAAACCCTCATGGGGACAAAAACCCAACAAAGCTTCCTCAATATAGATGACCAGCAAATACAATGATGTAATCCACAACCATGAGCTCCTTCTCCTCCACAGCAGATCTCTCTCTCACTTATGCACTATTCACAAGTGAGTGCAATGTGTGTTAAATGAGGAACACACCTCCTCTATTTATACACATCTCCGACTTGTCTTTTACATTAACTAGGTCAGCCCCAACTTAACCACTGGGTTAAACACCCCATTACAACTGACTGGGCCGACCCCTCTAGGGTGTTCTAATAACCCTTTGACCCACATAACACATACAGGGATGACCCTCACTAGGGAAGTCTAATAAACCAAGTTACCACATTCCGACGAAGGAATAAACATCTCCGGATATACAATAAGGTCTTCACGGAGGAATGAAACATCTCTGGAATAATAAAGTACAAATATAATATTCTTAGAAGTTAAAATATTTCAACACTCCCCCTTAACGAGAAGGATATTATAACAACATCTGCAGGAGTAAGGAGTCATCAACATCATAATCATTGGAATATTTCTCAACATCATCAGTAACTCAAGCAGTTACTGGAACATATTCAATACTGGAACATCAACATCATCATCTGGATCATCATGATCATCAGCATGGTCATCACATGATCATCAGCATCATCATCACACGATCATCAACATCTTCATCACACGATCATCAGCATCGTCATCACATGATCATCAGCATCGTCATCACACGATCATCACACAATCATCATCATCGTCATCTAGATCATCACGATCAGCAGCATCGTCATCTATATCATCATGATCAGCAGCATCGTCATCCAGATCATCACAATCAAGAGCATCGTCATCTAGATCATCACGATCAACAACATCGTCATTTAGCTCATCACGATCAACATCATGGTCATCTAGATCATCACGATGAATAGCATCATCATCTAGCTCATCAAAATAAACATCATCGTCATCTAGATCATCACGATCAATAGCATCGTCATCTCATGGTCATCAGCATCGTCATCACACGATCGTCAGCATCATACCCTGCAAAACGCATGATCCATTTAAGACACCATAACATGTCTAGGGATGATGCAGTCCACTCGTCAACTTAGACAAAGTCTAAGGACAATTTTTTGAAGACATATGTCTATGGATCAATTCAGGGACCAAAGTCCAAGGACGATACAATCCCCTCTTGTCCACTAGGGACCACTTCTCGGAGACATATGTCTACGGATCAATTCAGGGACCGAAGTCTAGGGATGATACAATCCCCTCTCGTACATTTTGAACTAGTGGTTCTGGGATGATGAAATCCCCATCACGTACATTTTGAACTAGTGGTTCCGGGATCATGCAATCCCCATCACATACATTTTGAACTAGTGGTTCCGGAATGATGCAATCCCCATCACGTACATTTTGAACCAAGGGTTCAGGGATGATGCAATCCCGACCACAGTGCCAATCCTTTTTCATATTGGATGTGATCGAGATTAAATCTAGGATTTTATCACCTATGAATGATCACCTGCTGCAGTCCACGAGCGAACATTACATCATTACAGGACCTGCGAATGATCACCTGCTGCTACACTGAGCAATCCAGGAGCAAACATTACATCATTCCAGTCAACCACAGAGCCAGTACTATTTCAACTGGGGTGTGACCTAGATCAAATATAGGATTTAAAACAAGTGAATGATCACCTTCTAATCCAGGAGCGAACATTACATCATTACAGGTTTTGTGAATGATCACCTAATGCTGAGCAGTCCAGGAGCGCACATTACATCATTCACCAACATCTTTCTCGAAGACAAGAGTCTACGGATCAATTCAAGGACCGAAGTCTAGGGATGATACAATCCCTCCTCGTCCACTTAGAAACATTCTAAGGACCATGCATCGACCTCATTGTCGTAACCGGAAACCTCATCATCGAACTCATCGTTGGAACAGGTAACCTCATCATCAATACAAGTATCCACATCATGAATACAAGTAACCATACCAATACAGGTATACACGTCATCAATACAAGTATCCACACCAATACAAGTATACACATCATCAATACAAGTATCCATACTAATACAAGTATCCACATCATCGATACAACATCCTCATCAATACAGTATCCACATCATCAACCTTACCGTCGATACAGGCAATCTCATCATCAACGAACATATCACTTCCCCTTTCGAGGAGGGTATTTTTGAACTACACCAAGCTTGTCTCGTAAATACTCAAACTTTACTCGAGACAGATGTTTGGTCAACACATCAGCAACTTGTTCATCAGTTCCTACATACTCGAGCTTAATAGATCCTTTTCTACACCATATCCTGTATATAGAAATATCGAATCTCTATGTGCTTTGACTTATCATGGAACACTGGATTCTCTATCATCTTGATACAACTCTGGTTGTCACACAGGATCATAGTGGATTCCATCTCTAAGTCAAACAATCTTGATAACAAATTCGAAGCCATACCGCTTCACAACTTGCAGAGAAAGCAAATATATATATTCCGCTTCAGCTATGTTGAGAGACACACTAGACTGCTTCCTGCTAGACCACAAGATCATGGCAGATCCCAGACAATAACATCCACCCGATGTGCTCTTCCTATCTGATACACTTCATGCCCAATCAACATCTTGTGTAGCCATACAATTTGAAGTCATGATCTCCAGGACAACATAGAACAAAGTCTATTGTACCCTTTAGGTACCTCATCACATGCTTTGCAATTATCAGGTGAACACATCTAGTTTCCACTAGATATTGACTCAAGGTGTTCACAGCAAAGCATATATCTAGCCTGGTATTCGTTAGATACATTAGTGACCCAATAATCTATCTGTATAGAGTCACATCCACTAATTTTGATGATTCATCAGCTAACAGCTTCCAGTTGGAACCCATGAGAGTGGCCATTCGAACACATCAAATATTTTCAAGATTTTCACAGCACATTTCACTAGTTGAGAAAGATTCCTTCTAGACCTTTCCATACTTCCAGACCTGGGAAGTAATGCATCAATCTGAGATCTGTCATCTCAAATTCTGTAGCTAGCTTCTTCTTCCTTTCCATGATATGTTTCTCATTCCCTGTCAGAAAGAAATCATCCACATACAGTAATAGTATGACAGGTTCATCATCCGTAATGGATCAGATTTACTTTTGGTAAATCCCAAGCTTGTCAAGAAGCTATCAATTCTCCCTCTGTAATTGAATATCATTCACACTCTGCATTGAGTGATCTTCTGCATATCTATCCATTCCATCTCCCATCAAATGGGTCTACAGATATGGGCCTCAAGATCATTCGAACTCTATGGTGAGTTCCTTCTTGCATCTATCTAAGAGAAGAATTTCATCTGTATATAGACACCATCTTCAACCTTGTAGAAAAGGTTGAAATCCACATCACCCATGGTGATCATTAAGCTCATCAAATGACTATCGATCCTGGGTACTGTTGATGCCTCAGGTGTGCAGGTTACTGCGAGGTGCTGGAAAAGATTCCAAGGCACACAACAGGGGATGAAAACCCAGCCAAAGGCTTCGAAAGACCCTACGCTGGGGAAATTCTATCCTCGAGCTGTTTGGTGTGGTAATCACCCACGGATATTCAGCCTCCGCTGGCACTCTATGAGTAAGTGGTTTGATCTATTAGATCAGTTTCCCAATAAAGGAAAACAAAGATATGGAAAAAACAATAAACAATTCTAACTTAACCTATTTGGAAATAAGGATCTAATCTTAAGTCAGACCTATTTTAAGATGAAAATCTTGTCATTTGTGCAGATCAACCCTGAGGTGTAATGAGCAAATAGTTTATCACCCTTAACAAAAATGCCTTCAGATGAGATATTTGCTAACTTAAATTATGATTACTTAATGAAAATCAAACAATGATAATTCAAGCTTAAGGACCATCAAGATATAACCTGTTATCTCTTTGTTGATTGAAAAATCAACAATGATTGAATGTATATCCGATCAATTGCAGAAATCGATAAAGAAAGTATTTAATTAAAGAAATTCAATCAAATATTTTCATACATACATCAGTTATACAGAAAAATCAATACAATAGATTTATGCATTCATTAGATATCTGACAAGAGATCATACATATAGCGGATGACAATCTGGAATATAAAATTAGAAATTCTCAAAGAAATTTGAGTAACAACTAGAAGATGGATCCAAAGATAACATTACTGTATTAGGATGTCTTCTACTGAAATTACAATGACTTTGGCAACAGAGTATCCCCAGTCTTATCTTCTGCTGAATTACAATTCCAAAAATTCCAACCCCCTACTAAGAGAGGTATTCCTCCTTAAATAAAAATATATCAGTAGAGTACAATGAGAAATTCCCAAAAGATAGGGATCCCAAAATCACGAATGAGTCTATTGGGCCAAAAAATCCTACCACTTATCATATATCTCTAACAATTCATTTATGTTTGGATACTTGATAGATTCTAAGCCTATCTAGGCATTACATATGTTGTTCTCCATGTCATGCTTGCCGAGCGTATGCCAAGTGCGAAGGTTAAAATGGATCTTGCTCTCAAAGGAGAGCGGTTTCCTAATCAGCTCATCCATGTGATCAATGTTGACTGCTTCAATAGCCCGGATCTTCTGTGTAGTTTCTTCACATTCATGCTCTACTTCTTCCATATTACATTCAGGTGGAACGGCCTTCAAAATAGGATCCATGTATGGGATATGTAGAGCTTCCATGATGTTGTCAGCTGCATACCAGCATCGAGTACAAAGATATTTGGATTTTCTGATGATCTCTTCAGCAGAGTCATTTAATTCGATCCAGGTATTCATGGAGGCTTTGTTCTTCTTCATCTTAATACTGCTAAGAATTGGGAGGTCCGATGGGATGTTTTTAATATACATTTTCCATTCACTAACCTCGTCCTAAGCTTTGGAAGCTTGAATTCTCTTGATTTTTTGTGCCTTAAGGTCAGAAGACAGTTTGTGAAAGATAATAAACGTCTCCCTAATTTCATCTTGTGCAATGTACAACTTTTCAAGCAATTGATAATGTCCATGATTAACCTCCAAGGCCAGATCCTTGAACTCCTATGGTGTAAACTTAGAAAACTAGCTGAAGCTGCCTTTGCAGTTACAACTCCAACTTGGATCTCCAAGGTTGCTATCCTTTCTGCATGGATGGAGTTCTGAGTTTTTTCTATGTTAAGCTGATTCTGAAGGGAGATGTTCTCCTGTTCTGAAGCATGTAAGCATTCCATCCATTCCTTCCTGATATTAACCACATGGAGGCTATGTTCATTCTTAATCCTGGCCAACTGATCTTCAAGTTCCTTAATTCTTTCCTTTTTAAGATCAACCTCTTTGTTCAGTAACTGAATTGAATCTATTATGGCACCAACGAAAGCTCCCAAAACTATTGTTGCTTCAATAGCTCTAGCCTGAGAATCACCAGTTTGTTGAGCCCATAAAACTTGAATTGGAGCAGGTGATTCCAATGCCTGCTCATCTTTACTTCTCTTCCTTGTTTTCTTAAATATTGTCCTCTCTTCCTTGTTATAGAAATAGCTTCCAATAGGAACCACATCTTCATCTACAAATTCATCAACCACCTCAGTATTGATGGGAATAACATTAATAGTATAAATTATTGAAGGTGTCATAACACCACTAGGGTGAGGGATAGACATAGTAACTTGGGGAACAACCACTGAGACAGAAACATCTTGGACAAGTGACTGGACCTGTGTAGGTGAAGGGACTGAAATGGAAACTTCAGACATAAGAGTATGTTCTTCAGCATTGAGGGCTGATGACAGGGAAGGAACTATAGGTGGCTCCTTAATGCTAGGTGAAACAAAGATAGCTAATGGTATAGATTGAGGAATTATAGAAGGCTTATCTTGAATTGTGATAGAGAATGGAATGGGAAAAGGAATGGATGTGAGTTGATCAATGGAAGGTATTAGTAGAATGGGTTTAGGTGACTGTGTAGGAATGGTAGTGGTTTGAGCTTATGGCACCATGGACTTAGGGATAGAGAAAAAATCTTGACTGCCTGAAAATGTAGTGGAAGAAGAAGTTATACTGTTGAACAGTTGAGATAATGAAAAGGGAGGTAGGTGCTCTGAAAATGAAGCATAAAATTGTTGAACTGATATTAACTGAGATGTTGAAACCAAAGAATCCTAGACAGAGGTGTCCTCAAATTACATTTTTTGAGCAAAGTAGTCCACCTCAATATTTGACAAGTCTGTGAGCATCTTGGATTGTTCTGTAATCTCCTCGGCTACTGAAACTGGGGGTTCAGGCTCTTCAACAATATCACAGTCAATAATTTGAACATTGGGGAGTGGATTGGCATGGATCCATTGCCTTTTTGCCAAGCTGGAATGGGTAACCACCAAATCATCATTTTATTGCACAGTTGTATTGATGATTTCAGGAGGGTTTGAAGGCTTCATCATTTGAGAATCCACAGTAACCTTCTGGGGCTCTACAGGATAAGTCTTCAATACTGATGTCAATTGTGCCAGATCTTTCTGAAACTGCTGAGAGGTATATAATAGGGATTTGACCTGTTCTGTTGTTTTCTTTGGGGGGGAATCCTGGATAGGGGTTTTTCCTTTTCCTTGTTCTGAATGAACCACCATTTGAAGAGAATTAGCTTCCTACGCTTCTCTTTCTTCCTTTTCTCTTCTTACTTTTTCCAGCAAGTCCAGCTCCAATTTTCTATAGCTTAGCACACTGAGATTTAATTCCTTCTGATATTGCAGAATGTTAAGCTGCTCTTCTGGGTCTTTTGCTCTAATAAGAACTTTAGAGAAGGAATTGACTCCATGATAGATAGAGTCATCTGGGATGTTTTCATGCACATAGTCCATTTTAATATGGGTTTGCTTGAAGTGTGCATCTAATAACTTCTTGGGGTCATGCTTTCTTTTAGGGGAAAATCCCAATTTGAAATCAACCATTTGGTCACCAAGGATTGTTGCCCAATTGGAGGTTGGGATGACCAATGACCCAAGGTTCAAAGGGAATTTAGGCCATCCCTTCTTTCTAGGACCTATAAGCTTCTTATACATACCATCAGTCACAGTTTGAAATGAAATTTCCTGCAAGGCCAATCTATCAGGGACAATTCTGGGTAACAGATGTACAGTATTACTACCCCAGACCCTGATATATGACAAATAGTCACACACATACCAGTCATCGATAGTATTGATGAGTGCCTTGGCATCATCCGAAAATGCTGGTGATTCTTGCTTAAAAATCTTGAAATAGACAATGCCCAAGAATTGATCACATATGTCATACAATAGAGGGATAAATTTTTATTCCCATAAGATTGAATGATAGATGTGCATAGGTGGGTCTGCTGGAGTCCAATTCCAGTTCAAGTTGGGATATTGAAATTCTGAGTAGAAAACATCAATTACATAGGCAGATAAAAATAAATGTAATTTTCTGAAGGCAGGAGACTTCTGGTAATCTTCGATAGCATTTTTTAGTTCAGAGGACAAGATGGAAGCCCATGGGAAGGAATCATTGGTAGTCAATACATTATGCGCTATAGGCGCCCATTCAGCTTTAAACAACGAATAGCTGGGGAGTCTGAACAGTCGACACAACATAGCCTCTAGCAAAGAATAAGGTTCCTTGAACTAGGCAATTGGATATAGGTTGTTAGGCTTAAGCACGAAAGCATTAGGTTTTATCATCCAGGACTTCATCATTTCAGCAAAATTGTAACAGGACTTGGAGGATTGGATGAAGTCAGGAGATAGGGTCTGCTCATGTGTCTTGAGAGCAAAAGCTCAGGTAAAAACCTCGGGACGGAAATGAGTCAATTGATTCCCCAGACTATCATTGAAAGACTGGTTTTTGACACTAGCGTTCTCAACTATCCACTTCACTGCATCCGTATAAGGTAAGATAGCGAGCCGTGCAGCAATAGCATGAATTTGAGAAGCCATAATCTTCTCATAGGTGGGCCTATCAATTTCTACCTACGAAAGGTCATCGTTGTCGAATATAGCATAAATCCAAGACCAATCCATTTGATAAGTCTCAGTGACCTTCGCGCTGGTATCTGAGAAGATACCGAAGTTGGGGTGTTTGGTTAGGGTATCTCTTAGAACGGCCCTGGACCGAGTACTTCTTGACATAGTGGCAAACATTGTAATTTCTGATGAAATAAAAGAAAACAAAAATCAAAAACAACAATCACAAACAGCTAAGAGACCAAACGAAAAATGAAATGACAACAATCCTACCTGTGATAACTGAAAACCGACAATCAGCTGAAGCAAGAAATCCACGGTAAAATGAGCACAGTGAAGTAATTTTCGGCGAGTAAAAATGATAACGAAAAATAGAAAACCCCTATATTTATCAATTTACCCAAGTTAAATCATGACTGTAGGATTGAGAGTAACAAACGGCTGAGATTAACCGATGTAAGATGCAGGATTGAGTTTAGAGACATAAACAAAAAAATTTATTTACCATTCCCGAAAGCCGAAAACCAACACTGTCCGGTTTCGAGTTTCGAAATATAACCAAATAAAAACCAAGTTCCCGAAAGCCACAACCCGACAATTGCGGGTTGCAGGTTTCGGGACACAATCAACGCAAAGTTAAAAAAGGTACTTTCCAAATCCCGAAACGCAGCATTGTCGGGTTTCGGGTTTCGGGTTTATTAAAACTGACAAACAAAAATCCGGATTCCCGCAATGCGACATTGTCGGGTTTCGGGTTTATATAAAAAAAACTTTGAAAAAATGAAATCCCGCACCCGCAACTTTCGGGTTGTGGGTTTTCGGATGACCAAAATCCAAAAAATGAGACCATAAATTTCCCGCACCCGAAACTTTTGGGTTTCGGATTGTCCAAGTGTTAGGTTTTGGGTTGGTAGAGAAAAAGGTTAAAACACTCAAAATTTAAAGATTTCTGCAAACCAAACGCTTAGAGATAATCCAAATCAGGCAGAAACATGGAGCTAGAAGGTATGGGCATTAGAATTAAAGAGATCTAAACCGAAAACTCATATTCACAAAGGGAAACTTACCCATATACCTTCAAATTTATTGAAAATGGGGCTCCTGTGCTTTTGCTAAGCATGGGATCTGTTGTGGCCACAACAGGTACCCGTACAGAGCTTTCTTCAATTGAATCCTGGGATTTTTCTCGATTCGCACTTCTTCTTCAATCACACCATTGAGAGAACAGTATTATCTAGCTACTTGGAGAAAACATCTCGTCATGATCCTCTTCCTCTTTCTAAGAGAATATTCTAGCCACGAGCCTTCTATAGTATGTTTTATCTGTAAATCTTCTTGTTGAACATCCATCACTTGTTCAATG
Source organism: Larix kaempferi (assembly GCA_027924585.1). NCBI lineage: Eukaryota > Viridiplantae > Streptophyta > Pinopsida > Pinales > Pinaceae > Larix > Larix kaempferi. The sequence continues at coordinate 937,334 of BSBM01000886.1, forward strand.
TTCATCATTCTTCATGATATTTCCTACAAATCAAAATTAAGTACATGATTAGTATTACTTCATAATCATCAAATCTTGTTGACATGATAACCTATTATGCATACATATATGATTTACATAGTTATGCAACTATCTTGACCAATACTTTGGCACAACATTTTTCCATATCCTGTATGCATACAGTGGCTATCTAGATGCCTTCCATCTCTACCAGAACATACTATTGAGATCGTGCACAGCTCTCAGCATGTCAGCAAAGAGGTTTCATTCTAGACAAGAAACAATGGAATGTTTGTCCAACTTACCAATTATATGCATATTATTAGTGTACTGTTCAATGCTATATGAATGTTTACACTCAACATGATATATTCTAGGATTACAAGCAATATCATTTACTATTTCAGAGATTCAAATAACAGCTCAAATACTTATCTTTTTATGTCTTGTGAGGTTGCATCCTTCTTGGTCTCAACTTTCCTTCCATGTCATGAGCTTCTATCCATCCTTGACCACTATGCATGCTTAAGTGTGCTCTAGTGTCATCATCATGATCTCATACATAATCATACATTCATTAGTATAAACTCAATATTATCACAACATTATGATTCTAAGTAATCTTGAATATGTATGTTCATGATCATTCAATACATGGGTATACTAAGATCCTAGCACAAAGTAGGATTCTAACTTGACATAGGAAAACATACCTGGATTAGTATACATGCTTAGTTATGTCTAGCATACCCAAACAATATCTTTATTCTCTTCAATGATTTAGGGACCTTGTGCTAGTAACCTACATACCTCATAAGTTAAGCATAGTAGAAATGAATCATACATACCTCATAAGTAGAGCTTCTAAAGACTATGGATAAGTCTTTTGTCTTTATGTCATCATGGTCATAGAACTTGATTTGTCTTTCTTGATGTACCTGTCTTTTGTTAGTAGACAACATCATCCTCATACAACACCATAGGTGCATTAGTACAATCATATAACCTTGATCAAAGAATGTCTTCTATCATTCACATGCATTCATACTTTTACTAGGGTGATAAAAAAATTCTAAGATTAATCAAGATTGTACTAACCTCAATAATATGAAGACAAGCATATTATAAACTTAATCATGAACATATTTCAACACATACCTGTATCTCCTCAAGTCATACCTGTCAGGGAATTCTTGTAGTCTTCTTATGTAAGGCCTTAGCCTCATCTCCCCCTGAAACTGGATCTGGAGCTTGATTAGGGTTTGTCAGAGAAACCCTAAAAATTCAAACTTTGACTTTCACACTTCTGAATGGATGGAAATATGTGCCTTGCTGAGCTGATCAAGCTAGCATACTTCAATTTTGAAATCTCCAAAATTTGACCCCTCAAAATTGCCTTTGAAACTTCTGGATCTTCTAGACAGGATCCCGAACTAGGGTTTGATGAAGCCCACCCTTCTTCCCAATCAAAAGGTTCAATCCAAATCTCTAAAATTCTATTTTTCTGAGGAGCTTCCAGCTGTGGTCACAGACTTAAAAAATTCCAACTTTTGCAGAAGCCCTAATTTTCCACAGTACTGACGATTCAAGAATGAAGGTGCTCAAAATCCAAATATGTTTTGATAGAAATATGCACCTAATTGATTCTGGTGTAACTATGAAATTAAGAATCCACAAGATCTAAAACTTTTTCTTGTGATAGCCCGACCTGTTCTCTTTCCAACCCCACAAGTATGACCTCAATTGAATTCTCTAAGAGAGATTTATGCCAAGTGTCGCAACGTGACCTGTTTATGGGATAAAACAAGAGAGCGAACTTGTACGGTGTTCCACGTGTCACTGGTTCAACTTCGGCTTCTGAAAATGTTACCTAAGATAGTAAAGTCCATGCAATACCTATAAATTTTTATGAAATTTCATTTGGAGCTTCCTAGCCTCAGTTATGACCTTTTTTCCTAGGTCACCTGATTATGACTGAGATCTAGAAGAGGCAGAAACCCTAACTTGTACTGATCATAACTCACAAAGTACAACGAATCTGAGGGTGTCCTTTGGAAACAAGGTACATGGGGATGTTATTTACGACCTGTAAAGGTTTCATATCTTAAACTTTCGCCAAAATGGATTTATAGAAAAAGTTCCACGATGACTGGTTTTTGCTATACAAAACCCTAACCTTCAAATTGTCGCAAGTGAAGTAAGTGTCGTAAGTGCCATACATTGCCTTCCTTTAGGTTAGCTCTGATACCATGTTAAGATTTAATATGCTAAGACAGAAAATATCAGCATTATATTCCATTTCACAATAATATCATATACAGGATCACTGAAAGAACAACAAGCACAGCATAAACACAAGAGACACAGATTTATCCTGGGAAACCCTCATGGGGAAGAAAACCCAGCAAAGCTTCCTCAATATAGATGACCAACAAATACAATGATGTAATCCACAACCATGAGCTCCTTCTCCTCCACAGCAGATCTCTCTCTCACTTATGCGCTATTCACAAGTGAGTCCAATGTGTGTTAAATGAGGAACACACCTCCTCTATTTATACACATCTCCGACTTGTCCTTTACATTAACTAGGTCGGCCCCAACTTAACCACTGGGTTAAACACCCCATTACAACTGACTCGGATGACCCCTATAGGGTGGTATAATAACCCTTTGACCCACATAACACATACAGGGCCAACCCACACTAGGGAAGTCTAATAACCCAAGTTACCACATTCCGACGAAGGAATAAACATCTCCGGATATACAATAAGGTCTTCACGAAGGAATGAAACATCTCCAAAATAATAAAGTACACATATAATATTCTTAGAAGTTACAATATTTCAACACCAGTAGCATGAAGTAAGTCAGTGAATCATATGCCCTCTCTACTTTGACCATGCCACCGACTTTGCTACAGAATTTCTCACATACATCTGACCCAGTCAAGTGTAATGCACATGGCAAGTTAGAGTATTGATCACGAAATAATCTCATTAACAAAACCACAAAGTGGCAAGAAATTTTCACATCTTGATATGCCTCTTTTCTAATGAAATTAATCTTGACATTCGTATTTTCTTGTTCTTTGACCCATCATAGCCATAACGTGAAGAAATGATTGATTCTTGAAGAATTTCGCACCCTTTCCCAAAGAGTCAAACTAGGAGACAAAAAAATATCAATATAGTCAACAACGATTGCTAGATAGGTCTTTGTACTCGATGTCCTCTTTGTCCTGCCACTTGTGCTTCTCATTTCCTTCAAGCACCTCTGGACATGCCTTGAAGCAATTCCTTGTGTTGAACCCCATTTTGGTGATCAATCCTCTCTATATCCTCAATTTTAAGCTTGTGGTCATCCACTTTAAAAGTGTTATAAACCATTCTTAAATGGTCAAAACTAATCAACTCTTCTCCAACAATCAAATCTTGTCCACCACTAAAAAAAGGATACACTAGCTTTTTGCCATTGTGGATGTAATCCTGGTCATGAATTCATGTTACTTTAAAGCCATCATACAACCCAGTTAGCCTCCACCCTTCCCGGGGAATTCGATATCTCTTGCCCGTCGTTGAGTAATAATCCTTCAACATAAGCATTCTTCTCCTACTATCCCCATCTAAGGAATGACCAATAATAGGTCCTAAAATATTTTCCACATGTTTCTTCCATAGGTCTTCTATTTTTTCCCATTGTCTATGGACAAAATTTGCATCAAATATGTTGCACGTTGGATGAACGACCACAACCAAATGAGTAATCTTCTCATCTAAAGGGTTTGCAATAATAACACGTGCATTGTGGCCAATCGCACAATTCTTGAAGGCATATGTAATAATCTCATAGCCTATAGTGCCCTCACCAACTGTCACCAAGAAATGTGATTGACACTTATGTTCTTATTTCTTACCACAAAAACCCACCAATGTATCACTTTTTGCTACCCACCTGACATATTTTTTCACAACTGTTTCATCTTCAGCAAGGCATACCGAAATTGGGCCCTCTATACCATGTTTGTCTTTATAAGAAGCATACACTTTTTCGATTGCCTCAAAAATGTAGTCATGCTCCCCTGGGATATATGTCAATAATTTCCTAACTTGCCTTAAAGTCGTAGATATCGAAGGGCCATCCAGATTCAAGCTAATAAAGCTATGTAATGTATGACCCCCCATAACTTAATAATATCATAAATGGATTTAGTGGATGCACTATATCTTCTCCCTGACTTTGAACGAACTAGGTTGTGAAATATATCTTGAACAAATTCCCAAACTGCATCTTTACCTTGTAATTTTCCTTGCTTATGAGCCTCACACACATCCTTGCAAAACCTAAGCACACCATTCCTTCATGCATATTCGAACAACTTTTACCTTAGAGACCTCATTCTAATAGATAGTGTAGCAACCTTTGTCCTCTCCCACCAAAGATATCGCATTGTTAATCTATGTGTAGCATTTGCATCTCTTGCAACAATTTTGAGTTGAGTTTGAGTCAAATGGTCCAACCTTCTCCCTTTCCCTATATCTCTCCCATGTCTTTTGATGTTGCTCCTTGATTCGCGATATAAATGCATCCGAAATTCATCATAATTAGGTATCAACATACAAAGATTGCATGTCAATGAATCAAAATGGATTCCTATTTCAGAAACCCTCTTGCAATGAATATGTCTATATGTACCGTTAATACGGCATTCAACACCATAATAACATAGTGTTCTCTTGGTATGTTTCTCTATGGCCCACGATTTTCCACCATGTTGGTCATCAATTAGAACCTTTGTGTCCAATCTCTCCCCTCTTCTATCAAGATAGGGATCCCAATACCCCCAACATAGTAATATCGAGGGAGGCAATTGTCCTAGAATAAGATGAAAAAACACATTAGAAAATTATATACGAACTGCTACTAACAAGCAATAACAAATAAAATAATGTGAAAATTCAAATTCAAATTAAATTAAAACTTGGGTAATTAGCACACCTGAAGTAGAAGCATGTGAACTTGTAGAAACCCCATGTGATGGTGATGGTAGTGATGGGACCAAGAACTTAGTCAAAATTTGTTGGGACTTAACATCAGTAGGCTTCTTTGGTCTCCCAACTATTCCACTCATCAACACAAATGTATCATGCGAAGCCTCATCTGTAGTAGGAGTGTGCTTCCTTGATTTCATGTGTTCATTTAGAGAACTGACAATATTACCACTTGGTGTTGAAGTGCTTGAGAATAACGCAGTACCCATTATGAAAGTCGACGTTTCGAACCTTAATCATGGTTCATCATGAGGACAATGAGTCAAGGTAAAGGATATAATTTCCAATGCATTTATATTCATTCGTGTATTGTTTGTTTGAGAGAATCATGAACCTAGGATGTCAGCCAAAAACCTAAGTGTGGTTGTTTATTAATGTTTTTATTAATTGATTATCTAATTATTTTAATTATTAAGTTTTAACAATATAATGTTACATTTAAAAGAATAGTTTATTGAACTTATTTAGAAATTGTAACTTTATATAATAATGATTTCGGATTATAATTTTTAGGTTTTTATTTTTTAAGAAAATTTTAACGTATATAATATTTGTTTATTTAAAATTTTTATTTTATAATTTATTACAATATAATTTTATTATTTATTGAAGTAAAATAATACATTAGTTAATTATTTAGTTAACAAAATTTTAGAGCATTAATTAATAAAATTACAATTTATTTTATAAGTTGAATAAATTGATTAAACATAATCAATGGAGGATTCATATATCATTCATTTTAGTATTATTCATTTTTGTTTATTTAATTTTTACTTATTTGGTTTCTTAAAAAAATTTAAAAAATTTTATTAAAATTTTCTAAAAAAATTTTAAAATTTTTAATATATTTTATTTTAATAAATTATGAGATTTGTTGGATAATGTAAAATTACTATGAAATTAATTATTCTTGATGAGGGGAAGCTAGGTGTTGCTAATCTCAAGGCCACCATCTCTATTTAGGTTATTAGGATGTTTGGCTATCTCTAAGGCCTCTCTAATTTTACGTTTGATGTAATGGTTTTCTTTTGCGAGAATTTATGTGTTTTCTAGGCATATGTGGTGTCTAGTGTTGATGGAATGTTCTGCTAATGTAGAGGTGCTGGTTCTTCCATTTCGGATATCTTCCTCATGTTCCTTCATTCTAACTCGAAAGGAGTGCCCTGTCTCACCAATGTAGCAATATCCACAGGAACAAGGAGCTTTGTAAACTCCTTGGCATTGCAATTGGTCTGTGGGATCTTTGACAGATCTAATTTTACTTCTAATGGTCATCGTTGGTTTGAATGAGGTTGAAATATTATTTTTCTTTAGGACTCTTTTAATTTTATCCGTTACTCCTTCGATGTAAGAGAGGTAGGCTTTTAAAGTGTCTGGTTGATTATGGGGTCTAGATGTGTGTTCTGCCTTAACTATTTCCCTTCTAATGTCTTTCTTCTTATAACCAATGTTTTGAAAGACCTTGGAAAGGTGGTCTTTTTCTTGTTCAACATGCTCTTTGCTGGATATTCTTATAGCCCTAGTTTCTAAAGTGTTGAGTATGCCTAGCTTTTGAGAAGGTGGATGATGTGAGCTTGCATGGAGATAACTTTCTGTATGGGTTTTCTTCCTATAGACTTAATGTACAAGAGTCCCATCATATTTTCTGGAGATGAGGACATCAAGAAAGGGAATACTACCATTGTCCTCCAATTCCATTGTGAATTTGATCTCAGTAGACTGGCTGTTAAGGTGTGAAAGGAATCTGTTAAGTTCCTCTATGCCATGTGGCCATCTTACGTTTGTGTCATCAACAAATATTTTCCATCCGGTTGGTTTCAAATGATATGAGTTAAGGGCCTTCCTCTCAAAGTTTTCCATAAAGAGATTTGCAACTATGGGAGAAAGAGGGGATCCCATGGCTACACCACTAGTTTGTTCATAAAAGTTTCCTTTAAAACTGAAGAAGGTTGACCTAAGGCACACCTCTGCTAGCTTAGCTGTCTGAGGATCTATAATATCGTTAATGATTTGGATTGCTTCATCTAGAGGGATCCTTGTGAAAAGTTGGACAACATCAAAACTAACAAGGCATTCTTCTTTATCTAACTTTTCCTCTTTTATGATTTTGACAAAGTCAATGGAGTCTTTAATGTAGGAGTCGGTATTCCCAACTAAAGGGCCTAAGAGCTTGTCTATATACTTGGAAAGTTCATAAGTGGGTGAGCCAAGTTCATAAGTGGGCAAGTTCATAATGGGTACTACGTTATTCTTGAGCACTTCAACACCAAACCCTCAACGTAGGAATCTACGAGATGATAATATTACCACTTGCTAGCACCAAAGAGAACCATATATTGCATCTTGTACATTCCACTCTTACTTTTTTCTTGTCCTCATAGTTTGCAAGTGTTTCTTCCACCACCTTGAACAAATTAGTCTCTTGCATTTGGTTGAAATCATCTAGAAGTTTGATTGCTTGATCAATCTCAAGTTGATCTCTAGCCATGGTTTTCTGCTTTGCTCTGTTACCTGAAGGAATTTCATTAATTCCAAACATTGAAATGTGGAGTTGATGCGATCTTGTTTTCATATGATTGTTTTTGAAGTTAAGAACCATTCGCACTGCCAAGGATACTTTCCCCGTTCCATAATCAATGCCACAAATTTCCTAGCGGATCTTTATATTAGGTTTTCCATTTTCTGAATATACCTTGAGTGTTTGATTCTCCTTAGCAAACTCTTCCATTAAACTATTCACTTTATGTTCCCAAGATGCCAATACATTAGGATCAACCACTACAACTTGTTCCACTGACTCAAACACATGATTGACCACTTCAACTTGTTCCACTGACTCAGACACATGATCAAATCTTGGTTGTTTATGCATAGGTTCCTCCACAATTCCCTTCAATGTTTTCAAATATTGGCGTTCCTTCCATTACATGTGATTGCAATGATTCAACAACCATTATGTCTACTTTCCTCTTAATGCCTATATTTGTTGTTGTAGGTTTCCTTTTTTGCTCTTGCTTTGTATTTAAAGGATGTCCAATTGGGCCAATAAAATCAAAAGGATATTCGATGATTTCATCATCCACAATTTCAGAACGGATATCAATATATGTACAACCTTTTCGACACTAAACTGTGCTAAGGACACAATTCTCTTCACCAATAAAAATTGCAAAGTTCTCAACATCACTTGGATCCATCTGCATTTCCATCCATGTGTACCCTTTAGTTGGTTAAGAAATGAATAAAGTTATACAAATTTTTCAAAAGTTTAGATATAATAAGGCTACAAAATGAGGTGAGTGCATCCATAAATTAATGAAAAAAAAGTAATTCAAATTTACAAATGCATATTAGTTCATTAATAAAACAAAGAGCTAGGAAGCAAGGTATGCATGTTCAATTCAAATATCTAAAAAGGATGAAGAAATCTTACTGTCGGGATGAAACACCTTGAAAAAAAATGTATTGTTAGTGGTTTATTCAAATAGCCCTCCCCAAACTGAAGATCCAACTTCAACGTACCTGTAGAAGATCAAAAGGTGATCAAAACAAGAGATGAAAAAACATAGAAACTCTCCCTTCAAAAGAAAGACACCTCGAATGGAAAATGGGTAAAAACCATAGTTGACCAAGGTAGAGAATTTTCCATTAATCTAGAAAGAGGGGTTGACAATAGAAGGGATTGAAAAAAATGGATTAAGATTGAAAATCAATTTTGAAAATAATTCCTAGAAAATAGGATTAAGATTGAAAATCAATTCTGAAGACAAATATTTTCTCTTAAGCTTTAATAAGGTCATTAAACTCAATTTTACACTCTATGGAACTCTAATTAATTAAATTTATGAAGTTTAATTGAAAAAGTTGGATACTTTACACTAGACTTTAGAAAATTTAATTATAGAAAATAAACAAAGCAGAGATAAAATACTAAATTTACAGAGTTGATTCTAAATACTCATTGTGACAATTAAGGAATTTGGAAAAATCAACAAGTGCAAGAAAGTTAAGGGAAAATCCAAAGGGAAACTAAGGTTGGCATGATATTGAATGAGATCCAATATAATGCTCATCATGATTTTTTTCAATTGAAATCAATCTCATATCAAAATTCTCAATGGGGATAAAGACATAATACTTAGTATTTGGCAAGTTAATTTAATGTCACATTTTGTGCAATGTGTAAGTTCTCATATATTGAATTACAATCACAGATGCTCACAATGACCACTGAGACAACCAAAGTTGAATTGGCCAAATCACTATTTTAAATCCAGCATGGTAACTATGAACAAGGGATATCATGTTCGATTAGCAATGTCAAGCCGTCAAGTTTTGAAGACTCTAATGGAGCAGCCCTCTCTAGTAAGAAGTCAACATGTCACATGAATCCAAATCATCATTAAGTGACAGAGGTCACTAAAGGATAAATTAGTGGAATTACAAAGGTCAACTAAGCGTGAATTAAATCAATTTTGTAATACAGAATGTTTCCAATGGCACGGTGTTCACTGAAGAAGTTGAGTTGATGTAGAGTTTGTGAAACCATTGTTTGCAGCAGACAGTGAGCTATTACACCTACTAAATTGAAGTGACAGGTTGGAGCCTGCTGATTTGAGTTGGTTGGAAATCTATTATATATGGTTATACACAGCTCACCACTCCACCTACAAATGCAGAATGCAAAAATCTATGTGAAAAGAATTTTATTTTGTGTGGTTTGACAAACTCGGTTTTCACCAAAGTCATGCATTGAAAATCAACCAAATATATGTGGAATAAAATAAAAAATATTTATGAAGGAGATGACACTGGGAAAGGATCCAAACTTCAAATTTGCAGAGGACAGTTTGAAGGTCTCAAAATGGAATATGATGAAAAAATAGCAAAATACTTCCTTAGAGTTGATGAGACTATCAACTCTCTCAAAGGATTGGGAGAAAAAATTAAAGAACCAATCATAGTTCAAAAGGTGTTGATAACTCTCCATAGAAGATTTAATGCCAAAGTATCAATGTTGGAAAATAGGAAGGATATTGATACTGTCACCATGGATGAGTTGCATGGGATCCTGACTGCTTATGAAATGAGAATTGATGTGGATTAGTCACCCAAGAAGGAGGCAACTTTCAAAAATTCCAAGAAGACAAAGAAGGACAAGCCTATTTCAAGTTCCAGTTCGAGTGATGATTCATATGTTGAAGAATCAAACTTTGTGAAGAAGCTAACAAGAGGGTATGTAAAACATAAAGGTAATCTTACTTTCAAATTCTTTAATTGTGGAAAGATAGGTCTTTTTGTTGCTAAATGTCTGTTTTCTATGTTTGAAGACAAGGATGAAGATAGGATAAAAAGGGGGGAGAAGAATAACTACCAAAAGGAAGGTAAAGGCATAAACAAGAAGACAAGTTATTACTCAAAGGAAGATTGCTCATCTAATGATGATGATAATGGGTCTAATGCAGACTCGGACTCAGACAAACACCTGCTCATGGCCTTAGAAAATCAAAATGACATTTTACAAATAGAGGAAGAAGAAGGGTATGAATATGATGGTGAAATGAATCTTGAAGCCCTAGATCTAATTAGTGCTCTGAGTGAACTCAATAAATTAAGAAGGACGTAAAGTTTGGTCAAAGAACAACTAAGAGAAAGGCATAGTCAAAGTGAGACCTCTAAAGAAGTCAAATGAGTGATTTCCACTCAGAAGTTGCAATTAGAAGAGGCTAAGAAGATTGAAGAAACCCTAATCAATTAATTGAAAGAAAAGGAAGAGATATGTCAAGCTAGAGAAGATGATAAAGTTCACTTAAGAAGAGAACTTGAAAAGACAACCTATGACTTGAATAACTTCAATAAGATCTCTCTCATCCTAGAAAACATCATAAAGTCTTAGAGACCTCCATTGATCAAGACTGGTCTTGGTTACAATGATGAAAAAAATGTCATGGAAGTTGGTGAAAGATAATGTCCCACAAAAGCAACTGAAAATCAATCTCTGAGCTATATTGAGATTCTCAAGAAAAACCAAGACTTCAAATCAACAACATTCCAACAAGGCAGTTGGACCACCAAGAAAAATGCATACAAAAAATTTTCAAGGGAATCAAGCAACAAGAACAATTCAAAAGAAAGAAAGAGAATGACAAAGACAATCATCCCATATCTTATGCATAATGATTTCTAAATCAGATAATAGGAAGAAAAAAAGTTAGAAGAAATAATAGGATTTATATAGAGCTATGTTACCAGGATACAGATACAGGTTCAGATAAAGACAGAGTATATTTTACAAAATTTTGGATATAGAGGAATATATAAAATACATAAATATATATGTGACTGATAATATACATATAAAAAAATAAGACGTATATAGAGTACATATAACCATAGTAAGATGAGCACAAGAGGTTAGCTCAGCTGGTTGTTACTACATTATTACATATAACCTTAGTAGGTTGAGCCCACGTGTAAACCGGTTGTTGCCACTGTAGCTGGGCTCTTGGCTAGTTCCATGCTGGCAGGTGCCCAGTTTTTATCCCCTTGGGCGAGGCCCACTAGCTTGACAGGTTTAATAGGGATGCCATCCACAAATGTGGGGAAGCATCCATTGGGTTTCACCACAAGGTTTTCATTGGGAAAAAATATAACCATGGTATGCAGTACACTTATAAGGCATACAGTTTGGCACCAAGCCCAAGACCAAGTTCACTGGCAACAAAGAAGCATGGCAGACAGGGATCAATTCCTCTACCTCAAGTAAGAAGATCATAACAAAGGGGAAGGTCCACCTTGCCAACTCACAGGTCAAATCTGTATGAATAGCCTGAAATGATTGGTGGTGTGTGAAGAGTAGTCACCTAAGTTGTACGGGTGAAACTCTTCAATTACAAGGAGTTGACTGCCCATCACAAATCTTCTCCAACCAAGAATCTGAAAACATGCGACACTTGAGAAAGCATGCAAGCGGAGAATTTTAGTAACTATACTGTTCAAAAACTGATACGGGGGCAGTGCAAGAACATGATTACAAAACCATGAAGAATTAAGTGAAATGTTTGTGACATCATTAAGAGAGTGACACTCATAATATGTTGGAGAACAAGCACATGATCAGTTCAATAATATAGTTAACTGGCTTCCATGTTCTATTTACAAATATGCACCTTGACATTATGATTGGTAACAACTGGTTGGGTCAGCACCCTAACATAATGGGCATATCGTTTTACACCATTATTGTTTTCATCAGTACCAATTAATTCTAGGGGCTTTGATCTCTCTTCAGTGACACTATTATGTAATGCATATGCTACAGATTTCCCTCTGACTACCACTCCATCAATGTGAAGACGAACAACATTTGCACCCACCTACTCCATGTGAAGAAAATAAGACAGCATTAGCATTTACCACATAATGCACTTTATTTTTTCTAGGTCTAGCTGCAGACACCCATGTCAAATGATCTCAATATAAACCAATAAATAGGTAGCAAGAGAATTCAAGAGATTCATGAACTTAGGTCAAAAATAATAAGAGAGCCCAGATAAGCTGAGCACACAGCAAGGTAAATCATAATATTTTGTTTACTTGTAAAATGATCTCAACCATTTATTGAGGAGTGCCCCCATCACATCTTCAAAAGCTTGTTGTTGCTTTGTATACTTCTAGTAGGTGTTTGATACAATATCGAGAGAGGCATTATTCCAAAGGCTTCACGACATCAACATAAATTAATCGACTTTCGATCACCTACGAACAAAACATGACCATTCCGACTTCATCCAGAGTACCAACGGGATAAAGCAAGGGTTCCCACTTCCATAGACTCTCTAAAAATCTATATTTACAAAGCTAAAGTCTTTCCTCCATGAGTACATCAAGGAGGGTGATGGCTACCTTCTACATCAAGTGATCATTTCCATGCTCCTTTTTGCTAATGACTTGATCTTGCTAACCTCTCATCTTCTGAGAGCCTACAAAGGTAAATTGACAATCTAGCCAACTTTTATGATCTTCAACAGTTAATAATCAACATGGGTAAAACCAATTTTATCATATTCAATGCTTTGAGTTCTCTTTCTAAGTTACATTTCCACTTCCAGAGGAGAGAGATTGAGGTCATGTTAACTTACACCTGCCTAGGGGTCTAGTTCACAGGACCTCATTTCAACATGCAACAAGCCCTCCAACCTCAACTTAATGAAGGCTATGACTCCCTAGGCCTCATTGAGAAAAGTGTTTCCAAGGTCAATTTCAATGTCTATTTCATTCATCTCGGTCTGGGGAAAATATTCCCGCCTCTATCTATGGAAAGAGGAGGTCCTGCAAGAAATAAAAATACTCTGGGTAAGTTTATTAAAGTGGATCCTACCCAAAGGGATAAGGGCATTTACACTTGAGCTAGAATTTGTGTAGAGTTGAACCTAAGAAAATGTCTACTAGGAAAGATAATATTGGATAGTGAAGACTTCAAATGATCAGATTAGTGAGACTTTGAGAATATAGCTTTTGCATGTAGACTGTGTCTTGAGGCAGGCCATCCGAAAGAAGCTTGTCCAAAGAATATATTCCATCAAAAAGATGAACAACATCCAACCAATGTAAAGGAAGACTTGGATGGATTTCAAACAGTCAATCAAATGCGAAGTCAATTGATCCAAGATCAACCGCTGATAAAGAGGAATACCCTAAGGACACACAGTTGCAAAATTCTGTAGTGAGGGAAAGAAGATCCTAGGAAGGAAGGTCTAACTTTAGCTAGGTTGGCAGACCAAGGAATCCCTTTTATTGAGCTATCAATATGAATCTCTCAAATCCAAATTCAGAACCAAAGAAGAAATATAGTAAAGAGCAGAGAGAAATATTTTAGAGCTTTACTTGAATATCATATAACCCTAACTGTCTTTACTTCCTACAGGTATAGTTGGGGAAACTCGAAACTCAGAATATTTTAATATAATTTTGTTTTTGTTAGGAGAAATCATGTCACACCTTATAGTTATTATGTGTTGGTACAAATAAAAGTGGCATGAGTATTGGTTACAATGGTTAAAAGGTCAAATATCCCATTTAGTTGCAAAAATTTCAATATGCAAGAAGCTCTTTGGGGGATTGTAGTTTGATCAAATATAAAAGTATCCATCGATGGCATCCTTATGTTTGGCCCATGGTTTGGAACTAAACAATGTTGTATATATATTCAGTTAATATATATCTAGTTTTTATTCTATCGTCTACAACTTTCATCATTTATCTTGTGTTTATGTTGTTTCATGTGCACCATGAACAATACAAAATATGTCAGTCAATAGAAGTGATAAGACACAAGCACTTTGCATTTTACAATCTCGAGTTATTTTACAAACTAATTAACATAAACTCAATGTGTTTACAAATTTATATGTACCTTTGAAATCAAGAGTGTAAAAGAGGAGAAATAAAAAAGATTCTACAGTGCAAAACTAGAACATAGGAAAGCCATTCGACATGCTTTGGATACCAATTATATTCTAGTTCATCTCTACACTAAATGGAGAAAATATATGCCATGTCCCTACCTCCACATGATTTTCATCTATCTTTCTTTTTTATGGCGGGTCATTTTCAAGCTTCCTGATTGCAAAAATCACCAGACATATAGAAAATAAATATTAAAGCTTCCAAAGTTCTGATTTGCAAAAGTTTTTTCTTTGAGATAAACCTGCTACATCAAATGTTGAATGTTTCTAATTGTAGTGATAATAAATACACATTCACAACCAATAGTAAGAGGATGACATTTCAACATGGAAAATTAGAAAAGAGCAAGTTGTAACCAACCCTAAGTAATAACACTAGCAGGGGGGCAATCACAACATTCACCCATGCAAGTAAAATTGTGAAGATATGTCAACCATGAGAGAACTACAAATTTTTGGTGAATAAACTTGAATATACCTTGTCATCAACCTTCTCATCTGCTTCAGTCTCCAAAGATTCCAGTTCAATTTTCTCAAGCTTCACCCATTCATCAAGTCGTCTATTGACTGCAATCCAAAAAGTTTTGAGTCCATATTCCATGGAATATCAAGATAACTCCATTACAACATGAGCCTGAAAGATGTACTGATTTATACCAATTCAGCTAATTTCATTAACTAATGACTACAACATGCATTAAGCTTCTAAATTTATTGGTAAAACATTATAGTCACTAAATGTAGATCATGAAATAAAAGAAAAATGTGAGGGAGCTATCAAAACATATGGGGTGCATATTTGTAAGTAATTATTGTATTTCTAATCATGTTTGACATCAAAAAGTGAGCAAAGTGACAAAGAATTTCTCTGTCAAAGAAAATGTTCAGCTTTCAGAAAACACGAAATACTATACTACTATGCGATGATGCCTAAGTTATATGCTACCTTGGACAACCAAGAGTAGTGTAGACCAATTGAATCATGACTACAAGCAGGAAGAGGCATTTTTTTCCAAGGAAAATCTCGCGGGGAAACTCCCAGGCACTTCCCCACATTCCCGAATGGTTCCTAGTGGACACTGGAAACCCACTGGCACTGATTATCATGCCTGACCCAGCAGGGACAACTAGTGAGGTACACAAGTAAAGGCATCCATCCTGTGGAATCAAGCCCAAGACCTCATACGTGAAGCTCAAAAGTAGCCAACCACTCAAGTTAGCCCACTAGGCTATTAAAAAGACAATGCATTTGTACTAGCCAATGAATGCATGCATTGGCCCTTGCTCAAGTCCATTTTGAAAGCAGGTTAACTTGATAATACTAGAATTTAGGTTTATAATAAAATATTATTTAACCATGACTCTACACAGCATAGGATAAGACATATGACATGCTCTCAAAATAAAATTGTCAATAAGCTCAATGTTTCGTTGTGAATGATACAATGTGCACATATATATCCTTGTAATGATAAAAGACATGACCTGTAACTGGTAACATATTTGTTAGAATTAATTAACCCTATGTCAAGATTAATTGACACAAACATCCTCCCTTAAGCTTCACTTTGGGGTAAGGAATGAATATTACTATTACTTCCCCTAGATGACAACTTCCTTCATCCCAAGATGAGTATGCAAATTCATATTTTGGACTTTGTCAAAGATTTGGAGAAGAGTACATCTGCAGAACAAGTTGTCATTGGAGAGTACATCTACAAAACTATAATCGACCAAACACCTTCAACAAAACCTCATAGGAATCAGAGAAACAAATGCAGGTTTAAGCAAAAAGTCTTCCTTTACATTGTAACCCTCCAAAACATGAGTGGAATGTATCATCCCTTGTTTGAGTCACAAGATACTGATATATGTGACTTGTAGGCTATTGCATATATCCTAGAGTGTATAGTGGCAACCAATTGGTTTGATCCCAGGTCCATCCCAGGTCACTCTGTCTAGTTACCAAATTCCTAGTCTACAAAAATATGCAAGAGGATGTGAGATTAAAATCACAGGTATGCACTGGAATGAAAGATATTTTTATAGCCATTGTTTATACAACAATTAGCATTCTTGGTTGACGCAACAAGCAGCTCATAACCACATTTTGTTCCCAGAATCAAATACACTATAACAGACCTTGAATTTCCTGCTTGCAAATTGTGGTGTGTACTTGTGTATTTTTCCCATTCCTAGGGTTTGGAAAATACAAACCTAGCTAAGGTAGATAACAAACTTGAATTTCTAACATAAAAATCATGTCTCCATCCCTCACTTTAACTTTCAAGGTACAGTGCAATTACACAACATAGAACGAGAGAAAATCCAAAAACTAAGAAACAAATATTTTAAATTTTCTATAATATTGGTTTAAGAAATTAAATGTAGTCTCAGTAACAGTTCTAGGTTTCAAAATTTGCAGGCAACATTCCAACCATTGAAAAATAATAAAATACAACAACAACAAAAAATTTGCCAATAAAAAATTTGCACTATGGAAGCTCTGCAAGATCATGAAATTGACCATGTATGTCACCATAGATTGTAACAGGGCACTTCACAAGCTATTAAAAAAAGAACTTGTAAAACCTTGCATAGTTGATCAGGCATAGCTAGGACTTGTTCGATACTATACCTAGTTACTTGGCTTGGGCCCTGGTATAAGCCCCTCCTGCGTGCTGGTAATCCCCTCCTGCATACTGGTAATCCCCTCCTCAACACGCATCCGGCCTAGAAACCCTTGCCTACCGAAACCCCTCCTCAACTCACATTCGGCCGTGCTCCCTCCTGCGTACTGGTACGCCCCTCCTCAACAAGCATTCGTTCGTGATCCCTCCTACGTACTGGTAATCCCCTCCTCAACAAGCATTCGGCCATGATCCCTCTTGTGTATTGGTAAGCCCCTCAACCATGCCTTAATCATGTGCCATCGGTCGTGATCCCTCCTGCATACTGGTAAGCCTCTCCTCAACAAGCATTCGACCATAATCCCTCATGCAAAAACCATGCCTCAAACCTGCGCCATAGCCATTTTGGGGATATATGTGAGCTTGACTATATAAAAAAGACCCCACCGTATTTGTGTATTGCTATGATAAAAAAATAAACCCATTCCCCCCTTAATATACAAGCAATATAATTTTGGGGTTTTCATGGTTATTTAATAACCCCAATATGAACGGACGTGATATTATATTGGCCCTCTAGTGAATCCCCCATGATTCATATCCACTTTGCTGTAATTTGAAATATAAATTAGAATAATGAGGTCCAAAAGTTCTATTCATACTTTAATTAAAGTATGTTTCACATTTCTAAAATAATGAATTAAAATTTATGAATATAATCAAAAAATAATATTTTCACCCAATATAGGAAAGTAGATATTTATGTTATTAGTTGTTATTATATATCATTAATAATGATAAAGAAATAGACATCAATGATAAATAATAAAACAACTTAAACCAAGAAGATAAAAAGGAATGAAAATACTCCATGCTACAAAATAATATTCCCATGCACTTTGAATAACGAGTCATCCAAAATGAGAACTGAGGGTATGCAAATGTTGTTCAACCACCAGAAAATTGAGAGACCCACATGACGAAGATCATCCAAATGACCAAATCCTTAGAGGTGTGAAAAACCAAGCCAAAGAACAAGCATCCAAAGAGTGAAAGATCAAGGAATGAAAGCCATGAGACCACCTTCAGATCAAGCAAGATAAAAGAAAATTAAAAGTTA
Source organism: Larix kaempferi (assembly GCA_027924585.1). Taxonomy (NCBI): domain Eukaryota; kingdom Viridiplantae; phylum Streptophyta; class Pinopsida; order Pinales; family Pinaceae; genus Larix; species Larix kaempferi. The sequence continues at coordinate 955,608 of BSBM01000886.1, forward strand.
AGTATTTACAAAATTCTAATGGGGGCCACTTTATTTGCAAAATCAAGGGGAGTTGTTGGGATACCAACAAAACAGTGTACCTATCTGTCACTGCCCTAAAACTATATATCTGTGATTGTCGAAAACATCTAGATGGAAACTTACAAAAGGAACAATCAGAAACAAAAATTAACCAGATCTAATGCAAGAGAGATAGATCCTCGAAAATAGGTTACTACGTAATGGATTTAAACTTCAGATGATCTACAAAAAAAAGAAAGTAAAACTTGAAAATTTATAATAAAAAGTTCTGAAAAAATGGTGAGGTTGAGGTTTTTATAAAATAATCTCAAACATGGCATCTTGTGGAGAATCTGCGGTAGGTGAATTAATGAAGTCAACGTTTCGAGCCATTCTTGGCTCATCATCAAGACATTAGCGATGCCTGAGAAGGTCTTCTCCCTCCCTCAACAATCATTTATATGGAATAGTCAAAAGGGTTGGTATGGAGCCGACTCTAGCTTTTTATGGAGATCAAGTTCGTTTGATTTTAATAATAGTTTTAATTAGTGGTAAGTTTTTAGGGTTTATAAAGTTTTTGTTTTGGAGAACTTTGAGCAAAAATCTCTCAACTCATCTCATCCAAAACCAGAATGGTGGTCTAGGTATGTAGATGATACATTTCTAATATGGGCACATGGGCGAGAAGAGATGGATAAATTTGTTGATCACCTCAACAAACAATCCAAGTCCATTAAGTTTACAACAGAGATTGAAGAGAATAATGTTATTTCCTTTCTTGACACTTTTTTCATCAAAAAGGATGATGGTAGCATAGCCCACAATGTCTATAGGAAGAAAACCCACACCGAGCAATACCTTCACGCCTCCTCCCACCATCACCCAGGCTAGAAAATGGGGGCCTTAAACACATTGATCACGAGGGCCGTGAGGATTTCTGATAGAGACCACATAGATGCTGAGAAGGAACACTTACACACAATCTTCCTAAGTAACGGATACAACCTAGCTCAAATTAACAAAGCCTTTGCTAAAATCGAAAACCACCAGAATAGACCTAAGGTTTCTGCATCCAAAGAAAGAAGGGTGGGGGATCACAAGGCATTCCTCCCATACATACAAGGAGTCATAGACAAGATAGCCAAACACCTGAAAAAGAAAAACATTGACTCAGTGTTCTCACCACCTAAAAGCATTAAAAAGATTCTGAAGTCAGTAAAAGACCCCATAGACCCACACCTAAAAAAGGGGGTTTACGAGATTCCTTGTGATTGCGAGCAATCCTACATTGGTGAAACTGGTAGATCCATTAAAACAAGGGTTAAGGAACACTGAGCAGATATCCATCTAGATTGAACCCACAAATATGCCCTAGAAAAGCACTCCCATGACACAAAGCACCAAATTAGGATTGAGGACATGAAGGTGTTAGCCCAAGTTGATAATTGGTCCAAAAGAAGAATCAAAGAGGCAATCAAGATAGTTAAGAACCCTAACTACTTGAATAGAGATGACGGCTTGACCATTACTAGAACTTGGCTTCCTAACATCACAAAATAAGCTAAGTCCCTAACTAACTCTAGTAAACATTTTAACATTAATTAAATAGGAATTTAATAATTATATTTAATATTATATTAAAATAAATAAATCAAAGTCTTTAAAAATCTTTGGCTTTAAAATCCATTAAACCTAAAACCCTTATAAAAAACTTGATAATTATAGATTAGGCTCTATAGTTAATAACTATTATTTATTAATAAAAATAAAATTAATATAGTTTTTAACCTAATTAATTAAAATTTAATAAACCTAAAAACTCCTTAAAACTTAAAAACTCTATAATTTCATTATCCTTACAAATTTAAATTATAACTTTAATAACTTAATTACTTGTTAAATTTAAATGTAATAAACCCTAACCCTAGTCAATTATCAATTAATTAAAGTTATTATTTATCAATTATTTGAATTTGATTAATATTAATTTTTATAAAGAACTTTATAAATTTAATTTAACAATACTAATCAACTAAATAATTATTTAATTATTAATTACTACCTATAAAAAATTAATTAATAATAATTAAATTAAAATCAATTATTAAATATAATTAAAAATTTCAAACTAACAACTTATTATACTTTTCAATAAAATAAATTAATATTAATATTAATTAAAAAAAAGTGTATTTTAATATGAATAATAAAATTTCAAACTTACAATTTATTAGACTTTTCAAATAAAATAAAATAATATTAATAAAAAACTTAAATTATATATATTTGTTAATATTAATAAAAAACAAAAACTTTATAAACCCTAAAAACTTACCACTAATTAAAACTATTATTAAAATCAAATGAACTTGATCTCCATAAAAACCTAGAGTCGGCTCCTGTTGTTGCTGCAACATCCCTTCCCAAATTTCTGTGATTTTGGGGCCCCTCCTTGTTTTGTGAGAAAAGTTTGCTTAGGAACTAAACACTTCCTAGAAGGTCTTTTATACTTAGTTTCTAGAAATGCAAGTTTTTGAGTTTGTTTTGTCTCTTTTTCCTCCTAAGTCAAACTCAGCCTTTTCATCTGAAACGGTGGATAAACTCAGTCTTTTGAGCCGCAACAGCAAACAAACTCATCCTTTTCACTGAAACGGCGAACAAACTCAGCAAGTTTCGTCACAACGGGCGCCTCAATTTTTTGTTAAGTCTTTGAGCTCGCTAAATTTGGATGAACTCATCGAGTTTCGCCGAAAGGTCGGAACAACTCACAAAGTTTTGCTGCAATGGGCAGGCAGAATTTTCGCTAAGGCACAAAGTCATTTCACACCGAGTGATCTCGCCAAGTTCCATCGTCACGTCGGATGAACTCGGCGAGTTCCACCGCAACGTCGAATGAACTTGGCTAGTTTCGCCGCAACGGGCGGGCAGTTTTTATTAAGACCCAAGGTCATTTCATGTCGGACAAACTCGTAACATTTACTGCAACGGGCAAACAAACTCATCAAGTTCCGCCACAACGCCACTCAAAACTCACAAGTTTTCTCCGTAGATCGTCGGGTGAACTCACTGTTTCTGTCCGATTTTGGCAGTCACCTTTAATGCTAAGTATGCTGAAAAGACCCCTGTCGTACTTGCCTTAAACCCCGTTTTAAAAACCTCACCCACCAAATTAAATGCCCACGCATGTCAACCAATTATATATAGGATTTGGGAAGTTTAGTTTTTTATTGGTAGTTTTTGTGTTGAGAACCCCATTCGAGATCACATCAAGTCGCTCCAGCTCAATCGGGTTGTAGCACCGCCAACCCTTGTCAAACCCAACTGCTTTCTTCCAGGTAGGTGGTTATCTAACTCTCTTTTCGTCTCTTTCAGTTTCTAGTCGTTGAGCTAGTCCCGACGTTACCATCAATGTAGCCAGCTGCATGGCCCTTAGTCGAATTGTTGAATTTGTTTGGTCGTACACTGAAGCTCGTAGCTGTCGGCCCATCCATCCCACTTCCAGTCCCTTAAACTTGTATGCTCAGCGTTCCTAGGCCGCACTTACCTATCTCCTCACTCACGCTTTTTCGTTAAGGAAGTACCAAACCTCTTGTTTCAGTTTTGAAATCAATAGCATCTTTCCCATAACCGCTTATCATCCTAGGGAGAAGCATGGTGTTCTATTTTTAGTACAAACTTTTAATTCCTGTCTATATTCTACAACACATTGCTATTGAAAGTGCTTGATTTTTTCTATATCTATGAAATATACTTGAGCCATGTTGTTATGCTAGTCTAACGTGTATATTTTACGTTATGTTCAATCTTATGTCTATTCATGCATGGTCATTGAACAAGGTTAAACCACAATGCCGAAGGGTAGTAAAAGGAAGGAAAAGATGACTAAACCAGAGGAGGCAAGAGCCGAAACTTTATTCGAGGACACCAAGTCTGTCACAGGCATTCCTCTTGAGTCTAAGTGGGGAGATATATACCGCATGTTAAGACACCAATATATCCCTAGAGCACTCTTGGAAGAAGGATACTTATACCAAAACATTAGAAGCTCTAGTATATCTAAAGCTTCCATGCGCCTAGAGCTCTTTCCCTATTCAGAAGTGATCAGATGGATCTTGGAACATGCAGACGTTGAATCAAGAGCATTATTCAATAGAAAAGGAGAGGCTTTTGCCTTGTTTCATCTAGCCTATATTACAGGAGATTACAAGTTACCAAGTCCTCAGCAGCAGTTGAACGATGAATGGTTAGGGCAGCTCAAGATGGATAATTTTTAAATGGCTAGAAAATTTTTAATCTCAAGAAAGCAGCTGAGAAAAAAGGATAGTGATGACTATGAAGTCCAAAATATGGGGGCCCCTTTCCAGATGATTGCCCTTATGTTGAGCAGAATTTTTGGCATGGCAGATAGCACTGTTTATAGGATACAATGGGTCCCCATAATTCACTGTGTGGCATTCAAGGGAAATATTTTTCATTGGGAAAATATCCTCTCGAATAGTCTTTCATCCGCCATATCCGCTGCGAAAGAAGGGATGATCGTAAAGAAGTCATAATTTTACATGTCATCCTATCTTATAGATTGTATTCTGGAAAATATTCCTTTCCCAAATTTGGGTTGCATTTGGGACCAGGCCAATACCCTAGTATACACTGCCTATAAAATGCTCTGGGCCCAAAATTACAAGACGCATTACAAGCTCATTTGTGACGAATTCATCATACCTTTGTATGAGATAATGTTTAATGAAGAACCCAATTGTTTATCTAAGAATGCCATGGAGGTCATGGAAAGCTACGGCGATTTCTATTTTTCAGAGAAGGGTACTTATATAAGAATGTATGGAGGCTCCAAACCACCATATATCATGCCTCGGTATGCTATTGATTACATAATCCTAAAGGAGGCAGTCATGTAATTTTTTCTTGATGGAGTTGGCGGATTTTTGAATAGATTGAAAAAGGCTTATTTTTCTCCTTTGCCTTTCTATGTGGGAGCCTATAAGTTCTCAAAGGTTTCATCGGCCGAAGATTTTGTTCAAGAGTTAATAGGTTTTCACTTCGGGGAAGTAGTCTTCCATAGAAATGACAGGAGGAACAAGGATGCAGAACATTGCAGAGAGATCCATTCTCACTTCGATTATGCTCATTACTATGATGAGGATGAAGAGGTGTATAGAGGAATCAGTAACCTGAACGAGCTTCAAATTTTCCGTCAACTCAAAGATGGATCCAGTTCTAGCTCTATTGTTGCTCAAGATTCCCAAGAGGCCAAGCTACGGAAAGAAAAGGAAGCAACCGAAGCTCTGACCAATGAAGAGAAAAGGAATAAAGAGGAAGCTGGGAGGATCCAAAAGGAAGCTGTCAACAAGATGCAAAAGGAGAAAGAGGACAATCTTTGAGAAGAAGAATCTGTTAGGCTTCAGGAGGAAGAATCCCAGAGGCTCCAAGATGAAGAACTAGAAAAGATAAGAATGGAGGAAGCTACTAAAGCACAAGAAGAAAGGGAGGCAATTGAAAACTAGCTAAGGGCCGAAGAAGAGGAAACACAGCTTAAGGCCGAAGAAGAAAATAAAGCAAACGAATATGCACAAGCTGGGGGGTCTAGCATGCCAGACAGGGATATAGACTCATCCCAGATGGTTCAGACCCCACCCACGCAAGAGAATATCCCCATGGAGGATATTCCACTGATCCCTTTCACTCCATCAAAAGATAATACTGTTACCTAGTGGGATAAATTTGTGTATGATAAGAAAAGGAAGTCCATTGTGCTAAAGTCAGAGACAAGGATGAAGAAACCTTTTCACTCGGCGAGAAACCACTATTATGCAAAACACGCAGAAGGCTCCTGTGGCTATGGAATCTTCTACTGTAGCCGCAACGAAAGCAAGTGAGGACAATGCGGTCAAAATGGTTAATGAGTCTGAGGCAACCAAGAAAAGGGCTCGTATGTTGCAGCACGCTGTGGTTAATGAGCAGGCCTATAGGGACCTCGTGGTAAATAAATATAATCACCTTTTGTCAGATCAAAAAGAATTGTCTGATAAGTATCAACACCTGGAGGAGGAAAAGAATCACTTGGAAGTCCAAATGATGATAGTTGGAGAGAAGAATGATTTTGAAGCCCAAATAATTCAATTAGAGGAAGAGAAGGATTTGATGGCTGAGAAGCTAGAACAAGCAAATAGCAGAACAATGGACATCACTCCCTTTCATGAACAGTCCTGTGACATACTAGAGAAAATGCATGGGTCACAGGAACTGCTTACTGAAGAGATTTGCAGGCTAAAAACCATGGTGGACAAAATGAAGGAGATTAACTCCGAAGCTATTAGGCTCAAGAAAAAATACACTCGAGTAAAAGAAGATATGGTGAAGTAGATGGAATGGAGAGAAGGCAAGGAGGATTTCCCCAAGCACCTCCCTTTCAAATCTATGGCTGATTTTAAAGAGGATATAGACTTCATGGAATTTTGTAAGAACTGCGATGGAAAATTGATCTCTGTGATCCAGATAACTGTTGAAAAGTGCAACACTCTCTATTAGAAGGTTCAAGAAGTTCACGAGAAGTGCAAAATAGCATTCCCCTAGACTCTTGAAGATTTCCCGAGTAAAGAACAATGCATATCCTATTTGAGAGGTGAACTGAGCATCCAGATGGAATATGTAAAGAGAATAGATGTGTTAACAACAGATGATATCCATCAATGCATCGAGAAACCTTCCATACACATTCATATGTTCCGCGAGATTCTCCAGACTGCAGTGGTAGAGATGAACGACATTGAAGCAGAACTAGACAAGCATGTGATTTCCAAAAAAATCTTGTCCCCTGCCCCTGCCAATGTTGTTATAAGAGGCACGGGCATCTGGTTTAGCTACATAGCTGAAATTGATAAGCAAGTAGCAGGAAAGGCATCAGTAGAGGCAAGAACACCATCTAGAACAAAGGCTCCAGCTGAAGCAGAGGCGCCATCTGAAAGATGACTTAGCGGCCACAACATGCTAAAAGTCTATTTTTCCATTGTCAAGTTGTGAAGTTAAAGGACATCTGTCTCTTTTTGTATTTTGTGTGAAAGGATTCCACGAATTATTCCATTTTTGTAAAAGGCACTTAAAAGAAATTAAAATATTTAGGGAAAAGGGACATGTGGCAGCTCTGGGAGCATTTTGTAAATCTATATATAGATGATTAAAGAATAGTAGAAGGACTTTTTGGTAGGTGAAAAGATATTTTCTGTCTTGTACGTGAACTAATTTACTGCATGTATAAGGAATTAGAATTTTTCCTAAAGAAATCCTGGGAGACTGTGTTTTTGCCTGAAGGATGTATTAAATGTTTGCTAGATTATTCCTGTGTCATCTATACATTACTGTGAGATCGTTCCTTGCTATTATGAATTGTTTGTTTGTAATGAATGTTCTCATAATTTTTTGTGCAAAGATGTTTATCTCAAATGAGTAATAGAATGTGTTAATTAAATCAAAGCTATATTTGATATCTTTTATCTTCTTCTGAGATTGCATCTTTATGATTAAATAGCTATCGGTCTGATCTTTAGATGTTTCTTTTAGTTTATTACTCATCTTTACAGTTTGCTTGTTGCAAGGATATATTAGATTTGCTTATACAGTTTTAGATTAATTCCCTGCATTTAGTTTAGGGCACTTGCATATCATCTTTAAAATAAAATACATAAACGGTGGATCGGGCCACAACCGGTGCAAAGGATATAAATCTATAAATCTTACGGTATCCGGAACACTTAACCAAATGGATTCCCTACACCAAATTGTGAGCAATCTAATTGGGCTTTCTTACCAAGGAGAATCCCTTGTTGATTGATGCTGCAATTTTTGAGGCATCAACAGTTTGGGCACTAGAAGGAGGGCCACTAGTGCATGTTTGATAAAGGAAACTCTTCTTTAAGAGGAGATCCAACTGGAAACCTACTTGAAACAGCAATCCCGGACAATTTAGATCTGGAAATAACAAATCAAGAAGATCTTAATTCTGAGTTTGAACAGCAAGAAATGTCGTATGTTATACCTTTCGCTGAAGTGGCAAACTTAAGAAGACATACCCGTGCTTATGTTAATCAACTTGGTGGTTTGAACACGATTCCCTTTATCCCTAGAAGAAGAGCTCCTAGAAGGGAAAGGAAGTACACATGCGATTCAGTTCTTGTTCAGAACTTTGAAGAATTAGTAGATTTATCTTTGGAATAAATCACGGAGCCTCTTGGAGAAATTGAAATAAAAAATCCTCTAGATCTTGAAGAACCTCACACTCCAAGGAATTATCCACCTCATACTCCACAATATTCCCCACCGAATTCTCCATGTGGAGCCATGGTTGTACCTGCATGGAGAGTGAGAGGGGCACTGAATTTGACGGGACCATTTCATAATTTGCCTAAGAATCCTGAGAAAGTTTTGCCTAAGTACGATATTGGGAAAGGTATCTCTACAGAAGATCACCTTAAGAGCTTTTATTTATCTCTGAGTCTTTTGAATGTGCAACACGAAGATGTATTCTGTAGACTCTTTCCCTATACTTTTGAGCGCAAGGTATCTTCTTGGTACTTTAGTTTACAAGCTAGATCAATATCGAATTGAGAAGAATTCGAAAAGTGTTTCTTAAAGAAGTATGGAAATCAAAAAACCATTGCTACACTTATGAAAGAATTATTATCCATGAGGATGGAGAAGAAAGAGAAATTTCAAGATTTTCACCAAAGATTCACTACGCTGTTAAACAATTTCAGTGAGGTAGCCAAACCCACGGAAGAATCTTTTGATAGAATATTACACAACAACACTCGACCCTCCCATAGCAATTTTTGTCAAAAAAACCAAGAAAACTACCCTGATAGAAAATTTTGAAGAGGCTAGGAAGGTGGAGGAAGAAGCAGACAACATTGCTAAACACGCTCTTGAGGCGAAAGCAAAACCAACAACTAATAAAAAAACCTTGTTACTAACTAGAAATAAGGAAGAGCCATCAGAAGACATGGAAAACGTGGTTAAAATGATGCAAAAGTTGTCCAATAAAATTGTAGATCTTGAAAAGGATAAGGCAGCTAGCACATCTAGGAAGCCTTTTAAACCTTTCTACAAGAAGAAAGAAGAAAATGATCAGCCTCATCCACCTACAAACAAATCTCCTATTTTAAATTTAAATGAAGTAGGAATGGATCATTTTTGCACTTTCCATCAGGAACCACATTCTGAAAAGAGTTTTCCACAATGGATAAATTCAATGAGTTTAGTAATGAACCAAATGTTGGATGCACAAATCATGGATCAAGAATATCCTCAGGAAGAACAGACCTTGGAGGTAGAAGAACCCTCTCCAGATACCACTATGGTGCTGTGGGATTGGGTGCCTTTAACCAAACTGATTGAGGATGAACCCGAAGAAAGTCAAGTCTCAGGTGTGAAATTAATACTCACAGCAAAGGTCCAATCACTGATCTGACTCCGACTGCTCCCAAACCTAAAGTTTCTAAGGAGACACCCAAAAGGCACATTACTATTATTCCACCACAGCCCAAAGCTAACCAGATACCTACCAAACAACCAAACGTAGAAACAACTCAACAACCAAAAGCGACTTCAAACAAGGCATACAATCAACCAAAAGTTGTAAAGGAATGTGACATGGGATATGATATAATTGAAGACATAAAGAAATCCAAAGCAAACATTTCCATATTTGATATGTGTAGTTTTCCTCAGCAACGAAAGAAGCTATTACAAGCTCTTGAAACCCAATCTAGCACTCCGCTAGCGAGTACTCAGGAAGATCCTAAAATAAATGAAGCTAGCATTGGCAGGAAATCCAAATCCCAAACATTGACTTTTCTTTTAATTTTTGAAATTTTCAATCACAATGTGCATAACTATTTGGTAGATTATGGAGCTTCCTCGAATGTCATGCCACTGTCAATTTGCAAAAGGATTAATGGGAAACCAATTCCATACCCAGCTCATATTATTCAACTAGATAGAACTGTTGTTAAAGTCATTGGGGAAATGAAAGATGTACTTATCAGGTTGTCAGCAGATTCAAGAGTGTGTCAGCTCATTGATATAATGGTAGTAGATATTCCTGAAGCTTATGGTTTGATCTTGAGCAGAGATTGGTCTACAAAACTAAATGGTTATTTTGCAATTGGCTGGTCCCATTTGTGGTTACCATATTAGAATAGGCAAAATCAGATTAAAATACTGAGAGAACCACACATGAAGCAGAACGTAACTCAGTTGGAAGAAAGGAATGAATCTGTAGCCTTTTCATCTTCAGTTTTGGGAAATTATTTTTTAGAAATCGAGCCAGGTAATTATCAATCAGAAAATATTAGCCATGAATCAGATGAACAATATGATCTCCTTCAATTTTCTCGGACTGATGATATTGACTGTAACATAGTTAGATTAGTTACTAACTTAAATGGTAAAAAGACTAACTTAGTTAGATCAGAGAATTTTTTTGGGGTTCTATACTTTGACGGTTCCAAAACTCAGGAAGGATCCGGCGCTGGTTTTGTTTTGATCGATCCTAAAAATAGCAAACACTTTTTATCTTGTAGATTAGAGTTCAATTGTACTAATAATACTGCTGAATATGAAGCTTTGGTCCACGGATTAAAGAAATCCATCGGTTTGAATGTTAAATACCTGAAAGTCTTTGGTGACTCGGAAATAGCCGTCAGACAAGTAAGAGATACAAATCATTGTCTTTTGCCACATTTGAAAGGTTATCAGTCTGAGGTATGGGATCTAATTATGCACTTTGAGGCTTTTAATATAAAATTTGTTCCTAGATTACAGAATGTTACAGCTGATTTATTAGCTACCTCTGCTTCTAGGTTAGTGCCTACTAATAATAAATGGTCTATCGGATTGGTTTCTAGGCCATCTGTTCCAGATAATATTACAAATATTAGATTATTTGATGATGATGACCAGATCATTAGTTTCCTTACAACTGAAAACATGTTTCAAGAAGCAGTTATAGATGAAGGAAAACATGATGTTGATCTGCAAAACAAGGATGCAGTCAAAGGAAATTTCATGCCCAAAAAAGTGAGGTCACTTGAAAGCTTGTTCGATCTGCAGAGCAAGTTCAAAAATCTAGCAAATGTTAAAACTAATAGTTCCTCTATCCAGCTTGAATTGGTAAATCTGGGCACAGAAGCTGAACCGAAGTATGTTAACCTTGGTATATTTTGTTCACCGGGAGAAAGAGATAAGTTCATTAAACTTTTTCGTCAATATAAGGATTTTTTTGCATGGACTTATGAAGATCTGGAGACATATGACACCCGCATCATTCAACATGTCATACCAATGAAAGTAGGCGTTAAGCCATTTCAATAGCAGTTAAGAAGGATGCATCCTACTCTCAAACCTTTAATTCAAAAGGAATTGAAGAAATTATTAGATGTTATCATTTTTAAAGTCCGCCATTTGGAATGGGTTGCTAATCTAGTTCCCATGAGGAAGAAGTCATGAGAAATAAGATTATGTGTTGATTTCATAAACTTGAATAGAGCCTCTAATAAAGATAACTCTCTCGTTCCTTCAATGGAACAAATTCTACAGATGGTATCAGGATCATAATTTTTTTTCTCTCCTAGATGGTTTCTCTGGTTACAATCAAGTGATAGTAGCAAAAGAAGACCGTCTTAAGACTACTTTCTGCACTAAGTGGGGAACATTTGCATACCAAAGAATGTCATTCGGCTTGATAAATGCAGGAGCTAATTTCCAACAAGCAATGGGCATTTCCTTTCGAGGATTGGGCGGTCATTGTGTTGTAGTCTATCTAGATGATGTGACAGTTTTTTCAAAGAAAAGAGAAGACCATGTTTTCCATTTAAAGCAATTTTTTTATCGATGCAGGAAGTATGGTATCTCTTTAAACCCCAAGAAAAGTGTTTTTGTCATCCTTGAGGGCAAGCTTTTGGGTCACATTATTTCAAAGAAGGAAATTTTGATAGATCAAGAGAGAGTGCAAGTTATCAACAAAATTCCCATGCCCCACAACAAAAAATCTATGCAGTCGTTTATGGGCACTATCAATTTTGTTCGAAGGTTTGTTCCCAATTTCGCTCAAACCGTTAAACCTTTGCAACAAATGGTCAAGCAAAGCGTATAGTTCAAATGGACGGACTTGGAAAAGGATGCATTTAAGGGTATCAAAGCAGCCATAGCTAATGCTCCCTCTCTAAGAAGTCCAAATTTCGACAAAGATTTTATTTTATATACCTTTGCTTCAGATGACTCTCTCGCAGCTGTCCTCACGCAAAAGGTAGAATCAGGAGATGAATACCCAATTTCTTTTATGAGAACTGGTCTGTAAGGAGCTGAACTGAACTATCCTGTTGTAGACAAATAGGCATATGCCATATTCAAATCGGTAAAGCAATTCAGGCCATATATTCTTAAGAACATAACTAAAGTTGTAGTTCCCCACCCTAATGTCAGATCCCTTTTCATTCAAAAGGATTTGGGAGAAAGAAGAGGAAATTGGGTCACCGCTCTTCAAGAATATGATTTAGAATTTAAACCAGCCACTATCATTAAAGGTCAAAGCCTATGTAAATTGCTCACTGAACATCCAATTGATGAAGAGCAAAGCTGGTAAAATGAAGCTGAACTAAACATGGTTGAGGTGTGCCCTATTTTTACAGCTCCTGAATCCTGGTATAGAGACGTGGTGCACTATTTGCAGCAAGGGTACTTGCCATAGCACTGGATTTCTAAGCAAATAAGGGCACTCTGTTTGAAATCAACGGCTTATCAAATCATTGATGGAGTACTTTTTAGAAAAAATTATGATGGCAATTTTCTTAGATGTTTAGAGAGGGAAGATGTAGGTAAAGTACTCAAAGAATTGCACGATGGCCTTGCTGGGGGACATTATTCCGGAGATACAACAGCTCACAAAATATTGAGGGTCAGATATTATTGGCCCACCTTGTTCAGAGATGCTCATGCCTATGCAAGGAATTGTGACGTATGCCAAAGAAGTGTTGCGAAATTACCGAAAGCAGCGGGACCGTTGCAGCCAGTTATTATCTCAGAACCTTTCAAACAATGGGGCATAGATGTCATTGGAGAAATAAAACCAAATTCTTCTCTACAACAACGCTATATCCTGATGGCCACATACTATTTTACAAGATGGACAGAGGCTGTTCCACTGCGCAAAATAAATGAGGATGCAGTTATCAATTTCTTAAAGGAGAATATCATAACCAGGTTTGGGGTTCCAATTTCCCTAGTCTTTGATAATGAAACTTATTTCTCGTCTTTTAAAATAAATGAATTTGTTTATGAAAGAGGAATTAAGTTACATTATTCAGCCAATTATTATCCCCAAGGAAACGGATTAGCTGAATCTTCAAACATGAACCTCATATAGATTCCTAAGAAAATTGTGATCGAAAATCAAAGAAGCTAGCACATAGCTCTCCCAAATGCCTTATGGGAAGATAGGGTTACTCCAAAAAATGCTTTAGGGGTTTCCCCATACACCCTTGTCTATGGTAGAGAAGCCATCCTCCCTCCCAACATCTTACTCCCATCTTCGCAATTGTCCTAAGCCTCCCGAGGTTCCAGTAGTCAAGTTCTACAATCTCGAATTGACACCCTACTAAAACTTGAAGAATCCCGGTAGAAATCCAAAGACCTATTCCACCAACACCAAGACATAGTCAAAAGGTGGTTCGATAAAAGGAATTCTACGAAAAGAATTTTTGAAATAGGCGACTTAGTTCTGAAATGAAACCATCCACACGAAGGTAAGGGAATGCATACAAAGTTTCAACATTTATGGGTTGGCCCTTACCAAATTTCTGAAAAGCTTGGCCCGGCGACATACAAGCTAAAATATTTACAAGGAGAGGAAGTAACTCTACCTCTCAACAGCCTTGCTTTGAAGAAGTACTTTGCTTAGTCCTCTAAGGGGTTTTTGTACATAAATAAACACTCTCGGTTCTTTCTTGCTTGCTTGTTTGGTTTTGTTTTCTATTATTTTCTTCAGTCAGCTTGTTTTTGCTTTCCACCTTGCTTTATGTTCAGAATTTTCTTTATTCTTTCCTTATTAAATCCCAACTCAGCCTAAGTGAAGAGGTAAGATAGATCTTCGAACAAGACTTTAAGATCCTGTAAGGCAGAAACTTACTTAGAGAAAGATGTTTTTGTGACTTTGTTTTCACTATTGAGTCTCCAATAATCATGAGATCCTCTTTTTGATTGGTCAAGATAACCATGTTTTAATAACTAAGGTTCAACATTTCTTTTCCACTATCTTAGGGATCCATTCATTCTAACATAAACACCTGTCTTGAGGAAGTGAACTATGATAGACCCATGGAAAGGAAGCATGTCTCACGGATGTATGGTACTTAAAATGATCCCACGCTACAAATGAAAGCCAAAAGAGCTTGTATTAAAGAGTCTGATTTCCAAAAATTCTCGCCTCAATTAAAGCACGGTAGAGAAAAGCAAAGTACATTCAATTAAGAAAATTGTTTAAATAAATCAGCCCAACACGGTTCTTCTCTGTCTGTGAAGCATGATAAGCATACAAATGTATCGCTCACACAAAAGGACATTATGGATTGAAGAACCAAAATCAAATATGGAAGATGGAAGAAATTCATTTCTGGAAGACTAAAATGACAAAAGTCATCAAGAGACATCCAAAAGGATGCAGATAGCATGGGAATGAGGAACAAACAAATATGTCTGTGATATATTGTTACGATCCTATGGAGTCTTTTAGTTGACACCTAAGAGGTAGAATTCCAAAATGAACTCCATGCTCCAGCCCTAAGAGAGTTGTAAGGAAGTATGATTCTGAGTTTCCCTCTCCCAAAATGACCATGATGATGAGAGTGATCACTGTGTTCGCGTAAGTTGAACCATGAAGGAATCTTGTTTCCCATATCAATCAGTAGTTTGTAAGCTTTCTACCCCTAACGAGTTGTTTGTTTCAGAGATCTGTGTTCACCAGTGAATCGCCATTGTTGTTGCTGCAACATGCCTCCCGAATTTTTTGTGATTTTGGGGCTCCTCCTTGTTTTGTGAGAAAAATTTTCTTAGGAACTAAACACTTCCTAGAAAGTATTTTATACTTAGTTTCTAGAAATGTAAGTTTTTGAGTTTGTTTTGTCTCTTTTTCCTCCTAAGGAAAACATGGCCTTTTCATCCGAAACGGCAGATAAACTTAGTCTTTTCAGCCGCAACGATGGACAAACTTAGCCTTTTCATCCGAAACGATGGACAAACTCAGTAAGTTTCGCCACAATGGGCACCTCATTTTTCCGTTAAGTCTTTATGCTCGCTAAATTCGGACAAACTCATCGCGTTTCGCCAAAACATTGGAACAACTCACAAATTTTTGCCGCAACGGGTGGGAAGAATTTTCACTAAGGCACAAAGTCATTTCGCGCCGGGTGATCTCACCAAGTTCTGCCGTCACATCGGATTAACTTGGCTAGTTCCACCGCAACGTCGGATGAACTTGGCTAGTTTCGCCACAACGAGCGGGTAGTTTTTATTAAGACCTGAGGTCATTTCACGTCAGACAAACTCGTGAAGTTTCGCTGCAATGGGAGGACAAACTCATCAAGTTCCACCACAACACCACTCAAAACTCACAAGTTTCTGCCACAGGCCATCGGGCGAACTCACTGTTTCTGTCTAATTTTGGTGGTCACTTTTAATGGTAAGTATGCCGAAAAGACCCCTGCCGTACTTTCCTTAAACCCCATTTTAAAACCCTCACCCACCAAATTAAATTCCCACACATGTCAACCAATTATATATAGGGTTTGGGCACTTTAGTTTTTTATTGCTAGTTTGTGCGTTGAGAACCCCGCTCGAGATCGTATCAAGTCGCTCTAGCTCAGCCGGGTTGAAGCACCGTTAACCCTCATCAAACCCAACTTCTTTCATCCAGGTAGGTGGTTATCTAACTCTCTTTTCATCTCTTTCAGTTGCCAGTAATTGAACCAGTCCCGACGTTACCATCATTGTAGCTAGTTGCATGACCCTTAGTCGAATTGTTGAATTTGTTTGGTCATTCCGTACACTAACGCTCGTAGTTGTCGGCCCATTAAAACCCACTTCCAGTCCCTTAAAGTTGTATGCTCAACGTTCCTAGGCCGCACTTGCCTATCACCTCACTCACGCTTTTTCGTTAAGGAAGTACCAAACCTCCTGTTTCAGTTTTTAAATCGTGGTGTTCTATTTTTAGTACAAACTTTTAATTCCTGTCTATATTCTACAACATATTGCTATTCAAAGTTCTTGATATTTGTTATATCTATGAAATATACTTGAGCCACGTTGTTATGCTAGTCTAATGTGCATATTTTATGTTATGTTTGATCATATGTCTATTCAAGCGTGGTCATTGAACAAGGTTAAGCCACAATGTTGAAGGGTAGTAAAAGGAAGGAAAAGATGATTGAACCAGAGGAGGCAAGAGTCGAAACTTTATTCGAGGACACCAAGTCTGTCACAGGCATTCCTCCTAAATCCAAGTGGGTAGATATATACCGCATGTTAAGAGACCAAGATATCCCTAGAGCACTCTTGGAAGAAGGATACTTATACCAGAAAATCAGAAGCTATGGTATATTTACATCTTCCACGCGCCCAGAGTTCTTTCCCTGTTCAAAAGTGATCGGATGGATCTTGGAACATGCAAACGTTGAATCAAGAGTATTATCCGATAGCAAAGGAGAGGCTTTTGCCTCGTTTCATCTAGCCTATTTTACAGGAGCTTACAAGTTACCACGTCCTCGGAAGCAATTGAACGATGAATGGTTAGGGAAGCTCAAGATGGATAATTTTTAAATGGCTAGAAAATTGTTAATATCAGGAAAGAAGCTGAGAAAAAAGGATAGTGATGAGTATGAAGTCCAACATATGAGGGCCCCTTTCCGGATGATTGCCCTTATGTTGAGCAACATTTTTGGCATGGCTGATGGCACTATTTATAGGATAGAATGGGTCCCCATAATTCACTATGTGGCATTCCATGGAACGATTTTTAATTGGGCAGATATCCTCTCGGATAGTCTTTCATCCGCCATAGACGATGCGAAAGAAAGGCTAATCCTAAAGAATTCATAATTTTACATGTCATCCGATCTCATAGATTGTATTCTGGCAAAGCTTCTTTCCCCAAAGTTGGGTTGCATTTAGGACCAGGCCAATACCCCAGTATACACTGCCTATAAAATGATCTGGGCCCAAAATTACAGGACGCAGTACAAGCTCATTTGTGAAGAATTCATCATACCTTTGTATGAGCTAATGTTTAATGAAGAACCCAATTGTTTATTTGAGAATGCCATGGAGGTCACGGAAAGCTATGGTGATTTCTATTTTTCAGAGAAGTGTACTTATATAAGAATGTATGGAGGCTCCAAACCGCCATATATCCTTCCTCGGTATGCTACTGATTACATAATCCTAAAGGAGGCAGCTAGGCAAGTTTTTCTTGATGGAGTTGGCGGATTTTTGAATAGTTTGAAAAAGGCTTCTTTTCCTCCTTTGCCTTTCTATGTGGGAGCCTATAAGTTCTCAAAGGTTTCATCGGCCGAAGATTTTATTTAAGAGGTAAGAGGTTTTCACTTTGGGGAAGTAGTATTCCATAGAAATGATAGGCGGAACAAGGCTGTAGAACATTGTAGAGAGATCCATGCTCACTTCAATTATGCTCATTACTATGATGAGGATGAAGAGGTGTATAGAGGAATCAGAAACCTGACTGAGATTCAAATTTGCTGTCAAATCAAAGATGGAGCTAGTTCTAGCTCTACTGCTGCTCAAGACGTCCAAGAGGCCAAGATATGGAAAGAAAAGGAAGCATCCGAAGCTCTGACCAATGAATAGAAAAGGCTTAAAGAGGAAGCTGAGAGGATCCAAAAGGAAGCTGCCAACAAGATGCAAAAGGAGCAAGAGGAAAAGCTTCGAGAAGAAGAAGCTCTTATTCTTCAGGAGGAAGAATCCCAGAGGCTCCGAGACGAAGAACTAGAAAATATAAGAATGGAGGAAGCTGCTAAAGCACAAAAATAAAGGGAGGCAATTGAGAACTAGCTAAGGGCTGAAGAAGAGGGAAGACAGCTTAAGGCTAAAGAAGAAAATAAAGAAAACGAAGATGCACAAGATGGGGGGTCTATCATGTAAGACATGGATATAGACTCATCCTAGATGGTTCATAACCCACCCACGCAAGAGAATATTCCCATAGAGGATCTTCCACTGATCCCTTTCACTCCATCAAAATATCATACTGTGTCCCAGTGGGAAAAATTTGTGTATGATAAGAAAAGGAAGTCCATTGTGCTAATGTCAGAGACAACGTTGATGAAACCTTTTCACCCAAACATCATCACTCGGTGAGAAACCATTGTTATGCAAAACACACAGAAGGCTCCTGTGGCTATGGCATCTGCTACTGTAGCCGCAGCAAAAGCAAGCGAGAACAACGTGGTCAAAATGGTTAATGAGTTTTAGGCAACCAAGAAAAGGCCTCGTATGCTGTAGCACGTCATGGTTAATGAGCAGGCCTGTAGGGACCTCGTGGTGAAGAAATATAATCGCCTTTTGTCATATCAAAAGGAATTGTCTGATAAGTATCAACACCTGGAGGAGGAAAAGGAGCACTTGGCAGTCCAAATGATGCTATAGTTGAACTAGAGAAGAATGATTTCAAAGCCCAAATCAATCAATTAGAGGAAGAGAAGGAGTTGATGGCTGAGCAGCTGGAACAAGCAAATAGCAGAACAATGGACATCACCCCCTTTCATGAACAATCCTGTGACATACTAAAGCAAATGCATGAGTCACAGGAACTGCTTACTGAAGAGATTTGGAGGGTAAAAAACAATGGTGGACAGAATGAAGGAGATTAACTCCGAAGTTATTAGGCTCAAGAAAAAATACACCCGGGTAAAAGAAGATATGGTCAAGTAGATGGAATGGAGAGAAGGCAAGGCATATTTCCCCAAGAACCTCCCTTTCAAATCTATGGCTGATTTTAAAGAGGACATAGGCTTCATGGAATTCTGTAAGAACTGCGGTGGAAAATTGATCCCTGTGATCCAGATAACTATTGAAAAGTGCAGTAGTCTCTATCAGAAGGTTCAAGAAGTTCATGAGAGGTGCAAAATAGCATTCCCCTAGACTCTTGAATATTTCCTGAGTAAATAATAGCGCATATCCGATTTGAGAGGTGAACTAAGCATCCAGATGGAATATGTAAAGAGAATAGATGTGTTAACAACAAATGATCTCCATCAACGCATCGAGCAGCCTTCCATACACGCTCATATGTTTCGCGAGATTCTCCAGACTACAGTGGCAGAAATGAAGGACATTGAAGCAGAACTAGACAAGCATGTGATTTCCAAAAAAATCATGCTCCTTTCCCCTGCCAATGTTGTTATAAGAGACACGGGCATCTAGTTCAGCTTTATAGCTGAAACTGATAAGCAAGAAGCAGGAAAGGAATCAGTAGAGGCAGGAACACCATCTGGAACAAAGGCTCTAGCTGAAGCAGAGGCACCATCTGAAAGATGACTTAGCAGCCACAATATGCTGAAAGTCTATTTTTCCATTGTCAAGTCATGAAGTTAAAGGACAACTATCTCTTTTTGTCTTTATGTGTGAAAGGCTTCCACGAATTATTCCATTTTTTTAAAAGGCACTTAAAAGAAATTAAAAGATTTAGGGAAATGGGACATGTGGCATCTCTGGGAGCATTTTGTAAATCTATATATAGATGATTAAAGAATAGTAGAAGGACTTTTTGGCAGGTGAAAAGACATTTTCTGTCTTGTACGTGAACTAATTTACTGCATGTATAAGGAATTTGAATTTTCCCTGAAGAAATCTTGGGAGACTGTGTTTTTGCCTGAAGGATGTACTAAATGTTTGTTGGATTATTCCTGTGTCATCTATACATTACTGTGATATCATTCCTTGCTATTATGAATTGTTTCTTTGTAATGAATGTTCTCATAATTTTCTGTGCAAAGATGTTTATCTCAAATGAGTAATGGAATGTGTTAATTAAATCAAAGCTATCTTTGATATCTTTTATCTTCTACTGAGATTGCATCTTTATGATTAAATAGCTATCTATCTGATCTTTAGATGTTTCTTTCAGTTTATTACTCATATTTACAGTTTGCTCCTTGCAAGGATAGATTAGATTTACTTATACAGTTTTAGATTAATTACCTGCATTTAGTTTAGGGCACTTGCATATCATCTTTAAAATAAAATACATAAATGGTGGATTAGGCTGCAACCGGTGCAAAGGATATAAATCTTTAAATCTTGTGATAGCCAGAACCATTAACCAAATGGATTCCCTACACCAAACGTTGAGCGATCTAATTGGGCTTGCTTACCGGGGAGAATCCCTTGCTGATTGATGCTGCGATTTTCGAGGCATCAACAGTTCCATACCAACCCTTTTGACGATTATATATAAATGATTGTTGAGGAAGGGAGAATATCTTCTCAGGCATCGCTAATGTCCTGATGATGAGCCAAGAGTGGCTCGAAACTTTAACTACATTAATTCACCTACCACAGAATCTCCACAAGATGCCATTTATTTTTACTGTGGATTCTCAGCCATTTCAATCTCAAACATGTAGAAAAATGCCCTGATCTGAAGAAAAACCTCAATGGTTGTCCAGATCTAATGGAAAATATACTAGAGAAGTAGGCCCCCCAAGAAAATGAAGAACTTGATGCCAAGTAAAAAAAAATTAGCAAAAAATTACTGAAGGAGAAAGATCATTGTAACCAGGTCTAATACCATGTTAGAATATTGAGAAACATACATAAACATATGATAATAAATTTAATAACATGTAAATGAATAATTTAAATCTAACTAATCTACTTTTATATCTATACGAGCACCAAATAACCAAATATTAAGAGAGAAAAAGAGAAAAATATAGTACACAATATATATGTGGTAAACCCCCAAATGGGGAAACAACCATGGGAAATATTTGTCTTCTTTATTCTTGTAAAATATCCTTTTACACTTGAGCAAAACCCACATATGCTTATCATAGCTTTACAATATTGTTCACAATAACATAATCATTATCATACCCAAAGGGTATCCTTCTCCTCTATTATATAGCTAGATGTATGGAAGATTTACATCCCATAATACATGTGGGATAAATGATTTTCCAACTCCTTATATAAAGAATGGTAATAGGAGAATATTATTCCATGATGCATGTGGGATAACTCCTTTTACATAAGATAGAGAGAATTATCCCTTCCTTTGCTAGATAAGATATCATAATATCTTACAACATCACAATAGACATCATTATGCTTCAAAAATTAACATTACACATTCCAACAAAATCATTGTAAAAAAATTCCTCTTTGTAAGCCAAAGAAATCCACTTAACAAGTAATATCATCAACAATGTTACCACTAGAGAGGAAATATGATAAGAGATATGCTAGGGTATTATTAACCAAGTTCTATTTCCATCTTAGCAAAGATTTAGGCCCATTGTACATTATGAACCACTTTGAAATGATTGAAAAAAACTATAATAAACATGTTTACAAACTCCATACATGAGTAGAATAGTTTTAACGGGAGAATGTTTTTGCCAACATTTCACAACAAAATAGTGAAATTGGGCCTACAAACACGCTACGCGTAACAAAAATAAACTTGTCATGAGAAAAAGAGATATATTCAACAAATACCATAAAATTATAGTATGGGAGAGATGGGAATGTTATCACATCACAATAAGGAGTTAGCTCCAAAGTTCCCTTCCAAATTGAAAAAGCTTTAATCCCATTCCATGCCTTATGAACCACTTTGGTACATTGTTCTTTGTTTCTTATAGATTTATTTTAGTAAGAATTTATTGATGCCTTGGGTAGGATCTTGTCCTTCTTAGTATTGAAAATGTTAGTATCTTAAAATTCATTAGGATACAATTATTATTGGCAACCTTATTGAACTTATGGTCCATGATAATGTGAACAATTTGGTTCATTATTTGGATAGAATTAATTTCTTTTGGAAGGAATTATAATAGGGGTACCGATGCATGATGAGGGAAATGATATTGTGTTTATGCAATGGAGCATGTGTACTCAAATTGTTTTTAAATTGTATTCTTCTTTTATGACACATATACAACTATAGATTAAGATGCCATTAGTCAAGAAGGGTGTGTTGTATCTATGATCATTGAGATGGAATATTAAAACCTACATACTTGGGGATGAGAATATGTGTATTGTGGTAGACAAATGTATAATGTTAAAAGTTTAAGAATAGATAACATGGATATAGGTCAATAAATAGAAATTTTGATTGTGACAAGGATGTTGAAAGGAGAGAGTTTGTGTGAGAAATTTGGACATGGACAGTGCAATTAGATAAAATGATAGAATTAGCGGGGATAAAATTAATGAGAGTATATATTTGAGAATTATAAGCATGGGGAGATATGTATCATAGATAGAAGGAGTTGCACCTAGAGAAAAGGAAGAAGCATCTGCGTTGAGGGTCATGTGCATAGTAGATGTTCTAGAGAGTACATTATAATAGTAGATAATTTATTAGATGTGAATTTCACTAAGAAGGTTGATAAACAAAATTATGAAACAACAAAAAATAGAGATGATGAAGTTATTGAAACAATATGCTCTTTTTTCAATCGCACCTTGTGCAAATATCCTACATAAAATGAAAAAAAAGATGGAATAACATGTACTTTACAAAATGACATAGAAAAGTAAATAAAAAATGTTAATAGTTGTACATGAACATAGAACAATTGTTTTACATGAATTTTTTAAAGAATATCTCAAAAGAGAGGTGCTTTATATTTTGTTGAAATATTACAATGAACTCAACATTGATACTCATCATCGATAAGGAAACATAAGACACATGATCATGAAATACTATAGTCTAAACCACACTGATTTTTCTCAAATTACTCATAATTTCATCATGAATATTAAATAAAGCGAACCATAAAATTAAAACCATAACAATAATCACAAACTAAACCATAAACAATTCATTAAATACTTGTGCTAAAATCCTGTATCTATAAAAAAAATTGGTCAAGCTATATGTTTTTTACAAAATGGCATGTTGTACCCAATGGCATTTTGTAACATTGTTCTATGGCATGTTGCATCTCTAAATATGATCTTCCTCCTCTTTGAGTTGGATTAATATCGAGTATTCTTCCATATATTATAATATTTTGGAGCATAGGATCTAGATTCTGAATAAGAAAGCAATGCAGTATACAAGCATTCAACAATGTGTTGATGCCTCGGATATCGCAGCATCAATCAGAAAGGGATTCTCCCCGATAGATCATCCCAATTAGATTATCTACCGTTTGGTATAGGGAATCCGTCCGGTTAGCAGTTCTGGCAACCATGGGTTTGGAATTTTATTCCAATTATACCGGTTATGGCCCGATCCACCTTTCTTTTGAATTTTGTGCTTTATAATGATATGCAAGTGCCTAGAATAAGTTTAATCTAAATGCAAGACTGGAAAACAGATCTAAGTTTAAGACTGAAATAAATCTAATTATCCCTGCAAGGAGCGAATTTAAAGCATGAGCAATGAGCTGTAACAATTATCTTAAAGAAAGAACAGATAGCCATTAAATCTGAAAGAGAAAGCTACAGCAGAGATAAAAGATATCAGAAGATAGCTTCTAATTTAATATAAAACACATTCATTACTCATGAAACAGAGAATTCGTTTGCACAGAAAGGAGTAAAATCATTTGTTACAAAGAAATAATTCAGACAGCAAGAAAGATCTCACAGTAAAGTATGGAAGTCACCAGAATAATCCAATATACATCCATTCTTCATTCCCATGCAAAAACGTCCTCTCCAGGCTCTTATTAGAAGATTTTATTTTCTTAGAACATATACAAGATAGCTCATACAAGTCTGAAAATAATTCCCTGCCAAAAGTCCTCTTCTATTCCTCCCTACCTTTCTATTTATAATGTTACAAAATTCCCTTTGGGCTACCACCTGGCCTTTTACACTTGTAACCTTCAGAAATTTTCCTTATAACAAACAAAAATGTGACTCTTTCCTTAACAGAAATTATTTAAAAAAAAGAAAAAAAAACAGCTGTCCCAAAAACGTTTTATACATATGAGAGTCCAAAAATCAGAATATAAGAATTTATGCTCTAAAAATCAGCGCCTTCATTCCTGGGCATGCGCTTCAGCTGGAAGAGAGGCACTCAAACCCACTGTTGCTGCTGCTGCTGCTTGGGAAGGAGGAATCGAGCCAGCTGAAATCTCTGCTACTGCTGGGAGAGAAGCATCCGGTCTTGTTGTTGCTTCTGCCACTGTTGCTGCTTTCTTCTCCTCCTCTGCAATGTAACTATACCATATACCCATGTCCCTTATGATTACATTTGCGGAAGCAGGGAGCAAGATTTTCTGAGAAGTCACATTTTTTCTAAGCTCTGCTCCAATGCCCTGAATTTATGTCACTGCAGCTTGATGCACTTCTTTAAGCAAATGGCTATGGATTGATGACATTCCAATATAATGTTGGAGATCATCAATAGCTAGGACATCGATTTTATTCACATACTCAGTTTGGATGCCCAGTTCTTCCTTCAGCTTAGACAAATTTTGTTCTTCACCCGGGAAATCATCGAGGGACTGCGGGAAACTCAATTTGCACTTGTCATGCACTCCCTGGATTCTTTGGTACAGACCATTAATCCTATCCATTGTCCCTCATACACTGGCCATTAGCTTACTGCCACAGTTTCTGCAGAATTCCAAAAGGGCTATGTCTTCATTAAAACCCTCCACAGACTTGAATGGGAGATGCGTGGGGAAATCCACCTTTCCTTCTCTCCATTCCATCTGGCTCAGGATATTTGCCTTAACCCGAGTATGTTTAGCTTTAAGCCTATGGGCCTCTGCATTAACTTCCTTTAACCTGACCACCATGGCCTTGAGCTTGCAAACTTCATTTGTGATTAGCTCTTGAGTGTCATGCATTTGCTTAAGGATGCTGCAGGACAACTCATGAAAAGGAGACAGGTCCATTGCTCTGCTCTCCGCCTGCTCTAACTGCTCAGCCAAAGCCATCTTTTCTGTATCTATATGGGATGCTTTATCCTCCACGTCGTTCTTCTCTGCTTCCACAATCATCATCTAGAGTGTCAGTTGGTCCTTTTCCTCCTCCAGCTGGTTATACTTGTCCGACAGTTCTTTATGCTCAGCAGACAGGCGATTATACCTGTTTACCACGAGATCCCTGTAGGCTTGCTCCTTAGCCATAGTATGTTGTAGCATACGAGCTCTCTTCTTTGTCGATTCATTTTCTCTAACTATATCACCTACATTGTCCAATGATGCTTTTGTTGTCTCTACAGCGGCGGATGCCATAGCTAAGGGATCCTTATTTGTATTCCGCATTACAGTGATCTCATGGTGGGTAATGATATCCTCCTGGAAGAGTCTTTTGATCCTCTCTTCCGATTTAAGGACCATTGCCTTCCTCTTCTTATCATAGACAAACTCATCCCATCTGGACACGGTATGTTCTCCTGATGGAGTGTACGGGACGATTGGGAGATCCATAATGTCTATTTCTACTTCTGCTGGTGGGGTCTGGGCTACTTGAGCTAGATTTGTTCCCACATTTTGGGTACCAGAGCCACCTGCCTGTGCTGCCTACGCCTCCACATTTTGAGTGTCGGAGACACTTGTTTGAGGCACGTCTATCTCCATATCCTGGGCACCAGATCCACCTGCTTGGGCATCTTCACCTGCTTTAAGCTCTTCTTCCGCTTTCCGCCCTACTTCAGCTTCCTGTATTCTCTTTTCTCCTTCAGCTTGTAGCTGATCTTCATTTTATTTCCGTTGTCTTTCATCTTCGGCCTCTTTCTGCTGCTGGGCTTCCTCGGCCTCTTTCTGCAGCCTAACACTTTCTGCTTCTTGCTGCAATCTAGCAACTTCAGCCTCTTGCAGTAACCTCGCTTCCTCAACTTCCTGCTGGGCTCGGGCATCATCAGCTTCTTTCTCCTTCTGCTGGCTAGTTTTCTGGGTCCTGGTAGAGCTAGAACTTGCTCCACTGCCTTGGTGACAGACCCGCAGCTCAGCCATGTTGCTGATGCCTCTG
This sequence comes from Larix kaempferi, assembly GCA_027924585.1. Taxonomy (NCBI): domain Eukaryota; kingdom Viridiplantae; phylum Streptophyta; class Pinopsida; order Pinales; family Pinaceae; genus Larix; species Larix kaempferi. The sequence goes on from BSBM01000886.1 coordinate 981,855, forward strand.
AATGCCTCTTCCTCGGCATCATGATAGTGAGCGTACTCAAAATGAGCATAAATTTCTTTACAATGCTCAGCAACTTTTCCCTTCCTGTCATTTCTATGGAAGATTACCTCGCCGAAGTGGAGGGATTTCAGCTCCTGAACAAACTCCTCGGCTGAGGAAACCCCTGAGAATTTGTAATCCCCTATGCAGAAAGGTAGAGGGGGAAAATAAGCCTTATGTTGTTTGTTAAGTACTGCTCCAATTCCATCCAGGAAAATCTGTCTTACTGCCTCTTTGAGGACCACATAGTCAGTGGCATACCTCGGCAAAATGTATGGAGCTTTAGACCCTCCAAACATTCTGAGGTAGGTGCCTTGCTCTGAAAAATAAAAATCCCCGTAATTTTCAAGGACTTCCATAACATTCTCCGACAGGTAGTTGGGCTCCTCCTTGAATATCTGCTCATATAGGGGCATGATGAACCCCTCACAGATGAGCTTATAGCTGGGTTTGTAATTCTGAGCCCACAACATCCTGAAAATGATATAAACCGGGTTGTTGGCCTTATCCCATGTGCAGCCTAATTTGGGAAAAGATAACTTGGCCAAAACACAATCAATAAGATATGAGGACATGTAGAATTCTGCCTTCTTTAAGGCCAGTCCTTCTCTTGCAGCAACTATCATTGAGGCCAAACTGTCTGACAGGAGAGTGGCCCAGTCAACCATAGTTCCTTTAAATGCCACGAAGTGGATCATGGGGACCCACTGAATCTTGTACACGGTGCCATCGGGCATGCCAAAGATTCTGCACAACATCAAGGCAATCAACCTGAAAGGAGGTCTCAGATTCTGGACGTCATATTCGTCATTACCTTTCTTTCTTAAATGCTTTCCTGTGACCAGTATTTTTTTGGCCATTTCAACGCTATTCATTTGGCCTAGCCATTCATCAGTCAGAGCTTGCTGGGTGCGGGGAAATTTGTAGGCCGCGGCCAGGTATGCTGGGTGAAATGAGGCATTGGCTATCTTCCCGCTGTCATTTATTACTCTTGTCTCTGCATCAGTATGTTGGAGTATCCATCCAATTACTTCAGAACATGGGAACAGTTCAGGGTGGGTAGAAGCCTTGGCTATGCCTGAAGTTCTGATATTAAGATAAATCTGCTCCTCTTCTAGCAACATATCCGGAATATTTTGGTCTCGGCTCATTCTGTAGATGTCGCCGCAGTGTATTTCGGGAGGAATACTAGTGGTGCACCTGGTGTCTTGGAAAGTAGTCTTAGTCCTAAGTGGTGCTGGATGTGGTTCTGTCATTTTAGCCTTCTTCCTACCACCTTTTGGCATTTTGACTTATCTCTGCTGGCAACAAAATACAAGTCTTTATAAAAAATGTGCATCATGCTGTGAGATTTTAACAAAGAGCAGCACCAATTTAACATGCTAATGAGGTGTATAAATAAATTATGGAGCTACATGTTAGGAAGCAAAATACACCATTCCAAACAAGAAATCTAGTTATAGAAATTTGATTCTTTTAAAGGGACGGGTTTGGAATGCTCCCGAAAGGATAGGTATGTTGCGGAAACAATCCGCTCTCGGTCTAGCTCTAGGAGCGATGGTAACCTTCGTCGTTGTGCTTTTAAATGGTTAGTGGTGGGGAAGTCTGGGGTGAAACAACCCTACAACGAAATAAGGGGCCGCTTTTATATTTATGAGCCGACGAGGGCTTCGACCGCTATAGTTATTTGTGGCACTTGGCGAGGCATTCTACGGTAGGCTTGGAAACTTGAACAGGGTTTGACAACGCCGGGAATGTGGGTGATGAAAAATCCCAGGTGGCTATAGTTTTGGTTTTCAGCTGGGGTAGAACGAGAAACACATGGGGCCTTGGCGCTTTAAACAAATCAACAAAATGATATATGTGATCAGCTCCTATTAGCTACATCCTAGACGAAACAGAAAACGGAAAGGTAATCTAACGTGCAGATGAGACAAATTTCACGGTTAGAATCCTACCTGGCAACGACGAGGTGGCTGAATGAAGTGAACGAGGACGTGGACGAGTGAGTTGAGTTGGAGCGGCTTGACGCGACGTTTCAACGGCGTTTGATAATCGAACAAATAACAATGTGATTGGCTCGAACCCTCACCATTTATTTAAATAGGTTAGGCACGTGTGGGGTCTTAATACGGTGGGTGGCGCATTAAAAACAAGCTTTAAATGTTGTATGCCACGGTCATATCGAGTTGCCTCGATTTGCATGTGCGACTACCACCCGCAAGATGAACTCGCGAATTTCACCCGCCATTGCGGGAGACTATGCTGAATTCCTTCGACGTTTCGGGAGAGGTCGGTGATTTTTTTCGCAATTTTAACGAAGATAAGTGGATCGCTTGTGGAACCATTCCGAGAAGCTTCCCGCCGTTTTGGAAGGAATTGGCGAACGACTTCCGCAAAAATGAACGTGAATGTCTAAGTCTTTTGGCGGCCCTTTTTCGGGATGATAACGTGAAAGCTTCTGAAATTATGGAAATCTTTCGCAAATGGCTTCCGCAATTTCGGAAGGCTTCCGCGAATGCTTCCGCAAAAGGCTCTCGCAAACTTGATAATTCTTCTAAGTCTCGGTCGAGCTTCGATAGCGCTTCCGACGTTGCAGAAAGCTTTCGCAATTAGCTTCCGCCGTTTCAGAACGGGCTGGTGAATGGCTCCGCTGTTTCGGAGGGATATCCTGAAAGCTTCCACAGTTGTGGACGGCTTTTGCGAATGGTTCCAAAAGGTCTAAGTGTTTCGGCGTTTCGGAAAGTTAATCTGAAGGCTTTCGCAACTGCGGGAGGAAAAAGCCAACTGGCTTACCAAATTTCAAAAAAATTTATAAGTTCTTCTCGGAGTTTCGGGGAGATTTGGAAAATGGCGCCCGTCGTTTTGGGACGAAAACTCGAATGCTTCCATTACTTTCCCACAATAATTTCTGTATCTTTTCGGGAGACTTATGCAAATGGTTCCCGCCGTTTCGGGAGGGAAAGTTGAATGGTTCCGCGGGGCTTTCTTCAATCGTTCCGCAAACTTTCAAAAAGTTTCTAAGTCCTTTTTCGAGAAGTTTATGCAAAAGTATCCCGCCGTTTCGAGAGACTAACCCGAGTGGCTTCCACTGTTTTGGAGAGATAACTCGATAAATTCCGCATCTTCGGGAAGCTTCCACGAATTCTGTCTTTTGGAAGGAAACTTCAAAAGGTTCATAGCAAAATTTTCTATTGAAAAACAAAGTTAAAAAAAGGAAATGGCCTCTTAAGGAAGCCTTTCTAAAAATAAAAGGAGGGGCCCCAATATGTACAATTTTTTTGGGGGGGGATGTTGCTGCAATAACATAATGTGACAAAATTATGTCATTAATGATCAAAACAAGAATGAATGAGAAATAGTTTTTCAATAACAGATTAAATTGTTATATTCCACCAATTGTGCAAAGAATGAGTGAGATATTACATATAGGAAATTTGAATAGGTCTAGGAGGAAATTTGAATTGCTTTTCTAGTGCATGAGATCATAGATAGGTTTAACTAGAGAAAAAAAGTCCTTTGTTAGCCATGCAAACTCTCTGAGGTGAGTTAACACCCTCATACAACCTAAGTGGACCCTAAGTAGATTAGTCACTTAAATTCTAGGAACAACTAATGATAAGCTCATGCATGTGGTGTTCATCCCTAAAAAGGGTCAGTAGATCTGTTAGTAGCATATAATAGATTTTAGATGTAGTTGAGACCCTGAAAAGTGGAGTGAACACCCATGATTTACTCCCTAACTCTAACTTCAGTGGAGCTTTCCTAGAATCAGGAAAAGAATCCCCAAAAGAAGGAAGTCACCCTCATTAGCTATAAATAGATGATTAAGTGATAAAGGTGGATATTGGTGGCCACCCACCATTTCAACTGGCTCAAAACAGTTTTATGGCAATTTTGGTATTGTACTATTTTTAGCAGTTTTTCGGGTCCTGAACTTCCGGGGCCATTTTGAGGCCATAAACGACCTTTTTTCGCAATTTGGGGGGCCCAATGGTTGCCCCTGACAAACATTTGGCCCTAGTTGAAAGTTGTAAATCTCGTATAGACCTTTCCAACGAGATACCAAGCGCCCCAAACGAAGATCGTATGCAAAAGTTACAACCCCAGGAAGTTGATGTACTAACTTACCCAAACAGGGCCCACATGACTTTCGGCGCTTCATCTCCTAGGGTTAGGTTTTTGGATGTCTAGGGTTTTTGACATTCCTGTTTATTGTAAAAGGACTTGAGAGCCTCATTGTAACCATCTTCTTGCGAAATGAGCACAGCCGTCACATCTCTTCTCAGAGATAAGCCGCCACCATTCTAACAAGCTTGTTTTCCGCTGCATTTTACAGTTCTAGCTTATTTCCTTATTGAATAGAAAACTAGTTTTACTGTATCTTTGTTATTTGTGTTAAGCATCTGATAATAATCTGTATTCATTTCATTCTGCTCATAAAATCCGGATCAGTGGTATCAGAGTGATCTTCTCCTTGTCGTCTTAATGCATGTCCCCAACGAGGTCAGGGTACAAAGAATTGGGTCTCGAGCTTGTTTCTCTTGAGGACAAAATCTCTCGCACGCCCAAGCGACCTCTCATGGCAGGAGAAAAGAAAGATGACGGGATAGGAGATCCTATCAAAATGTTGCTTGAGGAAGCCCTCACGCAGTAGAGGAACGAGATGATGGATAAATTCACGCAAATCCTTTGGCGACTACCAACAAGCGACGCATCTTCCTCGAGCGGAGGCGCCGCACCCTTCAAGGTACAAATCAACTTCGATATTCCTATATTTGAAGCACAGATAGACGCAGATGCTGTAGATAAGTGGTTGAATCTACTAGAAGGGTATTTTTCTCTCCATAACTTTTCGAATAAAGAAAAGATTACTTTTGCGCTCCTCAAAACCGTTCCCCATGTCAAAGATTGGTGGGAAACATTCTGCGAGCAAAAGGACAAAGAAGAAGCCTCATTATTTTCAGTCACGTCCACCTGGGAATCCTTCAGGGATGCTATTAAGCAACAATACTACCCTGTTGGAAGTTATGATGACTTGTATACCAAATGGACCACACTGCGACAAGAAAGAGACCAAGCAGTTCCAGAGTTCACAAATATCTTCCATACCTTGCGCACCAAGCTGGATATCAAAGATTCAGAGCGACATCTGGTGCTCAAGTATCGCGGTGGTTTGCATAGATACATCCAGACCAAAATGGAATTTATGGACGTCTCTTCCTTGGGCGTGGCCTACCGATATGCCATCAAAATCGAGCAGAAGCTCAAACAAAAGACACAGCAAATTGGGCCTGGGAACCCTTCACAGCGAAAGATAGGAAAGGGCGGCCCCAACCCACAAAATAAAGGACAGAGCAAAGATGGACCGTATCAGGACAACCAGTCCAAGCCGCAAGCAAAGAAGGACACCGAAAAAATAAAGAAAGATACCAGGAAGTGGTGCGACTTCCATAAGAGCCCTTGGCATAACACTGCTGATTGCCGCTCAAAGAAGTTGATGGTGGCCGAAGTGAAAGCATCTGAATCAGATGCGGGTTCTGACTTTGAGTCCGAACCAGAAAGGGGAAGACGGATAATTGACGTGGAACCCAGTGCCACCATTGCTACCACCAAGCTCCAACCTGATGAACCAGACGAGCCAGAAGAAGGAGAATGCCTATTCCATTCACAGATGTGGGTAAAAGGCACCCCGCTGCACTTCATCATTGATAGCGGTAGCCAAAAGAATCTCATCTCAGTAGAGGTCTTCAAGCGCCTGGTCCTGACAAAAATGCCGGACCAACAACCCTACACAATTGGATGGCTCCGCAAAGGAAGCGATCTCTGTTTCAACCAACAGTGCCGACTTCCATACGGCATCAAGCCCTTCAAGGAAGAGGTATTGTGTGATGTTGATCCTCTCGAATTTTCAGATGTTCTTTTGGGCCAACCTTATTTATGGAAACGTCATGCTGTATATGAGTCTAGGCCTCGTAGTGTTATTATTTCTTTGAACAGGAAATTGTACAGGATACCTGAGGCAGTTCCTCCTAGTGCTATTTCCTTGATCTCTGCCAAGAAATGCAGGAAGGTCATCTCTCAGATCGGGAAATTTTTCTTCTTCTTGATTCACTCTCAAAGTGAAAGAAAGATCGCAGCCACATCTCGGTCCTCCACGACCGATCTATCCACTCAACAGAAGCAAGTGGATAAGGTGGTGGAAGGATACTCAGATATCTTCGCCTCTCCGACCGGGGTACCTCTACACTGCCAAGTCAAGCATCCCATCGATCTGAGCCCAGGCGCACCGCTACCCAATGGCCCAGTCTATCGCCGCTCTCTGTTGGAAAATGAGGAGATCAAGAGGCAGATCCAAGAATTGCTGCAAAAGGGGCACATCCATCCCATTTCATCACCTTGTGGGAGCCCAATCGTGCTCGTGCAGAAGAAAGATGGGACCTGGCGACTCGGCATTGATTACCGAGCCCTGAATAAAATCACAGTCCGTAACCAGTACCCGATTCCCCGAATCGACGACCTCCTTGATTAGCTCATAGGGGAAAAATACTTCAGTAAGATTGATATGAAGTCTGGCTACCACCAAGTCCTAATAGAATAGACAAATGTATGGAAGACTACCTTCAAGTCAAAAGAAGGTCTTTTTGAATGGCTAGTCATGCCTTTTGGTTTAACAAATGCTCCAACAACTTTTATGAGGATGATGGACGATATCCTATGACCTTTCACCAATAATTTTGTAGTGGTGTATTTGGATGACATCCTCATCTACAGCAAGACTTGGGAGGAACACTTGCAACATATTTAGCAGGTTTTGCATACCCTGCGGAAGCACAAACTATATGCAAACTTGGAAAAATGCTCCTTCGGCATGGACAAGGTCCATTACTTAGGCTACATCGTTGATCGACATGGCGTGCATGTGGATCCAGCCAATATCCAGGTCATCCATGACTGGCCAGCCCCAACCACACTCACTGAACTTCGGAGCTTCTTGGGCCTCGCCAATTTCTATCGCCGGTTCGTGCTGGGATTCTCTCATATCGCATGGGCCCTCAGCCAAGTGACTAGGGGTGGTGGTAAGAAAAAATTTGTGTGGGTCTTGTCCAAACAACAAGCCTTCGATGACTTGAAGAAGCGTTTGTGCTCGTCGCTGGTACTCATTACCGAACCTACAACATCCCTTTGAGATCGAGACAGATGCTTCAGATTATGCTGTGGGCACCGTTCTCACTCAACACGGCCACCCCATGGCATATCAAAGTGAGACACTATCAGATTTTGTCCACAAGTACCCTACCTATGATAAAGAAATGTACTCCATTGTACAATCCTGCCACAAGTGGAGACATTACATTTTTGGGAAGGAGACTATCATCCACACTAATCACAAGCCACTATAGTTCATGTAGACCCAAGAAAAGTTGCAGAATAACGCCATCAAAGTGGTCAACATATTTACAGCAGTTGCACCTCAACATCAAATATAAAATAGGGAGTACCAACCGAGTTGCTGACTACCTCAGTCGAACTCCAGTCACGGCACTTACCACAGTGCTAGACTCTTGCGGCCACGAGACCTCCGGATGGCCCCACCTCTACGAGACAGACCCTGACTTCTCCGCCACCTATCAAATGTTGGGCACCAACTCAGTGGTTGCCAATTTCCATCTTCAGGATGGGTTGTTGTGTTGTCTGGGCCATCTATGCATTCCATCAATCGAGCGCGTGAAGATGATTTGGGAAGCTCTCTACAGTCGGGTCGTAGGACATTTTGGCATCGAAAAGACAGTGGCAGTGTTGCAGAAACATTTCTACTGGCCAAAACTTTGACAGGATGTCGGCAAGTATATCAGGTCCTACACTTCTTGCGCTATTAACAAACCGACCATTAAGAAACAGGGCCTATACACCCCTCTGCCTACTCCTGACAGGCCGTGGGAATCCATCTCAATGGACTACATGTCGAGCCTCCCGTCCACCAAGAGGGGAAACGACTGTGTTTTCGTGGTTGTTGATCTCTTTTCCAAGATGGCGATTCTAGCTGCTAGCAAGAAGAACATCACAGCAGAAGCCACTGCCAAGCTCTTCTTTGAACGAGTATGGGTACATTTTGGGATCCCATAGACCATTATCTCAGACCGTGACAGTCGATTCCTCAACTCACTCTTGTCAAGCCTCTGGACCCTGCTGGATACCAAGCTCACCAAATCCACTGCCTTCCACCCCCAGACCGATGGGAAAACGGAGGTCGTCAACTGGATGGTCGTACATATCCTGCGCATGTAAAATTCAACACACCCCCGCACACGGGATGAGAGTCTCCCCTATGTCCAAAATAGCTACAACTGAGCCCTGCATAGCTCAACTGGCCACAGCCCCTTTAAGGTGGGGTTGCGATTCCAACCATTGGGCCCCATGGATGTTGCACTTCCCCTTGCGACCACCTCGCCCGACTCATCCCCAGAAGCTGACAAAGCTGCCCGGTTCATTGAACGGATGCAACATATCCGCCAACATGTTCAGGATATTCTACAGAAGTCTAATGCCAAGTACAAGCAGCGCCATGATCAACATCGGGTGCCACATAAGTTTCAGGTGGGCGACAAAGTTTGGTTACATTTGCAGAAAAAACACCTTAAAGGGCCCCATCGAAAGCTTCACCCACTCCGTTATGGGCTGTACACCATCACCAAGGCAGTGGGTGACAATGATTTTTAGCTCAACATTCCCCCCTTCCTTGGTCTGCATCCAGTCTTCAACGTGGCTCTCCTTCGGCCATATTTCCCACCACTATTAGACACCTCAGAGATAGCAGAGAAGTTGACCCCAACAGAGCTCAACCCTGACTTCCTATAACAAGCATCCAGTGATCATATTGAAGACACATAGATCAAGGGCACTCGACATTAAAGGATCCAGCTTTATCGAGTTGTCAAAGCAGGGCAGCTTTATAGTGTTATTATTTCTTTGAACAGGAAATTGTATAGGATACCTGACGCAGTCCCTCCTAGTGCTATTTCCTTGATCTCTGCCAAGCAATGCAGGAAGGTCATCTCTCAGACCAGGAAATGTTTCTTCTTCTTGATTCGCTCTCAGAGTGAAAGAAATATCGCAGCCACATCCCAGGCCTCCACGACCGATCTATCCACTCAACAGAAGCAAGTGCATAAGGTGGTGGAAGGATACTCAGATATCTTCGCCTCTCCGACCGAGGTACCTCTGCACTACCAGGTCAAGCATCCCATCGATCTGACCCCAGGCGCACCGCTACCCAATGGCCAAGTCTATTGCCGCTCTCTGTTGGAAAACAAGGAGATCAAGAGGAAGATCCAAGAATTGCTCCACAAGGGGCAGATCCGTCCCAGTTCATCACCTTGTGGGAGCCCAATCGTGTTGGTGCAGAATAAATATTGGACCTGGCAACTCTAACTTGATTACTGGGCCTTGAATAAAATCACAGTCCATAATCGGTACCCGATTCCCCGAATTGACAACCTCCTTGATCAGGTCACGGGGCCCAAATACTTCAGTAAGATATATCTAAAGTCTAGCTACCACCAGGTCCCAATAGAACAGACAGATGTATGGAAGACTACCTTCAAGTCAAAAGAAGGTCTTTTTGAATGGTTGGTCATAACTTTTGGTTTGACAAATGCTCCAACAACTTTTATGAGGATGATGGACGATATCCTATGACCTTTCACCAACAATTTTGTAGTGGTGTATCTTGATGACATCCTCATCTAAAGCAAGACTTGGAAGGAACACTTGCAGCATATTCAGCAGGTTCTGCATACCCTGCGGAAGCACAAACTATATGCAAACTTGGAAAAATGCTCCTTCGGCATGGACAGGGTCCATTACTTAGGCTACATCGTTGATTGACATGGTGTGCATGTGGATCCAGCCAAGATCCAGGTCATCCATGACTAGCCATCCCCAACCACACTCACTGAACTTCGGAGCTTCTTAGGCCTCACCAATTTCTATCGCCGGTTCGTGCTGGGATTCTCTCATACCACATGGGCCCTCAGCCAATTGACCAGGGGTGGTGGTAAGGAAAAATTTGTTTGGGGACTGTCCCAACAACAAACCTTCAATGACTTGAAGAAGCTTTTGTGCTCATCGCCGGTACTCTCATTACAGAACCTGCAACATCCCTTTGAGATCGAGACAGATGCTTCAGATTATGCTGTGGGCGCCGTTCTCCCTCAACATGGCCACCCCGTGGCATATCATACTAAGACACTATCAGATGTTGTCCGCAAGTACCCTACCTACGACAAAGAAATGTACTCCATTGTACAATCCTGCTGACCATGGAGACATTACATTCTTGGGAAGGAGACTGTCATCCACACTGATCACAAGCCACTATAGTTCATGCAGACCCAATGAAAGTTGCAGAATGACCGCCATAAGAAGTGGTCAACATATTTACAGCAGTTCCACCTCAACATCAAATATAATACAGGGAGTACCAACCGAGTTGTTGACTACCTCAGTCGACCTCTAGTCATGGCACTTACCACGGTGCTAGACTCTTGCGACCACGAGACCTCCGGATGGCCCCACCTCTATGAGATAGACCCTGACTTCTCTGCCACCTATCAAATGTTGGGCACCAACTCGGTGGTTGCCAATTTCCATCTTCAGCACCGGTTGTTGTGTCATCTGGGCCATCTCTGCATTCCATCAAGCGAGCGCGCGAAGCTGATTTGGGAAGCTCACTACAGTCGGGTGGCAGGACACTTTGGCGTCGAAAAGACAGTGGCAGTGTTGCAGAAACATTTCTACTGGCCGAAACTTCGACAAGATGTCGGCAAGTATATCAGGTCCTGCACCGCTTGCACTATTGCCAAACCGACCACTAAGAAATAGGGGCTATACACCCCTCTACGTACTCCTGACAGGCCGTGGGAATCCATCTCAATGGACTACATGTCGGGCCTCCCGTCCACCAAGAGGGGAAACGACTGTGTTTTCGTGGTTGTTGATCGCTTTTCCATGATGGCGATTCTAGCCGCTTACAAGAAGAACATCATAGCAGAAGCCACTGCCAAGCTCTTCTTTGAACGAGTATGGGTACATTTTGGGATCCCACAGACCATTATATCAGACCATGATAGTCGGTTCCTCAGCTCATTCTGGTCAAGCCTCTGGTCACTGCTGGAAACCAAGCTCACCAAATCCACTGCCTTCCACCCCCAGACCGATGGGCAAACGGAGGTCATCAATCGGATGGTCGTACATATCCTACGCATGTACAATTCAACACACCCCCGCACATGGGATGAGAGTCTCCCCTGTGTCCAACATAGCTACAACTGAGACCTGCATAGCTCAACTGGCCACAGCCCCTTTCAGGTGGGGTTGGGATTCCAACCATTGGGCCCCATGGATGTTGCCCTTCCCCTTGCGACCACCTCGCCCGACTCATCTCCAGAAGCTGACAAAGCTGCCCGGTTCATTGAACGGATCCAGCATATCTTCCAAAAGGTTCAGGATATTCTACAGAAGTCTAATTCCAAGTACAAGCAGTGCCATGATCAACATCGGGTGCCACATAAGTTTCAGGTGGGCGACAAAGTTTGGTTGCATATGAATAAAGAACGCCCTACAAGGCCCCATCGAAATCTTCGCCCACTCTGTTATGGGCCATACACCATCACCAAGGATGTGGGTGACAATGCTTTTGAACTCAACATTCCCCCCTTCCTTGGTCTGCATCCAGTCTTCAACGTGGCTCTCCTTCGGCCATATTTCCCACCATTATTAGACACCTCAGAGATAGCAGAGAAGTTGACCCCAACAGAGCTCAACCCCGATTGCCTACAACAAGCATCCAGTGATCATATTGCAGACACACAAATCAAGGGCACTCGACATCAAAGGATCCAGCTTTATCAAGTTGGCAAAGTAGGGCAGCTCCTGCACCAAGGCAAGTGGCTCACCCGAGGCCAAATTCAACAGAAATTTCCACATCTGATGGGGGAACTCAACGCAATCGAGACCATTGCTTCCCAAGGAGAGAGGATTTATGCAAGTGGATATTGGTGGCCACCCACCATTCCGACTTGCTCAAAACAGTTTTATGGCAATTTTGGTATTGTACTATTTTTAGCAGTTTTTCGGGTCCTGAACTTCCGGGGCCATTTTGAGGCCCTAAACGACCTTTTTTGGCAATTTGAGGGGCCAAACGATTGCCCCTAAAAATCATCTAGTCCCAGTTGAAAGTTATAAATCTTCGATAGACCTTTCCAACGGGCTACCAAGCGCCCCAAACAGAGATCGTATGCAAAAGTTACGACCCCGGGAAGTTGATGTACTAACTTACCCAAACGGGGCCCACATGACATTTGGCGCTTCATCTCCTAGGGTTAGGTTTTTGGATGTCTAGGGTTTTTTACATTTCTGTTTATTGTAAAAGGCCTTGAGAGCCTCATTGTAACCATCTTCTTGCGAAATGAGCGCAGCCGTCACATCTCTTCTCAAAGATAAGCCGCCACCATTCTAGCAAGCTTGTTTTCCGCTGCATTTTACAGTTCTAGCTTATTTCCTTATTGAATAGAAAACTAGTTTTACTGTATCTCTGTTATTTTTTGTTAAGCATCTGATAATAATCTGTATTCGTTTCGTTCTGTTCATAAAATCTGGATCAGTGGTATCAGAGCGGTCTGCTCCTTGTCGTCTTAATGCATGTCCCCAACGAGGTCAGGGTACAAACAATTGGGTCTCGAGCTTGTTTCTCTTGAGGACAAAAGCTCTCGCATGACCAAGCAACCTCTCATGGAAGGAGAAAAGAAAGATGACGGGATAGGAGATCCTATCAAAATGTTGCTTGAGGAAGCCCTCACGCAGCAGAGGAACGAGATGATGGATAATTTCGGGCAAATCCTTCGGCGACTACCAACAAGCGACGCAACTTCCTCAAGCAGAGGCGCCGCACCCTTCAAGGTACAAATCAACTTCAATATTCCTATATTTGAAGGACAGATAGATGCAGATGATGTAGATAAGTGGTTGAATCTACTAGAAGGGTATTTTTCTGTCCATAACTTTTCGAATAAAGAAAAGATTACTTTTGCGCTACTCAAAGCCGTTCCCCATGTCAAAGATTGGTGGGAAACATTCTGCGAGAAAAAGGACACAGAAGAAGCCTCATTATTTTCAGTCACTTCCCCATGTCAAAGATTGGTGGGAAACATTCTGCGAGAAAAAGGACACAGAAGAAGCGTCATTATTTTCAGTCACGGCAAGTTGGGAATCCTTCAGGGATTCTATTAAGGAACAATACTACCCTGTTGGATGTTATGACGACTTGTATACCAAATGGACCACACTACGACAAGAAAGAGACCAAGCAGTTCCAGAGTTCACAAATATCTTCCATACCTTGCACACCAAGCTGGATATCAAAGATTCAGAGCGACATCTGGTGCTCAAGTATCGCGGTGTTTTGCATAGATACATCCAGACCGAAATGGAATTTTTGGACGTCTCTTCCTTGGGCGCGGCCTACTGATATGCTGTCAAAATCGAGCAGAAGCTCAAATAGAAGACGCGGCAATTTGGGCCTGGGAACCCTTCATAGCAAAAGACAGGAAAGGGCAGCCCCAACCCACATAATAAGGGACAGAGCAAAGATGGACCATATCAGGACAACCAGTCCAAGCCGCAAGCAAAGAAGGACACCGAAAAAAATATATATATATACTGGGAAGTGGTGCGACTTCCATAAGAGCCCTTGGCATAACACTGCTGATTGCTGCTCAAAGTAGTCGTTGGTGGCCGAAGTGAAAGCATCTGAATCAGATGCGGGTTCTAACTTTGAGTCTGAACCAGAAAGGGGAAGAAGGATCATTGACGTGGAACCCAAGTCCACCATTGCTACCACCAAGCTCAAGCCTGATGAGCCAGAAGAAGGTGAACACCTCTTCCATTCACAGATGTGGGTAAAAGGCACCCCGCTGCACTTCATCGTTGATAGTGGTAGCCAAAAGAATCTCATCTCAGCAGAGTTCATCAAGCGCCTGGCCCTGCCAAAAACGCCGCACCCACAACCCTACACAATTGGATGGCTCCGCAAAGGAAGTGATCTCTGTGTTAGCCAACAGTGCCGACTGCCATATGGCATCAAGCCCTTCAAGGACGAGGTATTGTTTGATGTTTCTCCTCTCGAAGTTTCAGATGTTCTTTTGGGCCAACCTTATTTATGGAAACGTCATGCTGTATATGAGTCTAGGCCTCGTTGTGTTATTATTTCTTTGAACAGGAAATTGTATAGGATACCTAAGGCAGTCCCTACTAGTGCTATTTCCTTGATCTCTGCCAAGCAATGCAGGCAGGTCATCTCTCAGACCGGGAAATTTGTCTTCTTCGTGATTCTCTCTCAGACTGAAAGAAAGATCGCAGCCACATCCCTGGCCTCCACGACCGATCAATCCACTCAACAGAAGCAAGTGGATAAGGTGGTGGAAGGATACTCAAATATCTTCGCCTCTCCGACTGGGGTACCTCTTCACTGCCAGGTCAAGCATCCCATCGATCTGACCCCAGGCGCACCGCTACCCAATGGCCCAGTCTATCGCCGCTCTCTGTTTGAAAACGAGGAGATCAAGAGGCAGATCCAAGAATTGCTCCACAAGGGGCACATCCGTCCCAGTTCATCACCTTATGGGAGCCCAATTGTGCTGGCGCAGAAGAAATATGGGACCTGGCGACTCTGCATTGATTACCAGGCCCTGAATGAAATCACAGTCTGTAACCGGTACCCGATTCCCCGAATCGACGACCTCCTTGATCAGCTCATGGGGGCCAAATACTTCAGTAAGATTGATCTGAAGTCTGGCTACCACTACGTCCCAATAGAATAGACAGATGTATGGAAGAGTGCCTTCAAGTCAAAAGAAGGTCGTTTTGAATGGCTGGTCAAGCTTTTTGGTTTGACAAATGCTCCATCAACTTTTATGACAATGATGGACGATATCCTACGACATTTCACCAGCAATTTTGTAGTGGTGTATCTGGATGACATCCTCATCTACAGCAAGACTTGGGAGGAACACTTGCAGCATATTCAGCAGGTTCTGCATACCCTGCGGAAGCACAAACTATATGCAAACATGGAAAAATGCTCCTTCGGCATGGAAAGGGTCCATTACTTAGGCCACATCGTTGATCGACATGGTGTACATGTGGATCCAGCCAAGATCCAGGTCATCCATGACTGGCCAGCCCCAACCACACTCACTGAACTTCGGAGCTTCTTGGGCCTCGCCAATTTCTGTCACCGGTTCGTGCTGAGATTCTCTCATATTGCATGGGCCCTCAGCCAAGTGACCAAGGCTGGTGGTAAGGAAAAATTTGTGTGGGGCCTGTCCCAACAACAAGCCTTCGATGACTTGAAGAAGTGTTTGTGCTCATCGCCGGTACTCTCATTACCGAACCTGCAACATCCCTTTGAGATTGAGACAAATGCTTCAGATTATGCTGTGGGCGCCGTTCTCCCTCAACATGGCCACCCTATGGAATATCATAGTGAGACACTATCAGATGCTGTCCGAAAGTACCCTCCCTACAACAAAGAAATGTACTCCATTGTACAAGCTTGTCACCAGTGGAGACATTACATTCTTGGGAAGGAGACAGTCGTCCACACTGATCACAAGCCACTACAGTTCATGCAGACCCAAGGAAATTTGCAGAATGACCGCCATCAAAAGTGGTCAACATATTTACAGCAGTTCCACCTCAACATCAAATATAAAACAGGGAGTATCAACCAAGTTGCTGACTTCCTCAGTCGACCTCCAGTCGCGGCACTTACCACGGTGCTAGACTCTTGCGGCCACGAGACCTCCGGATGGCCCCACCTCTACGAGACAGACCCTGACTTCTCTACCACCTATCAAATGTTGGGCACCAACTCAGTGGTTGCCAATTTCCATTTTCAAGACGGGTTGTTGTGTTGTCTGGGCCATCTTTGTGTTCCATCAAGCAAGCGCGCAAAGCTGATTTGGGAAGCTCACTACAGTTGGGTGGCAGGACACTTTGGCGTCGAAAAGACAGTGGCAGTGTTGCAGAAACATTTCTACTGGCCGAAACATCGACAGGATGTCGGCAAGTATATCAGGTCCTGCACCGCTTGCGCTATTGCCAAACCGACCACTAAGAAACAGGGCCTATACACCCCGCTGCCTACTCCTTACAGGCCCTGGGAATCCATCTCAATGGACTACATGTCGGGCCTCCCATCCACCAAGAGGGGAAACGACTGTGTTTTCATGGTTGTTGATCGCTTTTCCAAGATGGCGATTCTAGCCTCTTGCAAGAAGAACATAACAGCAGAAGCCACTGCCAAGCTCTTCTTTGAACGAGTATGGGTACATTTTGGGATCCCACAGACCATTATCTCAGATCATGATAGTCGGTTCCTCAGCTCATTCTGGTCAATCTTTTGGTCACTGTTGGATACCAAGCTCACCAAATCCACTTCCTTCCACCCCCAGACCGATGCGAAAACGGAGGTCGTCAACCAGATGGGCGTACATATCCTGCGCATGTACAATTCAACACACCCCCGCAAATGGGATGAGAGTCTCCCCTATGTCCAACATAGCTACAACCAATCCCTGCATAGCTCAAATGGCCACAGCCCCTTTCAGGTGGGGTTGGGATTACAACCATTGGCCCCCATGGATGTTGCACTTCCCCTTGCGACCACCTCGCCCGACTCGTCCCCAGAAGCTGACAAAGCCGCCCGGTTCATTGAACGGATCCAGCATATCCGCCAACAGGTTCAGGATATTCTACAGAAGTCTAATGCCAAGTACAAGCAGCGCCATGATCAACATCGGGTGCCACATAAGTTTCAGGTGGGAGACAAATTTTGGTTGCATTTGCAGAAAGAACGCCTTACAGGGCCCCATAGAAAGCTTCTCCCACTCCGTTATGGTCCGTACACCATCACCAAGGCGGTGGGTGACAATGCTTTTGAGCTCAACATTCCCCCCTTCCTTGGTCTGCATCCAGTCGTCAACGTGGCTCTCCTTCGGCCATATTTCCCACCACTATTAGACACCTCAGAGATAGCAGAGAAGCTGACCCCAACAGAGCTCAACCCTGACTGCCTACAACAAGGATCCAGTGATCATATTGTAGACACACAGATCAAGGGCACTCGACATCAAAGGATCTAGCTTTATCGAGTTGTCAAAGCAGGGAAACTCCTGCACCAAGGCAAGTGGCTCACCCGACGCCAAATTCAACAGAAATTTTCTCATCTGATGGGGGAACTCAACGCAATGGAGACCATTGCTTCCTAAGGATGGAGGATTGATCCAGGTGGATATTGGTGGCCACCCACCATTCCGACTGGCTCAAAACAGTTTTATGGCAATTTTTGTATTGTACTATTTTTAGCAGTTTTTTGGTCCTGAACTTCCGGGGCCATTTTGAGGCCCTAAACAACCTTTTCTGGAAATTTGGGGGCCCAAACCAAAGCCCTCAATATACATTTTGCTCCATTCAAAAGTTGTAAATATCGGATAGACCTTTCCAACGGGCTACCGAGCACCTCAAACGGAGATCGTATGCAAAAGTTACGACCCCGGGAAGTTGATGTACTAACTTATCCAAACGGGGCCCACATGACTTTTGGCGCTTCATCTCCTAGGGTTAGGTTTTTGGATGTCTAGGGTTTTTGACATTCCTTTTTATTGTAAAAGGCCTTGAGAGCCTCATTGCAATCATCTTCTTGCGAAATGAGTGCAGCTGTCACATCTCTTCTCAGAGGTAAGCCGCCACCATTCCAGCAAGCTTGTTTTCTGCTGCATTTTACAGTTCTAGCTTATTTCCTTATTGAATAAAAAACCAATTTTACTTTATCTCTGTTATTTTGTGTTAAGCATCTGATAATAATCTGTATTCATTTCATTCTGTTCATAAAATCCGGATCAGTTGTATCAAAGCGGTCTGCTCCTTGTCGTCGTAATGCATGTCCCCAACGAGGTCAGGGTAAAAAGAATTGGGTCTCGAGCTTGTGTCTCTTAAGGACAAAAGCTCTCGCATGCCCAAGCGACCTCTCATGGCAGGAGAAAAGAAAGATGATGGGACAAGAGATCCTATCGAAATGTTGCTTAAGGAAGCCCTCACGCAGTAGAGGAACGAGATGATGGATAATTTCGCGCAAATCCTTCGATGACTACCAACAAGCGACTCATCTTCCTCGAGCGGAGGCGCCGCACCCTTAAAGGTACAATCAACTTCGATATTCCTATATTTGAAGGACAGATAGACGCAGATGCTATAGATAAGTGGTTGAATCTACTAGAAGGGTATTTTTCTGTCCATAATTTTTCGAATAAAGAAAAGATTACTTTTGCGCTCCTCAAAGCCGTTCCCCATGTCAAAGATTGGTGGGAAACATTCTACAAGAAAAAGGACACAGAAGAAGCCTCATTATTTTCAATCACGGCCACCTGGGAATCCTTCAGGGATGCTATTCAGGAACAATACTACCCTGTTGGAAGTTATGACGACTTGTATACCAAATGGACCACACTGCGACAAGAAAGAGACCAAGCAGTGCCAGAGTTCACAAATATCTTCCATACCTTGCGCACCAAGCTGGATATGAAAGATTCAGAGCGACATCTGGTGCTCAAGTATCGCGGTCGTTTGCATAGATACATCCAGACCGAAATGGAATTTCTGGACGTCTCTTCCTTGGGCGCGGCCTACCGATATGCCTTCAAAATCGAGCAGAAGCTCAAACAAAAGACGCATCAATTTGGGCCAGGGAACCCTTCAGAGAAAAAGACAGGAATGGGCGGCCCCAACCCACAGAATAAAGGACAAAGCAAAGATGGACCGTATCAAGACAACGAGTCCAAGCCGCAAGCAAAGAAGGACACTAGAAAAACAAAGAAAGATACCGGGAAGTGGTGTGACTTCCATAAGAGCCCTTGGCATAACACTGTTGATTTCCGCTCAAAGCAGTCGCTGGTGGCCGAAGTGAAAGCATCTGAATCAGATGCGGGTTCTGACTTTGAGTCTGAACCAGAAACGGGAAGACTGATCATTGACGCTGAACCCAGTGCCACCATTGCAGCCACCAAGCTCCAGCCTGATGAACCAGACGAGCCAGAAGAAGGAGAACGCCTCTTCCATTCACAGATGTGGGTAAAAGGCACCCCGCTACACTTCATCGTTGATAGTGGTAGCCAAAAGAATCTCATCTCAGCAGAGGTCGTCAAGCGCCTAGCCCTTCCAACAATACCACACCCACAACCCTACACCATTGGATGGATCCACAAAGGAAGCGATCTCCGTGTCAGCCAACAGTGCCGACTGCCATACGACATCAAGCCCTTCAAGGACGAGGTATTGTGTGATGTTGCTCCTCTCGAAGTTTCATATGTTCTTTTGGGCCAACCTTATTTATGGAAACGTCATGCTGTATATGAGTCTAGGCCTCGTAGTGTTATTATTTCTTTGAACAGGAAATTGTACAGGATACCTGAGGCAGTCCCTCCTAGTGTTATTTCCTTGATCTCTGCCAAGCAATGCGGGAAGGTCATCTCTCAGACCGAGAAATTTGTCTTCTTCGTGATTCACTCTCAGAGTGAAAGAAAGATCGCAGCCACATCCCGAGCCTCCACGACCGATCTATCCACTCAAGAGAAGCAAGTGGATAAGGTGGTGGAAGGATACTCAGATATCTTCGCCTCTCCGACCGGGGAACCTCTGCACTGCCAGGTCAAGCATCCCGTCGATCTGACCCCAGGCGCACCGCTACCCAATAGCCCAGTCTATCGCCACTCTCTGTTGGAAAACGAGGAGATCAAGAGGCAGATCCAAGAATTGCTCCACAAGGGGCACATCCATCCTAGTTCATCACCTTGTGGGAGCCCAATCGTGTTGGTGCAGGAGAAAGATGGGACCTGGCGACTCTGAATTGATTAGCGGGCCCTGAATAAAACCACAGTCCGTAACCGGTACCCGATTCCCCGAATCGACGACCTCCTTGATCAGCTCATAGGGGCCAAATACTTCAGTAAGATTGATCTGAAGTCTGGCTACAACCAGGTCCCAATAGAACAGACAAATGTATGGAAGACTACCTTCAAGTCAAAAGAAGGTCTTTTTGAATGGCTAGTCATGCCTTTTGGTTTGACAAATGCTCTAGCAACTTTTATGAGGATGATGGACGATATCCTATGACCTTTCACCAATAATTTTGTAGTGGTGTATCTGGATGACATCCTCATCTACTGCAAGACTTGGGAGGAACACTTGCAGCATATTCAGCAGGTTTTGCATACCCTGCGGAAGCACAAACTATATGGAAACTTGGAAAAATGCTCCTTCGGCATGGACAGGGTCCATTACTTAGGCTACATCGTTGATCGACATGGTGTGCATGTGGATCCAGCCAAGATCCAAGTCATCCATGACTGGCCAGCCCCAACCAGACTCATTGAACTTCGGAGCTTCTTGGGCCTCACCACTTTCTATCGTCGGTTCATGCTGGGATTCTCTCATATCGCATGGGCCCTCAGCCAAGTGACCAGGGGTGGGGGTAAGGAAAAATTTGTGTGGGTCTTGTCCCAACAACAAGCCTTTGATGACTTGAAGAAGCGTTTGTGCTCATCGCCGGTACTCTCATTACCGAACCTGCAACATCCCTTTGAGATCGAGACAGATGCTTCAGATTATGTTGTGGGTGCAGTTCTCACTCAACACGGCCACCCCGTGTCATATCATAGTGAGACACTATCAGATGTTGTCCGCAAGTACCCTACCTACGATAAATAAATGTACTCCATTGTACAAGCCTGCTGCCAGTGGAGACATTACATTCTTGGGAAGGAGATAGTCATCCTCACTGATCAAAAGACACTACAGTTCATGCAGACCCAAGGAAAGTTGCAGAATGACCGCCATCAGAAGTGGTCAACATATTTACAGCAGTTCCACCTCAACATCAAATATAAAATAGGGAGCACCAACCGAGTTGCTGACTACCTCAGTCGACCTCCAGTCACGGCACTTACCACGGTGCTAGACTCTTGCGGCCATGAGACCTCCGAATGGCCCCACCTCTACGAGACAGACCCTGACTTCTCCGCCACCTATCAAATGTTGGGCACCAACTCAGTGGTTGCCAATTTCTATCTTCAGGATGGGTTGTTGTGTCGTATGGTCCATCTCTGCGTTCCATCAAGTGAGCGCACGAAGCTGATTTGGGAAGCTCACTCCAGTCGGGTGGCAAGACACTTTGGCGTCGAAAAGACAGTGGCAGTGTTGCAGAAACATTTCTACTGGCCAAAACGTCGACAGGATGTCGGCAAGTATATCAGGTCCTGCACCGCTTGCGCTATTGCCAAACCGACCACTAAGAAACAGGGCCTATACACCCCTCTGCCTACTCCTGACAGGCCGTGGGAATCCATCTCAATGGACTACATGTCGAGCCTCCCATCCACCAAGAGGGGAAACGACTGTGTTTTCGTGGTTGTTGATTGCTTTTCCAAGATGGGGATTCTAGTCGCTTGCAAGAAGAACATCACAGCAGAAGCCACTGCCAAGCTCTTCTTTGAATGAGTATGGGTACATTTTGACATCCCACAGACCATTATCTCAGACCGTGATAGTCGGTTCCTTAGCTCATTCTGGTCAAGCCTCTGGTCACTGCTGGATACCAAGCTCACCAAATCCACTTCCTTCCACCCCCAGACCGATGGGCAAACGTAGGTCGTCAACCGGATGGTCATACATATCTTGCGCATGTACAATTCAACACACCCCCGCACATGGGATGAGAGTCTTCCCTATGTCCAACATAGCTACAACCGAGCCCTGCATAGCTCAACTGGCCACAGCCCCTTTCAGGTGGGGTTGGGATTCCAACCATTGGGCCCCATGGATGTTGCACTTCCCCTTACGACCACCTCGCCCGACTCGTCCCCAGAAGCTGACAAAGCCGCTCGTTTCATTGAACGGATCCAGCATATCCGCCAACAGGTTCAGGATATTCTACAGAAATCTAATGCCAAGTACAAGCAGCACCATGATCAACATCGGGTGCCACATAAGTTTTAGGTGGGCGACAAAGTTTGGTTGCATTTGCAGAAAGAACGCCTTACAGGGCCCCATTGAAAGCTTCTCCCACTCCGTTATGGGCCGCACACCATCACCAAGGCAGTGGGTGACAATGCTTTTGAGCTCAACATTCACCCCTTCCTTGGTCTGCATCCAATCTTCAACGTGGCTCTCCTTCGGCCATATTTCCCACCACTATTAGACACCTCAAATATAGCAGAGAAGTTGACCCCAACAGAGCTCAACCGTGACTGCCTACAACAAGCATCCAGTGATCATATTGCAGACACACAGAGCAAGGGCACTCGACATCAAAGGATCCAGGTTTATCGATTTGTCAAAGCAGGGCAGCTCCTGCACAAAGGCAAGTGGCTCACCCGAGGCCAAATTCAACATAAATTTCCTCATCTGATGGGGGAACTCAACGCAATGGAGACCATTGCTTCCTAAGGAGGGAGGATTGATCCAGGTGGATATTAATGGCCACCCACTATTCCGACTGGCTCAAAATAGTTTTATGGCAATTTTGGTATGGTACTATTTTTAGCAGTTTTTTGGGTCCTGAACTTCCGAGGCCATTTTGAGGCCCTAAACGACCTTTTTTTCCAATTTGGTGGGCCAAATGGTTCACATCGGCAAAGATTTGGCCCCAAGTGAAAGTTGTAAATCTTGGATAGACCTTTCCAACGGGCTACCGAGCGCCCCAAACGGACATCGTATGCAAAAGTTACGACACCGGGAAGTTGATGTACTAACTTACCCAAACGGGGCCCACATGACTTTTGGCGCTTCATCTCCTAGGGTTAGCGTTTTGGATGTCTAGGGTTTTTGACATTCCCGTTTATTGTAAAAGGCCTTGAGAGCCTCATTGTAACCATATTTTTGCGAAATGAGCGCAGTCGTCACATCTCTTCTCAGAGATAAGCCGCCACCATTCAAGCAAGCTTGTTTTCCACTGCATTTTATAGTTCTAGCTTATTTCCTTATTGAATAGAAAACCAATTTTACTGTATCTCTGTTATTTTGTGTTAAGCATCTGATAATAATCTGTATTCATTTCGTTCTGCTCATAAAATCCGGATCAGTGGTATCAGAGCGGTCTGGTCCTTGTCGTCTTAATGCATGTCCCCAACGAGGTCAGGGTACAAAGAATTGGGTCTCGAGCTTGTTTCTCTTGAGGACAAAAGCTCTCGCACGCCCAAGTGACCTCTCATGGCAAGAGAAAAGAAAGATGACGGGACAGGAAATCCTATCAAAATGTTGCTTGAGGAAGACCTCACGCAGCAGAGGAACGAGATGATGGATAATTTCGGGCACATCCTTCGACGACTACCAACAAGCGACGCATCTTCCTTGAGCGGAGGCGCTGCACCCTTCAATGTACAAATCAACTTCGATATTCCTATATTTGAAGGACAGATAGACGCAGATGCTGTAGATAAGTGGTTGAATCTACTAAAAGGGTATTTTTCTGTCCATAACTTTTCGAATAAAGAAAAGATTACATTTGCGCTCCTCAAAGCCGTTCCCCATGTCAAATATTGGTGGGAAACATTCTGCAAGCAAAACGACATAGAAGAAGCCTCATTATTTTCAATCACGGCCACCTGGGAATCCTTCAGGGATGCTATTAAAGAACAATACTACCATGTTGGAAGTTATGACGACTTGTATACCAAATGGACCACAGTGCGACAAGAAAAAGACCAAGCAGTGCAAGAGTTCACAAATATCTTCCATACCTTGTGCACCAAGCTGGATATCAAAGATTCAGAGCGACATCTGGTGTTCAAGTATCACGGTGGTTTTCATAGATACATCCAGACCGAAATGGAATTCCTAGACATCTCTTCCTTGGGCGCGGCCTATCGATATGCCGTTAAAATCGTGCAGAAGCTCAAACAAAAGACACAGCAATTTGGGCCTAGGAACCCTTCACAGAAAAAGACTGGAAAGGGCGGCCCAAACCCACAGAATAAAGGACAGAGCAAAGATGGACCGTATCAGGACAACCAGTCCAAGTCGCAAGCAAAGAAGGACACCGAAAAAATAAAGAAGCATACCCGGAAGTGGTGCGACTTCCATAAGAGCCCTTGGTATAACACTGCTGATTGCTGCTCAAAGCAGTCGCTGGTGGACGAAGTGAAAGCATCTGAATCAGATGCGGGTTCTGACTTTGAGTCCGAACCAGAAAGGGCAAGACGGATCACTGACGCGGAACCTAGTGCCACCATTGCTACCACCAAGCTCTAGCCTTATGGACCAGACGAGGCAGAAGAAGGAGAACGCCTATTCCATTCACAGATGTGGGTAAAAGACACCCCGCTGCACTTTATCATTGATAGCGGTAGCCAAAAGAATCTCATCTCAGCAGAGGTCGTTAAGCACTTGGTGCTGCCAAAAATGCCGCACCCACAACCCTACACCATTGGATGGCTCCACAAAGGAAGCGATCTCCATGTCAGCCAACAGTGCCGACTGCCATACGGCAACAAGCCCTTCAAGGACGAGGTATTGTGTGATGTTGCTCTTCTCGAAGTTTCAGATGTTCTTTTGGGCCAACCTTATTTATGGAAACGTCATGCTGTATATGAGTCTATGCCTCGTAGTGTTATTATTTCTTTGAACAGGAAATTGTACAGGATACCTGAGGCAGTCCCTCCTAGTGCTATTTCCTTGATCTCTGCCTAGCAATGCAGGAAGGTCATCTCTCAGACCGGGAAATTTGTCTTCTTCGTGATTCACTCTCAGAGTGAAATAAAGATAGCAGCCACATCCCGGGCCTCCACGACCGATCTATCCACTAAATAGAAGCAAGTGGATAAGGTGGTGGAAGGATACTCAGATATCTTCGCCTCTCCGACCGGGGTACCTCTGCACTACCAGGTCAAGCATCCCATCGATGTGACCCCAGGCACACCGCTACCCAATGGCCCAGTCCATCGCTGCTCTCTGTTGGAAAATGAGGAGATTAAGAGGTAGATCCAAGAATTGCTCCACAAGGGGCACATCCATCCCAGTTCATCAACTTGTGGGTGCCCAATCGTGCTGGTGCAGAAGAAAGATGGGACTTGGCGACTCTGCATTGATTACCGGGCCCTGAATAAAATCACAGTCCATAACCGGTACCCAATTCCCTGAATCGACGACCTCCTTGATCAGCTCACGGCGGCCAAATACTTCAGTAAGATTGATCTGAAGTCTGGCTACCACCAGGTCCCAATAGAACAGACAGATGTATGGAAGACTGCCTTCAAGTCAAAAAAAGGTCTTTTTGAATGGCTGGTCATACCTTTTGGTTTGACAAATGCTCCAGCAACTTTTATGAGGATGATGGACGATATCCTATGACCTTTCACCAACAATTTTGTAGTGGTGTATCTGGATGACATCCTCATCTACAGCAAGACTTGGGAGGAACACTTGCAACATATTCAGCAGGTTCTGCATACCCTGCAGAAGCACAAACTATATGCAAACTTGGAAAAATGCTCCTTCGGCATGGACAGGGTCCATTACTTAGGCTACATTATTGATCGACATGGTGTGCATGTGGATCCAGCCAAGATCCAGGTCATCCATGATTGGCCAGCCCCAACCACACTCACTGAACTTCGGAGCTTCTTGGACCTCGCCAATTTCTATCACCGATTCATGCTGGGATTCTCTCATATCGCATGGGCCCTCAGTCAAGTGACCAGGGGTGGTGGTAAGGCAAAATTTGTGTGGGGCCTATCCCAACAACAAGCCTTCGATGACTTGAAGAAGCGTTTGTGCTCATCGTCGGTACTCTCATTACCGAACCTGCAACATCCCTTTGAGATCGAGAGAGATGCTTCAGATTATGCTGTGGACACCGTTCTCACTCAACATGGCCACCCCGTGGCATATCATAGTGAGGCACTATCAGATGTTGTCCGCAAGTACCCTACCTACGACAAAGAAATGTACTCCATTGTACAAGCCTACCGCCAGTGGAGACATTACATTCTTGGGAAGGAGACAGTCATCCACACTGATCACAAGCCACTAAAGTTCATGCAGACCCAAGGAAATTTGCAGAATGACCGCCATCAGAAGTGGTCAACATATTTACAGTAGTTCCACCTCAACATCAAATATAAAACAGGGAGTACCAACCCAGTTGTTGACTGCCTCATTCGACCTCCAGTCATGGCACTTACCACGGTGCTATACTGTTGCGGCCACGAGACCTCCGGATGGCCCCACCTCTATGAGACAGACCCTGACTTCTCCGCCACCTATCAAATGTTGGGCACCAACTCAGTGGTTGCCAATTTCCATCTTCAGGACGGGTTGTTGTGTTGTCTTGGTCATCTCTGCGTTCCATCAAGCGAGCTCGCGAAGCTGATTTGGGAAGCTCACTACAGTCGAGTGGCAGGACACTTTGGCATCGAAAAGACAGCGGCAGTGTTGCAGAAACATTTCTACTGGCCGAAACTTCGACAGGATGTCGGCAAGTATATCAGATCCTGCACCGCTTGCGCTATTGCCAAACCGACCACTAAGAAACAGGGCCTATACACCCCTCTGCCTACTCCTGACAGGCCGAGGGAATCCATCTCAATGGACTACATGTCTGGCCTCCCGTCCACCAAGAGGGGAAACGACTGTGTTTTCATGGTTGTTGATCGCTTTTCCAAGATGGCTATTCTAGCCGCTTGCAAGAAGAACATCACGGCAGAAGCCACTGCCAAGCTCTTCTTTGAATGAGTATGGGTACATTTTGGGATCCCACAGACCATTATCTCAGACCGTGACAGTCGGTTCCTCAGCTCATTTTGGTCAAGCCTTTGGTCACTGCTGGATACCAAGCTCACCAAATCCACTGCCTTCCACCCCCAGACCGATTTGCAAATGGAGGTCGTCAACCAGATGGTCGTACATATCCTGCACATGTAAAATTCAACACACCCCCGCACATGGGATGAGAGTCTCCCCTATGTCCAACATAGCTACAACCAAGCCCTGCATAGCTCAACTGGCCACAGCCCCTTTCAGGTGGGGTTGGGATTCCAACTATTGGGCCTCATGGATGTTGCACTTCCCCTTGCAACCACCTCGCCCGACTCATCCCCAGAAGCTGACAAAGCCACCCGGTTCATTGAACAAATGCAGCATATCCGCCAATAGGTTCAGGATATTCTACATAATTCTAATGCCAAGTACAAGCAGCGCCGTGATCAACATCGGGTGCCACATAAGTTTCAGGTGGGCGACAAAGTTTGGTTGCATTTACAGAAAGAACGCCTTACAGGGCCCCATCGAAAGCTTCGCCCACTCTGTTATGGTCCGTACACCATCACCAAGGCGGTGGGTGACAATGCTTTTGAGCTCAACATTCCCCCCTTCCTTGGTTTGCATCCAGTCTTCAACGTGGCTCTCCTTCGGCCATATTTCCTGCCACTATTAGACACCTCAGAGATAGCAGAGAAGTTGACC
This sequence comes from Larix kaempferi, assembly GCA_027924585.1. NCBI lineage: Eukaryota > Viridiplantae > Streptophyta > Pinopsida > Pinales > Pinaceae > Larix > Larix kaempferi. The sequence continues at coordinate 1,009,467 of BSBM01000886.1, forward strand.
CCAACAAAGCTCAACCCTGACTGCCTACAACAAGCATCCAGTGATCATATTGCAGACACACAGATCAAGGGCACTCGACATCAAAGGATCCAGCTTTATCGAGTTGTCAAAGCAGGGCAGCTCCTGCACCAAGGCAAGTTGCTCACCTGTGGCCAAATTCAACAGAAATTTCCTCATCTAATGGGGGAACTCAACGCAATGGAGACCATTGCTTCCTAAGGAAGGAGGATTGATCCAGGTGGATATTGGTGGCCACCCACCATTCCGACTGGCTCAAAACAGTTTTATGGCAATTTTGGTATTGTACTATTTTTAGCAGTTTTTCGGGTCCTGAACTTCCGGGGCCATTTTGAGGCCCTAAACGACCTTTTTTGGCAATTTGGGGGGCCAAATGGCAAACATTTGGCCCCATTCGAAAGTTGTAAATCTCAGATAGACCTTTCCAACGGGCTACTAAGCACCCCAAACGGAGATCGTATGCAAAAGTTACGACCCCGGGAAGTTGATGTACTAACTTACCCAAACGGGGCCCACATGAATTTTGGCGCTTCATCTCCTAGGGTTAGGTTTTTGGATGTCTAGGGTTTTTAACATTCCTATTTTTTGTAAAAGGCCTTGAGAGCCTCATTGTAACCATCTTCTTGCAAAATGAGCGCAGTCGTCACATCTCTTCTTAGATATAAGCCGCCACCATTCCAGCAAGATTTTTTTCTGCTGCATTTTACAGTTCTAGCTTATTTCCTTATTGAATAGAAAACCAGTTTTATTGTATCTCTATTATTTTGTGTTAAGCATCTGATAATAATCTGGATTCATTTCGTTCTGCTCATAAAATACAGATCATTAAGAGATTCATAATGGGCTATAAATGGTAGTTTTCCCATAGATAACAATGTTGGTCCCTTGAATATTAGGAGGAAGCTCTAGGGTGGATCAAATGGACAAATTGGATGCAATTTGGATCAATGGATGCATGAGAACATGACATAAGTCCCTAGGCATGAGAGTGACACCATGGAGATATATAATTTTTCTCTAACATCTAGGGGTAATACTTGTGTCTCCAGACTATAAAGGAAACAACATTGATAAAAAAATGCAACATTATATCAATTAATACACTTATAAAATATAAATAGAATTCAATATCTCAAAACACACTCCAAATGAGACAACAATTCTTGAGGGTGTTTCCCTCTTCCATGAGCCCAGGCTCTTGCCAATGCCTCCTTGTAGCAATTACAAGAACTACTTAATGAAAACCCCATAAACCCTAAAATCAACACCATTCATGTTGGATAATAATTTAATCAATTCATGATACCTTTATGAATATATTAGGAACTGATGGAGAATTGTATTTTGCCCATCCCTCATTCCGACAAGCAGGAGGGGACATTAGCTACATCAGGCCTCTAAATTTCGCCCCATAATGACAATTACGAATTTATACAAGCAAAATGCATGTGAATACATGTAAATAAAAACACACAGTGGAATAAACTCAATCCACACACACAACATGTAATTTACATGCATAAATATCATAGGCATATAAATTAAAAATCATTGCACATCATTAACAAAAGAATACTTATATTTAAATAAAGAAGATCCAAGCAACTGGATGTATAAGAGAGATTTTCCACCCAGACATAGGCACTATGTCCAACATATACTCTTTCTGCTGAGAGGAGACTAGGGAGAAGGAAACACCTACATGCTTCTCTCTCTCATCCCACAGCCCATTCTACGCATTGTGCTTAGCCAAAATCTCGACTAGAGCTCCACAGGGGTCTCACTAAACCTTCACAGCCATGGCACTCCTTTCAACTACCCCACACAACACAAGGAAATCATTTCCCTTCACTGATGCACAATTCCCTCGGGAAATCCAACCCTTACAGTGCTTACCAGTGTGTGTAGTAAGAGTCCAACCAGCTGTAAGATATAGGAGAACCTCCTGCAACATTAATCCATGGCTTCTCAAGCATCCAAAAGTAGAAGAACTAAATGGGTAAATGTTCCTATCTTTCCCAACCTCCATGATCACCTACTTCCATCTACTTTCCCTTCCAAAAATGTAGCTCTGTCTCCAAATTCGAATTTCTGGGTTGAACACAGTTTGGTAATGGACATGAACAACAATGGAAAAATTCTACGTAGTGTAGAAAACATGCATGAGAGAATGATCAAAAGAGTGTTGACTCCAAGGATATGAGGTAAGGGTGAAAAGATAACTGACATAGCTTCTGAACATAGAAGAAATAGGACTACCGAAAACTGACATAACTGTCACAACCTCCATGCTTCAATAACTACATGAAGTGACTTTTCCCACCAACCTCACATATGCATTCAATGATTGGGTTTAATAGTCAAGAGAAGGTTATTGGCTCATTTAAGGAACATGGCATATTTTGGATGAGTTTTAAGGTTGACACATGGAAACATAGGATTTGGTCTCCCCATAGCCCCTCTGCCTCTTCCCCTCTGGTGGAATCATAGCCCCTCTAGTGCTCTTGGACCATTTTATTAATTTAAAACATAATATTTACATACATTTGAAATCAGCATGATAAGCCAATCATATGGTCCAAATAAAAAATATATATATATCATACATGCCTTGGGTCTTGGCCTTGAGATCCACACTAGGAATCCATACTAGCATATTTACATCATTTACATAATTTTGATCAAATGCATTCCAAGTCAAAATTGGGGTATTACAAGAATGACTAGGAGCTAGAGCACTCAACTGGATAGGATTCTCTAAGAACACACTAGGGGATGGAAAGGATGTAGTAGCAACAATCACAAATGCAACCGTTGTAGTGGTAACTATGATATATACAATGGTAGTTACTATAATAATGGACCAAACAATGAAGGAATGGGAGTTGCAACTAAGTGGAATGGTGTAGGGTGAATAGTTATAGCACAATGTATGGAGAAAATGGTGGGGGGTGAGCGACAATAATCCTCCATGGGATTACAAAATCAAACAAAGGCCACTAGGGGGGGGGATTCCAATGGTGGGGGTAGGGTGGCCACTAACTATACTCAGCTTATACTACGGGAGGAATGTCAAAGGAGATGGACATGAAGGGAAATATGGATGCTGTGAACTATACATAAATGACACATCCAACTACATACAAATTCTAAATATGTTAGATTAATACAGAGACATGAAAATTATCCAAACTAAGGTAACAACTAAAATTAAAAATTAAAAACATATTTAAATTTACACATGATACTTGTGTGGGAGCAATGTGTATAGTGCACTAGGTAGTGATGGATGTGGTTGGTCAGATGTGCCAATATGAGGAAACGGAACAATGCAATCATTAAACATACTCTGGTATCACTAACCATTCTATTTTTTATTGAATATGGAAATCACTATTAAGATAAATAAGTTAATTTTGCTCAAGGTTCAACAATACATGTGTGTGAGAAAAACCTAGTGAACATGCTGCATCAGTTATGACATAGCAATAGTTTCCTTGAAATAACTCCTCTAGGATACTTAGAAATCACTCATTTTCCAATATCTCTTCAAAATGCTCCAATATCTCTCTAGTCGTCAAGGAACATGCAATGTAGTTTTACAACGAAAAAACATGTTGCTACTTTTTATTATTATTTTGGGATAGAGGAACATGTATACTTAGGAATGCATATGCATTAATAACACATGCATGTACATGTGTTTTTTTCCATGGCTTGTTAGTTGACCTAGCAATCCATGGTGGCAGTTCACTGTTGTTGAGATAGTAGCAAAAGTAACATGTGCATGCTATTAAGTATGCGTGTGCATTCCTATGTGAGTGCCTTTGCAAAATCCTCATTGTTTCTTTTTTGTCCATCTAGAGCATGTAAGCTCCGTTAGGTGTTAATGGTTGCATAAAGGGTTGTGGGGGATAATGGTTATTGGTATAATGGTATCGTATTTGGAGTAATGAAGTTTAAGGATAAAGGGTTATGAGGGCTCATGGTCATGGTTATAAACATTAGGCATTAGGAGTAATAAGGTTGAAGGGTTGGAGTTATATATTTATATATGTTAGGGATAATGTCTTGTATGGATTATGAATGACATGTTATAGGAGTAAAGTAGTTATATGTGTTAGGACTTAGTATTCGAGAAAATTTGAGGTCTAAAATGGGCCTCCTAAGGAAAATAATAAAATAATATTTCTGAATTTTGAAGAAAAATAGAATTTTTTTTCTTAATATTTTCAACATATCTCCTTGTCGTTTTACTCAAATTTCAAGGGGGAGCACTCGTTGGATGCAGAATTAAATTCCGCATCCAACAAGTACCCATAGTGCATACTTTTGAGGTACCTCACCACACAAAAAATGAGAAATACATCAAAATAATGTGTTACTTGAACTCCTGCTTGAAATTTGAGTAAAACAACAGGGAGATATGTTGAAAGTATGAGTTAAAAAGGTAGATTTTTTAATGTCAAATATGCCATGTCAACCATTATGGTTAGCCCTTTTCTTGAAATTATATTGGTTCTTGAATTCAATGCCTCTTTTTCTTATGAGGTGGCTTGTTTTTTTATGAGGCCCATTTTAGACCCCAAATTTGCTCTAATGAGGATATAATAATGGGGTTAGGAATATAGGGTTATTGTGCTTATAGGTTTTAGTGGTTAGAACTTATAGAGATAACAAGTTTTAGGAGTTTGTGTTTAGATTAGGGATTATAGGTGACATTTGCTATCACAATTAGAGATTATGGGTTATATCATTCATATAAATAACACAAGATAAGAAGAAAGTCAAAACCATCTTTTCATAGAAACATAGCGGCCCATTAATGTTAAAATATTTTTAGCATACTAATTAAACTCTATACACACATGAATTTTTGTAAACATTGACATTTTCACAAACAATAACATATTTAATAACAACATTTTTGCACGTAATAAGATATTTTTGATATAACAACATTACATAATCTTGCCTTATTTTTTTTACAATAGAGAACTTCCATTTGTCTCAATTCCATCATAGTCTCTTACAAAATAAGATAGCCAGTCCATGGATCCTAAATAGTGTTCTTAGGGATCCTTTATTATGGGGGTGAACCTCATCTTCTAGTATGGAAAATCATTATCATCATTTTAGAAAAGAGGATGGCCTTGCTAGCACCGGCCTTGAGAGTAGTTTTCTTCTTCCCTTTTGTATTTTTTTTCTTCTTTTCCTTCACTCAAGAGATTAATTTAGAAAATATTTTCTTTAGAAAAATACATTGCTTGTAATTTGGCCACGTACACTACTAATCACCCCATATTCCATCTTCCTCACATTCCCTAATGACAAGGATAGTTATATGTAATATATTTGATGTTAGGTGTTAGTGATTACAATGGTTACTTTTATAATGTTATTAGTGATTATATGGGTTAGGGTTATATAATTAGGGGTCAAGGTTTATAGATGTAAACCTTTGATATGTTAAGAACATGTGTTTCCTCTTAGGAGTCCATAGGTTCAAATCTAGAGGGGGGTAGGGTATGTACACCTTTGTAGAGTTTAGCAGCAAATCATTGCATGGATGGGAGTCCCTTGTCCCACAAACAATGGGGTCTCATACACCAAGTTGGAGCCTGGCTTGGTCGTGACCTTAAAAAGAGATTATTATTATTATTATTATTATTATTATTATTATTATTATTATTATTATGTGTCCCAGATGTTAAAGATGTATATGTTAAAGGGGTAAACATTATATTATAGGTTATGGATGATAGCCATTATAAGAGTTTTAGGGATGATACTATTAGAGGTTGTAGAATTTATAACTTGCAAATTATATATTATATAGGTTAGAGGTTAAATGGATTAAAGGGGTTAGGTGTTATATGGGCTAAGGGGATATAAGGGTTAGAAATTAAATGTGTTGTGTCACATATAGGTTGGAAGTTACAAGTGTCATAGTTATGAACCTTAGGGGATATAAGGGCAATATGTTTTAAAAGATATAATGGTTAGGGATTATAGGAATAATAGGGATTATAATTTTCATTGATTATATTAGTGGTCATAGTGATTGCATGAGGTAAAGGTTAAATGGATTGGATATTAGAGGTTAGGTGTGAGGGATTATAGTGGTTATGAGTTATAAAATTATGGAATAAGAAATTATAGAGGTTAGGTTCATATGTTAAATGGGTGAAGGTGACATGTGTATTGGAGATAGGGGTTATAAGTGTTAACGTTAAAAGTTATTTCTTTTAGGGGTTATGGTTTAATGGTGATAAGGGTTTATACAGATTTAAAATCATATTAGGGGTTAGTATTGATAATTGGTAAGGGATTATAGGGAATAACAATTATATGGATTAGGTGTTAATTGTTCCATAAATGGTTATGATGGATAGTGGTTATTTTTATAATGGTTTAGTGTTTGGGGTATTAAATTTTAAGGATGAAGGATTATGAGGGATAGTGGTTGTTGTTATAAACATTAGGTGTTGTGAGTAATATGGTTCTAGGTTTGGAGTTAGAGATTTATGTATGTTAGGGTTAATATCTAATAGGGATTAAGAGTGACATATTATAGGAGTAAAGTAGTTATGAGTTAGACTTGGAGGATATAATTACCTGATCAAAAATAAAGGATTATTGTGGTTAGGTTATAGAGGTTTTAATGGTTATAACTTATAGGGATGATGATTAAGGTATTAGTGGTTAGAATAGGATTTATACGTGATATATATTATCAAAATTATAGATTATGGATTATATGGTCATTTTAAATAACTCAAGCTATGAGAATAGTGAAACCATTTTTTCATAGCATCATAGCCCATTTATGCTAAAATATTTTTAGCATAATAATTAAACTTTGAACTTTGTAGACATACATGTGAAATTTTGCAAACATTCATATTTTTACAAAATGAGTCATATATAATAATGGAATGACAGGATGGAATTTGATGAGCAAATTATTTGTGATGAAGTGGTTTATGGTGCGAAATCAAGGCTCAAAGTGGGTAGATATCTGAATTTACTGTCCATGAGATGGATGGAATTTGATTTGCAAATTATCCGTGACGGAGTGGTTTATGATAAGAAATCAATGTTACTCGTCAGTAACGTGTGGAAAATAGTTCAACCGACGGACGAGTTGGATTGAATTTGATGTGCAAGGCAATTTCTCGTAGAATACGATGAAAACTAAAGGCCACCAGGAAATAAAATGTCTTATAACGTGTGGAAAAATCGTTCAACTGTAGAAAATGATTATGATGTTGAGTTTTGAAGAAGTTCTACATCATAATCATTTTGCCCAAAAGTAAGTCTGGTTTCCCTAGTCAAATGCTCCTCTTTAGTCCTAAGTTCCATGTTTTCTCATTGGAATTTGGAGCATCACAACGCCGGAAAACTTGTGGAGGAGAGGACCAAGTGAAGTTGTGGAGAGGAGGCCCAAACGAAGTTGTTCGATGGAAATGGAATCTGTGATGGAAAGAACCTGGAATTTACACGACAAGATCAACAATGCCATCCATTGCGAAAGGATGTCATTTCATCCACTCCATTATAAAGAGGCCTTTTCAAAGGACTATTAATGAAAAATGCTTAAGGTGGCCCATAAAGGTTGGAGTTAAAAATGGAATATCATTCAATTGGGTAAATTCATATTAATATATGGATCTTTTTAAGACTAACCTATAACTTGAAGATATTAGTAGGAAACATGGAATAGACGGTACGGCTTTTCATGAGGGAGTGTTAGAAGTAGAAGAGAAAATGAAGAGGACACAAGAAACCACAATACTATCATTAGTGAATCAAAGCATGCAAGGAGCAGAATGGGAGTGATTAGGAGCAGAAGAGGTGAGCCGAACTAGAGTACTTGTTTGATATGTTTAAGTGGATTTTGAGGGCTTGGAAAGTAGAGGAGGACACTTAAGAAAAGCTTAAATAGTGGACACAAGAGACCAAAGGATGAACCTTAGGTAGGAAAATGAGAGAAAGGAGCATGATCACATAGGATAGAATAAGTCATGTCTTAATGAGAGGAGAATAGAAAATCAATGAATGTGTAGGAGACATCTAGCATTGTATCCAACCAATGGAAGATGATGAGGATGCCATATTCCAATTCTCTCTTGAGAACTGAAAAATGAATGTCCATTGTCTTATCCTACCAAGGGTCAAAGGAATCTAACAACCCTAAGTTGTCCATCCTCATATTTGTGGAAGCCTTGGGGCATCAAAGGGGCAAGAAAGAAACTCATAGAACCATGGGGATTGCATATGTAGAGGCATATATGATATAAAATGTTAATTTTCAATCTATCCGTCTACAATAAACTTTCTTATATAAATCCATTTACAACCAACTAAATTCTTTCCACGAGGAATGGGAACAAGAGTCAACAGACATGGTTTTTCCTATTCAGGTTTGTCTTTAGCTTGAGCATATGTGGAGGGGTCATCTATGGAATTTTTTTTTGTCATAAGAGAAAAATCAAATCTAGTCTTTCGAGTATCAGATGTAATAACAATCTTAGAACCTGCAGGTTCAAGGGTTTTTCGGGCCCAAACAGGAAGAGGAGTAGTGGTGGGAACTACTCTCGTTTCTTCGGAAAATTCAGGTGGATCACTTCAAAAAGTAGGTGAAATAGGATATAGATCAAGCATAGAACTAGAGGAAGGGGTAACATATATGGGAGCAACAGAAGATGGAGTGAAATTCAAGGTAACATGAGCTTCAACATAATTAGGTGGAGAAGAGACTTCATTGGATTGAACATCTTTCCAGTTGATGACACCTTGGGTAGATATTGGATCAAATAACCTGTAAGTATTAGAATCCTCACTATAACCAATGAAAATACATTTGTGAGATTTGGGATCTAATTTTTTTCATTTCTCATCGGGAATATGGGCCCAACATTCATTACCAAATATCTTAAATTACTAATATCAAGATTTGCTTCCACTCCATTTTTCTTCAGGAGTAACTTGTAAAACTTCTTTTGTAGGGATTCTGTTTAAGATATGATTAGCACAAAAAATAGCTTCAGCCCAAAATATTTTATGTAATTCTTTAGAATAAAGCATACATCTAGCCATTTGTACCAAAATTTTCCTTTAAGCTACCCCATTTTGTTGATGTTTATAAAGAACAATCTTTTGATGTTGAATACCATGTTTAGATAAGTATGCATCAAATTCCGTTTTTAGTGAGCTTCCCCTTGTTTCCGCCTGATACGCACCTGGGTAACGCTGTAGAAATATTCAATCCACTTGGTGTGTCCTTGGGGGAAAGTCTCGAGTCAAGTAATGTCACTTGATTTTGAATCCTCCATTTAGGCCCCTAAATATTAGCAAAGGAGAGGAGGGTAGACCCTAAGAAAAGTTACTAAGGATTTTTATTCTTAGATGTTAAAATGAGAGTTATTTAAGATTTTTGAGATTTAATACTAAAACAAGACAAGTGCAAAATATATGAATTTGCTCAACAACATATAAAATATAACATTCGCAACAAGGAAATGATTGAAAGAAAATAGTATTATTGTAGAGTAGATCAGTGCCGATGGAGTCAAATAATGTTGCTACAAGAGAAATGTTTTGCAATTGTATCTTGGTCAAATTTAGAATTATTCTGATGAGTGGATTACGGGAAGGGGTTTCCGATATACCTGTAAGGTACATGGAATATGTCCGTACTTTTCCCAATGTGGTTCTACACAAGAAAATGTGGGCTAAATAGAAGTCGCGGGCGTGTGTCCAACAAGACACCAATCGAGGGTGTAGCCTGATAGGACCCCACGGTCACTATCTAGTTGTTCTCACTTTCTTCACAAACTTTTCCCACATAAGGTAAAGATCGTGACATTGGATTTCCGTCTGTTTAGGCGATTTTATCTTTATTAAAAGTGTGTTGTTAATTAGGTGTGAAAATTTATGAAATGCAAGCCCCATTTTTTTTGTTCCAAGGATCAAACCAGCCTCAACTAGTCTGCGATGGACAAGAGAATACTTGGGGGTAATGCAAATATTAATTCCATTTTTGAAAGAAAAGGATATTGTAAGTGCAACTAAAGTAAATGAACTTGAAGCAAAAAGTATTGTACTAATTACTACTGACTATATACCAACTTTTTGATCATCCACCACTAATTGGAAAATCCAATAGGTGGTGGCGAGAGCATACTTCATGACAACAAGTCGGGTTTGTTTATTTACTTGAAAAAGAAATGTGAACTAACTAAAAAAATTGAACATACCTAAATTATTCTTGCGCAACTGAAACTAAACTAACGTGCAAGAAATGAAATTTTAATCTAAGGGATAACATAAAAAAACCAAAGCAAAAAGAAAAATCACACAAAAAAGGAGGCGATATAGGTTCCCCCCAATGGGGGGAGGGGTGTGGGCATTGTGTATCCCACTTGCTTCTTTTACTAATGGTTTTTTACAATGATTAAAGAATGCCTCTTTATCCTTATACATTCAGATGAAAGAGGTTATGAAAAAGATATGGGAAAAGGCCCTTTTTGGAGAGTGGTTTGAGGAGGTGCTTTGGAAGGCTCAAATCCTGAAATTTTCGCCAACACTTCTGCTTGAATTTTATATAAATGAAAAAAAACAACAAGCTAAAGTTGTTAAAATGATAGTGGTTTAAAAAAAACTAAAATAAAAATCTAACACTACTTAGTACTTGGAAAAATATTGAAAAAATTGCAAATTCAAGTACTAAAACCATAGATCTAAGCTTTAAGATTCTAAATGAAGTAAAGCACTTTAAATATATATGTTTTCAATAAAAATTAACGTTATGAACTCATCTATAAATATAATATATCCTTGTTATCTTACAAGGAACCAATAACCAAGCAACCAGAAAGTAGATTTTAGTTTAAGAGAAAGAAGGTGAATGTAATACCTCAATTTTGACCCTTATGAAATATTGGCTTCTAATGTAAATATTGTATACACACGTTGTATGTTTTCCTAGCGTGGAGCTCAAGGCCAAGGCCCCGCTAGTGAAAGCCTGAATTTTGATTAAAAGGCAAGCATTGATATTTTGATGCCCATGTGCTCTTAAGCCATGGAAATTGTAAAAAGGATGTAAATAAACATCATGCAATATAAAATACCAAAACTAGCTACGGAGGCAACGAAGGAGAAGGGTTCACGTGTATCCACTAGGGAGTGGTGAGGAGGTTGTGGGATTGAACCATAGGCTGCCATTTGTCACCTTGAGAACCCATTTGACTTACCTTGCTGACATTTATTTATGTTGTAAGGAAGTGGTTGAGGATTTCAGTCCATGGCTTCAATGGAGCATGGGCAGCCCAGAAATTCGTATGGTAGAGTATGGGCTCTGTTTTCTTGTACCACAAGTCACTCAAACTCATGGGAGGTTGCTTCTTCCTCATCCCCATTCCATTGTGAAAGTTACCAGCACCATTTTCCATTCAAAAACGAATTGCCAGCAGAGTGAAAAACAGAAATCGCGACTTTGAAAGAACCCACATTTTGAAGAGCCAAAAACGCCCAGATTTGGCATTGGATAGTGAAATCCAATGGGGGATCCATTGGTATGAACCTTGGGGCGAATTTGGGAGCATTAGCTATCCCGAAATCCATAGGAATACCCAGTTTTAACTTCCCAGAAAATCAGTGACGAATTGGGGGTTATTTGTGACAGAGTTGTGAGAAATCCAAGAGTGGATGTATGAACAGAGGATGGGATTGCTGAGTCCAGCTTGAAGTGTATGTGGCTCTGGGATTGATCTCAGGGGACTAGCATCCTCCTCCACCTCCTATTGCATGCTTGAAAAATCCAACTGTGTGTTGGCTTAGCATGGCTGTTTGAGTGAAACCCTAACTGTGAGTGAGCCATCTAGTTCCTCCTTAGTGGATACACAGCCCAGCTAGGGGGTGATCTCTCAGCTGAAAGAATACAGGCTGGACAGAGATCTATGGTTGGGTGGAACGTTGCTCTCACGTAGCCAGTCGTTGGACATTTGTGTTAAAAGATAAGTATTCTTGTGAATTAATTTATATACATTCTGAGTTCTGTAAAGTGATAAATCTGAATGTTATTTATTTATGAGATTGAAATTGAAATGAAGTCTGTGCATAGCATAAGAATGGGATTGAATCCCTGCATATGGAATCATCTTTTGTTTGTGCTAGATGTGTTGAAGCATTGCTGTTGGTGTGCGTGCAAATGTGTTTTAATTCCGCTGTGCTTCTATTGAAGCTCGAATCTGCACACAGAAGTTTTTAATTGTCATGAATTTTTGAAGTAATGTAATATTGGGGCTAAGTCTGCCAAAAGCCCGGTGTGTTGTTAATGTTTCCTTCCCTACATTTGATGATGGAAGGAGATGTTAAAGAGTGGTATCACAGCTCTAGGTTCAACACTACGGTTGTTGGGCCCTTCACAGAGATATAAATCATTGTGTGTACATGCATTTTGTATTTGGAACTAAAATGCATTAAAGAAACCTCAAGATCGCATGGCTTCTATTTGTTGGAATGGGAAATCATTTCCATGACTGTTTGGGGATTTTTGCGAGCTGCTTGCATTGATTGCATTCTATGAAATAGAGGAAGGAGGGAGAAAATTCATTTTTAGGTTGAATGCTTGCTCTAATTGTCCCCAATGTCGTAGCATTCAGTTTTGTATTTGTCTGTTTGCCTCCATGGAGGAGAGAGAGGAGGGGCAACCTCTGTCATCTTATACTTTTTTTGTTGTTTCATGCTTAACAGGAAGAGGTGCAATTTATTTTCTTGAAATACTGTTTTTGTTGCAAATATGATTTATGTTTATTAAATTTCTGAGTAAAAGCATGAACAGTCAGTTGTTACAGCTCCATATCTCAGTGATGATTTTCACTTACAATGAACCCACATTGTGTGTCTGATTGATGGTTTTTGGAAGTGAGGAAAGCCTGCGAATTACGCCCTTATACTCATGAGTTTCCTTGCCCATGCTTGTTGGCTGCTTGGAGATTAATTGTGAATCCATTGGTTGGATTGTTGAATGTGAAATGAAAAGAAAATCACTTATTAGAGATGCAAGTTCTTTCCATTCTCTTACTGTTTTTATGCAAGTTTGATCTGTAGTAGTTCACCTCTGTAAGGGGACGAAAGGGAACATTCTAGAAAATTTTCTAAACTATTGTGAAAAGTTGCAGTTGCAGGCAAGAGACAGAATGGTTTTGATGTGGAATTGGGAAGTTGGGGGCAGAATTTTGATTTGGAAAAATGGCAGGATCAGATTTCTCAGATGTAGCAGAGGATCGCACCATTGCATAGAGCTATCCAAGAGCTTTCCAACGGTACCAAACTTGCCTTATTTGGTTAAGGGACGAGGGAGATATGAACCCCCGCAAGCGTGCAGGTTACGCACAGATTGCGCGCGGATTGCGTGCAGATTGCGCGCGGGGTCGCGCATAGATTGCGCGCGGATTGCGCGCAGATTGCGTGTGGGTTGCACACGGATTGCGCGCAAATTGCGTGTGAGTTGCGCGTGGATTGCGCGCGGGTCGCGCACAGATTGCGCGCATATTGCGTGCGGGTTGCGCGCGGGTCGCACACAGATTGCGTGCATATTGCGTACAGGTTGCGCGCGGATAATGCGCTGATTGCGTGCGGGTTGCGCGCGGGTCGCACACAGATTGCGTGCATATTGCGTACAGGTTGCGCGCGGATAGTGCGCGGATTGCGCGCTGATTGCGTGCGGGTTGCGCACGGATTGCGCGCAGATTGCGTGCGGGTTGCGCGCGGATTGCACATGGGTCGCGCACAGATTGCGCGCATATTGCATGCGGGTTGCACGCGGATAGTGCGCGGATTGCGCGCAAGCTGCGCATAGGTTGTGTGTAGGTGGCACACAAGTGGAGCACAGGTTGCAAAGGGAGTTAAAAATGAAAAGTAGTTAAACCCAGAATTTTATAAAAGATGAATGGTGCATCGAAATTGAGATCCGCGAATTGCTGAGTGTTCCTTGTTATATGGACTAACTTCGCCCGATATAAAGGTTTTTGTGATTCTTCATAGATTTTCTTCCACAGGTGGCTGAAGTTGGCATTCGGGACCAAATACAACTGTGTAAAATGTGCAGAATTATTGGTAAGTGTTGTCATTTTTGAAACAATGTTGTTTCCACACCCGATGTCGGAATGGAGCATGAAGACAGGCATTAGAAAGCTTGTCCAGCAGGGAACAATGATGCATGACCAGAGTTTGAATGAGGTCTACATATATCCTAGATATTTAATGTAGAAGAGTGCCAGCGGCTGTTTTGACAAACAAATTTTGTTGTCAATGTGGGCAATTTCTCCACCTGCATGATGTGAAAGAGGAAGTTCATGCAAGGATGAGGGATTGGAAAGGGAGAATTCCTTAACCCCTGTCTTGCTAATTGTATTTATGTTTTATAAGCTTTATGTGCATAAAATTATGGCATAAATATGTTAAAAACGTAAGGGATTACATAGATATATATATGCACTAGATGGCATCTTAACAAACATTGCATAGTGCATATGGAAATGCTTGTGCATAAATGGGATATTGCATATTGGTAGAATAATGAAGTCTACATATGCAATGAACCACTAATGGAGAATATTGTGGTTGATAATCGCTATTGATGTTGGTATTGGTTGTAGGACCAAAGATAACAAAGAGCATGGCTAAATGTGTTGAGGATGTTATTGCATGAAGTCAACAACCTTATGTAAAAAGGATGGTGCAACAAATCTATGATCATAAAGTTGGAAAAAGGATTGAGCAGCCTTGGTAAGAGGCCAGCTGATCAGGTAACATCAGGCAATGTTTGTGGTAACCACGCAGGTAATGATTATTGGTGCCAAATTGCATGAATGATGAAAGAGGATTTGGTAAGATCTCTTCAACTATGTTTGAGCTATGTTGAGTTAGTTTGCATGTGATATTGAATACCGATTGGGACTGTTAACCTACCAATCTTGGTGAGGTGTGGGTAAGTGAAGGAAATGATCCTTACACCCTATGACTGTTTAGAAATATCAATGCATTCATATGAATTTATATCATGCCATGTGTATGTTGGTTATGTGCTTAATAACCAAAGCAAGTGAGGACCGGTGGTCCTGAATATGGTAATGCATGTTGTATGAGATAGACATGATTAAGTCATAATATGCTTGAAGGCATAGTACTCATGAAACAATGCAAGGTGGCATTGAGTGGATGTGCATTAAGAGATTTTATAAATCTTGTAGTTAAGCATTGAGAGAATGCATATGAAAAACTTGAGTAAATGTTGTGAACATGCATGCAGGTGGGTACCTACACCTGAGGAGATATATTGTGTGCATGCATGATTGTGATATATGTATATGTCTCATTATAATTGAGCAATAGATTAGATGATGAATTAATGATAATTCTGAGATCATTTCATGAGCTGCTAGGAATGCAGGGGAAGAAATTGCATGAAGGTAGTCATGATTGACATACTTCTAGAGTGCTCTGTTGGAGTGATAGAGTTGTATAAATGATATGGATATGCATTAATGAGCATTTAAAAGCTTTAAGTTAATTGCATAAATGATGTGACTGTACCTTGCAATTTTAGTATGATAATGATTTACGTGAAATAAATGAGTTTGGTGATATGGATATGTTAACAGCTAGAAGTGTTTGAATTATGGAATGTTATAATTCTAGAAATGCTTCAGTGACTATTGCAGCAATGAAATATTATATGCATGGGGACTCACAACATGTTTGACTAATTGAAAGTTTCAGACTCCAGGTATAAATGTCTTGCGTATGGCAATGGGGATAAGACCATAGTAAAGACTGAACTCTACCATGTGCAAAGACCAAAGGTTATGAGAAGGTTCTCATGGTTGTGGAATTTAATTTATGCATGAAACAAATCTGAAAATGTTCTGATTTAAGTTTATGAGAATAATATCATGGCTGCAAGTCTAATTATGTAGGGAGCAGATTTGCGAATTCAATTTAGAGCTTATGAGAAGGAATCTCATGATTGAGAGCTCTAAGTTCTGTTAGTAAGAACAATTGTAAATCTCAGATTTGTAAATGTTACGGATTTGAAATGTTGCTAATAATTGCTAATGACTGTTTGGCTTATATGAAAATGTGTCAGGAGGACATGTTGTAAGTGGATGCTCATGTATGGCAGCGGGCATAAGACCATAACGGAAAAAGTGGTGTCACTTACAGGAACCAAACAATATGAGGATAGCCTCATGGATAAGAAAACTAATTTCTGTAGTAGACAGAGTTGCAAATTCATACTGAATTTAATTATTAGTGCCAAGAAATTGGTTATGGAACAATCAGATTTGAATGGTATTGTTAAATGTTGCTGACTGTTTGGTTGTTTAATAAGTGTGCCAGGGAGACACATTGCAGTAAGACCAAGTGAGAGAGGTCTTGCAGAAGCCAAACTTCATGGGAATGGATTCCATGATTTGAAAATGGGTTTCAGGTGAAATGCCATAAGGCATTATTAATGTCTCATCTGCACTACATGATTGGTAAACAATATGAGTGGGATGGTGAAGATTATGTCAGTAAGACATATGAAGGTTATGTAACGTCAAAAGGAATTGGGATGGCAAACCGACGGACTGTCAACTCAGAGAAGGAGCCCCCATTCCTCATTAAAGAAGAGAAATAACAACTGCAAATGGATAAGTGTTCCACAAACCCTGAATATATATATATATATATATATATACATACATGCATGTCTGTTTATTAGAGTTAATATGCAGAGCATGTTTTGATTTTATTTCCATTATGGAAGACTGCTTGAAGTATGATTAGGACCTTCATAGTTCACATCAGTAAGGAGTGCACGCCTTTCTAGTGCTGAGTTATGTTAGGGATGCCAATATTGACTACGCCTTAAGGGAATGGACGCATTCCTGGTGTTTCAAGGTTGGATAGTGAATGTTATGAAATATGTTTACAGTTTAGAGCAGCAATACTAATGAACTTGCTTATCCATCTTGTGTTGACAGCCTAAACAAATTGTAATTGATGTTACACACTAAAAAAAAAAATCTAAATAAAAGGATGTTGTGAGGGGTTGTGGTGGAAGGGTTAACATAAATAAAAGGATGTTGTGAGGGGTTGTGGTGGAAGGGTTAACATAAATAAAAGTATGTTGTGGAGGTTGTGGGGATTTTGATGAAGGGTTGTGAAGTATTGATGATTTAGAGCAGCCTGCGTGCTGACCAACCTTACAAGACTATTTGATGTTGAGGGGCAGCTTGCGCGCTGGCTAAACATCCAAATCCATAGGTGTTTCCAAGGCTTATAAAGCAAAGAAGGACCCTATGGAATAAAGTGAAGACATCCAATGCAGATAAGTATTTGGTTATCTTGTAATTTCTTGCTTATGAATATCCAAATGTATATACAAGTGTAGGTATTGCTGGAAGCAATGACTATGAAAGCATCTTAAGGATTGATGTGGACATGTAACCGTCCTAAAGAGCTCAGCATGAGCAGTAATGGAAAGATGGGGCTAGTGGGACTGTGTGAGTCCTAGCAGCCAAGAGTTGTATATAAACCATGTGGAGGGACTCCATGGTTGATAGGTCTGAAATAGACCATAGACATTAAGTGTCATAGCCAAGAAGGGCAGGTCGAGCATTCACGTGAAGTGAAAGAAGACAGGAGCATGAAAACCACAATGGTGGTGTGGGTTCTAGAATGGAACAAGACTAAGAGGAGAACACTCTTACTGCTCTCTCTCTTTCCTTTTTATCGATGCATTTATAAAATTAGAAAATTGTTGAATGCATGCATGTTTGAAAGTAAAAGTGTGTTTATTTAATTAAAGTGAATTGTGAATGCTAATTGATGAATTTCCTGTGAATGGATGAACATGAAGTAATTCATGTGTAAGTTGGGAAAGCATGGAAAGTGTGAAAGTCTCGTGAATAGAGCATGGGACCTCCCTGTCAATTGGGGAAAGACCATTGATTGATTTTTTTTTTATGTTTGGGTTATGCTTGGCCTAACGAGAATTGTAATGATGAATTTCACAGGTGGAAATTAAATCAATTGGTTGCAGTTGTTATGAGCAAGTGTTGCTTGTGAGCCAAGTGAGAACCAACTGTGCACAATGACCATGGCAGTAGACCATAGGCTATTAGAATTGGCTGGAAGTCTTCTTCAAACAATTGCCAAGACCCAAGAAAATCTTGGAGAGATGCTCAAGATGCAAAAGCAGCAGAACGAGATGAACCACAAGGTTTTGCAGGACTCTATTCGTCTGCAGAAAGAGGTAAAAAGCATTATGAAACATTAGAGAAATTTTGAGGTCAAAAAATGGCCTCAAAACAAAGAAAATGTACTATAAAATACAACCAATCACATTCTAGTAGATGACATCATCCCCCTTGGTGAGGTGGCATTACATGAGTTAAGAATGCTTATTTGTCAAATTTTCTATGGTGGATGAAAACACATAGTTAACCAAGGTAGTGATGTAAGTACTTTTAAGTCATAAAGTAAAGTACTCATAATGATAGTCTTTTCATAAAATAATATTATTGTCATTTTCAAGTAAAGTACTCATAATGAATGTCTTTTCACACTTTCTCATAAAATAATATTATTGTCATTTTCAAGTGAAGTACTCTTAATTCATAAAGAAAGTCCTTTCACATTTTTTTATAAAATAATATATTATCATTTTTATGTTTTTAATTTTAAGTTATATATTCACTCCATTCTATTTAATAACATAATGTCAAACTAATAAAGAATAATAATAGATTTAATAAATAATAATAATAATAATAATAATGCAATGTGGATTATAATAATATTATTGACATTTTACATGTAAATGAATTCTCAATTAAATTACATTATTAAATTCATGAGAAAAGTACTAAATATAAAAAGTCAACATAAAATTAAAAAAATTAGCTCTTAAAAATGCTTTTTATTATTTAATTTCATTTGCAAGTTCAAGACAAATAAATGCTAAAGGACAATAAATTTTTGGGAATTTACAATGAATTTTAGTCACATCAATGTAGACTTATTTTATTAATTTTATTTCTAGTAAATTTTGAAAAGTAACTCAACCATGGTTATTTATATTGTGCATAGAAAATAGTGTGGGAGGTGACTTGTCATATATACCTACCCCATAAAACCCTCAATTCATAATATTTTAATATATCTCATATTTTTGTAGTACATCTCTTACGAGGCCATTTTTTGACTTCAAAATCTCTCTAATGAGCAATCAACAAGGAAAAGAAAAGTGGATCAATGAAAAAGCATTCATCCAATCGTCCGATTAAGAGACGCTCCAGGTGGGAAGACTCAAAGGGAATTGAGCAGGTAAAGATGAAGCAACTAATGAAGTGTTGGAAATGTGGAGGGGATCATTGCTTTCGCAACTGCCCAACAAGAGAACCTCAAGAGGGTAGCAGCCATAAAGTTTTCAGACTTATGGATGAGCTGGAAGATTCGAATCAACAGGAGCAACTCATGAAAATCAAAGGACTTGGTCCTGAAAGTTCAAAGTAAAGAACAAAATGCAGGGCAGATCTGCAAAGTTTTTTTTTGAAGTTTTGGACATGTGTAAATTGTATATGTATGCCTAAGTCTTGGAACACCGAGGACGGTGTTATTCTAAGGGGGAGGGGATTGTAATACCCCAATTTTGACCTTTATGAGATATTGGCTTCTAATGTAAATATTGTATACACACATTGTATGTTTTCCTAGCGTGGAGCTCAAGGCCAAGGCCCCGCTAGTGAAAGCCTGAATTTTGATTAAAAGGCAAGCATTGATATTTTGATGCCCATGTGCTCTTAAGCCATGGAAATTGTAAAAAGGATGTAAATAAACATCATGCAATATAAAATACCAAAACTGGCTACGGAGGCAACGAATGAGAAGGGGTCACGTGTATCCACTAGGGAGTGGTGAGGGGGTTGTGGGATTGAACCATAGGCTGCCATTTGTCATCTTGAGAACCCATTTGACTTACCTTGCTGACATTTATTTCTGTTGTAAGGAAGTGGTTGAGGATTTCATTCCATGGCTTCAATGGAGCATGGGCAGCCCAGAAATTCGTATGGCAGAGTATGGGCTCTGTTTTCTTGTACCACAAGTCACTCAAACTCATGGGAGGTTGCTTCTTTCTCATCCCCATTCCATTGTGAAAGTTACCAGCACCATTTGCCATCCAAAAACGAATTGCCAGCAGAGTGAAAAACAGAAATCGCGACTTTGAAAGAACCCACATTTTGAAGAGCCAAAAACGCCCAGATTTGGCATTGGATAGTGAAATCCAATGGGGGATCCATTGGTATGAACCTTGGGGCGAATTTGGGAGCATTAGCTATCCCGAAATCCATAGGAATACCCAGTTTTAACTGCCCAGAAAATCAGTGACGGATTGGGGGTTATTTGTGACAGAGTTGTGAGAAATCCAAGAGTGGATGTATGAACAGAGGATGGGATTGCTGAGTCCAGCTTGAAGTGTATGTGGCTCTGGGATTGAGCTCAGGGGACTAGCATCCTCCTCCACCTCCTATTGCATGCTTGAAAAATCCAACTGTGTGTTGGCTTAGCATGGCTGTTTGAGTGAAACCCTGACTGTGAGTGAGCCATCTAGTTCCTCCTTAGTGGATACACAGCCCAGCTCGGGGGTGATCTCTCAGCTGAAAGAATACAGGCTGGACAGAGATCTATGGTTGGGTGGAACGTTTCTCTCACGTAGCTAGTCGTTGGACATTTGTGTTAAAAGATAAGTATTCTTGTGAATTAATTTATATACATTCTGAGTTCTGTAAAGTGATAAATCTGAATGTTATTTATTTATGAGATTGAAATTAAAATGAAGTCTGTGCATAGCATAAGAATGGGATTGAATCCCTGCATATGGAATCATCTTCTGTTTGTGCTAGATGTGTTGAAGCATTGATGTTGGTGTGCGTGCAAATGTGTTTTAATTCCGTTGTGCTTATATTGAAGCTCGAATCTGCACACAGAAGTTTTTAATTGTCATGAATTTTTGAAGTAATGTAATATTGGGGCTAAGTCTGCCAAAAGCCCGGTGTGTTGTTAATGTTTCCTTCCCTACATTTGATGATGGAAGGGGATGTTAAAGTGAAGAATCCCAAAAACTAGAATGAAGAAGCTTGAAAGTTCTTTGCTTTTGGTGGAATGTAGAGGGTGTTTTTCCTTAAAGGAAATTGAATATGAGGAGGATGCAAGAATGATCCTTCTCCTCTCCAAGTAAGGCTACATGCAAACTTATCAATCCCTTCACAAAACCAATGGATAATGAGGGTATTTGCAAACAATAGAATATTAGAAAGCATACAAATCAAACAAGAATGTGTGCATATCCAATAGATATACCACTAACAAATAACTAAGAGTAAAAATCAAGAAAGAATGCACCCTTACCCTAGTGGGAGGTATCTCCCCTATGCAGGCCCACAACTTATCCATTGAAAACAAGAAGAAATTAAGAAAGATTTTACCTCATAAGCATTTGAGAACAACGCATCCACACATGAAGTGCACTACACCAATTATGATCCTACAAAGCTTTATTTATTCATAAATAATACAACAATGATCATAGAGAGTTTTGCCAGGGCTTCACTACTTCCATCCATAAGAGAGGAGGAAAAGCTTTCTTTTATAGGAAAAATGGCCTTCAAACCCTTGAAGGGTGCAATTCTCAAGGAACCAATTGGATTTCGGGAGGAGATAAAGCATGAAAGTGTCTCTTTCAAGTGCAATGGGGCTTCCACCTCTCAATATGTGTTCCTCATCAAGATAAGAGGCTTCCATGTGTTAAATCAAGCTCGTACAACTCACCCTCATGGGGAATTGGGCCCTCTCTTGGAGAGATTCTCTCCTCAAACTTAGAAACCACTGAAATCCACATTATGAGTTGGGAAATATGCTCTAGTAACTCATTTATTGACCCAGACAAGATGCTAACCAACCTAGACACCTTAGAGACAAGCTCCCTTTGATTTAGGAATTGGATTTTCTCCATATTTCCCAACTATTGAACCCAAAATGTCATTTTCAAGAGAAAAATCAAAATTAGTAATTGAAAATCACCAATTTGACTCTCATACATGGGTTTAGGGGTTAAGTGGGGGCTCTGGGCCAAAATACAAGCATTCCCATGACAATTTTGGTCTCATAAATCTACTTTTATGACCTTTTGAAATTTTACAATTAAAATACACCTTATAGATGATTTTATTAAAAAAACTGAAAAATTAAAAAATCCTAAGGGGGACGTAGCACATGTTCATGAAACTTTGGGATTATGACTATCATGGTAATATACATAGATTCAAGTCGTGAAAATTCAATACCATAGGTTTTAATAACCCTCCTAAGGCATAATCATCACATTCACCACCCTAACATTGGAGAATTTTGAGTGAAAAACTTGAAAATTACATGTCGCTAGAAAGCGTCACATAATTAACAAGGAAAAAACAATTTAGGGTGATTAGTTTGATGACTAAGTCCTAAGAAGGCCAAACCTTTTTACATAAGGTCTTCATGCTACATCATTTATTACAATTCCCACAAGGGGGTGTGAACATGTGAAAAACATAAAAAAAAAGGGCCCGAATGGCCTACATGAACTTCTGATCTTGAATTATGAACAACTAACTTGTTTGTTATTTATAGGCTCACTTGAAATCCAACTAAGTACAACTTAGTAGGAAACAACCCCCAATATCAGTTATCAATGTCTTAATACTTTTACCAGATTCATTTTCAAGTAAGGATTTAAATTCTTGACATATACCAAAATGTTTACTTTTATGTTTCAAAAAACAATCCCAATTATTTTGATTATAATCAACAATAAAAGTAAGAAACTAGACAACATGAGACCAAAAAGGAGTTTCAAGAGGACAACATATGTCACTATGAATTAACTGTAGTTGTTCTTTAGAACACCAAGCTTTACCCTTATCAAACATTTCCTTATGATGTTTACCAAGCACACAACCTT
This sequence comes from Larix kaempferi, assembly GCA_027924585.1. Taxonomy (NCBI): domain Eukaryota; kingdom Viridiplantae; phylum Streptophyta; class Pinopsida; order Pinales; family Pinaceae; genus Larix; species Larix kaempferi. The sequence continues at coordinate 1,032,544 of BSBM01000886.1, forward strand.
CACAAACACCTTTAGTGGAACACATTGTAGGTAATCCAAGTACCATCTTAGATAACATTTGCATTTTACCATAATTCAAGTGACCTAATCTTTCTGCCATAATTTACTTTGTTCATCAACATGAGCAACATAGGAATAAAATGGTTGATTATTAATTGAATTAAAACCAATAAATTTATATAAACCAACTTAATGATCAATAGAACTAGAAGAAACAACTTTGAAGTTATGTTTGATACCTTTAAGAACATATTTATCTAGCCAAGATTCAAACTTATAACCTTTTTGACATGCACGATAAGTAGAAAGCAAATTAATGGGCATGCCTTGAACATGAAAAACCGTTAAGAACTTTAACATCATCAGAACCTACTATTGAAAGTCGTTTACCATCACTAATTGAAACTTTATGTGTTGTGTGCTTATTATTGTCATAAGATGAAAATAAAGAAGCAGTATCGGTCATATGATTAGAAGCACCAGAATCCATAATCAATTCCACATAAGAAGAGCATTTACGTAGGCAAATAAAATAGGCACACAGAGCTACATGTTGTTCCTCAGAGGATTTCTTCTTGGATTTAGCAAGTTCATGTCTCCAATTAAAGTAAATCTTCTCAAGGTGGTTGGATTTGCACAATACTTAAAAGTATTAAACACTTTCTTTTTAGGATCATTATAAGAGGCATCATTAGAGGAGTGATGGGTTGGACCCTTAGTATGTGGTTTAGTTTTTTTATTAAAACGTTTATAAAGATTCTTTTTAGTATGTGCCAATATATCTAGTACCATTAGTTAATTGTCATGACACTACCAATCTCTCTTGTTGATATATCAAACCTTTACAAAATATTTAAAGGAGGTTAACATAGGCCCTCTAGACATTTAAATGACCCTATTCCTAGTTTGGATAAACAAAACAAAGGAAAAACGTAACTTTTTCTCTACAAGAATAATAAGGGCAGTAATAGTTTTCTTGTAATTTTTACTACAGTTATTTAGTTTTTGATTATAGGTTTTTAATTCAACAAGAAAATACTCAATTCTATCAAAATATTTAGGATATAGCTCATGAATATTTTTCTAAAGATAATAAGAAGAAACATCATCAGTTTTAGAAAATAAGGAAGCTAACGTTTTACATACCTCAACTCTGCTATCTTTAGCCTCGATATGTACCTATAAACTATCTAAAAAAGTTTGAACAATGAGTCATCTTGCTTGATCACACCGATCTTCCCATATAGCTAATTATTTAGAATTAGTAGGTTTCTTACGTTCACAAATAACTAAGTGGTAGAGATTCTTACTCCCGAGAATATTAATCATATTTCTCTTCCAAGAAAGATAGTTAGTACCATTTAACTCAGGAATTGAAGCTACCTATGAACTCACGATTGTTAAAAAAGAAACTAAACTAAACCCCAATGCAGAAAAGACAAGAGCTAAGGACTAGAAGAAATAATGAATAAAATTGAAATTGCTCACCAATGGGAAAAAATTGTAGTACCAAAATGATAGGTCTGCAAACCATCTATTAAAAAATGAAAAGAATTGACCAATGGTCATGTACATACTTGCCTTTTCCTTTTACAAATGCGTACCTATCTGTCAATGCCCTAAAACTGTAGATCTGTGAATGCCGAAGACATCTAGATGGAAACCTACAAAAGGAACAATCAGAAACAAAAATCAACCAGATCTAATGCAAGAGAGATAGATCCTGGACAATAGGTTAGTACAAAATGGATTTCAACTTCAGATGATCTACAAAAAAAAAGTAAAACTTGAAAATTTATAATAAAAAATTCGGAAAAAAAATGGTGAGGTTAAGGTTTTGATAAAATAATCTCAAACATGTAGAAAAATACCCTGATCTGAAGAAAAACCTCAATGGTTATCCATATCTAATGGAAAACATAATAGAGAAGGAGCCCCCCCAAAAAAATGAAGAACTTGATGCCAATTAAAAAAAATTTAGCAAAAAATTACTAAAAGAGAAAGAGCATAGTAACCAGGTCTAATACCATGTTAGAATATTGAGATCTGTGAATGTCGAAGACATCTAGATGGAAACCTACAAATGGAACAATCAGAAACAAAAATAAATTGGATCTAATGCAAGAGAGATAGATCCTTGACAATAGGTTAGTACACAATGGATTTCAACTTCAGATGATCTACAAAAAAAAGAAAGTAAAACTTGAAAATTTATAATAAAAAATTCTGAAAAAAAATGGTGAGGTTAAGGTTTTCATAAAATAATCTCAAACATGTAGAAAAATACACTGATCTGAAGAAAAACCTCAATGGTTTTCCATATCTAATGGAAAATATAATAGAGAAGAAGTCCCCCCCCCCCCAAAATGAAGAACTTGATGCCAAGTAAAAAAGTTTAGCAAAAACTTACTGAAGGAGAAAGAGCATAGTAACCAGGTCTAATACCATGTTAGAATATTGAGAAACATACATAAAAATACGATAATAAATTTTATAATATGTAAACCAATAATATAAATCTAACTAATCTACTCTCATATCTATACAACACCAAATAATCAAATATTAAGAGAGGAAAAGAGAAAAATATAGTACACAATATATACGTGGTAAAACCCAAAATGGGGAAACAACCATGGGAAAGATTTGTCTTCTTTATTCTTGTGAAATCTCCTTTTACAATTGAGCAGCACCCATATATGCTTATCATAGCTTTACAATATTGTTCACAATAACATAATCATCATCATATCCAAAGGGTATCCTTCTCCTCTATCATATAGCTAGATGTATGGAAGATTTACATCCCATAATACATGTGGGATAAATGATTGTCCAACTCCTTATATAAAGAGTGGTAATAGGAGAATATTACTTCATGATGCATGTGGGATAACTCCTTTGACATAAGATATAGAGAATTATTCCTTCATTTGCTAGATAAGATATCATAATATCTTACAACATCACAATGAGACATCATTACACTTACAAAATTAACATTACACATTCCAATAAAATCATTGTAAAAAAACTCCTCTTTATAAGCCAAAGAAATTCACTTAACAAGTGATATCATCAACAATGTTACCACTAGAGAGGGAATATGATAAGAGATATTCTAGGGTATTGTTCACCAAGTTCTATTTCCATATTAGCAAAGATTGAGGCCCATTGTACATTATGAACCACTTTGAAATGATAAAAAAACTATAATAAACACGTTTACAAACTCCATACACGAGTAGAATAGTTTTAACAGGAGAATGTTTTTGCCAACATTTCACAACAAAATAGTGAAATTGGGCCTACAAACACGCTATGCGTAACACAGCCAAGGAGATATATTCAACAAATACCATAAAATTATAGTATGGGAGAGATGGGAATGTTATCATATCACAATAAGGAGTTCGCTCCAAAGTTTCCTTCCAAATTGAAAAATACTTAATCGCATTCCATGCCTTATGAACCACTTTCGTACATTGTTCTTTGTTTCTTATAAATTTATTTTATTAAGAATTTATTGATTCCTTGGGTAGGATCTTGTCCTTCTTAGTATTGAAAATGTTAGTATTTCAAAATTCATTAGGATACAATTATTATTGGAAACATTATTGAACTTAAGGTCCATGATAATGTAAACAATTTGGTTCAGTGTTGGGATAAAATGAATTTCTTTTGGAAGGAAGAATGTTTCTCAGGTATAAAGGATGCCATGTCTAGAGACCTTGTGTTGGGAAACCTTGATTATTCAAGGGAGTTCCAAATCTTCTCATTTGCTTCCAAACATACAATTGCCAAGGTCTTGCTCCAAAAGAATGACCAGGTTGAACAACAACCTATATCCTTCTTCAGTAGAGCTTTACAAAATTAATAAATTAAGTACACTATCATGGAGAAACAATTTTATGCACTTGTAAATTCTTTCAAGCATTTAAGAATGTACATCGGGTACTCTAGGGTTGTTGGATATGTTCCTCATGCGCTGGTTAAAGATATCTTATCTCAACAGGATTTCCTTGGTATAAGGGGTAAATGGGTTTCAAAGATCCAAGAATATGATTTGGAAATCAGGCCTACCAAGTTAATCAAAGGGAAAGGACTTTCCCACATGATGGCAGAGAGAAATTAAAAAGAAGTCGGGATGATTTGTTAGAATAATGAGTCAGCACCAGCCATGTCAGATGAACTTCAAATATTGAGTTAGATACAATGGTATTTCGATATTATATACCTTCTTAATAATTTTGATTTCCCTGAACATCTAGTTGGTCACAAGAGAAGGTCTCTAAGACTTAAAGCCACCATATATTGTATAAATCACAATGGATTGGGTTGGAGGAACCTCGATGGCTTTATTTTTATATGTGTTGATGAACCAAATTCCAAGAAGCTTCTAGTTGAGTTCCATGCAGGATTTTGTGGAGGGAATTATGCAGTAGATACGACAACCCACAAGATTCTTAGAGCAGGTTACTATTGGCCCACTTTGTTCACAGATGTACACAAGTTTGTCATTCTTTTTCCCAATGCCAGTTGTTTACTGGGAAGCAGAGTTTGGCAGCCTTGCCTCTAGAGCCAGTAGTAGTTCAAGCCCCTTTTAGCAATGGGGTCTTGATTTCATCAGTCAGTTTAAGGAAAAATCGAGCAATGGTCATACCTGGATCCTTACTGCCACCAATTACTTTACCAAGTGGGTGGAAGCAATCCTTACTAAGACTGCAACATATAAAGTAGTTATGAATCTCCTAGAAATCAAATCATAACTAGATTTGGGGTGCCAACCATGATAATAACGGATAATTCCCAAGCCTTTAGCTCAACATAATTTTCTTCTTTATGCTTCAAGTATGGAATTAGATTATCCTACTCATCCAACTATTATCCCCAAGGAAATAGAGTGGTTGAGTCAACCAATGAGAGCTTAATGAATATATTGAAGAAGACAGTTGGAAAAAATAAGAATTCTTGGGACAATAAAATCAAGTTTGCAATATGGGCCGACAAAATAACACAAAAGTGTGCCATGGGAAAGACTCCTTTTCAATAGGTTTATGGTTTATAATTTTCGGTGCGCATCCATGTTCAGTTTCAAGTGTATCAGATGCTTCATGACTATGATCCACATGATGATGCTATGCAGAACATGATAGAGCAAATTATGAAATTAGATGAAACCAAGAGTAATGCCTTAAACCAAAGTATAAGGAATCAAGACAAGGTTAAGAGGTCTTTCGACAGATCTTCCAAGCCAAGAGACTTCCATCCAGGAGATTGGGTTCTTTTATGGGATAAGCGAAGAGATAAGATGGGAAAGTACGATAAGTTTGATAGCTTATGGTTGGGACCTTATGTTATATTCAATATAGCAGGAGTGAATCCTTTATTCCTTTGCACAATGGATGGAGAAATACTTGTCCTTCCATTCAACGGCCATTATCTTAAGTTATTTTTCCAAGAAGATCCTCTAATGCCCGTGGGGGCATATTGATAGCATGCCCATTTCCAAACTTTTTCCTTGCACTTTATTTCATTTACTTTACTTTTGTACATTATGCTTTATGTATATTATTGATGTACAATAGTTTCATTTTTAATTTTACTCTTGATGTAATATTAGTTTTTGCAACTTATGTTTCATTTGACAAAAACATGTGGGAACTGATTTATTCTAGTTTTTATGCAAGAACTAGAGATTATGGGACTCTTACATACTCTCTTTGATTAAAGAGAATCAAATCAAGCACACATCCTGTAGTTGGAGCAAGATGTTACTAGTTAAATTTCACTTAGCTGGAATTTCAAGCGAGGGTGCAAAATATGAACATGTTACATGTTCTTTATCCGCATACTGAAGCCTATCAGGCCTTTTCCAGAGCCCCTTTTTAAAAAAAATTCCACATGCTCATTCCTCGCGGGGTTTGTAATAAAGTGTGTTAGCATGGTATTTTTATGTAAAGGAATTGGAATCCTAGGACTTAACAATCAAGTCAGGTATTCCAAGGAGTTTTTTAACACTTATTAATTATGTTTTGTGTTTTAGCAAGGCATAATTTTTGAGTTTTTCTCCTGCTCCTCCAAAGTTGGAATGTCTGTCGTGGTGGTTATCCCTTAGGAGGTTATTAAATTTCATTTGTCAATGTATATGAACATGATATACACTAGAATAAAGTCATATGAACTTGTGCTTGGTCCCATAAGTGTTTTTTTTTAAGTTTTGAGAAAATTATTTTTTCCCATAAAATTAGGCCAGTTTTAATGGTTTAATTTGAAAAATCGAAAATGTAATAAAAAAGTGGTTTGTGGGTAAAATTTGGAAATTGGATGCTCATTTTCTAAGCCATAGCACCCATTTAACCCATAAACCCACTTTTCGTAATTTTTGAGTAACTATTTATCTCTAAAATTCATATTTACTCGAAAAAGACCAAAAATACCAAATTAATGGCCAAATAAGACAAATAAAGTGAGATGAGACAAATCCCACGGATTGGGGGAGTCAATTTCGGAGCTCTCAATTAACTAAGTCATCAAATAATTGATTGATTGAGTATCAAATCAAAAGATTGGAATCAAATTTTGGAAGGGCGAGTTGGTTCCTCAAGAAGAAGGGCACATTTCCTCTTGAGTTGGGCGACTTTCCACATGGAAACCAACTCTTGGTTGTGATACAAACTAGGTAGGGGTGCACCTACCTCTCTAGAGGTGGCGCAATCCTTTTAGGATTGGCTTCCAATCAAGCCACAATCAACTCCATTCACTTGAAGTTAACTCTCTCTTCAAGCTAATGCACCCCTCCTTGGGAGTTGTGTCCCCCTCTCTTTGTAATTTCTCTATAAAGGGTAGCCACTTCTCCATTGTTTTCCATGAGAAGGTGGGACCTCTACTCTTATGCTTTGTACATCTTTGTGAGGATTTTTTTTTAATTAATAAAGGATTTGGAGGAAAATCGTGGTGTGGATCTCTAGTGTGTGGATGATCATGTTCTAATGCACTCATGAGGTAATCTGTGTCTTTACTTTTTTGCACTTGATTGTTGATTAAATACTGGCTTTTGAAGAAGATCTGAATCTTAGTAAGGTGAATTAGTGTGATTGCATTCATTACTTTTTTGTCAGGTTATTATAGATATGTTAGATTAACAATGCCATTTTTGTTTAAATTCTTGTCTCTAAATATCTATCTTAGTCCGCACCGTATGCTTTTGATCCTTCTTGTGTGAGTCTTGTGTGATTACAGGTTCCATTCTAAGGATTTTATAGAGCTATCTTTAGTTACATTCACTTTCAAATCTACGAAGAACTAGTCCCTCCTATTTCTACTTCGAGGACCCCATTTCCTAAGTTCAAAGGAGTTTTCCTCTTCACCCTTCTCGTCATCAAAACTTCAACTTTCTTGGTTACTTTGGTTTGCATATCTCAGATCTACATTTCTTGCAATATTATAAGTAGATTTGAGTTTTTATTAGATCTAAGTGTTAATTTTTTTTATATCTCATAAACTAGAACTAGTAAATAGGTAGTTTTCCTTTCAAGTATCTCTCTTTGAATATTTTAAAAAAACTTGATTAGATAGCTTCCCTGCTAGTTTTAAAAGTTTTACTTGGCTGATTTAGAGCCCTAAATTTGCTGCTCTTTTTTAGCATGCAAAGATACTAAGGAGGCAAGCTTCATAGCTTGTCCTACTTAGTTATTTTTTGTACTTTTACTTAGTATTTTTTCATAGAAAATTTTGGGTTTTTTTTGGTAAGTCCCAAGATGCTTTTCAAGTGTTTTGGGCATTAGTTACTAATATTTGCTTGCTGGTTGCAGTTTTTAGTGTTTTTTTAGAGATTCATGCTCACAAAATGTCAATGATTTGAGCCTTCTGGAGCATTCCGTGAACCCTTTGCTTTATTTGTTTCTTTTCCTCTTCCAATTTTGTAAACTTGTTATTCTTGTTCTTCAAAGGAATAGAAGTATTCTTGAAATGTGTTGTAAAAAATATAAATAAACAAGACCAACTGGGCTACCTAGCACCCACACCCCATCCCCCTAGGGGGGATTTGTGTCATCTCATTTTTTTGTTATTTTTATTTTTAGTTTAGATTTACTTTTTGTTGCTTTTAATAAAATGAACATAGGAATAAAATTAACCTTGTTGGTTATGTTTCAACGGCAGGCCACAAGTGCACTCGGGACTTAGTTTTTACACATTTTTAAACAATTTCCTGTTTTCTGAGTAATATTGTCCTTGCTTTCCCAAAGTACGTTGCCACAGAATGAGCTTGCTCGGGTACTGGAGTTCTGTTGGAAAATATATTCTTGGAGTAGATTAACAAATAGAAAATCCTAAATTTGTTCAATAAAATAAACCAACGCTTATCTTCTCGTATGCTCTAGACCACTGTAGCTCAGTTTGATCAGTTGGTCGACCAGAAAGGAAGGTAAGAATTAGAGTAATAGGAAAATCCAAACAAGTTTATCTTTGAGAACTCAGGAGATTGATAAGGGTGAATACCATCGTGTCAGGGGGCTGCTTTGAGAAGGTTATGCCTCGCCTCGTTGGAGACTTGGTAAAGCCACTTAAAGCGCTCAGTTCGAAGAGTTAGGCTTATTTGGGCCAAACCCCCAATAAAACCACTCCTTTATACTCACTAATAAATTTAAAACTAACAATGAGACATTGCAATACTTTCTCAACACAACACAACAATATCATATTCACATCTCAACATTGGTCATCACATGTTATCAGTATTTAATTAATCTACAAAATGTCGTAAATCCATTTAAATTCATGTGTTGTTGCTTAAATCCATTGGAAAGGTTTCCTTTCAACATTTTTATCATCACTCTAACCCCTAGAATAATTGTGTTTTCTTTCTTATTAGATTAAACACCTTAGATTTTTTTCCTTTATTAGGGTCTACCCCCCTTGGCTTCGTTAGGAGTAATCCTAGACGGAAGAGTTAAGTTTTGAGTGACGTCTCTTAACTCTGACTTGCGCCCAAGGCCACACCAAGCGGCTTGAATATTTCTGCCACATCCCCCAAGGTATGTATCCAGGCGGAAATAGGTCCCCAGGTCAGTTGATTTGGATATTCATTGAGGCCTCAACATGTTTATATCTATTATTGCCAACAAGCCGTTGAATTTATTCTTTGCTCTATGTTCGCTCACTTAGCGGAATTATGTTCTTTTATGTTTTTGACCATGAATCTTTGCCTTAATACAACATCTATGATTTAGGGTAAGGATTTATGGTAAGTCTATATATTATCTAAGGTTTATTATATATAATTATGAGAATAAATTTTATTATGAGTATGTATACATTATTGAATTATAATAGGTTGGGATGGAGTCATGACAATGAGGGTAAAACTATTAAAAAATGTTGAAATAGATTTATGTAGTGCAAACATTGTGTATAGTAGGATCCGATCAATGCAAAGCACTTAATTGTGCTTGATAGAATGATTGATCTATCTATCAACCGTTGTTTGAGCGTTTGGACTAACCCTTCATCAAGGGTTGGACTAACCCTTAATCGAGCTAATTCAAAATTCATACAAATGGCTAGATCAAGCTTTTTTAAGGGCTCCATAGAGTGCTTAATTAACACAATTATATTCCACTTGCTATAGGATTTTATGTAGTTGAAACTTGAAGAGGGATGAATCCACCCATATTTTTCATCTTAGGTGGTCAAGTTAAGGCCACTGGATTCCTCAATGAATCCTTTATCAAATGACATATCATTTTCAGACTTTCATTTCCATTTTATATTTTATATTTAATTTCTTGTATAACTTACACTAAAAAGATTTCCGATAGTTTAAAGGTTCTTATAGAAAAATCAATACCATAAAAAATACATAACCAAACAATTATAAAAAAATATGTGGAATCTCTGTGGATCTTTGCCCTCCAAAAGGGTATTTTTTATTTTTTCATTTTATGTAAATAGTTGGAAAAATATTGATGGGAACACAAAGCTATATAAAATGTGATTCAAATATTGATTGTCAAACTTAGAAAAATTGCTTTTATTATGCATATATATATTTCCATGAGTATAGTACATGTGTTTATAGCTTGTTGTTACTAAGTGCTTTCTTGTCTACAAATGCGTGCTTCGGCATAAACTCTCCCTGGTTTACAAAAGTAGCCTTTAGCAGGAGCACAATGAATATCTTGTGAACATATACACAACCCCTCCAAAGCACATCCATCTTTTGTTATAGCAACTTCCTCTTGTCCTATTCCCATAATGGCATTAGTCCACTCACTTGAGAAGAGTCCCTTGGGATCATATTTGGCTCGTGCTCTTAAAAACTGAGAAGATTTACTATATTTACTAGTAACACCGTCAAATGCAATATTTCGATTCTTTCCCCAGTGGGGGAGGCCTCCATATTTGAATAAAGCCATTTGCTCAATCTCCTCTAATACATCTTCATACAGTCGAGGGGTGTTTGGATTGTGGGAACGGTAATAAGTAATATCTACATCCACTGAGTCCTCTTGTTTTCCCAAGTAAGCACTAGAAGCCTTAACATAACGCATCAAAAAGCCACTGTATAACTCAGTGCCACAAAGGCCTGTTGGAACTATGTCTCTCAACCTTTTCACATCTAAGAGAAATTGTCTTATCTTAGATATACCTATACTGACTGTAGTCTGGTGGAAGAATTCTCCATTTACTCGAGGATCCCAAGGACATGCAGTCAAGAGTGCATCCTCTTTGCTTGCCAAACATGATCCAGAAGCCTGAAGTTTGTTTTGGTATCCAATCACCGGATAGTTTGTAAACAACAAGTTGTTGTTTTTGAGCCCTATTCCAGTATTAACAAGAACCGATACCTGTAGTTTTGATGAAACACACTTCCATTTATCATTCTTCATTGCCTCTTGGTTCTCCTCTGTAAACAAATTCAAAACCACAAAAAGAACACTAAGAATAAATTCATTGCCATTAATCCATCTAAAGTCCCTCAAATATATCATGAAAAACCTAAAGATATTTAAAATACCAATATCAATAATAATGTTCTAATAATGCATATCAATATCAATAATAATGCTCTTGTTAAGATCATGATGTAAAAATAAGAAAATTGATCAACAAATTTTCAAAGAATATGGGCAAGTACAAGAGAAACACTAACATTTAAAATAATTATAAATATAAAATAAGTATATGTCAAAATCGCTCTTTAATATTTGCATAAAAAAATAACAAATCTATATGAAAAAACTTCTCAGTGTTGGTATTTAATATCCACCCCCATAGTTGGCCTTTAATATTCACCTCACAACACAGTATGCAATGTTGCTGCTAGGTAGATGTAAACTAATATTATTGTGGTGGATATTTGAACAGTTAAATTTGATTCACCCCCCGGCACAGTATGTAATGTTGCTGCTAAACTAATATTATTGTGATAGAGATGTGAACAGTTAAATCTCATCCCACTATCAGATCCAACATTCATATACCTGTCAGGACAACATTTAATACTGCACTGCTGAAATGTTGCTGTTAGGTGGATGTAAACTAATACTATTGTGGTAGAGATGTGAACAGTTAAATCTGATCCAACTATCAGATCAAACATTCATATCCCTGTCACAACAACATTTAATACTACATTGCTGACTAGATATTAAAAACTAATAGAAAGCAAAACCTAACATGAAAACTTCTCTGTCACACAAATTATTTACCTCGTGTCCTGACAATACTTAAAATAGCAGTTAAAGTGGAACGAAATCCTATGAAGTCATTGACGCCATCTCCATATGAGTTCAGTGGAACGCGATCGTCCACTTTGTACACTAGTTTAGCCTGGGAAGGATACCACGTCACATCGGCAAACTCGTGATCCATCCCAAATTGCAATATTCTGTCTTCTAAATCTGAATCATTTTTCTCCATATTTGTGATGGAACGTTTGAACATGGGCTGCAGCTCTACTGTGATCTGCCACATACAAAGTACAATTTATATTCGATTGCATTGTACAGTATTGCCATTCCAATTTCCTACTGCTTCGCTTCTTGCTGAGTTTCTTACCTGAGAAATGGCGCCGAGAAGTCCGAGAGAGACTTTGGCTGCATTCAGATCCTGGTCGGCCTCCGTGAGGCTGACAACTTTAGCGTAGCCCTCAGCTGGAGAGGCCGGAACGACTAATCTGATACCAACCACGTACTCGTGCACTGCGCTGCCCTTACCGAAGAGCGAACTCCCGTGAGCTCCAGTGGCGACCATGCCGCCAATGGTGAGACCCAACCAGTAGGGCGAATAAGGCAACGCAAGCCCGGATTTGGCAGCAGCGTCGATCAGATCCTTGAGAGGCAAACCGCTCTCTACATGCATTCTCATGCTCGATTCGTTCACCCAGATCACGCGTTTGAGATCCCGAGTGCTGATTATGAGACCTGAATCCCCGCCTGGGCAAACCAGTTTAGGAATACTGTGAGAGTATCGGGTCACAACTCTCATCTTCTGATTTTTCCGGGTGGCATTGGCAACCGAAGCAAGAAGCTCATCTTCAGTGGAAGGAAAAACAACTTCTGCAGCCCTGCAGGTGCTTCGATCCGGAAACACCCCATACGCGTTAGAGACGGTGCAGTTGGTCGATCCGCTGGCACAGATAACCACAGGACCCGGAGGACTGCAGCTCACACAAATTTCCATTTCCTTAATGCAGCATAGAAGGAGGAAGATATAATAACAACGTCCAGGTCGCCTGAATAGAAAATCCAGCCCTGGGATATTCATAACTCCAACGGTAAGAAATCAAATTACCTTCTACTTGGTCAGATGGATTGAGACCTAACAATAAATCGGTGAGAGTTGAGTTTTAAAGAAGCCAGTATCAATATCAACTTAGTATTAACTTAATTTCAGTTGTCTATTTCCTAATTACAAAAAAACCAAAGTATATGAACATCCCTATACTATTCTAACATGTAAATCCCTATACTATTCTAACATTTACATGCAATGCTTTTCTATTCTCAATTCCAATCCATTCTATTCTCAGTTCCAAACCATTCAACCCGTATAGAAGGGCATGAGATTCAAGCAATAGCTGGGATATTAAAAATAACCCTCTGTTTCCAACCATCTTTCCAGGCCTTTGCTAACTTTGCATCCTTCTATATATATATATATTCCTTTTCTGTGACTTTTGAGGTAGGAGTTGGCAGTGATTTATGTACACTCGTCAAAGCTTCCTCCATGAAATTTCTTGAGGTCAGCTGCCTGATTGCTTACGGTTATCATGTGAAGAAAAAGGAGAGGCGTGCAATTATTTTAATTTGGAGATTCCAACAATAGCTGGAATATTAAAAATAACCCTCTGTTTCCAACCATCTTTCCAGGCCTTTGGAAACTTTGCATCCTTTTATATATATATATATAGATATATTCCTTTTCTGTGACTTCTGAGGTAGGAGTTAACAGTGATTTATGTACACTCGTCAAAGCTTCCTCCATGAAAATTCTTGAGGTCAGCTGCGTGATTGCTTACGGCTATCATGTGAAGAAAAAGGAGAGGCGTGCAAATATTTTTTATATCCATATTTTAATTTGGAGCCACCATCGTTCTGAGTTGTCAGCCTAGCCTTCTCTAATAGGAAAACGCCATTTTCCTTACTGACCACTGCCATACGCCAGAAGTGGTCACTTTCTCTACCGACGACCGTCGAATTCCAAGCAGGCGTCGTTAATGGCGACAATGAATTCCAGTGGTGGAAGTATCAAATGTAATCTTGTAGTGGAGCTCATGATCGATGGGTGTGACGAAGAGAAAAGAAAAGGCCATGGATAGAATTTTTAAGCCTTCGAAGATTAATCAACCCATCTGTAGTGGAGCTCATGATCGATGGCTATGACTAAGAAAAAGGCAACTGTAGCTTTTTTTAAAAATTCCATAGATTAGTGAATCTGCATAAAATTCAACCCATCTTGTAATGGAGCTCATGATTACTGGCAACGACGAATAAAAAAAGGTGGCGTGCTTTTTAAGAACTCCCAAATCATCATCGTATTTTAGCATTTGACATTTCTTAATCATAAATTTTGGTGGATTTGGATTTTAGGGCAAAAATAGTTTATAATATTAAGGTTATCACTTAGCATCTGACATTTGTTGATACAATTTCATGATGTTGACTTTTAACAAGACTATCTTCTACAAATAAAATTGGGTATCCTTAAAATGACAAACTTTCACTTTCGCCGTATGAGATACTCGTGACTTAGTTTTAGGTCATGCTCCATAATCAAAAGGTACTTTTACCAAGTGAGTAGTATCCACTAGATATCCCATAGCTCATTGATAATCCCTAAAGCTCCTAGAGAGGGATCATGTCGTATTAGGAAGCACCAGCTAGCCTTTAGCACCATATATGAATACTAGATGCTACCCACTTGTAATTTAACCCTATGTCCACAAGGAAGATATTGATTTATTGATGTGTTTAAAATATTTAAAAATATTCCAATAACATTCATGTAACACCACAGTGTTCCCACTTGCAATGCGAGATAAGCTTTAAGAGGACAATGATGATGGAAATATAGTGGGGTTGTTATAGCACCCGTGCAACCCCCTTTGAAGAGGAAATCACTACCTTAAGAAATGAGCAAAGAAGACCGCGCGATGGACATGAATAGGAAGTACATAGTGAATACATATCATAAGTGATCATAGCCATGATCCCTCTACAGTAAGATATGGTCTCCTGCTGAAAAGGAAATAACTGGTGCAAACTGGAGGTACAAACTGCTGACATCTAAGAGGTGATATCTCAGATGTAAAGTCGCGATCATAAGTAGCATACTGAATGCCACTATCTCCTGGGGTCTTCAACACAAATCGTCTACGGTGCAAGTCCCATCAAGTGAATAAAGGAGTTGAGGTCGAACCTGATGCGACATCGTTTGATTACCGGTCAATGATGTATACCGTTAACAGACACGAGATAACCCACCAATAATGAAAATGGGCATCAAGGCACAGAGTACAATCATCAAAGTGTGAATAGATGTGTTGAAGTCAAACACTAAGATGAATCCATCGATCAGGGGACATTGATGTATTCCCAAAACTGTCGATGGCGAGATAACCTGCCACTAATGACTACAAGCCTCAAAGTACTCAACCGAACTCTAAGCCTCATGTTCCGAAATCAATGGGTTGAAGTCGACAGAACGAGACTCGCTAGAAGGAGGGCATTAAGGCATCCCCCATCAACCAGCACGAGGTACTAGCTACGCTGAAAGATTTGGAAGAACTCAGGTGAATCGAACTGACTCAATAAGGATGGCCGACATGCAATAGTCAAGAGATGTGAGGAGTGGCCGAATCTGGTTTCAAGACTTCCTTTGAACAAGAGCATGAGCAAATGGATAGACTGAGGTAGCATAGACTCGATATAGACTGTGTAATGCAGGAGGCATCACAAAGGGCTCCATAATGACTGGAAGCTTAACCAATCGGTGGAGTAAACTGAGAAACGAGCACAGCTCCTAAGGTCCAACTATAGTCCCGACTCATAATGTATGGAGTGGAATGAATGCTCTGTTCAAAGGTGACACAACAGCTGCCAACTAGAAGTAGTAACCATAATCCCGTCTGGCTTTTTGGCATATTTGATTTTTTTGGTCTTTTTCATATTTGGAAAAGCTTGAAAAAGAATAAAATTGCTCATAGTACAACAATTGAGGGAACGAGTGTCAAACAGCGTGCATACTAGTCCCAAGCAGTGGAACATACCTATGATCAATGCAAGGAAGCATGTGCAGGATATGGACACTCGAGGATGTTCCCTCGGGGTCAAAGGTCATCAAATTGTGAACGGAAAATGTAAGCTCTACAAGGATCGACAGGGAAAGTGCTTAGGCACCAGGCTAACAATTGAGTAAGCGGGAGCTGGCACAAGGCTCAAGCAGCAAGCAGGATGATGCAATGCAATCACAACTTGGTAAAAAATGGGGGAGTACTTATGGGAGATGGACAACATAAGACAAAGTAGAGTATGAGTCTTTATCGCAAAGTCATGGCGTAACTACAAAGGACTCCCGATCTTAAGGACAAACAACGGCATGGGCACCGAAATGCAAAACGGGGTTCTAACTAGGGTACCCATGTTCGGAAAGGCCCTACTGCCACATAATGACACTTCTAAAACAATGTGAAGGTTCTGTGTCGGTTAAGAAGCGGGGTCGCACCTAGGGTTTATGAAAATGGTCAAAAGGTCAAATGCATAATGCATGTGAAAATGACATCTAACCTATATGCCAGGTGTGAAATGTACCTACCGTAGGCGTGAAATGATGAAAAACAACTTTCGCCGAAGAAATCTGGTCAAAAAATGCTACTCCAAGACGTTATATTAGTTGAAAACAACATCAAATGGCAAAAACTATAGACAAGTGGGTTTCAGAAATTATAAATAGTAAAAAAAATTTACAATTTACAATTCATTTTTACTATTCACCCATTTGGAGTTTTGTGGTTAGTTTTCACCTTGAAGTTCAACTGCTGATTCCAGGAGCTACAAGCGTCCGTTCATCGAACTATCAGGAGCAGGTTGGTAGTCTCATCCATACCTTCCATTTCAATGCTTTTATTTAAAATTCCAGTGGTTGGATTTTTTATATGGCCATGCCCTACATGATCACGGCGGGTACCCGCGGGCTATAACTATGTGGGTTGCGGGTAGGGCTGGGTACTCGCAGTCAACGCACACGTTGACCACATGTACCCGCCTCTATGAGCAAAATTGCCTGCGGGTACGGTCGTGGAGTCAGTTTTTTAAGTGAAATTGACCAAAACCTTTGTTTCTCTACCTCTAGGATGGTGCTAGAGTGGAGAGAGAGGGAACATGATGTTGTGGATGAGGCCCTCCGCAATGATTTGCCTACGCAACAAGATCTTCAAGCACGTGGGCTATAAAAATTTTGGAACATAGGGGGTTTGAGGGCCCAAAACCTATTACTTCGTCATTTGATTGACTACTGGGACATAGATGCACAAAGCTTCAACCTAGATGGGAAAATGCTTCCCTTGGAGGTGGATGATATCTACTTCATTACTGGTTTGTCCCGCCGTGGTGAAGAGGCAAGCCTACGATCTCGTACTGTGGGTGGTGGGATCACCATTGCCCACTACATTGAGCAGTATTGTCGTTCCAACATTAGGACAGTGGGGATTCAGGTGCCCATCAATGCCATAGTAGATATGAGCATGAAGGTTATAGTGGCTACCCTTGTGCGGATTACAGGTTCGGCAGCGCTTCACCAAGCATCTAGGCCGGTTATATTCTACGCCTTACAGTGTATGCGGCCCATGGTATATGACTGGTGCACAATGCTACTGGGGTCCATGAAGACCCAGTTGATGGAGTGCAAGCAAGTGGAGGCAAAAAAATTCGGGTATGGCAGTATCTTGTGCAGTTTCTTCTTTGAGCGTGTTCTAGGGCTCAGTCCGAGGGTGGAAGTCCCTCCTCATAGTCTCCGCGACCCAGCCCTGACCCGGTGGGCAGAGGTCTTGATGCGACAGGGTGGTGGCTGACAGGCATCACCATACATTTTTCATTGGTGGGACCGACAGGTCATAGCAATAGATGACTATGCCTATGGCGGGATAGACTTCCGTCTAGATCGCAACATACTGCTTCCACCAGGAGCAGCATTTGGAGACATTGGTGAGTTACTCTTTTTATGTTTTTTGATATATTAAATTTTTATGGATTTTTTATTATATGTGAATGCAAAAGTCTTTTTGGGGAGAGTATCATGTGTTGACATTCTACTGTTTGCTCACAGACAAGCGTCCAGTAAGACCACAGGGCCTCCCGAGACATCGTCGACGAGGAAGGGGTGGTGAAGAGGTAGGTGCTGCAGCAGAGCGGACACTAGAGACGGTGCGAGTCAACCTATCATGGATGACCAACAAGATACCAGGGATAGAGGTGGCGTAGCTACCAGAGGATATGTAGCGTCATGTGGTGGGGGGTACCAAGTCGTTGGGTTCGACTGCTGCAGCGTGTGGCTAACGCAGTAGTTTGTTATCACGAGACTCATCGTGTTGGGGCGGGAGCTAGACCTCCTCGTAGGGATTAGACATCTCAGAGTCCTATTTTTGTATCGATATGTATATTTTTGAGGGCTACGGGCTCCAATTTTGTATCATGACACTCTCATTTTGGACATATTATTTATTAAAAAAACTATGGTTTTTCGGTTCTACTATATGTGTGTATGTACAAATGTATGAATGTATCTTTTATTTGTGTGCTTCATAATGTATGTGACAAATGCCAATCTAGGACATAATTAGTGTATGCATCGGATATATGATTAAAACTTCTCAGAACATGAATGTATGTAATTGAAACAAAATAGCATTCCAAGATTCTTACCCTTAAGAAGCTCCATGGTAACGTAGGGTCTCTCACACGGTACTGACCATTCAACTAAGACACGACTAGTTGCAAATCCATGCAGACTTCTAAAAACTGGATACCATGTGAAACAACATCCCGAATTAGTTCAATGACAACACTATACTCAGCCACATTGTTAGATGTAGGACCGAGACAGGCACCTCCTAAAGACACAACTAGGTGGTCAGGGGAATAAATAACCCAGGCAATAGAAGCAAGTTGCTTTGTATGACGGCTAGCACCATCCGTGAATCCTAAAAACACAGGAGATTTCGCTAACATCTGTCAATCAAATGAAAGCGAATCAGCAGACCCGAATAACCAAGAAAAATCTAAACTATGTACAGAAACAATTATACAATAGTATACAAAAGTATCAGCTCTAGCTAAAAGCTCAAGCGTAATATCACTTGAGGTAGAGCCCATTTCTAGGCTCCTTCAAGACATTCCCCTCATATTCCTCTAACTCATAGGCTCCTTTTTCTAGGACACGCCTCACAATGTAAGGGTCATGCCACATGGGGTTAAACTTGCCTTCCCCCAGGGGTTCTTTAGCTTGGTCATACAAAAGGACCAAGTCACCTTCAGCATATTGCCGGGGACAGATAGACCTATCATACTGAACCTTAATATGACGTTTATTGGCATCGATAGCCACAACGGCATCTCGACGTTGCTCGTCAAGTTGCTCAAGGTGGATTAAACGTTGTTCAATAACTGACGTATCAGGGAGGAGCTCTATAGCTAGTTTCAACAAAAGGTTTTCTCATTCAATCGATAAGACAGACTCCACACCGTGTACTAGCTGAAACGTTGAGAACCCGGGTGGCAGTCTTGACTGTGGTTCGATACGTCCACAAAGCAGGATACAACATGATATGCCAATTGTTCTTGCTTTGTTGGATGGTATGTCGGAGAATGGTCTTCAAAGACTTATTAACTACTTCAACTTGACCATTCGCTTGGAGATAGTAAGAAGATGAGTGTTCTTGAAGAAACCCAAGCTTGAGTGACAAATCCTCCATCATTTTGTTCTAAAAGTGACTTCCATGGTTAGTGACAATCTCTTTCAGAATACCAAACCGAGTGATAATTTGATTGAAGACGAAGTGGGCTGCTGTAGCACCATCGGCTTTAATAGTAGGCATGGACTCATTCCATTTGGAAAAGTAGTCCACGGCCACTATGATATGGTGATGCCCCCCAACCGAGGCTGGTTTGCAATCCATGAAATCCACCCCCCACTTGGTGAAGGGACCGACGGTGATGACTGGATGAAGGGGCGCTGGATGCGAGCGTACATTCTGAGAAAAAACCTAGCAAGGGTGACATCTCTTTATAGCGTTGACACAATCCTTAAAGATCAATGACCAAAAGTAACCCACTCACATAATACGTTGGGCTGTAGAAAGCCCTGACCGCCACACGCCCCCACATGGAAATCATTAAGCATGCACTTCGCTTCTTCATGAGTTAAGCAACGACGAAGAATAAAATCCTTTCCCCGACGATACAAAGTTTCGCCGATGATAGTATAATCTTTGACATGATGTTTCACACATCGTTGCTCATCTCGTGAATAATGCGAAGGAAGCTTCAGAGTTTAGAGATATACAATGACATCCCCATACCAAGGGTCCTCAGACGAGATAAGAAATACATGCTCATCCACAAAGGAATCCTCATGGACAATATTCTCATCAAGTCGTGGTAAGTCCGACATAAGCTCAGTAAAAACCAAGGATTTCACTGATTTTGCCGAAGCAAACTCAAGTTCAAACTCCTGAAGGATCACAATCCACTTATTGTACTTCCCCCCTATAAGGCGTCGCGATAACACGAACTGAAATGGATTGATATGGATGATAACTGTGGTTTTCCTAAGCATGATATAGTGTCGTAACCGTTGGACTGCATGAACAGTCTCGAGCGCCAACTTCTCCACGTGAGTATATCTTAGTTCAGCGTCTACTAGATTTTGACTAAGGTAATAGATCACATGCTCTACGAGCACATCATCCACCTGAACCAAGACCATGCCAATCGTCTCTTGAGACACAGCCACATAAAGGATAAAATCTCTCGCAAAGTTGGCTGGACTAAGCAAAGGGGCCGATACCAAAGATTTCTTAAGGGCGTCAAAAGACTGTTGGGCTCACTCATCCCAGATAAATGGTGTGTCTTTCTTCAATAAGCACACGAAACCTTTGGTAAGACTAGCATAATTGACTACAAATCGATGCATAAAAGTAGCTCTCCCTTGGAGGCTTTGAAGTTGTAACAAATTGCATGGAGGAGGCAACATAAGTATTGCCTCAACTTTAAGAGGATCGACTCTAATACCCTCTTTCGAAACTATAAAACCTAGAAGGAAACCTGTCCTCACAAGAAATATACATTTATTGGGATTCAATTGAATTTTGTAGCGTATACATCGTTCGAGAATCAAACAGAGGTGCTTGGGGTGGTCCACTCTCTTGCGAGAATGGCCGGCAAGATCATCCAAGAAAACCTCCATTATACGTTTGAGGTCATGAAAGGCATAGGTCATGGCACGCTGAAATGTAGCTCCAGCATTTTTGAGGCCGAAGGGAATTTTCTAGTATGCAAAGGTACCTCAAGGACAAATAAATGTAGTCTTATGTTGATCCTCAAGTTTGATTTGAATCTGGTTATACCCCAAAAAGCCGTCCATGAATGAAAAAATCTCACTTCCCGCACAGGCTTCCAAGATCTGATCAATGAATGGAGTGGGGAAATTGTCCTTCAGACATGCACGATTCAGGTCTCGAAAATCGGTGCATACACGGATCATTTCATGCTTCTTATCCACACGAACGAGATTTGACACCCATTCGGTAAGGGGAACGGGGTAGATGAAACTGGCCTTAAGCAATTTCTCCACCTCTGCCTTAATGGTGGTTGCCTTCCTAGGATTAACAACACGAAGACGTTGTCGAACAGGTTTAGTGTTTGGATACGTTCTAATCTCATGTTCAACAATACTAGGGTCTATTCCTGGCATCTCCTCATATGACCAAGAGAAAGCTTCCCGAAGTTCTTTAAATAAGTCGGTGTAAATGGAAATCTCCTCAGGAGTGCAATCGTCACCGACAAAGACGTTCTCAATCTTTCTGGGAGTACGAGAGATGTTGATCAGTGTAGTCGGGGAAATATTAGCCATGTTCCCCTCCACGTAAATCCCATGTGAAACCAAAGGAACCACAGGGTGACCAACCATCTCGGCAAGAGTCGTCCTAAACTCTTCTTGCTTGGCGAGATCGAGGTTGGGAAGAAAATAAGAGCGATGATGCATGTACTCCCAAGGCCTCTCGCTACCACACATGGCCTCGACAATAGCTTCATCCGAAGGTAAAGTACCATTAAGGAAATCGTGCAAACAAGACGAGTCGACTGCCTAAACCGGTAGCATAACAGGATCTTCCTCATCTGTCCATGAAGAAGAGAGATCCGGGTTTACCAAGGCTTGTTGAATATCTTGATATGCAAGCCCCACAGCAAATAGTGGCATTGACATCCCGACATGCGCAATGTCTCCAGACGTGGAATTCATGGACGGTAAGGTCCATGGATCATCAAAATATGAAGTCCGGAATGGAACATTATTTAATGGAGGAGGCGCATTATCGGAAATGGTTCTGATAAAATTAATGGGTGCGGGGAAATCCAAAGATCCCAACAATGAGGGGTATAATCTGACACCCATGTTCCCAGTTGCCTGCTGAGAATCTGTAACTTGCGGGATCACCGATCCCGTAGATGCTTTGGAACCAGGACTAATGAAATCTAGTTAATCGATCATCACAATCTTGCCTTCATGGGGAAAGCAAATAAATCTGAATACAGTGGACACGACAGCTTTCATAGCGTACATCCAATTCCAGCCCAGGAGAAGGTTGTAGTCAATGAGCGCATCAACCACCTCGACTTCAATCGGCACAGGTTTCCCACCCAAGCGGACACTTAGGGAAGGGATAATCCCATGCGGCTTAAATGAGCGACCGTCAAAAGCGGTGAGCATGGTCGCGGACTTGGCTAAGGGAGGAGATCCGAGAGATTTCCAACAAGCTAAGGACATTACAGACAGAATCGTGATTCAACGAGTTGGATGAGCACCAAAGGTGAAAGGTTGTGACATGGTCACCCAGTTCCTCACCACTCTTCCCCTCAAACTTCGGAATGTTCGAAGGGAGCTTGGTAGGGACCGAGGGCCAATTAGGATCGTGACACACTGGATCATTCGTGAGCTTCAAAAGATTCAAATGTGCAAGGAAAGGGAGTTGTGGCTGGAAAGCTTCATTATAGGCTCCCATAAAAGGTTAGTTATAAGGACCCAAAGGATAAGAAAGACCATAGGTTTGACGATGACCATAAGGTTGTTGATTATATGGACTTGACAAACCATAAGTTTGAGCATGGCCATAAGGTTGATAACCTCCTCCGACCTTATCCATGTGAGGGTAAGCAGGTATATATGCATTTTGAGCACCATAATGAGTCGGATTGTATTGAGGTGGGTTGTACTGAGAGCCAGCACCGACCGTATTGTAGTAAGGGTTACCATCATAATTATGGGGCATATTCATGCTATTCGTAGCGGGAACCATGTTGTAATGACCATGATGGTAAGATGTGTTCCCACCCCCAACATAAGCGTTGTTAGTAACGCGAGCAGTCGTGTGGTGACCATAAGTATGATATATATTCCCAACCCCAACATTGGAATTACTAGTAGCAAGAATGGTGGCGTTGTGACCATGAGCATGAGGTATATTCCCACCTCCTACATTAGCATTACTAGTAGTGGTAGCAAACGTAAAAGTATGTGGTATGTGTCCACCCCCATGGTTGGGAGGATTGTTAATATTCGCAAAAGTGGTCCTAGGTTATTGTGTATGGGCATGTGTATTATTATGTGGATGGCGAGTCGTATTCTGAACAATGTTCCTATTAGTATGGGTAGTCCCAAGAGGCAGTCATCCTCCAACATTTGCATTGTTAGGAGGAATATGACCGGTCCCCATACTATGTGTATGAGTGGAAAGTGTGGTGCCCCCGATGAGGGTATTACCCCCAGTGGGTGTAGTGTTGCTAACACCATGACTGGTGCCAGCATGACTACCAAATCAAGCAGGAGTATCAACTGTGGTGTAATCGGGTATACCAAAAGAGAACGGAGGATCGTTGGTCATAGGAACTGTGTCATCATGTGCCTCAGGCATCCCATATCAGAATTCATGTAAATATGAAGGATCGAACAGGTTGTCCTCGGGTGGATCCGAACCAAACAAATTAGGTTGGTCTCAGGTGGATTACCCCCCCATTCCTCTCTAGGATTAGGGGTGTCTAAAGTGTGCTCGGGTCTACCTGAAGGGTCTATAGGGACTTCTCCCGTGCCTGAATGTGCAGTCATATAGTCATCGTAATACCCTTCAAAAGAATCGAAAAGGGCTCGTCGAGGTCCTCTCTGAGCACGACGTGTAACTTCAACAGTTGGTAAACCAGCCAACCGATGAGACCGGCGAAGAGCAGGACTTTGCGCCACGATACTCTTGAAAGGTCAATAAACCAAAACATCTCCTAATGGCCAAACTATCGATCAAAAAATAGTAAATCAAGAACACACACCTAGAAAAACTACAGCCAATAGCAGACAAACAGAGTGGCTAAATGAGCTCCCGACACTAGAGCTGGTATGTCTCACCTAGGAGAGGATTGAGACTCCCAAACTATAGAAAGAGGTAACATAATCAGTTGTAAAGGCCCCCAGACTTCACTACGTGCACAGGGTCAAGTCCCTATACAGCAGGAAACTTTGTTGTCCAACCTCTATCTGACTTAGGACACCCGCAGTATAACCACCACGAATACCCTGTGCGATACCTAAGTAAGGAAACTAAGGTCACCACAATATAACTGATGCTCAGGGGGACAGTCACAGGTGGGATCCGTCGTATGGGCAGGGTAACTAAGCCCGAAGCAAAAGAGGACGAACCTCCAGTACCCCCAGATATGAACAAGTCCTAGATATATCTCCCACGTTCAGCCAGTATCAAAGGGATATCTTCTCAACCAACCTCCTGTGACCTCGTGCTTAACTCTGGTCTAAGTAGAGCTTCCTAGGAACACCGATGTATACAATGGATTTCACCACTCCCTGGTTAGACACATAATGTTTCGTCTAGTAGTCTTGGATTGTTAACTCACAATGATCTATTCCAACACTCTAAACCTATGCTAGTTGGTGTACCCTATAAATAAAATCGTTCTATCAATTTTAAGATTAAGCGTTAATTTTAATGGCTGTGGTTACTCAAAGGATATGGTCGTGAAACTAGTGATGTATATGACTCAATAGTATGCACAATCAACAAACTCTAGACTCATCTATCCAATAAAAACAATGCCACTAGAATGACAATCAATCCAACAATTTCAAAATAAAAATGCAACTCTTCTATATTTTCAATGCACAAGCAGAACCTAAATGAAAGCACAAGCACTCTAATGCACAATGTAGTACATAAAAATATTTTTTTTTTGTATTTTCACTTATAAGCAAAAGGAAAATGCAAACTATGTTTTTGTATTTTTCAATATATTGAAATGCAAAATGCAAGTGGAATCTACCTATCTGGTTATAGACATGCAGAGCATATCACTAAGACAACCCAGCACATCCCAAATAGTGAGACTCAGCCAATGTAATAAGTTTAAAAAGAAAAAAATGGTGGGAAAGTAACAAGACTCAAAACAAAGAGAAAGAAGAGCTTTTGGTCACAAACAAGGCATGAAACAATCAGGAACAAGGCCAAAGAAGACTCAGAAACACCCAGAACCAACCCAAGGCCATGAACCAATCAAAGACAGAGTTACATGCTACTATCGAAGGAATAACTGCGGGTACCTGTGGGCTATAGTGCAGACAGAGACGGGTAGACGCGGGCAGAACTAGGCTCACCTGCATACAGGGAAAAGAAAATGGACAGTAGAAGAGTCCAATGGCTCAGAAAAAACTAGTTTTCTATAGGGTATCCTAACGGCCAATTAATGACATAGAGACTCTACACACATCAACTCTAAACAAGGACTAATGCCAAAAAATCCCCAAAAATGGATGCATTCTCCAGCGGAGTCGCCATTTCTATTACGGAGAATACTTCCTATGGCTTGGGGTAGACCACAACAAACAGTTGACTACTAGAAATTAACTCAATTCTCAAATCAATGCTATAAAATTTACAATGCGGAGATAATGGAGAATGTAACCAACCTCAATCCAAACGTTTGATGTAGATCCCCGTTGAAGCTTTCAACCAATGCACTTGAACCTACAAATTAGTCTTGACAGCCAATACACAACAAGTACACATAACATATGAAAGACATTAACATCATCAATAGCAATGGTCCATGATATTATAAGTAAATGAAACCCAATGTAATATAAACAACATTCACAACATTAATGGACGAGAATATGAGTATTTCTATTAATAAATAACAAGAAGTACAATGTGATACGACCTCTTGCCGGCAACCAATTTGAACCAAGAACTGAGTCTTTCCACTTGTGCCTCTACCACTTCAATCCTCCATGGAATGGAAAATTCAAACTATGATAGGAGTTTGGAAGGCGAACATAAGAGGTTCACAACAACAAGGATCAATGAGTGTAGACTCAAGATGCGGCAAAAATCCACTAGAGTTATCTTGCTCTCCCTTTCTCCTCCCTTCCATATGCCATATGTGCTCAATATATAGTCCTCTCAAGGTAAGTGAAAGGACACATCGAGGCGTTACTGGGAAAATGGAGGGCCAAAGGTCACCCTAAGACCGCTTTTTGGGAGTAAAAAGTAATTAACTAGTGATTTTTACCATTTTACATGCTACCCGCAGGCTATAGTGATGCAGCTCGCAGGTACGCCTACTGCAGTGATACAACAAGCGTATAAGGAGAAAAAATAGGAAAAAGTAGTGTTTGAAGGACATAAAGTGCCTTTGAGTCAGTGAAATGGATCCTGAAGGCCAAAGAGCACTAATTCTCACAAGGTGAAAAACAATGTTGTAACACCCCTCCAGTCTATTTGTGGATGTGACAGAGCTTTATGTTCAACCCATGGCTCTGCTTGATACACATGAAACCTAGTCCCTTGTCCCAGAGTTTAATTTTTCGATGAGATGTTCATTCATTACCAAGTGTTTTAATACTTTTACATGCACATATTAATAATTGTTGAAATCATCGAGATATGATATTTTATTTGTAGAGAACAATTACAAAGAGGCTTTTGGAGAGGAGGACACCACAAGCATCGATACCTCGGATGGATTCAGTGAGTGTTTTTTTTTAAGTAATTGAGTTGTAACTTTTTTTTTAAAGTTTGTAAGTGCTAATGTATTAGTGCAGTTAGGTGAGCAATAAATTTGATATTTGATATGTAGAATCCGAAGATGCATGGATGTCCTATACATAGGCACAATGCATCAAAGTCAGGGAAAAACAAGAGGAAGATCGAGTTTTGATGTGTACTCTAGGGTAGATATAATTTGTGATACATGTGTAATAGCATTTTACTTTTGATACATGTACATTGATAGGCCATTTAAGGTCCATATACTTTGTCATAACTTCTATTATAAACTTGTATGATTGAATTATAACTTGCTCAGTATAATTTATTTCATATTTTCTCTTAACATCTTCAAAAAAGTCTTGAGTGTGATCATACTTGTGTGGCCAATAATGTTTCTATATGATTAGTTTATATTCTTTGATAGCTTGTATGATTGCATGGAGATCTCAGTTATAATGTTGAGTAATTCTTAATGGCATATGAAGGACTGAAAATACTAATCTGCAACAGGATTTTGTGTTGTATAAGACAAATATGAGTTCATATACAAGGCATTGGTCTATATATTTTGTTGCACTAAATACTATTGGAATGTTATATTCTTAACAAGTTTGTGAAAGAGAGCATGAAGTGGGTATGTGACATGAGATAAGTCGAAGATAACTTATTTGTATAATATGTTCAAGCAAATAAATCTATATAACTTTGTGATGTTCACCCATAAATATTCATAAATCTATGTTAATAAAAGTTGGCCCACCCTCATAAATATTAATAAATCTACTTTCAGATGTTGGCCCACCCTAATGTTCTACCTGTATACTGTGATAACTTGTAAAGGATAAATGTTTTTTAAAAGTTAAGGGATATTACTTGTAAAGTGGATTTCTTTGGCTTATAAAGAGGAGTTTTTTTACAATGATTTTATTGGAATGTGTAATGTTAATTTTGTAAGTGTAATGATGTCTATTGTGATGTTGTAAGATATTATGATATCTTATCTAACAAAGGAAGGAATAATTCTCTCTATCTTATGTAAAAAGAGTTATCCCACATGCATCATGGAATAATATTCTCCTATTACCATTCTTTATATAAGGAGTTGGAAAATGATTTATCCCACATGTATTATAGGATGTAAATCTTCCATACATCTAGTTATATAAAAGAGGAGAAGGATACCCTTTGGGTATGATGATGATTATGTTATTGTGAACAATATTGTAAAGCTATGATAAGCATATGTGGGTGGTGCTCAAGTGTAAAAGGATATTTCACAAGAATAAAGAAGACAAATTTTTCCCATGGTTGTTTCCCAATTTGGGGTTTTACCACATATATATTGTGTACTAAATTTTTCTCTTTTCCTCTCTTAATATTTGATTATTTGGTGTTGTATAGATATGAGAGTAGATTCTAGTTAGATTTATATTATTGATTTACATGTTATTAAATTTTTTATCGTATGTTTATGTATGTTTATCAATATTCTAACATGGTATTAGACCTGGTTACTATGCTCTTTCTCCTTCAGTAATTTGTTGCTAAATGTTTTTTACTTGGCATTAGGTTCTTCATTTTTGGGGGGGGGCTCCTTCTCTATTATATTTTCCATTAGATATGGAAAACCATTGGAGGTTTTTCTTCACATCGGGGTATTTTTCTACATGTTTGAGATTATTTTATCAAAACCTTAACCTCACCATTTTTTTTCAGAATTTTTTATCATAAATTTTCAAGTTTTACTTTTTTTTTTTGTAGATCATATGAAGTTGAAATCCATTGTGTACTAACCTATTGTCAAGGATATATCTCTCTTGCATTATGTCCGGTTGATTTTTGTTTCTAATTGTTCCTTTTGTAGGTTTCCATCTATATGTCTTTGACATTCATGGATCTACAGTTTTAGGCCAGTTACAGATAAGTGCGCGGTTGTAAACGGAAAAGGCATGTACGTACATGACCTTTGGTCAATTCTTTTCATTTTTTTATAGATGGTTTGCAGACCTATCAGTTTGGTACTACAAGTTTTTTCCATTGGTGAGCAATTTCAGTTTTATTCATTATTTCTTCTAGTCATTAGCTCTTGTCTTTTCTGCATTAGAGTTTAGTTGAGTTTCTTTTTTAACCATCATGAGTTCATAGGTAGCTTCAGTTCCTGAGTTAAATGGTACTAACTATGTTTCTTGGAAGATAACTATGATTAATATACTCGGGAGTAAGAATCTCTACCACTTAGTTAATTGTGAACATAAGAAACCTACTGATACTAAATAATTAGCTATATGGGAAGATCGGTGTGATCAAGCAAGATGACTCATTGTTCAAACTGTTTTAGATAGTTTATAGGTACATATTAAGGCTAAAGATAGCCCGGTTGAGGTATGGAAAATGTTAGCATCCTTATTTTCTAAAACTGATGATGTTTCAGCTTATTATCTTGAGAAAAATATTCATGAGCTATATCCTAAATATTTTGATATAAATGAGCCTTTCTTGTTGAATTAAAAACCTATAATGAAAAACTAAATAACTGTAGTAAAAATTACAAGAAAACTATTACTGCCCTTATTATTCTTGTAGAGAAAAAATTGCCGTCTGCCTTTGTTTTGTTTATCCAAACTAGGAATAGGGCCATTGAAATGCCTAGAGGGTCTATGTTAACCTCCTATAAAGATTTTGTAAAGGTTTGATATATCAACAAGATAGATTGGTTGCTTCATGACAATTAACTAATGGTACTAGATATATTGCCACATACTAAAAATAATCTTTATAAAGGTTTTAATAAAAAACCTAAACCACATACTAATGGTCCAACCCATCACTCTTCTAATGTTGCCTCTGATAATGCTCCTAAAAAGAAAGTGCTTAATACTTTTACGTATTGTGCAAAACCAACCACCCTGAGAAGATTTTCTTTAACTAGAGACGTGAACTTGATAAATCCAAGAAGAAATCCTTCAAGGAACAACATGTAGCTCTTTGTGCCTATTTTATTTGCCTAGGTAAATTCTCTTCTTATGTGGAATTGATTGTGGATTCTGGTGCTTCTAATCATATGACCAATACTGCTCCTTTATTTTCATCTTATGACACTAATAAGCACACAACACATGAAGTTTCAATTAGTGATGGTAAACAACTTTCAATAGTAGGTTCTGGTGATGTTAAATTTCTTAATGGTTTTTCATGTTCAAGGCATGCCCATTACTTTTCTTTCTACTTATCGTGCATGTCAAAAAGGTTATAAGTTTGAATATTGGCTAAATAAATATGTTCTTAAAGGTATCAAACATAACTTCAAAGTTGTTTCTTCTAGTCCTATTGATCTTAAGTTGGTTTATATAAATTTATTGGTTTTAATTCAATTAATAATCAACCATTTATTCCTATGTTGCTCATGTTGATGAACAAAGTAAATTATGGCAGAAAGATTAGGTCACTTGAATTATGGTAAAATGCAAATGTTATCTAAAATGGTACTTGGATTACCTACAATGTGTTCCACTAAAAGTGTTTGTGAAGGTTGTGTGCTTGGTAAACATCATAAGGAAATGTTTGATAAGGGTAAAGATTGGTGTTCTAAAGAACAATTACAGTTAATTCATAGTGACATATGTTGTCCTCTTGAAACTCCTTTTTGGTCTCATGTTGTCTATTTTATTACTTCTATTGCTGATTATAATCAAAAGATTTGGGCTTATTTTTTGAAACATAAAAGTAAACATTTTGGTATATGTCAAGAATTTAAATCCTTAGTTGAAGATGAATCTAGTAAAAGTATTAAGACATTGATAACTGATAATAGGGGTTGTTTCCTACTAAGTTGTACTTAGTTGGATTTCAAGTGAGCCTGTAAATAATGAACAAGTTAGTTGTTCATAATGTAAGATCAGAAGTCCATGTAGGCCATTCATGCCCTTTTTTATGTTTTTTCACATGTTCACACCCCCTTGTGGGAATTGTAATAAATGATGTAGCATGATGACCTTATGTAAAAGGTTTGGCCTTATCAAGACTTAGTCATCAAACTAATCACCCTAAAGTGTTTTTTCCTTGTTAATTATGCGACGCTTTTTAGCGACACGTAATTTTTCAAGTTTTTCGCTCAACATTCTCCAAAGTTGGGGTGGTGAAAGTGATGATTATGCCTTAGGAGGGTTACTAAAACCTATGGTATTGAATTTTCAACACTTGACTCTATGTATATTACCATGCTAGTCATAATCCCAAATTTTCATGAACATGCGCTACGTCCCCCCTAGGATTTTTTAATTTTTCATTTTTTTAAATAAAATCATCTATAAGGTGTATTTTAATTGTAAAATTTCAAAAGGTCATAAACATAGGTCCACGGGACGAAATTTGTCATGGGAATGCTTGTCTTTGGACCCAGAGCGACCACTTAACCCCTAACCCACTTATGAGAGTTAAATTGGTGCTTTTCAATTACTAATTTTGATGTTTCTCTTGAAAAAGACATTTTGGGTCAAATACTTGGGAAATATGGAGAAAATCCAATTCCTAAATTAAATGGAGCTTGTCTTTAAGGTGTCTACATTGGTTAGCATCTTGTATGGGTCAATAAATGAGTTACTAGAGCATATTTCCCAACTCATAATGTGAATTTCAGTGGTTTCTAAGTTTGAGGAGAGAATCTCTCCAAGAGAGGGCCCAATTCCCCATGAGGGTGAGTTTTTGGAGCTTGATTTAACACATGGAAGCCTCTTATCTTGATTTGGAACACATCTTGGGAGGTGGAATCCCCATTTCAATTGAAAGAGACACTTTACATGCTTTCTCTCTTTCCCAAATCCAATTGGTTCCTTGATAATTGCACCCTCCAAGGGTTTGAAGGCCTTTTTTCCTATAAAAGCAAGATTTTCCTCCTCTCATATGGATGGACATAGTGAAGCCCTGCCAAAACTCTGTATGATCATTGTTATATTCTTTATGAATAAAGAAAGCTTTGCATGCTCATAATTGGTGTAGTGCGCTTCATGTGTGGGTGTTTTGTTCTCAAATGCTTATGAGGTATAATCTTTCTTAATTTATTCTTGCTTTCATTGGATAAGTTGTGGGCCTACATAGGGGAGATACCTCCCAGTAGGGTAAGGGTTCATTCTTGCTTGATTTTTACTCTTAGTTATTTGTTAGTGGTATATCTATTGGAGATGCACACATTCTTGTTTGATTTGTATGCTTTCTAATATTCTATTGTTTGCAAATACCCTCATTTAGCCATTGGTTTTGTGCAAGGATTGTTAAGCTTGCATGTAGCCTTACTTGGAGAGGAGAAGGATCTTGCTTGCATCCTCCTCATATTCAAGCTATTTCAAGGAAAAACACCCTCTACATTCCACCAAAAGCAAATAACTTTCAAGCTTCTTCATTCTAGTTTATGAGATTCTTCACCTTCTTTCTCTTAAACTAAAATCTACTTTTTGGTTATTTGGTTATTGGTTCCTCATATGATAACAAGGATATATCATATTTAGAGATGAATTCATAAGGTTACTTGTTATTGAAAATATATATATTTAAAGTGCTTTACTTCATTCAGAATCTTAAAGCTTAGGGGCCCTCACATGAAGTTGAGGGACCCTTTAGGTGCAATCATGCATTTGCAAAATGCACAAGAATTGTGTAAATTAGAAACGTGCGCGCATTACTTAGAACTAGGTATGAGCGGAATCCGACCCTGCCATGTCAATTGACATGTAGGATAGTATTCCAAAATGCGTGTACATTATAGTGATTCATAACGCGCACATGTTATGTATCACTATAACCTGTGCGCGTTTTGGTTAACATAACCCAAAAAAACAATCCGCAGACCGTGGCACTGTTTTACCCATCATTTTCTCAAAACGTGAATGCTCGAGCGATTTGGACTTGCCAAAACGCATTGGAGAAGCTCAACAAGGGAGATTTGGATGCTCAAGAAGGCCGATTTCATCTTGCAAGGAGGATTGGAAAGGTAAGCATCCAAATCCTTACCTCATTTCATCATTAAAAATATAAATTTTTATGTTTCCCTAAACTAAAAATATTTGTAAATGAAAATAAATTTTACATCCACCCTGTTAGACACAATGGCTCACTGAGAGGGGGCGGTGAATCAGTGAGCCTATATTTAAAATCAAATTTTAATTTGATTTCCATAAACAACTCATAAATTATAAATATATATATGTATATATTTATTTAGACTTTATTTTTCCCACCTAAACATGGTCTTCATACCCACATCATCACCATTTTATTTTTCTTCCAGCATGCCCGCTCTAGCTTGTAACTCATGCCCGCAAGGGCCATATTTATGCCTTTGAACATGCCTGCAGCTAGACCTTCTTCAATTGTCTGCATGGGGGTCTTTGGAATGCCTCTAGGATTCCCACAACTTCCACAAACATGCCTGCATATGCATCTTCAAGATGCCCCCATGTCACCTTGTCCACATGCATGCATGTCCATCAGCTTCATTTCTAGATGCCCGTAGATGCCATAAGGGATTCCCCCAATCTCCTTGCCAAGTGTCAACTTCAAGCTTCTTTGTTCATGTCACTTGTTATCTCCAAGTCATCCTTGTCTAGGGTATTAGGACCAACTCCAAATGACCACATTATGGGTTAGTTGGCTCATTAGGTGTGCCAATTCCCATCACCTTGTCTTTTGTCTTGTCTTTTACAGGTCCTTGTCAAGTCACCTTGTTTGCTTGTCATCATGCCATTTACACCTTTGTCATTAATGTTGTCATCAAAGACAATCCTATTCACAAGATAATTATTTCACCTGCAACTGACTGGGATGCACCAACACCCCAACAACCATAGGTTTACAAATGATATTTCAGACTCTTCTTTATGCCCACATGGTCTCCACCATTATGCCCGCGAGGACCCATAATGTATGCCTGCAATGGTCATATGAAATGATATTTATGTTTGTAATGTATGCCTGACATGATATTTATGTTTGTAATGTATTCGTTCTTGCACAAAGTTTGTACATTTTTCATTTTTGAGAGATGTCATTATAGCACATGTATACGTTTCTAATGATTTGTTTTTTTATTTATTGATTGCAGTGACGACCATGGATGCACACTCAGACATCCAAAGAGAAATCCAGAGGCTCATAGAAATTCGAGCCTCAATTACTATTGTTGAGGATAGGCATCTTATGCTGGCATCCAATTTGGATGCAATGATAGAGACCTTTAGTAGGTCTAATGGTGCACTGCAAGATATTCCCACATTTAGATAAAGAAAGAGGCAAAAATATGAGGATGGACTTAGCTACAAAGAAGTTAAGAAGTGGAAAATCTCAAAACAACATATCTTTTCCCTCTTTAGAGATCCACAGACAGGTGAAATCCCGAACGCAAACAAAAGGAACATTTCTATCCAGTGGTGTACATATCAAGCATTCATAGGTAACTGGATAGACCGATGGTACATGGTGTTTGATGCACCATCACACAACAATAGGGAAATGCCTCTTTATTTTCTGAGAAAGATGTACGCAAAATTTGTGATGGGGAAGCATGTTAACTATTTGGATATCTTGGAGTACCAGGGTGTTGGGATGGGGATGCCTCAGCAATGTCCCAATTCGAGGCATATAGATCCCAATTACCCTATAGCTCCACCTCGCAGGAAGTTACCCAGGCCAGATGTGCCACTTGCACATCAGTTGGTCCCAGAGACACAAGTGTCCTTCCTACTGTTGGCACAGGTGGTTGTTAGCCATAGCACGTACCATGCAGGTCCACCAGAGACACCATCTATGGGTGGAGTAGAGCCACCACATGTTGATGGGGTAGATCCACCACCTCCCAGTGGGGTAGAGCCACCACCTTACAGTGGTCTAGGAGCATCTAGTAGTGGCAATAGACCTGCACCTCATGATCATAGTCAATAGCCCCACCCATGCACAGTATGAGGCCATCCTTGCTTTGGTCTTGTCCAAACAGATGATACCTTCACTGGATATTTTACACAGGTAAGTAAGTGGTTAACAATTTAGTGTCATTTGTAAATTATTTTTCCTTACTATACACATATATATAGATTGCTAATATTTTTAATGATTTTAAAACTTGTAGCTGCTACAAGAAGGGCATGAGGTTGAAGACCTTTGCACCGATGATGCAGAGCATAGTCCACAGACTCATGCACCAGCACCGCCCGATGTAGATGATGTTGTCATAATTTCAGTGACAACAACTCACAATGAGGTAACTATTTCAACATGACATTATTTTAATACATGAGTAGATACAGTTAACAATTTAGTGTCATTTGTAAATTACTTTTCCTTACTATTCACATATATAGATTACTAATATTTTTAATGATTTTAAAACTTGTAGTTTCTACCAGAAGGGCATGAGGGGAAAGAGGCTCATGCAACAACACTGCCTGATGTAGATGATGTTGTCATACTTTCAGCAAAAACATCTCACACCGAGGTAACTATTTCAACATGACATTATTTTAATACATGAGTAAATCCAATTAACAATTTAGTGTCATTTGTACATTATTTTTCCTTACTATACACATAGATAGATTGCTAATATTTTTAATGATTTGAAAACTTATAGTTGCTACCAGAAGGGCATGAGGGGCAAGAGGCTCGTGTAGCAACACCGCCCGATGTAGATGATGTTTTCATACTTTCAGCGACAACATCTCACGCCAAGGTAACTATTTCAACATGACATTATTTGAATACATGAGTAAATCCAGTTAAAAATTTAGTGTCATTTGTAAATTATTTTTCCTTACTATAAACATATATAGATTGCTAATATTTTTAATGATTTGAAAACTTGTATTTGCTACCAGAAGGGCATGAGGGGCAAGAGGCTCATGCAGCAGAACCTTCTGAGTTACAAGATGTTGTCATACCTTCAGCAAAAACATCTCACGCTGAGGTAACTATTTCAACATGACATTATTTTAATACATGTAAGTTTGTAATCACATATTACTTAATTAATGCTACATGATCTAATATTTACAATTTTCTAAATTGTAGGTTGTAGATCCCCCTCAGAGGGAAATGATTTCATCTAGTGAGATCTGCCCTGGTGGGAATACAAGCGATAGTGTGCCCATGGAGGCACAACGGGTGCCAGACAGTTTCTTAGAATTGGTTGAATTATACAGTACATCGGTATGTGTTTCATCATTGCCAGTTTGTTAATACATGCTATTCATTGACCAATGCATTTCTAACTACGTCAGTATTGGTGATTGTAGCCACCAGCCTTTATACTTCATATACTTTCAACAGTTGGATCTCCTCGTAGTCCAAATGTGCAAAAGGCACAAGTGTATAAGAGAGGCTCCAATCCTAGAAAGGGTGTGGATGTCCTCTACAGCAGACACACAAGAGATCCATCTACCCCTCACCTAACAAGGGTCATTGATGCTGTAGTTAGTGCTGCATCTGCAATAGGAACAAGTCATATAGAGGTAACTATTTCAACAAGCACAATGCATAGTATTTAACCATGTTACTATATTGTTTATTCATGCATGTCTAACTATTTCCCCATTTGGTGATTGTAGCCATTAGCGGCAGAAGTGCCTGGCCCCTCTGCTCAATCCATGGTTCTGACCGGGACTCCTCTTGTGGTGAGATGTTCATTAATGACTAAGTTTTTTTATTCAATTTAGCCAAACATGTTGATCAATGTTGAATTGTTGAATTAATTGAGATATGATCTTTTATTTGCAGAGCACAACTATAGAGAGTCCCTCCATGAGCACACCGATCACATCTATACCCCATGAGGATTTGGTGAGTGTTTGTCATCAATAATTTGGCCATAAGATAATTTTTTAAGTTTGTTAATGGTAGGGTATTAGTGCAATTATTTGATAAAAATAATGATTTTTTTTGCAGACTTCTGAGATGCAGAGCGATCCCAAGGGGATGGTCGATAGAGGAAAGTCGGGGAAAAACAAGCAAAAGATTGATTTTTGATGTTGTATAGTCTTGTGTATATGTATTTTGACATTTACATGTACACATTGTTGTACTTAGGGATACATGTACATTGACATGCCATTTGAGGGCTGGCGACACTGCCATATTTTGTATTACAAGCATTCAACTATCAATGCATGATACAATATATTCCATATTCTCTCTCGAGTTTCCACTTGTGCTGGTGATGATTTATCTTTGAACCACAAATTGATAAATTATGCTATTGAAATTTATATAATTACATTTTAAGCAATATTTATTCTCTTACATGTATTGCATTGATGAAGTAACATCTCACCATTGTGTTATGAAAAAATTATCTCAATGGAAAAAACTAATAATATCTTTCAACAATTCAATGAACTTAGCACATGCATGAAATAAGTGAAAATATGTTTGAATAACCTCTGTCATAATAGTAACATGCTACGCATATCATCAATGTAATCCTATGACATTTTCAGAAACTAAGAGGAAGTCTAATAAATGCTACACATTTCATCAATGCTACTGTATTTCATCAAACGCTACGTACATGAGCATCTATGCAATTCGATTGACATGTGCCTACTCTAGCATGATAAAAACAATGGCAAAGTATCAAATACAATGGCAAGGAATGCATGAACTAATGTGTAATAAGATTCATTGGGCCTTCATGTACATATGGTCAAATATATGTAACAAATATACCCTAGTTTGTAAGACCCTAGTTTGTTCCAATATGCTAACCAATAGCTGGTCATGAATTCACTCTCATAAAATCGTTGAAGATATAAACCCTATCCTTACTAAACCCTAGTATGTAAGACCCTGGTTTCTGCTTTACCTCTTTCATATGTCCAATTTCCATGTGTCATAATTC
Organism: Larix kaempferi; assembly: GCA_027924585.1. NCBI lineage: Eukaryota > Viridiplantae > Streptophyta > Pinopsida > Pinales > Pinaceae > Larix > Larix kaempferi. Next base: position 1,070,247 of record BSBM01000886.1, read on the forward strand.
AAAAGTAATCATATAGAATCCATGGAAAATGAAATACCTAACTAGTTTAATGATATTCCTTTATAATGTTTTTTTGATGAAGGAAAATAAGATGTTCATGGTCCTATGTTTGTAAAAATGATGGATTATCATCATATGAAAATGTATTTAAAATTGAATGTTCTTGATTGATACAAACGATGATGTAATGGTTGTTCATTGTGATTTGGAAAGTATTCCCCCATAGCTTGATGGAAAAGTTTCATGGTGACTTTGATCTAACAAAGCTAGCAAGGATCATAGAGATATCATCTATGAAACATTGCCTCCATTTCTTATTTGGAACTTTGAATTCTTAAAAATGACACTAATTACTCAAAATCCAAATATATTGGAACAATAAGGACATAGAAATATAAAAAGGGTGCAGTGTGGTAGGTTTGATTGCCACTCTTTGAATGTATATTTCTAGAATCAAAATAAAAAAAATTCAAAGTTGACCCCCGTGTGCAAAAATTGCACACTCCCTTACTGAGCAAAACCCTAGTTTCAAAAATTGACCTACAAGATGGCACCTGGGACATGGGATCGACGGAGAGGGGCACCCCTAGCACTATCCCGATATCTTGAATCCAACAGAGTCGACGGTTTGTCGATCTGAGCCACGGTCATCATTCTATGGCTCATTCTGTCTCACATCCAAAAGGCCTTCAGAGACACATGTTGGGTACCTACCGAGGGCATAAAATTCCAACCGTGCAACAAAATCAGCTTCCACGGAGTCCTGAAAGAGTGTTTAGGAAGGTTCTAGCTGGGAACACTAACCATAAGTGCCCGGTGGATGATTTTTCAAATTTGACCCCCATGTGCAAAAATTGCACACTCCCTTACTAGGCAAAACCCTAGTTCCCAAGATGGACCTAAAAGATGACACCTGGGCTATGGAACTGGCGGAGAGGGGAACCCCTAGCACTATCCCTATGTTTTGCGGAGTCGACGGTTTTTCGATCCAAGCCATGGTCGTCATTCTATGGCTCGTTCTGTCTCACATCCAAAAGGCCTTCAGGGACACCTGTTGGGTACCTACTGGGGGCATAGAACTCCAACTGTACAACAAAACAGGGTTCTAGGGAATCCTGCAAGTGTGTCTAGGAAGGTTCCAACTGGTAACTCTAGCCATAAATGCACGTTAGAATATTTTACAAATTTGACTCCTGTGTGCAAAAATTGCACACTCCCTTACTGAGCAAAACCCTAGTTTTCCAAGATGGACCTACAAGATGACACTTGGGCCATGGGACCGACGGAGAGGAGCATCCCTAGCACTATCCTGATGTCCTGAATCCAACGGAGTCGACGGTTTGTTGATCCGATCCACGGTCGTCATTTTATGGCTCGTTCCCTCTCACATCCAAAAGGCCTTCAGGAACACCTGTTGGATACCTACTGGGGGCATAGAATTCCAACCGTTTCACAAAACTGGGTTTCGGGGAGTCCTGCAAGTGTGTCTAGGAAGGCTCCATCTGGGAACACTAGCCATAACTTCCCGGTTGATGATTTTTCAAATTTGACCCCAATGTGCAAAAATTGCACAATCCCTTACTCAGCAAAACCCTAGTTTCCAATATGGACCTACAAGATGACACCAAGGCCATGGGACTGACGGAGAGGGGCACCCATAGCACTATCCCAATGTCCTGAATCCAACAGAGTTGACGGTTTTTCAATCCGAGCCACGATCGTCATTCTATGGCTCGTTCCATCTCGCATCCAAAAGGCCTTTAGGGACACCTGCTAGGTACCTACCAGGGGCATAGAATTCCAACCGTGCAAAAAAACCGGGTTCCGAGGAGTCCTGCAAGTGTGTCTAGGAAGGTTCTAGATGGGAATGCTAGCCATAAGTGCTCGGTTGATGACTTTGCAAATTTGACCCCAATGTGCAAAAATTGCACACTCCCTTACTGAGCAAAACCCTAGTTTCCAAGATGGACCTACAAGATGACACCTGGGCCATGGGACCGGAGGAGAGGGGCACCCCTATCACTATCCCGATGTTTTGAATCCAACAGAGTCGACGGTTTGTCGATCTGAGCCATTGTCGGCATTCTATGGCTCGTTCCGTATCGCATCCAAAAGGCCTTCAGGGACACCTGCTGGGTACCTACCGGGGGCATAGAATTCCAATCGTGCAACAAAACTGGGTTCCGGGGAGTCCTACAAGTGTGTCTAGGAAGGTTCCAACCGGGAACACTAGCCATAAGTGCCCGGTGGATCATTTTGCAAAGTTGACCCCCGTGTGCAAAAAATGCACACTCCCTTACTGAACATCTGGTACGTTGATGCTTTAAATGATGAACTCTTTACTTTATGGCATTATAGGGATGCTTACCCTGCATTTAACTACAACATTAATTAGTTAATGGATTCCATGTTCGGAGCATAGAGAAAAACCTTGTCACATTACAAAATCCTTGCAACATCATATAAATTAATAGGGGAGGCTGCCAATATGACCTCAATTTACGAGAAGCTTCCACATAGCAATAATTTATACTCCGTATAAAGTTAATATTATTACTTGTTTTAAAATTTGTTTCCCTCCCTTAACCCTGTTTTGTAGATCTTTGTTGGCTATTGTTTGGAGGGAGTTATCTCGCCCAATTCCATGGCCATTTTCCGTTAGATTGTGTGAAAAAATACAACATTTATTGCCCTCAACCTAGCTCATTTTACCTCTTCCTAGTTCAAAGGTGCTCATGCTCCTTTGTTTAAAATCACATAAATTTTGGACCGAGATTCCGATGATGTGTAAGCAAGCTCGACTAACTAGCTGGTCCGGGTCCTAAAAAGACCGAAATACTCCAGTCAACCCGCTTAAATGAATTTGAGAAATAATACCCCTGTGACTCTATCGGGTTAGTTTTGAGGGTTAAAAATTTCAGATGGGTAGGCCATAAAAGGTAAATCCAGTTCTAAAACCACGCACCGGTTCTAAAACCAAAGTAAGCAATTTAAGTATAACTCTTACCTGCAGTAGATTTTCCAGTGACCATAATTCCTGTCAGACTAAGTGGCAAGTGCAAACCAGACTGATAGAACCTAACATAAACTCCAAGAGAAAAAGGTGACGAGGGGGAACTCGTTCGTATTTGCATAGCTGGGCATTTTTCTTTTATATTAGTTATTATTTTTATTTTTTTAAGTTTTGAAGAGTAGATTGAGTTCCTAGTAATGTTTATCATTTTGTTTTAAAATAGAAACCACCCCTGGAGAGTGGAGATGCTACACTGGCTGAATGTCGTATTTGTCAGGAAGACGACAACAAAGGAAATATGGAGAATCCTTATGCCTGTTCTGGCACCTTGAAGGTAGGGGTTTACGGTTTAGGGGACATATAAGAATGATAGGTTTATCTTTATTGAGTGTTTATCTTTATCTTTATTTTATTTTGGAAACTAGGGTTTTGCTCAGTAAGGGAGTGTACAATTTTTCCACATGGGTGTCAAATTTGCGGAATCATCCACCGAGCACTTATGGCTAGCGTTCCCAGCTGGATCCTTCCTAGACACACTTGCAGGACTACTCGGTGTCCCACTGTACTTTGGTTTTAGAACCGGTGCGTATTCTGATTCTGGTTTTGAACTATCTGATTCAGCTTTATAGGTGGACTAGAGATCGATCAACCTTTTATGGCCTACCCACCTTCAATTTTTAACCGTCGAAACTAACCCGATACAGTCACAGGGGTATTATTTCTTAAATTCATTTAAGCGGGTTGAGTGGAGTATTTCGTTCTTTTCAGGACTCGGACCAACCAGTTGGTGGAGCCTGCTTGCACATCATCTATATCTCGGTCCAAAATTTATGTGCTTTTAAATTAATTTCCTTAATGATTATAAATGTTATTTTATCTGAATTTCAGCTATCGTCTAAGTGGCTTGCGTATGCATCTAGAGTTTAATTTTAATCATTCATGTCACGTCCAATTGAATTTTAAAGGAGTCCAGGTTCCCATGCTCTCGTCAAATTAAGCCCATCACTGAATGAAATGAAGCTAGCTAAGGTGTTGAATTTAAATCATCCATGTCATGTCCAATTGAATTTTAATGGAGTCGGTGAAGCTATCTAATGTGGTCATTGATGGTTACTCTATGGAATTCAAATTAGTCCCGTGACTAAATGAAGCTATCTAATTCTATAGCAGTCAAATTAGGCCCATCACTAAATGAATCTATCGATTGCAATAGTTGTCGGTTAATCTACGATACTAGGGTTTTGCTCCGTAAGGGAGTGTGCAATTTTTGCACACGGTGGTCAAATTCGCAAAATGATCCACCAGGCACTTATGGCTAGCATTCCCAGCTGGAACCTTCCTAGAAAAACTTGCAGGACTCCCCGGAACCCATTTTTGTTGCACGGTTGGAATTTCATGCCCCGGTAGGTATCCAGCAGGTGTCCCTGAAGACCTTTTGGATATAAGACGGAACGAGCCATAGAATGAAAACCGTGGCTCGGATCAAAAAACCATCGAATCCGTTGGATTCAGGACATCGGGATAGTTCTAGGGGTGCCCCTCTCTGTCGGTCCCATGGCCCAGGTGTCATCTTGTAGGTCCATCTTGGAAACTAGGGTTTTGGAGTCAGTAAGGGAGTGTGCAATTTTTGCACACGGGGGTCAAATTTGCAAAATCATCCACCGGGAAATTATGGCTAGTGTTCCCAGCTAGAACCTTCCTAGGCACACTTGCAGGAATCCCAAGAAGCCATTTTTTTTTTACGGTTGGAATTCTATGCCCCCGGTAGGTACCCAACAGGTGTCCCTGAAGGCCTTTTGGATGCGAGATGGAATGAGCCATAGAATGACGACCGTGGCTCGGATCGACAAACCGTCAAATCCGTTGGATTTAGGACATCAGAATAGTGCTAGGGGTGTCCCTCTCCTCCAATCTCATGCCCCAGGTGTCATCTTGTAGTTCGATCTTGGAAACTAGGGTTTTGCTCAGTAAGGGAGTGTGCAATTTTTGCACATTGGGGTCAAATTTGAAAAATCATCAACCGGGAACTTATGGCTAGCGTTTCCAGCTGGAAATTTCCTAGACACACTTGCAGGACTCCCTGGAACCTGGTTTTGTTGCATGGTTGGAATTCTATGCCCCCGGCAGGTACCGAGTAGGTGCCCCTGAAGGCCTTTTGGATGCAAGGCAGAGCGAGCCATAGAATGATGACTATGGATCGGATCGACAAACCGTCGACTCCGTTGGATTCAAGACATCGGGATAGTTCTAGGAGTGCCCCTCTCCATTAGTCCCATGGCCCAAGTGTCATCTTGTAGGTCCATCTTGGAAACTAGAGTTTTTCTCAGTAAGGGAGTGTGCAATTTTTGCACATTGGGGTCAAATTTGCAAAATCATCAACCGGGCACTTATGGCTAGAGTTCCCAGCTGGAACCTTCCGAGACACACTTGCAAGACTCCCCAGAACCCAGTTTTGTTGCACGGTTGGAATTCTATGCCCCCGGTAGGTAACCAGCAGGTGTCCCTGAAGGCCTTTTGGATGCGAGACGGAACAAGCCATATAATGATGACCGTGGCTTGAATCGACAAACCGTCGACTCCATTGGATTCAAGACATCGGGATAGTACTAGGGGTGCCCCTCTCCACCGGTCCCATGGCCCAGGTGTCATCTTGTAGGTCCATCTTGGAAACTAGGGTTTTGCTCAGTAAAGGAGTGTGCAATATTTGCACACGGGGGTCAAATCCGCAAAATCATCCACCGGGCACTTATGGCTAGCGTTTCCCTTCTAAATATATGCCAACACTCTTGTTAAAGCAACAAAATCTTACTAAACGTTAGCAGAGCTATGGATTAATTCAATGCACAATTTTCATTTCATTATGGAATAGATGTATTGCAACTAATGACATGTCCTTTCAATGCACAATTTTCATTTCGTGCCTCCAATTTCATTTAGGTCAAGTGTCTCAAGGAGAGATGTAAAATTAATCCTTGGGAATAATAACCAAACCAAGCAACAAAATTGAATGTTGTAATTTTTGGAAAGTGTGTTTGGGATAGACCAACATGAGTGCGTTGTCCATAAACTCTCATGCAAACTTTTTATGAATTTGACCTTTTAGGTTTTGTGCACTATAAATAAGTGTTGAGGAATAAACATGGTTGGGGGAGGCAATGGATTTAATTCCAAACTTAACATTCTTGAGATTCAACACCATGACAGAATCCCTCTCATAGGAGTATTTGGAATTCAAGTTGAATATGGACACCATGATCAAGTCTTGGGCGTCTAGGTTTCTAGGTTTTTGGGTGATGAAATTTGGTATCTAACAGTTATATTTGTGTGGATGATGGATGTGAATCTTATGGTGAAAAATGGGATGGTGATGGTGACAACATGGGTAGGAAGAGCAGGGTGGTGATGTTCATGGTGGCATGGTGATGGCGACAATGACCATGGGGATAGTGATAATGAGCATGAAGATGGTGATGGTGCTAGTGAGCATGAAAATGGGCATGAGGATGCATATATTATGGTTTACTTAGATGGGAGAAAAAAACAAAGAAAACAAATCCATGATGAAACTTGTGCAATTTATCAAGTTGTACCAAGTGTATGCAATTTATCAATATATCAAGCTATCAATGTATGGCTGCAATAGTCAAAATATTAATGTCAATACTTGATGAGACCACGAAACAAAATCATAGCATACATGTACACCACATACCTATAACAAAATACATAATAAAACATGCAAACCACATACCAGATTACCTACCTATGGTCGGTCGAATAGACCATCAGGATCACCTCGAATACCAATGGTTTCCTTTAACCTCTCGTGCTTGGAATAAGGCAATAAGTATCGTGTCTTTGATGAGTTCTTCCTTGGAATTGTTTGCAGTTGGAGGTTTGTTCCAATAACTACGTTTGTATAATGGTATATAATATCACTTGGTCTATAATCTTCATATGTGTACCATTTTCTATTTGCTGAGTGGGAAACCTGGTTCAAATATTATCCCTTTATAACCATCGACCCAATCGAAAAATCATTGGCCTCAGAGTCCCGTAATGGGACATTTAGGGTTTGCTTTCCCTCTAAGTAACGTGTCAGCCAATAGTCAGTGCGCCATGCATTGCGTCTCAGGGAAACCACTGTGTATATGTGCCCTGGAGAAAATATAGTTCCAATGTTTCAGTCAACTAATTAGACACAACTAGCTGTCAAAAATATTAAAAATATACACAGCTAATTAGACACAACTAGTTGTCAAAAATATAAAAATATTAATCGAACCTGGTTGTACGAGATTTGATATGTGGTCATAGTCTAGTGAAATACTTGATTGGTCCTCCTTTAATTGGGATAATTCTGTAGCTATCTATCGACCAATGGGGGTTGATACACTGTCCTAGCTATCAACCCAATCCATGGATTCACATTCGTCCCATTCACCACTACTGCATGGAGAACAAAAACATGACAGTTTCCTTGTCCACCTTTCAAGTATAGCATTGTCCGACGCTCTAACTGAATTAAATGCACGAGTTCCTTAGATGCTCTTGCAATCATATAACTGTGATCGATCTACATCCACCACCTCCCTAAAATATATATGTACATGTGCTTTCTTGGTTGAGTGATCTTCCTGCCTTCTTGCTCCCTCCCCCATGATTGAAGCACACGATTCAATGATGGCTTTTGCATCTCGGATGATAGGTCCATGTGTGAACTTCATTTATTGCCTATGTAATGAAGTCTTTATGCACACACCTACTCCATCATGTTCACCTTTTCCATGTCCGGTCTCAAAATAGTTCCAAATGTGTGGCACCTTGTGCCTTTTGTGGAGCATACACAACCATTGGAAGACACAGGCATTTTTGAATTTCCCTGAACAACCGTCAAACCAAATCCAATGGTGTTCCATCCGTATAATGTTATCCTTCAAGTGATTGTAGAACATTTGAAAGCTATGTTGTACAAAATCCAAGTCGTGACACCTGTCATCACTTATGTAGAAGTGATACTCCTTCAATATAACCCTGTTGTCTTCAGTACTATCTGCCCCATGTCTATAGGTGATATGGACCATTAGGATGACCTGGTCTAAGTGATAGTATTGACTCTGAATCTCATTTTGCAATTGAAGAGTGTATTTTTTCGCAAAATCGACCACTAACAGGATAGTCCCAATAGGAAATGTATCCCTGCACGTTCTAAACTGCTCATCTTGCCAACGAGCCACATGCAAATGCTTTACATACTGTTGTGTCTTTTCAAAGAATTCCTCAATGAATTCGCAAACCCGTACCTGGTAGATCAACAATAAAGACATATATCAATAGATTGTTACATATGAAATTGCAATCTGAAGAAAAAATAATATCCAATAGCTCATTACCAACCTGAGAAGTGACCAATTGTATCTTTTTTCTTTCGCTCCCTCCATCAATATCATATGTGACATATTTGAATGACTGCAAGTTCACCTCCTACCTCCCAAGTTCATGCTCATCGGTCACATGTATGCATTTTTCCAATAATGCGAATCCACCACACCCTAGGCATGTCCCATCTATGCAAGTTTTTTTATAAAATGTGCAATCATTTGGCCTGCTACACAAAATGCTATGAATAAAGTCTCTAGATGGCATTGGTGGTAATGTAGGTGAGCATTCCTGCACAAGAGTGTTATGCAATACACGAAAAATATATGTATATGTGTCATAATAGTAACCATACTCAATGTGGTATCGACAACAACATGTGTTACGAATTGTGTTTATTTTAACATACCATGGTTTGCATTTTTCAAAGGATCTTTGACCCAAGTCAAGTTCGTTATGTTCATTCTTAAATCTCACGTATAATTATGTTTGTGTCATATCAAGAAAATGTTTAATGTGTGGCTCACGATCCTTTGAACCCCTTATCAATTTTAATACATCCTTTTGGTTGGAAGAAGGTCTAGTGTTGTCATGCCAAAATGCTTGCACTAATCCCTTTACCGCATCAATGAGCTTCACATCAGAGCGTGGCAACCTGCCAATGAAGGCCCAAACATCTGTTTGACTGGTTTCAAGTTGTTATCTTCTAACACAATACCTATGAAGTGTCTTCACATTCACATTCATAATTTTGGATGTAGGTTTAAGAAAACGAAGTGCGTTAGTGTTTTTGTTCACGATTGATTGAGACAACACACGACGAGCCGCATTCCAATCCTTTGAGCTAGATTTCTTTCCAATTGTACTAAATGCATCTACTAAAATTTTAACAATATGAAAACTTGGTTCTAACTTTTTGGTCATCTTTATCTTTAACGTTCTTCTAACAACAGCCATAGACCTAGATTTTAACAATGATAAAAATAATTTGCACTTGTCCCCATCACATTTAGAATAAAAAAAGTTATCAAGTATTTGTCGAGTTTGATAAGCAATAGCACGTTTAGACAACATACCTTCAAGTGAACTAATGAGAGTTTCATCAACCTGTATACGTTTCGGAGTTCTTCGACGTGCAATTGCTAATGGAGGTAAGGGTGTTGGAACTGGATCATGTACAACATCACTAGGATTCTCCAGCGTTTCAATAGGATCCTCTTGTCTTTCATTCTCTTGGACAGTCTCCATAACATTTGCTTCTTATATTGTAAATCCTCCACTCAATGACTCTCTAACTTCATCGCTTGTATAACCACTACCCAAAAAGTCATTCACTACCATATTCTGAGGTTGACTTGATGTGGGAATTGAAATGTTGGGTGCTTGTTCATCAAATGTTGTTGAAATTGAGGGCCCCTCTAGTGAATTTATTCATTTTTCTTGAGGTGGATGGGTAGGAACGACCGTGGCATCATCTACGGTTGGAATTGGATGAGGTTCCATGGAATGCCTTCGATTCCACATGTCCGATATTTTCTTTTCTTTAACTTCTTCCATGGTTTATTTAGGCTTCTCTTTCCTTTCCGATTTCCTTTTTCAATTGCATGAATTCCCCATGACCACAGTGAGCAATACTAGGAAAATAGATTCTAGAGGTGTGCTCAACTATTCAAATATCCAAATTCTTTCTCAATTGTGAATATATAGGTTCTTCAAGCTTGCTCAATTGTGAATATAGATTCATCAATATTGCTCAAATGTGAAAGTAAAGTTTCTACCTCACTTGTGAATATAGAAAATTCTTCATTTGTGAATATAGATTCCTCAAGCTTGCTCAATAGTGAATGTAGATTCTTTTTCAATTGTGTTCATATAGATTCATCAAGCTTGCTTGACATTGTGAATGTACAATACCCTTGAAGCTTAAAATTATGAATGTAGAATCCTCTTGAAGCTTGAAATTGTGAATGTAGAGTCCTCTTGAAGCTTGCTAATTGTGAATGTGGAATCCTCAATTCCAAATGCTAAGTGTAGAATCCTCTTCAAGCTTGTTGATTGTGAACATAGAGTGTCTTGAGCTTCCTCAATTGCCTTGAATGTTCATTGTGAAGTATTCTGCTGTATGGGAGACGGGAAGACGAGAAGACAAAATGCAAGATTTCGGCTATAAAAGCATTCAGCTGAATTTTTGCACACACATAACGCGCTAGCGTTATGTACACACATAATGCGCTAGCGTTATGGACAAGTAAAATGCGCGCATGTTTCTGTAATCATAAAAAATAATCCTAGACATTTAATATGTTTGGTGCACGGCTAAATAACGCCTACTTGCACAAAACGAGAGAGCGTTTCTTCATGCAAAAATGCACTAGCGTTATTCTAATCATCAAAACCTTATTCAATAGTTTATTTAATAGTTTCTATGGGTTAGGAGGTTAAATAGGGATTTGGTGTTAGGGGCTTAGGGATTAGAGATGGGTGGGTGGTTAGTTATGGGTAAGGGGCTACGAGGGGGGGTTAGTTAGGGGTAAGGGTCTATGAGGGGGGTTAGCGAGGGGGAGAGAGAGAGAGACTGAGAAAGGGGGTTAGTAATGGTTGGGGGGGCAAGGAAAGAAAGAGAGAGAGAGAGAGAGAGAGAGAGAGAGAGAGAGAGAGAGAGGAGAGGGTGTTAGTTGTAGGGAGTGAGAAAGAGATATGGGAGGTGTTGTTAGAGGTAGGTGGAGGTGTAGGGAAGAGAGAGAGACTGAGAGAACGCGGGTTAGTAAGGGCTAGGAAGAGGAGGGGATAGAGATAGAAAGGAGGGGGTTTTGGGCTAAGGGGAGTAACAGAGAGATAAAAAGAGTAGGATGGTTAGAAATGGGGGAGAGGTTAGGGAGAGGGAGAGGGGTTTATATACAGAGAGAGAAAGAGAGAGGTGTAAAACCAGGGAAGAGAGAGTGATGCAAACCATGATGAAGATGATGATGATGATGAAGATGATGATGGTGATGATGATGATGATGAATATCATGATGAAGATGATGATGATGATGAATATGGTGATGATGATGCTGATGAATATGTTGATGATGATGATGACGAAGATAATGGCGATGATGATGATGATGAAGATGATGATGATGAAGATGATGATGATGATGATGATGATGATGATGATGATGATGATGACGATGAAGATGATGGCGATGACGACCACAACGATGATGATGATGATGATGATGATGATGATGAATGATGATGATGGAGATGACAATGATGATGATGAAGATGGTGATGAGGATGAAGATGGTCATGAGGATGATGATGATGAATATGACGATGAGGATGATGAATATGAAGATGATGGTAATGAAGACGATGATGATGATGATGATGATGATGATGATGGTGATAAAGAAGAGGATGATGATGATGATTATTGATTATTAATGATTCATCATCATCATCCTCTTATTTATCATCACCATCATCATCATCATCATCATCATCATCATCATCATCATGATGTAGTGGTAGGGGAGGGGGGATTAGGAGAGACTGAGAGAGAGAGAGAGAGAGAGAGAGAGAGAGGTGTATAAGCAAGGAAGAGAGAGTGAGAGACGGGGGGTTAGTTAGGGGTAAGGGAATAGGAGAAGGGTTAGCGAGGGGGAAAGAGATAGAGAGAGAGACTGAGAGAGGGGGTTAGTAATGGTTGGGGGGGAGGATGGAGAGAGAGAAAGAGAGAGAGAGAGAGAGAGGAGAGGGTGTTAGTTGTAGGGAGAGAGAAAGAGAGATGGGAGGTGTGGTTAGAGGTAGGTGGAGCTTTAGGGAAGAGAGAGAGACTGAGAGAGCCCGAGTTAGTAAGGGGTAGGGAGAGGAGGGGAGAGAGATAGAGAGGAGGGGGTTTTGGGCTAGGGGGAGTAGCAGAGAGATATAAAGAGTAGGATGGTTAGGGATGGGGGAGAGGTTAGGGAGAGGGAGAGGGGGTTTACAGAGAGAAAGAGAGAGAGAGATGTGTAAAACTAGGGAAGAGAGAGTGATGATGATGATGATGATGATGAGGAGGAGGAGGAGGAGGAGGATGAGGATGAGGATCATGATGATGATGATGATGATGAATACAATGAAGATGATGTTGATGACGACTGCAACGATGATGATGACGATGAGGAGGAGGAAGATGGAGATGACGATGATGATGAAGAAGATGGTGATGAGGATGATGATGATGATGATGAAGATGATGAGGAATATGATGATGAGGATGATGAAGATGAAGATGATGGTGATGAAGATGAGGATGATGATGATGATGATGATGATGGTGATGATAAAGAAGAGGATGCTGATGATTATGATGATGATGATCAATAATCATCATCATCATCATCATCCTCATCATCCTCATCATCCTCACCATCATATTCATCTTCATCATCCTCATCATCATATTCATCATCATCTTCATCATCATCACCATCTTCATCATCATCATCGTCATCACCATCGTCGTTTCCATCTTCTTCATCATCATAATTCATCATCATCATCATCATCATCATCATCATCATCGTTGTGGTCATCATCGCCATCATCTTCATCGTCTTCATCATCACCATCATCTTCATCATCATCATCTTCATCATCATCATCATCATCATCATCATTATCTTCATCATCATCGTCATCACCATCACCATCATCATCATCATCATCATCATCATCTTCATCGTAATATTCAACATCATCATCATCTTCATCATCTTCATCACCATCATCTTCATCATCATCATCTTTCTCTCACCCCCTTTACCTCCATCTAACACTTCAAAACATTATTTTGTGAAGATAATAACACACGCGTGTTATGTATATACACAACGCTAGCGCGTTTTTTATATAATAAAAGTGTGCGCGTTTCGTATAACATTGAGCGTGAAAACAATAAAATTTGAAATTATATATAACACGCATGCGTTATCTGAATTTAAACATAATGCGCGCGTGTTCCGGAGCACCTAATCACCAACTCCTCCCACACCCGCGTGTCAGCCACAGTCCTATGTGCTTGATTTAGACTTACTAAATTTGTGCTATGGAATTTACTAAACCATAGCTAATTAGACATTTCCACCATTTTTCTCAATATGCTTGTTTTTCACCGCTCTCTACAACATGACATACATGACCATTATTGATGAAAGTTTAGGCATAGATAGAATTTTTTATGCAGATTCCAAATATGTAATTTAAAAAATATATATATTGAGATTTTCTATTTATTTCCTAATTTTCTTGTGTCATCACTCCTTAAGTCAAAAAACATATTGTTGGTGTTTATTCCGTAACTTTTTCATTTCACAACCATTTAAAAAAAAAAATGTATGATGCACTAGTAGACACCTACCTCTATATGCTATGAAAAATCCAAGTTGAAATAACTGCATTAAGACCTTCAAAGGTTGCACCCACTTTTGACGTACCGTTCTCGAGGTTTGATCACTTACATAATTAAAAAAAAAAAAATTAAACATTTAATTTTGGAAAAATAGCGCTACACTAGTGCTACGGGATTTATACATGTCTACCAATTTTTGTAGCCCGAAACCGTCATTTAGACATTGAAAGGCTTCACCCACAAAAACATATACCTTATCATTTGCCATAAAAATAAAAAGTGACTGTTAGAAAACATGAAATTTGACAGAGTTATGTAAATTTTCAATACTTAAAACTTATATATTCGTAAACGTGACTCAATTTCCTATGTTTCATCTTTTTTACTCGATGCAAGATATCTTGTGTAAGTATCTAAAAATAACCATGTAAGTTGAGGGATGCCTGATTTTTCAGTTTTCTATTGCATCTAACGTGCCAAAAGTGACCCTCATTAGCTTGCACATTCCCTTAGATCTATGGTTTTAGTACTTGAATTTGCAATTTTTTTAATATTTTTTCAAGTACTCAGTAGTGTTAGATTTTTATTTTAGTTTTGTTTAAACCACTAACATTTTAACAAATTTAGCTTGTTGTTTTTTGTCATTTATAGAAAATTCAAGTAGAAGTGTTGGCGAAAATTTCAACATTTGATCCTTCCAAAGCGCCTCCTCAAACCGCTCTCCAAAAAGGGCCTTTTTCCATATATTTTTCGTAACCTCTTTCATCCGAACGTATAAGGATAAAGAGGCATTCTTTAATCATTGTAAAAAACCATTAATAAAAGAAGCAAGTGGGATACACAATGCCCACACCCGTTCCCCCATTGGGGGAACCTGTATCACCTCCTTTTTTGTGTGATTTTTCCTTTTGCTTTGGTTTTTTTATATTAACCCTTAGATTAAAATTTCATTTCTTCCAAGTTAGTTCAATTTCGTTTGTGCAAGAATAATTTAGTTATTTCCAATTTTGTTAGTTAGTTCACATTTCTTTTTCAAGTAAATAAACGAACCCGGCTCGTTGCCACGAAGTATGCTCTTGCCACCACCTAAAGGCTTTGCCAATTAGTGGTGTATGATCAAAAATTTTATATATAGTTAGTAGCAGTTAGTACAATACTTTTTGCTTCAAGATCATCTACTTGTTTTCCACTTACAATATCTTTTTCTTTCAAAATTGGAATTAATATTTGCATTACCCCCAAGTATAATTCTTTTGTCCATCGCAAACTAGTTGAGGCTGGTTTGATCTTTGGAACAATAAAAAAGGGTTCTTGCATTTCATAACTTTTCACATCTAATTAACAACACACTTTTAATAAAAGATCCAATCCCCTAAAAAGACGGAATTCCGATGTCACGATCTTTACCTTCCATGGGAAAAGTTTGCAAAGAAAGCGGGAACAACTAGATAGTGACTGTGGGGTCCCATCAGGCTACACCCTCGATTGGTGTCGTGTTGGACACATGCCCATGACTTCGATCTAGCTCACGTGTTCTTGTGTAGAACTACATTGGGAAAATTCTGAACATATTCGACGTACCTTACAGGTATATTGGAAACCCCTTCCCGTAATCCACTCATCATAATAATTCTAAAACTGATCAAGATATAATTGCAAAACATTTCTCTTTCAGCAACATTATTTGACTCCATCAGCACTGATCTACTTTACAACAATATTATTTTCAGTCAATCATTTCCTTGTTGTGAATGTTAGATTTTATATGATGTTGAACAAATTCATATATTTTGCACTTGTCTTGTTTCAATATTAAATATCAAAACTCCTAGATAACTTACTCCAATTTTAACATCTAAGAATAAAAATCCTTAGTAACTTTTCTTAGGATCTACCCCCCTTTCCTTTGTTAAGAGTTAGCCTAAATGGAGGAGTCAAGATCAAGTAATAGTACTTGACTCGAGAGTTTCCCCCAAGGACACACCAAGTGGCTTTAATATTTCTACAACATTACTCAGGTGTGTATCAAGCGGAAACAAGGGGAAGCTCACTAAAAAGGGAATTTGATGCATACTTATCTAAACATGGTATTCAACATCAAAAGACTGTTCTTTATACACCTCAACAAAATGGGGTAGCTTAAAGGGAAATTTTGGTAGAAATGCTAGATGTATGCTATATTCTAAAGAATTACATAAAATATTTTGGGCTAAAGCTATTTTTTCTGCTAATCATATCTTAAATAGAATCCCTACTATAGAAGTTTTACAAGTTACTCCTGAAGAAAAATGGTGTGGAAGCAAACCTTGATATTAGTAACTTTAAGATATTTGGTAATGAATGTTGGGCCCATATTCCCGATAAGAAATGAAAAAAATTAGATCCCAAATATCACAAATGTATTTTCATTGGTTATAGTGAGGATTCTAAAGCGTACAGGTTATTTGATCCATCTACCCAAAGTGTCATCATCTAGAAAGATGTTCAATCCAATGAAGTCTCTTCTCCACCTAATTATGTTGAAGCTCATGTTACCTTGAATTTCACTCCATCTTTTGTTGCTCCCATATATGTTACCCCTTCCTCTAGTTTTATGCTTGATCTAGATCCTATTTC
The DNA here is from genome assembly GCA_027924585.1 of Larix kaempferi. Taxonomy (NCBI): domain Eukaryota; kingdom Viridiplantae; phylum Streptophyta; class Pinopsida; order Pinales; family Pinaceae; genus Larix; species Larix kaempferi. The sequence goes on from BSBM01000886.1 coordinate 1,086,635, forward strand.
ACCTACTTTTTCAAGTGATCCACTTGAATTTTCCGAAGAAACTAGAGTTCTTCCCACCACTACTCCTCTTCTTGTTTGGGCCCAGAAAACCCTTGAATATGCATGTTCTAAGATTGTTATTCCATCTGATACTCGATAGACTAGATCTGCTTTTGCTCTTATGACAAATTTGTTTTCCATAGATGACCCCTCCACATATGCTCAAGCTAAAGACAAACCCGAATAGGAAAAATCAATGACTATTGAGTATGACTCATTAATGAAGAACAAGACTTTGACTCCTGTTCTCATTCCTCGTGGAAAGAATTTAGTTGGTTGTAAACGGATTTATAAAAGAAATTTTATTGTAGAAGGATAGATTGAAAATCAATATTTTATATCATATATGCCTCTACATATGCAATTCCCATGGTTCTATGAGTTTCTTTCTTGCCCCTTTGATGCCCGAAGGCTTCCACAAATATGAGGATGGACAACTTAGGGTTGTTGAGATTCCTTTGACCATTGGAAGGATAAGACAATGGACATTCATTTTTCAGTTCTCAAGAGAGAATTGGAATATGGCATCCTTGTCATCTTCCATTGGTTTGATACAATGCTAGATGTCTCCTACACATTCATTGATTATCTATTCTTCTTTCATTAAGACATGAATTATTCTATCCTATGTGATCCTGCTCCTTTCTCTCATTTTCCTACCTAAGGTTCATCCTTTGATCTCTTCTATCCACTATTTAATCTTTTCTTAAGTGTCCTCCAATACTTTCCAAACCCTCAAAATCCACTTAAACATATCAAACAGGTACTCTAGTTTAGCTCACCTATTCTCCTCCTAATCACTCCCATTCTCCTCCTTGCATGCTTTGATTCACTAAGGATAATATTGTGGTTTCCTGTGTCCTCTTCATTTTCTCTTCTACTTCTAACACTCCCTCATTAAAAGTCGTGCCTTCTATTCCATGTTTCCTACTAATATCTTCAAGTTATAGGTTAGCCTTAAAAAGATGCATATATTAATATGAATTTACCAAATTGAATGATATTCCATTTTTAACTCCAACCTTTATGAGCCACCTTAAGCGTTTTTCATTAATAGTCCTTTGAAAAGGCCTCTTTATAATGGAGTGGATGAAATGAATCCTTCTCGAGTGGATAGCATGCCTGATCTTGTCGTGTAAATTCCAGGTTCTTTCCATAACAGATTCCATTTCCATCGAACAACTTCGTGTGGACCTCCTCTCCACAACTTCAGTTGGTCCTCTCCTCCACAAGTTTTCCGGCATTGCCATGCTCCAATGATAAAACAGGGAACCTAGGACAAATGGAGAGGTTTTTTCAAATCCAGGAATGGCAAGGAGGGAGTGGGTGGGTAGATGCAGCGGTACCTCACCTCTCATCCGGCGCTAACAGCAGTCTGTGCCACTGTCACGCAGTTTGGTGGAGGTAGTTGCTTTTGGGCAAAATGATTATGATGGAGAACTTCTTCAAATTGCTATAATGCCAACAAAAAAATATAGCAAATTGAATCAATTCAAGAGATAATCAATATTTTAACAAAATTTAATAGAGCATTTGACTAAAGAGGAGCGTTTGACTAGGGAAACCAGACTTACTTTTGGGCAAAATGATTATGATGGAGAACTTATTCAAAACTCATACCTGGAAAATCAACATTTGAGTTCTTGATTCAATCAATAAGTCGCTGGCTTGGCTTGCCATGATGGGAACGACTACCTATATCTTTGTTCCTTGTTCCTGTCTCCAGCCATAGCCATGGAACTATTTTCCAAACGCTACTGATGCATTGATTTCTCATCATAAACCACTTCTTGACGGACAATTTGCCCATCAAATTCCATCCATCTCTGCATCTGCATGGACATTAATTCAATATCTATCTATCCATCAAATTCTATCCATCCTTGCATGGACAGTAAATTCAGATATCTACCCACTTTAAGTTCGCCACAATAATTTGCCCATCAAATTCCATCCGTCCTTGCATAGACAGTAAATTCAGACATTTACTCCTCTGATTTCTCACCATAAATCACTTTCTCCATCAAATTGCATGCAAGGAAATCCATCCCTGCATGGACAGTAAATTCAGATAATATAAACCACTTTGTCACAAATAATTTGCCCATCAAATTCGATCCATCATCCTTACCTAAAAAGTAAATCCACATATCTACCCACTTCACTAGGAAGGGCTCGCATATACCTGTGTGGATTTCCAATTTTATCCTGTTGGAGACGTTCTTGACGTCCTTAAGCTTTAAGCGTGTTGTCGATCTCTCGACTCATTCTCGTTCATTTTCTTAACTATTAAATTGTTTGGATTTATATGTAATTAGAATAAAATCACTATATTATTAAAATAATTTAATAGTTATATAACTTTTTACCCTGGTACATGGTAAGAGTTTCATTTAACACATTTTAATTTAAAAACATTATACCATTTTAAAAAATAGCAATTCATCTATTTCATATATTGAGATTCATTAGAGTTGCATATAACAGTAAGTATGTGTGCATACCACACTTAAAAGAAAAGAGATCTTTTATTTTTTCAGCTAATTTTTAGCTTTCTTTCATCTATCTAAGGAGGAGCTGCAAGAACTAATTAACTAATTGTGAATCAAAAGGTGGGAGATAAGAGTTTTATTTGAAGAACCAACTACTTATCTAATTCAAAGGTGTTAATTTCATGATGTCTTTTAGTCCCACTTGAGGAACATCACTTACCATGACCTTCCTCAAGGAGGAGCTCGTCCTATATCAATTGCTTCTACTTCATCTCCTAGACTAGTGGATTGCCTCATTCTTATCAAGGTCAATATCCAAAGTTGAGTCTTCGAGACAATTCCATCTCTTTGGTTTTGATTTGGTGCCTCTTTTATGGGGAGGATGAGCATGAGAATATGGACAAGTGACATGTAAATTTGTCCCAAAAAATGGCATATCCCCTTAAAGTTGTGTTTTAATAATCCAAACCTATGTGTATTGAAAATTCTTCTAGTTGAGAATCATTTTATTAGGAAAACCCTTACCATGATCTATCTCCACACATATGCATCCATATGTGCATTAAGCCACTACAACTCTCTCAAGATCTCGTTTGATATAAGTACCCAAAGCATTCCCATATCCTCAAAAAATGATAAATACCATAAATGTAAAGGTAGATTGGGAAGACGAACCCTAACTAGAATTCTAGTAACTAACATAGTGTTAGGATCAAAATCATGGAATAAAGGAGTTATAAAAAGTCATGCACTTCCCTAAAACCAAGGACCCTCCTCAAACACTTGCTAATAATCCTCACATGATCATAGAACTAAACAATAATAGATCCCCTGGAACATAGAGAGATCTCACATTTATTTACAAGGTTCAAGTGAATCCAAATAAACAAGGTCATTGTAGTAGGCCAATATCCATTAAATCGATAGATAATCAAATATTTTTCATATAGAGAATAGAGTTGGGTTACCTCTAGTGATGAGGGTAAATTTTAAGGATCCATAAATTTCCTATAGTGTAGAAACCTTGGTGAATCTTATTAAATCTTAAATTTGCAACTGTAAAATGTTTGGTGATTTTTTTGTAAAAATATTCAAATTTAGGAGTTTATATAGTTTTTGGATCATTTTGGTGATTTTTATAGTAAAAAAAAAATTATCCCATGGAATTTGGGCAAATCAGTTTAGAAAAAAAAATGAAATTAGCAAATCTTTTTTTGGGAAAAAACATCCAAAAATAGTTGGTGGGATAAATTTTGACCCTAAATTTTCCATGTCAATAATGTGATCTCTACTAACAACACCTCTTCATCATGTTGAATCATGAACATGTGTTCCTTCCTAGGAGGTCATAGGTTCAAATCCGGAAAGGGGTAGGGTATTACACCTCTGTAGACTTTAGCAGTTAAATCACTACGTAGAGGGGGTCCCTTATCCCACAAACAAGGGGGTCTCATACACCAAATTGGTGTCTCGCTTGGCGGTGACCTTAAAAATATATTATTATTATTATTATTATTATTATTATATAAGCACAGTGAGTAGGAGAATGCTTGGAGGACATTGGATTGGAAGAGTTAGTTTTTATCACATCCTTAAATAAAACACTATACAAATAACAGTTTAGTCTAATCTTCTAACTCACTTCCCAATCGTTCAATAAACTTGCAATGCAAAAACAATTAACATAATAAGAACCACAACAACTTGAGGAATAAGGATGGATTATTGCATGCATATATTTTTGGTCAATGCAAATTCATTGAGGCTCTTGTTCATTAGACACTAGACAATGTCAATCTCCACACATGTTTTGGCATATGTGAAAAACCCCAACTTAATCTACTCAAATAGTTATTTTTACGTAACTACCAAAAGTATTACCAATCTTTTAAAATCAATAAATGACAAAAAGAAGCTGCACATTTGGGAAATGAACCCAACCTCACATTTTTGTTATAGACAAAGCAATAGGGTTGAACGTTGGGAATCATGGGGTAACAAAAGACCCACTCTTCCTCATAACTAGGGCCCTCATAAATTATTTTTTTATAATCAACAAGATTTGAAAACTAAACAATAAAGAAACCTTTGGAACATAGATATACATCACAACATGCTTTGTCAAGGTTAGATATAACTTTTGGTACAAGGCTAATGTGGAAGGATAGAAACCGTTAAATTTGCAAATGAATGAAGATTATTAATAAAATGAAAGTAGGTTTGTAACATCTAGCTCATAGACCTCTAGCTTTGGTAACTCTTCGAATTTATCCATTATATATGAACTAGACATAGAAAGGGTCTTAGCAATTGAAGTAGAGGGTTTGTGTTAGATTGCATACTTGAAGGAAATAATGTTTGAAGTTGAAGACACCCGAGGGCCCATTGTCCCTCCACACAATCGCAATACCAAAATGATGGTTGAATATTTGCAAATGTTGCAGTTATACGATAGATATTTGATCCTCAATTTGTTTACCTTAAAAAAGATGGCATTCTTAATCCACAAGAATGTATGTAAAAACTTTAATTTCCACATGATCAGTAGAATTCATTCATCCATAATAGTAAGGTGTTCCTAATAAGAGACTTCACCAGAATTTGAATTTTGGCTTTTATAACAATCTAGTTTCAACAAACATTTGTTGAACAAGAACTTCTTCAAACAAACAACCTACAACCTATGGTGAATACCTACACAACCTAAGAATTGACATATTTTCAACATAATGATCATAAATAGGTCCTATAAGGTCAATTTCTTCTTAAGAACAAAACTACCCAACGTCAAAAGATCATAATAACTCAAAGGTGCTTGACATCAAAGGCAAGAGCCTTAGAGTATGATCCATATGTCTCATCTACATATCTACTCCATTACTAAGTGCCCATTGTTTCTTTTGTAACATAGTACAAGTCAAGAGCATCTTGAGAAGGTTATAAGTGGCTATTTTTACCAAGTCTTGGTCCATTGCAAGGTCTAAATCTAATTAGCTTGATTGGGATGCACAATTGAAGCTATCATGAATTAGTGAAGAGAAGCAAGTTTGAATGTGCACACTATTTCCATGATTCAAATATAAAAAACCTTATCATGAATTTTCCTTCACCCATGGTTTATCGATCAAAGTATATGAACCTAATATTTATGTCGATATTCGTCTTACATTTGGAAGGTACATGATTAAGTGTGATTTTAATGAGAAATTTTGATTATGCAGATGAAATTTATTGATGCATAGATATTCTTCATCATGTCCACTAAATATCGATACTCAATGTCATTTGAACATTCTCAAATTGGACTCATCTTAAGTCTCTAAATCTTTCTCTCGGAAAACAACCACCATATTCCTCAATCACTAAAGTAAATCCTATGAACCAAAATATCTCACATCCCCATCACATCCCACCATGCATACACCTCCTTAAAGCTAGAAGGTTCTTATAGGATCCCACTGGAATGTATAAGTCACACTGGATCAACAAGTAACTTGTAAAGGATATCCTCTCTCACCCCTCTAGCTAATTCCTTAGACATTCTAGACTACAATCATTGATTGTTCATTGTTTCCCCTCAAAAGAAACTCTCCATTGCACATCTCTTGACCTATCCTCGCTGCTAGGAAAAGAATCCTTAACATGCTTACCAAGAGCACATCCTTTACGAATATATTTCTTCTCTATTTAATGTTTGGAAAACCATGTACTAAATTCTTCTAGATAGGAAGTTCCCCATAATGCAAGTGACCAAGATGTCTATGCCATCACACAAACAACTTGTCACCATTATGACCTAAAGTTCCACACTTTCTTTGATCTACCTACAACTTGTAAATACCTCCATTATGAACCCCTTTTACCACAACACATGTGTTTGCCTTCTAAGCATGACCTCCAATGAACTTGAAGTTGGAAAAGCATGGTAGTTTATAGTTATCTATTGGTCATTGGTTCTATCCTACATGTGTCTATGGATGTCATTTCATTCTTTGTTAGTCTATGTGCACCTCATGTGATCCTATCACATAGTTTCTCTCAAACATGTTGGTAAGCTTATCCTAACCTAAAATGTGGATCCCTCGACCATCCATGAGTATAAGTACAAACATATTTTAGGTAAAACTTGAAGTTTAGTGATGCTTTAACAATACTTCGCTTTCACCAAATCATCGCACCAAATATATATTTTCATTTTGACTTTTTTATAAATAATTTGTAAACATCCAAAACTTGAAACATTTTACTTGTACATGTGGATCCTTCTTGAAGTGTCCATATTATTTCTTTTATTTTTCAACGACATTTATAAAACTATATAATACATATTAAGGAAAGTAAACATGAGTTTATATTTCATGGCACTTAAGCAATTCTAAAAAAATATACAGTGCATCATGACTTAACCTACTACCATCGAGTTATTTTTAAGTAATTTGCAAGGGAGTTGATTGTGAGCTTTCATTGCAAGTATTTGGTTTGATATGTGATGAGGTCAAATCTAGAGCAATAGTTCAACCTTTCAAGCACTTGTTGTGCACATATAGCCATTGAGTTAGTCAACAAAGTGATGAGCTATGAGTCTTCACTATATGGATTTGGTTTAATAAGTTATAAGTTCAATCCTTAGTCAAGATCTTTATCCTCTTATGGGTTGATTGTGTGTGTGTCAATGTGTAATAACTTTTCTTTGGGTTTTTTATGAGTATCCCTAGGCTTTAACGCATACTCTCACTCTTTCGTTTTCCTTTGCTTATGGAGTTTTTCTTGAATTCCAATTGCAACATCAAGACTGTGTTTCAATTTCAACACCAATCTCTTTCAAAAATTACAAATGGGAAGTTGATCTTCAATTAACTCCTTCAAAAGGTCGAAAGGGTATTTTCAATACTTACCAATACTTAATATATTGTGACCATTGTAGTAGCACCTCGGGTAGAGCTTCTTCTTTAACCTATCTCCTTCAATTTAACATGTAAATTAAGAAAAACTTTGCATCTTAAGTTGGTAGAACACGCATTCTTTTTTTTTTCTCTTTAGATTCTCATGCCTTTTTTTAAGGAAATTTTTAGGGGCGAAATTTCGCCAATTGGCTATTTTTAGGGCATTTTTTCAAAAAATAAATTCGCTATTTGGTCATTTTTAGTCTCTAATATTGCCTATATTTATATACAATATGTTTTTTTATCATAATATTCGCCAAAATTTACAAGTTTCAATAGTAAATTGTATGTTTCATATTTAATATTCCCCTACCAAACTATATATATGTTTTTTTTAATCCAAAATAATCACCTAGAATACTATACTTAAATATACTATTATAATCCTTAAAAAATACCCTGCTTTTTTTACTTATGAAACAAGTTTCTCCTATATATATGCTCACATTATTATTGATTCATATGCCATAATATCAGCTCCCACTCCTTGATTATAAAACCCCAAAACCTTGTTTTTCTTTATTTCTAAATTTTATGTGTTATCATCACATTTCATATCATATCACACCACATTTACATCTTTCCATATACTTACAATTTATTATAATTTGCTACTTTTATCTTACTCTCATATTTACAATGTTCCTTTACACCATTTTAAGACAATTACCAATGCATTAAGTTATCCATTTTGCATGCTTTATACCAAAAATAAGTCATTATTTATTTAAACATTATTAATTATTAATGAGTTAATTAAAAAAAGGGAACATAAAATGCTAAAAAGATATTGTGTTAGGTTTACAACGAGCATAAATAATAATTACGAGAGAAATAAAAAGAAATAACAAGCATACACTTGAGACACACAATATACCCTGGAAACCCCATATGGGGAAAACCAGCACCCAATGAAGATCTTCATTACATGGCCAAAACCAACCATCCAGGCCAAGTGAGCTCACCCGCTCACCTCCAGGCCCCTTTACATGGAACCTCCTCAAACCTTATAAAGTCTTCCTTACATGCAATACCATGGGGCAATACCATGGGCTACAACAAACCATGTGCCCAAAAACATGTGCTAGACTTAACCAACTTTGACTCAATCCTGAGTCAAGGTTAACCCTAATAATCCCCCCTTTAAACTTGACTTGGAGTAATCACCAACCTCTCTCAAAGTTTTAACTGAGGAATCTCACATACACCTCCCTATCACCTAGGCCTTTCTCCCGAATTTACCGTTGAGTTGACAGGGATATGCATGCCTTACCAGGTCTTACAACCATATGTCCTTTTACATGCAAACTTCTCCATTAATTATTATTTTTTTTCTTGTGTCTTCATGGTGACTACACCATCACCATCCATTGCTTCATCCTCTTGCTTTTCCATGCTCGCTTTCTTGCTCGTCTGCTTGCTCATTTTCTACCATGCTCCTTTTGTACCTACATCCAATCATGTCATTGACGTCCATATAAAGAAGAATCCATCTACCGGATTACATGGGTCCTCAGCCAATGTAATCGTCAGTTCTATAGGAATTCTCTTTGCATACATGGTTCATCAATCTTGGTCCCAACACTGAGATAAAACCATCTTACATTCCCCCCTTTTCAATCCAAGATTCACCTTCTCCAATTCCACATCAAGTTAGCATACGAGTACACCTACCACCCTCGTACCTACCTAGCATACGAGTACACCTACCACCCTCATACCTACCTAGTGGTTCATTTCACACTTGATGAAACATCCATTTTCTGCGCATAAGAGGGATACCTTGTGCTTTTAGTATACAGGGAAATTACATTCTAACCAAGGACCATAAATATTAGGGTGTCAAGTACCACCGATCATGCACCCCACAATACAATATTAAAAACTCAGATACAAAAATATAAAATACTTGACATACTTCTATTTTCATATCACCACTTTACACCTATGTGTTTGCCATTTACATCATGCCACCAATACCATATGCCGCTTTCATTTTAAAATCCACTTTCAAAAACACCCTTTACCACTTTTACTTTGGATAAAAACATGAATTTAAATATTCTTCCATAAAACCTTTTAAAAAAAAAACTTTTCAAAAGTCTTTCTTATCCATAGCACGTAACTTCCTAAGGGATATGTTCATTTTTGCACATGTGTTAATGAAGCCCTTTTAGGACCATATTTTACCAAAGGTCTTCTTTCCCAAAGCAAATTAAAGCCCAAGCTTTTAAAGTTTAAATATTATTTTAAGGATCCATGGTCCACCTTAAACTCCCCATTTTTATTTTACAAAAAAGTTACTTGGATATATATCCAACGTGTGCAACATTTGACTTAAGGAATGCATACCACAAACAATTTTTGGACGGCGACCTTTCTCCTTTATGTGTAGCTTTCACTTCACGACCTTTTACTGTTAGGCGGAAATATTGTCATTTAATTCCGTTGTAGTATTCGTCCAACTATTTAATTTGTTAATTCGATGTTCGTAGGCTTACGAAGCACACGCAAAATATATGCAGGACTGAAGTTGAATTAAGCTAATCTAACCCCCATGCTAATTGCTAATTGCTAATCTAATTGCCCCTTAAGCTGAAACACACAACTGCTAATCTAATGATGGAAGCTGAAACACATTGCTGAAAGTAAATTGCATAAAAGAAAGACAACATATGAAAAGCAATGAGACAACACATGTGAGCTCACATTAACAATAAAGAAATATTAATTTACATCACACAAATCATGAAAGCATCAAAACTAATATTATGAACAAAATCTAAGAATCCCCTTCTCCATATTTACTAACTTCTACAATCTGAGACTAATCTCCTCCTAATCTACCTCTAATCTCCTCTACCCCAAATGAAGAGAGAGCACTCTCTTTTATACATGAATTTCTTTGAGAAGATAACCATCTCATAATGACATATCCACTATTCCCTCAACCACTCTCAACTACTTTCCTATTATTACAAAAAATGATCCCTTCAAATCTTCCACATGTCTCTCACAAATTCTCCACATGTTTCTCATACATCCTAGATAAGATATGCCAACCAAATCTCCATGATCTTCTCCTTGGAATATTCTTTGAATAACTATCTCCTTGAAATGGTGGAGGAGATATTTGAGGAGTCTTTCTTTGAATTGATCCTCCCATATTCCTACACATTACAAAGCTCATCCATACTTGAGATATTAGTGAAAAACATGTTATTTTCTAATATTTAATCATTAATTCACTTATAATACTAAAATGAATAAAGTGGAAAATAATAAGATGAAACTCAAGTATATGTATGGAAATGGTATGATGAAAGGCTAATGGGATGATGAAATGTGAGGAATAGCAGAAGGTAAAGTGGATGAAAATAGGACATTTCTGAGTCCCAACATACTCCCCAATTGAACTTGTTGCATGTCATCATGCAACTGTGCATGGATCTTCTTAAGAACTTTTGGCATCTGAACTTTGGCTTTGATTGATGATGTCTTTCCAACAATGAATTTTTCTAGGGTGTGAGTAACAGTTGACATTTTCTTATGGTTGGTTCTTGTGTAACAACCATGAATACAAAGAATGTTGGATCTTGTGTTAACAACATTTATCTCATTATCTGTTTTCTTGCTGCAATAATAATTTAACCCTACACTCATTGGAAATGATAAGATATCAATGTGCATAAGAAAGCATCAATCTGTATAAGAAAACCTTTTCTTTACCTCTATGAATCATGCCAATATGTGTATCCATGTGTATGAAGCAAAGGGCAACAGAGGATTTGTCAACAAAAGAAATGTTGGTGAATGATAAATGAGATGAAAAATGGAGTGATGGTAGTGGAAAAATGGAGTGATGGAAGCGAAATGATGATAGTGAATATAGTTCAGAGTTGCAACTGAGAAATAGAGAGTTTGGTGGAGTTGCAGCTATGAAATGGAAAGTTTGACACAGTCACAGCTGGTGTTGCAGCCAACTTCCTGAACTAACATCTCCCAAAATACAAACTGGGTTTGTATGAAATTTTTCAAGCAAGTGTTTACTAGTCCAATGCATCTCCACACCAAAAATCAGAAAAACCCACATCACGTATTTCGCGAAAAACGCAAATTGGTTGTAGGTGGCAAATTTTTGCAGGTAGGTGTTTCAGCTGGCTGAAATAGTTAGATTTCTATCAAATCACCAACTGGGTTTGGATGAAATTTTGCAGGCAAGTTTGTACTAGTCCAATGCATCTCCACACCAAAAATCAGAAAAACCCACATCAGGGATTTCGAGAAAAATGCAAATTGGTTGTAGGTGATGATGGCTGTTTTTTCGAAATCCGTGCATTGGATTGAGCTGAAACTTGTCAGTTTTGTTCATCATAATATTATCCATTCCCTGTCCAAAAATCATGAGGATCCAATGTATGGTTTGTGAGATATACTCAATTCAAATTCTGCATTTTTATATAAGGAACAATATGTATGAGAAAATGAATAAATAGTCACAAAGATTTCCTGTCCTCTGAAAATATGATTGCATTTGAGACCCTATAGAGTGTTTAGCAACCTCTATCTCATCCTCCCCAACTAAACTTGTTGCATGTCCTCGTGCAACTTGGCATGGGTTATGAAAGTGAAAAAGGAAATGGAGCATGGTGAGGGAATTTTCCAAATTATTCATTGCTAGCATGTAAGGAATTGCATGATTAAAGTTCAGAAAACAACATACCTCCACTTACCCAAAAATGATGATGAACTATGCAATAGGAATGTGGTTGGAGATGTTGCTGGTGCAACTGTTGGATCAAAGAAGATGTCACTGCTGCAGGATCATAAAAATGTAACTGAAATTGTTGCTGCTGAATTATGGGGAATGTGACTGCTGTGGCTAGATCGTGGAAGATGTCACTGCTGCAGGATCATGAAAACGTAACTGTAAATGGTGCTGTAGCTATAACTGGATCATGGGAAATGTCGAAGGCAGAAAGTGGAACTGTGGTACTCTCATATAGCTAAAGTCATGTTGCTGTAACTGCTGAGGGAGTCATGAAAAAGTGTATAGTCTTCACCCGCTACAAAACCTGATGGTACAATTCTAGTCATGCGAATAAATTTGTCAATGTCGAGCATGAAAAGAAGTCATTGGATTACCGGCCATTGATGAATGTCGTTAACCAATGTGAGGCAAACTCACCATTGATGTCAATGAGTGCCAAGGTACCTGAGTACATCTTGCAAAGTGAAAATAGATGTGCTGATGTCGAGCCACTTGTAAGATATGACGATCAAGGGACATTGATGTATTCCCATGATTGTCAGCGAGAGAACTTGCCATTAAGGCATGCAAGCCTCTAGGTACTCAAAAATAAACTCTAGTATATATCCCAGATAAGGTGCTGAGGTTAATGGGGCAATACTTGTTGAAAGGTGGGCCTTAAGGAATCCCACATCAGTCAACGCAAGTTTTTACAAAAAGATTGGTAGGACTATAAGAAAGATCTCAGTAGCAACAGTGTTTATGGCAAGGAAATGAAATTATGGAAAGGGAGCTAGTTTTATTCAGAAAGCAAAAATGAATTGAAAAAGATAAAGGGATGTATGCGATTCCGAAAGATAGGTATGTGTGAATTCATGACAGTGAAGGCAATGAAAAGTGGACTTCAACATGGATGACTAATGTGCTTTGAAGGAGAAATGTGGGTAAACATTCATGACACAAATGGGTTTATGAATGGTTTCTATGTAACAACAAATGTCATGATGTGTATGACGAGTAACAGCTCCTTCAAGCTGTCTATCAAAGCATGTTTCTCAAAAGTTTTGTGATTCTTGAAAAATCACTTCAGCAGCAAAATGCGATTGTCTCCGAAACCTAAAAAATGTGAGTACTAATCCTGCAATCAAAACTTTGTGACAGCATCATAAAACGTAAAATGCAGGAAAAGTATCAATGCAAGCAAATTAGAAAGAAAAATAAAATGCAGTTGTACCTGTTGCCCATGCTGGTTTCATCGTTAATTGCTGTCAAAGTGACTTTAGAAAAACAAATGAGCATTAAGCATAAAATCCATGCGTTTGTATTGTTTTCAGAAATGTAAGAAAGTCCATTTGCAATTTTTGTAATTTTACAATGTTTTTTTTTTTTTTTCATAATTTTTATTTTTCTTTCTTGTCATGGTTTTATAATTTTTATTGTTTTTGTTTTACACACCAAAAGATAATGCAAAAATTATGCTAAAGGAAAGGATAGTTCTATCTCGGCTTCATCAAATCTTCTCATGTGCATAAGTACAGTAACAGTTTGCAGATACATGTCACTAAAGTTCTGGAATTCAAGCATTGAAAATTGTGCAAGAGTATGATCTTCATTAAATTGTTGCATTAGTGCCAATTGTTTTTCTTGCATGATTAGACTCAGACATTGTCAAATATAATTCGGAGCATGCAATTTGAGTGTTATTAAGCAACAAATAACAACCAAGGAGCAAACACAAACATTGATCCTGAATAATACAACATGCTGCATGCAAAAACACATGGATGCCGAGATCATAAATATGTCATGAAAATTTTATTGTTTCAGCCCTTCAAATTGTTCCATTCTGCTACCAAAAGTTGACACCTGTCTTCACGCATGACCTGAAATAAAAATGCATCAAACTATCAATCAAAGCTTGGATTATGTCCATGTTCGATTTTCCACATGCAGGAATAATGGAATGGTTGTTTATTAAATTTCCAAATGGCCTGACAGCGCATTTTAATTTCCCTTTATGCATCTGCTGGATAGATCTTATACTTATATAACACGATGGGGCAATGGATTATCCTGTAACTCTTAACTACCATTTAATTTGTGAAGGCCTCAAGTAATGTCATCCTCTCGAGAGGAAAGCTTCCAAGATGCAAGTGGTTATCCGAAGAATAAGAAGTTTTGGCCCGTTTAGCCTCGGCCTCAACCTCGGCCTCGACCTCTGCCTCTGCACCTTCATCAGTACTAGACAAAGAGATGTGCTTTTTCTTTTGATGAGAGAGTGGAAATACAAACTTGCGCCTCGCCTTCCTTCCAGGCTTTGAAATCCTACCGCCATAGCTCTCTTCGAATGCTTGAACAATATCAGTACACGATTTAACATTCTCGTAAGGCTCCCATGTAATTGCAATCTCTGGCCATCCCTGCCACTTAACCAAATATTGTACCTCCCCCTTGCGAATTCTTTTCTTTCTGATAGCTTCGCCTTCATAAAACCCCTCTCCAAGCATGATGAGGGGAGTACAAAGGAGCATCGATGGCACACAGATAGAATCACTTGAGGCGCACAGAATAACCTACTTCTGCGATCGCAATTTCTCTTGCAACATAATCAACATAGAAACCAATTGCGTCATGATTTGGAAAGTAGATATTAAACCAGTAAGGATAATGATATGAGAATACACTATCATTATGATGCATATATACAAGGATTCACTGCTGGAAGATTATACTTCCATCATCTTCATCAACCACATATAAAGAGACTCAGCCTCATCCAGCTCGGACATTCATCAATAACATTCAAGTCTCCTGGGAGTGTACAATCCTGCCTCCCATGTTCACATGAAACAGTTATGAAAAACGCAGAAAGTATTCCAATTTGGAAGATCATCGAGAAATTCAAACAATCTAAAGTGAAAACATGGGGACATCTTCCTCATGCATGACACCCATTCACTCCTGGGATGAAAAGCTTATCAGTACTTTGACCCGGCCAGGAACAGAAAGATATCCCATTCTTTTTTTTGTCAAATCTCAAGAGCAATTTTATTTTTGGAATGGAGAGTAGCAATAGCGTGACAACTAGAAATGGTATCACAGATGTTAAGTTTAGATGAGATGAATTGGCAAGAAGATTGTTGTAAATCAAACGATAAATGGGATTTTAGTTTCGCAACCACCAGCAGAAAAATCTCTTTGTTTAGTGGACCGAGAAGATACATATTGATTGCGTTAAACGGATTTGCCTACCTTGTCTCTCGTTTTACCATCTAGATGACTTGTAGTGACCTGTGGCAGCTCATGATCATAAAAATAAGTAACCACCTCCATTTCTTGTGGATAATCTGTTAAATCATAAATATGTGCTTGCGATGGAAGGTTTCCATTTCATCTACATTTCTAGTTTGGTGGTTAGGACTATTTTCTGTAGATTCAGACTTTTCTATAACTCCCACTTCCAAGTTTTCTTCAGCTTTGTTTCCCAAATTTTCAATACTTTCAGGGACTCAGGAAGCTCTTGGCGATCTTCTGGTTAGTGATAGTTGGGTATGGCCATGCATATCGCATAGAATGTGGAATCGGAAAAACCCTTCCATACAATCAAGAATTTACGTATGCTTAGAAGTGTAAGGTTTCAACTAATAAATCCGGCTGCCATATCGGTTGCAGGTTTTTAGGAGAGGATCCATGCCTGCAATGTGTTTGGAAGATCTATGCCGAGATCATGGGGGCGACCTAAAATCCTGGGCTTGCTGGTAGACTAGCAATGGTATCAAGATTCAGGAATTCGTATGGACAAAAATCCTTAATTGAGGCGCAGTGATATCCTTATCAATGGTCAAATGAAAGAACAAAGCATAATTGGCCCCCACGTAGATGTCGTTTTATTGTAACCATCACTCGCCAAAAGATATGTTGCCTAAAGAGACTATTAAATCCATGCAGAAAATTGCAGATATCTCGCTTCAGGAGTTTTGAGACTAATCCAAAGATGACTCTTTATGTATGTTTGCAGGTTTAGTTTCTAGGCTGCAGGATGAAGGCCAAGGATGGCATTGCTGCCACTCAACCTTAAATAAACCAAACTGAGAAGACGCAATTCAATTGTGACATAGGTTCAACCACTGTTTCAGCTTGGAATTTTCACTCGCGACCCACATGAGCTTGCAGGTCAATTAATTTACAATTTAAAAAAAAAATAGCAAATGGAGATAAATGATTTGCAAATTAAGGATGAAATCGATTGGGCATAATTGCAAACATTAATTTATTTTTTTCCTGAAAATATTAGAAAACATCCTACTTTATGATCCTCAGATCACACGAAGCGCAAAGGAGAACATACTTATTCTTGGTGAAAGCAAAAACTGAAAATAAAATCCTACCTACTCTATGCTAATTAATATTCAGAAAACAGTTACGTGTAGTTAAATATCCAGTGTAGCCATTCACGTAGCAGTAATAAAAATATGTTCAATGTTAACTATGCAAATAAAAATTGAGGATAAACAGAAATGTGTGAAATTAGTTGCTATGATTGTGAATTCACTAGAAAAAAAGAAAAACTAAATTGTTCTAACCTGGTACTTGCTTGAAACCATCATTCGATAGGGATTTCGTAGGCATAGTTGTCCTCACTCGGATCTTGCTGCAACTCCCCATTGTCTTCCTCAACCTCTTGCTCGCATAATTGTTCTCCATCAAATGTGTAGGATTCTTCGTATGTTAATTCTTCATCTGTTTCTAGAGGAGTAATTAAGCTCTTGGCTGCTGCCAGGATCTCCTCTTCATGAGAAGAGGATATCCCTACTTTTGCAAGGATCTGAGTGAGCTATTCCAAGATTAAACTCATTGTTAAATCATTTTGAAAAAGGGATTCTTACAACACCCAAACCTAAATGAAAAAAAAGAAAAGAAAATAAAATAAAACACTATGTACAGAAAACCATTACTCTTCACAGCTGCAAAAAAAACACACTTGCAAAATTGAAACATTCATTGCAGAAATCGAAATTCACACTCTAGTGTACACTTGTAGAAAATCAAGCTAAACTTCAATCCATCGTGCTTCATCGGCAACGGTGCCAAAATGTTAGGTGGAAATATTGTCGTTTAATTCCGTTGTAGTATTAGCCCAACTATTTAATTTGTCAATGTGAGGTTCAAAGGCTTACGAAGCACACGCAAAATATATGCAAGACTGAAGTTGAATTAAGCTAATCTAACCCCCCCTACTAATTGATAATTTCTAATCTAATTCCCCCTTAAGCTGAAACACACAACTGCTAATCTAATGCTGGAAGCTGAAACACACTGCTGAAAGTAAATTGCATAAAAGAAAGACAACATATGAAGAGCAAGGAGACAACACATGTGAGCTCACATTAACAATAAAGAAATCTTAATTTACATCACACAAATCATGAAAGCATCAAAACTAAGACTATGAACAAAAGCTAAGAATCCCCTTCTCCATATTACAAAGTCAAAACTAACTTCTACAATCTGAGACTAACCTCCTCCTAATCTACCTCTAATCTCCTCTCCCCCAAATGAAGAGAGAGCACTCTCTTTTATAAATGAATTTATTTGAGAAGAAGATAACCATCTCATAATGACAGATCCACTATTCCCTCAACCACTCTCAACTACTTTCCTATTATTACAAAATATGATCCCTTCAAATCCTCCACATGTTTCTCATACATCCTAGATAAGATATGCCAACCAAATCTCCATGATCTTCTCCTTGGAATATTCTTTGAATAACTATTTCCTTGAAATGGTGGAGGAGATATTCGAGGAGTCTTTCTTTGAATTGATCCTCCCATATTCCTACACATTACAAAGCTCATCCATACTTGAGATATTAGTGAAAAACATGTTATTTTCCAATATCTAATCATTAATTCACTTATAATACTAAAATGAATAAAGTGGAAAATAATAAGATGAAACTCAAGTATATGTATGGAAATGGTATGATGAAAGGTTAACGGGATGATGAAATGTGAGGAATAGCAGAAGGTAAAGTGGATGAAAATAGGACATTTCTGAGTCCCAACATTTACTTCCTCGGGACTCTTTCACACGGATTTCTTTAGACGAGAGCTCCCTTCACATGCTTCAATAGTGGCATGTTTTTTATTAGTCGATCTCTGAGATTATGGGTGCAAAAATTGACCGCAACCAACAACAATGGTTTCCATTACCCGGCATGCCTATTTTGTAAGAAAAAACTAATTCTTGGGCTCACCCTTCCCTTTCTGGACTCATGCAACTCAAACACTTCTTCTTTCCCAAGACTGGCAGCTTCTCATCGCACAAGCAGCCTGATCAGCAATAGATGTAGCAAAAACTCTCTACTGGTGGGAAGCCCTTCTCTTAGAACAACTGTCCCTATGCGGATCTCTTCTTCCTCAGCACAGGCATCACTTCTGCATTCAAATCGGCTCCTTCACGCCCTTCACGGATCTCTTCGTTGTGGCAGCTGGCTCTTGTTGGCAGCTCCATCCGGGCATGTCCTCAACAAACTAGCAGCTAGTCACGTAGCTGGGGTTTCTTCATGGCAACTGCACATTCAACTGTGGCACCAATAGATCTACACTTTAACCAGATCTGCGATTTCTCTTTGCGGATCCTGCAGGAAGTCTCATCTACACACACCAAGATCAAAAGCAACATCAATATACCATTCCAATCTCTGACACCAGTTGTTAGGTTTACAACGAGCATAAATAATAATTATGAGAGAAATAAAAAGAAATAACAAGCATACACTTTAGACACACAATATACCTTGGAAACCCCATACGGGGAAAACCAACACCCAATGAAAATATTCATTACATGGCCAAAACCAGGAATCTGGGCCAAGCTGCAGCATGAACTCTCTACTGGTGGCCAACCCTTCTCTTACAACAACAGTCCCTATGCGGATCTCTTCTTCCTTAGCGCATGCATCACTTCTACATTCAGATCGGCTCCTTCACGCCCTTCACGGATCTCTTCTCTGTGGCAGTTGGCTCTTGTTGGCAGCTCCATCCGAACATGTCCTCAACAAACCAGCGACCAAACACGCAGCTGGGGTTTCTTCATGGTAGCTGCACATTCAACTGTGGCACGAACAGATCTACACTTTAACCAGATATGCGATTTTTCCTTGCAGATCCTACAGCAAGTCTCATCTACACACACCAAGATTACAAGCAACAACAATATACCATTCCAAGCTCTGATACCAGTTGTTAGGTTTACAATGAGCATAAATAATAATTACGAGAGAAATAAAAAGAAATAACAAGCATACACTTGAGACACACAATATACCCTGGAAACCCCATACGGGGAAAACCAGCACCCAATGAAAATCTTCATTACATGGCCAAAACCAGCCATCTAGGCCAAGTGAGCTCACCCGCTCACCTCCAGGCCCCTTTACAATGGAACCTCCTCAAGCCTTACAAAGGCTTCCTTACATGCAATACCATGGGGCAATACCATGGGATACAACAAACCATGTGCCCAAAAACATGTGCTAGACCTAACCAACCTTGACTCATGACCAACTTTGACTCAATCATGAGTCAAGGTTAACCCTAACACATTGATTAAATATTAGCAAATGCAAATTATCTAAAGTCCTTGCTTCTTTCAGCCTTTTCCCACAAACCAAAGAGAAGATTGGACAACATATTGTGAGCAGAGAAATAATTGACAAGGACAAGTGTTGGGCATACTTTGATGGAGCCTCACATGTCCAACCTATTAAGGGTGGTCCAAGGGGAATTATCCACCTATCTGATGACCATTTTTAGAAATTTGATGTTGGCCTACATTCTAAATCCAATAATCAAGCATAACTATGCCATTAAAGCTCACCCTTAGGACTTCCATCAACCTTGGAATTCAAGAATTATAGGTATTTGGTGACCCCTTATTGGTCATCGAACGGATAAAGAAGAGGAAATTGTTGGGAAAATTAATTGTTTATAAAAACAATCAATTCACAACATAAATTATCAATCCAGGGTAACGACTTGTTGTTTCAAGGTTATCGTGCGAAATATATGCAGGCTACAGTTTCCTTGCTAACATTGGCCTTCTAATATGCGTTGCAGCAAAGTAAACCAATCCACTCTTGCATAAATTAAAACACACTTGCGGAAAAGTAAATCACATTATGATTGCAACCATGCTAATCTACGAATCTAACACACTTGCATAAATAAAGAAACTTGAATTAAAATTACATCTACAGAAATAAATAAATCAAAGTAAAATACATCACATTCTAAGCAATAAGAAGAAGTTAGTCTAATTACAAATTAGAGAAACTAAAAATTACAATCTACATTAACAAAATAGAGAAATTAAATACTACAATCTAAATTACAAAAGAGATTGAAAGAAATATAATTCTTATTCCATCACCAATTGGACTTGTTGCTCTAAGAGTCCTCCCCTTGGAATGGAGAAGGATCTCTTATTTATACATGAGTTTTGCATAACAAATAATAAATGAATATCCAAAATATCCTCATGAAGATCCAAAATATCCTCAACAAATTACTAATAATTTGGATCTCAAAATCAACTCAAATCTAATCCCAAATCATTCGCTAAACTCCATGTTTTTTAGGATGCCTTTGAAGTCAAATTCAAATTTAGAGATGTGAGTCATCATAACATGCCCAAAACTCATCCCAAGTGACTCCTAATTTAGCATTTAATTTGTTGGGTCCATCATATATTACATGGAGGTCTTCAAATCTTTGTAAATAAACCAAATATGCACTCTCATCCACCACCAACTTGTCCCTTTCATCTTCAAATAATTTATCACAATTTGATACATATAAGGTGCATATAAGAAAAATATAAATAATGGATTTATAAAAATCCATCACCCCTAATGAGTATGTTCCTCCATGGTGGCTTCGTAGAGTAGCAGCAACAGTAACAACATGAGTAACATCAGTAGTAATGACTTAATAATCCCTCATATAAAAATTATCAAGTATACACTTTAGTTGATATTCAACCATATGAGTTGCAACAAATATCCTGGAGTAATAACAACTGGCTTGGAGCTGGTTGTGCAAAAACCATCAAACTCATCCATGTTTCAAAGATAAGTGCAAAATATGTTATTTTTCCAATGTTTAATCATAATTCACATGAAATACTAAGGAAATGCAAATGGAAACCACCTTAGGTATACATCCCACACATAATTAGCATAAAAATGGATTAATAAGCATTAATACAAGGTCATGGGAAAGTAATAAAGGGCAATAAGGGATTAAAAGTACATAAAATATAGTGTAAAATAATGACAATTACATGGCCCAACATCACCCCCAAACTGAATATGTTGCATGTCCTCATGCAACCCAATACTTTTGTATCAACTAAGCTTTTAAGGGCTCCCATTTTTCAATGCACACTAACCAAAAACCATTTATGTAACACTTATCTACTTGTCCAATTGATAATACTGATAAAAGACAATAGTGCCCAAAAGAACCTTGAAATCTCTTAAAAAACAATGGCTATTGCACTTCTCATGAAAGGACAATCTTAAAACATGTCATCATTAGAAAATCAAGAACACCACAAATAATTATTTCTCAATACAAGGTCATGTAGGTCATCATAGCAATCATATGCTTAGTTTTCATAGCCAACAGGCTTCTAAAATCAGTTCTCAAGTGATGCTGAAACATTGTGAAAAAATTGTTGAAACAATGCTGAAAGACCAAATTTTCTCACAAAGTACAATGTGGATTTTGTTGAAATTTTGTAGGCATATTTATATTAATCCCATGCTTCACCATACCAAAAAACTCAACAACCCAGTTCATCAATCTCAAGATATAATCAAAGAAGACAGTACAGGTCTGTATCAGTAAATTTTGCAGGTGTATTAGCAGTTGTTTCAGCAACCTTCCTAAACCAATTTCTAGCAAACTACAAACTGGGTTTGGTTGAAATTTTGTAGGAAAGTTTTCACCAGTCCCAAGCATATCCACACCAAAAATCAGAGAAACCCACATCACGGATTTCGAGAAAAATGTAAAATGGTTGTAGGTGATGATGTAATTTTCTTGCAATCTGTGAACTTTTTTTTTCTTCTGAAAATTGGTGAGTATATTTCCCTTAAGTACATAATGCTTCTGCTCACCAAAAATAAATTCCATTGGATGCACTAACCGCGAAATATAGGAAAAATGGTTTTAGGTGATGATGGCAATTCTCTCAAAAATCATGCATTGGATTGAGTTGAAACTTACCAAGTTAGTTCTTTTTACCATAATGTTTCACTCCTCCAAGTTTCACAAATATCAAGTTCACGGTTTGCAAGATATCTTTATTTCAATTTTTGCACTTTTGCTAAAAAAACATGGGTGAATAAAAGCATGAGCTTGATTGCAAAAATTGCTCTGAGCATCCACTAATCTGGTTTAAACTTTCATAGAAACAATCTCTTATCGATAATGTGAACAAGCCATCACTAATTTGGATCAATAGTTTACAATTTGAAAGACATTGTTCAAATCTTCCCAAAGATGTCAATTGTCAAACCAAACATCTTCTAATTGCATCAACACCTTCCTGAATAAATCTTTGATGGAAAGATAAAGAAAAACATATGGAACCTTTCCCTTGTTCTCAAATTCTTTATTTAGATTCATGGCTGCTTGGATTGAGAGCTTCCACCAACTAAAAAAATATTGTTGTCTACAAATTGAATAGATTTGTTGATTGTTGGTTGGCTATAGGCTTTAATGTCAACACAGAGCCATGCCGGAGCAAATTAAATGACGGTCATATCATCTTTAAAAGGTATTAAAATGAAAATAGATGGTTGTAAGCTAAGGCTCCACCTTGGATGTTGGGATTTGGTTGTCTTGGTTTGAACAGAGCATGTGACCCATCAAATTCCCAATGGATTGAGGAGGGACAGATTTTTAATTACAAGGAATAAAAATTGAGATGATAAAGTGCAATAGATATCATGTTAAATCCATAATAATTTTCCCAACAAAAATGAATTCAGAGGATGGTAAATAGAGGATGATTGGTTGTGTTTATTATGTCACAAATTACCTTCAAGGTGCTGCACCATATGATGCTTGTTTATCCACAATCTCTCCCAAAATGAATATTTTACCTGTCCTCAGGTAAAGGAAGAGATAATATGTTATGCCTCTAGTACAAGTTGCCTTAAAACTTCACTTCTTTGTTGCACACAAGATTTCCACTACTTCCAACTTATGTATGCATAATTTGATGTACTTAGTGTGAGAGCATTGTCCATCCATTTGCAAACTCTTCTCAAATCCCATTTTTTCATTAACTTACCTTCCATTCATTGGTTTAGATAACCATCATAAAATCAAGTGAAATTTGGGAACTTTGTTTTCTTGTATCAACACTACCACTCCCAACATCCAAATTTTTTTATATATGTGCTAGCTGGAAACACAGATTTGGCTTACAAAAATGAATGTAGGCTGCTCGAAAATGACTATATGCTATTTGAAAATGACTGTGTGAGCATGATTTTGATTCCATATTGTTGTAGTTGAGTGCTCATAATATATTGCAAAAAAAATGACAATTCATAGGAAATATTCATACCAGCAAGAGATCACACTAACAACTTCTTTGTATGCTGATCCAAGATGCTCAAATATCATCTGACAGTCACATAATTTGCAGACCCTCCTCCATTTTCCAACTTTTTTGTATGTTAGTGGGTTCTCATGTATGAATGGCTTCTACAATAGCTTATTCTGTTGTAGGTTCTTGTGGCCAGCCTATTCCTTGCTTGCAAAAATTCTCTTTGGCTTGATCATATCACCTTTTTCCCAGTAGTGGCCCTGTCTTGTGCATGCATATCAGCTACATCTTTCTTACTATTGGTTCTTGTGTGGAAGCAACAAGGATTCCTCTTCACTTCTTTTTTTTTTGGTTGTTGTGGAGCAACAACGACGCCTCTCCCTTTCTTCCCACTGTTGGTTCTTTTGTTACAACAGTAAGACTTCCTACTGTTGGTTCTTGTGTGGCAACAACAAGGATTTTTTTATGTTGGGATAGGTAGGGGGTGTGGGAATGGACTCAATGATGGATGAAGTAGATATGAGGTAATGAGATGATAACCAGGATTTTGAGGGATTGGAAAGAGTGATGATGGATGGTGGTGTTCCTCCCCAAACTAAAGGCTTTTACTACCATTGGAAATTTGGCAAATAAGAAGGAAGTATGGAAAAAGACTCAAGTGATTTTCCAAATACAAATCCATGGCATTCAATGAATTATGATTAAATAAAGGAAAAACAAACATGTATACCTACACCCACATGTGAAATCCTTGATATATGTAGCAGCATCTGAGAGGCAAGATATGTGATATGTCCACAATGATGTTAAAATTTGCAAGAAAGAGTAGTGTGGAGCTTGGAATATGCAACACAAGGTAGATCTGGAACATTATTCTGATGTAGCAATGAATCTTGAGACCTCATTCAGAGAGGAACTTGGAAATATTTATTCAGAGAGAAACTTGGATGGAATTAATGATTTCTTATTTTATTTGCAAACCTTGTCCGCCAGCAAGCTGGATTTCAAACAAGATTTGTCTGACTACGCCTAGAGGTTTTTCACAATCAAAATTTTATTATTCCCGAGGAATACCCGCCAACAAGTTGGTTTTCAAGCATTCTAAGGTCTGATGGCGCCTTAGACAAGTTTCCACCATCAAATTTTATTTGTAACTAGAGTAGGAAAGTGGGGAAACTTGGCATTGTAAGTGAGCCAAGATATCTTTATGATGTGGGGTTAAGGGTGTGTGTAGAAAGAAGACATGGAAGTGGCAGAGTGATGAAGGATGAAGCTAATCGAAGTGTAGTGTCTATATGAATGATATTCTGATAAAAATAAATAGATTTTATAGATAACCACATAATAAAATGAGAATTTATGAACTTCAGTATTCATGCATCGTTGAGCTAACAGGGAAAAATGCATATGCATTCCATGGTGTTGATGAAGTTATTCTGGAGGGATTCTTTCGTAGAAATGGCATGGTTGTTGTGGAAATGGTGTAGATTATGTAGGAATGGCACCTGAATTCTGAAAACTTGATTTTCAAATCCTTCAAATAAGTTCTTCATGTATCTCATTCTAGATCCATTTGCAGCTTTGAATGGAAAAAGTCTTTATGTTGTTGTCTTCAGCTAATACACTGTTGTAATAAGCTTCTTGGAACTTGATAATTGAACATGGAACAACCTATCATTATATTTCATCTTCACATTTGGTTGTATTTGAATCATTTTGATTAGATTAAAGTTTGGCTTCAAGAATCACGGTGCATGGATTGACCTCTCAATTCTCCCAGGATCTGCAAAAAAACAAGCACTTACCTGCAATAAAACGTAAGATCATGGAAGAAAGGAGGTGTACAGGCTCGATTCATCCAAGACATATGAAAAAAAAAAGTAGTTCTTATATAACAAATCCAAAGAAAATGAACAAAATAAAATTCATTTTATACATGTTGAGGAGTGGCGGCTGCCTTGGACTACTTGGCAGTATTTCATTAATAAAGTTTTTGTTCCTTGTCTTATTTGAGTGATTCCAAATCCAAAGGAAAATGTATTTATAGGTATACTTCCATTAGAAACAAGTTTTAAAAATTCCATGCGATGATATGTCATATCTTCTAAGTAACAACCTACATCCTAGTATTACTTATGAGTTCTAGCCTAGACCAACAATCACTATTTTGAGTACAACATTTTCGTTTAAGGACAAAGTGACGTGATTCCAATTGGAGGTGAAAATAGATTCATATAGGTATCCCCAACAGAAACAGGTTTTGAATACAAGAATAATTGATGGGTCAAATATGCCAATGAACAACCGAGAAAGCAGAGTTTTCAGAGTGCATATTTATGGCAGTTAGTTAGTATTTGCATTAGAAACTAGATTCATAGTATAAAATCCCATAGAAACAAGTTTTGAAAATTCATCCATTAGGGCTCACAAAAAGTGATTGTCCCAACTCTATTCTTGAGCTTCCTACTCTACCTCCAGTCAGTGTTTTGACCATATCATTTTCGTTTGACAGCCAAATTTAAAAATTCAAATTGTACTAGAAACTAGAATTAAATGGATACCTTATGTAGAAACGGGTTTTAAAACTAAGCCGATATGTTTCCTCAAAATAGGATTGTCTCGACTATGTTTCAAAGAGTTTCAATAATCCAAAATGCCACAAAATGCAATAAACAAAACATAGCTTCCAAACAATGATACAAATGGTTGTGGATGTCTATAATAATATAAATTTCACTAAAATACATCAACATTTCAAAAATTCAAGCTAGACTGTCTTACAGAGAGTGTTGCAACAGTTGTTGTAACTCTTAAAAAATGATATGATTTTTGAAATAAAACTTGCGTAATTTTGTGGTTGTATTATTTTCAATTCAAAATAATCTAAGATATCATATGAAAATTAAATACAACCACTTACCGTGATCATCTTGTGTCTCAAGCTTGAAGTCTTATGTATTCTCATGGCTCTTCCTCTATCAAGATCTTCATTCACTAATGCTTCCTTATTTTTACCAACTTCCTGCAAAAGAGAGATTAGTCATATGGCTGGGTCTTACTGCACCACTGAGCGGAATGATGCACCAAAAATGAAATGAAACCTAAATGCAAAGAAAGAAAAATGATCATTCAAATCCAATTAACCAACTGAAAAGTAATCAAGCAATCTACAGGACCTGACCCTTATGAGGTCGATCCCGTTACAGTCTATCGAACGATGCGTATCTCTTCACTACGTCTTACCGCCCTGACACCTCAGGATCATGAACACATATACCAGGAAATGCAACTAAAACCAATGCTAGTTTGTACTTTTTCACCTTCGATGAACTCCCCGACAACGTCACCAAAATGTTGGGAAAATTAATTGCTTATAAAAAAGATCAATTCACAACATAATTTATCAATCCAGGGTAACATCTTGTTTTTTATAGGTTATCGAGCAAAATATATGCATGCTACAGTTTCTTTGCTAACATTGGTCATCTAATATGCGTTGCAACAAAGTAAATAAATCCACTCTTGCATAAATTAAAACACACTTGCGGAAAACTAAATCACACTATGGTTGCAACCATGCTAATTTACAAATCTAACACACTTGCATAAATAAAGAAACTTGAATTAAAATTACATCTACAAAAAGAAATAAAGCAAAGTAAAATACATCTCATTCTAAGCAATACGAAGAAGTTAATCTAATTACAAATTAGAGAAACTAAGAATTACAATTTACATTAGCAAAAGAGAGAAATTAAATACTACAATCTAAATTACAAAAGAGATTGAAAGAAATATAATTCTTATTCCGTCACAAATTAGACTTGTTGCTCTAAGAGTCATCCCATTGGAATGTAGAAGGAGCTTTTATTTATACATGAGTTTTGCATAACAAATAATAAATGAAGATCCAAAATATGCTCATGAAGATCCAAAATATCCTCAACAAATTACTAATAATTTAGATCTCAAAATCAACTCAAATCTAATCCCAAATCCTTCGCTAACCTCCATGCTTTTTAGGATTCCTTTGAAGTCAAATTCGAATTTAGAGATGTGAGTCATCATAACATGCCCAAAACGTATCCCAAGTAACTCCTAATAGCATTTAATTTGTTGTGTCCATCATATATTACATGGAGGTCTTCAAATCTTTGTAAATAAACCAAATATGCACTCTCATCCACCACCAACTTGTCCCTTTTATCTTCAAATAATTTAACATCACAATTTGAGACATATAAAAAGAATATAAATAATGGATTTATAAAAATCCATCACCCCTAATGGGTATGTTCCTCCATGGTGGCTTCACGGAATAGCAGCAATAGTAACAACATGAGTAATAGTAGTAGTAATGACTTAATAATCTCTCATATAAAAAATATCAAGTATACACTTTCATTGATCTTCAACCATATGAGTTGCGACAAATATCCTAGAGTAATAGCAACTGACCTAGAGATGGTTCTGAAAAATAATCAAACTTAACCATGTTTAAAAAATAAATGCAAAATATGTTATTTTTCCAATGTTTAATCATAATTCACATGAAATACTAAGGAAATGCAAATGGCAACCACCTTAGGTATAAATCCCACACATAAGCATACAAATGGATTAATAAGTATTAATACAAGGTCATGAGAAAGCAATAAAGGGCAATAAGGGATTATAAGTAGAGAAAATATAGTGTAAAATAATGACAATTCCATGGCCCAACAAAAACATCCTATGAACATTCATCTCTTGACTATTTAAGAGGAAGTGATCAGACTGGGATACAGATTCAAATCCATTAGCTTCCAGCACATCTTCAAAGAAATAAACGATACAGGTGACTAGCTCTCTAAAATTAGTCTTTGCTAGATTGAAGGATCGTGGATTAGATGGGAACAAGATGGTGATTAGTTCACTGAACATGACCTGGGTCCATTTTTCTAATTTTATGAAGCTCTTGTTTAGCAACTTATATTATTTTTTACTAGATTTTTACCAATAGGCCTATCAATAATATATCTAGTTAATGGGAGAACCATCTTTTTTAAGAAATTTTTGTTACAACAAGGTTGTAACAAGTAATAGCTAATATTTTATTAGGTGTTGTCATGAACTATATAGAAGACAAAGAATACTTATGGAGCTATTTTTAACAATGGACTCCAAAAAGAGCATCTTAATGATGCACAAGTACAAACTATATGTTATTTGTAGGATTATTTGTAGGTTGTAATAAGTAATAGCTAATATTTTATTAGGTGTTGTCATGAACTATATAGAAGACAAAGAATACTTATGGAGCTATTTTTAACAATGGACTCCAAGAAGAGCATCTCAATGATGCACAAGTACAAACTATATGTTATTTGTAGGATTATGGTTTTTTGGTCATGTAAAGGACAAAAAAAAGTAAATACAACTATTTATAATCTACAAAGTGTTTCGTTTAGTATTAATGAAATGCAATACATCTCTTTTTCCAAAGAAAAAAACTCAACACTTCCCTATGTGAAAACACTCATCACTTTCCTATGTGAAAAATGTGTATTTTTCACATCCGTCCTTTTAAGGTAAACATTATTTTCTTTGAAAATAATCCACACGGTAATTTGTAACTTTAAATGATGTGGTGCTCATCTATTTTACCTTTTTTTTTCTTCGCTCATTACTTATAACTTAAAATACACTTTATTTATTTTTAAGTAATGTCTTTTGCTGGTGGTGTGAGGGTTTAGAATAAAAGTGAAAATGATGAGTTTTTCAACATTAATTCAGTTTTCTGTTTTATTATTAAATATTTTATTTATGACTGTAATGCAGCTACGGAGTGGTTATCTTCCATATGTCAAATGATATATTTACTTTCACATTCAAGTTCAAATGATATATTTACTTTGACATTTAAGGTCAATTATATATTTACTTTCACCTTTAATGTGGGGACAAAAAGATAGTGGTTTCCTATGTGAAAATATTTAACTTATTCCATTCATGATAAGTTCATTTTTCTTCTTTAAATTACTCCATGACCAATTGGAAAATCCATTGCTTTTGAAGAGGATGTATACATTAAAATTTAAATCTCTCTTCCCTTTAGTAAACTATTTTTTACATGATACTTATTATTTTTATCTAATCACATAATTATAAGTTTATAATTAATATTTGTATGGCATCTCTTAATTTATGTGTATAGATATATAGATATTTTAAATTAAAATTTAAAATAGAAAAGGGATTTTATGTATATAGAAATAATAGAAATGATTTTTTTTTCAATTTAAAATTTAAAATAAAAAATGGATTGTTTTGTTTTAAGTAATATTTTAGATTTTTTTAATGATGATGATGATGGTTAACACCCACTAAGATCAATTTTGGTCTATCAGATCTTCAAAGGAAAGAAATAAATTATTTGGTTTGCTCTAAAATTTTATTCGTATGCTAAAAAAACATAGAAAGAAATGTTCCTAGGTCACCATAGTTTTGACATGTTAGAAGGTTAGGGAGGTATGTATTGTATCAAAGATTATGAAACTGTGATATAATGTAGGCATGCGTAGGGCACTCTAATAGAAAGTGTCTTTCATCCTCAATGTTCAAAGTCTCACAAAGATGGTAAATCCTTTCCACCCATAGTGTTTTAGGAATTGTCCAATGCCCTCTTTTACTATAAAGTTCATGAGAGTTTGTTCTTATCTTGACTATATTAACTTTCTTCTTCGAACTAGTTAAAACAAAGAGATACTTATGATCTTCTAGGTTAGAGTAAATGACCCCCTTATAGTATCTTAATTTTCTTTTAACCTACAAGGTTTTTGGTTCATCAAACTCCAACTTGTCTTTATAGTAGTTAGGTAAGCAACCTAGGAATCTCTGAATTTTAGGTTTTCTTCATTTAGGTAAGGCACATATCTTAACAGGGATACAAATTTAGTGAAAAAATCATGCACAGACATGGATCCCAGTCGTAGTTCGTAAAATTCTTTAGCTTTTCCTTCGCAGTAATATTCTAAGAGATATTATTTTTTAAATTCCCTTTTAAACTTACTTTTCTGTCATTAATCCTTTTTGCTCTTTTTAAGTCTTGCCACCAAATCTCATCCTTTCAGACTAGATTGAAGATGACCATCGTTCCTTTCATTGAGTTGGATAGCTGTACATAGTAAAGTACTTCTTCATCCCAGAAAGCCAAGCCTCGACGACTTCTCCATTTTTGACTTCGTCATCAAAGGTAGGAGTTATTTTTTATGAATTCTCATGTTAATTCATCTTTATATGTTCTTTTCTTTTTATGTCTTCTCCCAGAACTGTCACTAGAATATTCTAATTCACTAGATGGAGGGATTTCGTCAGAAGAGGGGCAGTTAGAGGCCGAGGTTGCTCTTTTACGTTTCTCTTATCATTATTTATCTCATTCATTTTATATAGTAGATTCATTTAAATCTTCTTCGGTTTTCAGTACCCTCTCATCTTCAATCTTAAAGTTCATTAATTATGTTTGTAAGTCTTTTACTGTCAACAAAATCTCATTGTTCACATTATTATTGTCATCATTCAGTTCAACCCATATAGATGGGGTAGGGGATCATCTTCTTACCATTTCTTCCTGCAATTTAGTAACCCAACTCTCATCTACACAAGGAAGAAAGCAACATGCAAATGAAATTAGCTTTCTCATACACTCAATGGAGACCATAAGACCAAGTGTCATTATCTGAACTCTGATATCACATGTAACGACCCCAAAAGTAAAAAAATAAAAATATAACCGACTTTTATTATACTCAATGACTAATATTTTGCGATACTAAAGGGGAAAACGTGACATTTTCAAAGAACTCGTTAATTTCTTCTTTTACACAGATATATGGGATTTCCATAAACCACAAAACATAGTCTAAAAGGTAAACCTAGATACTAGTAAGAGGTTCTGCTATCCTCATGGGGGCATTCTCTTCTTCCCTTTATATCTCGTTAAACATCAAATTAAAACTCTAACAATTATTCTCTTCCTTCATCATCGACTATATTGTATAACAAATGTGAAGTCTAGCCTAACAATTTAGAGCCCTATCAAATTTACTAAGTCTTATCTATAGATAGACGATTTATACTCGTATTCAAACCATTTCTATTAGTTCATGCACCAAAAATATATATAATTCAATCGTATTTCTTAATACTTAAAAAAAACCATAGCATGTGTATGTTATCCTATAATTTATAAATTACCATGAACAAGGCTTATATTATCCAAGATTTCTGTTAACTTTCAATACTTGAGAATATATATATATATATTCTTCCAGTTAGATTACACTAAAGATCATACATATACATAGACTTTCATATTTTCCTTGCTAATAACAAGCCAAATCAATAATCTTGTTTACACATAAATACAATCAAACTTAGTGTCTAGTTAATTTAGACAATACATCATAAAGAATATAAGTCATTCTAATGCTACCTATGGATTCATATGGGACTCAATTTCATACCATCTATAGTGAGAAATCAATATTTCTTTGGGTTTTCATTCTAAGCTATTCATGTTACATATTACCATTAAACTACAATTATACCAATATTTCAAAATATACATTTTTCTATTCAATTTCAAAATCTATCCAAAATCTTCCAGCTTAAACTACAATTGTAGCTAGATGTCCAACACGTTATCCAGCTGATAGAGACCAAAACATAAATGAATTGAAAAAAAATCAAGGCAAAGGATCCCAACACTTGTCTGACACAAAGACATAGGAACGCATCCATCGGAGCGAAACCAAAGCAACGACATGATCTCTACGACATTCCAGAACTAGTTTATAAATTCTCAAAGCTTATGCGATTGGAATTGGAAAGGGGATCGTTGAGATCAAAATTACATTACGGAGCTAGTTCGAATACAAGAAGCGTACAGAGGTTCCAGAGTATGAACTAAATGCACAAATTCCATAGCTTAGGAAGGATGTATATATTGATTTAAAACAGAAACTTCACATCCTGGTATTTTCATTCATAATTCAAATGTTTCACCTACGATTAATTACATCATTGTTTTATTTAGAGAACTTGCTCCACAAAATAACCTCTATACAAATTATTCCCAGATTCCTTCCTAAATCATCACCGTATTTAATAACATGAAGACAAATAAAATTTCATCATCTACATACCTAGAAAGAGATGTGCGATATGCCAAAATTGAAAAAAAAACACTCGGAGAAGTCAGTTCCTCCCAACCATAGGAGAGAGCAACTATTATGTTTTCCCAACTCCACCCCCGAGTTGGATCACCACCATGCATGAGAACGTAAGCACTTGCTTCCTCGCGACACTCTCTTCTAGAGTCCGTATCAAGAAGATGGACTTATTAAAAGAGAGAACACTCAACTCATTCCTCTATGCACAACATGGCGTCCCATGCTATCCCGGTGCATCTTATTTATAGTTTTTGCCCAGGTCTTATGCCATCCCAATCAAATATTCAATCTATCCTTAAATCTCTATGATTTAGGATCTTGTCTGGTTGTTGAGTTTCAGATTGAGTTTGATTGGTTCAATTATCTCTAGCTTGCTTACACTTTTTCTTTTGTGCCATGGTGGTTTCCCCTCATTTAGCTGAACTCTCCAAGTAGTATTTTCCTTTTATTTAAAAATAATAATAAAAATAGTTGTTGTGCAAAGTGGCACTTTGTGTTTTTGAGTTTTAATAACTCTTACATAAAAAAATATTTATCAAATATTAA
Organism: Larix kaempferi; assembly: GCA_027924585.1. Taxonomy (NCBI): domain Eukaryota; kingdom Viridiplantae; phylum Streptophyta; class Pinopsida; order Pinales; family Pinaceae; genus Larix; species Larix kaempferi. The sequence continues at coordinate 1,120,248 of BSBM01000886.1, forward strand.
ATCAATATAATAATGTTTTTGGGGGTATCACACCAAACTCGTTTGGATCCTTAAACCTACCAATACAACCTTAGCCAATATCTGCATACTATTGACTTGAATGGTTTGTCATCTTATTCCTTTATGCTCTTTTGATTTGCAAAATAGAAAACTTGTCCAAGACGTTAATCCCAATTGTTATTAGGAATCTGTAGAAGTAATTGAAATGTTAGTGTAAAACGTTAATCCCAATTGTTATTAGGAATCTGTAGAAGTAATTGAAATGTTAGTGTAAAATGGCGGTGTATTTGAATTTATTTGTTAAAACTGAACTTTGACTTCGGAGTGGACACACAGGAAATCTCAACAAACTTCCTCACATAGTAATCCAAGCCAAAAGATGTCTCAACGGAATTGAACCCAGGTGGATGGAATGAAATCCATCTAACCCCACCAACAGGCCACCGTATCCTTGACTATGAACAATCCATATCCATGCTAATTTTCAGAATATATTTAATATTATTGACGTGGTTCATCAAAGGGAGCATCTGGGTACCCGCACGAAGAAGGTACCCAAAATAACCGCAACAACAACGCATGAGTAGAAAAAACAAAACGACACACACACGTCACTGCTTCAGCAATGCCGAACGTCCACATGGACAAAAGGGGCGTGCACCGGCCTTTGACGCTTACGCACACCTCTGTTTTTTTATAAAAAAAATAGAGCTCACAGGTTTGTCATTTTCGACGGACCCGTGAGCTCACTTTCCAACCCGTGAGTGCACTATGCAACTCCGTGAACACGGCTACGAGCAACCAAATCGTCATCAAGACCAAGAAATTGCCCCTACACCATGGTGCCATCAATTTCTCCAGGTAGGTGCTCCTCAAAGCACAAATTTGTGTTTTTTTTTTGTTTTCCATTTGAATTTTAATTTTAAAAAAAAATTGCAATCCATTAAAAAACCAAGAAAATTTAATTGCAGGCCATCTACACCAAACAAGATGTTAGACACACCTGAACCATCTGATGAAACCAATGAAACCCGACCTCCAGAAGACAATATGGGAACCGACAATGAACCGAATGAAAACCCCAAAGATCAATTACACCAAGACTTAAATCAATTGAGGGCATTAAGTAATGAATTGAATAGTACCAAGGAACCCTCTCAAGTTTCCTTGGCTTCATCACTTCAAAACATTATAGAATCAATCAATATTGCAAACTGTGAGATAACAAACATGAGCCAATACAGGGCTCGAACGAGGGAACACTGCTCCATTGGGTTGTCCAAAGAGCAAATAAAAGACCTCAACATCACCAAAGCCCAGTTGTATAGCAAGTTCATAGTTCCCTCGACGGGACAGCCTCCAGTTGTGACGAGGCCTTTGGTTTGCATGGACTGGTGCATTTACCAGCCATGGAGAGATAACTGGAGAAAGAGGTGGTTCATGGTCTTTGATAGGCCCTCGTGCAACAATTTGGAGGTCCCACAGTATTTCCTTCAAAAATTGTGGGCTGAGTTTGAGCTAGGGTACCATGCGAACTATTTTGACATCACTGAATTTCAGGGTGTCGGTCTTGGCTCTTCCCAAGATCGACCTCAGGCACACCACAACCCACTTAGAGGACCTCCTGCACCCAGGAGAGAGCCAAACCCCCCTCCTCAACCACCCAGGTTTGGTAGCGGCCTAGATGAGATTCATGACTCCGTCAGATGTGCTACACATGACTTGCTCAGACATACCAAATTTGTGGCCATGTCTTCCAAGAGCCGGGAGGAAATCGATGAGACACAGATAGCTGCACAGTCTACGGGTGGTGGTCGAGACATGCTGGGTACAGGTGGAACCCAGGCGGGGCCTTCTAGTTCTTCTAGAACAATGACACATCGTTGTTCTCACTGTGGTCATTCTTTCCATGGTGATACGCAATAACATGCCACAGGGAGCTTCATGGATCGGGTTTGCTATTGTTTTATTTAATGTTCAAGTATTTGTTGTATTTTATTTGATATCGTATTGTTTAATATATTTAACTTTGAATTACACATTGTTGAATTTATTTGTTTTAATGTTCAGTTATTCGGGGCCGAGTCTCTATCCCCCAGGTGGGAGGACGTCAGTTCCTTTGACCTCGATGGAGCCATGGCGGCAGCATAGGAAATCGCAGCACCATACACATAGGTAACTTCTTTACTTTGAATAATTAGATCCAGTTATGAGTAATTTGTGTTTAGTGATTACAAATTAATTAGGACTGAGTAATTACCATATTATCATCGTATTTTACAGTTGTGTTTATAATATTGTCTAATTTATTTGAGAGCTATAAATTCTTATAATCCCACCAAAAAAATGAAACCTTATAAAACATGAAAACCTAAGAAAACTATAAACATTTGTCCATGTTCACTTTAGGCATCCTAGACCTCTGATGATTATACAAATGGGAGAGAAATTTCCAAAATCTGTCATTCTTACTTGACCAATGATGAGCCCACAGCTGAGGTTTTGGTGATGCCTACAGTGTCCTTCATCCTCAGACTACCATCCAATGCTTGCTTGCTCTTCCTGTGCTTGACCAATGCCATGTGTGTTATTGTTGCTTTTCCATTTTTCACCATGTCATCCAAGTTATCTTTGCCATGTACTCTCCTTGTCCAAATCATCTTCAAATGACCACAGTATGGGTCATTTGACTCTTGGCTCAATAGGTGTGCCAATTGCTCCAATGCCCATCACTTTGTCCACCAAATCAACATTTGCTGCCATGCCCTTATGCCATGTGTTCTTCAAGCTTAAACTTTGATATTACCATGGTAATTATCACTTTCCCCCATATTCTACTAATAGGTTCTTTTAATGGTAAAGGTGGTCAAATCACTTCTATGCTTCTGCTATCTTTGTTGCATCAATTGAGTTCACTGAGATGTTGTACTTGTCACTTTCGCATCCACCGAGACCAATAGGAAAACTATAAATTTTCACTACATTGTGCAAAACTCTCGGGAAAAAGAGAATAATAGTGGCCAAGCTTCTAGAAATTTAAGAACCTAATGTTTCTCGTGTCCTTATTACCCTAGTTTAGTATCACAGGATTTCCAGTTTATTCTAATACTTGAGACTGAAAGTAATCATACTACTACTCCTAGAACATGCTATTAGGAAAGACATATAAACAACGTAAAACAACTTATCACATGTATTGTCACTAATGTTTTTGAAAATGATGTAAGGCCCATAAGGAAGAGCGATAATCTTACAAATATGGTCTATCGGGCCTTGCTATTATCTTGATTCAAATACAACTTGGTAAAACATTTGGCATCAAGAATATTCATTTAACTCATTTCACTCAAGATTTCTTTGATTTCAATCAAGTGATATCATTCTGACAACATAGGTATTCAATCAAGAACACATAATTACTCATTCAATGCAAAAGAACATGGCACATTCAAGCTTGTAAGTAAGTTAATCACAAAAAATATTTCTCTTTCTTCCTTTTTCTAATGATCAACACTCTAAAGTGTATTAAATAACATGCACACTAACTTAACTGCTATTTAGCACCTCTTTGCAAATTTAAACAATGAGATGCCATTTTATTTGATGATGTAAATGTTATGGAAATAAAGGGACTCAAGATCCTCACTCTAGGGATGCAAATACTTTTCCACTGGGTGAATCAAGCTTGTAGGAAACTACAAATCTATAAGAAGACATCAAAACCTAGGAACTCTTCATCAAGAACCCAAACACATTACACAGGTTTCCAATTCACATTTGTAAATGGACATGAATTCCATTCGCTTATGAGGCACTACACATCTCTCTAGGGCCAAAGGAAAAGCTCACCTACTCATGGGGATGACTCTAGAAAAGGAAAAGCTCACCATGTCACCTTCTAAGCCCTCTCACCTTATTTAATTTTAATTTCATGCCATGCCACCTTCTATCCTTTCAGAATATTGAATATCATCTAACTTGAATATAAATTAATTGCAGTCATGTTTTTTAAGTACCATCATTGTCATTCTCATTTTCATTGTGTTTAATATTGTTAATATTGTTTTTATAAATTCAATCTAAAAATTGTAGTGTTTGCACAGGTGTCCGCGGGCTCCAGCGACTAGCCACTGCCACCAGGGACCAGCAGTTCTCCACATGCACAGGTATCGTGTGTATTAAAGCATAAATTTAATTTCAAATATGATGACTTGTCCGTGTATATTTATATTTTTGTATATTAAGCTATGAGGTTATAAATGTGTATGCAGGTGCGAGCACCTCGGCCTGCTAGTGCCGTTATTCCTCCCTCCCCAACCTTTCGGCCACCCTATATGCCAGTTGTATCCCCTGGCATACATGCCCCATTCCCCAACCCGTTCCATCTAGCCCCCCCTCCTATATAGCACCATAGTTCCATCCAGGTCCCCCTTACATATCATATCCAGCTCCACCTCTGTATCAGTTTCCCATGTTCCCACCCTCCCCCATCCAACCACGTCACACCACCCATCCCTCTACCGCAACACAGACCTCGCCCCCCCCCCCACATTCCTCCACCACACTCGCTTCCACCCCCCCTTCTTCCACTGTTCCCCCAAGTGGTGTAGCCACCATTGATGTGGCTACATCCTCCCCTTTACTGTCCACCCTAGCATCGGAGCAGGCTTTCCAGTCGACTGCTCCATCCGCCAGACCCGAAGACCAACCAATTTTGTTCACGGTGAGATTGACTAGTTCATGAAAATCTCGTTTAATTTTAACGGAAATTACTATATGCATCTAGTTTCAACATTGATCTGATTGTTCTAAATGTTGCAGGGTGGAATTTCCGAGATACTTGGATCACGGAGGAGGGAGACCCCCTCACAACTTACAGTCTCGCATGCGGTGAGTTATCCAAGATTTGAAAACTATTTTTATTTTGAAATTATTTTTTATACTTGTATAATTGCCAGGAAAAGTTGACATATTATTGTTGTTGTTTTAGGGCTCAAGGGGACGTGCTCAAATATGCCGAAATGACCCAACTTCCTCTAGCACGAAGAAGAGGAAGATCAATTTTGGAGATGCACCTGGGAACTCCAAGGGTGGGCAGGAGGATTGAGAGACCCTCCTATGTACACTAGCCATGATGTGGCATTTTCGGCACGAGTTGCCATATTTTGTATAGGGCACCTGTCATGTCCCAAATTTGGCATTGGGTCACAATAGCCTAAGCAAATTTGCCCTATTCATTAGAGTTTGTCAAATTGATGCTAAAGGTCAAATAATTGCCAAGGAGGAAAATTACTAGTTTCCTAGGTTTGGGGTGGAAGCTTTGGGATTTGGAATAATGGGGATAGTAAATGATGTCGGAACATTAGGATGGCATAAATATTTAATAAAGGAGATAAATAAATATATACAAGTGAAAATCAAATTGGCATTTGATCATGAAGACACATGGAGGAAGTGGGACCCACACAAGCTAGTATTTATGTGCCACATGGCATCTTCTTCTTGCAATTTCGAATCCATGGGAAGCCTAATATTCTTTGGATGATTTATAAGGTCAATAATACTTGTCATGAGTCAATGAGGTCAAAATATACAGGAAGAGTAACTCGCATGGAAGAGGAAGAGGCAATTTGGAGCTAGTGAGACACTTAGGCTAGATTCCATAGCTCTATGACAACAATGATGAAGATGCTATGACACCTATGACACAAATCGGACCTAAAGGCTGAAATATGACATATATGAAATTTCATGGCTAAAAATAGACTCCAATAGGGTTCTCAAGGGTGTTAGGGAAGCTAAGATGCTTCCACATGTGATTTAGTGGAAGTGGGAGACTAGGAATTATTGTACAAGTGGCGTTCTTTGAAATCTCTTCCCAACTTGAGTTGGCATGAGTCTCTTGGAAGGAATTCGACCCATGGAGGACATTAGAACTTTATAAATGTCAATAAAAAATAATGAAACCAACTTTTGATCATTTATAGAATTTGCAATTGCATTTGTGAAGAGGGAGAGCTAGTGGATGACTAGTTTCTTGCCTTAGCCAATTTTGAGGGTGAAAGATTCCCATCCAAGTTGGTAATTGGAAAGGCCATTCAGAACTTTCATTTGTATATTTAATGGATTCTTTATTTGTAGGTGTAAGATACAGGGCAGATCATGGTTTCTTCTACTGCATCTCACTCCTTCAACCATTTCCAATTTTGATGGTATATTCCTGATCCTTGAGGGAGGGCGTTTTTGGTGAGATATTGTACTCTTTGGGGGAGCTTCTAATGCACTATTTCTTTTTTAATATGAATTAAATACTCTTTTCTTCATCTCCAAAAATTTTCAGGTCTAAATTCCAAGTAGAAATGTGTAAATCTCATTTTTAATGAAAGAACGGTGCCATTTCCCCACTACCTTGTTGTGAACCAATGTACTGCTGATGATTTCGAATGAATGGATGATTCTATGATACATTTGTGATTAATATACTGCCATGGATGTATTTTACAAGTTTCATGTACTGTACTTTAGCATTTGAATTATTTTTACTTAGTTTAATTGCATTGGGAGAAGAAATAGTGTCATTTCCCCAAGGGTCGAATGGGTGATTTTTGCAGCTGAATGGGAGAGGGTTGGAAAATATATAATAATAAATTAATGGTGAAAATGATACCTTAATAACATCCTTAATACATTCCCTACCTCTTTTCATAAATTTGAGTGGGTTTTGAGGCATTTGGAAAGCCATTTTCAATACTTATCCCAGGGAGATTTGAACCCCAAATTACTAGTAAAATTGCATACTTGGTCTGAAATATTAAGAGAGTTTGAAGAGGTATTTTGGTGGCCATATATCACCCGTGAACATAATATTAAAGTCCTAATATCATTAATATACCTTCCTTTAATATTTGAAGGCATTGGGAGTCAATTTGAGACCTAGAGACCAATACTAGTCAAAGGGAATTACTAGTAAAATTCCCTACATTGGCCAGAATTGAAAGAGGATTTGCAGAAGTATTTTAAAGGTCCAAAAACATACCTGAAACACATATTTATATTCTAAAATAATCCATATACCTTCGCAAAATATTTGGGAGCAATTGCAGCAATTTGGGGACCTAGTGCTCAAAAGTAGTCAAAGGTCTAACTAGGGAAAAAAGTGAAAAATTTCCATTTTAATAAAATTCCTAACAAGGGATATTACAGTGGTATCAGATCATGGTCCTTACACCTATGGATTAGGTACATTCATTCAAGAATAATTGGCAGCCATGTCTTACTATTATGATGAATCCTATGAGTACAATTCTTATGAGGAATATGTAGATGCTTATGAGCAATATGAAGCAGAATGTGAATGGTACGAGGAAGAGGTGCCATCATGCAACACTTCTCACAATTTCAGGAGAAATGAAGATTATTCTTAAGACTTTAAATCTGATGAATATGATTGTGTCACACCAACCAAGGATAATTCTATGAGTGAGTTCCAAAGATGGAGAGCAACATATAAAACCTTGCCCCAACAATATCAAAAATATCAAGAATATCTTGCTTTGAGCAAAAATACACAACATGCCATGTCTTTTGAGTACCATGTTGAACATGTTTTTGAAAATAGGCCCAAAAATGAAGATGTGGAATTAGTAAAGAAAGGTTTATGCCCTTCTTGTAAAGAACCTTGGAGTGAGTATCATATATGTGTGCATGAAATTATGTCCCACTTGAGGAGAGCTTTTGGGAATTCTTCAAAAAGATATTCCAAAGATATTGATCATAAGGAAAACAAGGGGCAAAATGCATCATCTTGCTTGAAGGATAAAAATTAAGAGACATCACAAGAGCATGAAGAAGATTCTATTGAAAATATGGAAGATCATTTCAAGACACCTTCTAGCTTAGACATGAACCAAAGAGCATCTACTGATGGATGCTTAAACTATGAAGGAGTACCTACTGATGAGTGCTCGCACCTCTATGTTGGTTACATAGAGATAACTTTTGAAATTGTTTCTGCAAGCCCACGTTCCATTAAGCATGATAATGAAGACCTTGTAGCAGTTGAAGAAGAACCAAGATCAACTTCCCCATCACCACTTGAGCTTCATGAAGTTGGTCCAAGCAAAAATGAAGAAGATGAGGAGGTTCATTTACAAGAGCCTCATTTTCTTGAAGGGTCCTTAAAGATGAATGAAAATAAGATCCAAGAGTCCCTCAGCATTCTCGATGACACTCAAGCATTGGTGTCAAATTCTTGTTGGAGAGCTACTTCATTGGAGGAAACATCCTTCCTTGAAGACATGGAGAAGATTTAAAGAGCAATGTGCCACATCAAAGGTAATTTCATGTCTTTGCTTTTTTATAGAAACCATTTGTTTGAGCTTAATCAATTGTTACATGATTCATACTTGAATAATAATTAGGATATTCATAATCTCACAATTCAAAATGAGCAACTTCTTGAAAAGTTGCAAGATACTTGTTTTTCCTCCTATGTTTTAGATTGTCAAATGGTAGATTGTTTGGAGGACTCTCATGACATGGTGGATCATGAGAAATGTGGAAATTTGAATGTGCTTAATGTGTTTGAAGATGAACTTGAAGATATCCAAACACTTGATGTGGTGGAAAAGGAACTTGAATTGTCTCTTGATGAAGGTTATGCAATTTTTAAAGAACAACATGATTCCTCTACATTGGAACCAATCTATGACAAAGGTTTCACACTTTTGAAGGAGCTGCATGATACTACCCATATGGATCCTTTCCATGATTAAACTTATGCACTTTTTGATCATTTGGGTGAGTTAGTTCATTCTCCTACATCCTACAATTCCATGTTTTGCAGCATTAGTCTCAATGAAGTATGCGTGAAAGGGTTCTTTTTTATGGTGCCACATGAGGAGTATGGAACTCCTAGATTTACCTTTTATGATGACATGGTTGGAGCACATTCTTATTCACATTTGCAGTAGCATCATTTGTCACTTTATTATGATGCACATCTACATGGATGCACCTATGATATGCATTTGAGTCACTTGAAGACTCATGGTTTTTCTTGCTCAACACTTGGTTCATTTGATGTTAGAGGAACTTCATCCAACACTTGGGTGAATAGATTTATAATGGGAGAACATTTTTGTTGGAAGCCACATACTTTGTTACATCTTTATGATTCTCACATTCATGGATGTATGGGTGAGACTTATTTGAGTCCTTTGAAGTCTCTTTGTTTTTTATGCTCATTATTTGCTTCAGATTTTAGTGGAGACTCTTCATTCACTTCTTGGATGAAGGAATACATGGCTGAATATTTTGATGCATATCACATCCATTTGGAGAAGAATTATAGGACATGGGATCCTAACCTATGTAATTGGAGCAGATTTGATGGGTCACTGGAAGATTGTATGCACTTGGAAAATGGTGGTCTACATGCTTGGAGGTATAAGCACTTTCATGACTCTTTGATGAAGCATCTCCTTGATGTACATTTTCATTATGTTGTTATGTACTTTGATGATATATATTTTGTACTCATGATGTTTGGAAGAATGCATACAAGAAAATGGGATCCAGGAATCCTCTTATCTAATGGTATGGGTTGGAGAGCACTCTTAATTGTTGGGGTGCAATACAAGCAATGGGACCCTGGGATCGTTTTTGTCTCATTGGTTTCAATTTTTTTGGGAAACAAGCAGTATGGGAGATGGATTCTCCACTTAATAAAGTGATTTTTATCAGAGTAGTGCAGCAACAAGCATGGTGGTTCCTTTCTAAAATCTTCATGGAAACTCAAAGACTCAAGATTGGGCAATTCAATGGCAACTTCAGAGAATTGTACAGAAAGCAGGTTCTTCAACACCCATGTTTGAAATTGCTTGAGGAAAAGCAATATTGGGAAGGGAGGATTTTTCATGTCCCAAATTCGGCATTGGATCACAATGGCCTAAGCAAATTTTCCCTATTCATTAGAGTTTGTCAAATTGATGCTAAAGGTCAAATAATTGCCAAGGAGGAAAATTACTAGTTTCCTAGGTTTGGGGTGGAAGCTTTGGGATTTGGAATAATGGGGATAATAAATGATGTTGGAACATTAATATGGCATAAATATTTAATAAAGGAGATAAATAAATATATACAAGTGAAAATTAAAGTGGCATTTGATCATGAAGACACATGGAGGAAGTGGGACCCACACAAGCTAGAATTTATGTGCCACATGGCACCCTCTTCTTGCAATTTTGAATCCATGGGAAGCCTAATGTTATTGGGATGAGTTATAAGGTCAATAATACTTGGCATGAGTCAATTAGGTCGAAATATACAGGAAGAGTAACTCCCATGGAAGAGGAAGAGGCAATTTGGAGCTAGTGAGACACTTGGGCTAGATTCCCTAGCTCTATGACAACAATGATGAAGATGCTATGACACCTATGACACAAATCAGACCTGAAGGCTGACATATGACATATATGACATGTCAGGGATAAAAATAGACTCCAAGAGGGATCTCAAGGGTGGTAGGGCAGATAAGATGTTTCCACATGTGATTTGGTGGAAGTGGGAGACTAGAAATTGTTGTACAAGTGGTGTTCTTTGGAATCTCTTCCCAACTTGAGTTCGCATGAGTCTCTTGGAAGGAATTCGACCCATGGAGGAAATTAGAACTTTATAAATGTCAATAACAAAGAATGAAACCAACTTTTGATCATTTGTAGAATTTGCAATTGCATTTGTGAAGAGGGAGAGCTAGTGGATGACTAGTTTCTTGCCTTTGCCAATTTCAACGGTGAAAGATTCCCATCCAAGTTGGTAATTGGAAAGGCCATTCAGAAATTTCATTTGTAGCTTTAATGGATTATTTATTTGTAGGTGTAAGCTACAGGGCAGATCATGGTTTCTTCCATTGTAGCTCACTCCTTCAACCATTTCCAGTTTTGATGGCATATTCTTGATCCTTAAGGGAGGGCATTTTTGGTGAGATATTATACTCTTTGGGGGAGATTATAATGCACGATTTATTTTTTAATATGAATTAAATACTATTTTCTTCATTTCCAAAAAATTTTAGGTCAAAATTCCAAGTAGAAATGTGTAAATTTCATTTTTAATGAAAGAACAGTGCCATTTCCCCACTACCTTGTTGTGAACCAATGTCCTGCTGATGATTTCGAATGAATGGATGATTCTCTGATACATTTGTGATTAATATAATTCCATGGATGTATTTTACAAGTTTCATGTACTGTAATTGAGCATTTGAAGTATTTTTACTCAGTTTAATTGCATTGGGAGAAGAAATAGTGTCATTTCCCCAAGGGTCGAATGGGTGATTTTTGCAGCTGAATGGGAGAGGGTTGGAATAGATATAATAATAAATTAATGGTGAAAATGAGACCTTAGTAACATCCTTAATACATTCCCTATCTCTGTTCAGAAATTTGAGTGGGTTTGGAGGCATTTGGGAAGCCATTTTAAGTACTTATCCCAAGGGGATTTGAACCCCAAATTACTAGTAAAATTGCATACTTGGTCCAGAATATTAAGAGAGTTTGTAGAGGTATTTGGTGGCCATATATCATCCCTTAACATCATATTCAAGTCCTAATATCATTAATACACCTTCCTTGAATATTTGAAGGCATTTGGAGTCAATTTGAGACCTAGAGACCAATACTAGTCAAAGGGAATTACTAGTAAAATTCCCTACATTGGCCATAATTGAAAGAGGATTTGTAGAAGTATTTTAAAGGTCCAAAATCATCCATGAAAAACATATTTATGTTCTAAAATCATCCATATACCTTCTCAGAATATTTGGGAGCAATTGGAGCAATATGGGGACCTAGTGCTCAAAACTAGTCAAAAGTCTAACTAGGGAAAAAAGTGAAAAATTGTCATTTTGATAAAATTCCTAACAACGGATATTACATCACCATGGGAAATATTTTGTATAGGGAACAAGTTTCCTTTTTTTGTACGGAGCACGAGTTTCCATTATATAGACGCTGGGAATGATGTTCCATTTTTCCAAAAAGTGTACATGATTGGATCATTTTTGCATATTAATAGATGGATCTGCACTTGTGTATATGAGTTTGTCTTTGATTACATTTTTGCATACATGATTTTTTATTCGATAAGAATTTTATGCAAAAGTTCGCACATACATATAGATGTTATTTCTAGACACCAAGTGACCTCAATATGAGTCCCTTGTATTTGAATGGGTCTTGCATCTTTTCCTTTCAACAACAACATACCTAACCAAGCAAACTAAGGAGTGATATTTACATTACAAAGTGTTGTGACTGTAGGGCTACAAAAAAAAATATATCATAAGAAAAATCATCTCCCACTTCCAATCATGGTCCAAAATATTCCTCAAAATCCTCTTGACATATGAAAAGAAACCCTAGGTAACTTGTAGTTGATATAAATAAATTAGGAATGTACCCAAGCCTAAGAGCCCATCTTTCCTATAACTACACCCCTAGAGACAACTCCCCCATCTTTTTACAATGAAATCTTCCAACAAGAGCATGGGAATCCATTCCCACCACCTCATGCATTTTGATATCCTTTCCTAGGACTAGCCTCATAAGAGAGATTTTATGCTTTATACACTTATTCCTCTTCATTTTGAAACTACCAACATCATTTACCTGCATCCCTTTGTTGGCTTCACCTTTATCATTATCAACATGCTTTAAATAATTGTCTCCTCCATCTCTAACCTTCAACCAACTACCATCATTTTTCAAAACAACCCTTCCATCCCCAAGATCTATAGGATTCACCCTTGGACTTACTAGGTCCATAACCACTTAATATACAACACCTAAAATAATTTGATTATCCTAAATTAATCCATTTGAAATAGGACCCTCGCCACATATATAATGACTAGTCTATCACAATCCACAACTCTCATCTATGGATCATAGTGTTAATTGCATGTTATTTGAATGGTTATTATTTTACAAATTTGTCTTAATCAATTACACACAACATATCCTAACTGTTTATGGTTTATTGAATAAATGTTTACAATCATTTACATTCTAGAAGTTACCAAACCTGCGCAAGTGTTTTACTGATTTTATTTCCAACACATCTTTTTATATTTATATGCTCATGGATCATATGGAAAAACATTTAATTAATTATGTTTGTGAAGATAAGATTTCAGCCATCTTTATTGAAGTGATTCAAATCATTACAACTTAGTTGGACCCTTAATAGATTGGGTGACACCATTTTGCAAAGATTTTACTCTCTCCTCATTCAGTAATCACTCGTAAACTAATAATTATAACCTTGACATTATTAGATAATATCATTTGTGGATGATTTTGGGAAATAAGCCAACATGTTTTAATGTGAATTTTGATTCTACAACATTATGGTTCATTGTTGATTTAATTTTTGTGAATATCTTTATTTATCCATGAATGATCTTTCATTTTACACATGAGCAAATATTTATTTTTGAAAGGTGTCTATTTGATTAATTCACTTGCAAATTTTTGAATTAAGCACTCACATGGGACTTTAACTTAATGGAAAACACGTCTTAATCTTCAAACAAGTTTGAAATCCTAAGACCTTTTCTCCAACCTTGATCTAGAAGCCTTCCTTGGCCTTTAAAGTAGGCCTAAAACTTGGAAAAATATTTTTTGAGGTGACAGTGGCAATCATCTTCGGAAGTCGCACTTGTAGCAATAGAGGATCACCATCACCATCACCATCATCATCATCACCATCACCATCACCATAATCATCAACGTCTTCATCATCACCACCATCTTCATCATCATCATTAACTCTAACTCTAACCCTAATTCAAGTTCCTTCTATAACTCTAGCCCCAACCCTCACCCAAACCCTAGCACTAAGCCATCTTCTTAGTCATCGCCATCACCATCACCATCACCATCACCATCACCATCACCATCATCATCATGTCTTCATCATTAGCACCATCTTCATCATCATTGTTAAATCTAACTCTAACCCTAATTCAAGTTCCTTCTATAACTCTAGCCCTAACCCTCACCCAAACCCTAGCACTAAACCATCTTCTTCACCATCACCATCACCATCACCATCACCATCACCATCGACGTCCTCATCATCACCACCATCTTCATCATCATCATCATTAACTCTAACTCTAACCCTAATTCAATTTCCTTCTATAACTCTATCCCCAACCCTCACCCAAAGCCTAACACTAAGCTATCTTTTTCATCATCGCCATCACCACCACCATCACCATCAACATCTTCATCATCACCACCATCTTCATTATCATCATTAACTCTAACTCTAAACCTAATTCAATTTCCTTCTATAACTCTAGCCCTAACCCTTACCCAAACCCTAGCACTAAACCATCTTCTTTAACCTCACCATCACCATCACCATCACCATCATCATCATCACCATCTTCATCATCATTGTTAATCCTAACTCTAACCCTAATTCAATTTCCTTCTATAACTCTAGCCCTAACCATCACCCAAACCCTAGCACTAAACCATCTTCCTCATCCTCACCATCACCATCACCATCATCATCATGTCTTCATCATCATCATTAACTCTAACTCTAACCCTAATTTAATTTCCTTCTATAACTCTAGTCCTAACCCTCACCCAAACCCTCGCACTAATCCATCTTCTTCATCATCACCATCACCATCATCATCATGTCCTCATCATCATCACCATCTTTATCATCATTTTTAACTCTAACTCTAACCCTAATTCAAGTTCCTTCTATAACTCTATCCCTAACCCTCACCCAAACCCTAGCACTAAACCATCTTCTTCACCATCACCATCACCATCAACGTCTTCATCATCACCACCATCTTCATCATCATCATTAACTCTAACTCTAACCCTAATTCAATTTGCTTCTATAACTCTAGCCCCAATCCTCACCCACACCTTAACACTAAGCCATCTTCTTCATCATCGCCATCACCATCACCATCACCATCAATGTCTTCATCATCACCACCATCTTCATTATCATCATTAACTCTAACTCTAAACCTAATTCAATTTTCTTCTATAACTCTAGCCCTAACCCTCACCCAAACCCTAGCACTAAACCATCTTCTTCATCCTCACCATCACCATCACCATCATCATCATGTCTTCATCATCGTCACCATCTTCATCATCATTCTTAACCCGAACTCTAACCCTAATTCAATTTCCTTCTATAACTCTAGCCCTAATCGTCACCCAAACCCTATCACTAAACCATCTTCCTCATCCTCACCATCACCATCACCATCATCATCATGTCTTCATCATCATCATTAACTCTAACTCTAACCCTAATTCAATTTTCTTCTATAACTCTAGCCCTAACCCTCACCCAAACCCTAGCACTAATCCATCTTCTTCATCATCACCATCACCATCACCATCATCATCATGTCCTCATCATCATCACCATCTTCATCATCATTGTTAACTCTAACTCTAACCCTAATTCAAGTTCCTTCTATAACTCTATCCCTAACCCTCACCCAAACCCTAGCACTAAACCATCTTCTTCACCATCACCATCACCATCACCATCACTATCACCATCAACGTCTTCATCATCACCACCATCTTCATCATCATCATTAACTCTAACTGTAACCCTAATTCAATTTCCTTCTATAACTCTAGCCCCAACCCTCACCCACACCCTAACACTAAGCCATCTTCTTCATCATCGCCATCACCATCACCATCACCATCAACGTCTTCATCATCACCACCATCTTAATTATCATCATTAACTCTAACTCTAAACCTAATTCAATTTCCTTCTATAACTCTAGCCCTAACCCTCACCCAAACCCTAGCACTAAACCATCTTCTTCATCCTCACCATCACCATCACCATCATCATCATGTCTTCATCATCATCACCATCTTCATCATCATTCTTCATTAGAGAAATTTTGAGGTCAAAAAATGGCCTCAAAACAAAGAAAATGTACTATAAAATACAACCAATCACATTCTAGTAGATGACATCATCCCCCTTGGTGAGGTGGCATTGCATGAGTTAAGAATGCTTATTTGTCAAATTTTCTATGGTGGATGAAAACACATAGTTAACCAAGGTAGTGGTGTAAGTACTTTTAAGTCATAAAGTAAAGTACTCATAATGATAGTCTTTTCATAAAATAATATTATTGTCATTTTCAAGTAAAGTACTCATAATGAATGTCTTTTCACACTTTCACATAAAATAATATTATTGTCATTTTCAAGTGAAGTACTCTTAATTCATAAAGAAAGTCCTTTCACATTTTTTTATAAAATAATATATTATCATTTTTATGTTTTTAATTTTAAATTATATATTCACTCCATTCTATTTAATAACATAATGTCAAACTAATAAAGAATAATAATAGATTTAATAAATAATAATAATAATAATAATAATGCAATGTGGATTATAATAATATTATTGACATTTTACATGTAAATAAATTCTCAATTAAATTACATTATTAAATTCATGAGAAAAGTACTAAATATAAAAAGTCAACATAAAATTAAGAAAAAACTCTTAAAAATGTTTTTTATTATTTAATTTCATTTGCAAGTTCAATACAAATAAATGTTAAAGGACAATACATTTTTGGGAATTTACAATGAATCTTAGTCACATCAATGTAGTCTTATTTTATTAATTTTATTTCTAGTGAATTTTGAAAAGTAACTCAACCATGGTTATTTATATTGTGCATAGAAAATAGTGTGGGAGGTGACTTGTCATATATACCTACCCCATAAAACCCCAAATTCATAATATTTTAATATATCTCATATTTTTGTAGTACATCTCTTAGGAGGCCCTTTTTTGACCTCAAAATCTCTCTAATGTAACCCTAACTCTAACCCTAATTCAATTTCCTTCTATAACTTTAGCCCTAACCGTCACCCAAACCCTAGCACTAAACCATCTTCCTCATCCTCACCATCACCATCACCATCACCATCATCATCATGTCTTCATCATCATCATTAAATCTAACTCTAACCCTAAGTCAGTTTCCTTCTATAACTCTATCCCTAACCCTCACCCAAACCCTAGCACTAAGCCATCTTCTTGATCCTCACCATCACCATCACCATCACCATCACCATCATCATCATGTCTTCATCATCAACACCATCTTCATCATCATTGTTAACTCTAACTCTAACCCTAATTCAAGTTCCTTCTATAACACTAACCCTAACCCTCACCCAAACCCTAGCACTAAACCATCTTCTTCACCATCACCATCACCATCAACGTCTTCATCATCATCATTAACTCTAACTCTAACCCTAATTCAATTTCGTTCTATAACTCTAGCCCTAACCCTCACCCAAACCCTAGCACTAAACCATCTTCTTCATCATCACCATCACCATCAACGTCTTCATCATCACCACCATCTCCATCATAATCATTAACCCTAACTCTAACTCTAACTCTAACTCTAGGTTCCTCATCAAAATCTCCATCATCATCATCTTCTCCATCGCCATCATCTTCATCACCATCACCATCACCATCACCATCACCATCACCATCATCATCAATGTCTTCATCATCATCACCATCATCATTATCATACGTGCCCGACAGACGATTTTGCAGAGTTGACCCCCATGTGCAAAACCTGCACACTCCCTCACTGAGAAAAACCCTAGTTTCTAAGATAGACATACAAGATGGCACCGGGGCCACGGGACTAGAGGAGAGAGGAACCCCTGGCACTATCCCAGCATCCTAAATGCAACGGAGTCGACGGTTCGTCGATCGGAGCCACAGTCATCAATCTATGGCTCATTCTGTCTCTCATCCAAAAGGCCTTCAGGGACACCGGGTTCCGGGGAGTCCTACAGGTGTGTCTAGGAAGGTTCTGGCTGGGAATGCTAGCCGTAAGTGCCCGGCGGACGATTTTGCAGAGTTAACCCTCGTGTGCAAAAATTGCACACTCCGTCACTGAGCAAAACCCTAGTTTCCAAGATGGACGTACAATATGGCACCAGGGCCACGAGACCGGAGGAGAGGGGCACCCATGGCACTATCCCGACGTCCTGAATCCAACGAAGTTGACAGTTCATCGATCGGAGCCACAGTCGTCATTCTATGGCTCGTTCCATCTTGCCTCCAAAAGGCCTTCAGGGACACCTGCTGCATACCTGTAGGGGGCATAGAAGTCCAACCGTGTAGCCAAACCTGGTTCTAGGGAGTCCTGCAGGTGTGTCTAGGCAGGTTTCGGCTGGGAACGCTAGCCATAAGTGCCCGGAGGACGATTTTGTAGAGTTGACCCCCTTGTGCAAAAATTGCACACTCCCTCACTGAGCAAAACCCTAGTTTCCAAGATGGACCTACAAGGTGACACCGGGGCTAGTGGACCAGAGGAGAGGGGTACCCCTGGCACTATCCTGACATCCTGAATCCAACGGAGTGGACAGTTCATCGATCGGAGCCACGGTCGTCATTCTATGGCGCGTTCCGTCTCACATCCAAAATGCCTTTAGGGACACCTGCTGGATACTTGTAGGGGGCATAGAAGTCCAACCGTGTAGCAAAACCTGGTTCCGGGGAGTCCTGCAGGTATGTCTAGGCAGGTTCCAGCTGGGAACACTAGTTGTAAGTGTCCAGCGGACAATTTTGCAAAGTTGACCCTTGTGTGCAAAAATTGCACACTCCCTCACTAAGCAAAACCCTACTTTCCAATATGGACGTACAAGATGGCACCAGGGCCACGGGACTAGAGGAGAGGGGGCCACAGGACCAGAGGAGAGGGGCACCCCTGGCACTATCCCGACGTCCTGAATCCAGCGGAGTCGACGGTCTGTCGATCGGAGCCACGGTCATCATTCTATGGCTCGTTCTGTCTCGCATCCAAAAGGCCTTCAGGGACACCTGCTGGATACCTGTCAGGGGCATAGAGATCCAACCGTGCAGCAAAACCTGGTTCCGGGGAGTCATGTAGGTGTGTCTAGGCAGGTTCCAACTGGGAATGCTAGCCATAAGTGCTCGATGGACGATTTTACAGAGTTGACCCCCGTGTGCAAAAATTGCACACTACCTCACTGAGCAAAACCCTAGTTTCCAAGATGGACCTACAAGGTGACACCGGGGCCATTTGACTGGAGGAGAGGGGTACCCATGGCACTATCCCGACATTATAAATCCAACGGAGTCAACGGATCATAGATCGGAGCCACGGTCGTCATTCTATGGCTCGTTCCGTCTCGCATCCAAAAGGCCTTTAGGGAAACCTGTTGGATACCTGTAGGGGGCATAGAAGTCCAACCGTGCAGCAAAACCTGGTTCCGGGGAGTCCTGTAGGTGTGTCTAGGCAATTTCCTATTGGGAACATTTGCCATACCTGCCCGGTCGATGATTTTTTCCAATCTTTTCATTTTGTTGAATTATTTTCATAATTTTGTTTTGTTTAGGTTTTTGACTTATTTTGTTTTAAATTTTTGATTTATTTTTATAAGTTTGATCTAGCTCCTATAGTTGAAGTTTCATTTCAAATTATGAGTGAGTGAGTTTGCTTATGAAATGACTGATGTGATGCTTTAAGGAATAATACAAGTTGGCAGCAGGTGTAATTTTCTGTATATGCATATGCACTGCCAGACTGTCCAATCATATTTGTGTAGGTTTCAAAACAAATCATAGCAGGAAAATCCGATGGCAGAGCATGAATTATGTTGGATGACACTTGGCTCAAAGCAGTTACAGAGGATCGGAGGCCCCGAGGAAAATCCTCCAAGTGTCTCTGAATGGCCCCGGAGTGCAAAACTAGAATGCCCATGGCACCCGAACCGTGGCTCGGTTCGAGAATCTGTCGATTTCGGTGGCTCCGAGATGGTTGGTTTCAGCTAGGGGACCCCCCACAGCGTCCCCCAAAGACCCGGAAGTGGTGCCAACGAGCCATCTCTGGAGCTAGGGTTTTGCTCAATGATGGCCATTCCAAATTCGCTAAAGGGGGCAATTTCTCATCCGGATCCCCCCAGGCATGCGTGGCCACCATGGATAGGTCCACAATGGCCACGTGGACCTGTGGGAGGCGACAGAATTAAAGTCCGCTCACCAGTTTGGGTTCCATGGCCCCGAGGCAAATCCTCCAAGTGTCCCTGAATGGCCCCGAGGTGCCCGACTAGAATTCCTGTAGCACCCGAACTGTGGCTCGGTTCGTGAATCCATCGACTCCGGTGCGTATAGGATGCCGGGTTTCATCTAGGGGACCCCCCACAACATCCCCCAAAGACCCAGAAGCGGTGCCAACGAGCCATCTCCGGAGCTAAGGTGTTGCTCGGTGAGGGCCATTCCAAATTCGCTCAATGGGGCCATTTCTTGTCTAGAGGCCCCCAAGCATGCGTGACCACCGTGTACACATCCAAAATGGTCGCGTGGACCTATGGGAGGCGATGAAATTTAATTCCGTTCACCGGTTTGGGTTCCGTGGCCCCGAGGCAAATCCTCCAAGTGTCCCTGAATGGCCCCGGGGTGCCCAAATAGAATGCCCGTAGCACTCGAACCATGGCTCGGTTCATGAATCCGTCGATTCCGATGGGTCTGGGACGACGGGTTTCAGCTAGGGCCCCCCCCATAGTGTCCCCTGAAGACCCAAAAATGGTGCCAACGAGCCATCTCTAGAGCTAGGGTTTTGCTTAGTGATGGCCATTCCAAATTCGCTAAAGTGGGGCATTTCTTGTACGGAGGCCCTTGGGCATGCGTGGCCATTGTGGGCAGGTCCACAATGGCCACGTGGACCTATCCACAATGGCCATGCATGCCCACGGGCCTCCGGACGAGAAATGCACCCCTTTAGCGAATTTGGAATGGCCCTCACTAAGCAAAACCCTAGCTCCGGAGATGGCTCATTGGCATCGCTTTCGGGTCTTTGGGGGATGTTGTGGGGGGTCTTCTAGCTGAAAATCGATGTCCCGGACCCACCAGAATCAACGGATTCATGAACCAAGCCACGATTCGGGTGCTACAGGCATTCTAGTCGGGCACCCCAGGGTCATTCAGGGACACTTGGAGGATTTGCCCTAGGGCCACGGAACCCAAACCGGTGAGCGGACTTGGATTCCGTCGCATCCCACAGTTCCACGTAGCCATTTTGAATCTGTCCACAGTGGCCACACAAGCCATGGGGCCTCCGGATGAGAAATGCCCCCCTTGAGCAAATTTGGAATGGCCCTCACTAAGCAAAACCCTAGCTCCGGAGATGGCTCGTTGGAACCGCTTCCGGGTCTTCAGGGGATTCTGTGGGGGGTCCCCTAGCTGAAACCCGGCATCCTAGAACCACCGGAATCGATGGATTCGTGAACCAAGCCACGGTTTGGGTGCTACATGCATTCTAGTCGGGCACCCCGGGGCCGTTCAGGGACACTTAGAGGATTTGCCCCGGGACCAGGGAACCCAAACCAACAAGCGGACTTGGATTCCGTCACCTCCCACAGGTCCATGTGGCCATTTTGGACCTGTCCACGGTGGCCACGCATGCCCAGGGGCCTCCGGACAAGAAATGGCCCCCTTTAACGAATTTGGAATGGCCCTCACTGAGAAAAACCCTAGCTCCGGAGATGGCTCGTTGGCACCACTTCCAGGTCTTCGGGGGACGTTGTGGGGGGTCCCCTAGCTAAAACCCGCCATCCTGGACCCACCGAAATCAATGGATTCGTGAACCGAGCTACGGTTTGAGTGCTACGGGCATTCTAGTTAGGCACCCCGGGGCCGTTCAGGGACACTTGGAGGATTTGCACCGGGGCCACAGAACCCAAACCGGCGAGCGGACTTGGATTTCGTAGCCTCCCACAAGTCCACATGGCCATTGTGAACTTGTCCACGGTAGCCACGCATGCCCAGGGGCCTCCAAACGAGAAATGTCCCGCTTGAGCGAATTTGGAATGGCCCTCACTGAGCAAAACCCTAGCTCCGGAGATGGCTCGTTGGCACCGCTTCTGGGTCTTTGGGGGACGCTGTGGGGGCGGCCCTAGCTGAAACCTGTTGATGCCTTGGGTGTGCAGGTTACTGCGAAATGATGGAAATGGTTCCAAGGCACACAACAGGGGATGAAAACCTAGCCAAAGGCTTCGAAAAGAGCCTACGCAAGGGAAATTCTATCCTCGAGCTGTTTGGTGTGGTAATCACCAACGGATATTCGGCCTCCGCTGGCACTCTAAGAGTAAGTGGTTCGATCTATTAGATCAGTTTCCCAATTAAGGAAAACAAAGATATGGAAAACAGTAAACAATTCTAACTTAACCTATTTAGAAATAAGGATCTAATCTTAATTCAGACCTATTCTAAGATGAAAAGCTTGTCGTTTATGCAGATCAACCCTGAGTTGTAAAGAACAAATAGTTTGTCACCCTTAACAGAAATTCCTTCAGATGAGATATTTGCTAACTTAAATTATGATTACTTAATGAAAATCAAACAATGATAATTCAAGCTTAAGGA
Organism: Larix kaempferi; assembly: GCA_027924585.1. Lineage (NCBI taxonomy): Eukaryota > Viridiplantae > Streptophyta > Pinopsida > Pinales > Pinaceae > Larix > Larix kaempferi. The sequence goes on from BSBM01000886.1 coordinate 1,142,772, forward strand.
CCATCAAGATATAACCTGTTATCTCTTTGTTGATTGAAAAATCAACAATAATTGAATGTATATCCGATCAATTGCAGAAATCGATAAAGAAAGTATTTAATTAAAGAAATTCAATCAACTATTTTCATACATACATCAGTTATGAAGAAAAATCAATACAACAGATTTATGCATTCATTAGATATCTAACAAGAGATCATATATATAGCGGATGATAATCTGGAATATAAAATCAGAAATTCTCAAAGAAATTTGAGTAACAACCAGAAGATGGATCCAAAGATAACATTATTGTATTAAGATGTCTTGTACCAAAATTACAACGAATCTAGCCACAGAGTATCTCCAGTCTTATCTTCTACTGAATTACAATTCCAAAAATTCCAACCCCTCGCTCCGAGAGGTATTCTTCCTTAAATAAAAATATTACAACAGAGTACAATGAAAAATTCCCAAAAGATAGGGATACCAAAATCACGAATGAGTCTATTGGGCTAGAAAATCCTGCCACTTATCATATATCTCTAACAATTCATCTATGTTTGGATAGTTGATAGATTCTAGGCCTATCTGGGAATTACATATGTTGTTCTCCAGTCATGCTTGGCGAGCTTATGCCAAGTTCGAAGGTAGAAATGGATCTTGCTCTCAAAGGAGAGCGGTTTCCTGATCAGCTCATCCACGTGATCAATGTTGCCTACTTCAATAGCCGGGATCTTCTGTGCAGTTTCTTCAGATTCACGCTCCACTTCTTCCATCTTAAATTTAGGTGGAAGGGCCTTCAAAATAGGATCCATGTATGGGAGATGTAGAGCTTCCATGATATTATCAGCTGCATACCAACGTCGAGTGCAAAGGTCTTTGGATTTTCTGATGATCTCTTCAGCGGAGTCATTGAATTCGAGCCAGGTATTCAGGGAGGCTTTGTTCTTCTTCATCTGAAGACTACTAAGAATTGGGAGGTCCGCTGGGATGTTTTTAATATACCGTTGCCATTCACTAACCTCATCCTGAGCTTTGGAGACCTGAATTCTCTTGATTTTCTGTACCTCAAGGTTAGAAGATAGTTTGTCAAAAATAATAAACGTCTCCCTAATTTCATCTTGTGCAATGTACAACTTTTGAAGTAATTGATAATGTCCATGATTAACCTCCAAGGCCAAATCCTTGAACTCCTGTGGTGTAAACTTAGAAAAACTAGTTGAAGCTGCATTTGCAGTTACAACTCCAACTTGGATCTCCAAGGTTGCTATCTTTTCTGCATGGATGGCGTTCTGAGTTTTTTCTATGTTAAGTTGATTCTGAAGGGAGATGTTCTCCTGTTCTGATGCATGTAAGCATTCCATCCATTCCTACCTGATATTAGCCACATAGAGGCTATGTTCATCCTTAATCCTAGCCAACTCATCTTCAAGTTCCTTAATTCTTTCCTTTTTAAGATCAACCTCTCTGTTCAGTAACTGAACTGAATCTATATTGGCACCAGTGAAAGCTCCCAAAACTATTGCTGCTTCAATAGCTCCAGCCTGAGGATCACTAGTTTGTTGAGCCCATAAGACTTGAATCGGAGCAAGTGATTCTAACGCCTGCTCATCTTTATTTCTCTTCCTTGTTTTCTTGAATACTGTCCTTTCTTCCTTGTTATAGAAATAGCTTCCAATAGGAACCACATCTTCATCTACATATTCATCAACCACCTCAGTAATGATGGGAATAACATTAACAGTGGAAATTATTGAAGGTGTCATAATACCACTAGGGTGAGGGATAGACATAGTAACTTGGGGAATGACCACTGAGACAGAAACATCTTGGACAAGTGACTAGACCTGTGTAGGTGAAGGGACCGAAATGGAAACTTCAGGCATAAGAGTCTATTCTTCAGCATTGGGGACTGATGACAGGGAAGGAACTATAGGTGGCTCCTTAATGCTAGGTGAAACAGAGATAGCTCATGGTATAGATTGAAGAATTACAGAAGGCTTATCTTGAATTGTGATAGAGGATGGAATGGGAAAAGGAATGGAGGTGAATTGATCGATGGAAGGTATTAGCAAAATGGGTTTAGGTGACTATGTAGGAATGGTAGTGGTTTGAGCTTCTGGCACCATGGACTTAGGGATAGAGAAAAACTCTTGACTGCATGAAAGTGTATTGGAAGAAGAAGTTATACTACTGAACAGTTGAGACAATGGAGAGGGAGGTAAGTGCTCTGAAAATGAAGCAGAAAATTGTTGAACTGATGTTATCTGAGATGTTGAAACCAGAGAAACCTGAACAGAGGTGTCTTCAAATGACTGTTCCTGAACAGAGCATTCCATTTCAATAACATTTAACAAGTCTGTGACCAACTTGGATTGTTCTGTAATCTCCTCAGTTACTGAAACTAGGGGTTCAGGTTCTTCAGCAATATCACAGTCAATAATCTGAACATTGGGGAGTGGATTGGCATGGATCCTTTGCCTTTTCGCTGAGCTGGCATGGGTAACCACCAAATCATCGTTTTCTTGCACAGCTGCACTGGTGATTTCAAGGGGGTTTGAAGGCTCCATCATTTGCAAATCCATAGTAACCTTCTAAGGCTCTGCAACATAAGTCTTCAATACTGATGTCAATTGTGCTAGTTCTTTCTGAAACTGCTGAGAGGTATATAAAAGGGAATTGACCTGTTCTATTGTTTTCTTGGGGGGAGAATCCTCAATGGGGGCTTTTCCTTTTCCTTGTTCTGAATGAACCACCATTTGAAGAGAATTAGCTTCATGAGCTTCTCTTTCTTCTCTTTCTCTTCTTACTTTATCCAATAAGTCCAGCTCCAATTTCCTATAGCTTAGCACCCTGAGCATTAATTCCTTCTGATATTGCAGAATGTTATGCTGCTCTTCTGGGTCTTTTGCTCTAGCAAGAAATTCAGAAAATGAATTGACTCCATGATAGATAGAGTCATCTGGGATGTTTTCATGCACATAGTCCATTTTAATATGGGTTTGCTTGAAGTGTGCATCCAATAACTTCTTGGGGTCATGCTTTCTTTTAGGGGAAAATCCCAATTTGAAATCAACCATTTGGTCACCAAGGATCGTTGCCCAATTGGAGGTTGGGATGACCAATGACCCAAGGTTCAAAGGGAATTTAGGCCATCCCTTCTTTCTAGGACCTGTAAGCTTCTTATACATACCATCAGTCACAGTTTGAAATGAAAATTCCTACAAAGCCAATCTGTCAGGGACAATTCTAGGTAACAGATGTACAGTATTACTACCCCAGACCCTGATATATGAGAAATACTCACACACATACCAGCCACCGATAGTAGTGATGAGTTCCTTGTCATCATCCGAAAATGATGGTGCTTCTTGCTTAAAAATATTGAAAAAGACAGTGCCCAAGAATTGATCCCATATATCATACAGTAGAAGGATAAAGTTTTCTTCCCATAAGATGGAATGATAGATGTGCACAGGTGGGTTTGCTGGAGTCCAATTCCAGTCCAAGTTGGGGTATTGAAATTCTGAGCAGAAAACATCAATTACATAGGAAGATAAAAAGAAATGTGGTTTTCTGAAGGCAGGAGACTTCTAGTAATCTTCGATAGCATTTTTTAGTTCTAAGGACAAGATGGAAGCCCATGGGAAGGACTTGTCAGTAGTCAAGACATGGTGCGTTATAGGTGCCCATTCAGCTTTAAACAACAAACAGTTGGGGAGTCTGAACAGTCGACACAACAAAGCCGCTAGCAAAGAATAAGGTTCCTTGAACCAGGAAATTGGATACAAGTTATCAGGCTTAAGCACGAAAGCATTAGGTTTTATCATCCAGGACTTCATCATCTCGGAAAAATTGTAATGGGACTTGGAGGATTGGATGAAATCAGGAGATAGGGTATGTTGATGTGGCATGAGAGCAAAAGCTTGGGTAAAAACCTCGGGATGGAAATGAGTCAATTGATTCCCCATACTATCATTGAACGACTAGTCTTTGACACTAGCGTTCTCAACTATCCACTTCACTGCATCCGTATAAGGTAAGATAGCAGGTCGTGCAGCAATAGCATGAATCTGGGAAGCCCTAATCTTCTCATAGGCGAGCCTATCAATTGCTACCTGCAAAAGGTCATCGTTGTTGAATATAACATAAATCCAAGACCAATCCATTTGATAAGTCTCAGTGACCTTCCCGCTGGTATCTGAGAAGATACCGAAGTTGGGTTCTTTGGTTAGGGTATCTCTGAGAATGGCCCTGGACCGGGTACTTCTTGACATAGTGGCAAACTTCGTAATTTCTGACAAAATAAAAAAAAAAACAAAAAAATCAAAAACAACAATCACAAAGAGCCAAGAGACCAACCCAAAAATGAAATGACAACAATCCTACCTGTGATAACTAAAAACTGGCAATCAGCTGAAGCAAGAAACCCAGGTTAAAATCAGCACAGCGGAGTAATTTTCGTCGAGTAAAAATGATAACAAAAAATAGAAAAAACCCTATATTTATCAATTTAACCAAGTTAAATCTCGACTGTAGGATTGAGAGTAATGAACGGTTGAGATTAACCGATGCAAAATGCAGGATCGGGTTCAGAAACACAAATGAAAAATTTTATTTACCATTCCCGAAAGCCAAAAACCGACCCTGGTGGGTTTCAGGTTTCGAAATATAACGAAATCAAAGCCAGGTTCCCGAAAGCTGCAACCCGACAGTTGCAGGTTGCGGGTTTCAGGACACAATCAAACGCAAAGTTAAAAAAGTAATTTCCAAATCCCGAAACGCGACATTGTCGGGTTTCGGGTTTAGGGTTTATAAAACTTACAAACAAAAATATGGATTCCCGCAATGCAACATTGACTGGTTTCATGTTTCGGGTTCATATAAAACAAACTTCGAAAAATGAAATCCCACACCCGCAACTTTCGGGTTGCGGGTTTCGGGATGACGAAAATCCAAAAAATGAGAACACCAATTTCCCGCACCCGAAACTTTCGGTTTTCGTGTTTCGGGTTGTCCAACTGTCAGATTTCGGGTTGGTAGAGAAAAAGGTTAAAATACTCAAAATTTAAAGATTTATGCAAACCAAACACTTAGAGATAATCCAAATCAGGCAGAAGCATGGAGCAAGAAGGTATGGGCATTAGACTTAAAGAGATCTAAACCGAAAACTCATATTCACAAAGGGAAGCTTACCCATATACCTTCGAATTTATTAAAAAATGGGGCTCCCATGCTTTAGCTAATCATGGGATCTGTTGTGGCCACAACAAAACTCGGCATCCCGGACCCACCGGAATCGACGGATTCGCGAACCGAGCCATGGTTCGGGTGCTACGGGCATTCTAGTCGGGCACCCCGGGGCCGTTCAGGGACACTTGGAGGATTTGCCCTAGGGCCACGAAACCCAAATCGACGAGCAGACTTGGATTCCGTTGCCTCCCATAGGTCCACGTTGCCATTGTGGACCTGTCCACGGTGGCCATGCACGCCTGGGGGCCTCCAGATGAGAAATGGCCCCCTTTAGCAAATTTGGAATGGCCATCATTGAGCAAAACCCTAGCTCTAGAGATGGCTCATTGGCACTGCTTTCGGGTCTTTGGGGGACGTTGTGGGGGGTCCCCTAGCTGAAAACCGCCATCCCAGACCCACTAGAATCGATGGATTCACGAACCGAGCCACGGTTTGGGTTCTACGGGAATTCTAGTCGGGCACCCCGGGGTCGTTCAGGGACACTTAGAGGATTTTCCCTGGGGCCACGGAACTACATCCAGGACCCGCTCAGCAAACTTTGAGATAGAAAGCTCTGTAATTTTAGGATACTGATTCAACCACTCATACATTTTCTCACCTTCTCGAGGATCTAAATTTATAATTTCCTTCTAGGTAGATTCAGGCATGGAATAATATTTGGCGGCACTTCCAAGCTCCCCAGACCATTTGGTCAGCCACAATATGTGCGACTCCTTTGACGAAAGATAAATTCTATTGTGGATGGCAGCATTTGATACACTAGCCAAATCAATGTTGTTGGAAGAACTTACATATTTCAACAAAGGAGCGTTTTGCAAGTGACTTGAAAATCCCTTCCATTTTTCAGCAATAAAACAAAGAAGTTCAACGTACAGATTTTCAGGCAAGCTTGTCAACCAATCAGACAACCGAATACAGGGAGATAACCACGCCCAAAAAATTCAAGATATTATAAAACTCTTGTTTATCAAAATAAGGATGGACTATGTGTGCATTACGAGGAATATGAAAGGGAAGGTACCTATAGACCCAAGTTTTCAATGATAGAGGTGAATTACCACTTACCAAAGCACGAATGTTGAACAAAGGGCTAATGGAACACAACGAAGGATTCCCTGGTTCCACTTGTTATTGAAAATGATCCTTTCTCTTGATGAAACCAGTAAAAAATATGCCTATGTTATAAATGGAAATCCTATTACAATTTTCGTCGGAAGAAAAACATAGATACCTACAACCGCCATATTTCCTTCTGTAAGCCACTCGCCCATCGAAAAAGCTAATGTAATAGCCCATTTCCCAACATCTTTCCACGGGAAACCACTGCCTCCACATGTAATAATCATATTGTTTTGTCGAAAATTGATCTTCTTTTGCTAACAAATGCAAAATGAAGGATTCATTGTCATTGCTACGAGAAGTTCTAAGGTCAGTTTCTTGTAAAACAGAGATTGTATAAATCCTGTTAAGATCGATATGTTCCAGCTCATGAACTGAGAGCTTCTTTATCTTAGACATAAGCAAAAGAGCTTCAGGACGAATACTAGAGACCTGTTGCTTTACAGCTTCAACCTTCCCAGGATGTAGGGGTATAAAACGATCCATAAAATGATGACCGTGGCTCAGATTGACGAACCGTCGAATCTGTTGGATTCAGGATGCCAGGATAGTGCCAGGGGTGCCCCTCTCCTCTGGTCCAATGGCCCCAGTATCACCTTGTAGGTCCATCTTGGAAACTAGGATTTTTCTCAGTGAGGGAGTGTGCAATTTTTGCACACGGGGGTCAACTCTGCAAAATTGTCCACCGGGCACTTATGGCTGGTGTTCCTAGCCGGAACCTGCCTAGACACACCTGCAGGACTCCCTGGAACCAGGTTTTTTTGCATGGTTGGACTTCTATGCCCCCTACAGGTATCCAGCAGGTGTCCCTGAAGGCCTTTTGGATGCAAGACGGAACGAGCCATAGAATGACAACCGTGGCTCTGATCAACAAATTGTCGACTCCATTGGATTCAGGACGCCGGGATAGTGCTAGGGGTTTCCCTCTCCTCCAGTCCTGTGGCCTCAGTGCCATCTTGTACGTCCATCTTGGAAACTAGGGTTTTTCTCAGTGAGGGAGTGTGCAATTTTTACACACGAGGGTCAACTATGCAAAATCGTCCGCCAGGCACTTACGGCTAGTGTTCCCAGCCGGAACCTGCCTAGCCACACCTGCAGGACTCCCCAGAACCCGGTCTTACTGCACGGTTGGACTTATATGCCCCCGACAGGTGTCCCTGAAGGCCTTTTGGATGTGAGATGGAACAAGCCATAGAATGGCGACCATGGCTCCGATCGACGAACTATCGACTCCGTTGGATTTAGGACACCAGGATAGTGCCAAGGGTGCCCCTCTCCTTTGGTCCCGTGGCCCCGGTGCCATCTTTTTCGTCCATCTTGGAAACTAGGGTTTTTCTCAGTGAGGGAGTGTGCAATTTTTTCACACGGGGGTCAACTCTGCAAAATCGTCCATCGGGAACGTATGATGATGATGATGGTGATGATGATGAAGATGTTGATGGTGATGGTGATGGTGATGGTGATGGTGATGGTGATGGTGATGGTGATGAAGATGAAGATGATGATGATGGAGATGTTGATGAGGAACCTAGAGCTAGAGTTAGAGTTAGAGTTAGGGTTAGGGTTAGGGTTAGAGTTAGAGTTAGAGTTAGGGTTAGGGTTAGAGTTAGAGTTAGAGTTAGAGTTAGAGTTATGGTTAGGGTTAGAGTTAATGATTATGATGGAGATGGTGGTGATGATGAAGACGTTGATGATGATGGTGATGGTGATGGTGATGGTGATGGTGATGATGAAGAAGGTGGTTTAGTGCTAGGGTTTGGGTGAGGGTTAGGGCTAGAGTTATAGAAGGAAATTGAATTAGGGCTAGAGTTAGAGTTAATGATGATGATGAAGATGGTGGTGATGATAAAGACATTGATGGTGATGGTGATGGTGATGGTGAAGAAGACGGTGTAGTGCTAGGTTTTAGGGCTAGAGTTATAGAAGGAACTTGAATTCGGGTTAGAGTTAGAGTTAACAATGATGATGAAGATGGTGCTGATGATGAAGACATGATGATGATGGTGATGGTGATGGTGATGGTGATGGTGAAGAAGATGGCTTAGTGATAGGGTTTGGGTGAGGGTTAGGGCTAGAGTTATAGAAGGAAATTGACTTAGGGTTAGAGTTAGAGTTAATGATGATGATGATGGTGGTGGTGATGATGAAGACGTTGATGGTGATGGTGACAGTGATGGTGATGGTGATGGTGATGGTGAAGAAGATGGTTTAGTGCTAAGGTTTGGGTGAGGGTTAGGGCTAGAGTTATAGAAGGAACTTGAATTAGGGTTAGAGTTAGAGTTAACAATGATGATGAAGATGGTGATGATGATGAGGACATGATGATGATGGTGATGGTGTCGCTGATGGTGATGGCGATGATGAAGAAGATGGCTTAGTTCTAGGGTTTGGTTGAGGGTTGGGGCTAGAGTTATAGAAGGAAATTGAATTCGGGTTAGAGTTAGAGTTAATGATGATGATGAATATGGTGGCGATGATGAAGATGGTGGCGATGATGAAGATGTTGACGATGGTGGTGATGGTGATGGTGATGATGAAGAAGATGATGATGATGGAGATGTTGATGAGGAGCCTAGAGATGATGTTGGTGATGATGATGACAAGTCCCTCTAAGTGGTTATCTATAGGAATAAAGCATCAATCTCCAACCATAAATGAGCATGTTTTAAAATATATTAGTGGAAACCCTAGGTTGATGACACAATGCTTGGATAAGGGAAAAAACCCAAAATCTAGCTAGATTTGGGTGAGCATGAGCATGGGGAACCAAAACCCTAAACCAACATAATCATCATAATATAAGAGTTTTTTGGGTTGGGGATATACCTCAAGGTACCCAAAGCATGAAAAAGGTTTGGGTGGACACAAAACTAAAGAGAGAGAAACTAAAGAGATATTTGATCGATAAGGAATTTCACAGTTCCCCAATGCTTTTCTCAAGTATAGATCTCAAAAATACCACCCTTGAAACTTTATGATAACTCCCTACCCCAAGTGGAAGACCCTTCTATCCTTACATGGATTCCTAGAAGGTTTCATCTACCAAGTTAAATTTTCAAGACCATTGTAATAGATTATGTACTTCAAAAAATTTCCTAAAACCTAGGTAATTCTAATCTTGAGAACCTATCAAAACCGCTATCTTCAAATGCTAAAAACATAAATAGATATATTTAAGAAAATACTAGCTCAAATTACTCAAATTTGATCCAAATCACATCACCATTTTATTCAACATAAAAGAGAAGCATGGAACAGTTTAATACATATAGGAAAAATAAAAAACATAGGCAAAGACATGCATGTATGTATGTATAAACAAAAAATGCATGTACCAATGAAATAACATAAAACTACACATACATCGATTTAGAACATAACATTCTTTGATGCAATTCTTTCTCTTATGTAAAGTTGACTGGCCTCATTCAATAAATCCATCTGGATCCTCTCTATTGCTAATTGTCTCCATCAATCTCTCGTGCTCTGAATGAGGCAGGTAGTAGCGTACCTTGGTTGAGCTCTTGCTTGACATTGTCTGAAGATGGATGTTTGTGCCAATTATCAAGTTTGTGAAGTGATACACCACTGAACCTGGTCTGTAATCCATGAATACATGCCCACTAGTTTTCCTTGACTTCCCATCTAGTGTAAGATATTCCCCCTTAACCACCATCGAGCCTGTAGGAAATTCAATGCCTTCATCGTTGATTAATGATTCGTAGAGGGTTTTCTTACCTTGGATGCACTGTGCCAACCAATAATCTGCTTCCCATTCATTGCCTTTCGGGGAAAGAACTGTGTATATGTGTCTTGGTTGTACAAGATCTGAGATATGGTCATAGTCTGTCGAAATCACTAACTGACCCTCCTCTAACTGGGTTGTTTCAACAACTACACGTTGGTTTACTGCAAGTGACACACGATCCCATTCATCAACCCAGTCCATGCATTCGCATTCATCCCATTCGCCACTGCTGCAAGGGCTACAAAAGCATGCAAGCTTTCACGTCCATATTTCAAATAGGGGGTTGTTTGAGCTTCAAACTGAATGAAATCCACGTGTTCCTTGGACTGTGCTGCAACTATAGGAACGCGATTGATCTATGTCAACCATTGGCCAAAAATTTCTCACCACACGTCCTACCATTGATGATGTTTGTTGATCTCTTGCTCTGTCTGAAAATGTTGCAGAGCACCATTGAAATGTGGACCGTGCATCTCGGATATGAGGTTCCCTGTCAAACCTCATCTCTTCCCTTCGTAGTGCAATCTTGATGCATGCACCGGCCCCATCATGCTCGCCTTTGCCGTGCTCGGTCTCAAAATAGTTCCAGATATGCAACACATTATTAGTCTTATGCAAAGTACTTATCCATTGGAATACTCGAGCATTTTTGAACTGGCCCGCACAACCATCCGACCATATCCAATGCTGATCCATCTATATATCTCTCTCCTTCAACTAATCATAGAAAATTCGAAAACAATGTTGCACATAATGCAGATCATGGGTCCTATCATCACTTATGTAAAAGTTTGTCTCCTTCAGTATTATCCTCTTGTCATTGCTGCTCTCTGGCCCATGCCTATACATAATATGTACCATGATGCTGACTTGGTCTGAATGGTAGTATTGACTCTGGATTTCATTTTGTGGCTGAAGGGTGTAATTTTCTGCAAAATCCACAATTGATAGTATGGTTCCAACGGGAAATGTGTCCTTGCATTTTCTATACTGCTCATCTTGCCATCGCGCTAAGTGCACATGTTGAACATACTGCTCGGTTTTCTCGTAGAATTCCGTCAAGAAGTCACATACCGGTACCTGTCACCATGGAAACAAGGGAAATATTACAATGTGGCCTTTGGAAAAATGTATATTCCATAAATTGAATGTGTAATATGAAAAATATGCAATATTCATTTGTACTTGTGACTTCACCAATGCAATATTTTTACTTTCTCTAACACTATCTAATTGATAGGTCACGTACTTGAAGCTCTGCATCTCCACGCCCATCATGCTAAATTCATGCTTCTTGCTTTCAGGAATGCAATGGTTCAAAAGAGAAAACCCACTACACCTAGAACATGTCCCATACATACACGATTTTCCATAATACTTTTGTCCTTGGGGCCTTGGACACATGATGTTGTGGATAAAGTCTCTTGATGCATTCGGTGGTAGTATGGATTCATTGCAACCCTGCACAATGTTAGTATGCAAATCACAAAATATATGTTTATATGTGTCATAATAATATTCATATTCTACGTGGTATCTACAACAACAAGTGTTCCGATCAATGCATATATAAACGTACCATGGTTTGCATTTCTCAAAGGACCTTTGGCCCAGGTTCAATTGTGTGTGCTCATTCCTGAATCTATCATAGAGTTCAATCTGTGTGGTGTCAAGGAAGTGTTTAACATGGGGCTCATGTTCAGTAGAACCTTTTCTCAATTTTAGCACATCTCTTTGTTTTGATGAAGGTCTAGTATGATCATGCCAAAACTTTTGTACTAACTCCTTAACAGCATCAATTAGCTTCCTATCTACACAAGGTAACCTACCAACAAAATCCCAACAATCGTTTCCACCTGGAGTGTCAATATTTTCTCTTATAACATAGTACTTTTTAATAGTTTTTCTATTTAATTTGGGTATGTGAGAAGTGTGTGATATCAGGCGACGTTGCCTTGTGGACTTGCTTACAACTGATTCCGCTAAAACACGACAAGACATCTTTTGGAGATTTCTAACAATATGACTGTTGGCCTCTGAAATTTTAACCATCTTTATGCCCAAAATTCTCCTAACAATAGCTAAAGAATGTGATTTTAACAAACATAGCAATAATTGACATTTACCTGCATCACCTTTGGATTCAAAATATTCTTTGACAATTTTGTTGCATTGCCATTCGATAGTGCGTTTTGGCAACTTGCCTTCAAGCCCCGACATAGCACTCTCATCCACATGAATACGTCTAGGAGTTCTTCTTCTTGCACTGGACAGTCGAGGTAGGGAGGGTGGACATGAGACATGAATACCGGAGCTTGTTTGTTGTGGTGCTTCGTTCACAAATTGGGCCATAATGGGAGTGTGGTCAATAGGGTTGTGGTCTTCTTGGGGAGATTGCAAATTAAGCAAGGCTTGTATGTCCATCTCTACACATGCAGGATCTCCCAAAATTCTAGTGTCATGAGGAACTTCAGAATGACTCGTTGATGGATTGTTGGTTGGAGATTGTGTTGATGTTGGAATTTGAGTTGGGTCCGTTGGACGCGACCGCTTTACCTGTGGTTCTGAACAAGAGGTTGCCGTGTCAACAACTGTGTTAGGATCAGTGGCAGGATCCGGGGCAATGATAGGACCATGTCTCAATATTTCCATTCCCAACCTGGCCTTTTCTCTTAAGTCATTGACCTTTTCAATGGGAAGATTCCTTCTATTTTTTTTTTGCGTTTTGTGGGTTTCCCATCTCCAAAAGTCTCTTTAACACAACTATCAGGCCTACCCTTGCAAAAGAAACAACAAATAAGATATTAGTGCCATTATACAATGAACCTAACACATTCCAACATAGCTTACCACTTTACAAATTAACATATACAACTACATACTATGTTGGTTTATTTGTGTTCGAATAAACATCATTATCCCTTACAATTCCAATCAATATAGATGATGGTTGGTCAAGTGTAGAGAGGAGAAACTAGTGTCTTTCCTAGCCATGAATTCATAAAAATTATGGTAGTAACACCCTACAACAGAGATGGCTAGAGATGCCTTGGGAAGAGTTTGATAGTTTTTCTACATCAAATAAGGTAACCTTAATTAGTTGCATTTTTTGCTTTCTCCCTTAATGTTATCAATTCTAAATTGTGCACCTAGTTTGATTGCTTTGTCTTCATAGTGGAATGGTATATCCTTCCATTTGAGGCAATGTCCTTTACCATCGTAAATTACTACGTTATATAACACCTTAAGGAGTTGAAGAAACAACAACAAACTATTTTCTTATCTATAAACCTTGAGATGATAGAATGTGATTTTGAGTTTAAAATACCCATGGTTGAATTCCACAATGCATCAAAATAGAATGAATGTATACCTTATTTTGTGCAAAACCTTAAGGAGGATGCAAAGGTTTCTAACAAGGATCATGGTATTGGGAAGGGTGATTAGGGGGAATATAATTTGACCTTTCAATGTGTAATATCTAGGGTGGGGAGGTGTTGGAGAGTGGGTAACTAGGGACTATACCAACAATCATCATGTTGAATAGAGCATGAAGTGGGAAAGTCTTGGTTTTTGGAAAAAAAATCATTATTAAAGGTGAGGGGATATTGTAAGGATGGTAAATATGGATGAATATTATCATATTTGGATTCATAGAGAAAGGAAAGGTGCATATACTTACAGATATCCTCATTCCATACAATGGTATTGAATAAGAGATGAGAGAGTTGAGGTTTTGTGGATGAGTTGAAGTGATATTTTTAGTTATGTTTAGTGAGTGTTTAGTATTTTTTGCTAGCATAATATGAGGTGAAAACAACAAAATTAACTTGGGAACTAATTACACAATGAGGAGGTTGCATACTTCATCTTGTCTAGTGTTCATATGAGTTTTTTTAGATGTGAACTTGGGAAATCTTCTTGTCAAATTCATTGTTGTCTCACGGGGGATTCACTCAATAAACTGCTATCATAGCACGTTCGTTCGTGGAATATGAAACAATACCCCTAATTTCACTAAATATTGGAAAATACCTTCCAAAATCATTTTTTTAACCCCCTCCCAATATGCCTTCCCAATTTAAAAAAACCCTTATTTTCACTAGATATTGTATGTATCAATTTTTTCATTAACATTTTTTATACCCCTTTATAATTTTACCTAGTATATTGATATGATACCCCTCTTATGACCCCACATGCATTCTACAATGCACCTTGCTTCTTTCAATGTATATTGTGGATGCACATTACTTCACCCACAATGTAATTACTCAACCACATATCATTATGATTTGCAACATCTAATGGTCTAATGAAGAGATAGGAGACCACTTATTGTATGTCACTAGAGCCAATGCACATAGTACAACATTTAGATTGCATGTTGTAGTTACCCAATTGCTGACTAAGCCTTTTGTGGGATACATATCAAAGCCCCTAGGGCCTATAAGAAGCTCTAGGAGGCTGACTAAACCTCCCAAGTCCTTAAATAGGCACGAGTGGTTGGGTATTCAATCCCCCAAGGCCTATCGAGGGCCTATAACAGGCCCTAGAGGCTTAGAGCCTCCCAAGGATATTGGTAACAATTGGTTGTCAATGACCACTGTTTCTCAACTATGATCGACTGGAAACCCTCTTCACCACGAAACCCATGGCCTCAAGCATGCCTCAAGATGTGATTTCCATGCGTACTGGTAAGCCTGAGCTTGCCTCAACCCAATTTCTCATCCGATCGTGATCCCGCCATCTCCATTTGGCAGATATTTGTCAGCCCGCCCATATAAAAAAGACCCCAAAGTATTTTTGAATTGTTACATTAAATAAATAAAAACCTTTGCCCCTTAATATATAAGCAATATAATTTTTAGGTTTTCATGATTATTTAATACCCCAATATGAATGAACGTGATATTATATTGCCTTCTAGTGAAGCCCCCATGTGTTGTCTATGCATGGATATTGTTGTGGGAATATGATAAAAACAAAAATGCATGGGCTCATCTCAAATCTTGTGAATGAAAAGACTTATTTACAATTCACCATACCTCTATAGAAATGATCTCCACTTGCAATGGAAACTGGTAGCTTGAATGAATCCACTAGATTCCAAGACCACTGAAGATGTGTGTTAGATTCCAGGGGTGATTTTGTGTCCAATAGATCAATGAGAGTGAGCCAATAAGAAACCTGTGAGAGCTTTAAACCCGCGGAAGAAGTGAAACCCCTGTTTTTGGTGGAATTCCTGGGAAACAGAGAAATCTATTTTTTTTAACTAGTAACAGGGCCGCACATGCGTATTTAAACGCACAAATGCGTGTTTTTCATGCGTAAACGTCAGGAGGGCACACGCGCCCAAACCCGCGACGTGCCCCTGTATAACATTTACACCATTTAATGCCAAACCTTCCCCCACTTCGAAAATATTTGCATAAATTGGACTCAGTGATGAAGTTTGAAGGGTGGGTCTTAATTTTTATTGGAAGGACTTACTCTTTGACACTTTTGATAATTTATGGTTATCTATGCACCTTGACCCAATTGACATTGTAAGGTGAGGAAGTGCATGCATAATAATCCTTATTTATGACTATGCGATGAGGATTTAAATGGAAGAGGATGTAAAGATGTGTTATTTTTATATGTATTTTGATGGCGAGTGTCGAAGAGAAACATGTGATAAACCACAATTCCTGAGCCAAAAATTGTTTTTTTTAATTCTATTAATAAGCATTGTGGTACTTTGGTCCAAATGTTTTTTCTAACTCATTGTTTCTCCATATTGTGTGCCTACTACCACCTCTCTATATCAATGTGTGGTTATAGTTGCATGCCATTATTTGTAGTTGCATGCCATTGAGTGTTGTTTAGAGTTTCTGTGAATCTGTGGCATTCATGCAATAAATGAAGTCTTGTAGAGGAGGATTCATCAAAGAGGCAATTTGAATTTCATTTTGACAAAACACATATTTTGTAAAGATCAAATGCCATGAATGCATCCTCAACCTACCATGCAAGACCGTGGATATGTTGAAAAGCATTGAACATCATCGAAGAATGAAAACAAGTTCCTCAAGATCTTATTGAATCATATTGAGCTCAATTGAATTCCACCTGGGCCTTAATTGAAAATTCTAGACCTCACGCGCCATCAATAACACATACAATCCATGACACTATCCCTCTACAAGGAGCCTCCTCCTCCTCCTCCTCCTCCTCCTCCTCCTCCTCCTCCTCCTCCTCCTCCTCCTCATCATCATCATAATCATCTTTGTCATCGTCAACATCATCATCATCATCCTCGTCATCGTCATCATCCTCGTCATCATCATCATCTCCATCATCGTCATCATCGTTATCACCCACTTCCTCATCATCATCCTCATCCTTCTCCTCCTCCTCATCATCATCTTAGTCATCATCTTCATCATCAACATCGTCATCATCGGCATCATCATCATCCATCATCTTCTTCATCATCTTCATCATCATCATCATCTTCTTCATCATCATCATTGATAATGATGAAGATGACGAAGATGATGATGATGATGACGATGATGATGATGACGATGATGATGATGACGATGAAGATGATGGATGATGATGAAGATGAGTACGAAGATGAAGATGATGATGATGATGATGATGATGAATATCATCATCATCATAATCCTCATCATCCTCATCATCCTCATCATCATCATCATCATCATCATAATCATCTTCATCATCATCATCCTCATCATCATCATCCTCATTGTCGTCATCATCCACATCATCATCATCATCTCCATCATCAGCATCATCGTTATCACCCACTTCCTCGTCATCATCCCCATCCTCATCATCATCATCATCATCATCTTGGCCATCATCTTCATCATCAACATCATCATCATCTTCATCATCATCATCAATGTCATCATCATCATCATCCATCATCATCATCGTCATCATCATCATCTTCGTCATCATCATCATCATCATTATCAATGATGATGATGATGATGAAGATCATCATCATCATCATCTTCTTCATCATCATCATCATTTTCAATCGTCATTATCATCGTCAACATCATCATCATCTTTGTCATCATCATCTTCTTCATCATCATCATTGATAATGATGATGATGACGAAGATGATGATGATGATGATGATGATGATGATGATGGATGGTGATGAAGATGAGTATGAAGATGAATATGATGATGTTGATGATGACGAATATGATCATCATCATCATCCTCATCATCATCATCCTCGTCATCATCATCCTCGTCATCGTCATCATCCATGTCATCATCATCATCATCGTTATCACCCACTTCCTCGTCATCATCCCCATCCTCATCATCATCACCATCATCATCTTGGCCATCATCTTCATCATCAACATCATCATCATCATCGTCATCATCAATGTCATCATCATCATATTCATCATCATCCATCATCTTCTTCATCATCATCATCATCATCATCTTCGTCATCATCATCATCATTATTAATGATGACATCATCATCATCATCTTCGTCGTCATCATCATTATCAATGATTATGATGATGAAGATGATGGATGATGATGCAGATGAGTACGAATATGAAGATGATGAGGCTGATGATGATGAATATGATCATATTCCTCATCATCATCAACATCATCATCATTGTCATCATCATCATCATCGTCATCATCATCATTGTCATCATCATCATCATCATCATCATCATCATCATCTTCTTCATCATCATCATCATTTTCAATCGTCATCATCATGTCAATAGCATCATCATCTTCGTCATCATCATCTTCTTCATCATAATCATTGATAATGATGATGATGACGAAGATGATGATGATGATGATGAAGATGATGATGAAGATGAGTACGAAGATGAAGATGATTATGTTGATGATGATGAATATGATCATCATCATCATCCTCATCATAATCATCTTCGTCATCATCATCATCATCATCATCCTCCTCATAATCATCATCCTCGTCATCATGATCATCCTCATTGTCATCATCATCTCCATCATCATCATCATCGTTATCGCCCACTTCCTCGTCACCATCCCCATCCTCATCCTCATCATCATCATCATCATCCTGGACATCATCTTCATCATCAACATCATCATCATCGTCATCATCATCATCAACGTCATCATCATCATCTTCATCATCATCCATCATCTTCGTCGTCATCATCATCATCATCATCATTATCAATGATGACATCATCATCATCATCATCATTATCAATGATGATGATGATGAAGATGATGGATGATGATGCAGATGAGTACGAATATGAAGATGATGATGCTGATGATGACGAATATGATCATCATGCTGATGATGATGAATATGATCATCATCGTCGTTATCACCCAATTCCTCATCATCATCATCATCATCATCATCATCATCATCATCTTCATCATCAACATCATCATCATCGTCATCATCATCATCATCATCATCATCATCATCGTCGTCGTCGTCGTCGTCGTCGTCATCACCCAATTCCTCCTCATCAACATCATCAACATTGTCATCATCATCATCATCATCATCATCATCATTGTTGATGTATATGTAACTTTGGAATGTATTTCATCTATGTATTTCATATATATTTATTGTACCCTTATTAGAGATGTGTTATTCCTCTATAAGGAAGTGTCGTCATGTGGATTGACAAGTGTCACAAGTGTGTGTACTTGTCGATGGGTTATTAGACTACCATGTGTGGGGTCGGCCCTGAAATCTATATATTATAATGTGGATGTACCTAGCTAGACAAGTCGGCCCCATAAGGTCACTGGGAAAACAGGTTAGTATAAATAGAGATCAGGAGATCTCTATTTAGATCATTCGGAAAGTCATCTCTCTCTCACTCAGAAAGTGGCGCACTAGTGAGGAGGAGGATCATCTGCTACTAGGAGACTATCTCAGTGTATTTTGGTTGTACTTTGGTTGAGCCATTGCTCTCTCTATCTCTGAGGAAGTTATGGGGTTTTTCACCTTAGGGTTTTCCCCACGGAAACTCTATGTCTCTTGTCTCTCATGCTTTTGATTCTTGTGATGTTTGTCATGCTTATTGTGATTGTCATGCAATGATATACTGTATATGTTATTCTCTCAGTGAAGATCCTAGAGTATTGTGAATTAATGCTCAAAATTTAACATGGTATCAAAGCTAACCTGAGAAGAAGACATTTTGCAGTGATGAAAACTTGAATTTCTTGTTTATTGGGTTTCGCTCCATAGATTTTGGAAAAGCAGTATAGTAGATTAACTCTACTCATCAAGGTGCATCTATCTGTCCAATCATAATTCAATTCCGAGCATTTTCAGATTTGGCCCTAAAAAGGTTTCCACAAAAATAGGAATTTCTGAAATCTGAAGACATAGCTGGAAGCTCCTTGCAAAAATCAAATTTTAGAGCTTTGGATCGAGATTTTTGGTTGGGTAGATCTCCGGGAAACTCAAAACCTAATTCAGGGCTTTCCCCAGTGAACCTGGGAGGACAAAAAGGAAAATCTGAAGGGTAAAACTTTGTTGATCTCAAATTCTGAATGCACCAGGATGATCAGCTCATCAAAGCGCATCTTTCTATCCTTTCAGAAAATTGAAATTCACATTTTGAATTTTTTGGGTTTTTCCGACAAACCCTAATCCGGGACCAGATCCAATTTTCAGCATTTCAAGTGGTAATACCTAAATCTTTTCTATTTCCATTTGAAGTACTCTTTAAGATGTCTCACCACACCAAGCTTGAGGATAAGCTTGAAGGGGCTGATAACTTCCGAGCTTGGAAGTATAGGATTGGATTAATCCTGGAAGAGAATGAGTTGGACTCATATATAAAAGAAGACATCCCTATCCCAGAGGATGAAGAGGCCAAGGTATTGCATAAGAAGAACTTGGTCAAGGCAAAGAGAATCATTGCTGATTCTATCAAAGACCATCTCATACCCCATGTGTCTTCTCTAAAGACACCCAAGGAGATGTTTGACTCTTTGACCAAGCTATTTGAAGGGAAGAACATAAATCGGAAGATGACTCTGTGGAATCAATTGAAAGGGGTCAAGATGTTGAATGGAGAAACCATTCAATCTTACTTCTCCAAGGTCTCTCAGATCAAGGAGCAACTTGAAGCTGTAGATGAAGTAGTGGACAATGGTGAAGTTTTTATGACCACTCTGAATGGCCTACCTAGGTCATGGGACTCCTTTATTCAAGGAATCTGTGCAAGAAAGAAATTGATCTCTTTCACTAAACTATGGGAGCAATGCTCTCAAGAAGAAGCTAGACTCGTAGCTCACGAGGAAAAGATGGGAGGTGAAGATCAAGCTCTCACAACTCACACCAAAATAAGCAAGCCCAAGAAGGAGCACTCTCACTACAAAAGATCCTATCAAAAGAATAAGAAGGATCTAATATGCTTCACATGCAATGAGAAGGGTCACTTTGCTTCAGATTGTCCCAAGAACAAAAGGGATAATAACAACAACTCCAACAAGAAGAAGAAGGGCAACAAAAGAAAGTTCTATGCTCATGCTGCCAAGGATGATGAACCTCCAAAGAAGAAGGCTAGGGCAGAAAGTGATGACAGTGATGATGACTCATCAAGTGAAGAAGAGTATGTTCTAATCTCTGCCCTCACAGGTACTATCTCCCATGACTGTAATGATTGGTTGATTGATAGTGGGGCTTCCAAACACATGATTGGGTTTGAGGAATCCTTTGTGAATCTATCTGAACATGAATCACCTCATAAGGTGAAACTTGGGGATGATTATCAATACCCAATCAAAGGAAGTGGTGAAGCCTCCTACAACCTAGATTCTGGAAAATATTTGAAGATGAAAGAAGTCCTTTATGTACCTGGGCTCAAGAAGAACTTACTCTCCATCTTTGCATTGGATGCAAAATGTATGAGGGTTGCATTTGTAGATGGCCAAGTCCTAATGTGGCCAAAGGGTAAAACAATCGATGATGTAGTAGTGATTGGAGAGCAAGAGGGAGGTTTGTACAAATTGAAGGGACAACCTGAACATGCCATGGTGACATAAAGACAAAGATTCATCCATATTCATGGATCACATAGAGGTATGTATAATTTGTTTTTGCAAAAGTTAACTAATGAGTTATGTAGGTCATTGAAGAGAACAAGAACACATTGCTAGACATAACTAGCAAACATGGTGACCAGGTATGTGTTTCTTATATCATAGGATCTATCATATAAGTATGCATGGCATGATTGATGATGATTGTTCATAAAGTCATAAGTTTGAATAATCATGGGTATATGCATATTATGTGTCTTACCTTAATTAATGATATGACTAACCAGAAGAGTCATAGGTTTGAGTAATTATAGGTTTAGACATGTTATGTTTCTTATGATATGACTAACCATAAGAGTCCTATATAAACCTTGAATGCTAATGCTTATTATTTCTGTTTGAAATGATCATGACTATACATGCTTGAGATTATTGTGTTTTAATAGTATACTAATGAATGTATGATTTTGTATGAGATCACAAGGATAACACAATACTAATAAGCATGCATAGGGACCAAGGATGAATATGAGTTCAAGAACAGGTAATCCAGGAAGCAAAGATCAAGAGGGAGCACACTCCAGTGGTTTCTGCAAGGGTGCAGATATTCAGAGGGAGTTATCCATCTCTCTACATTCCACAACATAAAGGTGTAGAAGGACTCCAGCAGCTCCTGCAATGAAGCAAAGACTCAGAGGGAGTCCACCCAACAAACAAACAAAGATAAGTATTTTAATTATCATTTCTTGCATATTTGTTTGCTTAAATAAAATTGTTCAATGATGTATATGCTCATGTTCCTAGACTTAGGATATGTATTGTGCATATTAGAATGATTGCAATAATGAACAGTATACTACTAATATGCATGTGTTGGGTAAGTGGCCTATGGCACTGTACAACATTCCAGTGCTACTTATCTAGAATGAAACCTCTTTGCTGACATGTTGGGAGTAGTGCAAACTCTTAACAATGTTCTGGTAGAGACTGGAAGGCATATAGAAAGTTGTGGAACATGGATAAATGTTGTATTGAAGCATTGGCTAAGATAACTACATGACTGCGTGACATATTTCTTTATGTGTAAAGAATTTGTTCTGAAAATTATGAGATGTTTCTAATCATGCAATTTAACTTGTTTTGTAAGAAAGACCATATATCTTCACCTACAAAAGGACTACAACATTTGTTCAAGCAACAAAATTATCTATTGATGATATTGAAGTTCCCAGGATACGGGAAGAATGCCATGATCTGTCGATCATGAAGAATGATGTTTGGGATGTAGTCCCAAGACCTGAAGGGAAGTTTCGTTATGACTTCCATATGGATCTATCAGATTAAGCATGTTGCAGATGGCAGCATAGAGAAATATAAAAGTGATGAAATAGAAGATACACCAGATGGATTTCAAGACTGCTTTCCTGAATGGTGTAGTTGAAGAGGAAGTATATGTGGAGCAGCCACTCGATTTCGAAATACATGATAGGGAGTCATGTGTGTGCAAATTGAAGAAAGCCTTGTATGGCTTGAAACAAGCTCCCAGAACCTGGTATGGTAGGATGGACAGTTTCCTATCTAGTTTGGGCTTTACCAAGAGTAAAGCGGATTCCAACTTTTACTACAAGGTTGAAGAAGGGAATCCTATGGTTCTACTCCTGTATATGCATGACTTATTTGTAACAGGAGATGACAGATTGATTGCAGATACTAAGAGGAAGCTTGCTGCTGAGTTCGGAATGATGCATTATTTCCTAGGTATGGAGGTGTGGCAGAGTGCAGGTGGGATCTTCCTTGGTCAAGGGAAGTACACAGTAGATATCCTGAAGAGATTCGGGATGATGGATTGCAAGGCCATGGCCACACCTATGGCATCGAATCTAAAGCTTCTATGCGATGCTTCATCTGAGTCGGTTGATGTCTCTATGTATCGTCAAATGATTGGGTCCTTCATGTACCTGACGAACACGAGACCGGACATTTGCTTTGCTGTGAACACATTGAGCCAGTTCCTGACGAATCCGAGGAGTGTTCACCTGGTTGTTGTAAAGCATGTTCTGAGGTACCTGAAGGGTGTAGTGGATTATGGGATCAAGTATGAAGCGAATCAAAAGTTTAACCTGCAGGGTTATGTTGATTCAGATTGGGCTAGCAATGCTGCAGATAGGAAGAGCACATCTAGGTGCTTCTTGAGTATGGGATCAGGTGTGATCTCTTGGTTTAGCAAGAAGCAGTCCTGCGTAGCACTGAGTACAGCTGAGGCAGAGTATGTTGCAGCCTGTTCAGCTAGTTGTGAGGCAGTATGGCTACGGAAGCTACTGTCTGAGTTATTTGATCTCCTGTTGGATGCTACTGGTATCTTCTGTGATAACCATAGTTGTGTGAAGTTGTCCGAGAATCCAGCGTTTCATGACAAGTCGAAACACATAGAGATCAAATATCACTATATCAGGGATATGGTGCAGAGAGGAGCTGTGAAGCTCCTGTATGTTGCGACAGACGAGCATATTGCAGATGTGCTGACGAAGCCACTAGCCAGGGTGAAGTTCGAATACTTCAGGGAGAGGCTTGGTGTTCTTCAGATCGAGGACACTTCGAGGAAGAAGTGATGGACACATTTGTTGAAGCCATTCCAAGCATGTTGGAAGGAGGATCCTTCACATGGCTATGGATGTAAGCGCTGGATGATGAGCATCAAGATGATGTTCTGGTTTCTACTTTGTATGATCAGTTGGATCATTTATATGTATGTACGCATCATGTTGGATGCTGGATATGATCAGTTGGATCATTTATATGTATATGTATGTACGCATCATGTTGGATGCTGGATATGATCAGTTGGATCATTTATATGTATGTATGCATCATGTTGGATGCTGGATATGATCGGTTGGATCATGTTTATGTATTTTGTATATGCATCATGTTGGATGCTTGGACCATGTATCTGTATATGTATCAGGTGGATACATTGTATGATCAGGTATATCATGTATGTTGATGGATACATTGTGTGGATCATGTATCTATGTATTATATGGATACACTGTGTATGATGATATGTATCAGGTAGATACTTGGTGTGCATTAGATGGATGCATTGCATGATCAGGGTGATCGTGGATGACGAGCTTCTCCAGATGACATGCAGCAGGATGTTGTAATGATGATGATCAGGATGATCATGTGTACATCACGATGATGTATGATGAGTATCAGATGATACTTTGTTGTCGTGGATTAGGTTGTGCAGATGAGCATGTCTGGGAGATCCTATAGGTCGGAGTTGCGTACCCATAACAGCCTGGGATGCTCTTTCGAGACATTGCTCTGGGAGGACATGTAATTTGTGCCCTGGGAGATCTTCAGGTCGGAGTTGTGTACCCGTAACATCCTGAGATGCTCTTGCGAGGTTTTGTCCTATGGCATGTAATTTGCTCCTAGGAGATCTGGACAGGATGAAAAAGGCCTCAGATGCTTCAGCCAGGTTTTGCCATGACCACATGTAATTTGCTCCTGGGAGATCTGGACAGGATGAAAAAGGCCTCAGATGCTTCAGCCAGGTTTTGTGGTGGACCACATGTAATGTGCTCCTGGGAGATCCGACAGGTAGAGCTGTGTGCTCGTAATAGCCTGGGATGCTTCAGCCAGGCTTTGTGGTGAGATCACATGTACTGTGCTCCTGGGAGATCCGACAGGTAGAGTTGTGTGCTCGTAACAGCATGGGATGCTTCAGCTAGGTTTTGTGATGGGTCACATGTAATGTGCTCCTAGGAGATCCTACAGGTAGAGCTGTGTGCTCGTAATAGCCTGGGATGCTGCAGCCAGGTTTTGTGACGCACATAATAAGTCCTGAGAATTCCACAGTATGGCCAATGATGATGAAGACCTGCAGGAGGTGGGCCTACATCCAGTATGAAAAAGGACTAGCTCTGTAGAACTTCCTATGATGAGTAGATTCAGAGATTGGTTGAGATAGCATCAACAGTGACAATGACGATGACGATGACGATGATCCCGAGAATAAGACTTGTCTAGCAGATCTGTGTCGAGAAATACCTTCCTAGTTAAGAGGGAGTGTTGATGTATATGTAACTTCGGAATGTATTTCATATATATTTATTGTACCCTTATTAGAGATGTGTTATTCCTCTATAAGGAAGTGTCGTCATGTGGATTAACAAGTGTCGCAAGTGTGTGTACTTGCCGATGGGTTATTAGACCACCATGTGTGGGGTCGGCCCTAAAATATATATATTATAATGTGGATGTACCTAGCTAGACAAGTCGGCCCCATAAGGTCACTGGGAAAACAGGTTAGTATAAATAGAGATCAGGAGATCTCTATTTAGATCATTCGGAAAGTCATCTCTCTCTCACTCAGAAAGTGGCGCACTAGTGAGGAGGAGGATCATCTGCTACTAGGAGACTATCTCAGTGTATTTTGGTTGTACTTTGGTTGAGCCATTGCTCTCTCTATCTCTGAGGAAGTTGTGGGGTTTTTCACCTTAGGGTTTTCCCCACGGAAACTCTGTGTCTCTTGTCTCTCATGCTTTTGATTCTTGTGATGCTTGTCATGCTTATTGTGATTGTCATGCATTTATATACTGTATATGTTATTCTCTCAGTGAAGATCCTAGAGTATTGTGAATTAATGCTCAAAATTTAACAATCATCATCATCTTCTTCGTCATCATCATCATTTTTAATTGTCATCATTATTGTCAACATCATCATCAACATCTTCGTCATCATCATCTTCTTCATCATCATCATTGATAATGATGATGATGAAGATGATGGATGATGATGGAGATGAGTACGAAGATGAAGATGATGATGCTGATGATGAGGAATATGATCATCATCATCATCCTCATCCTCCTCATCATCATCATCATAATCATCTTCGTCATCATCATCATTCTCATCATCAACATCATCGTCATCGTCCCCATCATCGTCATCATCCCCATCATCCTCCTCATCATCATCAACATTATCGTCATCATCCCCATCATCTGCCTCATCATCATCATCATATAAATTTAATTTAATTCAATTTAAAACATTATTAATTATTAAAAATATATATAATTTATAAAATTATTTAATCACTATGACAAATTTCAAACTTTATTAAAAACAATGCATACGCGCATTTTGCGTGTACACGCCATTGTGTGCGTATGCACTTTTTAAATACACACGCACGTGTCAATTTAGTTTTTAAATTTTGGCAGGTAATTCGTTTCCCACCAACGTGGTGGATGACTTGGCTGCTATGGTTTTAGGTTTGGGTTGCCAAAATACATATATAATATAAAAAAAATACATCTTATTCTATAACTTCTTCTGTTTCGAGCATGATTCTGCGTATGCTACACTTGTCCACTGCTAATGAAATTGCACACACTTGTAGAACTATGTGTGCAGATTCCGAATATGTAATTTTTTATTAAAACTACTATTTGTTCCTATTTTTTAGTTAATTTCAATTGCACTAACGTCAATCTTACACAAAAAGAAGGTTATTTCTTCCGTCTATAAATTTTTATTGGCTCACCTATTTTGAAAACGGAAAAGAACCCGCACAAGTACACACAAAAACATACATCCTAAAAAAAAAAATGTTGATTGATTATGTTAAGACCATGATATCGAGGGCTAACGCTCGGCCTAGTCATTTTAGGGATGGGCTAACTTCCTTAATTAAAAAAAAATTAAAATTAACATAAGTGAATCTGGAAAAATAACGCCGCACTAGAACGGCCCGTTATCTACGACTGTATATAATTTTTTTAACAAAAATCCACCATTTGAATACCAAACCAAGGGGCTAATGCAAACATATTCATTATGTTTTCTTAAAAAAATAACATACCAACCTTAGGAGAACCCCATTTTTTGGGAGTTATACTTAATTTCCATAAATAATATTTATATATTCTGGAAGGTAATCCAATTGTCTACGTTTGATCTTCTTGCGCCATATTCCAAAAAGTTGTGTGGGTAGCTCTAATATTGTTTTTTGACATTCAAATTTCTATTTTTCCAGAAGTCCATTGCGACTAACGCATCATGAGTGGCCAGCATTAGCTTGCACCAGCCCATCTCCCAGTTTGAATGCAAATGTGCTACTCATACGATGCAATTTCTCTACTATGAAGTTTACTTCTATTTTATATTTAGTTGCTCCACGTTTATATTTTGTTTCCCCACGTTTATAAGTGAAACTTTACTAATTCTAAAATAAAACAAGAATTCTCTATGCTTAGTTGAACTTGTCCAAGATAAAATAATATGTTATGCTAAGGTAATTCCACATAAAGATGCCATACCAACTCCGTAAACAGAGTCGTTCCCTTCCACCACCGGAGGTAATCCGATTTGCATGCCACCTAGGGCTCAACGCTGCCGCACCCACAATATTCAATGCTGCCACATGCACAATATCACATGTCCCATGATGACCTGTAGACAAAGCTTGCAATGATCTCGTCTCTCACTCCATGCATGCTTCTCACACTTTTGAATCCCCTGATAGCAATTACATTGAGGCCCGCTTCTGCTAGAAATTATGACTCGGCTACGAACACAGAGGTATCACCCCAAGCATGACTCGACTGCCAGAAATTTGTAATGAGGTGTATGGATATTGTATCAAGTGTTTCCTTTGTCAAACGTTTTATCACCCCATGTGTGCATTCATAGCGGGCTATAACAACATCCAACTAAATATTGGTGCCAATGGAAAAATCGTAACAATTTCTTATTGTGCCTCCCACAAAACCCCCAGTCAAGAAGCAACTCTAAATCTAAGCTAGGGAGATCCTGATAGAAGTGCAACTCCGATAATAACCGCTTATTAATAGTATTCAAATTCAAACAAAGCATAATTGCGCGTCCAGGAATGTAAGAGTACTTCAATCGTTCAACCCGCTCAAATAGATATAAAATGTGAAGATTCGACCCGTTCAACCCGCTACCTGGCTAAGAGATTCGCTCTCTACATGCTTCTATCGCCTGCCTATGAATTATACCTTTCCATCTGATACCACTTGACCACTGCTTCTTCGACCTGAGAACTGACTGAAGACCCAATATCGAACACCCAGATATTGATTGCTACTCGTCTCTCTCTTTCCCTCCTTGGAGACCAAGAAAAGGCAAGCGGTGACATATGATATGGAATTAGAGAGTCACT
Organism: Larix kaempferi; assembly: GCA_027924585.1. Lineage (NCBI taxonomy): Eukaryota > Viridiplantae > Streptophyta > Pinopsida > Pinales > Pinaceae > Larix > Larix kaempferi. The sequence continues at coordinate 1,171,183 of BSBM01000886.1, forward strand.
AAAGACATGCGCCTCTGAAATGCCCTGAGCTTATCTCGATTGCTGATTCCCTCCATCCAAGTGTCATGGAGCAAGCTCAACCTTTGACTTTGCTCCATGCCCATTGTATAGAGGAAATCAACAATCGAGATAAGGGAAGAAACTCAGATGAAACAGTGTGCTCGGATGGGATGGGTCAGAACTACGAATGGAGAACCTTGTAGGGAGACAGAGAGGAAAGGGTTACCTGTTAAAAGTTTTTAAAATAATGATGTGATATTCCCTGTCCAAATGTAAAATTCTTAAATTTTTTTTTATTAAATAATTTTTATATCTAAATGTAAAAAAAAAAATCATGCTTGGATTTATGTCAAATCCAAATTGTACTCCACCAATAAAAAAAACTTGATTTTACATTTTTTTTAAATAGAAAATATATTTTTAAATTTTAAAAATTCAGTTTAATAACTAATTTTTGGTAAACATTGCAAAATTTACAATAAACACCATAAAAAATAAAGAATTAATGTAAAGTCGAAGTGTTTTGACTTTTGAATGAAAAGTATATTATGCCTTGACACGGAATAATAAAAATTTTAAATTCATTTATTTGAAATGGTGAAAAATTTAATTAAATTATATCTCACTTTTATATTGTCTTTTACTTTTTATTTATTTTTTATGATAATTTATTTATGCATAAAAACCTTTCAACGTAAAGTAAAAATAATTCTCACCATTATTATAAAACTATTAAGATTTAGCATATAAAATAAAAATCAATTTTCACCATTATTATCAAACCATTAATATTTAAAAATATTATGTTTTGTCTAAATTAATTTAAATAAAACTTTTATTTTTAAAATTTAATCAAATTATATCATACAACACTAATTTTTACTTTTACTTTTATATTTTCTTTTTAGTTGATTTATTAAATTATTTATTTAAAAAAAGACTTCTCAAAATAAATTCATATCATTATCATAATAAAATATTTTAAACTATGGCTTTCTTTTTCTATGTTTGTTTATAAAAACGTTTTAACAATCAAAATAAAAAACATTTCTCTCTAATCAAATTTCATATTTTGATTAGTGTATGACTTTATTTTCTTTTAATTTATAAAATCATTTTAAAATGTAAAATTAAAATAGTATTACAAATCACTTCAAAATGTAAAATTAAAATGATTCTCACAAGTACTATAGTAAAATGCAGGTTGGACAATTCTTAATAAACTTTCTTTTAATTTAAGTACTCACAGCTAATGAAATGGAGGTTGGACAATTCTTAATATACTTTCTTTTAATTTAATAAGATGATTAATTATATATATATATAGAGAGAATTTTTTAATTTTTCTTATAAATATTAAATTAATTAATTAATTATTAATCATTTTTCTTAAAATTTAATATAATAAAAATGTTTAAGTAGTTGAAAATCTCATTACTTTTTATGTAATAACATTCATTATCATCTAACTCAAATTAATAAAAAAATAAAAATAAGATATCAACAATAATTTTCTATACAAAAATTCATATAAATTAAAATCAGTTACATAATAATGTAAATGTAAATGTAATATGGTAAATTGTTATTTATTTATTTTTAATAAAATATATTTTTATAAAAAATAATACATATAAATTAAAATTAATTATATAACAATGTAAATATAATATAGTAGATGGTTTGTTTTAATAAAATATATTAAATATGCATTTATATATGATGAAGATGATAAAGATTATTAAGATCCAATAGGACCAAATTTGTCTATACATACCATATAATTTATATGCTAAAAAATATAGAAGACATATATGTGATAATTTTATATACATATAATGTGGTATTATATATAGAGAGTTGAATAAATGTATTTATATCCTTAACATGTAAAAGATGTGTGCAATAAGAATATGGTTAGTTTATGAATATTGATAATTTAACTTTAAGGTAGAAGTTACAACTTGCAAATGTATTACACATCGACATGTATACATATTTGAACTTATAGAGCACCATGTGTATATATATTATTAATAACCTACAAGTAGGTGTTTATTGTGTAAATATATCACAATTAATACTCTAGATATGTGTTTATCATTTATGGTTACTAAACATTTTCATATCTGCAAACTCTTGCTTGGGTATAAACTCTCCCCGGTTTGCAAAAGTAGCCTTTGGTAGGAGCACAATGAACATCTTGTGAACATATACATAACCCTTCCAAAGCACACTTGTCTTTTGTTATAACAACTTCCTCTTGTCCTATTCCCAAAATGGCATTAGTCCACTCACTTGAGAAGAGTCCCTTGGGATCATATTTGGTTATTACTCTTAAAAACTCTCCAGATTTGTTATACTTACTCATAATTCCATCAAATGCAATATTTCGATTCTTACCCCAGTGGGGGAGGCCTCCATATTTGAGTAGAGCCATTTGCTCAATCTCCTCCAACACATCTTCATGTAGTCGGGGGGTGTTCGGATCATGAGAACGGTAATAAGTAATGTCTACATCCACTGAGTCCTCTTGTTTACCCAAGTAAGCACTAGAAGCCTTCACATAGCGCATCAAAAAACCACTGTACAACTCAGTGCCACAAAGACTTCTCGGAACCATGTCTCTCAACTTTTTCACATCCAAGAGAAATTGTCTTATCTTAGATACACCAATACTAATTGTGGTTTGGTGAAAGAACTCTCCATTTACCCGAGGATCCCAAGGGCATGCAGTCGAGAGTGAATCCTGATTGCTTGTCAAACACGATCCAGAAGCCTGAAGTTTGTGTTGATATCCAATTATTGGATAGTTTAAAAACACTATGTCATTGTTTTTGAGTCCCGTTCCCACCTTCAAAAGAGTTGATACTTGTAATTTTGATGAAACACACTTCCACTTATCATTCTTGCTCGCCTCTTGATTCTCCTCTACAAAAAAATTCAAATCCATATGAAGAACATCATAAAAATAATGCCATTACCATTAATCGATCTAAAATCCCCTCATATCTATCATGCCTCAAAAAAATAAAAAAATAAAACTTCAATTTATCATTCTTGCTCACCTCTTGGTTCTCCTCTAAAAAAAATCTAAATTCATAGAAAGAAATCATAAAAATAATTCCATTACAATTAATCAATTTAAATTCCCTAAATCTATCATACCTTAAAAAAATAAATAAACTTCCATTTATCATTATAACTAACCTCTAGGTTTCCTCAACAAAATTCAAATCCATATAAATAGAACATAAAATAATACCATTACCATTAATTGATCTAAATTCCCTAATAATATCTATAATGCCTTAAAAGATAAAAAATAAAGCATTCCAAATGACAATATAATCATAAGATTATATTAACATCTCCAAGTAAAAATAAAAATATTGATAGGGGAAGCACTACATAAAATATAAATTAAGAAAATATTGGTAAATATGTTTGAATAACGTTTAGAGTACATGTTAAAACTGATCATCAGATGCGACGAAGTTCAACATAAGGCCTTCAGAAAATATATCTAAAGAGTTTAATAGTTAGAAATCTCCCAGCAATGGTGTTATATTAATAATGTGGGTGGTTAGAGCGTTAAAATGAAAATAAAAATAAAATTTACAAAGTTTCAAGTTCGATTCTCATTAAGTTTTAATATGTCTTTAATCCTTTTTGTAATTATGTTGATTCTTTCTATAGGTTAATAACTTTTTAGTTTTTTGTGTAATTATATCGATAGGTATTTAGATATTATCTTAGATTTTGGACTTTCTTAAATGGATCAACAAAATTAACATGAGTGTAAAAGTGTAAAGTGGGGATTTATTTTATGGTCATCGTATCTTATTATGCTCAAATGCACATTGATTAATATTTAAATAAGCTTCAATTAAATGTGGTTAAAAAAATGAGTATGTTTATTAAATAGTATTTATTTTTATGTTAATATTAATTAGTTTAATATTTATACTAATTATTTTAATGTTTAACCTTTGTTTAACAACCAACCATCTCCACAAAACTAAGTGGTTGGAAATGCAGCAAAAATCACTTTTTTGTAATAGTTGGTCATTTTTTATTTATAGCAATCACATAGCTATAAAGAACTATCGTGTTGTACTGTTTGATTCAAATAATGAATATCAATAGTAAGCTATTTTTAGCTGAAAAAAAAAGTGGTTGACTATATGAACCACTTTACTTGTGGATGTGCTAGTTATATTGATTTTCTATCTAAACTTATTGAACAGTCAGATAAATTCCTTTGTTTATTTCTGAAAAATGCAGTCAATGCAACTTGAGGAGTAGGTAGTAATATTTTAATGCAGTAAAAACAAATTGCTGAGCAGGTGGAATCCTCTTGTTTAATAAAAAACAAACAAACAAAAAACCATCAAAACTTATAAGACAGAAATTATTTACCTCGTCTCCTCACCTCCCTTAAAACAGCAGTTAACGTGGAACGGAATCCTATGAAGTCATTGATGCCATCTCCGGACGAATTCAAGGGAACGCGATCGTCCACTCTGTACACTACTTTCGCCTGAGAAGGATACCATGTCACATCGCCAAACTCGTGATCCATTCCAAACTGCAAGATTCTGTTCTCTAAATCCGAATCATTTTTCTGTATATTTGTGATGGAACGCTTGAACATGGGCTGCAACTCCACTGTAACCTATATAATCACATACAAGTACCATTTATATTGGAATGCATGGTATAGTATTGTTATTTTTATTGTTTTTTTTTACAGAAAATATAACTTATTATTAATAGAGGAAATAGTAAATAATAAACATATTATGATCCCTGCATGAAACAGCTCAATATAGAGTAGGATATAGGACATAAACCCACGCCCTAATCAATGGCCATAAATACAGTCATCCAAAGGACCAACAATTCATCCAAGAGTAAACATCCACCAACTGAGTAGGATATAGGACATAAACCCAGGTCATAATTAATGACCATAAATACAGTCATCCAAAGGACCACCAACTCATTCAAAAGTAAACATCCACCAACTGATGTAGGAATATCAATTTGTTACCTGAGAAATGACGCCCAGAAGTCCAAGAGAAACTTTAGCTGCATTCAGATCCTCATCTGCCTGGGTGAGACTTACAACTTTAGCATAGCCCTCAGTCAGAGAAGCTGGAACTACTAATCTGATACCAACCACATATTCATGTACTGCGCTGCCTTTACCAAAGAACGAACTTCCATGAACTCCAGTACCGAGCATACCACCAATAGTAAGACCCAACCAGTAAGGCGAATGAGGCAACGCAAGCCCGGATTTGGCAGCAGCGTCGATCAGATCCTTGAGAGGCAAACCGCTCTCTACTTGCATTCTCATGCTCGATTCGTTCACCCACATTACGCGTTTTAGATCCCGAGTGCTGATTATGAGACCCGAATCCCCGCCTGGGCAAACCAGTTTGGGAATACTGTGAGAGTATCGGGTCACAACTCTCATTTTCTGATTTTTCCGGGTTGCATGAGCAACCACAGCACGAAGCTCATCTTCGGTGGAAGGAAAAACAACTTCTGCAGCCTTGCAGATGCTTCGATCCGGAAACACGCCATACGCGTTAGAAACAGTGCAGTTGGTGGATCCGCTGGCCCAAATAACCACAGCACCTGGACGGCTGCAACTCACAAGGATTTTCATTTCTGTAATGCAGCATAGAAGAAGAAAGATATAATAACAACATCCAGGCCACTTGACAATGAAATCCATCCCTAGAAAATTCATCAAACAAATTATCTTGGACTGGGTGGTCAGATAGGTTGAGTTCTGATACTCTAAATTTGGTGAGAGTTGAGCTTTAAATAAGCAACATCAGGGTTACATGAGATCACAAAAATATATATAAAGAACTGGGTATTTTGAAATCGTATCATATGAATATACACATATAAGTCCACTGGCTCTCATGATTCTCGGTTCCAACCCATTTGAAAAATTTACAAGGTCGTGAAATTCAAACAATAGCTGGAATCTACCTCTGTTGTCAACAACCTCGCGAGTCGCCAGGGCATTTTTAACTTTGCATCTTTACCTTGTATATTCTGATTCTCCTCTCTTGTCTTTTTCTATGACTTTTGAGGTAGGACTCACCGACTCAGTAGTGATTTCTGTACCCTCTTCAAAGTTTCCTCCATTAAAACTCTCAAGTTCAACTGCCAGATTACTTACAGCTATCATGTGAAAGAAAAGGACAAGCGTTTGCTGTCAGTATTTTAAGTCGGGGCCACCATCGTTGTGAATTGTCAGCCTCTTCTAATAGAAAAACGCCACTCCCATTACTGACCACAGCCATACGCTAACAAGCGGCGACTTTCTCTGCCGACCACGGTCGAATTCCAACCAGGATCCATTAATGGCGAGAATGAATTCTGCCAGTGGAATTATGAAATGTAATGAACACATCTTGTAGTGGAGCTCATGATCGATGATTATGATGAAGAAAAATCAGAAGTGCATTGCTTTTAAAGAAAGCCCAGAAGAGGCCATACGTGGAATTTATAACCCTAATTGGTGAATCGACTCATTTTCCAGTGGAGCACATGATCGATGCCTATGACTTTTATAATGAAAAAAAAAAGTAAAACTTGTAGTACTTTTTAAGAAATACGGGGGGATTTATAACCGTATTTAGTGTATCTTCTTTGAAGGAAAAAAAAACAGTCGTCTCTTGTGTGTGACCGTAGTTTTCGAGTGATGATGATAAATGCTAAAGAAGCTTCACTTTTACAGATCATGAATGGATTTTCAGCAGGGTAGGAATTTGATGGGTAAAATGGTCATGGTGGACAATTTTGCCCGTCAAATAAGGTTTAAATTTTAAATTAATGATCAAACAAAACAAAGAAATTGTGAAAACGTCCATTTATACTGTCAAAACTTGCAAAAATAACTGATGAATTGTTTTCCAAATTCCTATAATAGTTCAATGATCTTGCCACATTTTGATATATCCATGACCCGTAGCCTATAAGTTACACGATCGAAGATTTCGCTGCTTCCCGTCAGCATTTTCCAGGGCCATTTCAAATTTTTGAGTAAATTCTTAAAAATTTGAAGAGTGTTCAAATTTGTATAATTTGACTGGGTATTCTAGGGTTATGGTATTTGAAGGTGGGTAAAATAAAAGTTTGATGATTTGAACATAAAATTTTGATTTTTTTGGTACGATTTTAAAAAATATGGCAGTAATTTTTAAAAATCAATGTTCCAACTATCAAACTCTCAAATTTTGGGAGCTCCAAAAATTTTGATGGTGTGAATTTGTTTCTACCATCAAAATTGCCATTAAAACATAATTCAGATTTTACAAAATAAAAAACCAAACCAAATCGTCCTCTACTATTTAGATAACTTCATTTGAAGATGTTAGAATCTATGTATGCATTCAAAAGTATGTTTTAAAGTGATACAAAATCATAATTAAGATTTATTAAAAAAATACCAATGCTAGAAAACCTTAAAGAGGAGGGTGCCTAGCTGGAGCTAAAAGGTTAGAAAGATCAATGCCTGAGCAAAGATTTTGGAATTGAAATCTACTGGAAAGTGATTTTCATTTTCAATGCTCAAAAACTCGCACAAATGGAAAATCCTTTCAACCCAAGGTGTTTTAGGGATTATCCAAAGGCCAATTTAAAATACATCAATATAAATTTATTTTATAAATATTAAAAATGTAAAATTGACATTCATGTAAAACTCTCATGGTTCCAACTAATGGTGTGTGAGCCAATTTACAAGAACAATGATGACCGTGTTACAATGGTGCTCTTTTAACGCCCTTGGAACTTCCCCTATTTTAACGCCTGTGGAACTTCTCTTTGAAGAGCAAATTGCTATCTTCAAGAACCTAGGAGCACCTGAGTGGGCCTAATGGTTAAGAACATGTGTTATCTCCATGGAGGTCACATGTTCAAAACCAGCGGGGGGTAGGGTTTATTATTGGCCCCTTGTGACAAGGCTCGAAGGGTTGGAGACCCCTGGGATAGAGGCTCACCCCGATGGGCTTCGGGACGTCTCGGTCCTTGCTGAGTCACAAGTTACTGGTATATTTGGCTTACGGGCTGTTGGATATACCCTTGGGAGGTTGTTGTTCCCATGGTTAAAAAAAAAGAGCCTAGTAAGGGAGATCAGAGTGAGACCTTCGACATCATGTTAGAGAATAATGGCGAAATGCCATGATTAGAAATGTTTAGTATATTGTTATCAGGTAGATTTATTTAGAAAACAAGTGGTTCCATATCCACTTCTATCAGAGTCTATTGAAACCATTCATTCACTATAAATGTAATTTGATTTGCAAGTAATAGATAAGTGAGTTGTGAATTCCCTTCTGTATTGTACAAGCTCTGCGCACTAATATTTCCTATTTGGTATCAGAGCTGAGGGAGAGGTCGTGAGTCGCCAGAGTGTAGAGGGAGTTGTCAATGGTGGAATTGAAGTCATCTGCGTGTGCCACCTTGTCATCCGCCTTTGCATGAATGGAGATAGAGCCATCGCTGCTGACGCTGCCAGGATCTGTCAGAAATAGCAGAAGAATTGTTGTTGTTGTGGCATCGAGGTGTTCTGGACTATGTGAGACTAATCCAGAACCTGTTGTTGTGTTACTTACTGGTTGTTTAGAAAAAGAGGGATTCACTGCTATAAGAAAGAGACCTATCATTGCTAAGGTTCGGAGAGCTTCCTGTGTATTAGAGTGAAACTGCTAGCTGTGAGGATGTAAAGGAGCTGCAGTACCTACCAGAGGAGTGGCGCTGTTGCTAGTGACCTGTGTGGAGTATATGCTAGACTCTTGATATATTTGTGCCTACAAATTGATAGAGAACCCTGCAAGTTAGAAGGTCCGTTTCATTTTTTTTTAATGGAACCAGTGTTAGTGGAAAAGTTTAATGGACACAATTTCTATAATTGGAAGGTAAAAATTCAGTTATTTTTTATGAGTAAGAATTTATGGGGAATTGTAGATGGCTCAGAAACAATACCCACAGATCTCACTCAATTAAGTGCTTGGGAAAAAAAGGGAAGAGAGAGCTAAGTCCATCATTGGATTAACTCTTTCGGATTCTCAATTGCACCTCATTGATTTAAATAAATCTTCTACAGAGATGTTGGAAGAGTTGACTAAATTATTTGGGGAAAAATCTACAAATGCGAAGTTTTCCTTGAAATTGCAATTATTCAAGTTAAAAATGCATGAGGAGACATCTTTATCTGCTCATATCAATGAACTAAAGTCTCTTATGAGACAAAGCTACAGTTGAAGAAGATGATGCAATTTAAGCAATATTATTAAATAGTTTATCATCAAATTATGATAAAACTATTTTTACTTTAAATCAATTGTCCACCAAATCTTTTGATGAAATGATAGTAGCATTATTAGCAGAAGAAAAGAGGCTGAAACAAGGAAACCAAGATGTCCATCCACAAGCTGAAATTGCCTTGTTTTCAAAAGGAAGGTTTAATAAAAATAAGAGTACAGTTGAATGCTTCTATTGCAGAAGACGCGGGCATACAACACTAAATTGTAAAATTCGTGCTAGCGATCTACTAAAGGGAAAACTGAAAGAGTCAGCTAACATAGCAATCTATGAAGAAATATCATATGCCATTTATGAAGTCATGCCGGATTCTAAGAGTGATTGTGAAGTCAATACAGAACCTCTTAAACTCTTCTAAGAAATAGTTATTAATTATGTAATATTTTTATGTGTGTTTGTAAGTTTCTAAAAGGTCACTTGTAGCGCTAACTTCTAGATATGTTCAGTATTCAGAGTGCTCTCCTAGATTACTATTGGATTCAGCGAGCTATGTGTTCGACAGATGGGAGTATCTCCATAGAACAGTCGAGTTACTTGATTACTTCTTTTCCAAACTCAGCAAGCTATGTACTTTGGCATAGTTAAGTACTCAATATTGTTAGTCACTACAATTATTTTATTGATGGTCAGAAGCTATTACAGTTTAACTGAGTCAAATGGAAAGCTCGAAGATGAAGTGAAGAAAGAGCACAAACTGTGAGACTTCAAAGTGGATATAAATGCTTATGAAGACCAGATAGACAAAGATCGGAGTTCCATAATGTTTGTATTGTAAGAATCACATTTCTCCATTAAAAGAAAGTCTTAAAGAATAATGACAAATGCCATGATTATAAATGTTTAGTATATTGTTATCGGGTAGATTTGTCAATGTACAAGCTCTGCGCACTAATATTTCCTATTACATCATAGTTGGAACATTCGAAGTTAATTAATAGTCTCGAAGAAACTCCCACAATGGAGTTCACCCCTACTTGGTTAAGAATTCCATGAAAGAATTTTTTATTAGGCTACCTAACAAACCACTAGATAACTCTAACTTAGAGAACAATAAAAGTTCATTTTCTAATAATTAAATTAAATAAAAAAAACATTTAAAGATAACTTAATTTATAAAATTCATAATAAAATATTTCATTTTAGTTTGCGTTGGACTTTTTTTTAATTACATTTTACAATAATTGTTATTATGAAATATATTATAAAATGAAGACACTTTAGATGGAATGAATGCCTTAAAAAGAATGGATCGATGAAAATTAATCGTATGATTTTATTTAATAAATATTATTTGTATTTATTATTTGTTTATTTTTTAATTTTATAAGGATTTATGTGTGTGATAAAATTATATTAGTTAAAATTGTAAAAGATAAGTGTCATAACAATTATAAAAAATATGTAAAGAGAAAAATTTCATAATATTTATATCAAGTTATTATTTGAACATAAATAAATTTGCAATAGTTGAAAACTATATTAATTAATAATTTTTGAGTAAATTAGATTTAAGTCTTTTTTAGTTTTAATCAATTGGAATATATATATGTTTTGAAATATATATAAGCAAGAAAATTATATTACGAAAGAGTCTTCAGTACATAGATATCAAAATAGTCATGGCCTAGCCTGCTTAAAACTTCTGTAGGGCTGCCAGATAAGTCTTTTCACAATTCTGTAATTCCCCCCTACTATCCCCATTAAACAACTTCCCCCTATTTTTACCTTACTTCTTTTTCCCTTCCCATTACATTTAGAGATCTTCATATCCCCTTTCACTATCCCTGAATTGCTAAAAACTGATATACTGTAAGAACATAAGCTATAAAACCTGGAAAAAACAGGAAAAAAGAGAACTATAGACAGATCTCTTCCCACAGACTCTTACTCCGATAGATCATTTTTCCACAGGTGGTAGGTGCTGGTGATGCATGGTCCTCGAACGCAGACATCCACGGTTTCAATCTTCCGCTGCTACTGGCTGACACATCGAACCATGGACAGGGCAGGGTCCCTGACTTCTTCCCGCAGAAGGCTCGGCCTCTGAAGCATCATACTCCATAGGCTGGAGCAGAATCCCCATCTTCATAGCTATGAGGTCTACTTTTTTGCGGATCAGCCTATTATCATAATAATGCCCCTTCCATGCATTGACTAGTTCATCGTCGCCCCTCGCTTTATTTTCCCTGTCCATCAAGACATGAGCTAGCAACCCTTTTGTGACCCAATAGGTAGTAATCAGACAGTCATAGGCTGAAAGTATACCAGTCATCGTACTTGGGTCGCTAACCCATTCCTCAAAATATTCCTTTACGGTCTCAATATTCATGTCCTTCACTCGGTTCCATAAATCTTGTTATACCTGCTCAATTTCTTCTTGGATCATGGGAGGAATACGATCCTTAAAGAAATGAGCGGCCTGCCTGCTTTTTTAAGTTCTCGGGTGGCCTTCTTCTGACCTCTTCCCCCATTCCTCTCACCTCGTCTCACTTGTCGCCTTGGAGCCATAGGAGCCGAAGCCAAGTAGACAATCTCTTGCCAATACCGGTAGTGATCTCTCACAGAAGCCAAACACAGTATTTGAAACTGCACTATGCCGGTGGAATGGTAATTGTTTTCTAAATTTATAGCCATCTTTCCAATCCATATTCGGTTAACCGTGCTGAAAACTCTATACTTGCTCTATGTGATCTGCATGGTACTTCCTTCAAATGTTCCTACTTTCCTCCTTGGTTTGTCGTACTCTGCCCACTGTTCGAGGGTCCTTGCCATAACCTTTCCTCATTATTTGCATATGGGGGATTTGAAAGCGTACTCATATTTGGGTTAAATATGGTTGTACCAGCGTCGGTCAGAGGAGGGTGGCCATTATGGCTCCAATTGTTTGATGTTACCGTCGTGTGTGCACCTTCCATGTGATTCACCTCTTGTCTTGTGTCCGTGGTCACCTCCCTATAATGCATAAGGTCCTGAGCCTCCAGATGAGTACATTTATTAGGTCATTCGACATCCCCTATATTGGACATTTGTCCCTATACTATCCTTTCCTTGTGCCTTTCCACTGCATTAGCAAGAAACTTTGCCAACTTATTCCCGTCACGTTTGAGATGGTTGAAGATCCATGCATGTTTCCCTCTAATATGGTGTTGGTTGTGGAGCCAGATCTTCCAGTCTCATAGATGATATTGTCTCAGCCATGCACCTCAGAGGACTGTACACTCATTCCCCAACCTTGGGGTTCGGGAGCAGCGCCCCCGAGAAAAAAATTTGGGGCTATTTTCGCCAACAGTTTTCGGGCCCATGGTTTTGGGTAACCCGTGGTATTTTCCCATTGTATTTCCTTTATAAAAGAAAGACATTGTAACACGGCTAAGGTTGAGGTATTATGACTATCTTAAGTCTAATGGCGGTAGAAGATTTGCATCTTGAACAGGTAGATGTAAAAACAACCTTTATCCATGGGGATTTGGAGGAAGAGATATATATGCAGCAAGCACAAGGGTATCAGGTCAAAGGTAAGGATAACTTGGTATGCAGGTTGAAAAAGAGCTTGTATGGCTTGAAGCAAGCTCCAAGGCAGTGGTATTTAAAATTTGACAGGTTTATGATAGAACAAGGTTATAGTAGATGTCATTCTGACCACTATGTTTATTTCAAGAGGCTGTATAATGGAAGTTATGTTATATTGTTATTGTATGTGGATGACATGCTTGTTACAGGGTCTAACATGCAGGATGTAAATATGCTCAAAAGGAAGTTAGCTAATTCATTTGCGATGAAGGATTTGGGTGTTGCAAAGCAAATCCTTGGTATGAGAATAACAAGATATAGGGAAAATCGCAAATTGACATTGTCTGAGGGTGAGTACATACAAAAGGTGTTGGAGAGGTTCAGAATGCAGAATGCAAAACCAGTTAGTACACCTTTGGCCATCCATTTCAGTCTAGGTAAGGAAATGTGTCCCAAGACACAGGAAGAGACAGATTACATGTCCAAAATTCTCTATCAATCAGCATTTGGCAGCTTGATGTATGCCATGGTGTGCACAAGACCAGATATTGCACATGCAGTGGGAGTTGTGAGCAGATATATGAACAATCCAGGTAAAGAACATTGGAAGACAGTACAGTGGATTCTCAGGTATTTGAGAGGTACTACCACTCAGGCATTATGTTTTGGAGGTTCAGACACTGTTCTACAGGGATATGTTGATGCAGATATGGAAGGTGATAAGGATAGCTGGAGGAGCACCACAGGGTATGTGTTTACTGTAGATGGAACAACAATAAGTTGGATTTTGAGATTGCAAAAGGTTGTTGCACTTTCAACAACGGAAGCAGAGTATGTTTTTGTTACAGAGGCATGTTTTTGTTACAAAGGCTAGTAAAGAGATGATTTGGTTGCAGAGGTTTATGGAGGAAGTGGGTAAGAAGCAAAAGGATAGCAATTTGTATAGTGACATCCAGAGTGCCATTCATCTTGGAAATAACTCATCATTCCATTCCAGGACTAAACATATACATCTCAAGTACCATTTCATACGCTCTGTTCTAGAAGATGAACTATTGAAGCTGGAAAAGATACATACTAGCCAGAATCCTGCAGACATGTTCACAAAGGTAGTGACTAGAGAGAAACTAAGTTCCTGCTCGGTTTTAGTTGGCCTTCTAGCATGAAGGTGAATATGAAAAAGTTGCCAAGTCCAAGGTCCAGCAAGTACAGCAGCGGTGGAGTTGTTGTGATTAGTCTCCAAGTGGGATATTGTTGGTTGTGGAGCCAGATCTTCCAGTCTCATAGATGATATTGTCTCAGCCGTGCACCTCAGAGGACTGTACACTCATTCGGGCCCATGGTTTTGGGTAGCCCATGGTATTTTCCCATTGTATTTCCCTTATAAAAGAAAAACATTGTAACACGGCTAAGGTTGAGGTATTAGGTATTATGCATTGTAAAGATCTCTGAGATAAAGAAGAGAGACTATGAAACAGCGAAGAGGAAGTGCAGCGGCTGTGCTGCAGGTTGTATCCCTTCACTTTGCTGGATGGTATAATAATAAGGACTGGAAACTTCAGTGTGGACGTAGCCCATCTTGGGTGAACCACGATATATATGTGTCTCTCTTGTAATGTGTATGTGTGATTATATTTGCATTTTTGTTTATTGTTATTGCTCTGCGATCCTGTTTTTCTAACATCTAGTCTTCCAACTTTTCCACCCTACACATCATGCACCAATTGTCAGCCACCTGGGAAAATGTTTTCTCTCCTTGGATTCATTTTTCCATCTTGATGATGATGTGCGAGTCTCCCTCTATTACCAGTGGCTCCCATCTATTGATTGTTGACACTCTGAGGCCGTAAAGAAGGCCTTGAAGCTCCGCTTCATTGTTCATGTCGTGACCAAGATAGCCATGATATATCCAGAGGATGTTACCTTCTTAATTTCTAATTATCCCCACGAAGCTCGGATTACCTTTGGAAGCTCTGTTGAAATTCATCTTGAAGTGGCCCTTCGACAGAAGATACCATAGAGATGGGCTTCCAATAGTCACCCGCTTGGGCTTGGTATTTCTCCATCCTTGTGAAGAGCAATCTAGGCCCCAACCTACCAGAATTATCTTCTCGCTATCATCCATCTCCCAATCCTTCTCGTTCCATTGGGTGATTTTTATTGTTTATTGTATATGTTTTTTCACTTGGATCCACACCTGTTGATACACTTTTTTTCTCCCTTCAATGATTCTGTTATTTCTTTCTTTCTATATTTCCCACATCAGGATACGTGGATACATGAGCTAAATTTTGAGGATGACCGGATTCCTAAAAGCATTTTTATCCCAATTTTTTATCGTTTGATGTGGTTGACTCCTAAATTTGTTCATCCTCCTCAAAACATATGCTCCGATGTCCCACAAAGATGACGCAAAAGAGCAAGAATCTAGTAAGTGATTCATGGTTTCCTCCTCCCGTTCACACAAAGAAAAAAGAAAAGTTCCATTCACACATCGCTTCATCAAGTTCTCACCTGTGAGAATTCATCTATACGAGACTAACCATACGAATGTTGCCACCTTGAGCCAAGGGTTGAAATTCCATATTGCTTGCCAGGCCTCAATGTTCTCTTACCAATACCGGTAGTGATCTCTCACAGAAGCCAAACACAGTATTTGAAACTGCACTATGCCGGTGGAATGGTAATTGTTTTCTAAATTTATAGCCATCTTTCCAATCCATATTCGGTTAACCGTGCTGAAAACTCTATACTTGCTCTATGTGATCTGCATGGTACTTCCTTCAAATGTTCCTACTTTCCTCCTTGGTTTGTCGTACTCTGCCCACTGTTCGAGGGTCCTTGCCATAACCTTTCCTCATTATTTGCATATGGGGGATTTGAAAGCGTACTCATATTTGGGTTAAATATGGTTGTACCAGCGTCGGTCAGAGGAGGGTGGCCATTATGGCTCCAATTGTTTGATGTTACCGTCGTGTGTGCACCTTCCATGTGATTCACCTCTTGTCTTGTGTCCGTGGTCACCTCCCTATAATGCATAAGGTCCTGAGCCTCCAGATGAGTACATTTATTAGGTCATTCGACATCCCCTATATTGGACATTTGTCCCTATACTATCCTTTCCTTGTGCCTTTCCACTGCATTAGCAAGAAACTTTGCCAACTTATTCCCGTCACGTTTGAGATGGTTGAAGATCCATGCATGTTTCCCTCTAATATAGTGTTGGTTTTGGAGCCAGATCTTCCAGTCTCATAGATGATATTGTCTCAGCCATGCACCTCAGAGGACTGTACACTCATTCCCCAACCTTGGGGTTCGGGAGCAGCGCCCCCGAGAAAAAAATTTGGGGCTATTTTCGCCAACAGTTTTCGGGCCCATGGTTTTGGGTAACCCGTGGTATTTTCCCATTGTATTTCCTTTATAAAAGAAAGACATTGTAACACGGCTAAGGTTGAGGTATTATGACTATCTTAAGTCTAATGGCGGTAAAAGATTTGCATCTTGAACAGGTAGATGTAAAAACAACCTTTATCCATGGGGATTTGGAGGAAGAGATATATATGCAGCAGGCACAAGGGTATCAGGTCAAAGGTAAGGATAACTTGGTATGCAGGTTGAAAAAGAGCTTGTATGGCTTGAAGCAAGCTCCAAGGCAGTGGTATTTAAAATTTGACAGGTTTATGATAGAACAAGGTTATAGTAGATGTCATTCTGACCACTATGTTTATTTCAAGAGGCTATATAATGGAAGTTATGTTATATTGTTATTGTATGTGGATGACATGCTTGTTACAGGGTCTAACATGCAGGAATATGCTCAAAAGGAAGTTAGCTTATTCATTTGCGATGAAGGATTTGGGTGCTGCAAAGCAAATCCTTGGTATGAGAATAACAAGATATAGGGAAAATCGCAAATTGACATTGTCTGAGGGTGAGTACATACAAAAGGTGTTGGAGAGGTTCAGAATGCAGAATGCAAAACCAGTTAGTACACCTTTGGCCATCCATTTCAGTCTAGGTAAGGAAATGTGTCCCAAGACACAGGAAGAGACAGATTACATGTCCAAAATTCTCTATCAATCAGCATTTGGCAGCTTGATGTATGCCATGGTGTGCACAAGACCAGATATTGCACATGCAGTGGGAGTTGTGAGCAGATATATGAACAATCCAGGTAAAGAACATTGGAAGACAGTACAGTGGATTCTCAGGTATTTGAGAGGTACTACCACTCAGGCATTATGTTTTGGAGGTTCAGACACTGTTCTACAGGGATATGTTGATGCAGATATGGAAGGTGATAAGGATAGCTGGAGTAGCACCACAGGGTATGTGTTTACTGTAGATGGAACAACAATAAGTTGGATTTTGAGATTGCAAAAGGTTGTTGCACTTTCAACAATGGAAGCAGAGTATGTTTTTGTTACAGAGGCATGTTTGTGTTACAGAGGCTAGTAAAGAGATGATTTGGTTGCAGAGGTTTATGGAGGAAGTGGGTAAGAAGCAAAAGGATAGCAATTTGTATAGTGACATCCAGAGTGCCATTCATCTTGGAAATAACTCATCATTCCATTCCAGGACTAAACATATACATCTCAAGTACCATTTCATATGCTCTGTTCTAGAAGATGAACTATTGAAGCTGGAAAAGATACATACTAGCCAGAATCCTGCAGACATGTTCACAAAGGTAGTGACTAGAGAGAAACTAAGTTCCTGCTCGGTTTTAGTTGGCCTTCTAGCATGAAGGTGAATATGAAAAAGTTGCCAAGTCCAAGGTCCAGCAAGTACAGCAGCGGTGGAGTTGTTGTGATTAGTCTCCAAGTGGGATATTGTTGGTTGTGGAGCCAGATCTTCCAGTCTCATAGATGATATTGTCTCAGCCGTGCACCTCAGAGGACTGTACACTCATTCGGGCCCATGGTTTTGGGTAGCCCATGGTATTTCCCTTATAAAAGAAAAACATTGTAACACGGCTAAGGTTGAGGTATTAGGTATTATGCATTGTAAAGATCTCTGAGATAAAGAAGAGAGACTATGAAACAGTGAAGAGGAAGTCCAGCGGCTGTGCTGCAGGTTGTATCCCTTCACTTTGCTGGATGGTATAATAATAAGGACTGGAAACTTCAGTGTGGACGTAGCCCATCTTGGGTGAACCACGATATATATGTGTCTCTCTTGTAAAGTGTATGTGTGATTATATTTGCATTTTTGTTTATTGTTATTGCTCTGCGATCCTGTTTTTCTAACATCTAGTCTTCCAACTTTTCCACCCTACACATCATGCACCAATTGTCAGCCACCTGGGAAAATGTTTTCTCTCCTTGGATTCATTTTTCCATCTTGATGATGATGTGCGAGTCTCCCTCTATTACCAGTGGCTCCCATCTATTGATTATTGACACTCTGAGGCCGTAAAGAAGGCCTTGAAGCTCCGCTTCATTGTTCATGTCGTGACCAAGATAGCCATGATATATCCAGAGGATGTTACCTTCTTAATTTCTAATTATCCCCATGAAGCTCGGATTACCTTTGGAAGCTCTGTTGAAATTCATCTTGAAGTGGCCCTTCGACAGAAGATACCATAGAGATGGGCTTCCAATAGTCACCCGCTTGGGCTTGGTATTTCTCCATCCTTGTGAAGAGCAATCTAGGCCCCAACCTACCAGAATTATCTTCTCGCTATCATCCATCTCCCAATCCTTCTCGTTCCATTGGGTGATTTTTATTGTTTATTGTATATGTTTTTTCACTTGGATCCACACCTGTTGATACACTTTTTTTCTCCCTTCAATGATTCTGTTATTTCTTTCTTTCTATATTTCCCACATCAGGATACGTGGATACATGAGCTAAATTTTGAGGATGACCGGATTCCTAAAAGCATTTTTATCCCAATTTTTTATCGTTTGATGTGGTTGACTCCTAAATTTGTTCATCCTCCTCAAAACATATGCTCCGATGTCCCACAAAGATGACGCAAAAGAGAAAAAATCTAGTAAGTGATTCATGGTTTCCTCCTCCCGTTCACACAAAGAAAAAAGAAAAGTTCCATTCACACATCGCTTCATCAAGTTCTCACCTGTGAGAATTCATCTATACGAGACTAACCATACGAACGTTGCCACCTTGAGCCAAGGGTTGAAATTCCATATTGCTTGCCAGGCCTCAATGTTCTGTAGTCCATCTTGATCAGAACTTAGGTCATAATCCTCTCTAGTATTATAGATCACTTTCGGTTTATATCCCCATCTTAATTTATTGGCCCCCCTTTGAATTCGAATGCATCTCTCCTAAAGGATTTCTTGAATCTTAGGTAAATATTCAGCGGGGAATCTTTGGTTCCACCATTCCCAGGGATGCCACTCATGGAAGTCAGCATTATCAATCTCTTCTCTCCAGAATTGTTTAAGCTTATTTAATCCCAATTCCCTAGCTCTGGTTAGGCTCGCTTCAAGATTTAACTGGGTAGTAATATTTGTCATCTGCTGCCAAGAATTGTTCCAAAAATTTGCATCCTTCCCTTCCCTAACTTCCCAGAAACTGTGTTCCTGGATTATACTCTTGTTCACAAAGGCATAATTCCATATGTGAGATCCTTGAGCGTCTTCATTGAACCTTATGAGGTCTTGTTTCTTCTTCCCTTGAGCATACTTATTGTGCCATAATTTTTCCCAAGGTTCCTCTTTGTGCGAGACCCAATGCCACCATATTTTTGCACCTAAGACTTTACTATTTTTTTCTGGGTTCCTCATGCCTAGGCCTCCTTGAAAATTTGGTTTACATACATGCTCCCAACTCACCAAATCCCATATGTGTTTGTCTTGGTTTCATCCCCACAAATACTTCCTTTCGATTGTCCTGATTTATTTCAAGACCGTCTTTGGAGCTGCCAAAGTTGAAAAGAGATAAACGGGCATAGCTTGAAGCAATGCTTTAACGAACACTACTGTTGTTTCCATATTAAGGGGTCTATAAGCCCAATTATCTAATTTCCTTCACATTCTATCCAACAAATCTTCCCAATAAATTTTCCTAACTACTCCATCTTCCAGAGGTGCACCAAGATATTTGGACGAAAGGAAGCTTCCATGGAACACCAAAATGCAAAGAATTTTCCTTTGGGAAATACTTGGGGTATTGAAGAAGAAAAATTGGTACTTCTCATTATTGACTTCCATCCCTGAATCCTTTAAGAACACATTCAAACATTTATTCAGAGCCCTTACTTCTTGTACCGAGGAATGTCCCATCAGCATTGTGTCATCGGCAAACTGCTAGTGTGAGATGGTTTCATTACTGGTATGAAGATTTAAACCTCCGAGATTTCCATTTTCTACCTTAAATTTGATCACCCTACTCAATCCTTCAACCATTAAGATGAACAGAAAGGGGGAGAGAGGGTGGCACTTGGTCATGGAGACACATTGGTGGTGTGGGACCCACACAAATCTAGATTCCTCATGCCACGTGGCATCCTATTCTCACCCATTCGAATCCAAGGTGGAGTATAATGTTAATGAGGAGTTGGAAGTTCAATATACTTGGCATGACTTAATGAAGGTCGAATTGGAGTGGAAGAGTAACTCCCATGGAAGAGGAAGAGGCATTTGAGAGAAATTGAGACACTTGGGATAGATTCCCTAGCTTCTATGACAACCATGATGAAGATGCTATGACACCTATGACACAAATCAGACCTGATTGCTGACATATGACATATATTACATGTCAGGGCTAAAAATAGCCTCCAAGAGGGTGCACAAGGGAGTTAGGGCAGCCAAAAAGTCATCCATTCGAATGGACAAGTGGCACACATTGGAATCTCTTCCCAATTCGATTTGGAATGAAGCTCATGGATGGAATTCGAGCTAAGTACGTCCTTGTAATTTTATAAAAGTCAAGAACCAAGAAGCAGAGTGGATTTTGATCATTTCTCATTTTTCCTATTGGAGAGCATAGCTTGTCCATGCTTGTGGAGTGTTTACTCTACTTCCCTTAGTACCAATTTCGAGGGCGAAAGTTTCCCATCCTAATTGGAAATTGGAGAGGCCATTCAGAACTTTCATTTGGAGCTAAAATGGAGTCATTTTTTTCAGGTTGAAGCTACAGGGCAGATCGTGACATTCTCATCCTCAACTTGCTTCCACACCTTTCTCACTTTTATCTCTATATTCTTTCTCTTGGAGGAAGGGTGCACTTGGTGAGATGTTTTTCTCTTTGGGGGAGATCTTTTCGCCCCATTTATTTGTATTCTTATATATATACTCTATATTTAATGCCCATAAGGCTCTCAAGTAGAAATACCAAGTGGAACTATGTAAAAATATGAAACAATGCATAAATGGTGCCATTTTCCCTACATATTGTTGTGAGAGCTTGAAGTTGCTTTATTTTGACTTGTATCAGTTCATATATGTGATTTTTATGATGTATGGAGAGTCATTAATGTATTTAAGAAGTTTAATATACATTTCATAAGCCTTTGGAATATAAATCTTGAATTTCATAGCAAGTGGTGAAGTTTAGTAGCATTTCCCTCTATGTGAAGACATGTCCACAAACCTCTGATTTATGGGAGTTGCATAAGCCTTTAGAAACTTATTTATGATGTATTTGGGATCCCATTGAATTCCTTTAACAGTACCATGTCTCTGTTCTGAAATTTGGGAGGGTCGTACAACATTTGGATATCCATCTTTGACCACTACCCTTGGGGGATTTGAACCTCGATTTGACTAGTAAATTGCCCTATCTTTCCCTGATTATAATTGAATGTTGCAGAAGTATTATAAAAATCAGCCTCATTTTTATGTCTTAATACCTTTCAAATACCTTCAGACCCAATTTGGAATCATTTGGATCCATTTGGAAGCATTGGATTTATAACTAGTCTAAGGGTCGAATTGGCCAAAAATTGCAATTTTTCCAATTTATCCAATTTTCTTTAAAATTGACACTACAAGTGGTATCAGAGCATGGTCCTTGCATCTATGAATTAATATCATACATTGAAGAATAATTTTCAGCCATGTCTTACTATTATGATGAATCCTATGAGTACAATGCTTATGAGCAATATGAAGAATATTGTGAATGGTACGAGGAAGAGGTGCCATCAAGCAACACTTCTTACAATTTAATAAGGAATGAGGGTTATTATTATGACTTTGAACCTGATGAAGATGGTTTTTTCACACTACCAAAGGATAATTCTATGAATGAATTACAAATATTAAGAGCAACATGTAAAACCTTGCCCCAACAATATCAGGCATATCTTGATGTGTGCAAGGGAGATACACAAAAGGCCATTCCTTTTGAAGAATTTGTCGATTGGGTGTTTGAAAATAGGCCCAAAAATGAATAGGTGGAGTTAGTGTAGAAATATCTATGCCCTTCTTGCAAAATACATTGGAGAGAAAATCATATGTGTGTGAGTGAAAAGAGTAGTGAAATATCTGAGGCTTCAGGGAATGCATGTATTTCCTACTTGAAGAGAGTTTTTGGGTTTTCTTCAAAAAGAGGTTCCAAATATATTGATCCTAAGGAAACCAAGGGGAAAAGTGCATCAGCTTGCTTGAAGGATAAATATGAATATACATCACATGATCATGAAGAATATTCTATTGAAAATATTGAAGATCATTTCGAGACACATTCTACCTTGGACATGAATCAAATGGCATCTACTAATGGATGCTTGAAATATGAAGGAGTACCTATTGGTGGGTGCTCACACCTCTATGTTGGTGACATAGAGATCACTTTTGAAAGTGTTGCTGCAAGCCAAATTTCCATTAAGCATGAAAATGAAGACCTTGTAGCAGTTGAAGAAGAACCAAGATCAACTTCTCCATCACCACTTGAGCTTCATGAAGTTGGTCCAAGCAAGAAGGAAGAAGATGATGAGGTTCATTTTCTAGAGCCCCTTTTTCTGGAAGGGTCATTAAAGATGAATGAAAAGAAGATCCAAGATATCCTTAGCATGCTCCATGGCACTCAAGCATTAATGTCAAATTCTTATTGGTAGGTTTCTTCATTGAAGGTTCCATCCTTCCTTGAAGACATGGAGAACATTCAAAGAGAAATGTGCAACATCAAAGGTAATTTCATGTCTTTGATTTTTGATAGAAACAATTTGGTTGAGTTTAATGAACTGTTACATGATGAATACTTGAAGAATAATGAGGGTATTCATAAACTCAAAATTCAAAATGAGCAACTTCTTGAAAGGTTGCAATATACTTGTTCTTCCTCCTATGTTTCAAATTCTCATATGGTAGATTGCTTAGAGGATTCTCATGACATGGTAGATCATGAGAAACATGGAAATTTGAATGTGCTGGATATGTTTTAAGATGAGCTTGATGAGATCCAAACACTTGATGTGGTGGAAGAGGAACTTGAGTTTCCTCTTGGAAATGGTGACACAATTTTCGAAGAAGTGTATGATTCCACTACATTGGAACCAACCTATGAGGAAATTTTTTCCCATATGAGGGAGGTGCATGATCCTGCCCTTATGGAGCCTACACATGATGACACTTTTGCATATTCTGATAATTTGGGTGAGTTGCTTCATTATCCTACATCCTACACTTCCATATTTTGCAGCATTCATCCTAATGAGATATGGGTGAAAATTTTGTTTTTGATGGTGCCATATGAGGAGTATGAAACTCCTATATCTCCTTTAGATGATGACATGACTAGAGAACCTTCTTATTTACATTTGCAGCAACATCGTTTTTTACTTTATGATGATACATATCTTCATGGATGCACCTCTGATGTTCACTTGAGTCACTTGAAGACTCATGATTTTCCTTGCTCCTTGCTTAGTTCAATTGATGTTGGAGGAACTTCATTAACTACTTGGGTGAAGAGATATATGATTGGAGCAAATTTTTATTGTAAGAAACATCCTTTGTTATTTTTTGATGATACACATATCCATGGATGCATAAATGGTACTTATGTGATCCCCTTGAAGGCTCATTGTTTTCTTTGCTCCCTACTTGGTTCAGATTTTAGTGGAGATTCTTCATTCACTTATTGGATGAAAGAAAACATGGTTGATTATTTTGATGCATCTTACATCATTTTGGAGCAGCATTATAGGACATGGGATACTCACCTATGTCATTGGATAAGATTTGATTGATCACTTGATGCTTGTATGCACTTGGAAAATGGTGGTCTACTTACTTGGAGGTACAAGCACTTTCATGATTCTTTGATAGGGAACCTCCTTGATGTACATTTTTATTATGTTGTTATGTATTTTGATGATAAATCTTGTGTACTTATGATGTTTGGAAGAAGGAATACAAGGAAATTGGATCCAGGAATTCTCTTTCCTGATGGTATGGGTTGTAGTGCACTCCTAATTTTTTGAGTGCAATACAAGCAATGGGACCTTGGAATAATTTTTAGTCTCATTGGTTTCAAATTTTTTGGGAAAGAAATTTTTGGAAAGAAGAAGTTTCTTCAAAATCCATGTTCGAGATTGCTTTAGGACAAGGAATATTGGGTGAGGAGGACTATAATGTCCCAATTCAAATAAATCTCAAAAGAGAAAATTCCACCAATATACTAGTTTCCTAAGTTGGTGGAGCTCTTTTGGCCCCATTTATTTGTATTCTAGTATATATACTCTATATTTAATGCTCAGAATACTCTCAAGTCGAAATACCAAGTGGAACTATGTAAAAATACGAAACAATGCATAAATGGTGCCATTTTCCCTACATCTTGTTGTGAGAGATTGAAGTTGCTTTATTTCAACTTGTGATTTTTATGATGTATGGAAAGTAATTAATGTATTTAATAAGTTTCATATACATTTCATAAGACTTTGGAACATAAATCTCGAATTTCATAGCAAGTGGTGAAGTTTACTAGCATTTCCCCCTCTGTGAAGACATGTCCCCAAACCTCTTATTTATGGGAGTTGCATAAGCCTTTAGAAACTGATTGATGATGTATTTGGTATCCCATTGAAGTCCTTTAATAGTACCATGTCTCTGTTCTGAAATTTTGGAGGTTCGTACAACATTTGAAGATCCATCTTTGACCACTACCCTTGGGGAATTTGAACCTCGATTTGACTAGTAAATTGCCCTATATTTCCCTTATTATAATTGAATGTTGCAGAAGTATTTTGAGAGTGTACAAGAATCCATCAGCCTCATTTTTATGTCTTAATACCTTCAGAACCAATTTGGAATCATTTGGAATCATTGGAGTTATAACTAGTCTAAGGGTCAAATTGACCAAAAATTGCAATTTTTCCAATTTATCCAAATTTCTTAAAAAGAGACACTACGGATCCAAGCCTACAGAGGGAATGACCATGGTTTTCACTTCCCTTTCCCCGCTAATAATTGCCTCAGAGAGAATAAATCTGTCTAATCGAGATGCTACATGGTGTTCTCCCCCTCTACAATTATTCCAAGTGAACAACCCATTTCCTATCTCTACGTCTACTAGTCCAGTTTCATTTATGAACTCTTTAAAAGAGGCATTAGTTGCTTCCAGTATTCGTCTTCCACCCTTGTTTTCCTCTAAATAAGTGATCATGTTGAAATCTCAACCCAAAATCCATAGCTGGTTGCCAATCTCTCTAGCTTCCTTCTCCAAGAGAGACAAAAAATCCGGTTTTTGAGCCATCATGCTTGGCCCATAGGCATTAGTGAGGATCCCTTTAACCTCAAAGTTGCATATTTGAAAGTCTGTACATATTGAGAACCTTGTTGCCTGGAAATTTCTCAGGTGTAGCTCCTCTCGTTTCTAGAGTATAGCCAATCCTCCTGCGGCACCCCTTGCATCAATTGCTACCACCTTACTAACTCTCCATAATTTCCTTCCTATTTCCTACATACTTTCAGAGTTGCATTTTGTTTCTTGTAGGAATATCACTGTTGGTTTTCCCCTTCTTAGCTTGTTTTTTAAAGTCTTTATTTTCCTTGGATTGTTGAACCCTCGAATGTTCCAAGTTATTATCTTCATTGAGATATTTTATTAACTTTTGAGAAGGCCGCTTTGATCGTTGGTTATTGGCCTCACTCAACCATCCTGGTTCCAACCTCTGCTATTCTCTTCCGATTCGTTTTTCTCCCTCATTTCTCTCCTTCCTCAAGTTGTTTCCGTTTTCAACCCTTCATTGGATCTCTATCTATACCTAGTTCAGGAGAAGCCTTTATTTTGAGGATAGCTTGCTACAATAGTTCTAACTGCCTCCTAGAAACGTACCCTTTTCCTTTCTCTCAATTTCATCTAGATCTAACTCCCCTAGATCCATGTCCTCTGCTTCCTCCATTATCTCCTCTTCCATAACTTCACATGACTCTTCTATCTACATTTTCTCGAGACTGGTTGGAGATTTCTTCCCTTCCATGATGGGAGAATAATTTTTATCCTTATTGAATTCCTCCCCATCGTCCTCCATTTGAACCAGAGTTTCAAACCTATTCCCCATCTATTTTTTCTTCTTGGTATTTTGCTTTGGCTGGGGTTGATTGTTAGTTCTTCTTCCTTGTTTCTTCTGATTCTATACTTGTGTGAACCCTTCATTGTCCTTTTCTTTTTCTTTTCTCTCCTGGATCGGGATTGTTTTAGGATGGAGAGTTGGGAAATCCCTTCCTAGGTGCCCATACTCATGGCATTTTCTGCATCTAAAAGGTAATTGTTCGTAATCGACGAGATGTACCCAGTCTTCATCTTCCCAGGTAAGATTGATTGCTTCCATCAATTCTTGCGATAAGTTCATATAGACACAGATCCTGGCAAAGGTTGTGTACCTTTATTGTTTTGTTTGGTTTGAGACCTTCAAAAATGTTCTTAGGGTATTCCCAATGGCCTCCAGAATTTTGGGTTCCCAATATTCACATGGAAGAGAATAAAGCCTGATCCAAACTGGGGCTATACTCATATCCTCAGTATCAAGGTTGAACCTCTCTTTCCATGGAAGAAGAAATAATCCTACAGAATGGAAAAAATATGACTCGCCCAGTAGTATTTGATCTCTATCTTCTTGGTTGAAAAAGATGATGGTGAAAAATCCTTTAAACCCCAGATGTAGATTGTAATGTCCTTTAGGGTTCCAGGTCACCTTGATCCACTTGAGCAGGTACTTCTCCTTTGGACATATACCAATGAATTTTCCACTAAGGGATTTCTCCTTCCATTGTTCCACTCGTTCCCTCAATTTCTCTAAAGTGATCTGCAAAGATGGGTTTTGGTTGAAATATTGTAACTTCAAAGAATATTCTATTTATACTTTATTATTATTCATCCAGAGATTTTTTATTCCTATGTCGGGATGTTATTATTATGTAAAGTCATTGAGGTAAATCCTCCCATGTAATTCGGGGCAATAGATCCCCTAAGAGTCATTTGTAATGGGGTTTTTAAGTCCCCTAGATGGGTCGGCCCAATCAGTAAGAGAATAAACTATTGAGGCCGACCTGTCAAGTGTAAAAGTCAAGTGAATGTAAAGTATAAATAGGGAGGTGTGTTCCTCATTTGAACACACACTCACTCACTTGTGAACTTGCATAGAAGAGAGAGAGAGATCTTCAAAGGAGGAGAAGGAGCTCTTGTTTGAGGATTTCATCTTTGTACTTTTGGTCATCTATATTGAGGAATTTTTTTTGGGTTTTCTAACCCATGAGGGTTTCCCAGGATAAATTTGTGTCTCTTGTATTTATGTTGTGCTTGTTATTCTTTCAGTGATCCTGTATATGCTATTGTTGTGAAATTGAATTGAATACTGATGTTATCTATCTTATCATATTGAATCTTAACATGGTATTAGAGCTATCCTGAAGGAAGGCAATGTATGGCACTTACGACACTAGTTTAACTTGCGACAATTTGAAAGTTAGGGCTTTGTATAGCAAAACCTACTCATCGTGGAACTTTCACTATAAATCACTTTTGGAGAAGGTTCAGAATCTGAAACTTGGAAAGGCCAAAGATGACATGTTCCTGTACCTTGTGTCTACGTTTCATCCTTAGATTCGTTTTACTTTCTGAGATATGATCTCTATAAGTTAGGGTTTCTGCCTCTTCCAGAATGAATCCGTAAATAGGTGACCTAGGTAAAAGGGTCATATCTCGGGATAGGAATCTCCAAATGGAATTCCATAAAAAGTGACAGTTAGGGAAAGGACTTTAGTTTCAGAGGTGCAAGTATCAGTGGCCGAAGTTGAAACAGTGACACGTGGAACTCCGTACAAGTTCTCTATGTTGTTTCATCCCATAAACAAGTCATGTTGGGAAAATTATCATATCTCTCTAATGAGGAATCCAATGAATCTAAAACCTATGGGGTTGGAAATATGGTAGTTCAGGCTACCACAGATCGAAGTTTCAGACCTCGAAGATCCGAAATTTCAGAGATACACCAGAAACAATACGGCACATCTGAAATGGTTCAACGGAGGAAATCAAAGAAGAGGAGGAAGAAGCTCTCACTTAGGGTTTTCAATTTTTAGGTATGGAAGGACCTGATACAATGTTGGATAAACCTGAAGCAACATTGGAAACTTTGAAAATGGATTTGGAATCCATTCATCATAGATATTAATCTTCCATCAAAATGTTGTGGGAGGAAGGAGATTGAAAATTAGGGTTTCCAAATAAGAAGAAACCCTAGCAAGGTTGTGAGACTCATAAGGAAGCAATGAAGGAGGTTTAAATGGCACTGATATTCTATCATCCTAACACCATGAACCTATATAATATGTTTACAAGTGATCTACCTTGGATGGTTAGGGTTTTACCCTTATAGAGAAGACTACAAGCAATCTCGACAGGTATGACTTGAGGAGATACAGGTATGTTTTGAAATCTGTTTCATGATTAAGTTCATGCTATGTTTGTCTTCATATTATTGAGGATTAGTAAAATCATGATTAATTTTAGACTTGTATGATCACCTTAGTAAAAGTATGAATGCATGTGAATGATATAAGACATTCATTGATTAAGGTTATGACACTTATGATTGTACCAATGCACTTGTGGTGTTATATGAGGATGATGTTGTTTGCTAACATAAAAGGTACATCAATAAAGACAAATCAAGTTCTAGATAAAGAATATAGGACCATGATGACATGAAGACAAAGACTTATCGATAGTCTTTGATCACATAGAATATCTACTTATGAGGTATGTATGATTTGGTTCTACTATGCTTAACATATGAGATATGCAAGTTACTAGCAAAGAAGATATTGTTTGGGTATGTTAGACATAACTAGCAATCATGCTAATCCAGGTATGTTTTCCTATATCGAGTTAGAATACTACTCTGTGTTAGGATCTAATATAAGTATACTTTTGTATGATTGATAATGATTATTCATGAAGTTATAAGTTTGAGTAATCAAGGGTTTATGCATATTATGCTTCTTAGTTTGATTAATGATATGACAAACTAGAAGAGTCCTATGGTCAAAAAAGGATATGCATGAGTAAAAGAAGTACTCCCTGAAACCTTGAATACTAACGCTTGTGATAAATTACGTGTGTATGAAATGATCATGACCATACATGTTTAAGATTAATTAGGATCATAATGTTTTGATAATACTGAGATTATACTAATGAATATATGATTATGTATGAGATCTTGAGGATGACACAATGATGAAACTAGTGCACACTTAAGAATGCATAGTGGTCCAGGATGGATAGAAGTTCAAAGACATATAATCATGATGCTATCATAAAGGGAAAATAGAGATCAAGAGGGAGGAAACCACACAAACATAAAAGATAAGTATTTGAGTTGTTATTTGAATTACTTCTTGAAATGATATTGCTCGTAATAGTTGTATGCATATTTGTATTCCTAGAATATATCATGCATAATGTAAGCATTCATATAGCATTGAACAGTATACTACTAATATGCATATGAAGGGTAAGTTGGACAAAACATTCCATTGTTGCTTGTCTAAAATGAAACCTCTTTGCTAACATGTTGGGAGTTGTGCACGCTCTTGATAGTATGTTCTGGTAGAGATGGAAGGTGTCTAGATAGCCACTGTATGCATATAGGATATGGAAAAGTGTTGTGCCAAAGTATTGGTCAAGATAGTTGCATAACTATGTGAATCATATTAGTATGCATAACAGGTTATTGTTGAAATGTCAACATGATTTGATGATTATGAAGTGTTACTAATCATGTAAGTAAAATTTGATTTGTAGGAAAGATCGTGTGCTATGATCTACAAAAGAAGGATGATGAACACTTGTTCCAAATAACAAGTGATGATTGTTCAACAAGAAGACTTACAAATCAAACATACTATAGAAGTACAAAGGAAGGCTCGT
Source organism: Larix kaempferi (assembly GCA_027924585.1). Taxonomy (NCBI): domain Eukaryota; kingdom Viridiplantae; phylum Streptophyta; class Pinopsida; order Pinales; family Pinaceae; genus Larix; species Larix kaempferi. The sequence continues at coordinate 1,201,405 of BSBM01000886.1, forward strand.
GGCTAGAGGATTCTCTTAGAAAGAGGGAGAGGATCATGACGAGATGTTTTCTCCAGTGGCTAGACACACTTCCAGAGATAGATTACACCCATGGATGACAAGACTGTTCTCTTGAATGGGGTAATTGAAGAAGAAGTGCATATCTAGCAAACTCCCAGGTTCTGAAAGAGAATCGCATGATTGAAGAAGGCTTTGTACGGGTTCAACAGGTACCCAAGATCGATAGTCATTTGATGAGCTTGATGATCACCACGAGTGATGCAGATTTCAACCTTTGCTACAAGGTTGAAGATGGTTTCTATATACATATGACATGCTTCTCTCAGATGGATACAAGAAGGAACTCACCATAGATTTCGAGTGATCTTGAGGCTCATATCAGTAGACCCATCTGACGGGAGATGGCACAGCTAGATATGCAGAAGATAAATCAATGGAGAGTATGAATGATGTTTAGTCACAGAAGGAGGACAATAATCAAATGTAGAAGACTCCACTTCAGAGGAAGTAGATCTCAAAGTTAAAGAATCTTGGCATGATTCTTGTGATTAGATATGTGGTTGAGATCAAATGAGATTTTTCCTTAGCCAAGGAAAATGTGAAGTAGAGATCTGGGATGATGGACAGTGGTTTCTACAATTTACAGACAGATGGTTGGTTCGTTGATGTATTTGACGAATACTGGGCCAGATATATGCTTTGCTGTGAACACCCTCAGTCAGTATCTAGTTGAGCCTAGATGTGTTCACTTGGTAATTGCAAAGCATGTGATGAGGTACCTAAAAGGTCTAATAGATTTTAGTCTATATTATCTTGGAGATCATGACTTCAGAGGTTATACAGATGCATATTGGGATGGAAGTATCTTAGACAGAAAGAGCACATCGGGTGGATGTTATTGTCTGGGATCTGCTATGATCTCATGGTTTACCAGGAAGCAATCCAATGTGGCTCTCGGCATAGCTCAAGCGGAATATATAGCAGCTTTCTCTGCTAGTTGTGAAGCCATATGGCTTTGGAAGCTATTGTCAGGACTATTTGACTTAGAGATGGACTCCACCGTGATCCTGTGTGACAACTAGAGTTGTATCAAGATGACAGATAATCCAGTGTTCCATGATAAGTCAAAGCACATAGAGATCCAATATTTCTATATACGGGATATGGTGCAGAAGGGGGCTATAAAGCTCGAGTATGTGAGCACTAATGAGCAAGTTGCTCATGTATTGACCAAACCTCTGTCTCGAGTAAAGTTTGAGTATTTCTGAGACAAGCTTGGTGTAGTTCAAAAGGACCCTCCTCGAAAGGGGGAGTGATATGGTCGATCATGAGGATATTGTTGGGAATGTTATATCTCTTCACATGGTGGCTGCGTGTACAACACAATCCCTTGCCCAGTAGTGATTCGCCTGCGCCAAGCGCGTCCGGAGGGGGGGGTTTAGAGGGGGGGGTAGCCCGACAGGGCCCACCCCCTTCATTTCGGACCATTAGGTTCCGAAATGCCACGGAGGGGGCCGTTAGGCCCCCAGAGTCTGCGCGGTGCGCAAAATTTTTTTGGGTTGCTTTTTGCTTTTTCGCAATTTCGACCCATTGTACTCTATCTAATCCCGGTAAAAGGGATGAGGGTTGTAACCTAATTTCGAGTAAACGAATTAGGGTTTTATATGCTGCAGAATACCATATATTTTAAACATATAATGAAAAGGAGTAGTGCGGCTCTAAGTTTTGCTGGTTTTTCCCGGTTAAGGGTTTCCAGGTGAAAATCTCAGTGTTATGTGTGTGCCATTGTGTATTCTCTGTTAATGCTTAAGAATCAATATAAGTTTGTACTTCACTGTTAAGGTTTAAAACTTACAGATACTTGTATTGATGATGAGGATACTTGTATCGATGATGAGGATACCTGTATCGATGATGAGGATGCATGTACCGACGATGAGGTCGATGATGAGGATGCATGTACCGACGATGAGGTTGATGATGAGGATGCATGTATCGACGATGAGGTCGATGAGTGGTCCTTAGACTTGGACGAGTGGATTGCATCATCCCTAGACTCTAGTCCTAAATGAATCCAGAGACTTGTGTCTTCATGAGTGGTCCTTAGACTTGGTCTAAGTTGACGAGTGGATTGCATCATCCTTGGATTTATGTCTAAAGTGATAGGGATTTATCATCCCATAAGTGGATCAGGATTGCATCATCCTTGGATTTATGTCCTAAAGTGATAGGGATTGATCATCCCGTAAGTGGATTAGGATTGTATCATCCTTGGATTTATGTCCTAATGTGATAGGGAATGATCATCCCGTAAGTCGATCAATATTGCATCATCCTTGGCTTTATGTCCTAAAGTGATAAGGATTAATCATCCCGTAAGTGGATCATGATTGTATAATACTTGGCTTTATGTCCTAAAGTGAGAGGGATTGATCATCCCGTAATTGGATCATGTGTATTGCATATATTGATGATGTTGTTGATCGAGAGATCCAGATGATGCTATTGATCGAGAGATCCAGATGATGATGCTGTTGATCGACAGATCCAAATGATGCTGTTGATCGACAGATCCAAATGATGCTGTTGATCGAGAGATCCAGATGATGATGTTGTTGATCAAGAGATCCAGATGATGTTGTTGATCGAGAGATCCAGATAATGATGTTGTTGATGAAGAGATCCAGATTATGCTGTTGATCGAGAGATCCAGGTGATGATGCTATTGATCAAGAGATCTAGATGATGTTGTTGATCGAAGAGATCCAGATGATGATTTTGTTGATCGAGAGATACAGATGATGATGTTGATCGAGAGATCCAAATGATGATGATGTTGTTGATCGAGAGATCCAAATGATGATGTTGTTGTAGACGATCGATTGATCGAATGCTGCAGAAGATGAAGACTCAGTACTGTAGATGTTGATGTTCCAGTATTGAAGATATTAAAGATGTTCCAGCAGCCGTTCCAGTTGCTGATGATGATTAAAGAAAACTTCCAATGATCTATAGATGTATCACTATGATGTTGTTGATGACCTGTCCTTGCTACTGCAGATGTTGTTAGAATACCCTTCTCGTTAAGGGGGAGTGTTGAAATATTGTAACTTCAAAGAATATTCTATTTGTACTTTATTATTATTCATCCGGAGATGTTTTATTCCTCCGTCGGGATGTTATTATTATGTAAATTCATTGAGGTAAATCCTCCCATGTAAGTCGAAGCAATAGATCCCCTAAGAGTCATTTGTAATGGGGTGTTTAAGTCCCCTAGAGGCGTCGTCCCAGTCAGCAAGAGAATAAACTATTGAGGCCGACCTGTCAAGTGTAAAAGTCAAGTGAATGTAAAGTATAAATAGAGGAGGTGTGTTCCTCATTTGAACACACACTCACTCACTTGTGAACTCCCATAGGAGAGAGAGAGAGATCTGCAAAGGAGGAGAAGGAGCTCTTGTTTGGGGATTTCATCTTTGTACTTTTGGTCATCTATATTGAGGAAGTTTTCTGGGTTTTCTACCCCATGAGGGTTTCCCAAGATAAATTTGTGTCTCTTGTATTTATGTTGTGCTTTTTATTCTTTTAGTGATCCTGTATATGCCATTGTTGTGAAATTGAATTGAATACTGATGTTATCTATCTTAGCATATTGAATCTTAACAGTTTTCTGCAAATCTAGGTAAACAACCCCTTTGAGTCTTTTTTTGCTCAAAATCCTTTTTCTTTTCTCCCTCTGTTTCAATCTCAGGATGGTTCTTTGTTGTATCCCATGCCCCTTCATGCATGTGTTGGGAGTAGGAGGGGGATCCACCCTTTCCTAACGACGCCATACCAGATAAACCTTGCCGCCACCCCTGATATCCCCCTCAGCTCGTGATCCGATCTGCTCCTGCTGCACTGTCTGCTTCTTCCTGTGCTAGAGATCGGCCACTAGGGTTTTTTCACCCATTCAGTGTTCATTCATCATCAGATGGTATGTTTTGAACTTTATATTAATATTGACATTGTAATTTAAATTTTATTAAAGTGTTACTTGTCATCTCCACTTTTAAAATGAAATTAAACTTTTTTTTATTCTCTTTGTACAAGAATTACACTTCTCACTTATACTAATATGTAGAAATAGTCTTTTACAATAATTTAAGTTTACAATATAATAAAATTATGTCAATCAAAATAAACAAAATTAACAAAATAACTTGCCCAGTGAAAATACAAATACATTCAAACACAAACATTATTGTTTATAAAGGATAAAAACTGAAATTATTTTTGATATTTATTTTTTATAAAAATACATTATTTCATTATAAAATTTCGTGATAATAACCACATGTCTTGGAATACTTTCATTCATACGGATTTGGATTTCCTTAGTGCAGGATAGAACAAGAAGGATATAATAACAACTTCCAGGCCTGTATATGGAATCCAACCCTCGCGAAATTCACAACTCCAATAGTAAGATTGTGAGTAAACAAATGATCTTTTAGTTGGAAATTCACAACCGTAAGATTGTGACTATACAAATGAACTTTTAGTTGTTGTTCAAGATGGGGTTAAGGTCTAAACAGTAAAATTTATTAGGAATTTTCAAGATGGTAGATATTCTAAAATTTTACACAAAATATATGAATAGTGAAGAATATGGAAATCTCATATTAAACATTAGTTTATGCTAATGGGTTACTAGAAATGTTTCTATTAATGTGGAAAAAAACCAAAGAATGACATCTCTAATAAATCCATTAAATTGGAAAAAACCAGAGAATGACGTCCTTAGTAAACTCATTAAAATGTATATAAATCTTTTAAAAACAAATCAGTCTCACACTTCAGGACACTTCAAGGATAAAGTCTCTTTAAATTAAAAAAATAAACTTTAATACTAGAAAGATTAGTTTCATTATATAGTGTTCCAAATGTTCTAAGCTAACAATGTCAGGCCAAAATACAACCAAAGAAGTATAAAGTCTAAAGTTTAGGAATCAAATCCAATCAAAGTCACAACCATTTCATAGATTTTTGTACTCATTTTCCTATATCTTCAAAAGATAAATGACCTCATTCGGAAGGGATCCTCCTCGGCATTCAACAAGAACCAATAAACCCTCGTGAAGAAGTAATGCTTCTTTAGAAAATATTATATGCTTTCTTATTAAGTTCTCTAAAACATGAGGAAGGGATACAATATAAAGATATTTTTGTATCTCTCCAATTTTATCCATGATTAGAAGAAGTAAGTTTTCCAACCTATTTTTTTCTCTTCCCTGATCAATAATGACCTTGGAATCTATGCTTAGGGAACCTTGATTTGCTCCATCGGAATATCCTCATTCCTTGAAATCATTTATATCTAGATGTTTTAGTACTCTAGGATTTTTTACTCTCTTTGGTTCAATATTCCACCATATACATATCTAACTTAGTGGTTAACCTATAGAGGCAATATCTCTTTTATACCTTGGAATTCCATATCATTCCTTACTAACCATAATTCCCAAACGATAGTACAAGGAAAGGCCTTGTGCTCTAAAAACATTTTTTCACGCCATTATTTAAAACATTTATTAATATTTTCCCCTTCCCTTTCCCATTCCATTCCCACGTTAAAAAAGTTCATGCCAAACATCGTTTTTAAAAGGATAATGCACTAACAAGTGTGATTCATCAATTATTTTGATAAAGATTACATCTACAAGGACCTTGCCATGTTCTATTCTTACAATTTTCCCATGTAATAACTTTGTTTGATAGAACGAACCAAAAAAATTATTCCAGTATACCGATGATATACTACATATTGAAGTAGACCCATGATATACTACATCTACCAGAATGTGTTAGCTTTCGGTGTTACTCCAAAAGCGTTTACATGGCATGTTTGGGTGTGCTTCATGAGATTTGGGGCACATGGTGTATGATCAACCCCCAGATATCCATGATGTATTTTCACATTGAAGACGTCTTACTCATTCATTGGTTGATCTCAATTGGGTGCTTTCATGATAGTCTTCCTAGGGAATTGGTTATTTTCAAACATGTTGGTGAATTTCTCCATGATGACCACATGGAGATGATTACTTTACTTTAATAACACCATACTCAGAGGATGAGTTTTTTCCATCATGTAGGAGGGCATTGGGCCCTAGATTACATGGGGTATACACTACTACATTTGTGGTAAAAAATCGGCATTAATTCAACGTCTTAAACATTAGGTAAATTACATAAAAGAATATGTTTGTTTAATATACTTAAACCTAGAACTTCAAAGAAAATATGAAAAAACACAAAAGAAAACATATAAACCCAACAAAAGATCAATTTTATGAAAGATATTCAAAATAGAGAGTTATGTTCACTTGCCTCTTCAAGGGGGCAACATTCAATAGAAAAGCTCCAAATACAATAACAATTATTCACAAACATTACATAGCTTACTACTCTATATATGGTGATTTAATAACCAACACCCTAACTACTTACGGTCTCACTATTAATGAGGGTCAACCACCTAGGGGCCTTTTTACATAAATCACTACCCACTAACTATCGAATGGGCCTTATGGCCTTGTACATAATTGATAAAGTAGGGGGCTTAGTGTAAGACCATAACATGTCACCCCCCTTCAAAAGAAACATTGTCTCAAGGCTGGATATGGGGAAAATACTACAAAATGGGTGATGATATCAAAGTATCATCTTCTAGTGAGGTATCCTTCCACTAGATCAAAAATTCAGGAATAACGTGTTAATGTAGATGACTCTCCCTAGTAGATCCAAAAATGCTTATGGGTGGAGCCAAAATGAGCCTTCTTCATCTAGTTTTGGTTATATAGTTGAACTCAATAGTTTTACCTACAACCTTCTTCAAACATGACACATGAAATATTGGGTGGATCTTGGAGTGTGTTGGGAGCAATAATTTGTAGGCCACCTAACCAATGCATTGAACAATGTGATATAGGCCATAAAAATTGTGCGATATTCTAATGGAATTTAACTTTGAGAGGGGTTTTCTTGTAAGTTTGGAGGCAAAGAAACACCTAGTTTCCTGCTACAAATAAACACATTAAGTGATGTTGCTTTGCTTGTTGCTTCATGTGATTTTGAGCCATTGCCAATTTTTTCTTAAGTGTGCAAAGAGTAACATTGCGATTATGAAGTAGACTTTCTAATACATGTACTTTGGAGGTACCTGGTAGATAAGAAACCACTAGGGGTGGTTGTTTTCCATAGATGATTCTACCAAGGGTAATCATTGTGTCCACTAGTGTTTTTCTTGGATTCAAAACATCATAAATAAGTTTGAAGAGACTTATTGACTGCTTATGTCTGGTTATTTGTTTGGGGATGATAATATGCACTCATTTGCAACCATGTTCCCTATAGTTTAAATAGTTCTTCCCAAAATTTGTTGGTGAATGTGGGATTACACATAATGGAGGTAGGCATGCCATGGGATTTAAAAAATAGTTCTATAAAAATTTTGGGAAACCATTGAAAGGGTAAAGGGATGCTAGAAAGCAAAAAAGTAAGCATATTTTGAAATTGAATCAACTATCACCATGAAGAGTGATTTGTTATTTTATTTCATAAGAAAAATAATAAAATCAATGAGAATGTCTATCCAAATAGTGGCTAGTATTGGAAACAATTGCAATGCTCCAGGATCCTTCACTATCTCACCCTTGTTCCTTTGGCAAGTATCACATTTCACTACAAAAATAAGGATGTATTTTTTCATGCCTTCTTAGAAGGAGTGCAGTGTGTATAATTTTTCTAAAAGCCTAAATTACTTAGAATAATATATTTTAAAGCGAAGTTTGGTGCTAGAAAAAGGAAACCTTTATACCATAATGTATCTTGTTTCCAAGTGTAACCTTGGGGAGGGTTGGGATCTTATTAAATTCACTTGATGATCTAATATGTAGCAACATTGGTTAGCCATTTGTTTCATAATGCTTCTTCTAACCATTTTAGGTACCATAGAGGATAAGTAAAAGACGGATCCCTCTTCCTCATGTTCCCTAGACAATGCATTTGCCACAGCATTATCTTTTCCCTTTTTGTAGATGATTTTGTAATCATGTCCAAGAATCTTGATGCTCCATTTATGTTTCTCTACAGATGGCAATGTTTGTTCCAAAAATTACTTCAGGATGTCATGATGTATCTTAAGTTGGAAGCATCACCCTATGAGATATGGCCACCATGTGTTGATTGCATATAGGATAGCCATCTTCTTGTAAGTGGACTTGCTCAAATTATTGCATTAAAATTTCACCTAAACCTTTTCTAGAAGCATCACATTCCAATACAAAAATCTTAGTAAAATAAGGTGTGGCTCATATTGAGGTGGTGCATATGGATTTCATTGAAATTGAAAAATGCTTGTTCTGTCACTTCATTCAATGCAAGAGAATTTTTATTGTGTAGGGTTATCAAAGGTGTTGCAACTTTACCATAGTTTTGAACAAAAAAATCATATTGTATCCAGTAAGGCATAAAAACCTATGTAATATATTAAGGGTTTTAGGGCATGGCCATTCTGACATGGCATTAATCTTTTTGTGGTCCACTCTCACCCCATCTTGTCAAATAATTCGACCCAATTATTCTACCTATAAGTCCCAAAATCATATTTGGAGATTCAGATGGTCCTGGAAGAGTTGCAAGTCTTTATAAACATATTGTGCATGGGAATCCCATATTTTATTTTCAATCAAGATGTCATCAAAGAAAACATGCACAAAATTACGAAGATTTGCTCGCAAAATTTTATTCATGTGGATTTGAAAGGTATAAGGAACACTAGAAATTCCAAAAGTCATTACCAAAAAATCACATTGGTTTTCATGTGTGGGGAAGGATGTCTTTGGAATACCAGCCTCTTTCATCCGGATTTGGTTATATCTGAAATGAAGGTCATGTTTGGTTAAACAAAAATTTCCATGGAGCTCATCCAAAATATCATCAACGAATAGGATGGGTAATTTATCCTTGGTATTCAACTTATTATGGGCATAAAAATCAAGACACATATGCCAAGTTCCTTCTTTCTTTAAAACCATGACCACTAGGGATGAAGGCGGCTAGTGTTGGGAAAAAAAACATAACTCCTACCTCTAGTATCTCTCTAATGATATTTTAAATTTAATTCAAGTTTTGTGAAATGTGTGCCTATACAAGTGTACATTTGGGGGTTAATTGCCTAGAATCAAAGGTATAACATTATCACGCTTTCCTTTAGATGGGGGTAAATACTTTGGTGTCTTAGACCTATTGATGTTTGCCCAAAACCATTTTCAATTTAGGATGGATTTCTAGTGCAGTGTTGTATAGAGCCTATATGTCATGGAAATGAGCAATATATCTTGAGAGGCATTTCTTGAATAATTCTCCCACCTAATTTGAACTTCTGATTTTAGTGGAACCTACAGTGATCCCTTTGAGGGTGTGAGTATGAGAGTCTTGATTAAAACTCAAGTATAATTCCTTGAATTCCATGACAACTGGCCCCAATGTATGTACCCAATATGCTCCTAAGACTATATCATAACCACCCATAGCTATGGGTATGATACTAGTTTTGAGATGGTAATACCCTAATTAGAGTCTCACATTTTCACAACGCCCCCCACATTTCATCATCCCACCATTGGCTATCATAATTTGAAAATAGGCCACCAGGTGAACATAACAATGGATTTATTTAGCCACACACTAATGCATAAAATTGTGGGTGCTTCCATTGTCAACTACCACTACCACTTTGTGGTGCTTCATGTAACGCAAATTTTCAAGGTTTACGATGTTGAAATATTGGATAAGCATGAAGATATATAAGTGTTTCTTCTTGATAGACTTTTGGTTCAACTTATTCTTGCACAGGATGAGTTTGGTTAGCAACCTCAAACTTAGGGCTATCTTCTATAACGATGTATTTGGAGTGGGTAGGATCAGTCACATCAATTTGAAATAACTTTATTCCTTTACATTTATGACTAGGAGCATACTTTTCATCATAAGTATAGCATATTCCACATCTTTTCTAGTCCACCATTTCCACTAGAAACAATGTGTGTACTTTGAAGGGAGGTGAAGGGATTGTGCACGAGGAATTGGCCTATGTAGGGCATGGATAGGGAATGAAAGAGGGCTTGTTTATTTGTGCATTGATGACTGCATCTACTTCTAGATCCATTTGTGATGCCTCCAATTAGGTAGCATGATGTTTCATTCTAAGTTGTTCTCTAATAACCTCCTTGAGGCTACTAATAAAATATTCTTTATGGAAAGAAGCCGTTAAGTTATTTGTACCAATGGTTAATTGTTCAAAGGTTGAGATTAATTCTATAATTAAGCTTATTTGGCATAACTTGGTAAGAAACCCCAAATCGTGAATATCTTTCTTGTAATAGGCATGGGTATCTTTAACAAATAGACTCCATGCAATGTATCTCCCATATAATTTTTTATTCCACTCCCACCATTGTCATCATTTCAGATCTAGATACAATACTCCCACCCTAAGTTTCATCATGACATTAGTAATGCCATACAAGGTGAAGTAATGTTCCATTTGGGTGAACCATCCTGATTAGTTAGAACCATCAAACTTGTTTTTCTCAACTTTAGGAAAATGGTTCCATGTCTTATTATTCTTGGAGTGTGGCTTATTGCTTTGAGGAATAGAAGGGGGTTTTTAGTGGCTAGATAGTCCCAACAAAGAAGTTTATTCATGGTATTGTTCATTGTGTTGTGCATTTAATGGTCTTCTTTTTTGTATCCCACTAACTCTCAGATGTGTAAACTTATCATATAACATCTTATCCAAGTGGTTTAGGGCCTTTTTTTTTCTCATACAATTTTTGATCCAATGTCTAATCCCGATCCCCGATGTTGGTTGTAGGTACTAAAATAGACCATTAAGATTTGTGCATTGATATTAGAGGTGGTACAACATGTAAATAGTATATCAGGTGGTCAGGTTGTTTGGGGTGTTGGTGTGAGGTGGTTTATAGGGATCTATTAGGTCCTAAGGATAAGGGAGTGTTAGGTTCTATAGCTTGTTGATAAACATGCGAGGTCCAACAATAATACTTGATCCAATATCTCAATGAACTAAGGAGGCTCATCCATGCCCTTAGTCATACTATTTGACTACACAGGTACTAGAGAGTGATCTCGCTGAGTGTTACTCTTGGTGTACTATAGAAACACGATGATCGATAAATTTATCTAAATATGGTTCCAAGTATACCTAGGGGACTTCCTATATACACAAGGGTATATGGAAGTGAGATTCCATATAAAGGTATTTTCCGATGTGGTACTACTTAAAGGGGTGACAAATGAGGTTACAAGGGTTTCAAACATTGTGACTTAGTGTCCAACATCTCCCCCACAAACAATATATTTCTTCGTCCCGAAGGAATCAGAAAATAACTAGAGCTGGATAAACAGATAAACGTCACCGTGGCTTGTCTTGTAACTAAGTGTAGATAGTTAATGACTCTGAGCTGGTACAGGCTACTATCATGGCTCGAAATGGGTCGTCAAGTCTGGGAATGTGTCCATGCTGGTAGACGAAATATGACAACATGGTTTGGTACCAAACAAATTTGGACGACCGGCACTATCATGGCTGGAAATGGGTCTTCATGTCTGGGAGATGGTAGATGAAAGCTGTGAACAAGGCCATTCTTCCTATCAACATGGCTCTTCTTACTGTCAACATGGCTCTTCTTACTGTCAACATGAGTATTCTTACTGTCAATATGGCAATTCTTGCACGACTGTTGCAAGCCTAACGTTGACGACAATGGCATCTCATGTTGTTTTAGAGAAGGAAGTGTCCAAGAAAACAAGTACATGGACCACTATTATTCTCACGTCCGCTCCAACTTGTACACCAATTAGTTAGTGAAATAAGAATGACGAAAACGTGATTGGTGGCAAGGAACATAATGACAAATCCTGGTCTCGAGGCTTTGAGAGTGCTTGAAATGCCAATATATCATGGTGTGGTGAGTATTTTTCAGGGAACTGATGTAGAAATGCTCATATATCACGAAGAGAACTGGGGAGCGACCATAAGACTCAAGTATTTCTAATAAAACAACAAAGGAAAGGGAACAAAGGCGATAAAGAAGAGTGCCATGACTTCCCGAAGATTTCATTTTGATACGATATGGGGTATGGTTTAGCCTATATATAGTGAGTAGTTAGTGAATTGGTGAACTAACTGGGATGGGACGGATGGGGAACGGTAATTATCACAGTATGGCATGATAGTGGTCATAGATATCATCTGTAGAGACTGTATATTTTGTTGGAGTAATTGTATCACTACAAATGATTGTATGTTGACATGGCGATGGTTTATACAATGAAATTCTGAAATGACGGTTATCCTGACGGTGGTAATAGTGAATGATGGTTTGTACCACTTGTGTGAAGAAAATAATCTCATCATGCTTTAGTCGACATTATGTCTTGTCACGAACAATTGATAGTGATGATGATGATCCAATCCTGACAATTTAAAACTACCTAGATCGCCGAAATTGCGATCTGAGCACTTCAAATTGCGATTTTGGCAAGAATTGCTACGTCGGATTCGGGCGAGTCAGGAGCATTTTAGTTTTCCCTTATACAAAAATGATTAGTGTTTGACCATGCTTAGAAATACTGATATGAAGTGCACACTAAATTATATGGTATAACGAGCGTACTAATATATATCAACCACCACCAGTACTTGCATGAATGATGCTCATTATCTATAGTTCGATTAAGAATATAAATTGCCAATAAATATAACTCGTCGATACAATAACCATCCGATTTCCTTTCGGTTTTCTACTTCTGGAAAAGAAAAATATATTGAAGGACACATAGGATCACACCTGGTTGCATGGGTAATTTCCATCAATCGTAAGAAGATACCAACTTTTATAATATCTCGTGTAGGTGGTTTCAGGATCACAAGAAGTGGTTTTCCATTACAATTTTTCATTCAGCGGAACGATCCTCAACTCGACACGTGGTAAGCGGTAAAAATTCCGCTATCGCTTACCCTTTTCATTCTCCACGCTAGCTGAAAGTGCGAAATCAACATCAACCATATATATTTTATTATGTCGTTCATCCACTGTAGATTGCTTCTGGAATTTAACACGTACCAAAGGTCATTTCGTCAAAGTTTCCAATGTTATAGAACATGCACCTTTGCCTAGCGGATTTCCTAGTGTAATTTTTTTAATTAAATCCCTTCATGCTAGAAGGGTGGTATGAATATATAACCTTCAACCTGAAATTAAGTTCAACCCTTCAAATTTGATCCCCGATACCTATTCCAAAAATTTATATAACTTAAGTCCATATGTTTATATCGAAATGGTACCATTAATATCCTTAGTATTCATTTATACAATCTTTAGACTAATTTTAAAAATCAAATATGCCACATGTCAAAATTTGAGCGTTCCACATGTCACCTTGGGAAATTAGATGTCGACTTTTTAACAACAAAATTTATAGAAAATTTTCTTCAAAGAGTTTGCTGGAAAGTTGAAGTTTTGTCAGAGAAAGAGAGATCTCTCTTTCCTCAGGTTGTTCTATTTTAGGGTCTGGGAAGTAGATGCCGAGGAGAAAGAGTGTATGCTCCTTGCTCCAGGGATTTTTTTTTTAGGTGTGTGGAAAATAGATATTGACACTCTAAACACAAATTTCATAGGAACATTGCTTCGCATAGTTTGCTGGAAAGTGGAAATATTTTCAGAGAAAGAGCGACCGCTCTTTATTCAAGTTGTTCTATTTTTACAATTCCCTCATAAATGAAGGGGTGACCGACCATTCTTCTACCCAGTATTCTTTTCATAATAGTTTTTTACTGCAAGAAGGGTCAGTGAATCCTTCTTGTGTTTTCCATTCTGTATATAGGTGAATTGTTGGATATAGGTGTTCACAATTATCTACTAAACGAAGAGGCGGTTGATCCTTCTTGTTGGAAAACGGAAGTCGGGACAAACATTTTTTATATTTTATAACTTAGCTGATGTCTGGTTCCCTACTATTTAGAGTGGAAATCCAAAGTCAGGAAATGTCGGCCTAGCCTTTGTAGATTAAATATTTTTACATTTCTCTCGTAAATGAAGGGTTGGCCGACCCTTCCTCCAGGGATGGATTTTAGGAGTGCGTAAATTATATATCGGCACTATAAACACAGATTTCATAGGAACGTTGCTTCGCACAGTTTTCTGGAAAGTGGAAACATTATCAGAGATAGAGAAGCCGCTCTTTCTTCAAGTTGTTCTATTTTTACAATTCCCTCATAAATGAAGGGGCGTCTGACCCTTCTTCTGCCCAGTATTATTTTCATAATAGTTTTAGGCTACAAGAAGGGTCGGTCGATCCTTCTTGTGTTTTCCATTCTGGATATAGGTGAATTGTTGGATATAGGTGTTCACAATTATCTACTAAGCAAAGGGACGATCGATCCGTCTTGTTGGAAAATGAAAGTCAAGACAAACATTTTTTATATGTTATAGCTTTGTTGATGTCTGGTTCCCTACTATTTACCGAGTCAGTTAGAAGTCAGGAATTTTCGGCCTAGCCTTCGTAGATTAAATATTTTTACATATCTCGTAAATGAAGGTTCGGTCGACCCTTCTTGTGCTCAGTGTTCTTCCAATGTTCACCTATTTGGATATACATGAATTGATGGGCTAGCCTTCGTAGATTTAATATTTTTACAATTCCCTCATAAATGAAGGGGTTGCCGACTCTTCTTATGCCCACTATTCTTTTCATAATAGTTCTAGACTGCAAGAAGGGTCAATCGTTCCGTCTTGTGTTCGTCATTATAGATATAGGGAATTGTTGGATATAGGTTTTCACAATTATCTACTAAACGGAGGGGTGGTCGATACTTCTTATCAGAAAACGGAAGTCGAGACAAAAAAAAATTATATGTTATAACTTAGCTTATGTCTGGATCCCTACCATTTAGAGCAGAAGGAGGAAGTCAAGAATTGCCAGTCTAGCCTTCATAGATTTAATATTCTTACTCATAAATGAAGTGTCAGCGAACCCTTCTTGTGCTCAGTATTCTTCCATTGTTCATCATTCTGCGTATACATGAATTGACAGCCTAGCCTTCGTAGCTTGAATATTTTTACAATTCCCTCATAAATGAAGGGGCAGTCGATCCTTCTTGTTCCCATTATTTTGTTCATAATAGTTCTAGACAGCAAGAAGGTTCGGTTGATCCTTTTTGTGTTCAGTATTCTTCCAGTGTTCACCATTTTGGATATATATGAATTGATGGCCTAGCCTTCATAGGTTGAATATTTTTACAATTCCCTCATAAATGAAGGGTTGGCTGACCCTTCTTCTGTCAAGTAATATTTTCATAATAGTTTTAGACTTCAAGAAGGGTCGGTCGATCCTTCTTGTGTTCGCCATTCTGGATATAGGGAATTGTTGGATATATGTGTTCACAATTATCTACTAAACGAAGGGCCGACTGATCTTTCTTGTCGGAAAACGGAGGTGGGACACACATTTTTTTTATATTATAACTTAGTTGACATTCATATTCCTACTATTTACAGCGGAATTCAAAAGTCAGGAAATGTCGACCTAGAATTTGCAGATTAAATATTTTTACATTTATCTCGTAAATGAAGAGTCGGTCAACCCTTCTTGTGCTAAGTATTCTTCCAGAGTTCACCATTTTGGATATACATGAATTGACGGCCTAGCCTTTGTAGGTTGAATATTTTTAAAATTCCCTCATATTATATGAAGGCTCGGTCGAGCCTTCTTCTACCCAGTATTCTTTTCATAATATTTCTCGACTGCAAGAAGGGCCGGTCAATCCTTCTTGTGTTCGCCATTCTAGATATAGGGAATTTCTGGATATAGGTCTTCACAATTATCTACTAAACGAAGGGGTGACCGATCCTTCTTGTCGGAAAAAGGAAGTCGTGACAAACATTTTTTATATATTATAACTTAGCTGATGTTTGGATCCCTACTATTTACAACGGAAGTTGAAATTCGGGAATTTTCGACTTAGAATTTGTAGATTAAATATGTTTACATTTCTCTCGTAAACGAAGGGTCGGTCAACCCTTCTTACTGACTTATTTGATAATATATACTAGTGGAAAAAATTATTCTTTTTCTAAAATAAATATTATTTTTAATGTGCTCTTGTTATTTTGTATTTCATAAATAACTTTGGAAATGGATTTTGGTTCTCAACAATGTGTCATGTTGTTTTATATTTCAGAAACCGCTTCTGAAATGGATTTTGGTTCTCAACAATGTGTGGACCTCCTTTTGAATGGATTGAAAGTTGTTGAAGGAATCTCTTTTCCAGAAAGAAAAATATTGCATAATATCAGCATTCATGATGGATGTCTCATTGTAAATTTTACCAATACTTTAAATGCAAGTCTTCAATTGCCCTATCCATCAGAAGGTGTAGATACGTTGTCAAAGGAAGTTGGTAGTTATATTGAATGGCCTGCATCTGAGATCGTTAACCACATTGGATCTGATCTTCATGAGAATGAGGTGAATGATATACCAGCTTCTACTTCGACAAGTGTAGAACATATCATAACAACTGAGAATAAATCTTCTTTTATTATGAGAAAAGTTAAGTTGTTACATAAGTGTTTAGAATGCAAGGATTGCATTTCCACAGGTTTTGTAACAAATGTGAGTGGGACTAATTTTGTTGGGGGAACGTTTTTGGGTGACTTCTCCTTTGGTACTCTGGTGGATGAAGTGTTTTTTTATTGTATGGAATGTTGTCCAGGGTTAAGCAGTGGAGGTTTTGTTGTATGGTTGATTAAAAGAATCATATATTTTAATACGGAAACATTGCTTTCTGTTGAAAGCAATTTCAACAATAATCAATCTGAAACTGCTTTGAAAGTATTAAGAGAAAATCATAATATCAAGATTGTGGGAGATAAAGTTAATTTTATACATCATTGTTATTTAAAGCCACATTATGTTGCACGGGGAATAGTGTCAACTTTTTTTAAGGAGACATTGTACAATTCAAACCACTAGATGTTGGTGAGTTTGGTATTTTAGTTCATAAAGTCTTCTGCAATTGTGAGGATTGTGGTGTATTTGAAGACTATCTTGTAAGATGGCCTGCAAACAATTTGCTTGACCTCAATGATGTTCCTTTCGATGTTATACTAAAAAAGAACACAGATGAAGACATGGTCAACATTTGGAATATTTTTGAATAATGTCCTTTACAAATGGTCCTTCTAGGTACTCCCCATTGTGAATATACAAGTGTTAAAGGTAATGGAACAAGGCCATACAATTCCGTAAAGAAGCAATATGGAACTAAAATTTCTGAAAGAAATTCAAGATCGGTACCTTACAGGCTTGGAATTGATCAGGGTGCATTCCTTTCAAAAATTGTCACTAAACATTGTTGCTCAAACCTTTGTATGTCAAAAATTTTACTTCAATCGATAGTTGAATGTGTGAATAAATTTCATAGTATGAATGGAAATTCAAGAATACAAGATCTAATAAATTATATGGGATCAAATGCTCCTATGACCAAAGAAGGAGATGACAAAAAAAGAAGCATGTTTACAATGAGATTAGACACAATAGACGTCTATCAAAACACATGGTATAAATGCCATGGGATAAAAAGGAGTACTTTCTACAATTATAAAAACATGTTCTTGAATGGTGATGTGAGAGTTTTGCATGGTAACAATGGCTTGGAAAAATCTAGGGTGAACACTGTTGCACTTGTAGCTACTGTTAATAAAATTGTAGAAGATAATTCAGACAAATCTCCACATCTTACACAATTAATCAGTGAACATGGAACAAGGAAAACCTTGAAATTATTTCCATCTAATATGTCCCATGGTTTGATGCAAAAAATGGCAAATGAATAAATTGAAATTATTGGTTTGTCTCTAGTATCACAATCCTCATTTAGCAAGGTGATGAGAGAATATTTTCGAGATGTTAAAATTTCTAAATTAAACTCCTTTGCAAGGTGTATTGAGTGCATTACATTACAGGATAGGCTTAAGGGGACCACTGGTCTGTCTGAGGTGGAAAGGTTGCGAGGACATCAGGTAGCTCATAATAAATATATCACAAGTTGTCTCAAGTATATTATTCTCACATATTAGCTTCACAAAAAAATCCAAAGACTTCTCTAAGTATTGTTCATGACAAAATGGATAAGTCAAAGAATTTCATTCCAAGGATGGGTAAGAAGGAAAAAGATTTTAGTAATGTTATGAATCTTCCCATATCATTGACTGGAATGTTGACTCATGGGCACAAGACTGGGGATTTTGGACATTTCATCCTCTTATTTTTAGAGATGGGATCAAATTTCACTGTGACATCCCTGGCTAAATGCTTGAACAGTATTGAAGAACCAGTGGTTGATAAATATGGTGATTTTCCCTACAAAGGAGGAACATCGAAGCACCAATTGCATGATGCTCTATTGCAATTAGAGTCATATGAAAAGTGTGTGATATACAGACAAGATGTAATGCAACATGATATATTGTGTGTTGATGGTACTAATCACTGCATGCCAAATAGAAAAATACCACCCATATTGTTGTTGCAAATGGATAATTGTTCGGGCGATAACAAAAATCACTTTGTATTTGTATTTTTATCTCTTTTAACAGCAAGGAGAGTGTTCGAGATAGTTGAAGTAGGATTCCTCCTAGTTGGACACACCCATGAAGACAAAGATGGAACTTATGGAAGGTTATCAGTAAAGCTAATGCACACGGATATATTTTCACTCTCGTAAATTATGGATACGTATAGGAATGTGAAGATCACAATTTCTATGTCCCTTATCTAATTGATGAACGCTACGATTTTAAGAGTTTTGTGAAACCCTACCTTTTGGATGGAAATTCCAAAATCATCGGTATAAAAAAATGCCAGTTTTTTAAATTTCAGCTTATAGATAACATTCCAGTCGTGCAATGGAGGGCATCACTTCGAGATGAAGCTTGGTCGTCTCCTATTCATCTATGGCATTAATTTCCAGATGGTAGCGCAGACTTGCTGGTGGGGCAACCTAGGTTATTAAGTTTGCAATAAAAAATCCCTTCAGACATTGACGAAATAAAAAAAAAGGAATAGAAACATATATTTCATTTTGGAATCGAGGGATTGAGAAGGGAGGTGAACAGTTTTGGTGTCCCAAGTTAAATTATTGGAAGGATGTATATAAATATTTGGACAGTCCCTTTGAGAATTTTAATCAGTCAGCAACTAACTTTTTTCCATTGACAAGCCATGATATCCATAGTAGTGAACCTACAAGATCTGAACATGAATTTATGGATTCCTATTTGAAGGAAAATGTTCCTTCTTTACAGGATTGCTATGTTGGACCAGTATGCAACAAGATTAGAGATAAATTCATTCCAAGAGTGGATGTTGTAAAGGGCCAAATGGTCATTGTGCAATCACTAGAGCTAGATTGTGCAATATGGTTGGGTAGGGAGATTGGTAATATTTATCAGGATTCAGAGGCTAGTACTCTTGGGCCTTACAAAGTAGAGGTGCAATGGTGGAATCCAACATGAGCATCGAAGGATCTGAATGTCTTGTACAAAAACTGCTTAAATAGAAAGTAACAATGGGTTGTTGATGCAAAAGAAAATATGATGATTGATGTAAATAGCATCATATGGGAATGGTAACCAAGCCTAAGATGGACAGGAGAAAAAATTAGAATAAACGAGAAGGGCCTTGCAGCAGTTAAGACACAACGAGAACATATAGGGCATAGTTTTGAGAGTGGGATGGATGTTCCTACAGATATCGTTTGATGTGATCTTATCCCAACAAATTTATATTTTGTTACAATCCTTCTAGTTTGTCTATCAAACTGGTTGGGAGAGCAAACATCGCGCGTCTGGAACGTCCACGAGCCTCTAGGAAAATGAGGAAAATTACCACTGTGATGCAGAATACACCGTTTATTGGTTACTACTATGTAAGTAAGATGTCCCTATACATATTACGCAGAGAATTCCTGCCTCGTTTGGAAATTACTAAAAATATATATGTGAAAAGCTAGATATTCTTGATAATGTATCAAAAAAGACACAATAACTGATAAACTTGATATTCAAACAAGGACTGAATATTATAGACATTGAACTTTTCACCTTTGAATATTGCACTTTTCAAATCAAAATTTGCATTTTTTGATTTGAAATTCACACTTTTCAAATCAAAATTTGCATCTTTTGATTTGAAATTCATAGTTTCATAATAAAAAACTACAATTTTAGGGTTCATAAGTAGTCAAAAAACACACTATTCAAATAGAAAAACACACTTTTCAAAGCCAATATTGCCACTTTCATAACCTAATTTTGCACTTTAGAAAGCTTGATATTGACACTTTCAAAGTCTAAATTCACACTTTCTTAGTCCAAAATTTGCCTAATATCTCTAAATTTAATGAAATTGGCGTTATAATGTTAGACTCTTGTTTTAGTTATTGTATTGGCATTCTCAAAATAAAATAGAACCCCAAGAATTAAAAAACAAATCCAAATTTTTAGACACGTAACCAAATCTCAAATATGTTCAATGCAATCCTATAACAAAGGCCAAAATGTTTAGTAAATCAGTAAAAAAAAAATATATTGAATGGAGCCAATGGAAAACAAATTATAGAGTGCAAAGTTAACAATGTATATAGCATTCCACATAGCTCTTCCCGAATTTTTATTATCGTCAATGCTACACTCTAAATTTTGGTTTTCCAGGTTGGGATGGGCTAGCAGCAACTGGTTGTTTTTTGGGTCATTCTCTCCATAAAAGAGCTAGGATATTATTGTAACTTAATATGGGTGCATAAACTTCAAATGAAATCCACCCTATATAATTGTATACACAGTTCATGGGAAGACTAGTATTGCGTGCATCCAGATTGTAACAATCTTTAGAGTGTGGTTGTACGGAGTAGTAGAGAATTTCTATAGTCAATATACACAAAAATTTTATGGGCCAACCAGTTTGAACCTCTTTCTGAAGATAAGTGTAGGCTCGATAGGCATAACATACATATACTGTTAAGTGGACAGCTCTATTTTTATAAGTGCCACAACACATGCTAAATGTAACTTTGTTTTTCATCTCAATAGAATAAAGTCATGAAGTTATGCTTTGGAAAAATAAAATGAAGCACCATGAACTATGAGAAAATCATGAAAGAGTGCATGGTCTGTGCTCGAATGTTTGCTTGCTATCTTTATAGATATAAAATGATCTCTCAATTCTTTGATCACCATGAAGGTTATTTATACACACATAAAATTCCCTCTAACTAATTGGTTTAATTATTTGTCCGAACACACAAATTTAATTGAAGATCATATGATCGATCATTGAGTGTGAGGGTGATTGAGCAATGGTGTTGAAGAGTGCTCACTCTTTTCATTAACTCGTGTGTTCTTTAACTTTATCCTTATAAACCCCAAATAAAGAGAGCACCTTAAATCCTATCCAAACTACCAATTGACCAAATGCACCTTCCTATCTTCTTGATGCTATCTAAGTTGGCTAAATGACCAAATAAATTATCTCGGCTAAAGACTCAAGTGTTGCCCCATTCTACTCTTAACCATAAAAACCATCTTTTTTGTAATTTGAATATCCCTTCTAGAGGCTGAGCAACTATAGTTTACACACTTTTTGTAGCCCCCCTGGAACTTTTTTTAGGGATTTTAATATCGGGGGTTTTTCTTTGTTGTTGTCGTAATCCATTCTTAGCCAGGGTAGTATGCGGGATTTTATTGCAAAAAAAATAAGTATATACTATAAGAATTTATTTATACTATATCTATACTATAAGGACCTTTTACCATAAGGTAAGGTGGATGCATGTCCTGGTATTTCACTTCGTTATGTTCCGGCTATGTTTACCAGTAGTATAATCTTATTTTGATTGCTCCACCCTTTGATCTGGAGTTTCAGGTTTGATCTTCAATTTATTTGCAGTTTGGTTTTGTCATCTAGGATTTTTAAGTAACTATAAGAACAGCATAGGCTGATCTCACTCACTAGATATAATAAGCTTCAATTTGTTGTCTCTTCTCTCATAATATCATAACATGAAGAGATGCTAATGTACAAGTAGTAGATTTGATGCGGCTGGGAAATAAATATGACGATTGAAGCAAACTATGTATGCATAATAAATGAAATAGAAAAAACCCCTCTCCCTATAAAAATAGAAAGCATAGTTGTAATGATTCTTAAATGTTGATGCACAGAGGGGTTCCCATCCAGCCACAACAATTTTTGAATTTGTTGGCAAGAGGATAGTTTAGCACTAGATTATTCACCCATATATATATATATATGTATGTGTGTATGTATGTATGTATGTATAGAGAGAGAGAGAACAATAAATTCAAACAGGAAAAAGAGCAATGTTTGCATGCAAGCCCAATGATATTGTCATAAATAATAAAATTTTAGTTGTTACACTTTCACATTTCAATATGCTCACTAGTGAATTTATATGGTTATTCATTCAATTAATTATGTGCTTTTGGTAATCACTTAGTTGGTATGGGGTATTCCTCACATATGTAGAGTTCAAGAACCCCACTTCCCATACACCACAAATAGTTCAAATGAAAGAAACCTCGCAACACTAATAGTTGAGCCATACCAATTTTGATCCCTGTATGCTTGAACTTAAACTAAAAGTACACTTGTGATGCACTGCCCCTAGCACCAAGTGATAACTAGAATGCATAGTTAAAACTTAGATTTTGGATGAACTTCAAATTGAAACTATCAAAGTTGTGCAGAACAAAATGTAGTCATAAGTGAATTATATTCTAGCATTTGCTTAGTTGTGTGGCTTTAAATGTTAAATACGCAGAGCAAGAAGCCAAATAGTTGAGACAAGAAAGTGCAAGGAATAAATAGAAATACATTTGCATTAGGATGTGCACTAAATAAAATATTCAGAGTCCCAAGATTTATTATTGTTTGTGGACAATCTCTCTGAGAAGAAATAGTAACATAGATGTCATAATTGTTGTATCCTTGCATTGAGATTCAGTGTGTATGTTCTAAGATGAGCTATATTTTTATCTATCAAAATACTTAGCATTTTGATACAACACTACTTATTGATATTGTAAATTGTTGTTCTTCCCAGTCCTATTGACCTATTTTGTTCACTTTTGGACATAAATATATTTTCATTTCATTTCTCTACACATATATGTGGAACATTTTAAGCACTTGTATAAACAACATAGTACAAGAATTAAAAGAACAAAAAATCCCACAAAATATTTATTATTATATAAAAAATTATAAAATTTATTAAAAAAAAACTTGAATCTGAACACTTTATTGAGATGGATACCTTTCAACTTAACCATATTTGTAGACTAAACATACTTGGAAATTTGGGGTTGTATAGTCCTTATGATACTGATGTGACAAAACTAAAATTTCCAATAAGAGCTTACCATAGAAGTTCTCCACCATTATCACAAATGGCACAAACTGAATCAAACTAATCATCCTCTTCCTCCTCGGAGTCATCCAAACCATTATCCCCTAATTCCTCGTTAGATTCTTCAGCAGTTACTAAAAATTTGGATCTTTTAGCTTTGGGAATGATCTCCACATCCTGTCACAAAACTCGAGCAATTACATTTTTATGCAACATTTCAACTAAATTGCTAAGGTGAAGTGCTAAGATAAGGATGAGCAAATCAAAATGACTAGAAGGGAATGCAAGTTGAAAAATATCTTATCTAATCCCAACCTCATTAGCTGGTTTCCTTTTTTTAGATTTTGTCTCCAGGAAATTCTTCAAAACTTGTAAAAATACCTAGGAGCAAGGATCATGTCAAAATGCAACTTCCATTATTTGATTTATTAGAAAAAAAATAAACTTTAAGAGAAGGTGTTAACTAGTGATCTCTACATATTCCAAGTTACTTGAATTTATTACAGCACAACAACACATTGAAACTAGTTTGCTATAGTATCCATCTTTATTGTCTTGGATTTCTACTTCTTCTGCAAAAAAATGTTGATTCCTATGTATCCAGAATTCAATTTTATCAGAACTACCAAAAATTGGGCAAAGATAGTAGGCATTTATCCAGGGCTTGCGAGGTAAACAAATTATGTCCAAAGAAGTGAAAAGCATAGTTCTGAAAGAGTAGGAAAGGTTGTAATGCCCCATATATAGTAAAACAATTAATTAAATAAATAATACAATAGGTGCATCATAAAATAACAAATTAACTAAATAATAAAAATGAGAAATTGAAGAGGATCCTAGGAGAACCATATATAGGGAAGGAGGATCTTCATCTAGGAGGACTTTTCTGCTTGTTTTAGGGTTTTGGGAGGAAGAGAAGGGGGAAGGAGGAATAGGGGTGTGAAGGAAAACTAATATGGAGAGCTTCTTTGTATAGCTGTTGGGGGAAGCTAAGTGGATCTGAACCTTGACAGGAAAGATTTACACTGACATAGTTTTATTGATTGAGAGCTCAGGGGCTCTCAATCTATGGATTGAGAGGTTGGTTGGGTGATGAGTGGTTCCCAAAATTTGTTGTCCTTTTCAATCTTGTAGTTGTTGCTGGATATTCTATTTCTGTTGGTTGTTGGGGAGGATTTGCTGGAATCAACTGTAAGTTAAGTTTCATATTATGTCATTTACAAGTATTTCTCTGTGACCTTTCTGAGTCATTATTTGAGTTATTCATCATTAGATTACCTGCATAGTTTGAATAATAATGTAATATTTTTTCTCTTAAATTATTTATTAATCAATTTTGGTTTATCTTATTCATTATTATTATGATGGCACTGTGATCAATTATTTATTTTTTAAATGTAGGTTTACTTTTAAACTGTGGGTTGCATGTGGTTGCCTGCTATAAATTGTCCTTATATTTTTTTATCTCATTAGATCTTAAACAAATATTATAATAACTAAAGTATTTATTCAATCCCTTTATTATCCGTAGCCCTAATTACCATTCCATGTTATTACATCAAGACCTATGGGCTTTTCTCAGTTAATCTTAATTAATAAGGTGAAATGTTATAGTGCCTCAAACTAGTAAAATCTATGGATGTACCTTCAGATCTGGTTCTTATGTCAAATCTATAACTCTTTTAGTATCTATAGGTTTGCATGTTAAATATGTTAGCTTGTACAAAGGAAAAACTTGAGTTGAGACCTAGAAATGGGTAAATTACAAAAAAAAAAACCCTAAATATCTGTCAAATTTAAAGACTAAGATTAAAATCGAGTTAATGAGTACTGGGATTTGAACCCAAATCTCCTAACGGAATAGGATCCTTACTTAAGCTACACCCATGGCTCAACATAAAGATATAATATAAACCCTAAGAACTTGCTAATAAATCCATGTCAAATATACAAAAAATAAATCATTTTATATATACAGAAGAAATCATTATATATATATAAAAGAAATCATTATATAATATAATAATAATATAAAAAAAATTGTTTATAATAATCTTAAAAATCATTTTCCAATGGAAAAATCACCTTCCTGCTATTCCGAAGGAATCAAGGAAAGCTTGAAATACAATCATTACAATAGGGCTCAACAAGAGCATCATGTCACTTACAAGAATTGAACCTGGGTGAGGAGGGCAACAATCTTTTCTCCCAACCACTCCAGCTACAACCAATGGACAATAATCTTAGAAATCATTATATAATATAATAATAATAATAATAATGATTTCTTTGTATATAATGATAAGAAGAAGAAATTTTGTTTTTTTTTGGGTAAGCACATAAAAAAAAGACACCATAGACCTAACGCCTGACCCGAGTTCGAGTCATGAAGGCATTACACAAAAACGTGTTGAGTTAAAGGGATCGATCTGTGGACCTTGTCAACACTGATCCATCAGCTTACCACCTGAAGGAATTACATAGTCTTAAATAATAGTTGGGTGTTCTCCAGTACGCCGTCCCATCATATTGCCATACCCAACTCGGATTAAACTGCTTACCAACTTCTGCATATCATAATAATAGGGCGATTCCAATCCAATGCTAAGGTCCAGATATTCATACTGAGATGGAAGGTTGACTCGCTTTATATAAATAGTAATCCTATCATGATGAAAGTGGGAACGATTCGATCGACGTTGTTCATCGTAACTTGGAAGATCCAAGTTCGAGTTCCATCAACCTCTTGGTATAATTTTTTTGTGTTCAAAAATTACAACACTCATTGTGTATCAAAAGCCACCAAAGGGCCGACTGTGTGTGTCCCTCAAGATGGTGAAAGGCAATTTTTATAAGGTACTTGGGTGCATTGTGATGTTTATCAAGGCTTATGTTGCATTGTGATATTTATCAAAGCTTATATTGCATTGTGGCATTCATCAAGAGTTAGATGCGACATATTCACAATATGAAATTTGACGTTCATCAATGTTTATGTCGCATTGTGATGTTTATCAAGGCTTATGTTGCATTGTGGCATTCATCAAAGGTTAGATGCGACATATTCATAGTGTGAAATTTGACATGCATCAACGTTTATATCGCACTGTGATGTTTATGTGTTTAATTAATAATATTGTTTAATTAAACAATATTATTAATCAAACAATTAAAATATGGATTTCGTTAAAATCATTAAATAATATTAATCTATTAATATTTTTAATTAAATAATCATTAATTAACTAATTAACTAATTTTATTTTTATTGTTAACAAAATAACTATAATATGAATTAAATTATTTTATAATTATTATACAATAATAATATTGTTTATTTAAAAAAAATTATTAATAAAACAATTAAATTATGTATTTCATTAAAATTATTAAACAATATTATTCTATTCATATTTCGGAGATATATGTATGCGCACATCTGTTACTAACAACAACAACATTAATAATATTAATGTGTCTGAATACGTCGATAGGCGTAAATGGGGCACATACTTTTCATATTAATGTTTTTTCCTATAGTATGTGTCTCATTTACGTCTATCTGCGTATTCGAACACATTAATATTATTATTGTTGTTGTTGCTAGTTAGAAGCTCACACACCGCCCTTGATTTTATGAGATCTAGGAGTGGCAGCACTCCATGAAATGATGGAGGAACCTTTCAAATATGCCCGTTTACAAAATATACTTCGTGCCAAGTCAAAGATGGGTGAAAATAGATGTCATTGCCCATTTTCTCATTTTATGTTTCTCGAATGCCTTAGGTATTAAGGTCTAGATATTGCAGATCCAAGTCCATTAGAAATTGGAAAACTTAAAAATATACGAGTCATAAACATGAGATTGAATGAAACAGTGCATTATTAATTTAATAATAATAAGGAGAAACACATCTTTTGAGAAAATGTACCATGTAAGAAAACACATTTCTTGAGAGAACGCATCGCTTATAAAAGTCATTGCTTGAGAAACGTATTGCCTAAGAAAATGAAAAATTAAGGAATAAATCTTATAAAATTTCTATAAATTGTTTTGAAAAAAAAAATTGAAAATTAAGAATAAATATTATAATTTTTTTTTTAAATATTGTTTTGAGAAAATGATAAAAAAAAATGAAATAAAAATACAGAAGTTTCTTTATAAAGCTTTTAAATTTTGAATAGAATAACTATTTTAAAGTTTCTAAATGTTATTTTGAGAAAATGGGATAAATCTTATGAAGAGGAAATTGAAATAAATATTGTAAAGCTTCTTTTAAAGAATATATATATATATATATAACTTAATTTTTATGTATGAAATGGATATAAAAAAAATAGATTACATAAATATATATGCATGTGTCATATGTGGAAATTAAGTGCATCAAGTTTAGATATTTATAAATGAAAACACATTATTTATTTAGATATTTAGATATCAAAAACATTTATTTAGAAATGATAAGCATTGTGGAATAAATTTTGTAAACTTTTTTTTTTAATATTGTACGGATTGAGAAAGTTATTTTCTTTTATAAAAAAAAAATTAGATATTTATTATCTCTAATTTGTTAACAAGAAAGTTATTTTTTCTTATAATAAATAAATAATATATTTATTATTATATAAATTGTTAATTGAAGATCTTTAAAAATGTGGAATTTTGTAATGTTATCTTTTTAGTTGAAATTAGAAATTTCTTTTCTTTTGTTTTAGAGAAATTCAATTTCTAAGTGTCAAACTTTATGAAATGAATAAATATATTTTTTTCCCTTTGTTGTCTACTTAGTTGAAATTGGAAATTTTATTTTTCCCCATAAACTATGTATACAATTTTAGTAAAATACATTATTCACTAATTCATAAAAGATAGCTTTTAATATTAAGTGTAATTAATTAGCATTTTAACGTTAAACATATTAATAGTCATTTTAATACAAGTAATTTGGATTTAATTTTAAATTTCATTAATTATTACATGAATTATTACTCATACAAATAGGGTACGAATCCTATGAAAGATAAATTTGTCAAATATTGACTTATTAAAATTAAGTTAAGTAAAAAGTATGGATGGAAATTAATTGGATGAAGTTGTTCCTGAATTAAATTTTATAATAGTGAGTTTTGAACCATTTAAGTTCCATAACTCTGAAGGAAATGATTTGATAGAATATATATCAAGGGTAATGATGGAATTATCATAAAAACCAACCTAGAGTATGTCTTCTATATCTTCTTGAGAATGTGGTACTTTATAGTATTACATTTTTCTAAGCATTATGTTGCATAAGAAATCATGCAATCCCACTCATGGTACTAGGAGTAAAATTGAAGAAGGGAACCATGATAACTTAATGAGGACGTAGATTTTATGTCTTGATTTTGAAGGACCTAATACAAAATTCCAATTGAAAATCAAGAAAGGTAATTGTGTTGATTAGTAAAAGCTATTAAATCATGTGTAACCTTGTACAAGTAAATAATATATTGGATATTCATGAAAGGCTAGGAACAAATTATACTAAAACATGCATTACCTAGTCATAACGACAGGTGTAGGGAGCATACTTATAAGGTGTAGGGAGCATACTTATAAGGTTTGTATGGATATGTTGTAGTGGAATAATAATGATGATGAAGTGGTCATAATGGCATAATCATAAAAGATAGTCTTGGTATAGACATGATGGTAATGATTGAGATGAAGTAGAGTAACCCCTTATCTAATCAATATTAAAATTATCAAGACCGAATAAGGAAAACTTAGCACATTTGAGGTATCCCTAGTAGGTAACCTTCAAGAATATCTTTGTGAACTACATAAATTTCCTTAATAGGGAACATGATAGAAGAATAATAAGGTCCATTATTATTTGGGTTGATGACATGTATCCTTAAGAGAAATATTAGGAGGTTTATGACGAAAATAACTATTAAATTAGAAGTGTCTACGGTATGGTCAGTGAAGTAGACAGGTCATGATTTGTGAATTCCATGAATAGAATAAGGGAAAATAACTATTAGGTACGATACACATAGTTATTCAATTATTAACGATAGCTAAGAAAGGTACCCAATCTAAATGGAAACACCATGGGAATGATGGGGTTAGAATAGTGAAGTAAAACTCATCATGGTAAAGTTATTAAGAGTATATTAGTTTCTTGCAACATTTAATAATTACATGAGGAATTATGGAAATTAATGGAGATCGTCTAGAATAAAATTATGAAATGATAAATACTTGCCTCTCTTTCACCATTAAAAGATAGGAATTTACTACAAGGAAGTGATAAGCCTCTTTCTTAATGAGTTGATAAGTAGATTGTATGATACACTTAAAACTAAGAATTGTGGAATGATTGATAATGTTCTAGAGGATGAGATTAATTTTGAGGATGTATATATTAGGATGTCAATAAGGGCCCTCATAGTGTCAATAAAGTATGCCCTGAACATCATAATGGGGTGTTCATAGGTATCCAAACATGACAATGAAAATTAATACTTAATAAGATTGGAGTTGTTTATACTCAACATGAAAATAATAAGGACGTATTCCTAGGATGAGAAGGAATCATTCCATGGATTTCGTACTTAAGGATAAACATAATGGTTTTTTTTGTGTGTCATACCCATGTGAAATTAACTTCCATGAGAAGTTGGTGATAGTATTATATAAATGGGATAAAAATGGCATGTTTAAAGCACGTAAAACATTAGTAGTGCTAAGGAATTGACATTGGATAGTTGTACAAGCAGGATAAGGATTTGGTGAAGTAGAACACACATAAGGAAGTCTTTGTATTAACGCTTCACTAAGAGTTCCAATAATGACTCTCATGCTTAATAGTTCCAATAATGACATACTGTCGATCCAAGTAGGTGTGTCATTGTATACTTTGGACAATAATTAGAATCATGAAAACTATGTTGAATTAAAGTAACATGACAACTAGAAATGATGATCGAGTATTAAAATATTATATGTTATTGATTATTGCGGCCTTGGGAATAATTTAATCCATAGATGTAATCTAACATTAGAACTTTGGGAAATGATAAACATATATAAAATGTTGCAAAATAGGAAATGACACGATGAATTAATAATGAATACGTATAGTAAGATCATGATGAAAATAAATTGATTTTGATTTTTGAGAAATATTATTATTACCATTTATAAATTGTGGAGGAATTTTATTGTTCGGAGAATGATATATGCCCATATTGTTGTAGCCTAGATAATGTGATTACTTATTTTAGCATAGTACTTAGGTAATGAAAATATACAAAAAAAAAACACTAGCACCTAATATCCAAGTTAACTGTACCTACTCCATAAAATACTCATTTTCTTATAAGATGAGGAATTACAATCATAATACATGATTAGTAGTTGGACAATATCACTTGATGAGAAACAAGAAGAAAATTAAATAAATGAATCTAATATGAACTTAATCTATATACTAGTTGAGTGTGTGAATACCTCCTGTATAGCATGATATGTGATAGTTAGGTACTCATTCTTATATGTTCAAGTAATATTAAGGTATCTATATCTATATATGCCATGTAGTGATTTGGTTAATCATGATAGGAGTGTTCTTGATATTTATATTATGTTCTATATATGATATGTTTTAAGTTGGTGATCATGAGATGGATGTTCATAATAGCATGCATCCTTGTGTTACTTAAGAAGACATGTGGCTCCATTCCACCTAAGATGAGGTATTGTTTATTATGAATCATGCGGTTCTTTCTATTTCATGATGTGATATTTATTATGATGCCATATGGTTGTTAACATGAAATTCTATATTAATATGGTAGTATTTCATTTCTTATGTTGGCATGCAGTGGTTACCATGTAGTTCTTTTATGTTCACAATAGTATTTTATGATGTGATATCTTGCATGATGGCATGCAGTAGTGGGCATGTGTGTTGGAATATTCACACCATCATTTTTATATTTTGCATGCTGCATGCATTTGCATGCCACTGCATGCATCCAGTCATCATCATGGTGGTCTCCCCAGCACCTAGAGATTGCTTCTAGCTCTCCAGATCCTGTCTACAGCCCCCATTTGGCCTCCTACCTACCTGATGTGCCCTTCTTGACTGTCCTACATGGAAAGTGCGCATTTCTCACCTACCACACTCAGTTAGTGCGCCTTTACTCACCTACCTTCAATTATCACTCAGTTAGGGCACCTTATCTCACCTATTGAGAGTTATCACTCAGTTAGTGCATGGATTGAGTAGTTGTTCCACTGATTTCTAATCCTAACTACTTGTAGCTCCTAGTTAGCTAGTTTTGGAGTGCCACTTGAACCTATGATAGCCTCATGCACCCCCCTTGGAGTCTCCATTCCCTGATTTATGCCTAGATGGTTCTATTAGATTCAGTTGGACACACTTGACTGACTCTTACCATTTATGACTGATACTACTGACTGGATGATGTCTCAATAGTTATCCAAGCTAGACTTTGAGCTCAGATTTGAATTCCCTACTTGGATAATTCGAATCCTATATGATGCCTCATCATAGATTATTGTATAACATTCTTTATATTCATTATTCATTGTATGATACTATTATTGTTCATTATTTTGTGTTTATGAGTGATTATCGAATGCATGCTTCTCTTCTTCTTTGCAACATTCTTGAGAGTTTGATTGTGACTTTGTTACAGTTGCTAGATCACTTGCAGATTATCACATGGTATCAAAGCAAGAAGCAGCTATTCGAATTGCAGTAGTTGCAACATTTCTTTGAGCAGCTATCTTTCACTTGAGCACCAGAAGTGTCATGTCCCAAATTTGGTATTGGGTCACAATGGCCTAATCACATTGGCTCTATTCATTAGAGTTTGTCAAATTGATTCTAAAGGTCAAATAATTGCCAATGAGGAAAATTACTAGTTTCTTAGGTTTGGGGTGGAAGCTTTGGGATTTGGAATAATGGGGATAATAAATGATGTTTGAACATTAGAATGGCATATATATTTAATAAAGTATCTAAATAAATATATACAAGTGAAAATCAAAGTGGCATTTCATCATGAAGACACATGGAGGAAGTGGGACCCACATATGGCTAGATTTCCCCACTACATTTGGCATCATTCTCTCACCAATTCGAATTCAAGGTGAATGGTAACATACTTGGGGGAGTCCAAAAGGTATTATTCATTGCATGACTCATCCAAGGTCGAAATATAGAAGAAGAGTAACTCCCATGGAAGAGGAAGAGGCAATTTGGAGCTAATGAGACACTTGGGGTAGATTCCCTAGCTCTATGACAACAATAATGAAGATGCTATGACACCTATGACACAAATCAGACCTGAAGGCTGACATATGACATATATGACATGTCAGGGCTAAAAATAGACTCCAAGAGGGCGCTCAAGGGTGTTAGGGTAGCTAAGATGCTTCCACATGTGATTTGGTGGAAGTGGGAGACTAGGAATTGTTGTACAAGTGGCGTTCTTTGGAATCTCTTCCCAACATGAGTTGGCATGAGTCTCTTGGAAGGAATTCGACCCATGGAGGACATTAGAATTTTATAAATGTCAATAAAAAAGAATGAAAGCAGCTTTTGATCATTTGTAGAATTTGCAATTGCATTTGTGAAGAGGGAGAGCTAGTGGATGACTAGTTTCTTGCCTTAGCCAATTTCGAGGGTGAAAGATTCCCATACAAGTTGGCAATTGGAAAGGCCATTCGGACCTTTCATTTGGAGATTTAATGGAGTCTTTATTTGCAGGTGTAAGCTACAGGGCAGCTCATGGTTTCTTCTATTGCAGCTTGCTCCTTCAACCATTTCCAGTTTTGATGGCATATTCTTGATCCTTGAGGGAGGGCGTTTTTGGTGAGCTATTGTACTCTTTGGGGGAGCTTCTAATGCCCCATTTATTTTGTAATATGAAGTAAATACTCTGTTCTTCATCTCCAAAAAGTTTCAGGTCGAAATTCCAAGTTGAAATGTATAAATCTCATTTTTAATGGAAGAACAATGCCATTTCCCCACTACATTGTTGTGAGCTAATGTATTGATGATGATTTCGAATGAATGGATGATTCTCTGATATATTTGTGATAAATATACTTCCATGGATGTCTTATACAAGTTTCATGTACTGTACTTGATCATTTGAAGCATTTTTACTCAGTTTAATTGCATTGGGAGAAGAAATAGTGCCATTTCCCCAAGGGTCGAATTGGGGATTTTTGCAGTTGAATGGGAGAGGGTGAGAACAGTTGTAATAAACCATTAATGGTGCATATGAGACCTTAATAACATACTTAACACATTACATACCTCTGTTCATAAATTTGAGTGGGTTTGGAGGCATTTGGGAAGCCATTTTCAGTACTTACCTTAGGGGGATTTGAACCCCAAATTACTAGTAAAATTGCATACTTGGTCCAGAATCTTAAGAGAGTTTGCAGAGGTATTTTGGTGGCCATATGTTATCCCTAAACATCATATTCAATTCCTAATCTCATTCATAAACCTTCCTTGAATATTTGAAGGCATTTGGAGTCAATTTGATACCTAGAGACCAATACTAGTCAAAGGGAAATCACTAGTAAAGTTACCTAGTTTGACCAGAATTGAAAGAATATTTGCAGAAGTGTTTTAAAGGTACAAAGGCATCCCTGAAACACATATTTATGTTCTAATATCATTCATATACCTTCTCATAATATTTGGGATCATTTGGAGTAAATTTGGGACCTAGAGATCGAAACTAGTCAAAGGTCGAACCAAGGAAAAAAGTGGAAAATTGCAATTTTAATAAAATTCCTAACAAGGGACATTACAGTGGTATCAGAGCATGGTCCTTGCACCTGTGTATTAGGTACATACATTCAAGAATAATTGGCAGCGATGTCTTACTATTATGATGAATCCTATGAGTACAATTCTTATGAAGAATATGCAGATGCTTATGAGCAATATGAAGCAGAATGTGAATGGTATGAGGAAGAGGTGCCATCATGCAACACTTCTTACAATTTCAAGAGAAATGAAGATTATTCTTATGACTTTAAATCTGATGAATATGAGTGTGTCACACCAACCAAGGATAATTCTATGAGTGAGTTCCAAAGATGGAGAGCAAAATATAAAACCTTGCTCCAACAATATCAAAAATATCAAGAATATCTTGGTTTTAGCAAAAATACACAAAATGCCATGTCTTTTGAGTACTATGCTGAACATGTTTTTGAAAATAGGCCCAAAAATGAAGATGTGGAGTTAGTGAAGAAAGGTTTATGCCCTTCTTGTAAAAACCCTTGGAGCGAGTATCATATATGTGTGCATGAAATGATGTCCTCCTTGAGGAGAGCTTTTGAGATTTATTCAAGAAGAGATTCCAAATATATTGATCCTAAGGAAAACAAGGGGCAAAATGCATCATCTTGCTTTAAGGAGCAAAAGGAAGAGACATCACAAGAGCATGAAGAAGATTCTATTGAAAATATGGAAGATCATTTCGAGACACCTTCTAGCTTAGACATGAACCAAAGAGCATCTACTGATGGATGCTTAAACTATGAAGGAGTACCTACTGATGGGTGCTCACACCTCTATGTTGGTGACATAGAGATCAATTTTGAAAGTGTTTCTACAAGTACAAGTTTCATTAAGCATGATAATGAAGACCTTGTAGCGGTTGAAGAAGAACCAAGATCAACTTCCCCATCACCACTTGAGCTTCATGAAGTTGGTCCAAGCAAAATTGAAGAAGATGAGGAGGTTCATTTGCAAGAGCCTCATTTTCTTGAAGGGTCCTTAAAGATGAATGAAAAGAAGATCCAAGAGTCCCTCAGCATTCTCCATGACACTCAAGCGTTGGTGTCAAATTCTTGTTGGAGAGCTACTTCATTGGAGGAAACATCCTTCCTTGAAGACATGGAGAAGATTCAAAGAGCAATGTGCCACATCAAAGGTAATTTCATGTCTTTGCTTTTTGATAGAAACCATTTGTTTGAGCTTAATGAATTGTTACATGATGCATACTTGAAGAATAATGAGGATAATCATAAGCTCACAATTCAAAATGAGCAACTTCTTGAAAAGTTGCAAGATACTTGTTTTTCCTCCTATGTTTCAGATTGTCAAATGGTAGATTGTTTGGAGGATTCTCATAACATGGTGGATCATGAGAAATGTGAAAATTTGAATGTTCTTGATGTGTTTGAAGATGAACTTGAAGAGATCCAAACACTTGATGTGGTGGAAGAGGAATTTGAATTGCCTCTTGATGAAGGTTATGCAATTTTTAAAGAAGAGCATGATTCCTCTACATTGGAACCAAACTATGCCAAAGAGTTCACACTTTTGAAGGAGTTGCATGATACTACCCATATGGATCCTTCCCATGATGAAACTTCTGTACTTTTTGATCATTTGGGTGATTTGGTTCATTCTCCTACATCCTACAATTCCATGTTTTGCAACATTAGTCTTAATGAAGTATGGGTGAAAGGGTTCTTTTTGATGGTGCCACATGAGGAGTATGGAACTCCTAGATTTACTTTTTATGATGATATGGTTGGAGCACATTCTTATTCACATTTGCAGCAACATTATTTGTCACTTTATGATGATGCAAATCTACATGGATGCACCTATGATATACATTTGAGTCACTTGAAGACTCATGGTTTTTCTTGCTCAACATTTGATTCATTTGATGTTGGAGGAACTTCATCCAACACTTGGGAGAATAGATTTATGATTGGAGAACATTTTTGTTGGCAGCCACATACTTTGTTATATTTTTATGATTCTCACATTCATGGATGTATGGGTGAGACTTCTTTGAGTCATTTGAAGTCTCCTTGTTTTTTCTGCTCATTATTTGGTTCAGATTTTAGTGGAGATTCTTCATTCACTTTTTGGGTGAAAGAATACATGGCTGGATATTTTGATGCATATCACATCCTTTTGGAGCAGCATTATAGTACATGGGACCCTCACCTATGTCATTGGAGCAGATTTGATTGGTCACTTGAAGCTTGTATGCACTTGGAAAATGGTGGTCTACTTGCTTGGAGGTATAAACACTTTCATGACTCTTTGATGAAGCATATCCTTGATGTACATTTTCATTATGTTGTTATGTACTTTGATGATATATATTTGGTACTCATGATGTTTGGAAGAATGCATACAAGAAAATGGGATCCAGGAATCCTCTTATCTAATGTTGTAGGTTGGAGAGCACTCTTAATTGTTGGGGTGCAATACAAGCAATGGGACCCTGGAATAAATTTTGTCTCATTGGTTTCATTTTTTGGGGAAACAAGCAGTATGGGAGATGGATTCCCCACTTAATAAAGTGATTTTAATCAGAGTAGTGCAGCAGCAAGCATGGTGGTTCCTCTCTAAAAACTTCATGGAAACTCAAAGACTCAAGGTTCGGCAATTCAATGGCAACTTCAAAGAATTATACAGAAAGCAGGTTCTTCAACACCCACATTTAAAATTGCTTGAGGACAAGCAATATTGGGAAGGGAGGATTTGTCATGTCCCAAATTTGGTATTGGGTCACAATGGCCTAATCACATTGGCTCTATTCATTATAGTTTGTCAAATTGATGCTAAAGATCACATAATTGCCAATGAGGAAAATTACTAGTTTCCTAGGTTTGGAGTGGAAGCTTTGGGATTTGGAATAATGGGGATAATAAATGATGTTTGAACATTAGAATGGCATATATATTTAATAAAGTATCTAAATAAATATATACAAGTGAAAATCAAAGTGGCATTTCATCATGAAGACACATGGAGGAAGTGGGACCCACATATGGCTAGATTTCCCCACTACATTTGGCATCATTCTCTCACCAATTCGAATTCAAGGTGAATGGTAACATACTTGGGGGAGTCCAAAAGGTATTATTCATTGCATGACTCATCCAAGGTCGAAATATAGAAGAAGAGTAACTCCCATGGAAGAGGAAGAGGCAATTTGGAGCTAGTGAGACACTTGGGGTAGATTCCCTAGCTCTATGACAACAATAATGAAGATGCTATGACACCTATGACACAAATCAGACCTGAAGGCTGACATATGACATATATGACATGTCAGGGCTAAAAATAGACTCCAAGAGGGCGCTCAAGGGTGTTAGGGCAGCTAATATGCTTCCACATGTGATTTGGTGGAAGTGGGAGACTAGGAATTGTTGTACAAGTGGCGTTCTTTGGAATCTCTTCCCAACATGAGTTGGCATGAGTCTCTTGGAAGCAATTCGACCCATGGAGGACATTAGAAGTTTATAAATGTCAATAACAAAGAATGAAAGCAGCTTTTGATCATTTGTAGAATTTGCAATTGCATTTGTGAAGAGGGAGAGCTAGTGGATGACTAGTTTCTTGCCTTAGCCAATTTCGAGGGTGAAAGATTCCCATCCAAGTTGGCAATTGTAAAGGCCATTTGGACCTTTCATTTGGAGCTTTAATGGAGTCTTTATTTGCAGGTGTAAGCTACAGGGCAGCTCATGGTTTCTTCTATTGCAGCTCACTCCTTCAACCATTTCCAGTTTTGATGGCATATTCTTGATCCTTGAGGGAGGGCATTTTTGGTGAGCTATTGTACTCTTTGGGGGAGCTTCTAATGCCCCATTTCTTTTGTAATATGAATTAAATACTCTGTTATTCATCTCCAAAAATTTTCAGGTCGAAATTCCAAGTAGAAATGTATAAATCTCATTTTTAATGGAAGAACAATGTCATTTCCCCACTACATTGTTGTGAGCCAATGTATTGATGATGATTTCAAATGAATGGATGATTCTCTGATATATTTGTGATAAATATACTTCCATGGATTTCTTATACAAGTTTCATGTACTGTACTTGAGCATTTGAAGCATTTTTACTCAGTTTAATTGCATTGGGAGAAGAAATAGTGCCATTTCCCCAAGGGTCGAATTGGGGATTTTTGCAGTTGAATGGGAGAGGGTGAGAACAGTTGTAATAAACCATTAATGGTGCATATGAGACCTTAATAACATACTTAACACATTACATACCTCTGTTCATAAATTTGAGTGGGTTTGGAGCCATTTGGGAAGCCATTTTCAGTACTTACCTTAGGGGGATTTGAACCCCAAATTACTAGTAAAATTGCATACTTGGTCCAGAATCTTAAGAGAGTTTGCAGAGGTCTTTTGGTGGCCATATGTTATCCCTGAACATAATATTCAATTCCTAATCTCATTCATAAACCTTCCTTGAAGATTTGAAGGCATTTGGAGTCAATTTGAGACCTAGAGACCAATACTAGTCAAAGGGAAATCACTAGTAAAGTTACCTAGTTTGACCAGAATTGAAAGAATATTTGCAGAAGTGTTTTAAAGGTACAAAGGAATCCCTGAAACACATATTTATGTTCTAATATCATTCATATACCTTCTCATAAGATTTGGGATCATTTGGAGTAAATTTGGGACCTAGAGATCGAAACTAGTCAAAGGTCGAACCAAGGAAAGAAGTGGAAAATTGCAATTTTAATAAAATTCCTAACAAGGGACATTACAAGAAGCCTCTGAGTTTCCACAGCAAATCCTGGTGCTATTACTTGAATTCATTGGATAAATACAGTGAGTTCTATCCAAGTGTGAAGGAACTATTCTATATGCTCAGTGTTCAAAAGGTAGTGTTCAGTCGAAGTGTAGCATTCTCCATCAACAAAAACTTCTCTTGTTTTGCAGGTTTATTCACCCGTTCGAATTCTTCTTCAACAATTCGACCTTCTCTGTTCAAATGGATATAAATCTCACATCTTCCAACTATGTTGAATGGAAAGCCAAGATGGCTCTCTTCATGAGAACCAAGGGATTCACCCGAATACTCAACGGAACGATGGTAGAACCTCTCAGTGCAGTTGAAAATTCCAAGTACTTGGATAGGCTTGATGAAACAATTGGCCTCCTCCTTCTCTCAATTTCTTAAGATCTTCACTTCCATGTCATCGATCTTACATCTCCTAAAGAGGTTTGGGACAAGCTCGAATCCCTTTATGGACAAAAATATGATATGAAAGGACACAAATTGGAGAATGAACTCATATGTTTGAGTCCTAACAGCTTCGAATCTATCAATTCCTTCCTCACTAAGTTCAAAAGCTTGATATCACAGTTGAAAAGATATGAGATAGTGAAAGAAGACAAGCAACTTATTCTTTCCATTCTCTCAAAGTTGGGGCCAAAGTTCTCAATTTTTGTCTCTACTTTCGAATCAGCTAAGATGTCCATTCCAAAATGGAAGTTTCCCTCACTTGATGACTTCATCCAATCTCTTCTCAAGAGGAAGAGAAGTTAATATCCATGGGAATGATCAAACCCAAGTTGGATTCGGCCCTTACAGCTGCTGAGGCCAAAAGGGCGAATGGTAAAGACAAGCAAAATATTTCTAACAAGAGATCGAATGATACAAGGCCTACAGATACTCCATATTAGTCAAATGGGGCTTCAAACTCAAGGAAGACCAAGAATTATCATAAGGGAAAGACCAAGTGCACATATTTTCTTAGAGGTTTTCATCCTGAGAGTACTTGCATGAGGAAGACTATATATTTGATGGCTCGGTAACTTGAGAAGAACAATCTTCCTATACCTACATGTGCAAGGAAGAAAGATCCTGATACTGAACTTTCTAGATCCGAATACAAATAAAGATGTCATGCTCTCATAGAAAGTGCATCAACTAACTCTTCTTTCATCATAGATTCAGGAGCATCATGCCATATGGCTTCCTCCAAACATCTCTTCTCTAGTTTTGAAATCTCCATTGGCCCTTCCGTCAGTTTGGGCAATGATTCAGAAGTCTCTTCTCAGGGGATTGGAAGAATCGATCTTGATCATGGTTACTTTTATGATGTGCTTTATGTTCCTTCTCTTGCAGCTAGTGTCCTTTTAGTGTATCAAATGACTCATAGTGGAGATCCCAAAAGAGTGATCTTTACTCCATATGAAGTCGAGGTACAACACATGGTTTCAGGGGAAATCATTGCAAAAGGAGTTGCAAATCATGAGATAAAACTCTATGAGTTTTCACACTTCTTACCTCTCTCAAAGGATTCTTCTCTTCACTCTCATACTCATGAAGAGAGTAGACTATCACATCTCAACTACAAGCTAGCTCGGAATATGGTTGATAGTCTTCTAAGTGGCAAGTTTTCTCATGGCACCTTCGAAGGTTGCCTAAAGGGCAAAGATACACCAAAAGAGATTGAGAAAAAGAGGACTCTTGAAGAAGTGCGAATGCTATATCCATATCCACAAGAACCTGAAGATCTAGCACCTATTTTTCCAACTCCTATTTCAAAATGGGCCTCCACTACTGCATGCTCCTTCGATCTTAATGAAGATCCATCATCATCTAGTCCTAGTTCTTCTGATATTGAATACAGTCATGATGGTTCAAAGAGGACTACATGCATATTCTGGAGCAGTTTCATGACATCAACATTTTTGGATATGTTCCTCCTTCGAGTGATGTTGATCCAGTTTTACTTGCTTCTTCACATGAGATTTCAGATTCAGAGTTTGGATGTGATGATACATCTTCACATGATATTTCAGATTCAGAATCTGAAGATGGAGATGATGATGAGGGAATACTGGACTCAAATCCAAAAGAACCTGAAGGTCTAGCAACTGATGATGAAGATGAGCGAATGGGAGATCCAGATCCACAAGAGCCTGAAGATCTCTCACCTATTTTTCATCTTCCTCGATGGGCAGCCACTGTTCCCCGATCAACCAGATCATATTTTTAGCATGGAAAGTTTCATCCTTCTCACATTGTTGATCCTCTTCCTCGATGGGAATCCACTACTCCCCGATCAACCAGATTAGATTTTCGGCATGAGAGGTTTCATCCTTCTTACTTTACGGATCCTCTTCTTCGATGGGAAACCACTGCTCCCCGATCTGCCAAATCAGAGTTTTCACATGTGAGGATTCATCCTTGTGAAATTCCTGATCAATTTCGGATCTATCGATCCTTCTTTGAGAAAGAAGGACACTTACCTCCTTCAGGGGTGAGAGATGATATGCTTCATTAGCATCCTTCAGTTTATTTTGAGGGAGGGCTTTCTTCCCACTGGGTTTCCCTCTTTCATCACTTAGTTTATTTAGATTGATTGTACGGTTGACCTTTGGTCTTAGTCACCAGGGCCCTATTTTTTGTTTTCAGTTATTTCTCATAGTATAGATTGCGAGGGGGTGTTGGAATATTCACACCATCATTTTTGTATTTTGCATGCATGCATGCAAAATTGCATGCTGCATGCATTTGCATGCCACTGCATGTATCCAGTCATAATCATGGTGATCTCCCCAGCACCTAGAA
The DNA here is from genome assembly GCA_027924585.1 of Larix kaempferi. Classification (NCBI taxonomy): domain Eukaryota; kingdom Viridiplantae; phylum Streptophyta; class Pinopsida; order Pinales; family Pinaceae; genus Larix; species Larix kaempferi. The sequence goes on from BSBM01000886.1 coordinate 1,243,375, forward strand.
CTTGTTTCTAGCTCTCCGGAGCCTATCTATAGCCCCATTTGGCCCCCTACCTACCTGGTGCGCCCTTCTTGACTGTCCTGCATGGAAAGTGCGCCTTTCTCACCTACCACATTCAGTTAGTGCGCCTTTACTCACCTACCTTCAGTTATCACTCAGTTAGGGCGCCTTATCTCACCTACCGAGAGTTATCACTCAGTGAGTGCATGGATTGAGTAGTTGTTCCACTGATTGCTCATCCTAACTACTTGTAGCTCCTAGTTAGCAAACTTTGGAGTTCCACTTGACCCTATGACAGCCTCATGCGCCCCCCTTGGAGTCTACATTCCCTGTTTTATGCCTAGATGGTTCTGTTAGACTCAGTTGGACACACTTTACTGACTCTTACCATTTATGACTGATACTACTGACTAGATGATGTCTCCATAGTTATCCAAGCTAGACTTTGAGCTCATATTCGAATGCCCTACTTGGCTAATTTGAATCCTATATGATGCCTCATCATAGATTATTGCATAACATTCTTTATATTCACTCTTCATTGTATTATACTATTATTGTTCATTATTCTGTGTTTATGAGTGATTATTGAGTGCATGCTTCTCTTCTTCTTTGCAACATTCTTGAGAGTTTGATTGTGAGTTTGTTACAATTGCTAGATCCCTTGCAAATTATCACAATGTGGTTCTTTATAGTTTCATGATGGTATATCATGATGTGATATTTGTTAGGATGACCTATGGTAGTTAACATGAAATTCTTTGTTGATACGATAGTATTGTATTTCTTATAATGGGATGTAGAGGTTAGCATGATATTATTTATGAGGTGATATTTTACATAATGGAATGCAATAGATGGCATGTGGTTGTTTATTATTCATGATGGAATTTCACGATATGATATTTTATTATGACATGCAACAATTAGCATATGATACACTTTGTTTCATGATGGTATGTCATGATGATATATTCTTAATGATGGCATGTGGTAGTTAGCATGCAAATCTTTGTTGTTAAAATAATGTGATGCTTCTTATGATCACATGTTTTATTGTTATTTTGTGGTGTCATTGGTGATGTGACATTCTTATGATGACATGCAAAGTTATGCATATTGTGATATTTTCAAGATGACATGACTAATGCTTCGGTTCCTTGTGGTGAGCCTGAGATCTCGATAGGAAATCTATGCATGGGACTGAAGGGACAATTTTTTGATGATCTCATGGGAGCCCATAACCACGAGGGAGAAAATTTCTACAAGAAATACTTTATGGGATGGGACCAACTCAATCAATAAACCTATGCCAGTATATCTTAAATTTTACCAGAAGTCCACGGTTAGAGGCACACTCACCGGGAGGGAGGTTTATGTAGAAGGACTTCTGATGCATGGGGCTAGTACCTTGAGGGTGCAGGTGGAGGATGTTTAGGCTAGCCTTTCAAGATTATGTGTGTATAATTATATTGATATCAGGATTGGGGTACCAGGAATAAAATCCGGTCAGCACCGATGAGGCCCTGATTTCGGTTAAATTTCGATGAGGCCGTACTATTACCGGAAGTTGGGAGGGTGGAAATGCCACTGTAACTTTTCGAGGAACTTATGATTCCTACTATATGATCCGCGAACAAGTTACAATAGAGTTCCCGTTCCATGGCGAGCGAGACCATCCAGAGTATTGGGGGTTCTTTGGAGGTTGATCAGATGGTATGATTGGGTAAGGATGTGTAAGGGAGGAAGTGTATGATTTTTTTATTGACTTGATATGATGCATATTTATGTGATCTTGATTGAATGTGTAATTGAGTGATTATATCGCATAATAACGATTCCATAAGTATAACAAGAGCATGTAATAATATAGAGCACTATGTTTGTTAATAGTGGATGTGGGATAATTACCTGTGATGGCCACACGAGTAACTCACTCACATGCACAATAGTACTATTATATCTAGGTGCATATTTTGTGTTGATTGTGCATATTTGGTGCATGGTTGTGATGATTGTGCATTGCATAAGAATAAATAGAATATGATGTAACTTCGGGACGAAGTTTCCTTAAGGGGGGGTGTATGTAATGCCCCATATCTAGTAAAATAATTAAATAAATAATACAATAGGTGCACCATAAAATAAAAAATTAACTAAATAATAAAAATGAGAAATTGAAGAGGATCCTATGAGAACCATATATAGGGAAGGAGGATCCTCATCCAGGTGGGATTTTGTGCTTGTTTTATTTTATGCTTGTTCTAGGGTTTTTGGAGGAAGAGAAGGGGGAAGGAGGAATAGGGTTGTGAAGGAAAATTGTTATGGAAATATTCTTTGTATACACTGGCATAGTTTTATTGATTGAGAGCTCAGGGGCTCTTAATATGTGGATTGAGAGGTTGGTTGGGTGGTGAGTGGTCCCCAAAATTTGTTTTCCTTTTCATTCTTGTAGTTGTTGTCGGATTTGTTGTTTCTGTTGGTTGTTGGGGAGGATTTTCTGCAATCAACTGTAAGTTAAGTTTCATATTCTGCCATTTACAGGTATTTCTCTGTGACCTTTATGAGTCATTATTTGAGTTATTCATCATTATATTACCTGCATCGTTTGAGTAATAATATAAGATTTGTTCTCTTAAACTATTTATTAATCAATTTTGGTTGAGCTTATTCATTATTATTATGATGGCATTGTGTTCAATTATTTATTTTTTAAATGTAGGTTTACTTTTAAATGGTGGGTTGCATGTGGTTGCATGTTGTAAATTGTCCTTATATTTTTTATCTCATTAGATCTGAAACTAATATTATAATAACTAAAGTATTTATTCAATCCCTTTATTATCCTTAGCCCTAATTACCATTCTAGGTAATTAGGGAATTATATTCTAGCATTTGCTTAGCTGTGTGGATTTAAATGTTAAATACCCAGAACAAGAAGCCAAATAGTTTAGACTAGAAAGTGCAAGGAATAAATAGAAATAAATTTGCATTAGGATGTGCACTAAATAAAATATTCACAGTCCCAAGATTTATGTTTGTTTGTGGACAGTCTCTCTGAGAAGAAATAGTAGCATAGATGTCATAATTGTTGTATCCTTGCATTGAGATTCAGTGTGTATGTTCTGAGATGAGCTCTATTTTGATCTATCAGAATACTGAGAATTTTGATACAGCACTACTTATTGATATTGTAAATTGTTGTTCTTCCTAGTCCTATTGACCTATTTTGTTCGCTTTTGGACATAAATATATTTTCATTTCATTTCTCTACACATATATGTGGAAAATTTTAAGCACTTGTATAAACAACATAATACAAGAATTAAAAGAAGAAAAAAATGCCACAAAATATTTATTATTATAAAAAAAATTATAACATTTATTATAAAAAAATGGAATCTAAACACTTTATTGAGATGGATACATTTCAACTTAACCATATTTGTAAACTAAACATACTTGGAAATTTGATACTTATGTGACAAAACTAAAATTTCCAATAAGAGATTACCATAGGAGTTATCCACCATTATCACAAATGGCACAAACTGAATCAAACTAATCATCATCTTCCTCCTCAGAGTCATCCAAACCATCATCCCCTAATTCCTCGTCAGATTCTTCATCAGTTACTAAAAAATTGTATCTTTTAGATTTGGGAATGATCTCCACACCCTGTCACAAAACTCGAGCAATTCAATTTTTATGCAACATTTCGACTAAATTGATAAGGTGAAGTGCTGAGATAAGGATGAGCAAATAAAAATGACTAGAAGGGAATGCAAGTTGAAAAATATCTTGTCTGGGCCCAATCTCATTAGTTGGTTTCCTTTTTTTAGATTTTGTCTCCAGAAAGTTTTTCAAAACTTGTAAAAATACCCAGGAGCAAGAATCATGTCAAAATGCAACTTCCATTATTTGGTTTATTAGAAAAAATTTAAACTTTAAGAGGTGTTAACTAGTGATCTCTGCATATTCACAACAACACAATGAAACTAGTTTGTTATAGTATCCATCCTTACTGTCTTGGATTTCTGCTTCTTCTGCAAAAAAATGTTGATTCATATGTATCCAGACTTCCATTTTATCAGAACTACCCAAAATTGGGAAAAGATAGAAAGCATTTATCCAGGGCTTGCTGGGTAAACAAATTATGTCCAAAGAAGTGAAAAGTGTAGTTCTCAAAGAGTAGGAAAGGCAAAGCAGACCAACCAACATTAACATAAAAGGAATAAAGGAAGGGTTGGTGGACATTAAGACCCTCTGTATATTAGGAGAATCTTTCTCAAAGAAGCGATGAATGGCCATGCTTTTTTAGATCAGCAACAAGGATGGGAAAAAAATCTTGAACATGCCAACAAAGACTACCCTCTAAAGCTCATCGTATAGAGTACTCAAGACAAAAATGAAATTCCCAGGAAAGGGGGCAGCTGAAGGGATTAAAGTAGTTTATTGATTAGTATTTAACACTTATACAATATTGAGAAACACTGAAAACATGGGAGAAGGTCAAATAAGAAGCAAGGAAAATGAGCTATACCTTGGAATGAGAAGGCCACAGTGGACGAAATGTTGCCCTGGTGACACAAGGCAAGCTCAAACTAGTGATGCAAAGCCGTCACAGATACTCATGGAGGAGAGGTAACGGATTAGGAGAATTAGTTGAAGAACAGTGTGTGTTTATCAGTTATCCTAGTTGAGAATACATGAACATGGCATGCAAAATCTAGGATTTCCTAGGTTATAAGAAGTGGTCACTATGGAGCTAAGTGTCAAAAAGTCACAATGGACCATAAGGGACACAAAGGAATTTCTTGTTTGTTAAAGTAAATATGAGAAAACAACAACTTCATAGAAAGACAAATGCCCACAAAAAAGACATGGCTAAATTTGTTTGTTGGTAGAAGTGCACATGCTTCAAAGTTCACATGACCAGTTAAGTGTAATGGATAACATCATGTGCATGGATAGAAACCTAAAGAAACTCTGAAAGTTTAATATTGACAAATTCCAATAAGATGTATGACCATGAGCCAATATATGTAGAACTCGGCTGACATAAAGATCAAGTGGGTTTGGAGGAGAAGGAATGATTAGCAGAACCAACGATGCAAAACATAGTCAAAATGAAAAAATGTTTCAAAAGAGCATGAGAATATCAGCTCACACAGCCTATTTTCCTTAATTAGAAAAGAAATAACAGCCAATGAAGTGCAAAGAACAGATGAAAGCCATTAAAATCAGCTTAGTAAAATTTGTAAGCCAAATTAATTAGCAGGAAAAGTGAGCGACAAAGTGGGAAAAGATCAGTTGACATAGCCTATTTTCCTTAGAAAAGAAATAACATCCGATGAAGTGCAAAGAATAGATAAAAGCCATTAAAATTAGCTTAGTAAAATGTGTAAGCCAAAGTAATTAGTCGGAAAAGTGAGAAACAAATAGAAATAGTTCAATAAATTATGCAAAAAGCAAACAATATACAAACAAAAATCAACCATGGAGAATCTGCATGTATACAAGTAGATTGTGAAGACCCAAAGTGCAAGTTTGTAAAACAGGCAAGAGACGGGCCGCAATAGTAGACATGGCAAAAGAGAACCCTGGATATTTTAGAAGCAGCTACAAGTGAAAAAGAATTACATGAAAAAACATATCAGGGGCACAAGGCTATCACATGCAAAGCATCTATATGAAAACATGACAAACAGAAATCCCTACCAACAAAGAATCTTTCAGAAAAGAAAATGTTAAAGTGATTGGCATCAAGAAAATATAAGGGCATTGAGGATCTACAAATGGAACACCTCAAGTGGGGTCAGAAGTACATTTGCCACCACATGGAAACAGTTTGCATAATCAAATGATTGCAAAAGATTCAGTTTCAAATTATTCATTTATTAGTTATTTTTCTTCCCAGAAAGAGCAGAATATGAAGAACAAGTTTTAAATACCTTCTGTGATTGATGTTACAGTTGTTGATTTGATCTAGAAGGTCCTTGTAATTTGTCTTCTACATTCAATGCAAATTGAAAAGCTTGATCCACTTATGTGAGTGTAAGTACTAAGAATCTCTAGCTCCATATGGAGATGAAGACACAGGACAAAAATTATACTTAATTCAGATAATTTCTTTACGATCTTGTACCATGATCTTGATCAACAAATTATTGAACTGGTCATAATATTGTTGTGTGGATTGTCAATAACCACCATGTTGTCTTTGTATCCAAGGCAATAAATTGTTTCTTACTATTTATTTACATTGATTTTATTGTTAAATAACTCGTTTATTAGTAGTCATAAATAATTGTACATGGTAATACCACCATGGCAGTGCATGGTCATTCATATGTACCTTGACAATCATGATTTTCTGAGGATCTATGAGATTTTGCTTTGTTTGAAAATATGCCTCAAGGATTCTAATCCATAGTATAAATTTGGACTCATTTATCATTATTAAACTAATATATGAATACAAATTTGGTTACCAATTCCATGCTTGCAATAGTTTTGTTGTTATCATGTTATTACTTTGCTTCTAGTAAATGACACCACTAAAGCGGTTTGTTATGATATGAGTCATTAAACAATTATATTGGTGCATCACTAGTTGTAACACTAGAGGTTACCCATTGAAAAAATGAGAACAATAATAGGGAGCATTATCCTTTAGGTCTTTTACAAGCAAACAACTCCCCTCTCCACACCCAATATCCTATTACATGACTGATATATAAAGAAATTCCATTGCAACTCATTTTTCAATATCACAAGCTGAAATTGGATAATGGCAAGTGATGTTACGTAATGAATATGATACATATATGTAATATTTATCTTTCTTGATAGATCATTTTCTTGGGTAGATTGAGAATTCAATATAGTCATATAGATGTTTGATTCTTGAAAGGAAGCCAAGCATTTTGTTCCAACCCAATTCACCAGCACAATCTTAGACAACATAGATTTTGGTGAGATTGCTTATCTTATTTTCTCTGTAACCAACAAGAGTATGTTGTAATAAAAAATATACCAAGTTATTTCATCAGCGGATGAAAGAAAACAAGAAAATCCTTATGTTCCCACATCTAAAACATTTTGGCATTTTTTTATTGAAGTTTACAAGGTAAAGAATTTACTGCCCATAAATCATTTGAAAATCACAGGCATTAACTAACTTATGTTGCAGGGATTCTGGTTGTGGAAGAGGATTGTCAATGTTTGTTGGGATTCCAAGTATTCTATGTCACTTGGTCGTGATTTCTCGTTGAAATTAACTCTGACACTATTTTTCAAGTTGGACTCCCTCTCTATAGGTCATAGGGTCTCTGTAGCCTAGTTTGAAATTGCTTTGTAGTGGAAGATTGTGTTGTCTGTTATTCCTTGCATGAGCACAGTGGTAAGTTGAAATTTCAAGTATCCCCTATCAATTTGCACGATTTTTTTTCGGTGAAGTAGCTATGTGTTTCAAACCACCCTTCTTGTTGGATTTATGGGTCTTTATAGTCAGGTAGAAATTCTCACAGTGGAGGCAAGTTTGGCCCCTGTGTTCTTGGCCTTAACCCTAGAAGTAAAACTGGATTGGAAGCCCCACCAACCTCTGTCCTTTGGTGTGCTCATTTGGGTCAACACTTTGGGAAATTCTTTTAGTTTGGTATGGCATAACAGTTTGAATTTTTAGGGAAGTCACTCTGGGTTAGCACAATATGTCCCATATTGGATACAAGATCTCTCAGGGCACATTTGGACCCTGGAAAAGGGACCCTCTCATAATTTCCCCAGGCACATGAAAGAATTTTATTTTCATTTTCCAAACAAGGGTTTCACCACGAAGAGAAACAACGCATATAATTTTGAACATTTTTTACTTGAACGACTCAATGGACGTGACAAAAGTGTTTAATGAACCATACAAATGGGGGGTATTAAATTTAGTAAAACCCTGGTTCCAACAGTGCTAGGGTAGGTTACGGGTTTCGAACCCACCAACACATAAAAAAACTTGAATTCAAAACAACATTTCTAGAGAGCTGAGAAGAGCATACATACCATTTGAAAATTTGAGCATAGCTAAATAGGACCGTTCCAGGTCCAACATGAGAGAGGCAGAACTTAATACTCATGTAAGAATTGTAGAGATGGTTGATTTTCTTCTTTGTTTCTTCTCTTGCACACCTTCTCATCCTCCAAGAGCACGACCTCTTGATGTTGCACTTACACAACAGGAGAATCCACAGCAACCTGCAGATCTAGGATATTATAACGCTTGTGTTTTGATCGGTTGATCTAACAGTACCACCATCGAAATATGAATTCATAGAAAATACAACCACCATAGAAATATCTTATCCCCACAAACCTATTCACTTGACATTTGAACTCAATAACATAAGCAACTTCATCTTCATTTTGCTTTTGGTGTGTGATGGATTTTTGGTTGGATGGATTAAAAATTGTCGAGGTATTCGGAAAAATTACTTCCTCTAACAAACAATGACATATGGTATGGATTCATTCTCTCTGTTTGTTGACCTAAGCTATCAAAACCCATGTGGACTCATACATATTATTTTATAATTTAATTCTCAACATTTGTCAGGGGATGAATAAACAAGGGATTTCCATGTAAAGATAAAAACAGGGAATTAATGGAAGAAACGCGAAGCGAGCGGACAGGAGAAACTATTTGGGCACGAAGCGGGAAAATAGGAGCAAATGTTTGGGTGCAAATCTTCGCATCTACAATGAATGGATTGGATCCTTGGATTAAACTAGTGAGATAGATACTCCATTTGATTTAAAGAGGGATAAATTAATTATAAGTATTAAGGAAGACCGATAATTTAAATGGTTTTTTGGAAGGGGCGTTCAATGCTCCCCGATAATTTAAATGGTTTTGGAAGGGAAGTTCAATGCTCCATTGATGGCATGTTAGCTATTTTGATAAAAAAAAAAATTGAACATATTATATTATATTATAATTACAAATAACATCTAAAATTAAAATTATATAGTTATGTGCTATTATAATCTATATCTATATCTATATCTATATCTATATCTATATCTATGTATAGGTATATATATATATATACCTATACATATATATACATATATATATGTATATCTATATGCATATATATATGTATATCTATATACATATACATATACATATACATATACATATATATGTATATATATATGTATATCTATATATATATATATAGGTATACATATACATATATATATATATATATATATATATGTATATCTATATACATATACATATCTATATATATATAGGTATATATATATATATATATATATATATATAGATATATATGTATATGTATATGTATATAGATATAGATATAGACATATATCTATATATATATATAGGTATACATATACCTATGTATATATATAGATGTATATATATATATATCTATATCTATATCTATATACATATACATATACATATAGGTATACATATATATAGGTATACATATATATATGTATACATATATATATATATAGGTATACATATACATATATATACATATACATATACATATACATATATATATATATATATATATATATATATATATATGTATGTATATATACATATACATATACATATACATATAATTCAATTATGTTATCTTTAATTACTAATATAGTTATGTTTTGTAGTTTTGTTTTATATAATTTATTAAATATATGTTAGAAAAATATAGAAATGATTAAGCAAATATTTAGAATAACAATACATTAGATTTTACTTGGAAACTTTGTTGTTATAATGAGTCTAACATCTAACAACACCATCGAGGTCATGATTCAATGCCATCATCTTCATTATCAACGAATTCGGTCTCTAAATACATATAAAGTGATACAATTTACCAAATTTTAACATACAAGTGGATTTAGAGACCCCCTACATTCCAGATGGATTCAGAGACCTGCAAATAATTCATTTCCATAATTATAATTGTGTTAGTCGTCGACATATCGTCATGAATCATTTGGTGTCTCACTAGGATGTTGTCATGATCATCTCTCGCTAGGACATCGTTATGATTAGGCGTCATAACACTAATATTTTGGTGTCAATTAAATTACTAATCTATGACACATGCAGGGTCTACAATTTACTAAATTTTAACACCGCAGATGGATTCAAAGACCCCCTAGAAATGGGATCTGGGGTCTCTGAATCCACCTGCAGTGTTAAAATTTAGTAAATTCTACAAATTCATTGTCAAATTGTAATTAATTTCCATTGTCGGAGTGACACAACTAAAAATGACCAATTTTTATGTGGTCATTTTTAGTTTAGTTCTTATCCCATGACCAAATTGGTCATTTATCTTCGTCATTTTTAGTTTAGTTCTTATCCCATGACCAGATTGGTCATTTATCTTGGTCATTTTTAGTTAGCTCACTTAAAATTTCTCAATTTTGGTCATTTATCCCTTGAGAAAACTCTAGTGACCAAATTTTTTGGTCGCCTGGTCACTTATCTCTCATTTTGTACTAGTGGCTAATCAATTGGATGTAGTCATGACTCTTAGAGTAGATCCCTGTTGGTGCATTTTAAGGAATTTTAAATCAAGAAGATCCACATTGGTGCAATCAATATCCCTACTGGTGCAATCAAGATCCCTACAGTGGAATCAAGATCCTTGTTGGCACACTTTTAAGGTAGATCAAATCAAGCAAGTGGCTTGACATTTTCTACACTATCCAAGTGTTCTCTCAATATTATACCATTTTGATGAAAAGGATCAAAATATTGTGTGTTGCTACCTCGGTTATAGTCACATACATTATCAGGCCATTGAAAGCTTCATTTGAACTAGAAACTGATCAAGAAGAATATGGGAACCATTTTTGTATTTAAACAGTGGATAAAGCAAGCCCAGGGGCAGTGTTATTTTTTTTCTATCAAGATTATGTTATTATGTTCAGTTCTTATTTGAGTTTGAAGGCATTTTTTATGTAATTCTGGTTTTCTGCATTAATGGAAGTACTAGTTGCATCCTATATCTAAGTAGTCCTTTAGATCCTCTAGCGATCTTGGATAAGGGCCCGCCCAAGGGAGGTGCAGGGACTTAGTGTTTTTTAGGATAGATTTACTTTCCATTTCATTTTAATCATTTTGTAGAAAAGTGTGGTTTTCTGTAGTTTTCCTACAAATTGTAGATTTCCTACATTTTTTGTCAAAGCTATTTTCTCACTATCTCTGCACATGAATGTTGTAGATTTTCTTTCGTAAGTGAAATTTAATTTGATCATGTTTTTTTTATTTTATATGTATGACTTCATTATTCAAATTGGTCAATGTTATCCTTCTACATATTTGAATACCTGTATGGAACTCATAGCTTCTCCATTTCATGCATTTTGTATCACTAAGGTAGAGTAAGGAGGATTCTCACTGAAAGTTGTTACATCCAAGAGTTTCAAATCATCCTAAGCTTTCCCCTGAATGGATTGATGGATATTACACTCTTTCAACCTGTAGTTATAATTCATTTAAAGTTCAATGCTTTTTTGTACTTAGAGTAGAATTCATTCTTTGTTAGCTAGCTCAAATGTTAGACGAATAGACACATTTTTTCCTTTTGTGTAGATGCAAATATTATGTTGAACCTTCATAAGTTTCTACGATGCATGGTTTGACATTTAAGAGTTAAGTTTGTAGACACATTATCCTTGTTGATTTCTAGATCCCACCACTAGAAATTTTTCTAATTTTTTTAAATGACCATTCTAAAAGAGTGGGTGTATTTTTTGAAAAATACATCAAAAGCCTTTGAGAAATTTAAGTAGTTCAAGGTACGTGTAGAGAAAATTTTGGGCAAGCATATTTTATGTCTTAGCTTGGATAATGGAGGAGTATTGCTTCAAGGAGTTTGATCAATTTTGTACACATGAAAGAATCTGGCACCAAAATACTACTCCATTACTCCACATCAAAATGGTGTGGTTAGGCAGATGAATCATGTAATCATGGATATGCATGAAGCATGCTCAACATATCTGGATTAGATAATAGATTATGGGTAGAATTTGTTAATACAACTACTTATCTAACAAATAGAACACCTATAGCTATGTCATATGGACAAATTCCAAAGGAGCTTTGGTGTGGTAATCTAGTTGATTATTCTCATTTGTGTACCTTTGGTTGTGATGAATTTTCCAATGTTCCTAAAGAAAATATGTCCAATATTGACCCAAATTCAAGACAATATGTTTTTTCTCAATTATGATAATATAGTAAAGGGGTATAGATTGTGGAATCCTACTGACCATAAGGTAATTGTTAATCGAGATGTTATTTTTAATGAAAACCATGCAAAGGAAGGAGGTATATCAAACACCTAAGATTGTACTCGTTGAAGTAGAAATGAGTGAAGATGAAAATGAAACTTCTTATCAACGTGAAGAACAAAAAATTTAGTAGCCACATCTCAGAATATCTACACATCTCAAGAGATGTCTAGAAAGGTATTATGCCAATTTTCACTCTTATGTTTATTTGTTAACTAATGATGGTGAACCAAGTTCGTTTCAGGAAGCTAGAGAATATGAGAATGCATATAAATTGAGGAAAACCATGGAGTAGGAAATGAAAACACTACACACGAATGAAACATGGGAACTTGTGGATCTCCCACGTAGAATAAAGGTTGTTGGAAACAAGTGGGTGTATAAATTAAAGAAGAACAATGATGGGTTGTTGGAATGTTATAAATCATGCTTGGTAGCAAAAAGGATATAGAGTTGGAGGAATTGGATGTAAAAATACTTTCCTGCATGGAGATATCAAGGAATAAATGTATGTGGATCTTCCTGAGGGTTACAAAGAAAGAGGAAAAGAGCATTTGGTTCGTATACTTAAGAAATATTTGTACATATTGAACAGGTGTCGAGGATGTAGTATAGAAAATTTGACACCTTTATGAAGATCCAAAGTTTCAATAGAAGTGAAGTTGAACATTGTGCATATTATAATAGGTTTGATGATTGTATGTTTATTATCTTTCTATTGTATGTTGATGTTGGTTGCAGGCCCCGACATGAAGAAAATCATTGATCTTAAGGGTCAATTTGCTAGGACATTGGCGATGAAGGATTCAAGAGAAACAAAACAAATTTTAGGGATGAAGATACACAAGAACATAGCATATAAGAATATATAATTAAGTCAAAATTCATATATAGAATTTTTTTTCCAGTGCTTTAATCTGTAGAATAAAAATACAATTAGCACCATGCTTCCTACACACTTCAAGTTGTCTTATGAACAGTTTCCTAACACAGAAGCAAAGAAGAAAAGCATGTATCATGTACTGTATCTCGGCAATAGGGAGTCTCATGTTCACCATGGTGGGCACAATACCAGATATTTCTCAAGCGGTGGGAATTGTTAGTCAGTTCATAGTGAATCCTATTAAAGAGCATTGTAATGATGTGAAGTGGATACTCAGATATTTAAGGGTCACTAAATATGTTTCTATTTGCTACAAATCGACATATTTACAAATTAAAGGTTTTGTAGATTATGGTTTTTTGGAGATAGAAATGGATGAAAGTCTACTGCGAGATCTACTTTCACTCTTTCTGTGGAGATATAAGATAGACATCTAAGTTTCATCTAGTGATGACCTCATCAAAATTGAAGTAGAATATGTAGTAGCAACTCAAGCCAGTGAAAAATAAATATAGCTAGAGTGGTTGATGGATGAATTAAAGATGATTCAAGTGAAGATCAATTTGCATTGTGACAATAAAAGTACAACACCATAGGAGATTTTCCATCCAAATTTAATTGAGTATAAATATACCCTTTGAAAATTACATAGTTCCAACAATGAGTACAATGTTGTAGGATATTTTCCACCCAAATTTAATTTAGTGTAAATATACCTTTCTAAAATTGTATAATTCCAACAAAGAGTATAACACATAAGAGATTTTCTAGACAAAGTTGATTGTGTAAATGTATCCTTTCAAAATTTTATAGTTACAATAATGATTACATCACCATAGGAGTTTTTTCATCCAAATTTTATGCCTTTCCAAAATTTTATATTTCAACAACAAACAGCACCATAGGGGATTTTCCACCCGGAGTTGATTGAGTGTAAATATACACTGTTAAAAGTTTATAACTCCAACAATGAGAATAACACTAAAGGAGCTTTTCCACCAAAATTTGATTGAGTGTAAATATTCCCTTTCAAATTTTTTTAATTCAAGCAATGAGTACAACATGACTCTCATACATTTTTCATTTATAGCCTTAGTACTTATCCAATTTATTTACAAGATCTATATTAATTTAGGTTATATCAAGTGTTCAGAGGGGTCAAATCTATAAAGGTGAAAACTCTTTTGAGATATAAAATCATGAAGAAGATTTGCAACTAGATTGATTTGATCCCCCTAGGAACTTGATAGAGCTATAGTTAGAATGGATTTATGCTAGTTAATATACATCACACTGGTTAACAAAAAAATGCATATTTTTTCATATTTTACATAGATATTCAAACTTTAAATATATTACACGGTGATTCTTATTTATTATTGATAATGAATTATGAATATGATAAAAAAATACCTTTTGTATTTATGTTTGGAGGCTATGTCTCACAAGTGCATATCAGTTGCACTCAATGTTTATGTCATAAGAAAAATAGAATCAAAGAGGAGAGAACAAAATTTGTTATGGGTGAAGACAATGTTTTGTGGTTATTTAGTTGTACTTAAATGGATGAAGTGGATTGATTGTTCAGAAAAATTAAATTGTACTTAAATGGATGAAGTAGACAAGTTTTTTGTTCTTGTTGAGTAATTTTTATAATCTATATGTAAACCTTCTCTACTCAAAAACTAGAATTAAACACAACTATATACAATACTTGATATAAATGAATCTACTAAACTAACATATTGCAACCAAAATTGCATACATAAGTTTAAATTTTCAAATTAGTTTAACCTTTAACCTCAAATTTGCATACATAAGTTTAAATTTTCAAATTAGTTAAACCTAATGGATGGTTAACATTTCCCACTAGCAATTCTCTTCCCAAAATAACAACCCAGATTTATGACAACTTATGCATCCTCTTTCTTTAATTAGAAATAGTTATGTATGTAAACTTATAAAATCCACTTAATAACTTTACTAACTTTTCTCTTCACTAATATATAAACCACATAAGAGCGGCATAAGATAAATAAACCACATAGGAGCGGCATAAGATAAAGATGTTTTAACTCTTAGATAAATTTGTTTACTTTCAATTCATTTAACTTTTAATAAATTTGTTTACTTTTGATTAATTTTAATATATGTAATATAATTATTATTTTAGTTTTTTACTTGACAATTAAAATTGTCAAATATTTTTATGTAAAGATGACATTGAAATATATCCTATTATTAATATAATTATTTTTCTTAAAATTCCACATGTGGTTTCCATATTTAGCATAGAATTACACATTTCTTTGGTACATTGTAAAAAGTGCCTCTAAATAAAACAAAAACATAATTCTTAATTATAAATCTATTATGTATATACCATGTTAGGGCGAGGATAAATGTTATTACATAATATTGTTAATTTGATCGTTTCCATCGAGAAAATAGCATTAGTACATTCTGACTCAAATCATAGGTGGCAACATTTAACACCTACCACCTAGAATAACATCAGTCCGATTATACATATAACCATTTATAAAATTGGAATCATTCCAAATGGTAGATCATTAAATGATGTCTCCTACCAACGTCATCATCCTCACATATCTCTCACTGAGTTTATAGTCACACCAAAAAATCCATAGCTCACCCACTGTGTTGCATGAATAAATCCTATGTCTTCAAACACTTTAACTTCCAATGTAATCTATGATCTCTTCCACTTTTATTGCCTGCCTTAATCTTTGTAACTTCATGTAATGCATTATTTGGTTCTCCTCCTTATTTTAAAGCCATTACTTTTTAATCTTTTTAACATCTTGCAACCCATTATTTTGGTCCCTTGAGCATTGATTCAAACTTTTAAGATATAAATTTAACAATGTAATAAATTATCTTATTCCATGACTAAACTAGCGAATAACCTAAGGAGCCTTCACAATTAATTGTAACTTGCAATCTTTATGTCTCAATTTTTCTAGATCCACAAAATTAATTATGTGACTACTAAATTAATGAACATGATCAACACAATGGCTATGAAATAATCAAGAAGTGGGTGTTTGTGGAGGTGTCAACCACTTAAGTAATATAATATGATGTTTAAGGGTTGGTGTATGAAGTTGGTCCTCAAAATCGTTGAAACAATAACATGTGTTTTTTTTGTCAATTTAAGGAACATGTGCATATTTCTAAACATGCATGTGAACACATTTCTATTTAAATAGCGTTGGCATTTGTCAAACTCCACCCACTCAACATGTATGTGGACACATTGAATCCACTTAGATTTGTCATGTGAAAAAAAGCACTTGCATATTAGGAATGTGTGCATGTTTTTAAAAAGTGTGCACACATGTTTAACATGTGTGTGTTCTTCTATGCACAAAATAAATTTGGCCCGTTTCTTTATTCATTTTCCTACACTGGTGTCGTTTTCTCATTTTTTTCCTTTAACCCCATGTATTTTGTTGTTGATTCATCCCATACATGACAAAGACAAGCAAGAGCGGGTTTGGAAATTCTAGTACTCAACATTTTTGATACAGGGCTCTCATTTGCATGTACTAGATTTTATTTTAAGTCCCTTTTTTATATTTATGAAATCATCAAATTTACATAGTTTGGGGAGTTATTTTGTTATTATTTAAATGCAATTTTTTTTTAGCTAGGATGGAGAAAAAAATTGAACTAAACTAAAACTCTAACTCCCAACTACCTCATGAGATTTATAAACAAAAATTAATCAATTTTTAGATGAAATTATAAACCTAATTGATGAGCTTAGGAATACTAGAGAGCCATCTTGTCTTTCTTTATCCATTTTGCTTGACACTACCGTTGCTTCCATTATCCATGCCCATGTCCAATTCTCCAAAATATGTTAATATAGGGCTAGGATGAGGGAGTATTACTCAATTGATAAGAGTAATGAATAGGTGAAATATATGCATATTACCAAAAATATGGTTTCCCAATTGTTCATTGACCTTAGAACCAACCAACCCCCTGATTTGAGAAAGAGACATATTTGCATGGACTAGTGCACATTCCACTCATGGAAAGACAATTGTATGGATAGGCAGTTTAATGTATTTGATAAACCTACTTGTAATAACAAGGAGGTTCCATTGTGTTTTCTTTGTAAATTATGGGTCTAGTTTATTATGGGTCACCATGCTAATTATTTTGACATTAGTTAATTCGATTGGGTTGGTATTTTCTTTATTCATAATCGAGAAAGGGCTAGGAATAACCATTTAAGAGGGCCACACCTTCCTAGGATTAGTACACCTAAACTACCCTTCCCAACCACCTCAGGTTGGAGACAAGACTCATGTCACTAACACTATTATATTCACCCTCACACAAAGTGTACTTCAACATAGCATATTTATTGCATCATCCTATCAAGATCCATTTACAAAGGATGTTATACCAACAAGGTTGGGCCATCCCTTAGGCTACATTGTTGATTCTAAATATGCCTTGACCTTTGACCAAGCTAGCCATTGTAGTTCTGGTTTAGTTGGTCCTCATCGATGCTCTAATTGTGAGCATGATTGGTGGTATTTGAATTTTTAACCACCCTTATGCATAAAATACTCCTAACAACAAATAAGGTGTGTAAATTTAACAAAGCAAAAAATAATTGACATTTAGATGCATCATTTTTTATTCAAAATACTCTTCCATAGTTTTTTCATTTCCAATCAATATTTCATTTAGGTAACTTTCCTTCAAATATTTCTAGGGCATTTTCATCCATATTAACAAGTCTAGGATTTATTTATCGTGTGCTATATAGATGAAGTAATAAAGGTGGGCCCAGAGTCCAGAACCCATTACCATGACATTGTGGAAATTCACCAAGAGATCATAGAACTTCATTCACCTAATGATCAATATTGGGAGTGCACTAGAAATGCTAGTGGTCAATACAATGAACATCTAATTGTTCAAAAACAACTTGCACTACAAGAGCCTCTTCACTGGAAGGTTATACATATTTTGAATGTCTAATTTCTTCCTTTATATACTCAACATTTGCCAAAATTTCCATGTCTTATTCAATTTGATAATTGTTTGGAGGTTAACTTGATGTCAAAATTGGAATGGCCATGATTGGATGCATACTCTTCATTTCTGATGATGAAGTAGAGATCACCACAATATTCGTTGTGTAAGGAATAAAGGTGGTCATTAACGGATGCCTATGTTTTTCCATTCCAAATTTTAACTTTTATCTCTGTTCATTGACTATTTCAATTAGTTGCTCCTTCCTATTAAACCTTCGTACTATATTCCTCTATTTTACATATTCACAAGGACCAATGACAATAAGAAATTGACAAAATTTTATTCTCAATCACACTAAACAAGAAAAATATTAAAACAATAGCGGTTCTTGGGAAATGATTATGCTTGTGCAAAGTTAAACTTGTTTTTCAAATAAAATGAGTTTTTGTTTTGTCCCTTTTTTTTATTCCAACAAAAGAATGCATGTAGGGGTCTTTGTCATCAAAGTTGGATATGGAAATCATTAGGATTTTTTTCATACCAAGAATGGGTCACAAGGCCTTGAAAATGGTTGAGGATGGAAAACGAGTTCCTTAGGATATTATTCAGCCTTCATTTTCTCAAAATCCTTGAACAAGTCCTCAAACCAACACATTCAAATCCTTTGTGGGGTTGTTTGTAGACCTTCAAGTGAGAAATGGGTGTCATTAGTAGGTTTTGTGCACAAGAATCGATCTTGATGTCTAAACATGGGTGAGGAGGATAATAAGGTTCTTAAACCCTAATTGAACCTTTTTGAGCTCAAGCACCATGAACAACACCTAGAAACCAAGACACGATCCTTCGCCAGGGGTTCTTTGGCCTAAGAGTTGGATATGGGTGCCATTAAAATGTTTTTTGCACCATGGATGGGTCGAGGCTTTGACCATGGTCATGGTAAGGAATAAATAGCCTTAATCCATTAGCCACAATCAAGGGAGGGAAACAACAACCTTAGGGATTAAACATAGCTTCTCAGGCTTATGTGCCATGTACATATCCTCATACCACCACATAGTACAATGGATGGATCATGGATCCTTAACCATCATCAAAGAATGCAAAATAATACTTTAGAGTATTATTGAATATTCTCAAACTCAAGATCCTTGAACAAGTCCTAAAGCTGACACACATGAGATTTGTAGGGGGTCTTTGGCCTCTAAGTGGGATATAGGCTCCATGAATAGGTTTTGTGGATTTAAAATGTGTGTTAAAGCATAGAATGGTCAAAGGGGAAGCAATAACCTTAAGCCCTAATTGAACCTTCTCGAGTTCGACCACCATGAATAACACCTAGAAACCACGACATGAGTTGTCTCTATGGAATATTTTTATTTTGAGTTGAATATGGGAACCATTATAAGGTCTTAGGCATCATGGATGGGTATTGTACCCTTGAATTTAGTTTAGGGAGAGAAAGAATAACCTCCAACACTAATCCTTTGCTTCTCGGGCTCTAGCGCCATGGATTATTCCTCCAACCACCACATATGACCTTTGTTGGTTATCATTTTCCTCTAAGGAGGATATGGATGCCATGAATAGTTTGGTTGTTGACCAAGTATGGGTCTCAAGTTCATATGGAGACAATAAGGACCGTGTTCCCTAAATGAAGCTTGTTAGGATTAAGAGCCATCAACAACACCTACAACCCAAGAAGTTGTTTAGGATGTAATGTTCAATGCATCCTTGAACCACTACACATGAGCCTTATAAGGTATATTTGCACTATTAGAGGTATCTCAACAAGGTTTTTGCAATTATAGTTTTATATGGACACCATTAGGACACTTTGCACACCAAATATGAGTTGCGGAGCCTTAACCATGGTCGAGGATGGAAAACAATCACCTTGGGAAATTGTTGAATCTTCTTAGGCTTAAGATATCCTTGAATGAGCCCTTGAACCAACACAAGTCCTTTATAGGGGTTCTTTACAGGCCTTTGATTCAGATATAGATACTAATAGTAGTTTGTGTGTATTAGAAATGTATCTTGACATCTAAACATCATCAATGAGGGAAACAAGGGCCTTAAGCCCTAATTAAACATTTTTAAATTCAAGCACCATGAACAACCCCTAGAAACCATGACATAATCCCTCACTAAGGGGTATTTGGACTAGGAGTTGTATATGAGTGCCTTTAATATGTTTTGCACCATATATTTGGCCCCAAGGCCTTGACCATGGTTATCCTAGGAAAACGACAACCTCAATAGGGGCCATGGTCAAGGGAGGGAAACAACAACCTCATTCCCTAAACATAGATATTCAAGATTAAGAACTAGGAGGTCATCATGAAACCACCATACAAGCCCATGGATGGGTCACGAGGAATTGGCCATCATCAAAGAATCAAAACATATGCCCTAGGATTTTATTGACAATTCTTGAGTTCAAGAGCCTTGAACAAGTCCTCAAACCAACACATAGGAATTTTGCAAGGTATCTTTGGCCTTCAAGTGCCATGATTGTGTTTTATGGACTATACATGGGTGTTAAGGCATATAGACATGGTCGAGGGGAAGCAACAACATTAATCCCTAATTGAAATTTCTTGAGCTCAATCACCTTGAACAACACTTAGACACCACAAAATGATCCTTGTCTAAGGAATCTTTGTCATTTTAGTCGAATATGGATGTGATTACAAGGTCTTGGGTCCTTGACCATAATTGTGATTGAGAAACAAGAGACTTTGGACCTATACCTCGCTTTGTGGGCTCAAGCACCATGGATGACTCTTCAAACCACCACATTTGGCCTCTATTGGCTATTAATCCCTTCCAAGGGTGTTATGGGAACCATGACTAGGTTATTTTTAAACCAAGAATGGGTCCTGAGGGCTAGCCAAGGTTATTGGAGGACAACAAGGGCCTTGTTCCATAAATAATGTTTATCGAGCTCAATCACCATGAAAACCACCTAAAATCAACAAAACATTCCTTCCCTTGGGGATATTTTGATTATGAGTGGCTTAGCATGGGACATTATAATGTTTTCAATAAGAATCATGGGTATTTTGGCCTTGACAATATATAAAAAAAGGTTAAAAGTGGCCTTGGGAATTTAACAAATATTCTTAGGCTCAAGATTCATGAAAGATGTATTAAAACACCACATAGGACCTTTCTATATTGGGATCTTTGGCCTCTAAGTGGGATATGCCTACCATAAATTGGTTGTGGGTACTATTGGTGGGTTTAGGGGCCTAGACCATGATGAAAAAGGGAAATAAGGTCCTTATGTAGGAAACTGGACCTTCTAGGCCTCAAGTGTTTTGAACAAGGCTTACAACCATGACAAATGTTCTCTTCATGGGGTCTTTCATCTCAGGGTGGTATTCTAAGTTCCAGTAGTAAAATGTGCACAAAGGATATACATCTAGGGGCCTTGACTATGCTCAAGAGATTAAAATAGTTCATTTTCCCCTAAAAGAAAGTATTAGTGCTAAAGGTTTCCTTTTGAAACATGTTTATAAGGTGAAGGAGTTCTACATGATTTTTCTTTTGTGTAACAATAACATGTGTGTGTTTTTAACACCTGCACATTCCTATAAATTCAAAAAAAATAGGTGCACTTGTCTCTTTTCCTCTATTTTTGGATGAGTTTGTTGCTTTGGTTTTAGTTTCATATTGATGAACTTAGGGGTTCGCGCTACACAAGCATAAACACTCATTTTCAGCTATGCAAATTAGTTTCAATAAATTCCATCATTCGAGTACAAAATTGTCTTAACACAAGCATATGAATTATAATTTAGATAAAAAATAACATATCATTGTTAGAAGAAATTATTTCTTACACTTCATGCAAATTTACCATGTATAAATGTTATATATTTTAGAATCTAATTCAGATTCGTATATTTCATATGTGTACACCATATTCTAATTAAGTGTGCATGTACCTTGAATAATTCCTCCTTGTCGATAATTTTTTTTCTAGATTTCAATTCCAACTAATGTGTCATGAGAGGGGAACATTAGTTTGCACCAATACCCAAGTAATATGGAATGATTATGTGACTTGAATAAATTGGTAGTGAACACAGAAGGAGGGACAAGTGGCAAACTAATAAGCTAAAGATCCTGACTTTTATCATCTTGAAATTTAATATGTGCTAACCAAATTCAATTGAAGATCCCATATGGGTTCTACTAGTGTAACTAACATATACTAGAAATGGTGATTGCAACCTTATTATATAAAATCCATAAACTAAAGATGGCGGTTGCAACCCGCGTTCAAATTTGAGCCCTTCCCAGCCCTTCCCAAGGGTTCTAGCCCTTCCCAAGGGTTCTAGCCCTTCCTCGAAGTGTAAATTTAAAATTGCCCTTCAAAAAAAATTTAAAATCTGAATTTTACCCTTCCAATTAAAAAGGACAAAATTATATCAACATTTCAAAAGAAGGGCAACATTTGAAATTACCCATCCATATAAATTTCAATTTCTATGTTGAAATTCCTATGCTATAAAATTCGACTCGTCATTCAAAATATTGGAAATATCATAAATTATAATCACTCACTCACTCACGTCACGCACTCACTACTCAGCTAGTACTCAGCTATGCAAGATGACGAGTGATGATTTACGATTATAAGGCAATGGCCACTAGGATTTGACTCTAACTCCGAAGTCACTTCGGACTAAGATATAACATGTGACAATGTGTCAACGACTATGACTGTAACAACAAAGAACCACTACTAGTCTACTACTAGGCCCAAACGAGCCCGAAACTTTGTGCCTACTACATATGTGAACCTAGCTACCAATGTCCACTAGTTTTTCATCAAAATGAAATTCAAATGGCCGATTTGATGAGTCCTCCTCTACTTCATTTTTTGCATGAATGGCATGGACTCACAACAACTCTAAACAACACTCAATGGCATGCAAGTACAAATAATGACATGCAGCTAGGACCAGGGACCATGCAGAGGTCGATTTATGCATTGATATAGAGAGGTGACAATGGGCACACGATATGGAGAAACAATGAGTTAGAAAAAACATTTGGACCAAAGCACCACAATGGTTATTAATAAAAAAAATTAAAATAGTTTTTGGCTCAAGAATAGTCTTCAATTTGATGGGTAGCATGATCATGATGTAATCTCCCTCTGTCCTTCTAAACATATGTGGTTTCTCACAACATTTGCCTTCGGCACTCACCACCAAAATACATATAAAAATTCCATGTCTTTACATCATCTTCTCTTTAAATCCTCATCTCATAGTCATAACTAAGGATTATTATGCATGCACATCCTCACCTTATAATATCAATTGGGTCAAGGCACAAAGACAACCATAAAATATCAAATGTGTAAAGACGCAAAAAGTACTTGAGACAACTATAAGTAAGTCTTATATTAAATTTACCATATCAGTCTTTAATTGACACTATCAACTAAGATTTGACACGTTGGATTGTTGTCATCTTTTCTTTTCTTTTTTAACCATGGGAACAACAACCTCCAATAGCCCGCAAGCCAAATATACCAGTAACTTGTGATCTTCTTATCACTCCTTACCAATGCGATTGTAAGGCACTCTTTGAAGGTGAAGTCCATAATTTTAAGTCTTCTTCCTCATTCTCATGCCTTTTGGTAAGACAATAGAGAGGGTAGTGGCCCACAACAACATTTAAAACAGTTTTGACATAGATGTAAATACATTAATTTTTTTCATTAAATAACTTAAATTTCATGCCAGTGAGTGGGAATTTGCCAGATTGTGGATTGGTACAAAACACAACAAATTTTAGAGCTTTGAGCTCTTAATTACACATCTAGAATTTTCTCAAGTCGAGCCATTAACAAACTTTTTTTGGTGTTTTGGTTCAATTTAAAAGGAATATTTTCGAGACTCAAACATGCAGTGAGTTGTAAGGCTCCAACTGACTTAGGCTTGATTCCATTTCCCCTCCATCCCATACATGTATGCTATCGCGACAAGTGTTGAACAACAAAATTTGATGCCCCGTCCCCTGTGATCCTAGCGTTGCTAACTTGCTTGGTATGGAGGATTTTTTTTAATGTTTTCTAAGCTATGCTTAGGCCTCCAATGCCCATCATTCTTACATCTCTCGGGCTTGAATGGATGCCCTCTCTCCAGTTTGAATTAAGTTTTTGGTTGGTTTTATATTTATTTTTTGGTTGTAGGTTTATTATAGCCTCGTTTTGCTTAGTGGCTTCCTTTTGTACATAGTTAATGGTAAGTAATTTTCTCATGGTTCTAGTTTTATTTTAAGACTATATCTAGTTACAACATCCTACACTATGCATATGATCATGCAGATGCCCCAATATGGTTATTGCATAGTCTAAGTAGTTTTTTATGTATAATGAAGTATGCTCCAACCCAGAAAAATACAATACAATACTTGTTAATTTAATGAACTGTAAAAATAATGTTACTTATATGTCAAATTAATGTGTTCAAATTACGTTTTATTGAAAATATACCATTTTTCATGTAGATATTAAGGAGCACTCAATTACTTAAGATTGTAAAAATTTGGATGGACAAAATTTGTTTTTTTACTTTTTTGGGGGAAGGGTTTAGTTAATGTATACTTGTCAATTGAAGTATAATTATTTATATTGCCCTTCGTCTTTGAAAGGCTCCAAGAACAAATACCCTTCCAATTGAAATTAAGACCCACCCTTCAAATTTGATCACTGGTTGCAACCATACTATATAAAATCATGTGATTTATATGTACAAACATTTTGTTCATGTTGTAGCAATGCCTAGTATTGTTTTATAAGTTATCTCTTATAGAAAATAGATATGTTTTCTAACATAATCATAATCAATGTATACTAAACTTAATGATATTTTTTTCCTTTTTGTCATATATTTATATATATATTAGAAATCTAAACAATTCAAAATTTTACACAAAATAACCCTACAGAGGAAAACCAAAACAATACTATATTTCTCATTCTTATCCCATATTGCATGTGGGGTTTAAATCAAGCCTATTAAACTTAGGACTATATTACTTAACATATTGACCCAAAAGAAAAATAAATGTAAACACCATAAACAAAACTATTTATGACAAAAGACATCAGCACTATGGGACTTCTCCATAGAGATATCTTCCATATCGGGACTAGAATCACTAAATGCCCTCTATATCTCTATTGGCATTGCTTCCAATTGTTACATTATGTCCTTGTCAGCTTCTTGATATTTTGTTGAACCAATGGAGATCGAAGGAATCCCTACCATTGATTGAGAGATTCGAGGAAATCCCAATATCATAATATATTGCATATCAAGGTACATCACCATTTTATCAGTTTTAATATTTTGTTCCTTGAACTGAACTTCTAATACATCCTACTTGGCCTCCTGCTTTTCTACATGCAAGCTCAAGTACTCAATATCTTATCGCATGCCTTCCATTTGACTATAATAAGTTTCTTAACATTTTCTTAATCTCATAGTTCCCATCGTCACCTTTACCCCTAGGTAGAGAAGGTATGTCCATGACTAAAGCCCGACTTAGTGATTACCTCAAACTACAGAGTGCTTGGTTCCATAAACTATTGTAAACAAACTTACACCAAACAAAAAAATCCATAGGGCTATCCCCTCTCTTAGATTCATATTTAACATTATCATATGGATCCCTTGTTTTACCTTTTTACCTTATCTTTACATCTCTATCACCACTTTCATCCCATTTCTTCATATTTTTTTATGCCAAATGCTAATATAATATTACGAGGTATTTTCATTGCTAATTTCATTAATTCCCCTTACTCTTTGATGAATTAGATAGATGTTAAAGTGGTTTAACTAATGATGGTGTTTTGTCAGCTAAGTTATGGTACTCCAACTTAATTACAGTACCCAATCTCCATGTTTGGCATGGTTGTGCACATCTAGACAGAATTTTGCCACATGGTTTTTATAGCTAAAAGCCCCAATATGGTCATGTGTTGCTTGAACCGGTTCTAGGAACTCCAAGGATTGCAGTTCAAGTGGTCAAAGATCCAATCCACCATTATGCCAAAAACACGTTGTCAACGGAAGCTAGAAATTACGCAGATGCTAGATGTCATTCCCATCCATCACATGTCATAGGAATGGCATGGAGAATGAATTTAGATTCCTTCTCTTAAAAGTGAAAACCAATTTCATTATGCCATAACCATATATTTCTATTTTTCATAGATTAGTCATTTTTGGGCTGAGGCATTGGTTATACAAACCTCTGGTATAAATATGTATGCATTTTGAACGATTGGAGGAACTGGATGGTGTCGAATCATTGTATGGATTGAGATTTTAATTTGTAGATCGGAAACTCTATTATCCTTATTAATATAATGTTTCTTTGATGGATTCTTAATTGTGTGTCATAGTGTGAGAATTTTATAGCAGCACCATCTCGCTTGGGAGGGCTCCTTGGGCAAGGTGTGCGCTTGCTCCATTTCTATAAGATACATTTTGTTTTGTGTTACATAAGTCTCATATTGTAAGTGTGTTGTTTGATTGTCAATGTGACTGTGTGTATATGTAGAACTCTGTTTTGTATATATTTAGCTTTGTGTGTATATGTAGAACTCTGTTTTGTGTATATTTTAGCTTTGTTATATCAATGGTAGTTTACAAATATATATATATATATATTGAACAATCGTTGAGTGATGTGTTGTTTGTGGAAGTAATCTTTTTCTTTGCATTTCACAGAGTTGTTATAATTTAGTAGAGATCTCAGACCTTAGATTTCTTTACCAGTTTATCAATGACTGGTGTAGTTACAAGATATATGATATACTCAAAATTATTCATTGTTAAGAATAACCAAAAACATAGATAACTCTAGGTACATTTTGTGATTGAAAGAGAAAAATGAAAGATTTATTTTGGTGCCTTGATATTTATGGTAAAAATGACGAAGTAATCGATGGTGATCCTATGTACTTGCAATAGAATATTGTAGTTTCTTATTCTTATGAATGCAATGAACTTACTCTTTGTTTACATGATTTGATTTTAAGTTTCTTTCTTCAGCGCCATATAAAGAGCAAACACCATTGTATCAGGATATGTAGAATTGCCATTGAGAACTAATCAATTAGTGAACATAATAGTGAACATTGTTTTAAGTATGAGTTTGTTAATCTTTCATAAGAATATAAGTGCTTTCCATTTGATTTCAAGATTGAACAGGTGTGAATTTGAATTTGATTGATGAATACTTCTTGTCTCCCGAGGTCAAGAAAGCTAGGGATAAGTTAGTCACCTTGCACATACTGTGTTAACAGTTCATAAGCTTGTGCCCCCCATTGATAAATGAAATGTAGCAAGATTTATTAAACGATGAATAAATCGATTGACATTTTTTTCTTCGTTGTTGGGGAACTATTAAAGAGTGATTGATTAATTCATAGCTATCATTTGATTTCTTAGAAGTAGAAGATTTTTCTTGTTTTGTGTGCTTTTTTTTCTCATTGTAGGCATATTTGGTGGAAACAAGTGGAAACAATAAGACACGAAGATGACCTCACTTCAGGATTTTTGTAAGTGTAATAGACCACTACATTCACTATAGCGAGTTTCTACAAATATCCATCATGTTTTGTACTTAATTAATTTAATTAGGGACAACAGAGGTAGATTTATATCAAAAATTCCAAAACCCCCTACTAACTCATTGGATGGAAGAACATCGCGAACATATACACAGGTAAAATTCCTACTCCTTTGGTGAAAGGAGGAGTAGGGCCAAGTAGAGGCACAATTATAGAACCAATTATTGCTCCTACATTTGAAGAAGGAATTTAGACTCCATAAGAACAGGTCAAAGAAAATTCATTGGTTGAACCAACACCTTCAGAATCTAGTTTGGAAAGCTTCAAACTTTGTGGAAATATGGAAGATGAAGAGGAACAAGCATAAAATGCAGTAGCAAATGAAGAGGTAACTTTTGGGGTACCGTTCCTATATTTAACATCGAATGTGGCCATGAAGAACATTCCATAATTAGTTTTGACACATTTTGGTATGATTACTAAGGACCCAGATTCCTTTCTATTTGAATTCGATATTTTATGTCGTAGTTACAACTATGTTAGTGATGATCAAAAGCTTTAGATATTCCCTACAAATTTGAAGGATGTTGCTTTAAGATGGTTTATGGGCCTAGAAGAGGGTAGTATTGGATCTTGGGCCGATATGAAGACTACTCCAAAACTAGAAACTCAAAAGAGGATATTTTAAAATGGGCCAACAATACTACTCCATAATTATCCTCCAAAATTTAAAATATCATTGATTTATGGGCCCATTTTTGGATTTTGTCGTCATTGAAGAAGAACCCAAGGAGGAAAATCCAAATCATCCATGCAATGATGACCACCACAATAATACTATTTTCCCAATTAAACAAACATCTTCATCTCCACATTCAAAGGAACCCCAATCATCGAAGGCTCCTCCATACCCAGAAAGATTTGCTTCATAGAAACCTCCAATTCACTCTAAATTTGACCTAAAGATAGAGAATAAGATTTGAACATGTATAGATATAGATAAACTAAATAGATATGAAGTTTGAATCAAATCAGTCATCAAATCAATATGTAACAAATGGATAACATAGATTACTACATAAGAAACTCAAAATGGAAGAGAAAATAATGATCAAGTTCATTAATAAACTAAATTGAGATGATTACAATATATATATAGGCAATTCAAATTAGGTTAGGAGAGATTTCGAGTTTCCCATGCTAGTCAGGCTTAATTTAGAACAGATAACCCTATTTAGGCATTCATGCACTCTTAAACCTAGTTTAACTAATTAAGGAACTCATTGATCACTTAATTAATTGAATAATGCATGAATGTTCCTAAAATCACTCAAATGGGGCACTAATTGAACTAATTTGGGTGCTAATGAGTGTTTGGGGTAGTCAGGTGTTAATTAGGACGTAGTTAATGGAGCAACTTAAGTCTAATTGAGACACACTCCTTAAATTAGGGAGAAAACCCTAAAATCAAGGAATGCGCCCCCCAAATTAGGGAAGGCACCCCAAAACTAGGGTTTTGTCTCATGGGTGACTTAGGAAGTGTTTTTGGGTGTGTTTGTCCCATTAGACTCTTAAGCACATGCTCTAGGAGGGTTATTTACTCTAACACCCCCCCCCCCATAATCCTAACTAGGTAAAAAACTAAGCAAAAAGAATAATGGGTACCGGCAATTCTGAGCCATATTAGGTACCCATGCACACATAAGAAGGATTCTATGTAAACCATGAAAGAGGGAAAAATCTAGTGGGAACACCCCCCCCCCACAAAAGATAATGTAAAAGAAGAGAATCTAAAAATTAATCTACTCAGAAAAATTGGTGCGGAAATTGGTGAGTAGTAGGAGAAAAAGATAAGGCTCCAGAGACTGAATATACATGTGGGGTGTATTCTTCAATTTGAACTTGATTTGGAACAAGTTCTTCAAATTATTTTGAGCCAAGGATTCATGGAGAGGATACTATTGAAATTGCATACATGCAACTAGATGTGGTAACTTTCTCTTTGCACTCTTTCTTTTCCTTTTCTTCAAAAAATTTCTTGTTCCTGCAATCTTCTTCTTTATGTGGTACTTTATTGCATTAAGGACACCATGGATGCTCCTCTTCAGTCTTTCCATTATGGATTTGAAGTATTCATGAGTAAACTTGGATTGTTGCTCCCATTTTCCTTTGTATGGAGTCTTTTGCTGGTTGGCTTTCTTCTTGTCCTCATTTACTGCAAGTGCATGAACATTTGAGGACCTTTGTAGGCCCATATGAGAAATATTATCCTGCTCTTGAATAAGAGAGGAAGCAAAGAAATCTAAATAAGGCGTGGTTAAATAATCTTCAAGTGTTAATCTAGCATAGTGAAATGATGAAACAAATGTGTTGAATTCAGGACCCAACTTAGAAATGATAGAAAGCACCATCTGAGTGTCCTCTTTATTAATGTTTCACCTCTTGAGCTGCAAGAGGGAAGATATGAACTTTGTAAATAATTATTGTATGCATTCAAATTCACTCGGACCCAAATTCATTAGTTATACCTCCAAGAGATGAACCCTCATCTCATATTGTGTACCGAAGAGTTTTGACAAGGTGGTCCATATTTCATTGCGGGTCTTCTTGTATCGAATATGTTAAACAAGTCAAGAGACATACAATAACATATAATCCCATGTTCTTCATCCATTCAGTTAAGATACTTGGAATTTTGAACAAGTTCCATTGGTTCCATCTCATTTCCCATGGTGATATGATACAACCCTTTCATTCTCAAGAGCATATCCACTCTTGGATTCCATTCAAATTGATTGAAGGGGGTTAGCAGCTAATTAGAATGTAGATCCATGGATGAAAAATCCTCTTTGATGGCTGCAAAAACTTTCCTTGGTGGATACAAAAATCCATCTTTGGTAGCTGCAAAAAATCTTTTTTGGTGGTTGCAAAAAGCCTTATTCAATTTGCAAGAGTAGTGGCTACAAAAAGCCTTCTTAGGTGGCCGAAAAATCCTTCTCTATGACTAAAAAATCTTGGCTGCAAAATCCTTTCACAACCTGCAAGAGCATATAACTGACAAGAAATCACTAAAACACTAACTAGTTTAGTGCCCTCTATGCTTTGATACCATATAAGATTTGAACATGTATATATACAGACACTTAAACTAAATATATATGGAATGTGAATCAAATCAGTCATCAAATCAATATTTAATAAATGGATAACATATATTACTACATAAGAAACTCAGAATGGAAGAGAAAAGAATGATCAAGTTCATTAATAAACTAAATGAAGGTGATTACAATATATAGAGAGGCGAGTCAAATTAGGTTATGAGACAATTCGAGTTTCCCATGCTAGTCAGGCTTAATTTAGAATATATAACCCTGATTAGTCATGCATGCACTCCTAAGATGAGTTTAATTGATTAAGGAACTCATTGATCACTCAGTTAACTAAATAATGCACGCATGTTCCTAAAATCATTCAAATGGGGCACTAATTGACCTATTTGGGGTGCTAATGAGTGTTTGGGGTGGTTAAGTGCCAATTCGGACTTAGTGGAGCAGCTTAAGTCTAACTAGGACACACTCCTTAAATCAAGGGAAAAAAACCCAAATCAGGGAATGTGCCCCCCAAATCAGGGAAGGTAACCCAAAAACTACGTTTTTGTCTCATGGGTGACTTAGGAGGTGGTTGGGGGTGTTTTTTGGCCCATTAGACTCATCAACACATGCTCTAGGATGGTTATTTACTCCAACATCCCAATTAAACAAACATATTCATCTCTACATTCAAAGCAACCCCAATCATTGAAGGCTCCTCCATACCCAGAAAGACTTGCTTTAGAGAAGCCTCCCATTCACTCTAAATTTGACCTAGAGACCGAACTGAAGAATGTTTGTGTGAATATTCCCTTGCTCCAAGCTATCAAATACATACCAATCTATATTGCAAATACCATTAGGAAATTGTGTATCAAGAAATCGGGAAGGAAAACAAAAGATCCCCCTATAGTTCAAGTTGTTGTAAACTAGCTAATCTTATGTCTAGTAAACTCCTTATGGAAAAATATGATAATATAGGGAATCCTATATTTACTATATATATAAAAAAAATACCAATTTAAAACAACTTAATTGACTTAAGGGTTTCCATAAAAATTATTACTACTATAACCATGGAGAGATTGAAGTTGAATAATCTTCGACCCACACCCACAATAATAGAACTAGCAGATAGATCCCAAGTCAAGGTTGCGGATGTGTTAGATGACATCACTATAACCTTATATTCCTGGGAGTATCCCACATACTTTGTAGTTATACAACCCAAGTGTAGCATGGGTGGTCATCCCTTGATCCTAGGAAGAGCTTGGTTAGCCACAGTTGATGTTTTCATTGGCTCTAGATATGGATAAATGACCATATACAATGGAGTATCCATGAATAAACTCACCCTATATCTAACTACAAGGCCTTTAGTAGAAGAACCTATATGGATAGAATACCCTTATGAAGATGAAGAAATAATACGACCCATCCTGACTATTGAACAATCTATAGCATTCAAAGACCAAAGTAAAGAAGATTTGCTTAGTCATTTCATTTCAAGATCAGGTTTCACTCAATCCTTCGAATCACCTTCTCCATATGAACATATCATGAGTATTGATTTACAAAAAATGGTTATTTAACCAGCTTTCCATCATCCTCAAAATCGACATTAACCATCAATGCCATTTTAGAGTCCATGATAGCACTCCCATTGAGATAAGTCTAGGTAAAACTTTGAATATTAATTCCCAATTGGATCAAAAGCAGTGAGGAAAGTTAATCAAAGTCTTGAAAAATAAATATAGTGCATTTTCATGGGACTACAAGGTCATGCAAGGCATTCACCCTGATACTTGTATGCATCACATCTATATACAAGAGAATGCTAGACCATTTAGGAAACTTGAGAGGCACATGAACCCTGCTCTTAAATATATTGTAAAAGAGTATTTATAGAAATTACTCAATACCAAATTTATTTATCCAATTTATGATAGACAATGGGTTTCACCTCTCGTGATTGTCGCTAAAAGGAATAGTAAGTGGATGATTTGTATAGATTTCAGAGGGCTTAACAAAGACACAATGAAAAACTACTTTCCTCTTCCATTTATTGATCAAGTTTTGGACACCTTCTCATGTGATAATTACTTCTCTTTTCTTGATGGTTTTAGTGGTTACAACCATATACGAATTGCACTAGAGGACCAAGACAAGAACACATTTACTTTCCCATGGAGCCATTTCCTTATAGTGTTTTACCTTTTGGTTTATGCAATGCTCCTGCCACATTCCAGAAAGCAGTATTAGTCATCTTTTCTGATTTGATTCACGACTATGTGGAAATTTACATGGATGATTTCATTGTTTATGGTGACACTTCCATAGAATCACTTGAGAACCTTGAAAAAGTTATGATTTGATGTCAAGAAACTAACCTCGCCCTGAGTAATGAAAAGTGTCAAATGTTATTAATAGAGGGAATTGTTCTTTAACACCATGTTTCCTATACATGTATTAACTT
Organism: Larix kaempferi; assembly: GCA_027924585.1. NCBI lineage: Eukaryota > Viridiplantae > Streptophyta > Pinopsida > Pinales > Pinaceae > Larix > Larix kaempferi. Next base: position 1,276,812 of record BSBM01000886.1, read on the forward strand.
GGATCCAACGAAGATTGAAGTCATCACGAAACTCCTAGTACCAAAGTCTCCAAAAGAGGTAAGAAGTTTCCTAGGTCATGTTGGATACTATAACGAATATAAATGACATTAAATATAAAATAAATAACAATGTAGATAATCACATAAATAAATAGTTAATTAGCGTAAATATTAGAGAGACGTGACTTTTGAGAGTCACTATCAAGCCTATAAAAACTAGGCTATCTTATCATTGTAAATCATCTATCAATTAATGATTATACTATTCATATATATTTCTCTCAGTATGGAAGTCGGATTCGCTTCTTAACTCAGCAACCGGATACGGTTGTAGCATTTGGTATTAGAGCTCACCGTTCCTCGACACCTTCCGCAGTTCTCATCACCACTCCTCCACTTCATCGCTTCCAATCCTCTTCCACGCACCACTGCATTCCCTGATCCCGAGTCCCTCCTTTCTCCACCCACTCACACACCTCCCATCCCCTCCTTCTCGTACTCCATCTTCCCCACCATTCCCGTGCTGCCTCACTTCCTTCCACCTCCCCTACCTCCTTCCCCGCGTCGCCCACACTACACCTCCTCTTCCACTACTCCCTATGCCTCCCACTCCCGTGCCTGTTTTTCCAGCTCCAATATCTCCCACTCTCCACTCCCTCCTGCTACTCATGCCCGCTCTTCCTCCCATGTCCTCTCCTCCTCGCCCCTCCACGCCTCTACGCCAGACCTGCTCCCTCTGCCCACCGCCGCCTCCCATCCGCCGACTCTTCCTATTGCGCGCCCTCCCCATCCACCTTCATCCACGCCCATCTGCTGCAACCTCACAACCTTCTCCCCGCCCAGCCTCCTCCTTCCACCTCACTCCATTCCCACCTCGTTCCACTTATCCACGTCTGCCCTACAAAAAAAAAACCCAAATTAATAAAATAAATATTATTATATAATATTTTAATTTTATTAAAAAATTTCCACTCTATAATAAATATTTAAAGATAATATTTATTATTTTTATCAATTTTACTATAGTAATTACTATTGCTATAATAATTATTATTAATCACCATTTTTCCAAACCTTAATTGTTTCTCACTATCCCATAATCCAAAAATAATGTCCCCATATTCACCCCCCCACACCAGATCGAGAACCATGACAGAAATGAAGGACCGATTGGAAAAATTCGAAAAAGACCAAATCCGAGATTTAAAAATCCTCGAAGGTCTAAACTCCAGAATGGACAAACTTGACAAAGAGTTTCAAGAAGAAAAAGAATATTTTTTGCACAAGGTGCAATACGACGTTTTCGGAGTAGTCTCATGGGAAATGAGGAAGGTACGAGAGGAAATGAAAGCATACTTCGATGCAGGACTAGAAAATATCAAGCAGTTTTTTAAGGATAGAGATGATGCTAGAAATGGTGAGTCTCCAAAGGGAGACCGCTCATGTCGCGATACAACCGATACCAATGATCATCAATCAAGTTCCCCCAAAGTGGAGATCCCAAAAGACCATAGAGACTATAATCATCATAAACCATATTGGGCCACAATGCAATCGATGGGAGGATACTCAATGAAACCTAAATTAGAGTTACCCAAGTTCGATGGAGAATCAAAACAGAGCGTGGCATGGATCAACAAGGCAGAAGAATTCTTCTACATTCACAAAATCTTATCAGATGATAAGAAAATTAAATACGCCTCCATGCAGCTCGAAGGACAGGCATACAATTGGTACATGTGGTGGAAGAAAACGACAAAGGTATGTGCCTATAGTTGGGACACATTCAAAAATGATTTTTTTAAAAGATTCGAAGATGTGACAGAGAAAAAAAATTTCGCCAAACTAACTAGGCTACAGCAAGAAGGCAACCTGGAAGAATACACCTATGCATGGGAAGCATTACAGATGCGCGTACCAGAATTAACATAGGGTCAGCGACTCCAGACATACATCTCTGGTCTTAAACCATACATAAGAGACGAATTAGAATTACATAACGTGTCCAATTTGGATAAGGCTAGGCGCAAAGAAAAACTTATTGAGGAAAAATTCAAGCAATCAAGACAAGGGAACCCTAACAAGGGATATTTGCGACAACAAGAGACCCAGTGCAGGTATTGCGAAGATACATGGCCACCCAGTCATCAATGTAACAAATATCATTCATATGGTTATGAAGTTGAAAAGAGCTCAAAAACATCAAGCAGTCACACCGACAGTGACAGGAAAAACATGAAGAATACTTGTTGTCGCAGGGGAGAAGATTGGTTCCCAGGACATAAATGCAAAACCAATCACACAGTACATTGCAAAATCATTAATGGGAAGCAAGTACAGGTATCAAGAGAGGAAGATACAATTGATTTTGATATAGACACAAGCTCATCTGAAGCATCAGTTGCGATGGTTATGTGTACTCAACAAGTCTGTAAGAAAGAAAAGGTAGAGACACCAGAGAAATATTAAACCTAACAGAAGGAAAGCCAAGCACTCGCAGGAAAATATATTCCACCTCAGTTGATAAATCATGACATCCTTAAAACAGAACAACTCATATTCCAAGTAACAAAATCAAGGAATTCAGGACCAAAAAGACTACAACTTAATGGGAAAATTAAAGATAGGGATATCACAATTTTGGTCGATTTCGGAAGTACCCATAATTTGATTGATATCAATAAGGCAAAGGAACTTAATCTTTTTGTGTTTCCCGCAAAAGGGATTAAAGCCTCAACCATCGTGGATCAACACATAGAAGAAGTAGGAAAATGTCATAAGGTATCATTACACATACAAAACTTACACCTACAACTCAATTGTATTGCTTTACCACTCAAGGAAGTAGACATGGTATTAGGTGTCGAATGGTTAACATACTAGGGACGTACTCTACCAATCTACAAAAACAGTACATGAGTTTTAAATGGAATGGAAGTAAGTATCGATTTATGGTTTAAGGAATTCGCCACCAAAGCCTAAAGAATCGCAGCATAAGAAGGACCCAAGCCATCATCAAGATAGAGAGACTAGTCCATATCACTTAGCTCAAATCAAGCATCAACACAAATCAAGAATAAAAGATGATGCCCGCAAATACAGCTTTTAGGACAAAGCTCCCTTTAAAGGGGGTGGCAATAAAACGAATATAAATGACATTAAATATAAAATAAATAACAATGTAGATAATCACATAAATAAATAGTTAATTAGCTTAAATATTAGAGAGACGTGACTTTTGAGAGTCACTATCAGGCCTATAAAAACTAGGCTATCTTATCATTGTAAATCATCTATCAATTAATTATTATACTATTCATATATATTTCTCTCAATATGGAAGTCAGATTCGCTTCTTAACTCAGCGACCGAATACGGTTGTATCAGATACTCTAGGAGATTCATAGAAAATTTTACTAAGATATTTGCACCTATGTTTAAGTTTCTCACCAAAGATGTTGATTTTTCTTGGGATTCACACTATCAAACCACCTTCGAAGCTTTAAAAGATAAACTCTCTACAACACCAATGTTGAAGGGACCAAATTGGTCCCTCCATTTCCACATCTTTACAATGTTTCAAATTCATCCCTTGTGGCATTTTTAGGGAAAAAGGAAAATCAAGTGTCATATGCTATTCAATTTATCAGTAAAAATATAGCACCAGTTGAGTTCAATTACACCGTCACTGGAATTTTTTTTTTGCAATTTTCCATGCCATTAAAAATTTTAGACATTACATAATTGGGTATGAAGTATTCATTCACGCTGACCATTCTTCCATTAGATACTTAATGAACGAACCAATCATTAATGGAATAATAACTAGGTGGTTGTTGTTACTGCAAGAGTTTAACATCACTATGCTAAATAGGCTTGGAAGTAATAATCTAATTGCATATTTTCTTTCTAGGATGCATAATGAGGGTAAAATAAGTCATGTATATTATCATTTTCCTAATGAAAAATTGTTCTTTGTGTCTACTAACTCCCCTTGGTTTGCAGGTATAGAAAATTACATGGAAACAAGGAATTACCACAACACCTATCATCTAGAGAAAATCAGAGAATTTTCAGGTTCAATTCCACCTACTCATGGATCGAGAGTGATCTCTTCTGCATCGGAATGGATCTAATCATTCAAATATGTGTATGGGAGGATGAGATTTTTGATATATTGAAAGCATGCCACAATGAACCTTGTGGAGTACACTTTGCAAACAAAAGAACTGCTTACAAAGTCCTTCACTTGGGGTACTATTGGCCCACACTCTTCAAAGATGATAAGAAGTACGTCAAGAGTTGTGACAATTGTCAGTGAATGGGATGACTAGTACAAGCTGATGAGATTACCTTACAACCATATGTATCTATTGATCCTTTTGAAAGATGGGATCTAGAATTTGTAGTGCCGATCATTACCATGTCACTAAAGAAAAGGTATTTCTTGGTTTGCATTGATTATGTTACAAAATTGGTAGAATCTAAATCTCTTTTACGATCTAGTGAAAAATCAATTCCTGATTTTATGTTTGAGGATATATTCACTTGTTTTGGTATCCCAAGATAAATTGTGACATATCAAGGAGAACATTTCATGTCAAAACTGGTTCAATCCATTACTCAACAATAGAAAGTCAAGCACTGAAAGTCCTTTGCGTACCACCCTCATGCCAATGGAAAAGTATAATCCACCAACAAATTAATAGAATCCATCCTCACCAAGACAATCAAATTGCATCATAAGGTTTGGGCAGATCGGCTCCCAGAGGCACTTTGGGCATAGAGGACCACATGGAGGAATACCACTGAAAATACACCCTACGAGTTGGTATATGGGAAACAAGTTTTGTTCCCCATTGAATTCTAAGTGAAAACCCTTAGAAATATAGCTCAATTAGGGATGGACCTTTCAAAAGATCAAAAACAAAGACTGGCATAGATTAATGAGGTGGATGAAATTCAGCAGGATTCCTTTCAACATACCACCCTCATTCAAGAACAAAGAGAAAAATAACATGAAAAATTTATCAGGAGGAAGTAATTCAAATCAAGTGACTGGGATCTTCTCTTTGACTCCAAGTTTAAGAATTTTAAGGGAAGTATTATTACGCAGTGGTTAGGTCCATATGAGATAGAAATTGTCTTTGATAATGGATCAATAAAGATTAAAACTATTGATTAAGAACAAGTTCATTTCGTGGTTAATGGTCATCGGTTGAGATTATATCATAATCCTATGTCCAAAGAAGAATATGTCCATGATCTCATACAACGGTCAGGAATGGAGATTGTAAGTATGGGGAACCCTTCCTTTCCTCCTACCTCTACTTGAAACTCTTCTTTTCCAAAATTTGTGTAAATAATAAAAGCAAGAAAAAAGTAAAAAAGTAGAAAAAAATTATATAAAAATGAAAAAAAATAAGTTTAGTTGTGAAAACTAGGCTTCGGGCATAACTAGACATGAATTATGTCTGAAAACTAGACTCTGGAAGGAAGAGTTCACAATAAATCTTTGTATCATGTTTTTGGTTCAATTTTTGGTTCTTCATATTATCTTGTTCTATGCTCGAGTTATATGATGGTGGATTCCTTAAGGCCATCCTTCTAACAAGCATAGCACCATTAACATCAACACCTTCTCTAGGGTCAAGATTAGAGATTCTCTTATGGTTCCTTGGGGAATTCAATTAAAAAAATTTTGAGGTCAAAAATGGGCCTCAAAACAAAGAAAATGTACTATAAAAATCAACCAATCACATTCTAGTAGATGACATCATCCCCCATGGTTGACGTGGCATTGCATGAGTTAAGAATGCTTATTTATCAAATTTTCTATGGTGGATGAAAACCCATAGTTAACCAAGGTAGTGGTATAAGTACTTTTAAGTCATAAAGTAAAGTACTCATAATGAAAGTTCTTTAACATTTTTTCATAAAATAATATTATTGTCATTTTCAAGTAAAGTACTCATAATTCATAAAAAAGGTCCTTTCACACTTTTTTATAAAATAATATATTGACATTTTCATGTTTTTAATTTTAAATTATATATTCACGCCATTGTATTTAATATCATAATGCCAAACTAATATATATATATTCCTTTCACATTTTTTCTTAAAATAATATTTTTATCATTTTCATATTTTAATTTTTAATTATGTATTCACTCCATTTTATTTAATATAATAATGTTAAACTAATATATATATATATATTAAATTCTTGTACTTTTAAAATAAATTAAATTCGTGAATTATATTAATATGAAAAATGTATATTAATATAGATTTAATGAATAAAGAATAATAATAATAATGCAATGTGGATTATAATAATATTATTAACATTTTACATGTAAATAAATTTTTCAATTAAATCACATTATATTAAATTGATGAGAAAAGTACTAAAAATAAAAGGTCAACATAAATTAAAAAAAAATAGCTCTTAAAAATGTTTTTTATTATTTAATTTCATTTGCAAGTTCAAGACAAATCAATGCTAAAGGACAATAAATTTTTGGGAATTTACAATGAATCTTAGTCACATCAATGTAGAGTTATTTTATTAATTTTATTTCTAGTGAATTTTGAAAAGTAACTCAACCATGGTTATTTATATTATGCATATAAAATAGTGTAAGAGGTGACTTGTCATATGTACCTACCCCATAAAACCCCTAACTCATATTTTTTTTTCCTGGGAAAAAGTCCGTAATTTTATTTCAAAAAGATGATTAAAATTACATTCTGCAGATGTAGTAGAATCACAAGGATCCCTACATTTTCACATATTTCTGTCCCATATAAGCAGATACAACAACTTATAAAGAGCTGAACCAAAAAAAAAAGATAAACCCAATAAAACTTCGCCACAAGAAGATGAATCTTGAACAGCAAAGAGAAACCCAAACGTTGCCACAAGAAAAAGATCTTGTGCAGCAGGTGACAAGGTGGTTGGGAAGCCCTTGGATCCATCAGCTGAACCACCAATCACGTGCCCGATCTCATGAAGAGCCACCGTTTCAAGATCAATGGCAAAGCCACACGAACCCTGAGACAGAACCCCCCGCCGGCCACCAAGAAAGCAAGACGTCTTCAAACCGAAACCCTCAGCAGAAGAAACAGCAGATCCAAGTCTGTGGACAAGCAGCAAACTCTGGATCTCCCAAACCGGCGAACTCAGCCAGCAACTATTGATGAAAAAAATGGCCAGACACCCTACGCACCAGATCCTGCGATGCCTCCACCGCACACCGTCTCCTACAAAGAACCAACAATCTACAGGGCAACAATCTACAGGGAAAGGAGGGGCGGCTGGGCCAAGCCCTGGCCGCCCAAGCTTTCGCAAGAAACCTCGCCCCTCACCGCTCCCTCCAACTCATTGACATATTCATCTGGCGATTGCTGAACACCTACAGCGAGCCGGGCGGCGGGCTGCGAGAGACGCTGGGGACCTGGAAAACCTCTGCAACGATGTGTGGGCTCGACCTCCTTTGCCGCTCCGGCCGAATATCGCCGTCTGTGGGAAACGAACCCATCCTAACTCATATCATTTTAATATATCTAATACTTTTTTAGTACATCTCTTAGGAGGCCATTTTTTGACCTCAAAATCTCTCTAATTGGCATACATCAATGGCAGGTCTCCTCGTTGACATTAATGGGAACGCTTCAATGTCTCCTAATTGTCAAATTCTACAGGTGACTCAACCTCAATACCTCTATCCGTACCTGTCAAAATGCACTATGGTACCTTAACACTCATTTTCATCATTGTTGAATTGTCTCTGCTTTTTAACGACATAAATTAATGATCGTTAATCCAACAAATTTTTTCCACATTCAACAACAATAAAACTCATTCACATGGACTAACTTGTACACCAAATTGGATTATGGATGAATACTATATGATTTTACGATATTGACAACATGTTGCAATTCTCAACTTTCAAATTGTTTTCAAATATGACAAGCAAGGAATTCATTTATGCCTGTAGCAGACCGTTGAAACATGTTTCAAAATGATGAGACTAGAGCTTGAGGCAACCATCTCTGCAACCACACTACAATTCATTTCCTTTTCATCAGAGTGTACCATGTTAGCACATTCAAGTTTGCAAAATCAAGTGTATATCAGAGTGATCTATTTTAATATTTCATTTTATTATCATTTCCATATCAGCATTCTCATAGGTATTTAGAGGTTCCAAACATTAATTCATTCCTTCATATCTTCAAAACACCTCATGGATAGTATGTCTCATCATTCATTTCACGCAAACATTCTAACCAGTGGACAAAGTCTGCCACCGTATTTCTATTTTGGGTATCGGATCCTCAAAGGGGTACTGGAAATCCTGTAGAGCAATTTTGGGCATCATCCATAAGTTGGAAGGAGTTTTGGTTGCAAATAAACATCTATAAATAGTATATCATCTCAGATTCTCCCACCCAACACTAGCATCAATTCTATTCCAAGCAGCAGTATACAAAAATTTCAATAAAATACATTTTTCAATATATAAGATGTTTTATGTTTTAGTTTGTAGCTCTCATATTCAGAAGTTTCAAAGTTTTCATAGTTTTCAAGAATAAGGTCTAAAGTTCCAGCCTCTAGATACATGATAACATTAGCAATCTTCAATTTGCAAATCATTCAGACTTCCAATGACTCATATTCCTCCAAGTACAAGATCTGTATAGAAGGTATAGGATCTGTATAGAAAGTACCGAAAGACATGTAACTTGCTCTTTCATATTCTCATGATCCTAAACAAGTTTTTATAAGTAGTAAGTATCAAAATATTCCTAAACTTCAGACTTACAAATAGACCTTTCTTAGTACAAGAAAAAATTCTCAGTCTTGGTATGGTTACTCTTTACTTGGTTTCAAGCTCCAACATGACAAATCATAATTCAACTCATGTAAGTATCCCTTCAAACAATCATCACGAGGTAACCTGAGGTGTCAACACGTTTTAATTTCTAATTTATTCGAAGGTATGATAAATTGATGCAAATTAAACCTTTTAAGATTAGTAAACCTATGGTTTTCTAAAAACACACCTTTACCAATCATCCCTCCATGTTTTAATCCATTCCTTAAAATTATTGATCCGCCACTTCCACATCCCCAATGCTCATATCCTTGTACTCGTCAATCATCATTGAAAACCATGGCACAATCGGCATCATCATAATTATACCACCCCGCCAACCTATCCCACATTTGTGACTCATTTTGAATCACTGACAGGATTTGAAATGATTCCATGAACCAACATCTCTCTCATATCGTCCATCCTAAAGAAACCCCTTCCTCTGATTAGTGTTAATATTTCCAAAACAACGTCTCAATGAAACAGGTTTATACATTGCACAATAGATATGGGTGTAGTGAGGCTTGAGCATGAATCCATGGAATCCCTAGAGAATTTCTTGGAATTCAATGCCTCAAATCCCTCTTTAAAACTATTGGTTGGTACCCCTTCTTCACTAAGTTCTAGGGGCATAATGAGAAGGTAACTTGGGAATTTTCATATAACTTGAATTGAAAGGTCGCTCCCATTGGTGATCTAGTGATGGTTATATCAGAAAAGATAGTGGCCTGAACCATAGGGTTACCCTCCACAAGGGAACAATGGTTCAATAATTTAAGCAAGTGGAGAAGGAAGGATGTGTTTTTTTCTTGAAACCTGAGTACTAGAAGACTAATTGGGAAAAAGGAGTACCAAGGACATGGATTAGAGATGAATGGGAAAACCCCTTGTTCATCCTGTAAAAATATATGACCTACAAGAGAAGGTATGCAGACACTGTTAAGCAAATAATTCCCCAAAAGAGCATCAAAATAGCATAAATAGACCAGAAAGAGTCCACGCCTTAATAATGAAGAAAAGAGATGAATAACAAGCCTCTTCGAGGGGGAAACCTCCTTATACAATGTACTAAGTACACAAGACAAGACAATTTGAGATGATTCAAATGAAAAGGTCTCCCTCTTATATATAGGAGACAAAGAGGTACAATTACAACTAATGGACCAAAGCCAACATAACTAATATAATAATACCAATGACAATTACCACTAATAGACCCAAGCCGACATCATAAATATGTAATCAGCCACAAAATAGGGGTTATTGTGCCCATATTTAGGGCTTAACATGCCCATTCCCTTCAAACAAGTGTTGTCTTCAACACTTGATTAGTTTTGGATGCTTCTGTATGAAGGACTCATCTTCCCATGTTGAATATTCAACTGGTAAATTCCTCCACTTAATGAGGTACTCATTAATAGCCGGATTGCATAGTTGTTTGGTTCTTGTTTCCGTGATTTGTTCAAGTTCCAATATGAATTTTTATATTTCATCCAGTTCTGGAATGATAGTTTGAATCAAGATCTTGTCTCCTATTACCTTCTTTAAGCAAGAAACGTGGAAAGCCGGGTGTACCCTTGAAGATGAAGGGAGCTGGACAATTTGTAATCCATACTATCAATCTTTTGGAACACTTTATAAGGACCATAGTACTTGGGTGCTAATTTATTGACTTTATTTATTTTCTTGAGGGACATCTCTTTGAAAGGTTGCAACCTCATAAATACCCAATCCCCTTCTTCAAAACTCCTTTCACTATGATGTTGATCTGTTTGTTGTTTCATCCTATTTTTTGACATAGCCAGGTTGTCCATCAATCATTGGAGAACTTCTTGTTGATTCTCTAGGTGATATTCCACAGCTTGAACTTTAGATTTTCATTTTAAGGTAAATGTGATAGATAATCATTCTAACAAAGATAACCATTTCACCCACTTTGTTTGTTTTTCAGATGCAAAGCAGTGAAGATATCCTTCCTAACATTTGTTCACTATCTCAGTTTTCCCATCAAATTGAAGATGATAGGATCAAATGTGAGCCAACTGGGTACCCAAGCAATAAAATAGTTCAGTCCAAAATTTTCTAGTGAAAATTGGATCTCGATCACTGACAATAATATTTGGGTTTCCATGTCACTTTTGAATTGTTTCCATAAAGATTATAGCAACTGTACTTGCATTAAAAGGGTGTGAGAGTTCACAAAAGTGTGTTTTTTTTGGGAGTCGATCAACAACCACCATAATAACATTCTTCCCTTCTGACTTAGGTATACATGTGATAAAATCCATTGAGACTTGAAACTTCCTCCTAGCACTGACAAGGTATTTCTAATGGTTGTAAAAGACATGGGGTCTTAACTGTTTTAACCTTATTTTGTTAGCAAACCAAACATTCTTCCACGAACCTTTGAACATCATATTTAAAACCTTCCCAAAACAATCCTTCTTGACCTTGTTGTTGGAATATCCAGCAATAATGAGAGGGGGGCGGTGAATCAGTATTGTCTTCTTTTCCTTTTATTAAAACAATTAGTATAAGACACACAAATAATCAAACAAGTTAGGACACAATATTTTATCGTGGAAACTTTAAAGAGAAAACCACCAACTCAAACTCATTAATAAGATGAATTTTTACAAAATTGTTTATCTGCTACTACAGAAAGGATGCAACCACACCCCAATTTTTTCTGCTGCTACAGACAAGGATGCAACGAAACCCCATATTTTTTGTCTGCTGCTACAAACAAGAATGCAACGACACCCCATATCTTCTGCCTACCGCTATAGACAAGGATGCAACGACACCCTATTTTCCAGTTTCTACTAGAGGAGGCTATGACCCCCTGCAGGCTTACTGCCTGCCCTAGCACCACCCTACCACCCTAATTTGATTTCATCAGACTTCCAAATCTTATTTATGTTTTCAAACCTGTCACTTGTTTTCTTTCTTTGGTCTCTATCTACAGTTGCTGCTACATAGATCTGGATCACATAGACGACTTCTTTCACTCAGCACTCTGTCTATAAATACCTTCTAACACATTCTCTACGAATGCATCTTCTCACAGTTTCACCTTTTCATTCTTAGATCGTGCCTCTTCATGAAAACACAATTCTTCATTTTAATAATTCTTTAACTCTATTTAGGTTTATAAGTCATGACTTTCCGCAACAAAAATCTTTCCAAAATTGCCTCTCCGCAATGATAATTCTGCACCAAAATTCCTTCCAAATTTTCCTTTTTCTGCAATGATATTTTTGCAACAAAAATAATTCCGTAATTGCCTTTCCGCAACGATCTTTCCGCAATTAACTTTCCACAGTGACCTTTCCGCAATTTCCTTTCCGCAGTGGTTTTTTCACAATTTCCTTTCCACAATCTCCTTTCCACAGTGATTGTGGACCATTTGATCTTGATCAACGGTAGATTCTCTTTCCACAGCTTGCGGATTGCGGATTGCGGAACTCAATTTCGATTTTTACAAACTAGATTCCGCAATTTGTCTCCTGAAAGACTTCTTCGGCAAGTCTCTTTTCGCAAGGTTCTTTCTGCAGTGATCGTGGACCGTCGGATCTTAATCAATGGTGGATTCTCTTTCTGCAGCTTCTGTATTGCGGATTGTGAATTACGGACATGCCTTCAACTTTGCCTGAAATGGGCTCCCACAATTCCTTTTTTGCAACTCTTTACAACCATCGATTTCTTGCGGGTTCTTTCCTGACCGTCAATCTGAGATTAGATGCGGATCTCACCTTATCTTTGCGGATCAGTTATCTTCCTTACACCTTTCTCTTGCAGAATTGATCTTGTTTGTCGATATGCTGTCTCCAGCGGAACTTCACTTAATCTTGTGGATTTCTTATCTTTTGTTCACATTCACCTCGTGATCTCTTTCCCATCATTGATCCATCTTTTCTCCTTTAATCTAGATCATCCAAATCTCTGCAAACTTCAATCCTTGCAACTCTACGATTCTACATTGATTGATCAGAGAATCAATCAATCACTTAATCGATCACTAGACTTGATTCCCTTGCTGGATATGCACATCGACTCCATGGTTTTACACACACAAAGATCATTCATACATCCACTGCAACATTCAATCCTCAAAATCCCTTACTTCAGGCTACGCATACACACCGTGATTAATCAATCATTTACACAGATATCCCAAATTGTCAATTGATTCATTGATAAAGAGATACACAAATATTCAATTGTTAACACTTCAGACATATATTTATGCATACACACAAAGACAGCTTAATTAGCTTTCTTTATTCACACAGGAACTTGATACAAACAGGGTCTCTTCCTCTGGCCTGCTTTACATTTATTTGGCCACCCCCTTAGCCATACTCTTCATAATGATGCCATATTGCAACATTAACTTCATAATAGCACTAAAACACCACCATGTGTATTTTACATGCCACATCATCATACATGCCATGTCATCATATATTTTTTCATTAATGGATACTTTTGGCATCAATGAAAACCAAACTCAACATTCTCCCCCTTTGGCATTGATGGCAACCACTCCTTGATTTACTCCCCATTTGACATTAATGACAAAGGCTTCCTTTTGGCAGCTCCCCCTGTCAACATATCTCCCCCTGACATGATTCCTTTTTCTCATTTTTATTCATTGCAAAGAAATTACTCCCATCTCTTGTCTAAGATGCTCAAATGCTTCTTTGGGTAGTGGCTTACTGAAAATGTCAGCTATTTGTTCTTTTGTGTCTACATATTCCAATTTGAAAACCTTTTGTGACACTTGATATCTTAGAAAATGATATTTTATTGGAATGTGCTTTGTTTTAGAGTGCATAATAGGATTTTTTGAAATGTTTATAGCACAATTGATTGTCACAATTGATTATTATTGGATTCTCATACTTCACAAGCAAGTCTTCCAAAGTCTGCTTCATCCAAATGACTTGGGTACAACATGATGCAGCAGTAATGTATCCAGCCTCTGCTATAGATAGTGATATGGATGATTGTTTCTTGCTAAACCATGATACCAAGCAAACTCCTAAAAAGAATGTTGCTCCACTGGTACTTTTTTTATCATCAACACTTCCTACCCAATCTGCATCAGTAAATGCTTTTAAGGTGAAATCTTGGGATTTTGGGTACCATAAACCATACTCCATAGTGCCTTTTAAATATGTCAAAATTCTTTTTACTGCTGCCACATGTGTTTCCTTGGGAGCTGATTGAAATCTAGAAACCAACCCTACAGCTTGCATCACATCTAGTCTTGTAGCTGTCACATATAGTAGGCTGCCAATCATGGATCTATACATGGTATGATCCACTTCCAATGACTCATCATCTTTGCTTAGCTTACAACTAGTGATCATGGGAGTGCTAACAGGTTTGCAGTCTTCCATCTTGAACTTCTTCAACATATCTTTGATGTACTTGTTTTGAGAAATGAAAATTTATTTGTCTGATTGATAAAGTTCTAGTCCCAAGAAGAATGTTAATTCACCCAACATTGACATCTCAAATTCTTTATTCATTTCAGAAGCAAAGTTTACACTCAATATTTGTAAATTCCTTCCAAAAATGATATCATCTACATAAACGACAACAATGATCATATCCTTATCTTCGATCTTTATGTAGAGATTACTATTGGTGGCTCCTTTCTTATATCCTTATTGTTTCAAGTAGTTATTTAGCCTTGAAAACCACACTCTTGGGGCTTGCTTGAGACCATAGAGTGCCTTTTTTAGTTTGCAAACATAGTCTTTATTCTCGGACAAGAGAAAACCTTCAGGTTGTTCAATGTATACTTCCTATTCTAGTTTCCCATTTAGAAATGCATACTTGACATCCATTTGATATACTTTGAAATTTCTATAACATGAGAATGCCAAGAACATTCTGATTGCTTCAAGTCTTGCTACAGGTGCAAAAGTCTCTTCAAAGTCAATTCCTTCCACTTGAGCATATCCCTTACACACTAGCCTTTCTGATCACTTTATCATCTTCATTAAACTTATTCTTGAAAACCCATTTGGTCCCTATAACATTTTTGTTTGTAGGTCTTGGAACAAGTTCCCAAGTTTTGTTCTTCTTAATCTGATCTGGTTCTTCATTCATGGCTTTGATCCAATCATCATTTTTGCTTGCCTCTGTAAAGTTCTTAGGTTCCACTACTGAAAGTAGAGCTTGTTCAGTAAATAATATCTTTCTTGTACTGACTCCTGCATCTTTGTCACCTATAATTTGTGTTTCAAGATGGTTCCTTTGTATTCTTCTTGATAGTGCCTTTCTATCAACTCTTGGAGAATCTTCATCTTCATTTTCTTGTGATTCTTCCTCTTCTTCTTCTTCTTTCCCAATCATATCTTCATTCTTTTGAAAAACTTCTTCTTCATTATTCTTTCTTTGTTTCTTATCCTTCTTGGCTTCATGTCATCCACTCTTACATCTACACTCTCTATGATTTTGTGTAATCTTTGATTGTAACATATGTAAGCCTTTTTGGTGGATGAATATCCCAATAATATTCCTTCATTAGTTCTAGAATCAAACTTGCCAAGATCCACTTCATTCCTCTTTATGTACCACTTGCTACCAAACACTCTGAAGTACTTGACTGATGTAGGCCTTCCATACCATATTTCATAGGGATTCTTGTCATTATTCACTCTGATTTGTCCTCTATTAAGTATGTATACAGCTGTGTATATTGCTTCTTTCCAATATATATAAGGAAGCTTTGCTTCATTTTGCAGGGTTCTGGTAGCTTCTTGAACTGTCCTATTTTTTCTTTCCACCACGCCATTTTGCTGAGGTGTATTTGGAGCTGAAAATTGTCTTTTAATCCCATGGATTTCACAAAACTCATTGAATTCATTTGAAGTGAATTCACCTCCATTATCTGACCTAAGACATTTGATATTTTGGTTTGTCTCATTTTCCACCATTGCTTTGAAAGTTTTGAATTTTTCAAAGGCTTCTAATTTTTCCTTGAGGAATGTTACCCAAGTCATCCTTGCGTAATCATCAATGAGTCACATAAAATAATACTCTCCTTGCAAGATTTTAGTCCATGTTGGCCCACAAAGGTCAATGTGAACTATTTCCAAATGATGTGAGGTCACATGTTTTTTTGACTTGAAGCTAGCTTTGGTTTGCTTCCCATGCTGACAATGTTTACAAACTGCATTCAGAGGTTTTACAATTTTTGGTAAATCTCTCACATCCTCCTTATTACTTACCTTGACAAGATTATCAAAGTTTAAATGCCCCATCTTTCTATGCCATAACCAAACTTAATCAATCATACTCATGTAGCATTGGTCTTCATTTTCTAGGATGTAGACATTACTTGAATTTCTTACAGTAGTCCCAACAAGTCTCCCTGAGTCCTTTTTTCTGATTTCACATTTCTCAGAGTCAAAGGTGCAGATGTATCCTTGGTCACAAGTTTGACTTACACTGACGAGATTAGGTTTTAGGTCTTCTACTAGAAACACATTTTCAGCTTTGATCTTGTTATTGATAGTGGTTGTACCTTTGCCAATTATTTGGAAGACATATTATCTCCAAAAGTGACCCTACCTTTATTATCTCTTTTTAGGCTTATGAATTTACTTGGGTCTCATGTCATGTGTTTTAAACACCCACTGTGAATATGCCATAGACTCTGCTTTTCTGTCACACATAGAGCAATCATGGATTTCTCCTCTTCATTCTTTTTCTTCCAATCCTTTCTCTGTTTTTTGTCTTGGAATTCTTTTGCATCAGTCCTTTTTGTAGGAGTCATTATTTTACAGTTTCTTGCTATATGTCCATGGTTATTACATTTGTAACACTCTATGTCATATTTTTGAAGAGGTGTAAATAAATTATGATTCCTTGTTTTTGGTTTGTTATTGGATGCTCTTTTCTTGTAGTCACGAGGCTTTCCATATGCTCTGCAATCTAGGGATTTATGTCCAAAATTATTACAAGAGTAACAATGTCCAAACAAAATCTGTTGATATCTATTTGTCTTTGGTCTTCTAGGAATTACATTAATTATGTTTTTGTCAAGAGAAGATGGAGCAGATTTTTTCATTTTCTTCCTTTTTAAATGAACTTATTAGTGCAGTGGCATAACTTATTTTTCCTTGGTTTGTGAAGGAGGAACATTTTGGCTTCTTTTTATTGTCATATCCCAAACCAGATTTGTCTATTGATGGTATTTGGTTGCTCAATGATGTCATCTAAAGTCTTTGAATTGTTTTCATATTTTGATTTAATAGATTCTTCATTGAGGTTTTTCCTAAGATGCATAATTTCTTCTTCAAGCTTCTCTGATTCTTGCATTCTCTCTTTCAGTTGTAAATCTAGGTCTCTTTCAATCTTCTTGGCTTATTTAAGCTGATCTTTCAAATCACTAGTGATTTGGTTTGATTGTTTTTTCTTTTTCCTACTTTTTTCAATTTCTTCAAGAGCACTAATTAATTCAGTTCTTAGATCTACTACTCCTTCTTCCATTGGTTCATCATCTTGAGCTTGGTCTTCTATCCCCATGAATAGAATTTTCGTCTCCTCATCTTCACTTGTGTCTTCATCTTCACCATCTGTTGACCAACGCGACTCCAGTCGACAGGGGTTCCACTTCACTATCGACACATGCCGCAGTCTCCCTAGGCACCGGTCCGGGAAGGTTTTATCCTACCCAGTAACACCTGCAGAGCAGATGAGGTCTCACCCAAGGCGTCCAAGAAGAGCAGACGGAACCATGTTTCCGTCGAGGAAGGAGGAGGGTTGCGGCTATATGAACTAACTCTATTGTAATAATAAACAGGGATCTCAAACTTTTGACATGTGTTCATAATGCATTATTCAATCGCAGCATTCATTATCACAGTAGTAATAACAGTAAAGCAACATTGCATCAAGGAAACATAGCATTATTCATGAAGTGCGACATTTCATTACCATAAACAAACAGGAAGAACCCAAGAATTGCACCAGAACAATTTCATCATATCATATTATTACTACAAAGCCTTAGATACAATATCTCCTCAAAGATCAGGTCTCGACAATACCTCACAGATGCACAAAAACAACCAAAAACATGCACTTCTTCTTCTCTCTCTTCCCCTAATACCTACGACTCTTATCTATATATAGGCTTCTTCCATTACAATGCTTGTCCACTTACTAACAACTTCCTAGTCGAGATTTGGACAAGTGACCCAACATCTAACTAACTTAGTACAAAACCGACCAAAAACCTGCATTATGCAGTATAACTGACTCAACATCACATAATATGTGGTCCAAATGACCCAAAATCCGCATTCCGCGGTACAATTGACCCAAAATACATAACTAATCTTCCGCTCATCGCCATTCACGTCGTCTTCTTGCCATCTGCGCCATTTGTTGGCTTGTCGCAGCATTGGAGATGCTGCGATAGCACTCTACCAAACCACCTGCCAACAGGCCCCCAACACAATCTTGTGCCTCGCCCTTGAGCCACGTCAACTGCTGGACACAGTACACGCTGTCGTTTTTACTTTGAAGTCCTCATACAGCTATTCAACTGTTCTTGCTGTCTGGATCGCGCGGTGTTGTCCTGCTCCTTCTTAGCATCTGGTTTTAAAGGAATCCTCATCTCCCCTAAATCACCCAGGATCCCCTTCATATCGAAAAACTTCGTAGGAAACAAGTCTTGAAACTCATGAAATAAATCAGTGACCTTACTCATCATCTCATCATCCCAATAGTCCCCAACATTTGCAAACTTGGGAGTGGCCTCTGTGCCGATATTAAGCTTATGAAGCTTCAATGGTTGACTGAACGGATTACTTGGCGCAATAGGTGGTACCACATCGCGACTTCCTTCGGACTCAGGAATTTTGACATTCCGGGGATCATCCTCATCCTCTGGCCCACCGGTGATGTTGAATCATTCCATGAGAGACTGCATCTGACAGTGTGTGTGCGGATCGACAAGGTAGGCCACCGGAACAACCTGAAGTACCACATCGCAGATGAGCTATAAAGCATGATTGACGTCAGGGTTGGCATCCGCAAAAGTGAACGTATGAGTGAAGCAGACCGTCAACTCCACCCATGTTGTAATTTCTCTGTGCAACTCGGTTGCAGTGTACCATGTGTTGAATATTGTAACTTCTAAGAATATTATCTTTGTACTTTATTATTTCGGAGATGTTTCATCCCTCCGAGGTGACCCTATTGTATATCCGGAGATGTTTATTCCTCCGATGGATTGTGGTAACTAGGGTTATTAGATCTCCTATGTGGGGGTCGGCCCTGAGTTTATTTGTTAGGGTTTATTAGACCCTCTTAGGAGAGGTCGGCCCCATAGGGTAAAAAGTCAGTCGGGAAACAAGTATAAGTAGAGGAGGTTTCTCCTCACTTATCACACACTTCTATCACTCGGAAAGTAGCGCACATCTGAGAGAGAGGTCTGCATAGGAGGTAGAGAAGGAGCTCTAGTGTTGTACTACATCTTGTATTTGATTGATCATCTTATTGAGGAAAGCTTTGCTGGGTTTTCTACCCCATGAGGGTTTCCCAGGGTAAAATCTCTGTCTATCTTATGATTGTGTTTCTTTCAGTGATCTTGCTAGTCAAATTAGTATAAACTTAACATGGTATCAGAGCTAGCCTGAATAGGACATCTTTCACAAGGTGAAAATATCTCTCTCTCTCTCTGGTGAAAATTAGGGTTTCTGCAAAAGTCAGTATCTTTGGATTCTGATTACATGGCTGGATATCCCTTCTCAAAATCAAACTTTTGAGCCCTAGATCAAACTTTTTGGTTGGGTAGAACTCTGGGAAAGTCAAACCCTAGTTTGACCCAAAGTGAGATAAACCAGAAATTCTGTTGCAGATCCGGAAGGTGAAAAGTTGAAGTTCCCAGAAGTAGAACACACCAAGAACTTTCATTCAAGCACATCTCCTGGTAAGTGTTATTCTATCCCTTGAGAAACTTCAATCTCTTTGATCCCTAAAGAAGATGGCTCCAAGCACTAAGCTTGAAGACAAGCTAAAAGGTATAGAAAATTTTCGAGCATGGAAATACAGAATTGGCCTCATTCTTGAATAGAATGATCTTGTCTAGTATATCAAGGATGAGATTGCAGAACCTGAAGAAGATGAAGCTAAAGAGAAGTATAGGAAGGATTTGATTAGAGCAAAGAGAATCATTGTTGATTCTATTAAAGACCACTTGATTCCCCAAGTGGCATCCAAGAAGACCCCAAAGGAAATGTATGATGCCCTAGGAAGAATGTATGAAGGGAGGAACATCAATAGGAAGATGAACCTAAGATCTCAGTGGAAGAATACCAAGATGAACAAAGGAGAATCCATTCAAGACTACTTCTCAAGGGTTTCCCAAATCAAGGAACAACTAGATGCCATTGGAGATACCCTTGATGAAGATGAACTTGTAATGACTGCTCTAAATGGGATCACTAAACCTTGGGAGTCATATATACAAACTATGTGTGCCAGAAAAGAAAGTATGAAGTTTGTTGATGACCAAGCCTTGGCTACTCACACCAAAAGAAGAAGAAAGGGCCACTTCAAGAAATTTGACCACAAGGAGTCTCAACCCTCCCATAGATTTAAAAGGAGAAGAGGAACAAACTCAGAAAGAGACCTCTCCACAGTCCAATGTTTCAATTGTCTTAAATGAGGACACATTGCTAGAAATTGTACTTCACAAACAAAGAAGAAGAAGTTTGTTCAAAAAAGACATCATGCACATATGGAAAAAGATAATAGTGGAGAAGAATAAGAAGAAGAAGAAGAGGAAAGGCCTCGAAAGAAAAGATCTAAAGTAAAGAAAGAAGATGCAAAAGAATATGTTCTATTTTCTGCACTCTCTGGGTCTGTAACACCTGGAGAAGATACATGGCTCGTCGATAGTGGTGCTTCAAAGCACATGACAGGTCAAAAGAAAAATCTCTCAAGACTTGAAGAAAATACTTCTCCACAAAAGGTATCTCTAGGAGATGATTATCAATATCCCATCAAGGGAATTGGTGAAGCAAGCTATAAGCTTGATTCTGGAACACCATTGAAGATGAAAGAAATTTTATATGTACCAGGTTTGAAGAAAACCTACTTTCTATCTCATCACTAGATAAGAAAGGCTTTAGAGTTGCATTCATAGATGGACAAGTACTTATGTGGCCCAAAGGAAAATCAATTGAGGATGCAATTGTTATTGGTGAAGAGCAAGGAGGTCTTTACAAACTCAAGGGTCATCCAAAAGCTTACCTTGTCCATGAAACCACTAGCCCCAGTGAGCTATGGCATAGAAGGCTTTCTCACATTAACTACAAAGCCCTACCCTATGTAAGCAAGGTAGTTATAGGACTACCAAACTTAAAGGTTGATCATAATGGTACATGCAAAGGATGTGAAAAAGGGAAGAATATCAAGAACCCATTTCCAAAGAGTGAAACAAAGACTAAGAACATCCTGGAGTTAATACATTCATATGTATGTGGACCAATGCCCACCACATCTCTAAGTGGGTTTGAATACTATCTCGCATTCATTGATGACTATTCAAGGAATACTTGGATATACTTTCTAAAAGGAAAGAATGAAGTCTTTGGAAAATTCAAAGATTTCAAGGCTTTGATAGAAAATCACTTAGAAAAGAAAATCAAGATTCTCAGAACAGATAATGGCGGAGAATATACTTCAAAGGATTTTGAATACTTTTGTAAGGAAGCTAGAATCAAGAGGGAAATAACCACTCCCTACAATCCCCAACAAAATGGGGTTGCGGAAAGAAAGAATAGAACCATCATGGAAGCTGTAAAGACTATGATACATGATCAAGACCTACCCATGTATCTATGGGCTGAAGCAGCGAGGACAACAGTCTATGTACAAAATAGACTTTCCCATAGTGCTCTTGAATTCAAGACTCCAGAAGAAGTGTTCACAGGAAAGAAACCTGAGGTAAGTCATCTCAAAATATTTGGATGTCCAGTGTACATTCACATTCCAAAAGAAAAGAGAAACAAGTTGGATCCTTCTGGTGAGAAGGGAATATTTGTTGGATATTGTGAATCATCCAAAACTTTTAGAATTTACATCCCAGGTTTTCATCATATGGAAATAAGTAGAGATGTGTCATTTGATGAAGAAGTAGCTCTCAAGAAATCTAGGAAGTGCCAACTTGAAGAAGTCTATGAAGAAGATACACCTCCTAGAATCACAGAGGCTATGCCCATCCCTAAAGATGCTACACCAGAAGACCATGACATGTTAGAAACACAAGAAACCCCCATTACAAACTTATCTAGAAAAAGAAGGCCAGCATGGGCTAGAGACATTATTCAAGGAGCTAAAAAATATGGAGCTCCAGAAGGCTTCACTAGGGAAAGGAAGAAACCAAAGCTAGTATCCAACTATGTGGCCTTGTTGTGTGATCTTGTGGATGAAGAACCTACTAGCTATGAAGAGGCAGTTCAGAAGAAAGAGTGGGTAGAAGCAATGACAGAAGAATACCAATCAATAATGAAAAATAATGTTTGGGATATAGTTCCCAAACCAAAAGATAAAAGTGTGGTATCTTCCAAATGGATATTCAAGATAAAACATGCTACAGATGGTAGCATTGAAAAATATAAGGCAAGATTTGTAGCCAGAGGATTCTCTCAGAAAGAGGGAATTGACTATGAAGAAACATTTGCACCAGTTGCTAGTTACACTTCCATTAGAACTATCATGGCACTTGCATCTATGATGAAATGGAAATTACACCAAATGGATGTTAAGACAGCCTTCATGAATGGTGTGATTGAAGAAGAAGTGTACATAGAACAACCACAAGGATTTGAGGTTAAAGATGGGAGAACACATGTATGCAAGCTGAAAAAGGCTTTGTATGGATTGAAGCAAGCTCCCAGAGCTTGGTACGGAAGGATTGACAGTTTCTTAACAAGCATGGGCTTTACCAAGAGTAAACCTGATCCTAATCTTTATCTCAAACTTATGGATGATGAACTTGTTATATTATTGCTATATGTAGATGATCTATTTCTAACTAGAAATGAGAAACAAATTATTGAGTGTAAGAAGAAGCTCTATTCAAAATTTGAGATGAAAGATCTCGGATTAATGCACTACTTCTTAAGTATAGAAGTATGGCAAGAACCAAAAGGAATCTTTCTAAATCAAGGTAAGTATGCTGTGGGGATTTTGAAAAGATTCGATATGTTGGAGTGTAAAGCCATGGCCACCCCATGGACTCCAACTTGAAGTTATTAGTTGATGACTCATCAGAGTTAGTATATGTGACTCTATACAGATAGATTATTGGGTCATTGATGTATTTGAAAAATACCAGACCAGACATATGTTTTGCTGTAAATACCTTGAATCAGTATCTAGTGGAACCTAGAAGAGTTCACTTAATAGCTGCAAAGCATGTGATGAGGTATCTAAAAGGTACATTATGTTTTCGTCTATATTATCTTGGAAATCATGACTTTAGATTGCATGGTTACTCAAATGTTGATTGGGTAGGAAGTGTTTCAGAAAAGAAGAGTACATCAAGTGGATGTTATTGTTTGGGATCTGCCATGATCTCATGGTTCAGCAAGAAACAGTCTAGTGTGGCTCTCAGTACAGCCGAAGTGGAATATATAGTTGCTTGCTCTGCTAGTTGTGAAGCAATATGGCTTCGAAAACTATTATCAAGATTATTTGACTTAGAGATGGATCCCACTGTGATCATGTGTGACAACCAGAGCTGTATCAAGATGACAGAAAATCTAGCGTTCCATGATAAGTCAAAACACATAGAGATCCGATATTTCTATATACTGGATATGGTGCAGAAAGGAGCTATCAAGCTCGAGTATGTGAGCACTGATGAAAAAATTGCTGATATATTGACCAAACCTCTGTCTCGAGTAAAGTTTGAGTATTTCCGAGACAATCTTGGTGTAGTTCAGAAGGATGCTCCCCGAAAGGGGGAGTGATGTAGTCACTAATGATGAGATTTCCTACATCGACAATAAATTCGATGATGTGGATACTTACGCCGACAGGGAGGTCGATGAATGAAGTCATTAGTGGACAGGTGGGGATTGCATCATCCCCGGACTTAGGTCCCTTGAATTGGTTCGTAGACAGATGTCTTCGAGAATGAAGTCCTTAGTGGATAGGTGGAGATTGCATCATCCCTGGACTTAGGTCCCTTGAATTGATCCGTAGACAGATGTCTTCGAGAATGAAGTCCTTGGTGGACAGGTGGGGATTGCATCATCCCCGAACTTAGGTCCCTTGAATTGATCCGTAGACAAATGTCTTCGAGAATGAAGTCCTTAAGTGGACAGGTGGGGATTTCATCATCCCCAGACTTAGGTCCCTTGAATTGATCCATAGATAGATGTCTTCGAGAATGAAGTCCTTAAGTGGACAGGTGGGGATTGCATCATCCCCAGACTTAGGTCCCTTGAATTGATCCATAGACAAATGTCTTCGAAAATGAAGTCCTTAGTGGACAGGTGGGGATTGCATCATCCCCGGACTTAGGTCCCTTGAATTGATCCGTAGACAGATGTATCCGAGAATTGATTATAGGATTGCATCGTCCTTGGACCTTTGGTTCAAAATGTACGTGATCTGGATTGCATCGTCCATAGACATGAGATTTGTCTTAAAGTGATAAGGAATGATCCTCCTGGAAGTTGATATGGATTGCATCGTCCATAGACATGAGATTTGTCTTAAAGTGATAAGGAATGATCCTCCTGGAAGTTTATCTGGATTGCATCGTCCATAGACATGAGATTTGTCTTAAAGTGATAAGGAATGATCCTCCTGGAAGTTGATCTGGATTGCATCGTCCATAGACATGAGATTTGTCTTAAAGTGATAAGGAATGATCCTCCTGGAAGTTGATCTGGATTGCATCATCCATAGACATGAGACTTGTCTTAAAGTGATAAGGATTGATCATCCTGGAACTTGATCTGGATTGTATCATCCATGGACCTATGTCCTAAAAGTGAGCAGGATTGATCATCCTGTAATTGGATCGTGTGCATTGTATAGTATGCTACTATGATGATCTAGATGCTGTAGATCAAGATGATGATCCAGATGTTGTAGATCAAGATGATGATCCAAATGTTGTAGATCGAGATGATGATCCAGATGTTGTGGATCGAGATGATGATCCAGATGCTATAGATAAAGAAGATCATGATGATGCTATTCGAGTGTTGTAGAAGATGAAGACTCAGTACTAACGATGTTGATGTTCCAGTATTGAAGATCTTGAAGATGTTCCAGTAACTGCTTGAGTTACTGATGATGATGTATTGAAGAAAGCTTCCAATGATTTATAGATGTATCATGTATGATGTAGTCAATGACTCCTTGCTCCTGAAGATGTTGTTATAATATCCTTCTCGTTAAGGGGGAGTGTTGAATATTGTAACTTCTAAGAATATTATCTTTGTACTTTATTATTCCGGAGATGTTTCATCCCTCCGAGGTGACCCTATTGTATATCCGTAGATGTTTATTCCTCCGATGGATTGTGGTAACTAGGGTTATTAGATCTTCTATGTGGGGGTCGGCCCTGAGTTTATTTGTTAGTGGTTATTAGACCCTCTTAGGAGAGGTCGGCCCCATAGGGTAAAAAGTCAATCGGGAAACAAGTATAAGTAGAGGAGGTTGCTCCTCACTTATCACACACTTCCATCACTCGAAAAGTAGCGCACATCTGAGAGAGAGGTCTGCATAGGAGGTAGAGAAGGAGCTCTAGTGTTGTACTACATCTTGTATTTGGTTGATCATCTTATTGAGGAAAGCTTTGCAAGGTTTTCTACCCCATGAGGGTTTCCCAGGGTAAAATCTCTGTCTATCTTGTGATTTTGTTTCTTTCAGTGATCTTGCTAGTCAAATTAGTATAAACTTAACACCATGAGCACGGCACCTCATCTAAGGTATGGATAAAAGAATGGACCCACTCATCTCTGGGTCACGTTACCCATAATCGTTGGCATTCCATCACATGATCACTGGGATTATTCCAACCATCATACTTTCCAGTGTGATAAACCTCAATATCGCAAAACCGAACCATCATCAACCTTCGACACTGTGACCAACCATCAATGGATTTCTTGTGTGTCGCCCACCAGTGTGTTGGAGCAACCTTCATTGCCTCCTCCAATGCCAGCAATCGCTGTGGTTTTGAGACTCGTTCTTCAAATTCTGTCAAAAAGTTGGTTAAGCCAGGCAACCCCTCATAGACTGGCAGTGTGATTGTTTATGTCGCAACACGACATAAAGATTGCGTAAGACTTACATAACATCGAGACGATGATCAATGTAGCAGAAGGAGCAAGACCACACCGCGTGATCCAAACAGCAAGAACAGTTGAAAATCCATATGAGGACTTCAAAGTAAAAACGACGGTGTGTACTATGTCCAGCAGTTGATTTGGCTCGAGGGCGAGCCACAAGATTGTGTTGGGGGCCTGTTGGCAGGCGGTTTGGTAGAGTGTTATCGCAGCATCTCTAATGCTAAGACAAGGCAAAAGATGGCATGAATGGAAAGAAGACGACGCGAATGGCGATGAGAGGAAGATTAGTTATGTATTTTGGGTCAATTATACCGCGGAATGCGGGTTTTGGGTCATTTGGACCACATATTATGTAATGTTGAGTCAGTTATACCGCAGAATGCGGGTTTTTGGTCGATTTTGTACTAAGTTAGTTAGATGTTGGGTCACTTGTCCAAATGTCGGTTAGGAAGTTGTTAGTAAGTGGACAAGCATTGTAATGGTGGAATCCTATATATAGATAAGAGTCGTAGGTATTAGAGGACGAGAAAAAGAGAAAGAAACACATGTTTGGGTTGCTTCTGCGCATCTGTGAGATATTGCCGAGACCTGATCTTTGAAGAAATGTTGTATCTAAGGTTTTGCAGTGATAATATGATATGATGAAATTGTTCTAGTGCAATTCCTAGGTTCTTTCTATTTGTTATGGTAATGCAATGTCGTACTTCATGAATAATGCTATGTTTTTTTGATGCAATGTTACTTTACTATTACTACTGATATGATAATGAATGTTGCGATCGAATAATGTATTATGAATACATGTCAAATGTTTGAGATTCCTGTTTAGTGTTGCAATAGAGTTAGTTCATATAGCTGCAACCCTCCTCCTTCCTCGACGGAAACATGGTTCCGTCTGCTCTTCCTGGACGCCTCGGGTGAGACCTCATCTGCTCTGTAGGTGTTGCTGGGCGAGATAAAACTTATCTGGGTCGGTGCCCAGGGAGACTGTGGCATGTGTCGACAGTGAAGTGGAACCCCTATCGACTGGAGTCGCGTTGCAACGGAACCATTTGTTGACCAACGTGACTCCAGTCGACAGGGGTTCCACTTCACTATCGACACATGCCGCAATCTCCCTGGGCACCGGCCCGGGCAAGTTTTATCCCACCCAGCAACACCTGCAGAGCAGATGAGGTCTCACCCGAGGCGTCCAGGAAGAGCAGACGGAACCATGTTTCCACCGAGGAAGGAGGAGGGTTGTGGCTATATGAACTAACTCTATTGCAATACTAAACAGGGATCTCAAGCATTTGACACGTGTTCATAACGCATTATTCAATCGCAGCATTCATTATCACAACAGTAAAGCAAAATTGCATCAAGGAAACATAGCATTATTCATGAAGTGCGACATTGCATTACCATAAACAAATAGGAAGAACCCAGGAATTGCACCAGAACAGTTTCATCATATCATATTATTACTGCAAAGCCTTAGATACAATATCTCCTCAAAGATCAGGTCTCGGCAATACCTCACAGATGCACAGAAACAACCAAAAACATGCACTTCTTCTTCCCTCTCTTCCGCTAATACCTACGACTCTTATCTATATATAGGCTTCCGCCATTACAATGCTTGTCCACTTACTAACAACTTCCTAACTGACATTTGGACAAGTGACCCAACATCTAACTAACTTAGTACAAAACCGACCAAAAACCCGCATTCTGCAGTATAACTGACTCAACATTACATAATATGTGATCCAAATGACCCAAAACCCGCATTTCGCGGTACAATTGACCCAAAATACATAACTAATATTCTGCTCATCGCCATTCGCATCGTCTTCTTTCCATTCGTGCCATCTTTTTCCTTGTCGCAGCATCGAAGATGCTGCGATAGCACTCTACCAAACCGCCTGCCAACACCATCTTCTATGTTGTAAACGAACTTCTTCTTTTCATTGAACTTCTTTTTGTTTCCTATTCTGTCATTTCTGAACTTCTTTGAGGCTTCTTTCTCATCACTTCTATCTTTCTTAGGATGAGGACATTTTGAAGAAAAGTGTCTAATTCTTCCATAGTTAACACACTTTAGAGGTAGCTTTCCCTTGTACTTTCCAGTACCTCTCTCAAGATTCTTGATGAACAAGGCTTCTTCATCATCTAAGTTTTCTGATTGATTCTTGGATAAGGCTTTAAAGGTTGCTCCTTTCTTTGATTGACCATCTTCTCCTTTTATCATCTCGTAGGAAGTGAAGATCTCATGTAGTTCATTACTGTCATGACTTTAAGATCATCTCGTTCTTTTAGAGCAGATAATTTTGAGTCATACTTCAATGGTAGGGTTCTTAGTACTTTGTCCACTACTTCTTTCTCCTCTAATTCCCCTCCAAGGCCACGGATAGCATTGACAATTTCATCTACTCTTAGAAGATATTCTGCAATATTTTCTTCCTCCTTTATTTTCTGGATTTCAAACTGTCCTTTGTATATCTGAAGTTTTGATTGTTTGTCTTTGGATGCTCCTTCATAGACAATTTGTAATTTATCCCAATCCTCCCTGGTTATCTTGCATTGCATGACTTTCACAAACACTGTGTTTGTTAACCCATTCAAGATTGCATATAGGGCTTTTGAGTTGGCCTCATATTGGTCAAGTTCTTCTTGGTCTGTAGGTAGGTTGTCTGTTGTGTTATACTTATTTTCAACTACTCTCCAAATCTTCCATCCAAGAGACATTAGGTGACACTTCATTCTTGCACTCCAGTATGCATAGTTAATTCTTGTGAACACTGGAGGTCAGTTGGTAGCTAATCCTTCCTGTTGATCCATTGTGGTATTTATGAGAATATTTCTTCCAGTGGTTTAACTGTAATGAAGGATCCTACTCTGATACCAATTGTTGGAATATCCAGCAATACTAAGAGGGGGGGTGAATCAGTATTGTCTTTTTTTCCTTTTATTAAAACAATTGGTACAAGACACATAAATAATCAAACAAGTTACGACACAAGATTTTATCGTGGAAACTTCAAAGAGAAAACCACCAACTCAAACTCATTAATAAGATGAATTTTTACAAAATTGTTTATCTACTACTACAGAAAGGATGCAAGCACACCCCAATTTTTTCTGCTGCTACAGACAATGATGCAATGACACCCTAGATTTTTTTCCTGCTGCTACAGACAAGGATGCAACGACACCCCAGATCTTCTTCCTGCCACTACAGACAAGGATGCAACGACACCTTGTTTTCCAATTTCTATTGGAGGAGTCTATGACCCCCTGCAAGCTTACTTCCTGCCCTAGCACCAACCTGCCACCCTAATTTGATTTCATCAGACTTCCATATATTCTTTATGTTTTCAAACTTGTCACTGGTTTTCCTTTTTTGGTCTTTGTCTACAACTGCTTCTACATAGATCTGGATCACAGAGACGACTTCTTTCACTCAGCACTCTGTCTATAAATACCTTCTAACACGTTTTCTATGAATGCATCTTCTCACAGTTCCGCCTTTTCATTCTTAGATCGTGCATCATCATGAAAAAATAATTCTTCATTTTAATAATTCTTTAACTCTATTTAGGTTTATCAGTCATGACTTTCTGCAACAAAAATATTTCCAAAATTGCCTCTCCGCAATGATAATTCTGCACCAGAATTACTTCCAAATTTTCCTTTTTCCGCAATGATATTTCCACAACAAAAATCATTCTGTAATTTCCTTTCTGCAACGATATTTCCGCAATTACCTTTCCACAGTGACCTTTCAGTAATTTCCTTTTTGCAGTGGCTTTTCCGCAATTATCGTGGACTGTCTGATCTTGATCAACAGTGGATTCTCTTTCCGCAGCTTGCGGATTGCAGATTGCGAAACTATATTTCAATTTTTACAAACTAGCTTCCGCAATTTGTCTCCCGCAAGACTTCTTCTACAAGTCTCCTTCCGCAACGTTCTTTCCACAGTGATCATGGACCATCGAATCTTGATCAACGGTGGATTCTCTTTCCGCAGCTTGCGGATTGTGGATTATGGAACTATATTTAAATTTTTACAAACTAGCTTCCGCAATTTGTCTTTCCACAATCGGGTTGCGGATTGCGGACGTGCCTTCAACTTTTCCTGAAATGGGCTTCTGCAATTTCCCTCCCGCAATATTTTCCGCAACTCTTTACAACCATCGATTTCTTGTGGGTTCTTTCCTGAATTTTGATTTGAGATCAAATGGGGATCTCACTTTATCTTTGTGGATCCGTTATATTCCTTAAACCTTTCTCTTGCAGAATTTCTCTGGGGCGTCAGATCTCTTGTGGCTTTGATCTCGTTCGTCGATCTACTGTCTCCAGCGGAACTTCACTTAATCTTATGGATTTCTTATCTTCCATTCACATTCACCTCGTGATCTCTTTCCCATCGTTGATCCATCTTTTCTCCTTTAATCTGGATCATCCAAAGCTCTGCAAACTTCAATCTTTGCAACTCTACGATTCTACATTGATTGATCAGAGAATCAATCAATCACCGGACTTGATTCCCTTGCTGGATCTGAACATCAATTCCGTGGTTTTACACACACAGATATCATTCATACATCCGTTGCAACATTCAATCCTCAAAATCCCTTACTTCAGGCTACGCATACACACAGTGATTAATCAAGCATTTACACAGATATCCCAAACTATCAATTGATTCATTGATACAGAGATACACAAATATTCAATTGTTTACACTTCAAACATAGATTCATACGTACACACAGGGAAAACTTAATTAGTTTTCTTTATTCACACAGGAACCTGATACAAACAAGGTCACTTCCTCTATCCTGGTTTACATTGATTTGGCCACCCCCTTAGCCATACTCTTCATAACGATGCCATATTGCAACACTGACTTCATAGTAGCACTAAAACGCCACCATGTGTCTTTTATATGCCACATAATCATACATTCCATTTCATCATATCTTTTGTCATTAATGAATACTTTTGACATCAATGACAACCAAACTCAACATTCTCCCCCTTTGGCATTGATGGAAACCACTCCTTGATTTACTCCTCGTTTGACATTAATGACAAAGGATTCCTTTTGACAGCTCCCCCTGTCAACATATCTCCCCCTAACATGATGCATTTTTCTCCTTTTTATTCATTGCAAAGAAATTACTCCCATCTCTTGTCTAAGATGCTCAAATGCTTCTTTGGGTAGTGGCTTAGTGAAAATGTCAGCTATCTGTTCTTTTGTGTCTACATATTCCAATTTGAAAACCTTTTGTGAAACTTGATCTCTTAGAAAATTATATTTTATTGGAATTTGCTTTGTTTTAGAGTGCATAATAGGATTTTTTGACATGTTTATAGCACTAGTGTTTTCACAATTGATTATTATTGGATTCTCATACTTCACAAGCAAGTCTTCCAAAGTCTGCTTCATCCAAATGACTTGGGTACAACATGATGCAGCAGCAATGTATTCAGCCTCTGCTGTAGATAGTGATATGGATGATTGTTTCTTGCTAAACCATGATACCAAACAATTTCCTAAAAAGAATGCTACTCCACTTGTACTTTTTCGATCATCACCACTTCCTGCCCAATCTACATCAGTAAATGATTTTAAGGTGAAATCTTGGCATTTTGGGAACCATAAACCATACTCCATAGTGCATTTTAAATATCTGAAAATTCTTTTACTGCTGCCACATGTGTTTCCTTGGGAGTTTATTGAAATCTAACAACCAACCTTATAGCTTGCATCACATCTGGTCTTGTAGCTGTCACATATAGTAGGCTGCCAATCATGGATCTATACATGGTATGATCCACTTCCAATGACTCATCATCTTTGCTTAGCTTACAACCAATGCTCATGGGAGTGCTAATAGGTTTGGAGTCTTCCATCTTGAACTTCTTTAGCATATCTTTGATTTACTTGTTTTGAGAAATGAAAATTACTTTATTTGATTGATAAACTTGTAGTCCCAAGAAGAATGTTAATTCACCCAACATTGACATTTCAAATTCTTTTTTTCATTTCAGAAGAAAAGTTTACACTCAATATTTGTAAATTGCTTCCAAAAATGATATCATCTACATAAACAAAAATAATGATCATATCCTTATCTTCGATCTTTATGTAGATATTACTATCAGTGGCTCCTCTCTTATATCCTTGTTGTTTCAAGTAGTTATCTAGCCTTGAAAACCACGCTCTTGGGGCTTGCTTGAGACCATAGAGTGCCCTTTTTAGTTTGCAGACATAGTCTTTATTCTCTGAAAAGAGAAAACCTTCAAGTTGTTCAATGTATACTTCCTCTTCTAGTTTCCCATTTAGAAATGCAGACTTGGCATCCATTTGATATACTTTGAAATTTATATAACATGAGAATGCCAAGAACATTTTGATTGCTTCAAGTCTTGCTACAAGTGCAAAAGTCTCTTCAAATTAAATTCCTTCCACTTGAGCATATCCCTTACACACTAGCCTTGCTTTATTTCTAATCACTTTACCATCTTCATTGAACTTATTCTTGAAAACCCATTAGGTCCCTATAACATTTTTTTTATAGGTCTTGGAACAAGCTCCCAAGTTTCGTTCTTCTTAATCTAATCTAGTTCTTGATTCATGGCTTTGATCCAATCATCATTTTTGCTTGCCTATGTAAAGTTCTTAGGTTCCACTACTAAAAGTAGAGCTTGTTCTGTAAATAATCTATTTCTTGTACTAACTCCTGCATCTTTGTCACCTATAATTTGTGTTTCAGGATGGTTCTTTTTTATTCTTCTTGATAGCGCCTTTGTATCAGCTCTTGGAGAATATTCATCTTAATTTCTTGTGATTCTTCTCTTTCTTATTCCTCTTCTTCTTCTTCTTTCCTAACCATATCTTCATTCTTTTGCAAAACTTATTCTTCATTGTTTGTTCTTGCATATTCATATTTGTTTCTTATCCTTCTTGGATTCATTTCATCAACTCTTACATCTTCACTCTCTATGATTTTGTGTAATATTTGATTGTAACATATGTAACCTTTTTGGTGGAGGAATATCCCAAGAATATTCCTTCATCAGTTCTAGAATCAAACTTGCCAAGATCATCTTCATTCCTCTTTATGTAGCACTTGCTACCAAACACTCTAAAGTACTTGACTGATGCAGGCCTTCCATGCCATAGTTCATAGGGAGTCTTGTCATTACTCACTCTTAGTTTTCCTGTATTAAGTATGTAGTCAGTTGTGTATACTGCTTCTTTCCAATATATATCAGGAAGTTTTGCTTCATTTAGCATGGTTCTGGCAGCTTCTTGAACTGTCATGTTTTTTCTTTCCACCACGCAATTTTGCTAAGGTGTCTTTGGAGCTGAAAATTGTCTTTTAATCCCATGGATTTCACAAAACCCATTGAATTCATTTGAAGTGAATTCAACTCCATTATCTGACCAAAGACATTTGATTTTTTGGTTTGTCTCATTTTCCACCATTTCTTTGAAAGTTTTGAATTTTTCAAAGGCTTCTAATTTTTCCTTCAGGAATGTTACCCAAGTCATCCTTGTGTAATCATCAATGAGTAACATAAAATAATACTCTCCTTGCAAGCTTTTAGTCCTTGTTGTTCCACAAAGGTCAGTGTGAACTATTTCCAAAAGATGTGAGGTAATATGTTATTTTGACTTGAAGCTAGCTTTGGTTTGCTTCCCATGCTGGAAATGTTTACAAACTGCATTCAGAGGTTTCACAATTTTTGGTAAGTCTCTCACAGCCTCCTTATTACTTATCTTGACAAGATTATCAAAGTTTGAATGTCCCATCCTTCTATGCCATAACTAGCTTTCATCAATCATACTCATGTATCACTGGTCTTCGTCTTCTAGGATGTACACATTACTTGAATTTCTTACAACAGTCCCAACAAGTCTCCCTGAGTCCTTTTTTCTATTTTCACATTTCTCAGAGTCAAAGGTGCAGATGTATCCTTGGTCACAAGTTTGACTTACTGTTATCAGACAATCTACCAAAAGCAGACTTAAGGCATGATCTCTCTAGCTCAATGTAAGTCTAGAACAAATGAGACAGAATATGAAACTACTCTCCTAGATATAGTTAGAGATCGAGTAATTAAACACCTTACCTCATATTCGTAGATATTTCTCCTCGATGTTGTTCTGAGTTCCGGGGTTGTCAAATCTATGGCTGTAAGACCTGTCAAAACACATAGGAATAATACAAGCAGTAAAACATGCCTAAACACTAACTAGTCTAAGTAATAGTTGAGGAGGTAAACTATAAATATCATTAACACAATAACATTTATGGAAAGCGTTTATATTACTGTATAAAAAGTGGGAATTAAAATAGAAGAGAGGATTACAAGTGATGCCTCAACGTCGCAATCTCCTTCCGACAAGCCAAGCCAAAGCTCCTAGAGAGAAGTAGGTGCCTCCAAGACTAGGGTGATAAACTACTGAGCTAATTTCACTAGCATAAGAGTACCATAGACTTCCTCCTCTTGGAATGGAGAGGGATCTTTCATTTAGAGGACCAAGTGGATAGAGTAGGTTGAGGATCATGGGGAGAGGGTTAAGGGATCCTTCCCAAAGGTTAGGGAACCGAAGGCCAGCTCACCTAGGAGTTAGGGATAGACATCCACCTCATCCAACTTTCTAGAATTTGCTCGAAAGCTACCTTTATCCCATGAAACTGACTCTGACGCATGTTGCATGAGGACAACCTGCGCCGGCACACTTTGCTCAAAGACAACCTGTGATGGCCTAATTAGGAGTGTGGATAAAGGCCATCAACTTTATCTAAGTGACTAACTTGATCATGGGACTTCAAGGATTTAGGCACTGAAGTTACATAGGTGTAGATTTTGGGTGTAACACTTACAATGATGAGATTAGGCTTTAGGTCTTCTACTAGAAACACATTTTCATCTTTGATCTTGTTATTGATAGTGGTTGTACCTTTGCCAATTATTTTGGAAGACATATTATCTCCAAAAGTAACCCTACCTTTATTATCTCTTTTTAGGCTTATGAATTTACTTGAGTCTCCTTTCATATGTTTTGAACACCCATTGTCAATATGCCATAGATTCTGCTTTTCTGTCAAACATAAAGCAATCATGGATTTCTCCTCTTCGTTCTTTTTCTTCCAATCCTTTCTCTGTTTTTTGTCTTGGAATTCTTTTGCATCAGTCATTTTTATAGGAGTCCTTATTTTACAATTTCTTGCTATATGTCCATGGTTATTACATTTGTAACACTCTATGTCATATTTTTGAAGAGGTGTAAATAAATTATGATTCCTTGTTTTTGGCTTGTTACTGGATGTTCTTTTCTTATAGTCACAAGGCTTTCCATATGCTCTGCAATTTAGGGATTTATGTCCAAAATTATTACAATATTAACAATGTCCAAAGAAAATCTGTTGATATTTATTTGTCTTTGGTCTTCTAGGAATTACATTAATTCTATTTTTGTCAAGAGAATATGGAGAAGATTTCTTATTTTCTTCCTTTTTAAATGAACTTATTAGTGCAGCAACATAACTTATTTTTCCTTTGTTTGTGAAGGAGGAACATTCTAGCTTCTTTTTATTGTCATATCCCAAACCAGATTTGTCTGTTGATGGTCTTTAGCTACTCAAGATGCCATCTAAAGTCTTTGAACTGTTTTCATATTTTTATTTAATAGATTCTTCATTGAGCTTTTTCCTAAGCTGCATAATTTCTTCTTCAAGCTTCTCTTATTCTTGTATTCCCTCTTTGAGATGTAAATATAGGTCTCTTTCAATATTCTTGGCTTATTTAAGCTAAGCTTTGAAATCACTAATGATTTAGTTTGATTGTTTGTTTGTTTTCCTTATTTTTTCAAGTTATTCAAGAGCACTGATTAATTCAATTCTTAGATCTACTACTCCTTCTTCCATTGGTTCATCATCTTGAGCTTGGTCTTCTATCCCCATGAATAGAATTTATGTCTCCTCATTTTCACTTCTGTCTTCATCTTCACCATCTTCTATGTTGTAAAGGAACTTCTTCTTTTCATTAAACTTCTTTTTTTTTCATGGTATGTCATTTCTGAACTTCTTTGAGGCTTCTTTCTCATCACTTATATCTTCCTTAGGATGAGGACATTTTTAAGAAAAGTGTCCAATTCTTCCACAGTTAAAGCACTTTAGAGGTAGCTTTACCTTGTACTTTCCAGTACCTCTCTCAATCTTCTTGATGAACAAGGCTTCTTCATCAAGTAAGTTTTATGATTGATTCTTGGATAAGGCTTTAAAGGTTGCTTCTTTCTTTGATTGACCATCTTCTCCTTTTCTCATCTCGTAGGCAGTGAAGATCCCATGTAGTTCATCTACTGTCATATCTTTAAGATAATATCGTTCTTCTAGAGAAGATACTTTTGAGTCATACTTCAATGGCAGGGTTCTTAGTACTTCTTCCACTACTTATTTCTCCTCTAATTCCCCTCCAAGGCCTCGGATAGCATCGACAATTTCATCTACTCTAAGAAGATATTCTGCAATATTTTCTTCCTCCTTCATTTTCAGGATTTTAAACGTTCCTTTGTATGTCTGAAGTTTTGATTGTTTGACTTTGGATGCTCCTTCATAGACAATTTTTAATTTATCCCAAGCCTCCTTAGTTGTCTTACATTGCATGACTTTCACAAACACTATGTTTGTTAACCCATTCAAGATTGCATTTAGGGATTTTACATTGGCCTCATATTGGTCAAGTTCTTCTTGATTTGTAGGTAGGTTTTCTGCTATGTTATACTTCTTTTCAACTACTCTCCAAACCTTCCATCCGAGAGACACTAGGTGACACTTCATTCTTGCACTCTAGTATGCATAGTTAATTCATGTGAACACTATTCGAGGTCTATTGGTAGATAATCCTTCCTGCTGATCAATTGTGGTCTTTAATGAGAATCTTCCTTCCAGTGGTTAAACTGTAATGAAGGATCCTGCTCTGATACGAATTGTTGGAATATCCAGCAATACTGAGAGGGGGGGTGAATCAGTATTGTCTTCTTTTCCTTTTATTAAAACAATTAGTACAAGACACACAAATAATCAAACAAGTTAGGACACAAGATTTTACGTGGAAACTTCAAAGAGAAAACCACCAACTCAAACTCATTAATAAGATGAATTTTTACAAAATTGTTTATCTACTACTACAGAAAGGATGCAACCACACCCCAATTTTTTCTGCTACTATAGACAAGGATGCAATGACACCCCATATCTTCTACCTACCGCTATAGACAAGGATGCAACGACACCCTGTTTTCCAGTTTCCACTAGAGGAAGATACGACCCCCTACAGGCTTACTACCTTCCCTAGCACCACCCTGCCACCCTAATTTGATTTCATCATACTTCCAGATCTTCTTTATGTTTTCAAACCTATCACTGGTTTTCCTTCTTTGGTCTCTATCTACAGCTGCTGCTACATAGATAGGGATCACAGAGACGACTTCTTTCACTTAGCACTCTGTCTAGAAATACCTTCTAACACATTTTCTACGAATGCATCTTCTCACAGTTGCACCTTTTCATTCTTAGATCGTGCCTCTTCATGAAAACACAATTCCTCATTTTAATAATTCTTTAACTCTATTGGGTTTATCAGT
Source organism: Larix kaempferi (assembly GCA_027924585.1). Taxonomy (NCBI): domain Eukaryota; kingdom Viridiplantae; phylum Streptophyta; class Pinopsida; order Pinales; family Pinaceae; genus Larix; species Larix kaempferi. Next base: position 1,314,707 of record BSBM01000886.1, read on the forward strand.
CATGACTTTCCGCAACAAAAATATTTCCCAAATTGCCTCTCCGCAATGATAATTCTGCACCAGAATTCCTTCCAAATTTTCTTTTTTCGGCAATGATATTTCTGCAACAAAAATCATTATGTAATTACCTTTTCGTAACAATATTTCTGCAATTACCTTTCCACAATGACCTTTCCGCAATTTCCTTTCCGCACTAGCTTTTCTGCAATTTCCTTTCCGCACTAGCTTTTCTGCAATTTCCTTTCCGCAACGGCTTTTCCCCAATCTCCTTTCTGCAGTGATCATGGACCATCTGATCTTGATCAACGGTGGATTCTCTTTCCGCAGCTGGCGGGTTGCGTATTGTGGAACTATATTTCTATTTTTACAAACTATATTCCGCAATTTGTCTCCCGCAAGACTTCTTCTGCAAGTCTCTTTCCGCAAGGTTCTTTCCGTAGTGATCGTGGACCATCAAATCTTGATCAATGGTGGATTCTGTTTCCGCAGCTTGCGGGTTGCGGATTGCGGATCTATATTTCAATTTTTACAAACTATCTTCCACAATTTGTCTTTCCGCAGTCAGTTTGCAGATTGCGGATTGTGGACATACCTTCAACTTTTCCTAAAATGGGCTTCCGCAATTTCCCTCCCGTAATTCCTTTTCCGCAACTCTTTACAACCATTGATTTCTTGTGGGTTCTTTCCTGACCATCGATCTGAGATCATATGCGGATCTCACCTTATCTTTGCAGATCCATTATCTTCCTTACACCTTTCTCTTGTGGAATTTCTCTTGGGCATCAGATCTCTTGTGGCTTTGATCCCGTCCGTCGATCTGTTGTCTCCGACAAAACTTGACTTAATCTTGTGGATTTCTTATCTTTTGTTCACATTCACCTTGTGATCTCTTTCCTATCGTTGATCCATCTTTTCTCCTTTAATCTGGATTGTCCAAATCTCTGCAAACTTCAATCTTTGCAACTCTACGATTCTACATTGATTGATCAGAGAATCAATCAATCACTTAATCGATCACCGACTTGATTCCATTTCTAGATCTACACATCAACTCCGTGGTTTTACACACACAGAGATCATTCATACATTCCCTGCAACATTCAATCCTCAAAATCCCTTACTTCAGGCTACACATATACATAATGATTAATCAAGCATTTACACAGATATCCCAAACTATCAATTGATTCATTGATACATAGATACACAAATATTCAACTGTTAACACTTCAGACATAGATTCATGCATAGTGACACAGAGATAGCTTAATTAGCTTTGTTTATTCACACAGGAACCTAATACAAACAGGGTCGCTTCCTCTGGCCTGGTTTACATTGATTTGTCCATCCCCTTAGCCATACTCTTCATAATGATGCCATATTGCAACACTGACTTCATAATAACACTAAAACGCCACCATGTGTCTTTTACATGCCATGTCATCATATATTTTGTCATTAATGAATACTTTTGACAACAATGACAACCAAACTCAACACTTGTGGTACGTTTTTAGGAAGCCTGAGTGCCTACCAATAGGAGAGGTGTGTAATTCCAAAAGGATATTTTGTTTGAGTTGGGAGTTCTTACATATATATAAGCAATTCTTGTACCATAGTGAATCATTTTTCCACACAAAAGTATATGATACACTCGGATCCTTCTGTAGCTTTTGAATGAGCACCCACATAGATTGGTCATTCTTCCCTTGCTTCTACTACCCAATCTAGTTGTATAATTGAAATCGCACAAAGTAATGCCTCAACATCCTCATCTTTTATGGAGAGTGCATATGCCCCTATATTTTGTTTCCCCTTTTTATAGATGATTTCAAAGTCATATCCCAACATCTTGGTTACCCATTTTTGTTTTTCTTTGGAAGATAGTCTTTGTTCCAAGAAGTATTTAATACTATCATGATTTTTTGTACTTTGAAGTTCCTACATATTAGGTAAGGATGTCATTGCTTAAGTCTATGTAGTATTTCCATCATTTCCTTCTCATAAATGGGTTTCTGTAAGTTCTTTCCCTTGATTGGTCGAATTTCGAAAGCAAGGGGCCGTCCTTCTTGCATTAGAACAACACTGATTCCATTTCCTGAGGAATAGCATTCCATAATGAAGGTTTTTGTGAAGTCTGGTGTGTTCAAAATAGGAGCTTCGCACATTTCCTCTTTAAATCATTCAAAAGCTTTAGTTGCCTCTGGAATCCAAGAAAATGCTTCCTTCTTCAATAATCTTGTTAGAGATGCTGCTACTATTCGACAAATCCAAACAAACTTGCGGTAGTACCCTGTCAAACCTAAGAATCCTCTAAGATTCTTCATTTTTGGGGGAATCATCCAATCCAACATGACTTTAATTTTGTTAGGGTCTACCTTGACACCTTCATGAGATACAATATGACCCAAATAATCTACCTCATTTACCCCAAAGAAGCATTTGGAATTTTTTACATATAGTTGTTGCTCCTTTAGTAGTTGTAGCACCCTGTCAACATGTTGAACATGTTCTTCCCAATACTTGATATAGATTAGTATATCATCAAAAAATACTAACACAAATTTTCTAAGGAATGGCTTTAAAATGGAATTCATCAAACCTTGAAATGTGGAAGGTGCATTTGTAAGGCCAAAAGGCATGACCAAAAATTCATAATGAACTTCATCATTACTGAATTTTGTTTTAGGAATGTCTTCTTCCTTCATTATAATCTAATGATACCCTGAACGGAGATCCAACTTTGTGAAGTAATTTTCTCCATGTAGTTCATCTAACAATTCATCAATGACAGGAATGGGAAACTTATCTTTAATGGCGATCTTGTTGAGCTCTCTATAACCTAGACACATACTCCATGAGCCCTCCTTCTTGTGTACCATTACCACTGGTGCATAGTAAGAACTTTGGCTAGGCCTAATTATGCCACCCTCTAACATTTCTGCAACCATATGCTCAATTTCACTGAGTGTGGCCATAGGGGTATCTGTAAGGTTTGATGTTAGGAGGAACACTTCCCGAAATTAAGTGAATAGCATGATCAAAATCTCAAGTAGGTGAAATACCTTTTGGAATATGTTCAAATACCTTGGAGTTCTTATCAATGACCTTTTGGAGATCCATGGGAATAGGAGGCTTAGATGTTTGAACATCTAGTAAGCATAATTGTGCAATTATACCTTTATGTCCCTTTTTCAACCATTTTTTCATACCATTAGAACTTATCACCTTGCTTGGATTTCCTATGATACCTGTTAATTCAAATTCTTTTCATTCCCATGAAAAGTTCTTGAAAATTAAAACCCATTGTTCCCAATGATTGTAACAATTGAACCCATAAGACAACATTAACACCGCCCATTGGGATAGCAATAATTGGATTATTCAATACATATTTCCCCATAGTAATATTGATATTATGGAATTTCCCTGATCAATTGATAGTTCCTCCATATGCAATCATTACTTGAAACTCTGGTGCTGGATATACAAAGCAATTGAGATATTTGGCTAGTTTACACTTAATGAAATTATGAGTACTACCATAATCAATCAACACTAGTTCATTTTTCTTTTTGATATATCCTTCGATCTTGAGAGTTTGGGGAGAGCTAATTCCATCCAATGCATGACAAGATATGGTGGGAGTAATCTCTTTAGGATTAATCTCTTCTTTTTCTTCAAGCGCTTGAGATGGTTCTTGTTCTTTTGTTTCTTCCTCTTCACAATATATGTAGAATAATTTATTCTCACCACACTTATGTCCCTTAACGTACTTGTTGTCACAATTAAAGCATATACATTTTGCTCTTCTTTCATCTAGTTATTGGTGTCTCAACCTTTGAGGTGGGTTATAGGAAGGAGCATTATTCTCTCTATATGTATTGGAAGTGGTCCTTTTTGTAGCCATCACCATATTTTTACTTTCAACATTCCTTGCCAACATGAAAGAATTCTCTATGGATGTTGGTTCGAAGAGGCGCACCTCATGTTGGATGTTATCCTTCAAGGTGCCTGTAACATACCCCTTTTTGCTGAAAAAAAATTTATGTTGGAAAACATTATCTTAACTTTTATTGTAAAGTTTTATATTGGACAAGTGTCCAAGGATGACTATAATTTGCACAATATTTTATTATTAAATAAATTAAATAGGAGACAAACACCTAAGGGGACTGTTGAAAGAGTGTTTATTGACCCACTAGGTGGAATGGAATCTGGGGTAGAAGGAAATGGACAAATGGCAGCTTCATGAGGCAAGTAAATAGTTGATGGTATGGGACAACTCCCTTGAATTGTGGTCTTAGTGCCTTGAAAGATGGGACTAGAGCTTGAGGCTCATTTATTGAAAACTGACCACTAAAGACCTAGGAAATCTTTATAAGAGCCATCAAATTTTGGACTAAGGTTCATCACTTTTCCTGACGAAGAAATTTACCTTGGAGTTTTGCTACTTGCACCCAAGAGATTCGATGAGGGGATATGCTAGTTTTTTAACATGGTGTAAGTCTTCATATTATACTGCTGAGTGCAGAGTTCTAAAAGCTGAGGAGCAATTCTTAATAGTTTGCTTCCTATACAATTTATGAGTGCCTTGCTTCTACACAGAGTCCATCTACCTGGTGGTTCAGTAAACAGGCTCGAGGGTCCAAAGGAGGCAAGTAGTTTGGCTGCTTCTTCTAGAGAAGGTTGGGAGGAACATGCCTCCTTGGGTGTTTGTCCACCCTATCATCTATTACAGGTTCTACTTTTCTTTTATGTTTCTAAGTAGTTAAATTATTTTCTGCAATTATTGATTTGGTATTTATAAGTTATAATCATATAGAAGTATTTGTTTTAAATCCTAATCTAGTCATGATTTTGTGTAATGATGATTAAGTAAATGAAATGATTGAATAAATAACTTCTCTGTATTTTTTCCATACTATTTTCTGTATAGTACTCTAGTGCAGAGAAGGAGAATTAAGATAGATGAATGATAGGCAGATTGTCATATGAATGAATAGATTAACGCTACTGTATTTCATTAATATTTTCTTATCAGTTATATTCTGTAATACAAAATATGTGTTTAGACTCAGGAATTATAAACAACATTTCATAATACAAGCATTATAATATTTTCTGTTACATAGTAATATAAGGAAATATTTCATCTCTGTACAAAAACCTAGGGTTTACACTTTAGGTCATTTATTTCTTTTCAAACAGTTTAGTGTTATAGTTTCATTGTATTTCTTTAATTCAATATTCAGGAAATTATAAAAGCTACAAATTAAATAGTATTGACAGCATTTTATTATATTTCTACTTCTGACAGGAATAGAATAATCTAGGGTTTTATGTTTTCCATGTTTTTTCTAAACCTTGCATAGACTTCTATTCATTCCTGTATTGTATTTTATTTTCAATGTCAAAACAATTACTGACTTCCACATTCGAAGTAACTAACAGGTCAAATGGAGAAACCAGAACTGGTTAACTCATATCACCTTTATCAAAACTTCGTAAACATCGAATAAGTCTATTTGGACGAATATTCTTTTATCATCAGAATCCTTAACTCCTATACTTAGACATTTTAGAAATCATTTCAACATCATAAATTATAGTCACAAAAACATTTATCTTATACATTGCTTAAGACTAAAACAATGAGTATCTCGGCATCAACATCAGACAGCAGTATCACATCTCTATTGTAAACATTAACTGCAAAACCACATAAATACACGAAAACTAGATTTTTATTTTCAAAGTTCGACATTGATATCAATTAACACAGGTTATCCAAGCTACTATCGAAACCTACATATTAGGGTTTCGACTGCACAGCACAAGGCTAAACCCATGGCTCTCAGCCATCTTTTAAAAACACAACAGCTCTTAAAACAAAACATTACATTATCGCATATACTGGAGCATCGCTCACAGTCTCAAACACGCAAACATCATGAAGTTTGGAACCAAATTCTTTTATTGTAACCAGAATAGCCGAGGGATAAAACCCTCTCAACAGTTACATCCTTTTCAAATTATCTACGCTGAAAACAAACACCACAGGCTCAACGCCGAATGGGTTGAGGATTTCATCCTCCCCACGCTGCCAGACAACTCACAACATTTCGACGGTGGTCACTTTCCATAGCCTCTCAATAAACATGAAGTCTCGGCTAAGAACACAAGAAGGTCCTACAGTCACCTAACCGAAGCATCAGGGAAACCACCGAAGCTTACCATTTCATATGCAGCTGCCAGTTATCAAAACTCAAGCTTGGGAACTGAATGTCGAAGGAACCTGCCACACGAATAAGGTATGGTCAAACAAGTATCATGAAAGAAGTTTCAGTAAGGCAAAATAACAATGACTACCACTCTTAAAACAATTTAGAAGGAGACAAGTTTCAAATCTGAAACATTACCTTTAAATAGTTATTTCTGGAGCAGTAACGCCATAGCCACTGTAAACCGTATCCATCACCCCACCACCGATTGCAGTGAAGGTTGGAAAATAACTCTGAGAAACATCACTTGACATTCAAGGAAAACCGAATATTGGATCAACCTACACACAGAGCTATCACCAACCCTGGAGTCATTCCAACTTCAAACTATTGTTGTAAACTCTCATAATAAATCTCGGCTCTTAAAACTAACATCTAGTATCAGAAAACCCAACAGGTCACGGTTTTGAATCGTGGAGAAGCTCCCAAACACCTGCTAACGAAACCCTAGAGTTTCTCGGCCTCTCCACAGAGCCACTCTCCAAAACTTTGGATGCCAAAGGAAACAATAACCTTGAAAATGTAGTGGATATTAGCGTTAAGTTCCAAAGCCCAAGAATCACACATGATCAACGGTGGAGATTGTTCATTGCAGCACATCGTAATTCAAAACACCAACTGCATTAAAAGCTTAATTAATAGCCATTGCCACCATGGAGAACAGCTAGGATAACTTTCGAGCTAAGCCACATACAACTTGACCACGTTGATTGTTTTATCACGATGCATTCACATGTTAAGCACCACGAAGGTAGCCAAGGAGATATTCCACTAAGCTGGTAGATAGGAGCTTTAAATGCCAGGGTTGGATGCGAATGTCGGCCAGCACATGTCCACTACCTATTAATTACCCTGTCCTCATCACATGGTTACGTTGTATTTATATTGCAAACCTGTCATCACATATATCTTATGGTAAGTCTTAGTTTATGTAAATGGTATCAATCATACATTTCGAAAGGGTCACGACAATTGCTTACTTTTGGTTATAGTATTTTGTATATATGAATAAGGCACAAGCCTATGCATATAGTTTTATATGTTATATAAATTTAAAAGAATTCGCATATAGTATATGCTATAGAAATTTGCATATAGTCATATGTTATAGAAATTAAAAAGAACTTGCATATAGTATGATGCTATAGGAATTTCTTAGAATTATGCATATAGTTTATATGTTCTAGGAAAAATATGGGAATGGTAGTTAGACCATCTGGGATAGGAAATCGCATAGCAATTTGTTATGTAGTACACGTGATATAGGAATGAAAAGTAGCATACATTTAGCCTATGTTTCAAAGAGGCACACTATTCTTTTTACAATAATTACATTGTCATATTATACCAAACTATTGCTATGATACTTAAATTTATCCTTGATTGTTAAACAAAGGAAGCATACGAATTGTACAGTGTACCAATACAAACTTAGTCAAGTTGCATTATAAGTACCTCAGAAATTTATTACAAAACCTTTGTCGGCTAACTGAAAGAGCAATTTTAAATTATATTTGTATTACTTGATTTGATATGTCACCCTTACCTGTAATCTGCGAAAGGAACGGTTCAAATGCTTTACAATGAATGATAAGTAAGCCTCGGGGTTCCCTTAGGACCCCTTTCATCATCAAAAGAAGAACAACAGTTAGCACTTTTAAACATTAATATCGATTGAACATTGACATAGGTAATAGAAGACTACAGCTGTGACAAGGAAACATTCAATGGCATCTTAATGTAGACTTTAAATTTCATTTTATATCAAGACGCAAACATTACAATGTATGACTGTCATAAACATTCATTTCAGCATAACAACATAGAAGCATTAAATATATTTACACACAGTTAGTTTACGCATTAAATGTTACATTGAAAATTTTAAATTTTTGTAATTTTTGGGATGTTGAATTAAATAATCAATCTTCTGAATTTCTACGTACTGTAAAATATTTAAAATATGAGATAAGAACTGTTAAAGAAGAAAATGAACGAATTTTGAAGGCGCAAGAAGAGTTAAACTAGATTTTAATGGAGAAATACCATAATGAGGAAAGAGGAAGGAAATCAGAAGTAAAATCCAATTCTGGTACAATGTCCCACCCACATAAACACAAGAAAGCAAGGAATGGTAAAAGTAATAGTTACTCTTATTTTTGAGTTTGATCAAAGTAATCATAATTCTAATTCTGACAGCAGTGACAGTGATTGTTGTTCTAAGAAGACGAAGCATAAGCATCATGAACAAATTACAGGAGAATTTAAAAAGATTAAGCCACCAACCTTTAATGGTGAAAATGAAAAGGGTGAGACAGCTGAAGCATGGTTGTCTGGAATGAAGAAATACTTTCATATTTACGATTACTCTTTTCAATTAAAAGCCAAGATGGCTATTTACAATCTGAATGAAAAGGCAGATATTTGGTGGCAGGATCTTAAAAGAATTAAGAGTATTAAAGAAAGAAACATAACTTGGAGTAAGTTTAAAAATTTATTTAAGAAAAAGTTCTTGTCAGAACAATACTACGAAGATAAATCCAAGGAATTTTATGATTTAAAATTGGGAACAATGAGTATGAAGGAGTTGTGCAACAAGTTCCTTAGCTTGCTAAGGTATGTACCTTACATGCTCGAAGAAAATCCTAAAGTAAAAAGGTTTCTAAGTTGTCTACCTTTCAACATAAAAGACAGGATCGAATTTGATAATTCTTCCACTTTGGAAGAGGCTATGAGGAAAGCTAATTTCTGTTTTGACCAAAACAGAAAAAGAGAAGGAATATATGGCTGAAAAAGTAATAAGTCTAATCATTTTGATCATAAAAAGAAGAATTTTAATCATAATTCTGGAAATTTTAAGAAAAGTTTTAATAACAGAAATTTTCCAAATAATAATTAAGAATTTTACTGCTGCAAGAAATGTGCCTAATAATAATAACAACAACAAGTATGTTGAACAGAAAGCACCTTTGAAGTGCTATGATTGCGGTGGACCCCATACCAGAGCTCAATGCCCATGCAACAGAAAGATAGTCAACAACATTCACACTATGCAAGCAAAACCTACAGTTGGAGATGTAGCAAGAGAAATGCCCAGAATTAATGCAGCGCTGGAAAATCGACAAGCAGACCACCAAACTTCTATGGTTGAATTCGAAGGTATGATACAAAACAGATCTATTTCCATTCTAATAGATCCAGGTGCAAGTTTGAGTTACATTTCACCTGATTTAGTGAAAATTTGCAAGTTAAAAGTAGAAAAAATTGATAATTCATGGTTAGTTCAGCTTGCAATAGGCACAAAAAGAAAAGTTACAGATTTTGTCAAAAGCTTTGATGTATTTATGAGTCAGCTGAAAACGCAAATTAATCTAAATGTTTTACCATTAGGGTCATATGACTTGTTGATTGGCATGGACTGGCTTTAACAACATAGAGTAGTACTTAATTGTTATGAGAAATCTTTTACTTGTTTGAATAATGAATGCAAAACTGGAACAGTAAAATGAATTCATACGAAGATTTTAGTAAGACAAATTTCTGCTTTACAAGTAAAGAGAGTTGCAAGAAAGGGCTGTAAAATGTTTGATGTTAATGTTGTTAATGACGAATGTTCATCTAAAGAAGATAAGTTAAAACTGGAGGATATACCCATCCTTAGGGACTTTTCTGATGTATTCCTGGAAGAAATTCCAGGACTACCTCCGAAAAGAGAACTTGATTTCACCATTGAGTTAGTACCGAGTGCGGTACCAAACTCAAAGGCTCCCTACAGAATGAATATTCTGGAATTAAACGAACTAAAATCTCAGCTGAAATAATTAATAGATCAAAATTACATAAGGCCTAGTGTGTCCTCTTGGGGAGCACCAGTTATCTTTGTTAAAAAGAAGGATGGAACCATGCGACTATGCATAGATTACCTTCAACTTAATTAAATGACAATTAAAAATCGATATCCCTTGCCCCGCATCGACGATATATTTGATCAAGTACGTGGAGCAGAGATATTTACTAAAATTGATTTAAGATCTGGTTATCATCAAGTTAGAATAAAGGATGAAGACATATTCAAAAATTCTTTCAGAACGCGTTATGGGCACTACGAGTTTGTAGTTATGCCTTTTGGGCTAACTAACGCACCGGCAGTGTTCATGTGCTTAATGAACAATGTTCTGCATAAGTATTTGGATAAGTTTGTGATCGTGTTCATTGATGATATTCTAATCTATTCAAAAACTAAAGAAGAGCACGACGAACATTTAAGAATAATTCTGCAAGTGTTAAGAGAACATCAGCTTTATGCTAAGTTCAGTAAATGTGACTTTTATAAGGATAAAATATAGTACTTAGGTCACATAATCTCTAAAGATGGAATTTCTGTCGACCCAGATAAAATACGAGCAATTAATGAATGACATGTCCCTAAAGACGTAACTGATGTACGGTCATTTATGGGAATAACAGGATACTACAGAAATTTTATTGAAGGATTCTCTAGAATTGCAAATCCCATCACTTCTTTGCAGAAGAAAGGGAAGAAATTTGTATGGGATCAAAAATGCCAAGAAAGTTTTAATAAGTTAAAAGAATTATTAACAATCGCACCCATTTCAAAAATTGTTGATCCTAATAAGGACTTCGTTGTATGCATTGATGCATGTAACGAAGGACTTGTAGGGGTCTTAATTCAAGAAGGTCATGCTATTGCTTTTGAGTCTAGAAAGTTAAAAATCCATGAAAAGAATTACGCAACTTATGACTTAGAATTGACAACCGTGATTCCTGCACTAAAGATGTGGCGCCATCACCTAATTGGAAGAAAGTTACCTTTAATGACTTACAATAAAGGACTAAAATACTTGTTGGACCAAACAAATCTTAACGCTAGGCAAGCTAGGTGGCTAGCTTTCCTTAGCGAGTATAATTTTGAAATCCAACACATTAAGGGTAAAGAGAACAAGGTTGTTGATGCTTTGAGCAAGAATGCCAGATTAAGTTTTGTGGCAGCAATCAGCACCTTTAAGACAGATCTGGAAAATCAGATCGAAGGAGGAGTTAAACAAGATGAAATTATCAAAAATTGCATGATAAAGTTGCTGAAAATTTAATAACAAATTACAGCATTAATGAAAGGGGCTTAAAGACTTATAAAAAATGAATTTATGTACCTAATGTGTCAAAATTTAAGATGTTGATTTTGGATGAAGTTCATAAAAGTCCTTATTCGGGACACCCTGGTTATCAAAAAATGATAACTATGTTAAGAAAGGATTATTTTTGGCCCAACATGAAAAATGAAGTGGTTGAGTAAATAGCTAGGTTTTTTGAATGTCAGACCATTAAGGCTGAACACCAACACCTAGCTGGCCTATTGCAGCCATTGCCAATACCGGAATGGAAGTGAGAAATTATAAGTATTGATTTTATTACAGGTTTACCTAAAAACCAGAAACATAATGACTCAATAATGGTTGTTGTGGATAAACTTAGTAAATCTGCTCATTTTATTCCTATTAAGACTACATTCAAAGCTGCTAACATTCAAGATGTGTTTATGCAGCAAATCTTTCACTTGCATGGAATTCCAAAGGTAATTATTTCTGATCGAGACTCCAAGTTTACTGAAAATTTCTGGACAGCATTGTTTAAGGGTTTAAATACTAAATTAAATTTCAGTACTGCTTTCCATCCACAAACTGATGGACAGACTGAAAGGGTTAATCAGATTTTAGAATACATGTTAACAATGTATGTAAAAGATCATCCAACTAAATGGGAAGATTACTTACATTTAGCTGAATTTGCATACAATAATCATTATCAAGCATCTGCTAGACTTAGTCCATTTGAGATTTTATATGGAAGAAAATGTTGTACTCCCATTTCTTGGGATAACCCTGGTGATAGATTAATGTTAGGACCAGAATTGTTAAAAGAGATGGAGCTAACCGTGAAACAGGTTCAAGGTAACTTAAAAGTTGCACAAGATTGGCAAAAACGTTATGCAGATCTGAAACGCACTGAAAGAGAATTTTAGGTTGGAGATCATGTTTTGTAAAGGTAAAACCCAACAAAAAAATTTTAAAGCTTGGGAGTTGTGCTTAACTAGCACCAAGGTATTGTGGACCATTTGAAGTCCTATCAAGGATTGGACCTGTTGCATATCAGTTGAATTTGCCATCTAACTTAAGAATCCATAATATCTTTCACATTTCTGTTTTAAAGAAGTATGTGCACGATGCTACTCATGTGTTGAATTGGAATGACATACAGGTGGAACCCGAAGGAGATTTTTAGGTGGAACCGGACTGTATTCTTGACAGGAGGGAAATTATGCTCCGGAATCATACCATAGGGCAAGTAAAGGTGCAATGGAAGCACCTTAGCCCTGATGAAGCTACTTGGGAACTGGAAAGTAAAATGCGGGCAACATATCCAGTTCTGTTCCAGGGAGGCTCTGATGAAGAATAAGCAACATCGAGGACGATGTTGAGCTTAAGTGGGGGTGTTTGTAACATACCCCTTTTTGCTGAAAAACATTTTATGTTGGAAAACATTATCTTAACTTTTATTGTAAAGTTTTATATTGGACAAGTGTCCAAGGATGACTGTAATTTACACAATATTTTATTATTAAATAGGAGACAAACACCTAAGGGGACTGTTGAAAGAGTGTTTACTAACCCACTAGGTGGAATGGAATCTGGGGTAGAAGGCAATGGACAAATGGCAGCTTCATGAGGCAAGTAACTAGTTGTTGGTATGGGACAACTCCCTTGAATTGTGGTCTTAGTGCCCTGAAAGATGGGATTGGAGCTTGAGGCTCATTTATTGAAAACTGACCACTAAAGACCTAGGCAATCTTTATAAGAGCCATCGAATTTTGGATTGAGGTTCATAACTTTTCCTGACGAGGAAATTTACCTTAGGGTTTTGCTACTTGCACCCAAGAGATTCGATGAGGGGATATGCTAGCTTTTTATCATGGTCTAAGTCTGCATATTATACTGCTGAGTGCAGACTCCTAAAAGTTGAGGAGAAAGTCTTAATAGTTTGCTGCCTGTACAATTTCTGAGTGCCTTGCTTCTACACAGAGTCCATCTACCTGGTGGTTCAGTAAACAGGCTCGGGGGTCCAAAGGAGGCAAGTAGTTTGGTTGCTTCTTCTGGAGAAGGTTGGGAGGAACATGCCTCCTTGGGTGTTTGTCCACCCTATCATTTGTTACAGGTTCTACTTGTCTTTTCTGTTTCTAAGTAGTTAAATTATTTTCTGCAATTATTGATCTAGTATTTATAAGTTATCATCATACAGAAGTATTTGTTTTGACTCCTGATCTAGTCATGATTTTGTGTAATGATGATTAAGTAAATGAAATGATTGAACAAATAACTTCTCTATATTTTTTCCATACGGTTTTATGTACAGTACTCTAGTGTAGAGAAGGAGAATTAAGATAGATGAATGATAGGCAAATTGTCATATGAATGAATAGATTAACGCTACTGTATTTCATTAATATTTTCTTATCAATTGTATTATGTAATACAAAATATTTGTTTAGACTCAAGAATTATAAACAGCATTTCATAATACAAGCATTATAATATTTTTTGTTATATAGTAATATAAGGAAATATTTCATCTCTGTACAAAAACCTAGGGTTTACACTTTAGGTCAATTATTTCTTTTAAAACAGTATAGTGTTATAGTTTCATTGTATTTCTTTAATTCAATATTCAGGAAATTATAACATCTACAAATTAAATAGTATTGACGACATTTTATTATATTTCTACTTCTGACAGGAATAGAATAATCTAGGGTTTTATGTTTTCCATGTTTTTTCTAAACCTTGCAAAGACTTCTATTCATTCCTGTATTATATTTTATTTTCAATGTCAAAACAATTACTGACTTCCACATTTGAAGTAACTAACAGGTCAAATGGAGAAACCAGAACTGGTTAACTCATATCACCTTTATCAAAACTTTTTAAACATAGAATAAGTCTATTTGGACGAATATCCTTTTATCATCAGAATCCTTAACTCCTATACTTAGACATTTTAGAAATCATTTCAACATCATAAATTATAGTCACAAAAACATTTATCTTATACATTGCTTAAGACTAAAACAATGAGTATCTCGGCATCAACATCAAACAGTAGTATCACATCTCTATTGTAAACATTAACTGCAAAACCACATTAATACACGAAAACTAGATTTTTATTTTCAAAGTTCGACATTGATATCAATTAACACAGGTTATCAAAGCTACTATCGAAACCTATAGATTAGGGTTTCGACTGCACAGCACAAGGCTAAACCCATGGCTCTCAGCCATCTTTTAAAAACACAACATCTCTTAAAACAAAACATTACATTCTCTCATATACTGGAACATCGCTCACAGTCTCAAACACGCAAACATCATGAAGTTTGGAACCAAATTCTTTTATTGTAACCAGAATAGCCGAGGGATAAAACCCTCTCAACAGTTACATCCTTTTTCAAATTATCTACGCTGAAAACAAACACCACAGGCTCAACGCCGAATGGGTTGAGGATTTCATCCTCCCCAAGCTGCCAGACAGCTCACAACATTTCGACGGTGGTCACTTTCCATAGCCTCTCAATAAACATGAAGTCTCGGCTAAGAACACAAGAAGGTCCTACAGTCACCTAACTGAAGCATCAAGGAAACCATCGAAGCTTACCATTTCATTTGCAGCTGCCAATTATTAAAACTCAAGCTTGGGAACCGAATGTCGAAGGAACCTGCCACACGAATAAGTATGGTCAAACAAGTATCATGAAAGAAGTTTCAGTAAGGCAAAATAACAATGACTGCCACTCTTAAAACAATTTAGAAGGAGACAGGTTTTGAATCTGAAACATTACCTTTAAATAGTTATTTATGGAGCAGTAACGCCATATCCACTGTAAACCGTATCCATCACCCCACCATCGATTGCAACGAAGGTTGGAAAACAACTCTAAGAAACATCACTTGACATTCAAGGAAAACCGAATATTGGATCAACCTACACGCAGAGCTATCACCAACCCTGGAGTCATTCCAACTTCAAACTATTGTTGTAAACTCTCATAGTAAAGCTCGGCTCTTAAAACTAACATTTAGTATTAGAAAACCCAAGAGGTCACGGTTTCGAATCATGGAGAAGCTCCCAAACACCTACTAACGAAACCTTGGAGTTTCTCGGCCTGTCGGCCTCTCCAAAGAGCCACTCTCCAAAACTTTGGATGCGAAAGGAAACAATAACCTCGAAAACGTAGTGTCACCCTTACCTGTAATATGCAAAAGGAACAGTTCAAATGCTTTAGCATGAATGCTAAGTAAGCCTCAGGGTACCCTTAGGACCCCTTTCATCATCAAAAGAAGAACAACAATTAGCACTTTTAAACATTAATATCGATTGAACATTGACATAGGTAATAGAAGACTACAACTGTGACAAGGAAACATTCAATGGCATCTTAATGTAGACTTTAAATTTCATTTTATATCAAGACGCAAACATTACAATGTATGACTGTCATAAACATTCATTTCAGCATAACAACATAGAAGCATTAAATATAATTCCACACAATTAGTTTATGCATTAAATGTTACAACACATATTTCATTAAATTTGGAATTAAATAGCGGATCTAGAATTCCAAACTAGCTAAAAAACTCAATTATGGGGTTGTTCTTGTAATAAAATATTTATAATTTTAATGAAATATGTGTTTTACGTTGAAAATTTTAAATTTTTGTAATTTTTGGGATGTTACAGTGCCAATAAATAGATCCAACAATTTACCATCTAGTATGTCGTCCACTTTGAGACTCAACTTTTGAAATTGTTGAATGTGCTCGCTTACTGGACCTTTTTGCCTTATATTTATCAATTGTGTAAAGAAGGAATTGCCCTTAACATCATCGTGGTATGATATCAACTGTACTATAAAAATGGACCAAGATATAATGGAGTTCTTTTTGCATTCACAAAGCCATTGGTACCACACAAACTAATCAGGTTCTAAATATAAAGATGCAATAGGTACCTTTTGGAGATTTAACACCTGGTGTATATCAAAGAATTGCTCCATCTAGAATATCCATGTTATGGGGTCCTTACCATCGAACTTCCTCATGTCAATATTGGGGAGTTGGATGCCCCTTGGGGACCATCCCAAGTTACTTCCATTATTAGAATCAATTCCTCTTGGAATATTCATATTAATGGAAGGTCACTCAACATGGACACTATATTTATCATCACCTGTAGGCATATTTTCCTTTGAATTTTGTATGAAATTAGTAATCCTTTTCATATTCTCCTCCATATTATTATCCCTATGTCCCATAATATTCTCCTCTAAATTGAGTAAATCAATCGTTTTCATAGACCCTTTAATCATATATTCCAACTTGGACACTCAAAAAGATAGGTCTTCACTTTCATCATAGGTCAAGGATGAACCATCAGGTGGCTTGAGTGGAGTATGATTCTTCCATTTCCTTTTGGTGACACTTGAACAATATAAATATATATCACACCTTATGTTCACCTCAAATAGATCCTTCTACTGAAAGTTATTTCAAAATTTAAAATGGCGTACCTTTTTCCAACCCTGATTTGAACACTGATTTCCAACAAAGGAAATCCTAAAATTTCGGCCCCTATGAGTTTGAAACCTTAGCATGTGGCATCCTGATATGTCCTCTTTCCAATGTCGTAGGCCTCGTTGAATTTGGATGTGCCAAAAAAAAGTTGTGACAATTTTCCCAACACTTGTTATTTTTTTTCTTTTTAGAAGGGAGAGATTGTACGGCCTACCACATGTTCAATTTTTTGAATTTGATTCTGAAATATCTACCACAGATCCCATGGTCTGTCTTCTTTCCGATGCAACTAGTCTCACTCAATTTGTATCTCGTATGCTCCAGATATAACAATTTTCCCCAGAACACATGTTTGAGACTAGCTTTTGGACTAGTTAGAAACCCTAACTTTCCGAGGATATAACTCTGAACTTGTAATGAGTCAGGATCTGAAAATTTTGCCACAGATAGTTCGTCATGTTTTATAGAAGGGTTTCGAGTTTATATTTCTGAAACCTTTATAAAAAAGATATAGTGAAAGTTGCAATATGACTTTTTTTGGAAGCGTCTAAGCTCTGATACCAAATGTTAAGCAACCAATTCCCCAAAAGAGCATGAAAACACCATAAATAGACCGGAAAGAGTAATCCACGCCTTAATAATGAAGAAAGGAGATTAATAGAAAGCCTCTTCGAGGGAGAAACCTCCTTATACAATGTACTAATTACACAAGACAAGACAAGTTGAGATGATTCAAATGAAAATGTCTCCCTCCTATATATAGGAGACAAAGAGGTACAATTACAACTAATGGACCAAAGTTGACATAACTAATATAATACTACTAATGAAAATTACCACTAATAGACCCAAGCAGACATCATAACTATGTAATGAGCCAAAAAATAGGGGGTAACGTGCCCATATTTAGGGCTTAACAGTCACATTCCTCTATCATATTTGGTTATTTCTTCACTTTGAGTCCGATAATAAGCTCAACTTCCCGTATTATCTTTGGAAAAGTCTTGGAAAGATGTCACAACAAATTAGATGAAACCCTAAGAATGTACATAAGATCCTATATCATCATGGGTTAGCTAAGATCTTGATTACTGAAGAGTTAAAAATAAAAAATGATACTTGGGAAAAAATTGTGAGCCATAATGGATTTGGTGAGAACAATGTTGAAGCAGCTATAGGAAGTCAGGGCATGAAGACTGGTGAATAGGTCGCCAATTGTAATGCCAATGAAAACCTTGGTCCCTTTGATGCCAAGGGTTTCATTAATCCTACATGGAAATCAAAAAGAAAGAGAACTCAAGAGGAAAATCCCCAATCACCTGCGCCCACTACTCGTCGACTCACACGAAGTATGGCCAAGTAGAGTAAGGTACAAAATGCTCGAGATTTAGTACTTATTCCTCAACAAGGTGAATCAATACACACACCAATAGACTTAGAGCAACATCAAGATAAGTCAAAAGAGTCCTTAGGTGTTTTAGTGACAATCAAAAAGATGAAAACACAAGTTTTAAAACCACATCATTATGTGCCCTATAGAGCAGAGCATGATGAATATATTGAGCATACTACTCATCGACTCACACGAAGTTTGACCAAGTAGATTAAGGTACAAAATGCCCAAGATTTAGTACTTATTCCTCAACAAGGTGAATCAATACACACACCAATAGACTTAGAGAAGCATCAAGATAAGTCAAAAGAGTCCTTAGATGTTTTAGTGACAATCAAAAAGATGAAAACACAAGTTTTAAAACCACATCATTATGTGCCCTATAGAGCAGATCATGATGAATATATTGAGCATACTGAATATGATGTTCCAGTATTTGATGGGATGGATATTGATCCATGGAATGAGACATTTGTCAAACAAACAACATTGGTGAATTCGACTATTCCTTTAGTTTCTCCAGAGATAAGAAGATTAAGAAATTGGAAGAGGAGCTCCAAGAGTCCACTATCCTAGTCCGACAAGTATGTTAAAAATGAGAATGAGACAATGAAAAAGTAGGGCAAGAAGCTTCAAAGAGATAATGTGAAATTGGATTCTCAAAATGGGAAATTGCATAAGTTGGAAAGGAAATGGTATCACAAATCCAAGGAGCTATCCATCCACAACATAACATTAAAAATAAGATTGAGGGTATAGAGAGACAGAGCAGGAAGCAACCTCAATATACTCATAGACGTTTCTAGATTATGTTGAGGTATGAGGAAGCGATTCAATTTTGTCAAAGTTTTGCAGATATCACCAGCTGGCATCATTTTCCTAAGGACATGCAAAAGAAAAGGTGTGGGGGAGATGCTAGGTTGATGTTTTTGCATATTTGACACTATCAAATGGATCCCTTTTTTACCTTTTTACCCTATCCTTACACTTGTCTACCACTCCTTTCATCACATTTCTTCGTATTTTTCAATGCCAAATTCTAACACAAGCTTGAGAGGTATTTTCATTGCTAATTTCATTAATGCCCCTTACCCTTTGATGAATTACATAGGTGTTAAAGTGGTTTCACTAATGATGGTGTTTTGTTAGCTAAGTTTTGGTACCCTGGTTCAATTTTGGTACCCGATTCCATGTTTGGCATGGTTGTGCACATCCAGATTGAATTTTGCCACATGTTTTTTGTAGTTGAAGGCCCCAATATGGTTATGTGTTTCTCTAACCGGTTCCAGGAAAGCCAAGGATCGTAGATCAAGTGGTCAAAGATATGGTCCACCATTATGCCAAACACATGTTTTCAATGGAAACCAAGAATCACATGGATGTTAGAGGCCATCCCCATGCATTACATGTCATGGGAATGAAATGGAGAACGAATTTAGATTCCTTCTGTTAAAACTAAAAACAATTTCATTATGGCATAACCACAATTTGCTATTTTTCATAGATCAATCGGTTTTGGACAGAGGCGTTGGTTATACAAACTTCTTGTATAAATATGTATGCATTTAGGATGGGAGGGATTGGTTGGTGTAGAATCATTGTATGGATTGATACTTTCATTTTTAGATCAAAAACTATGTTACTCATGTTAATATAATGTTGCTTTGATGGATTCTTGACTGAGTGTCATAGTGTGAGCATTTTATAGCAGCACCATCTCACTTGGGAGGGCCCCTTGGGCAAGTTGTGTGCTTGCTCCATTTCTGTAAGTTAGATTGTGTTTTGTGTTACATAAGTCTCATGTTGTGAGTGTATTGTTTGATTGTTATAACGTGACTGTGTGTATTTGTAGCACTATGCTTTGTATATCTTCAACTCTATTATATGAATGGTAGTGTATATGCGTGTGTGTGTGTGTGCATTGAAGGATTGTTGAGTGATGTGTTGTTCGTGGAAGTAATCTTTTCCTTTGCATTTCATAGAGTTGTTATACTTTTGCTGAGATCTCAAACCTTAGATTGCTTTACCAATTTATGAATGATTGATGTAGTTACAGGATATAGGATAGACTCATAATTACATATTGTTAAGGATAACCACAAACATATATAACTCTAAGAACATTTTGTGATTGAAAGAGCGGAATGAAAGATTGAGTTTGGTGCCTTGATATTCGTGGTAAAAATGATGAAGTAATTAATGGTGATCCTATATACTTGCACTAGAATATTGCAGTTTCTTATTTGTATGGATGCAATGAACTTACTCTCTATTTGCATGATCCGAGTTTAAGTTTCTTACTTCATATCCATACAAAGAGTAGACACCATTGTATCAGGATATGCAATATTGCCATTGAGAACTAATCCATCAATGAATAGAGTAGTGAACACTATTTTAAGTCCAAGTTTGTTAAGCCTTCATAAGAAAATAAGTGCTTTCCATTTGATTTGAAGATTGAGCATGTGTGATTTTGAATTTGATTGATGAATAGTTCTTGTCTCCTGAGATCAAGAAAGCTAGGGATAAGTTAGTCACCTTCCACATATTGTGTTAACAATTCATAAGCTTATGTCCCTGGATTGATAAATTGAATGTAGAAAGATTTATTAAACAATTAATAAATCAACTCACACCCTCTATAAATAGATGTACCAAAAGAGATACAAAGAAACTACAAAAGCTCATTTCACCAATAGATAGAGCGATCGTAACAGGCGAAGCACTAATGATAGGCAATGCAAGTCCCACATTATACAAAGATAACGAAACATACACTACATGCAAGAAACTAAACCACTTATCCTTGTCCTAGATGTGGTTAAGACTGAAACTTCCAACAAGCAATGCACCTAAATTCCCAACAAGCAGCGCATTCCTTGCTAAGCCTCCATGGTCGGTCACATTACTCCTATTATCAAAATCAAGAGCATACATAAGAACATCAATCACATCATTTTGCACCTAATTCATAAAACAAAACACCTTGTTCAACCCTAAACACATTATCTCACTTGTAAGTCATGTGACTATTAATCCAAGCTTAAATGTGCCCTCAAGCTAGATTGACTGAGTCAAAGGTGGTTTAGGTCTAGCACATGGTTTTGGGCACATGGTTTCTTTTAGCTCATGGTATTAGCTCAAGGTATAGCCTTTAAAAGGCTTGAGGAGCTCCATTGTAAATTGTCATGGAGGTGAGATGGTGAGCTCACTTGACTAGGTTGAGAGGTTTTGGCCAAGTAATAAAGATCTTCATTGATTGGTTTTTTCCCTCATGGTGTTTTCCAAGGTAACCTATGTGTCTAAAACGCAATAATTGGTATCAGAGTCATGCTTTGGCTGGTTAAGGTTTGAATGTGGTAGATCCGCCCCAAGGGAAATTGTTGTTATGAAAAATTTAGTGTAGCCATGGTATGAAAGGAGTTGGAATTGTTGAAGCCCTACCACCATGAAGAACTGCTCACCTTGAAGGTCACAGTCCGTGTTGAACCCGCCTGTGATAGAAGTAGGGCCGTAGCCCGTGGTGACATCTCACGCTTGATGCAATTGGAGGCCACTAGAGGGAGTAGTCAACACATTGTTGAAAGGAAACAAGGTGGTGGCTGCAAAGATCTGTGACAACATGTTATTCTTTGGAAGAGATCTGGTGGAGAGCCCATTCTTCACGTACTCCATGGCAACATGTTGGGAAACAGAGTAAAGCTGGAAATCGATGCTGGAAGGAAAGAGGCGTGCAAGTTAAGAGGTCAAGCAGTCAAAGAGAGAGTGGCCATATCAAAGGAGAGCAGCTGGAAATCCAGCCACATGAGAATGAGCAGCATGCAGGTGAGGAAGCCACGTAGGACACTTGGGAAAAACAGTTGTCGTGAAGGAGATGCTACCAGGAAAAGTCGCTTGCGTGGAGAAGAAAACAAACCACTGTCCACTCCAGGAAGGACGAAATTGATGTTCTCGAAGGTCAAGGTGTGAGTGGACAGATCGTTTTTTTGTGCATCGCCTGAAAGAGATCTGTCACATTATCATAGACTCCATCCTATTGCACGTGTTGTCCACCATGCACAAGATAAGCATTTATGTTAAATCCCTTTTCTTTTTTCACCTATGGTGAATAATAAAGTAAGAAACAAGTTTGAATTAAAATAAGTTTATGTTTGCAAACATAGGCTGAAAAGGGAAATAGTTTATATGGATTATAAGTTTATGTTATAGAATGTGATTTCAAGTGTATTCACCCTCAAGTTCTCATGGTGAGGCATATTTTATTCATATAGTCATATGGAATCAAGGCCTGAAAATTGATGGGTTACAAGATGTTTTTTCCTCTCCAAAACGTATTTGATAGGTAGCTTCAAATTTTGCATGTCACGATCTACAGGTTTATAAAATTCCATCCCGTCAGATTGATGTTCAACGATATTGCTGACCTATCATAAGTTTTAATGCCTAGTAGGCTGGTCCTTAGTAAAAAGTTATTAAGTATATATCCATACTCCTATGAATAATAATGATATTAATATATATAGTGGGATGGGGCCCTGGCCAGTAGCTAAACTTCAAAGCCCGAGCGACGGTGTTGGATTTAGATTATATTTTGAGGGGCCATCATGCCATGGTGCCACCTTCACACACTTATAATTAAATGCTATACATTTAAACGATGTTGGAGCGGTGCAGCTTGCGTGTAGTGTAACTACATCAATCACTAGAATTGCCACCTTCACACTCTTGCATACATCTAATTAAATTATGTATCAAGAACGATGAAGCGAGTAGTTACATGGTAGAGTTGTAGGCTAAAACTGACAGTATTCATTAATGACCATTGTAAACCGTGATGTGAATTAATTGATCGTTGAAATCCTGAATGGCTACTCTTGTTCATTCTTCGTTGGAGCCTTGGGGTTGGAACTTGGAGGTGAGGCAGCCGGTCAATTCCCAGAGTACTCCTAGAGTCCCAACTTATGTTCCTCAATCCTCTAGGCTACAGTCTTTCCTTTGTTGGACTGCTTATCGCTCACAGGCTCCAAGCCTCCAACTACCAACAGAGGTTATACCAGCTGGGACTTACCAACAGAGGTTATACCAGAGGTAAGCTGGAATTCAACCTATTCGAATCTTGTTTAATTATTGTATTGGTTGCCGCATGTTCATGCTTTTTTTCTATTCTTCCTAGAACTTATGCAGTCGTAGACTCGCAGAAGCCATTTTACTATTTGAAAAATCGACATTTTAAAAATAAAACAGAAGAAGAAAACATGATTATTAATGGGTCGGCGGCTTTTACTGAGCAATGAGGGTTCTTATTAGACAACAGAAATTTAGAGTTCTTATTGCAGATTATAACATGGGCGTTGTTTACTGAGCAATTAGGGTTATTATTAGACAACAAAAATTTAGGGTTGTTGTCCCATATTATAATATGGAATGGAAACTTACCCTAATATTGTGAGACATGGTCGTTTCTTCAATTTTCCTTCAGTGAAGCGCACACTTCTGCCTTTATAAATATGCAATGCCAATAAATGCTCGGCTACTTATGACAAATGAACAGACCCCCCAAAAAAATTGACAATTGAATTAAAGAAAGATACAAATAACTAGGTATCATTCATTATATTGGAATAGCAAATGGGCGTGTCGCGTATAATGTATTCCAGATGATGAGATCCGCGTTAAAGAGGGTAGACAGGGATGCATGGTCTGTCAAAATGAAATCAACCCTGCGGGCCGCATTGGTAGGTTGTAGCACAAAAATAAACTAATGTATCTTTAATGGCAGAAGCCATCAATAATATTTCTCATTTATTACAGACAACTTTGTCATTTCTACTGTGATCATAATCGTTCCTCCTGCAAAGTTGAGTTCAACTTTAAATGCACAAGTCATAGAATCAATAATAATTATCTGCAGCCACGGATTCCATAAGTTCATGGTTTTACATCTACAAGCATACATATACCAATAAGTATAAGTAATCCTTTCTGGGTATGACTCTAGAAGGCCCAATAGAAGATTTTATTTTGCAAAATCTTACATCCACATCAAATTTATTTGGAATCCTGAAAGAGTTGGACGAAATGGATGTGGGGAAATGGTAGCGGTATTGGAGTAGGAGCTTTCCACTCTCCCTCGACATGAAAGTATTCTCATGGAATATTAAGGTGCGCCTCAAACCCTAATAATAGGGGCATGGTTAGACATTTGTGCCAATCTCTGTAGAGACTAGATATTGTCTGCTAATCTCTCTCAACTATATTAGCCTTGTGCTAGTTCTTTCCAATCAACACACGAATAAGGAAAAGGTCTTGTAGCAAAGCTCATTTCACCCAAGCTTCTTGTATTTCTTTCTAAGTGGGTTGTAGACCCATCCCAAAGAATGTTGTAGATTTTATTGATTCTTGACGTCCATACTTTAGGGATGGCTAGTGTTAACACTAGTCCTGTAGCCCGTCAATTTCCATGCATGCTCCCCGTTATAGGCTTTGATGATGTTGGCATGGCTATCTTCTGTATTAACAAAGATGACAATAACTCCCTTGGCTGCAAGTTTCTTTGCAAAATTGAACATTGGATTAAGGTGCCCCTACAGCGGAACTGGAATGGCAACAAGAGAGCGGATTCCATTGATATGTTTTGTGAAACAAAAGTCAAATAAATCAATAGTATTTCTAACTATAAAATCTCCTCTCTCCTCTTTTAAGATTTCCCTCTGGCATTCCCCTAAGGCAGTGATTCTCAAGCGGATCCACTCTCCTTGGTGTTGTTGGTAATGTGATACTTCAATATAAATAAATCAACAATATACAATCGTGTTTATTATCTCGACCGATGACCAGTGACATTGATATTAGCTTTAGTCTTCAGAGTCATTATGGGTGAGAAAACTCCATATTTTAATTAAGTTAATCTTTAACTTGTAAATTTTAAATTTATAATTGTTGTAAAAACTAAATTTTAATCTTTAACAGTACAATACTTTAATAATTTTAATTTTAATTTTAATCTTTAAATTTTAACTGTAGAATACTTTGTTTGAAAATTTATAAATTACAATTATGAAAGCTTGAATGTTTAGTGTTATGGCTATTTTTTGGATGTATTAATTTTTGGTTTTTTTTCCTATAGTAGAAGATTGTATGGTTAAAATATAAAAAATTGTAATGGTAAAATTGGCATATAACATCGAAGCGCTGCCAAACGAGCTAGGGTTTCCTGAAACTAGGTTTTGCGAGCGCGCTGCTGCGCGTCACTGCTGAGGATGGGGGCCTCTGAAGGAGGGCACCCCTCTCCTCCTCCGTCGTCCGCCGAGGAAGATGTATTCGCCAGATTGATTAATGAGTATGGGAAAAAGACGGAGATTGCCCCACCCCCGAAGTTTGTCAAGAAGATGGAGGCCATCCCTGAAATTGAACTGCCGCCGGAGAAACCTATTCATCTGGCTGTCTCTCTTGCTGATAGGGCCCTCATAGGGAAGTTTACGGGATTGTGGCCTTCTCCTCGCTCCACGGAAACCTGAATCCAAAACAATTGGCGCCCCTTGATATCCCAAGGAGTCACAAGCTATGCGATTGGTAGAGGGTACTTCCTCTTTGATTTCGCTTCGAAAGAAGACAGGGACCTGATATTCAGAAACGGGCCTTATTTTATGGGACCTCAGGGTTTGTACCTGAATAGATGGACTCCAGATTTTGATCCTGCTATGGATGTGCCCAAAGCAGTCCCCGTCTGGGTCCGACTGCCAAACCTCCCCATGCATTGCTGGAGCGAAGAAACTCTAAGAACCATTGGAAACGGACTGGGGAAATATATTGATAAAGCTGACCCGAAAGGTCAATACTCCTTTGCACGTATCTGTGTGGAAGTCGACCTAGAAGCAGGGCTTCCCGAAGCTGTAAAACTTTCAATCAAAGGATGGAAACACTTTCAGCAACTGGACTATGAACAGTTACCATTCAAGTGCAGGCATTGCCATGAATATGGCCATTTCCAGAGAAACTGTCCAAAATCCCAAAAATCCGAAGCAGAGAAGAACCTGGAAGAAGACTGGCAGCAAGCCAAGAAGCATAAAGCTAATCCAAGAAGAAAAGGTCCGAAGGGGAACCCCCCGAACGGAGCCATGAAGGACCCTTCGACCGCAGGCCAGGAGGTCTCAAAAACCCAGGAAAGATCTGGAAATAGCTTCGCCATTCTTGAAGACCCGACGTCAACGACAAAACCAAGTGAACCAGAGGAACTTTCGCCAACGGCATCTCCCTCCTTGGCCAAAAGAAAGGAGGCTAGCAACGCAGAACACCTGGAGGTGGAAAAAGAAGCAACAAACTCTGCAAAGGAAGGCATCCCGCAAAACCCTATAACTGATGAAGGCACAGAAGAAGAGGATACAGAAGAAAATGACCCTGAGTCTCCAAAGCCTGCTAAAAAGGATCGCAGAGGAAGGAAAACGGAAAGGGAGAGAAGGGAAGTAGCCACATATAAGGACAGGTTAGCTGGAGTACAGACGACTCTGGAAAAGCATCTCAATCCTAGAAATACCAGACAGCAGGGAAATGCCTCAAAAGGGGCAACCACCACAACCAAAGGTAAGTAATGCAGATCGTCTCCTGGAATTGCAGGGGGTTAGGAAGCAAGTCGAAATCGTTATCAATGAAAGATTTAATCAAAATCTCGAATCCCTATATCCTCCTGATCCAGGAGACTAAAATGGAAGAGCAGGCTTGCCTTCTGGCTGCTCCTTCCTTTTGGAATCAAGCAAAATGCATTGCGGTCAGTTCAAGAGGGGCTTCTGGTGGCATAGCAACGCTCTGGGATCCCTCTAAGATAGAAATTGTAAGTCATGCTAAATCTTCTCACTGGATTTTTACTGAATTTCTGTTTAAAGATGCTAATCTCCGGTTAAGCCTCTTTAACGTCTATGCTCCTATTAATATCTCTGAGAAGCAGTCATGCTGGACCAGTTTGAATGAGCATATGACAATCTCCCAGTTAGAAAACTTTGTTATCGCGGGGGATCTTAATCTTACTCTCTCCTCGGTGGAAAAAAAAGGAGGCAATATTGTTAGAGACCCTGCCAGGGAATGGGTGGAGGACATTATCTCGGAATGGGATCTAGAAGACATTAAACCAACCAAAGGGAAGTATACCTGGACGAACAAAAGGATAGGACCGGGCCACATTGCCGCCAGACTTGACAGGTTCCTGGTCCAGCATTCTATCCATATTCATGGGTACGATCTGTCCTCCTCCATCCTTCCCTTTTGCGCCTCGGACCATAAGCCTATCTCTCTCTCTTTTATCCAAGATCAGAACCTTGGACCTATTCCCTTCAAGTTCAACCCAGCCTGGATCTGTTTAGAAGGTTTTGAGGAGACTGTGGCAGCTGCCTGGGAAACTAATGTCAAAGGGTCTCCCTTTTTTGTCTGGGAATCAAAGTTGCGACAGGTGAAAAAGGCTCTCAAGGACTGGGAAAAACGACTGAAGTCTCCGAAGCAGCAAAGGATCGAAGCTGAAAAAGCCCTGGAAGATCACCTTTTAGGGAATGAAGGGAATCTATCACAAACTTCTCTGGATAAAGAAACCTACCTTCATAATAAGCTGCATGAAGCATGTAGGCTGGAGGAAAACTACTGGAAAATAAAATCAAGAAACACATGGTTGCAGGAAGGGGATAAAAATACCAAATTCTTCCACAAACAAGCAGAGATCAGGAAACATTTCAAGACTGTCACCAAGATTGAGCATTGGGGAAAGCATCTATCTGAGTTTGATGAAATCAAAAAAGCTGCTCATGAACATTTTCAGGATATGTATACCGAAACTTCACCAGGGAGGGATTTCAATCATTCTGAATCCCTTAATAATATCCCGCTTCTGGTTTCTGACCAAATGAACCTGCAGCTCCTTCGCCCAATTTCTCTTGAAGAAGTCAAATCAGCTGTTGATGGAATGAGCCCTGACAAAGCCCCTGGCCCGGATGGTTTCACAGCAAGATTCCTCACATCCTGTTGGTCCCTTATCCACCCTGATCTGTTCCGGATGGTAAAGAAATCCCTGTCCTGCCTTAAACTCGGTGGAGGAACCAACTCCTCCTTCCTCGCCCTTATCCCCAAAGAAAAAGGAGCATCAACCTTCTCTCGCTTCCGCCCTATCTCTCTCTGCAATATTGGCTATAAGGTAACCACCAAAGTCATTGCCAACAGACTGAAAGCTGTCCTCCCTCTCATTATACCTGAGAATCAAGGAGGCTTTATCAAAGGCAGGCAAATCTCTGACAATATCATTTTAGTCCAAGAGGCCATTCATTCTAGTGTGACTAGAAAAGAAAAAGGTATGATTGTTAAACTGGATCTTGCCAACGCCTTCGATAGAGTCCGCCATAACTTTCTCTTTCAGGTAATGAACAGATTTGGGTTTGCTCCAAAGCTGATCTCTTGGATCAAAGCCTGTATCAGTACCCCTTGGATTGCCCCCCTGGTGAATGGGAGAGCTGCTGACTTCTTTCAAGCTTCAAGGGGTCTCAGGCAAGGATGCCCTCTGTCACCTCTTCTCTACGCCATCCAAGCGGCCTCCCTCAGCTTCATCCTGGACCACTATAGAACTCATGAAGACCTTCTGGGGTTAAAAATAGTGCGAGGGGTCAAGGAAGTTAATCACGCCCAGTTTGCTGACGACACCCTCCTCATGAGTGGAGATAGTCCCACCACTGCCAGAAAGTTTAAAGAGGTCCTTGACATCTACCAAGATGTTTCCGGAAGAAAAATCAATTATACCAAGAGCCAAATTTACAGCTGGAACTGCTCCCCAATTGAGCTGCAAGCTATATCCAGAATTCTCATGATAGAAGGTAAGTACCACTGGACGGAATTTAAATACCTTGGAGTTCCAATATTCAAGGATAAGCCAAAAGTCTCCAGCTGGGAGTCGTTGATTGAAAAGCTGAATCAGAAAATCAAAGCCTGGGGAGCCTCATGGCTAAATCTTGCAGGTAAATCTGTGCTCATCAAATCTGTTCTTGCTAGTATGCCTGTTTTTCAATGCTCCTTGCTTCTGGCCCCTTTAACTGTCCTTAAAAAGATTGAAGTTCTTCTACGGAGATTCCTGTGGAAAGGAGGGAAACAGAATGAAAGCAAACTTCCCCTGGTCAAATGGGAAAAGGTCACAGCCTCTTATCATGAAGGAGGATTGCATATGCGAGACCTTAGGGCCCAAAATCTTGCCCTGGGGGCTAAGCTTCTGTGGAATTTAGTGTCAGGTGACTCCTCATGGAGTAAACAGGTGTTATGGAAAAAGTACTTTTCAGGGACTAGACTCAGATGCTTGGATCAAGGCCCAAAGACGACAAAAGGCTCTCCCCTCTTTGCCCTCTGTTCTAAAGCCTACCCCCTCCTTGCTGAGGATATCACGTGGATCCCTGGAAATGGTAAGAAAATTAGAATCTGGGATGACTCCATCTATGGCAACCCTCCAATTGGAACCATAGAAGGAATGGATGGAATCAGGAGGCTTCTATCAAGCAATGGAATACTCACACTTTGGGACATATCAAAATGGCATCCGGACGGTCAACAATGGATTGGTTGGGTCATTCCGGATTGCCCTCAAATCTTAGCCGAGGAAAGAGATCTCCTCCTGCGGTGCCTGGATGGGAAATCCCCGATTGCCAAAAATCATAAAGATGTTAGAGGGTGGGGCTCCAGCACAGGCCACTACACTGTCGCCCAAGGTTACAGGAGTGCTAAAGCCATCCCCAATGTTCCCCGAAATCCTGCTGCTTGGAAGTATATCTGGTCAAACAAAACACTACCAAAAATCGACCACTTTATCTGGGTTCTAGCCCATAACAGTGCCCTAACCACTGAAGTCCTGCGAAGGAAAGGATGGGAAGGCCCATCTCGTTGCCCCTTATGCCTCGCAGCTGAAGAGACGTCCACTCACCTGTTTATCTCTTGTCCCTTCTCTACTCTTGTCTGGAAATTGATGACTCTCCCATGGCATATCCCCCTGAATTTTGAAGATGTCCCCTCCCTCCTTTGCCGTTGGCTGTCGTCCTCTCCAGTTAGGACCCAGCCGAAGGATCCTCTAGCTATTGCCTGGTCGGTCCTTCCCAAGTTCATCTGCTGGAAACTCTGGCTTGAACGAAACAGTCGAATTTTCCGTGGAACCAGAACTTCTCCTCTACAGGTGGTGGTCAAAATTAAAGCCCTGTTAGGGGACTTTATAAGTTCGCGAACTCCTCGTTGCCTAAATCTGGCTTTATCGACAAAAGAAGCCAACTGGCTTCAGAGTATTCCCGGTAATATTGTTAATCTTCCGGTCAGAGACCCGGTGATGCACAAGTGGGAAATCAGACTTGCTGGGGAGGAGTATGATAAGTGGTGCAAAAATCGTGGAAACCTTTTGTACTTTGATGGAGCTTCAAAAGGAAACCCAGGGGAGGCAGGAGGGGGAGGGGTTCTCATTAGCCCCGACGGACAACTGATATTCACCTATTCCTGGAATTTAGGAGTGGAATCCAACAACATGACGGAAGCCCTGGCCCTTTGGCAAGGCCTAAACCAAGCCCTTCTACATGGCACACAGCAAGCAACTGTTGTAGGGGACTCCAGGATGATTATCCAATGCATAAACACTATGAATTTACCTGCGTCCATGCGACTTCGTCAGGTTCTCCAAAGAATTGCTCAGCTAATACCTCTCTTCCAGGACATCGAATTTTTCCACGTCCTGCGGAAGAATAATGAACAGGCTGACAAAGCAGCTAATGAAGCAATTAATTTATGGAAAGGATTTCTTAAAGTTAATGAAGCAATCAATAGGGTCCCCATCCCGTAACTCTTTAGACTCGTCCCCGAACAACCTTTCCATGGGCATTTGGCAAGGAAATACTAAAACACGTGAGGGCTGCAGGCTTCGGGCATTGAGCACCTGGCGCCTTCGTGGACGGATGGACTCCATGCGGGAGTGCGATGTGTCCCCACACAAGGACCTCTTCCTCCTCTCCAGCTCCCGTTATCTCCCACTCATCAACGCACGCTCCTCTTCAGCATGGGTGACGGCATCTTCGACTAACCTGGCGATGGCTCGTACCAGTCGGCGTACCAGGGATCAGGGCATTCAATGGAGAAAGATATGCTCGCCTCCTTTCTATCACCTGGACGTCTCCATACGAGGGGATTTGCTTCCCTCAGCCCAGCTCAGACTGCACGCCATTGCCACAGGGGATTTCAAGGCCAGTTTTAATTATGATATCACGCTGGTGCAGGATTCTCCGGAGTTAACTGATCTCAGAAGTACGAGTCGTTATTTAAGAGATGGTACGAATCTGGGTAAAGGAGCCAACCGGAATTGGCTGAAGGATACGGGAACATGTGATGAGTTAATGGCAATGATGCCGAATTCATGTTATGGAGTGGACATCAGATTTAAGAACGGCAACTTCCCCTGCACCGGCTCAAATCGACTTACCACCCTGGCTTTAGACTCTACAGGAAGGAGGAAGCTAATTCTACACGCTGCTAATTTGTGTTATCCGGTTGGCATCTGGCCCCAGCTTATCATGGCAGATACAGAAGACTCGGCTGCATCTTCCCCCGACCCATTGTTGGAATTGGAGGCGGAAATTCGGGTGCTCCGTCGCCGAGTCAGAAGGTAGGGAGAGTTTATGAACCATATGGATGCTCAAGGAGGAAGACGACTGGATAGGCTGGATGAAGAAGTCGGAAGCAATCGCGAAGAGTTTGAGCTAGCTCTGGAGACCCTGGAGATGAAAATCATGGCCGCCATAGAGAACCTGGACCAAAGGCTGCAGAATTTGGAGCTTGCGATGGAGAACTACCGTGGAATAGGGAATCCAAGCTCGAGCAAGAACCCGTCAAAGGCAAACCTGTCTGCTGGGGCTCGTCACCGTTAATTGCTAGGTTCTCTTTGTTTATCTGGTTTCTGTTTGTTATCAACTTCTGTTTTCTGGTTTTTCTAAAAAAAGTCCTGATCAGTTACAGGCATATGTAATTATGGGTAGCATGGCTGACAGAACTGCTATAATTTTGGCTTGTAAAACTTTGGGTGGCTCTGCCACAGATCTTTAATATAAATCTTAACCGTTTTTGTCAAAAAAAAAAATTGGCATATAACAACACAAAAATTGACACTCACAAATTTATAAAAAACATAAAATGAAGGGCTTGAAAAACACAAGAACATCATCAAATATTCATTTGACAGGCAGAGCGAATATGATTCCTGGCCTGGTGCTCAGTATGGCGGTATTTTATGGTCAAGGAGAATTTGATTATTATTTTGTAAAGCATCAAAACATTTTGTACCTGAGTTAAAAGTGTGGGGGGTGCATGTTCGGTGGTACCCAACACCCCAACAGTAATTTTTTGGGTCCTTATGAAACTTAACCGTAGGCAAGTTTTGATTTCCCTGGGTGCTAGAAGCACAAAAAACCAAAAGGCATCTCTCTTATGTGCAAAAAATGGATGTTGCATCGAGTGTAGAATAATGGGTAGGTACAAGGGTGACAAGTGTACTTGTAGCCTAGCTTGATGTGGAATCGAAGAAGTTGAGTCTTCAATTGCAGGAGGAATGTGAGGTGGTTTAATCTCAGTTTTGGGACCAAGATTGATTAACCATGTATGTGAAGAGAATTTCTCAATAGAATTGGTGGTTACAACAGCTGAGGACCCATGTATTCTCGTAGATGGATTCTTCTTTATATGGACAATGACAGGATTGGATGCAGATACAAAAGGAGCAAAGCAGGAAATGAGCAAGTAAATGAGCAAGAAAGCGAGCATGGAAAAGCGTGAGGATGAAGCAGTGGATGGTGATGGTGTAGTCACCATGAAGACACATGGAAAAAAAATAATAGAACGGTTTGTATGTAAAAGGGCATATGGCTATAAGACCTGGTAAGGCATGCATACCAATAGTAACTCACCGGTAAAGCTGGGAGATAGACCTAGGTGATAGGGGGTGTATGTGAGATCCCCTAGTCACGCTTAAAGGGGGGATTGTCAGAGTTAACCTTGACTTGGGAATGAGTCAACGGTGATTTAGGTCTGGCACATGGTTTCTTGTAGCCCATGGTATTGGCCCAAGGTATTGCATATAAAGAAGCCTTTATAAGGCTTGAGAAGAATCCATTGTAAAGTGGCTTGGAGGTGAGTAGGTGAGCTCACTTTGCTTGGTTGGTCGGTTTTGTCCATGTAATGAAGATCTTCATTGGCTAGTTTTTCTCCACATGGGGTTTTACAAGGTAACCTATGTGTCTATGTATGGTTGCTTGTGTGTAATATTTTTTCTCTTGCAAATATGTTTTAATATGTTCGTCTAAAATCCAATAGAATGTTATAACAACTTTCTCATACTTTGCCCCTAGACACGTGTTCACCACCTACCTAAATTCACCATGCATATAATGGAGAGGATTCAAGAAATTGCTTGTAGTGGAGAATATAACCATGGAGATGTATATAAAAGGTAACCAAAACCTTTAGGGGTTCCCCATTTTGGACAAGGACTCTTTTGTCCAAGTAGGTCCCTTGATTTGGCATGGAGTAAGCACTATAATTCTTTGTTCTTCGAATGTGGTGGAGACGGATTGAATCCTAAGAGACAAAAAGGTTGTAAATTCTTTGCATTATTTTAGATAGGGTTATGTCATTATTACCACTTTCATTTCCAACAAGGCCAATAACAAGGGAGGAATTTCCTAATATTAAGGCTGACTTGCTTTCCTAGACCATAGAAGAGTGATCCCAATATACAAAGTATAAATTAATGATAAATGATGTTATCATATTTATTTTATTAAATTCTTCTCTTTCTTTCAGTTGTTTATGTTTTGGATTTATATATCCATTTAAAAAAAACTTATTATCATGTTGAAAAAACATGTTGGCGTTTTTTAAGTTTATTTATAAATATTATTTACAATATTCAAAATTAAATTCTTAACTATGTTGAATTCTCTTTATAATGAAAATCACTTTTTTTTTAAATCATAATTACATTTTCCATATTTAAGTTGATGCATTTACCATAAAACAATGTTTTTATAATATTCAAAATCATATTCTTAGCCATTTTGAAATTAAAATTTATTTTGCAATAACAATCAATTTTATACTAAGTATATTAATTTTAATATGAAAAAAATAATTATGATGTTTCCAATATTCAAAATCATATTCTTAATAATTTTGAAATACAATTATCTTTGAATATTTTTAAAATGACAACCAATTTTATAAAAAATTATAATTACATTTTTATAAATTAATGCATTTAATATCATCCATGTTTTTCCTGATATTCAAGTCATATTCTTAACATTTAAGTTAATGCATTTACTATAAAACAATGTTTTTATAATATTCAAAATCATATTCTTATTCATTTTGAAATTAAAATTTATTTTGCAATAGCAATCAATTTTATATTAAATATATTAATTTTAATATGAAAAAAATAATTATGATGTTTCCAATATTCAAACGCATATTCTTAAAAATTTTGAAATATAATTATCTTGCATATTTTTAAAATGACAACCAATTTTATAAAATATTATAATTACATTTTTATAAATTAATGCATTTAATATAAACCATGTTTTTCATGATATTCAAATCATATTCTTAACAATTTAATTTTAAAGTAATTTTGTTATTCAATGACAGCCAACATTTAATTGAGACTAAATACCCTCGTCATTCTTAATTGTTAATAATATATTAATGAAAAAATAATATAATAAAAACATTTAATATTGAAAATTTAAAGACCACTCAATACACTTCATTTTTCACATGTAAACAACAATGCAATCATTTATTCGATTAGTGACCTCTACAGGAAAAGAGAGGCCAAAGACAAGAATCATTTATTCGATTACTGATCTCCACAGGAACAGAGAGACCAAACACAAATCTTAAAATGATTTGCAGTTTACTCAACATTTATATTTTCATATAGATCGCCATCTTAGATGATAGCAGTATAGATGGTGTTCAAAACTTATAAAAATGAGGCATTTATGTTTACAGTAGAACTCCAAACTCTTCTTGCATTAGTTCTACAGTGATCCTAGAACATTATCATTTTTTTTATGGGTTGCAATTTTGATTTGATCTTCGCAACAAGCTCTCGTCTTGCATTAGTTCTACAGTGATCCTAGAAAATTATCAGTTTTTATGGGTTACAATTTTGATTTCATCTTCGCAACAAGCTCTCGTCGAAGAATCTTCCCTGAACTAGACTTGGGTATAGAGTTTACAAAATTTATCACGTGCAACCTTTTATACGGTGCAACCTACACAATAAAAAAAACATCGAATTATGTTAGAATCTTACCATGATTACCTTCAAATATAAAATCTCTAGATGGACCAAAACAACCATTCACTCTCTCGTAATATTGTAAGCATTTGTCTTGGTCAAATTGCATAATATACTTGTTTGTAAGCAAAAATATATTAAGCAGTTTCATCAAAACAAAGGCTTACAAGACTTACAACCAGGGTAGGAATTTGGAAAACAGACAGTTACAGCATTAACTTTTTTCCTATCAAAATCCAACACTGCTTACAACATGTCAATCTGAGAAAACCTCCATACTGAAATGTTATAATAAATGACATTTGATCATTCACATCTTATCTTCTTCTGATTACCTGCTTGGCTACATAATCAATGACATCTTTCTCTGTCAAAGAGCTTCCAGGTGTACGTACAACATATGCTATTGGAACCTCTCCAGCGTTTGGATCAGGAAAGCTGCACGGAGTAACTCACATTATAAAGTAATTTTAAGTTTTTCATGCCAATGCATCTCTTTCTACATGTCCCAGTAAAAATACCAATAGAAACATAAATTTCACATACGGAATAACTCCAGCATCTACAATTTGGGGATTCGTTAGCAATAATGCCTCCAACTCAGCAGGGGCGACCTAATGACAAAACAGTGAAATGTGATGGTTAGCTTCATGTGCCTCTAGAAAACAAAACCGGTTTTTATATATCAAAATCATAGAACAAATTATACAACTAAAATTACTTGGAAAGAACAACTCGAGAGTTTTTTTTTTCACACTTGTGAGATACGGGGGGATTGAACCCTGCCCCACCCCCGTATGCTGGGCGCCTTCACTCCAACCGAGCTACTTACGAGAGTTACCATACAACCCAATATTTTACCTTGTGGTAAAAAAAAAATATATATATATATATATATATATAAAAGGTAAAATAATGGTTAAATCAAGAATAAATGACTCTCAGCCATGTATTCCTTTCTTAAAAGAGGTTTAAATTGGTCTTCAAACACAACAATGATGGATTCTTGTATTTCAGAGTCCTTTTTCCATAAGTTTACAGAGAATTAAGATTACGGCAAGTAGTATCTAATGCCTCGTAAATTCCTGCGTTGAGGGTTTAGTGAAGAATTCGGGGATAACGCAGTACCCATTGTAGTGTCCACTAAATCAAGGAAGACAACAAATGGAAACTAGGTTCATCCAATATTTAGCATATCATAGAGTGCTACACAAATGTCTTTATATAACTCGTGCATTCATCTCCCTTCCAAAACAGTCAACACTTAATAGACTTTATCTCTAGTTTCTTATTATCCAATTATTCTTTACATTGTGCCATACCTATAGAAAGTGTAGAGATAGAGTGAAAGATCACATAGCTGGTAAGGTCTAGCCTAGCATATCCCCATTTCCTGCCTTGTTTGTACCTAAGAAGGAACAATAGGAATGGTAGCTTTGCACAAACTACAAGGCCCTCAACAAAATCACTATTAAGAACTACTCTCCATTCCCTTGGATTGATGACCTCTTTTACTAGCCCAAGGGAGCGAAGTACTTTCACCAAGTTGGATCTTGCTTCAACATATGACCAAATCCGTATAGATACAGAAAACAACATTCAAGACAATGTTCAGACTATATCAGTCGTTTGTGCTTTTAGGGCTCACTAATGCCCCTGCTGCTTTCATGTAAATCATCAACAATGTATTTTTCCCACATCTCGACAACCTAAGAAGGAACAATAGGAATGGTAGCTTTGCACAAACTACAAGGCCCTCAACAAAATCACTATTAAGAACTACTCTCCATTCCCTTGGATTGATGACCTCTTTTACTAGCCCAAGGGAGCGAAGTACTTTCACCAAGTTGGATCTTGCTTCAACATATGACCAAGTCCGTATAGATACAGAAAACAACATTCAAGACAATGTTCAGACTATATCAGTCGTTTGTGCTTTTAGGGCTCACTAATGCCCCTGCTGCTTTCATGTAAATCATCAACAATGTATTTTTCCCACATCTCGACAACCTTTTGGTGGTCTACTTGGATGGCCTTCTAGTTTTCAACAAAACTTGGACATAATATCTATAGTATGTCCAAACAGTCTTGGATCTCCTTCACCAACACAAGTTGCAGGCTAAGATGAAATCCTTCTTTAGACAAACCTCTATCCAATATTTGGGTTATGTGATTGATGAAACTAGAGTTCCCATAGATACTTCCAAAGATAATGTTTTGAAGGAGTGGCCTAATCCCACCAACACCTCTGATCTCAAGAGTTTCTTGGAAGGCATGAATTTATGCATAAAATTCATAGGCCATTTAACCCCCACTGAATCAATTTGGCAATTAGAAAACTCTTCGTTGGACACCCGTAGGATAATTAGCATTTCAAAAGTTGAAGGATGCACCTTGCTCTTCCTCCATGCTTGCTCTCCAAAATTTGTGACATCATTTCAAGAATGAAACTTATGCTTCTAGATATGGCACAGATATTGTTCTTAAGCAGAGAGGACACCTAGTTGCCTACCATTCAAAGACCCTGCCCCAAGCCAAGCTCAACATAACACATAACAAAGATCTCTATGCATTGGTCAAGCACTCAAGCAATAGTGACACTATATACTCGGTAAGGAAACTATCTTCCACACTGATAATCAACGTTTTCAACTCTTGAATTACCAATTTAAAACTTAGGAATAACATCACTTTAAAACAGGTTTTCTACATACAACAATTTCACTTATTGATTAAATACAAGAAGGGTAGCTCCAACAAAGTGGTTGATTTACTAAGCAGCCCTCCTGTCAAGGTTCTTCATATTTTAGACATAAGATGTATATCATATGAGTGGAAAGATCCCTATTCCACTAACCCCTATTTGGGTCCTGTTACCAGCTAAGTTGTACTTAGTTGGACTTTGAAGTGAGCGGGCAAATTCTGAACATGTTACATGTTCTTTATCCATGTCTTGAAGTCCATCAGGGCTTTCAGGGCCCCTTTTTGTTAAAAGGTTTCACATGTTCATGCCCCGTGGGGTTTGTAATAAAGTGTGCTAGCATGGTATTTTTATGTAAAAGACTTGGCTTCCTAGGACTTAAAAATCAAGTTAGGTATTCGAAGGAGTTTTTCCACTTGTTAATTATGTTTTGGGTTTTAGCAAAGCATAATTTTTAAGTTTTTCTCCTGCTCCTCCAAAGCTGGAATGTCCGTCATGGTGGTCAGGCCTTAGGAGGTTATTAAAGTTCATGTCTCAATGTATATGAACATGCTAGACACTAGAATAAAGTCATATGAACATGTGCTAGGTCCCCTTAGTGTTTTTTTAAGTTTTGAAAAAATTACATTTTTCCGTAAAATCAAGCCATTTTTTAATGGTTTAATTCGGAAAATTGAAAATGTAATCAAAAAGTGGTTTGTGGGCGAAATTTGCAAATGAGATGCTTGTTTTCTAAGCCAGAGCACCCACTTAACCCATAATCCAACTTTTCTTAAATTTCAAGTATTTATCTCCAAAATTAATATTTACTCGAAAAAGACCAAATAAATGGCCAAATAAGACATCATAAAGTCAATTTGGAGATCCCATTGATTAAGCAAAGTGGTTGGATCCTTAATTTTAGTGATTGACAATCAAAAAAAAGAGAATATTGAGCATTTTTTGGATTGATTTGATTGAAGATTGGATCTCAAATCAAGGGGGGCGAATTTGTGGTTGGAGAGGTGTCAAGTGGAGGTTGAAAGTTGTCAAATGGTTGGAGAGAGGTGTCACCAACCTCCCCAAACCTATCACATGTGTCAACAAGCCTTTTCCAAGTGTATCAACTCATTTCTCCAAGTGTCAAAGAGGATCTCTCATTTGGCTATTTAAGAAAGCCTTTTCCTCTCATTCAAACTAGTTGGAGTTTGGGATTGAGAGCTTGCTTCATTGTAACTCTTGCATTATTTTTTGTTGAGAAATAAAGGAGACTTTGGAGGTCACTCTTGTGCATTGCTTTTGATGAGTGGAAGTACTATCTTGGTTTAATGGAGGTAATTTGTACTTAGGCTTTGTCTTACATTGGCATCAAAGTGTAAGCTTGTTTGAAGGATTTGTAGCAATTTTATGAGAAAGGTTAATTCAGTTTGATAATTGTTTTAGCTTTTTATATATGTTTTTGTAGAGATCTTACTTGCATATTTCATTTGTTTATGAGCATGCAATATTGATTTCTTACATATATATGTCTACACTTGATCTCTTGTTTGCAAAGTTTGTGATGTGCAGGTTCTCTCAATTGGATAAGTAAAGATCTTGCTTGTTTCTTCTATTTTGTAACACCTTTTTGCGGATATAGTCCCTCGGCATTCCACAACCAAAGCTCCAAAGCTCCTCGTTTCACTTCAAACTTTCTCCCTTCTTCCCCTCTCTTCAATCCCTTTTCTTGGTTACTAGTTATTGGTAAAGAGTAATAGTGGATCTGCATGCTATTTCCATTCATAAGTAGATCTACTTCTTGCTCTTAAGACCTAGTAAATTTCCTTTAAAAAATGTTATCATTCTTTTCTAGATCTATTTACTAGTTTGCTTACAAAGTCATTTTTATCATAAGATCTTGAGGCTTAAGTAGAAGGCTAGTATTCATGATTTGAAAGTTGTATCTTGTAAAGTTTAAAGTGCATTTCATTGGCTGCCCCAAAAGCAATCCAAGATCCCAAGGAAAGCTTGCTTTCCTTGGTTATTTGTATCAAATTATCATAGATTAACTTGGTAGATTTTTTCTATAATTTTTGTGGTGACCCAAAATCACTTTCTAAGAGTTTCTGGACACTTTTTACTAACATTTGTTTGCTGTTTTGCAACATTTCATGAGCAGGTAGGAGGAAACTCTAGCCGACTTTTGGTAAATTGGACCATCCGGTGCACCCCAGATCCATTCCCCTTCAACCGAATACTTGTTCTGTGAAATTTGTAAGACTTTGAGTCCATTTTTACAAGGACAAAGGCAC
Source organism: Larix kaempferi (assembly GCA_027924585.1). Taxonomy (NCBI): domain Eukaryota; kingdom Viridiplantae; phylum Streptophyta; class Pinopsida; order Pinales; family Pinaceae; genus Larix; species Larix kaempferi. The sequence continues at coordinate 1,355,342 of BSBM01000886.1, forward strand.
TTCTCTTTGCATTGTAAAAAAGAATAAACGATAGCAAGTGGGCTACCCAGCGCCCACACCCCATTCCCCCAAGGGGGATCTGTGTCGACTCAATTTTTCGTGGTTTGAATTATTTAGCTTAGATTTTCTTTTTCGCAGCTAATAAAATCAACATATGAATAAAATTAACCTTGTTGGTTCCATTTCAACAGCGGGCCACAAGTGCACTCGGGACTTATAGCTTTTTCACACTTTTTTAACAATTTCTTGTTTTCTGAGTAATATTGTCTTTGCTTTCTTGAAGTACAGTGCCACGGAAAGAGCTTGCTCGAGTACTGCAGTTCGACCGGAAAAGAGACTCTTGGAGTAGATTAACCAAATAGAGAATCCTAAATTTGTTCAATAAAATAAACCAATGCTTATATTCTCGTATGCTCTGGACAGATGCAGCTCAATCTGATCAGTTGGTCAACCAGAAAGGGAGGTACGCATTAGTGTAATAGGAAAATCCAAACAAGTTTATCTTTGAGAACTCGGAAGGTCTCTAAGGGTGACTACCACAGAGTCAAGGGGCTACTTTAAGAAGGATATGCCTCGCCTCGTTGGACACTTGGTAAAGCCGCTTCAAGCGCTCAGTTCAAAGAGTTAGGCTCATTTGGGCCAGAACCCCAATAAACCCACTCCTTTAACACTCATTAATAATCTTAAAATTTACCAACTAAGACACTTGCAATACTTACACGACACAACAAAGCACCCCAACCACTTTTCATTTTTGCACTTATTTATTTCAGGCACTGGTCTATTTGCTTACTTTATGGATCTTGTCTATGTTTATGAAAATATGATGATGATGTATGTAATATGCTATTGATCTCTTGATATCGTTATTGTTATTGTTGTTGGAAATCTTAACTAACTCCTAGATTAACTATTATTTCTATTTTGTAGATTAAACACCATAGATTTTTCTTTATTAGGGTTAGATTTTTCTTTATTAGGGTCCATCCCCCTTGGCTTCGCTAGGAGTAAGCCTAAACGGAGGAGTTAAGTTTCGAGTGACAGCCCTTAACTCTGACTTGCCCCCAAGGCCACACCAAGCAGCTTGAATATTTATGCCACATTCCCCCTTAGGTGTGCGTCCAGGTGGCAACAGGTCCTATCATGGAATCCATCCAACGACCCACAACGGTCAACCTAGACCCTCTTCCTTGACTACACAATCCAAGACAACTTCTCATACGAGTTGAATCAACTTTGTGTTGTAGTTGGACCACCTTGTTGCCTTAGATCTCAAGGAGGCCCACTCCTCATCCTATGAAGAGCATATTGGTGTGAAGAAAACTATGTTGTACCTAGAGAGGTACTTATTGCATCATGAAGTAAAACTCCCTTATTACCCTTCTTCTTCTTTTTTCAAAGATACCTCTTATATTCACATAAACTTATTTACAATAAAAAAGCTAGTAGTGGAAGGGTATATACAATGCCTATCCTAACTGCTTCCTGAAGCTAATTAGAGCATAAATAAAATCAGAATATACAATAGGATCCAACTTTTTGGCATCCTTGATTAACCGAGCGCCCTTTGCTAGTATAAGAGAAGTAGAAAAATATTTATGTGTTATGGGATGTAAATCTTCCATACCTCTAGCTATATAATAGACATGAAGGAGACCCTTTCGGGTATGCACATTAGTGTGTCATTGTGACATGAAGTGAAGATGGAATGTGATGTGTCGGTGCTCAAGATTGTAAGAGTGGAAGTTTCCTGAAGAATAAGATCAAGCCTTCCCGTGGATGTTTCCCTATTTGGGTTTTTACCATGTAAAATTGGTGTTCTCTCTTTTCTCTTTCCTTTCCTCTATTGCTCTTACTATTGATTATATGATACTTGTGTTGATAGGAGATTAGGATAGTAAGATTTTGATTATTGATTTACATGTTAGTAATATATTCTTGTATGTTTATGCATATGCAGCAACAATATAACACACATTAAATGAGAAAAGCCTTCAAATAGTAAGTGTGGCTTTTACCAACGATTGCCAGTTCCTTCCAAACCATGGGAATCCATTTCCATGGATTTCATAAATAGTTTTCTTGCCAAGTAATGGAAACATGATTGGATATTGCAAACTCTCTAAGATGGCAATTTTATTCCCTAAGGAGATTTTATTCATTAGGATGCCCCTAAAGCTATAGAATTATTCTTCCAACATGTTTGGTGCCATTTTGGCTTACCATTAACCATCATTTCCAATTGTGACTCCATATTTCTCAATCCTTTCAACAATCATTATTCCACCTCATTCCATCCCCAACCTGACCATAAAGAAAAATAGTTATCAAAACTTTGGTCCATTCTCCCTACATCTACCATCAACGAAATAAATAATGGGAACATTCCCTATACAATATGCACCAACTAGAATATGGTTACACATATCTTTGTTGGGAAATCTCCTCTGGGGTCTATCACGATTTTCAACGTCTTTCCACTTATGGGATTCAAGTTGCCCTCCCGGCTCCATCTACACCTCACCAACAAAAGAAGCAAGACAAACCTTCTTCCTTAGTGCAAAACTTTGTCTAAGATCCACAACATAGTCCATGACCTACATTAGCAAAGACATGAAAAGTATGATGAATTACATAACATACATTGAGTTGCTCCTCATTTTCAAGTTGGTGATAGAGTTTGGCTTCACTTGGCAAACAAAGATTTAAAAATCAGCAGCATCACAAGCTCAAGCCAATCCAATATGGGCCTTATCTCATCACACAACGAATGGGATCCAATGCTTTCAAGTTGGATCTTCCACCTCAACTTGGCATCCAACTTGGCATCCATGATGTGGTAAATGTCAAGCAACTCAAGCTATATGAGCTCATTCACTTGGAGGAACCCATCACAGTCTCACATCTAGAGACAACAATTCCAAGTTTTCAACCCTCTCTTTCTAAAAATCACTTCTTGATGTTTGCACCCACTCTACTCGGAAGCATGAGATCACCACTTACTATGTCAGCCACAAAGTCACTTTAGCCACTTCAGCCAATTGGCTGTCCTAGTAAGCATCTGAGCAGCAATTCCCCTTCTACAACAGAAATTAGGAATGATTTCCTCTAAGTTGGGAGGAATTAACGAGACGTAGTCGAATGGATGTTTTCAAACATGTATCATACTTGTACTTTATCTCTCTCGTACTTTATTCCACTTGCCTTTTTGTCTTTTAAGGGTGACTTAGTCTAGACTCTAAATTGATCACTCATCTAACTTATATTTTAGAGCACCTGAGTGGGCCTAATGGTTAAGAACATGTGTTATCTCCGTGGAGGTCACAAGTTCAAAACAGGCGGGGGGGTAGGGTTGCTCATTGGCCTGTTGTGACAAGTCTTGAAGGGTAGGCGACCCCTGGGATAAATGGTCTCGGGACGTCTCGGCCCCTGCTGAGTCACAAGTTTCTGGTATATCTGGCTTGCGGGCTGTTGGATATTCCCTTGGGAGGTTGCCGTTCCCATGGTTAAAAAAAAAAAAAAAACTTATATTTTATATTTGTACCTTTGGGAAACTTGGTCAAAGATGATCATTCTCTACCAATTTTGAACTCCTATATAATATAATACAATACACTACAGAGTGTACAACATGTGTACAGTTCCACAATCTTCTCTTATGCTTGCGTACTTGCCCTTTGGTTTCCTTGTGTGTGAATATTTTTGTACTACTATTATAGTGCTCAGATCATAGGTGAGTGATCATATTTGACTAACTAACTTTTACAATGCTGTATGTGAAATATCAAGTACAAAATAACAAACATACTACATTTTTGGACTTAGTCCACTAGGAACTAGGACTAAGTCATCAAAATATGAAAAGGAAATATGCATTTTAAGTGACTTTTCTACCACATCTGCTGATTTATTTCATAAATAGGCAAAAACAAACACCTGAATAGCAATTTAAAAAAAATTTGTAAATTGACTATGTTTTGCCCAATTAATTGTTTCAGGCCGAACTCACCAATTGCCACACTGATATCAAGTTTTAATTTGTAGCATGATTGATTGTTAAGTGGCATTCAGATAGGACCTTGTCTTCAAGGCATATTTCCTTAATTTACCAGAAGAATTATGATTCTTCCAACTTTCCACCAGTAAAATTACTTCATATATGTAGACAGTGGACACAAGGTTAATAAGAATGTTCATCTTAGAAAGGAGATCAAACACATCTTAAAGGTTGAACAAAGAAAAACTCACGTTGGAGGTTTCTAGCTTCCTCTTATTGTGATGACACTAGTGTGCCCAGATTTAGCATTACAGGGGAACCACTAGCATCATTTAATTCAGCCACCTTCAGCACACAAGCCATGAGTGGGGAGTATCTATTATGCCAAATTCACCCAAGACTGGCAATTAGCCCCAACCATTGTTGGGTGTGCTGGTGCGCATCCACAAGGACAAGCACAAGTATGAGCATGTCATGGGTAAGACTTGAACCCTAGTGGGGGCGACATTAGCTACCTGCTTTCACCGACCTGACAAGACAATGTTGACAACAAAAACCCACTTGAATCTAGAGGCACCATATTATTTATGATTTTCAGCCCATTTATTATATTTTTAGACTTTCTCATTTTGTTTTCAGGTTCTAAATTTGGATGTTGCCCAGTTTGTTTGTCCGATTAAAATTATTTGTTCATTCTTCCATTAATATCAGGATTTGTTATATAACCTTAGAGTCAGACATTTTAGGATTGAATTTCCATAATTAGACCTATATATTCATAATTTAGAATCAGACATTTTAGGATTGAATTTCAATAATTAGACATTCATATTCAGAATTTAGAATCAGACATTTTAGGATTGAATTTCCATAATGAAGCCTACATATTCAGGATTTAAAATCAGATTTCAGCTAAGTTTGAGTAATTTACAGCATTATTGCATTGCATTTAATTGAAATCAGGTATGAAGTTTACTCTTTGCCTTCAACCCTTGCATGAAACAAAGGATAAAGAGAGATTTATTTTCTGTCATTGAAATTATTAAAACTCAATTTATGTTATCCATTTCAGATTTCAGAATTCAGATTTGAATGATATAATACGAAGGGAATATCCAAAACCTAAAACATAGATCGAAACATAGAATAACATTCTAACATTCATATCTACTTGATTTCAGTCCCAAAATCCACGTAGTTTCATTTTAGGGTTCACTCCTGCTGTATAAAATCCATGGCCTTATTCTTAGTGTAATTGTATTGAGGTAGACTGTAGATTTCTCTTGCTAGTTTTTTAAGTTGCATGCGTAGAACTAGTGTTCTTTCACCTTCAAACCCCCACAAAAGTCCATTTACAAAAGTATACTGCTCAGCACATACTGTGTATATAGCCAAATGATAAATATATACTCTGTTACTACAGAGTTCAGATTTAACTTCATCAAGTGTAAATCTGTTGTGCGGATGGAACGTCTCCAATAATGACATAGGAAAATTGTACAATTTGGATATTTTTATAGATTGATCCGAACAGGACAAAGATAATGAAGCCTCATATATCTGTCAGAGATCATTTTCTAAGCATATGATTTCTTGCACATATTAGACTCACACTAGAAAAAAGATTAAACACCTAAGTTGCCAGGAAACGTGGATATGGGGACGGGTACTGGTACGGGGACGGGGACAGGGACGCCACTTTTTGAAACAGGGTACTTGGGTACAATGGGGGTACTGTATATATATATATATATTAAAATTTATAAAAATAAAACATGTCACAGTCACATCATGCATGTATATTTGATATTTCTAAATTCAATGATTCATATGAACATTCACATTGAAAATTTGAAACATAAAATAATAAATTTGATAAATCATATGACATAGACTCATAGTAGATATCAAGTGGAAGACTGGAAGACTGAATGGCATTTATGGACATGAAAAAGAAAGTTCAAAACAGTAAATGAACAATGAACAAGATAGCTGATTTGGCTTCCTCAAGCCATGTCATCAGCATCCTCAGGATCAATGTCATCAACATCACTAAGGTCCTTTGTCAGCAAGCTCTCTAGATAGGCATCGCTGGAGTAGTGAGCACGGAGCACTAGCAGTGAGAAATGGAGTGTCGCGCAGGTTTAGGTAAGGGGTAAGTGCCCACATAACATGTGTTTCAGTGTTTTAATTTTTAATTTTTAAAATTTTAAACATCAAACATTACAAATCGACCCCCCTCGACCAGCGAGCTAAGGTAAATTTCCCAACGGACGTACCTCCCGTGTACCCAAACATGCGGTACGGCGTACCAAAATCCATGCAAGTACCATGTTTTCATAAGTGAAGTACTCGGTACGCGAGTTTGAATTTGGGTACGGCTGGGTACAGTTGGGAACGTACCATTGAAGTACCCAAGTACCCGGTACACGTACCCGGTACGGGTTCATGTACCCGACCCCCCGGTACACGTACCCGGTACGGGTTCGTGTACCCGACCCCCCGGTACGGGTACCCATGCAACATAGTTAAATACAAAACCAGATAATGCGTTCAAGATGAATATCAAGTATATTATATTTAAAGGACAGAAAAATGGTTACACATTTTAACCTTTCCATCTTTTACACATAAGGATATGATGGATTACCTGGTACCCTTTGACTTTGATTATTTCCTTGATACGATCCACAATATATAAGCCTCCATCCTCATCAAAGTAGCCCATATCTCCAGTATGCAGCCAACCTTCCTCATCAATTGTACTTTTAGTTGCACTGGGATTGTTAAAGTATCCTGCAAGTTACATAATCTAACTCAGATATTTTCAAATTTGATGCTTTCCGAATGTCAAAATTTTTCAAACATTACACTGAATTCTAGCCAACACAGTTAGATTGTAGTTTTATATATTTTATCACGATGCACATGATTTTCATCACAACAACACTGTATAAGTTGTTTTATTGTTCTATAGGATGAATATCTGTCACATGGGCATGAAGTATTTAACATGACCAATACAAACATACAAATCAGGAATATTGTAATTTAACATGTGTAGCTTTTAAGAAGATAAAATACCAATGGAATAGAAGTAACACTTGGATAACATCATATACTATATTTACTCTGAAGATAAGGAAAATGTTATTTGAATATTTCTAAACGATATAGAAGTTTATAAGTTCCCATTAATGTGGTTCAAGTCTATCTCATTACTGTCTAGGTTGATAGTTTGACTTTTTTAAGCCTGAGAAAAAATAAATATGGGTTAACAAGTTTGCAGTTCAAAGAAAGACTAAAGAAATATGTATCATTGCCCATGGGTGTATGGTCTAGTGGCACATGCCAGGTGATCGAGGTTGTATTAACATTGCGACCCGGTCTCAAAACTCCTTAAGTGGGTGTAGTTGAGATGAGGTGCAAGTCCTTGGTGAATTTGACAGCACAGAAGCACCCCTCATAGTGGGGCTGCTTAGCCAAAGGATAACTATAAGTTATTGTAAGAAGCTTTTCCAACAATACATACATACTTACATAAACACACACAAATTGGAGCATATCACTGGAAATCTCATTCAACCTATCCATACGATTAAAAATAAAAAAATTCAAGGGGGCACATGTTTCCATGTTCATCTGATGCTGCTTTTGGATGCCATACATGTGAAATAATAAACAATAAATATACAAAAACACTACATAGTAACCCACCAAATAATGGAACAAGTCAGCAGAGTACCAAAAGCAAAAGAAAATTTGTTCTAGAAAATTCTCAAAGCCAAACTGCAAAATAGCATATAAAAGAGCATATGGATGATAGCTAAGTAACTCTTTGCAAGAACATTGTAGTTTCCAATATCAGATTTTTGCATTTGGTAGAAAGGTAGTGTGGTACAATTTTTAGATATGGTGCAAGGTCCTGAAACGGAACTTAAAAATAGATCTCCTATTAAATCAAATTCTCCCAGTTTTGAGTTTGGAAATTACCTTCCCAGTTTGAATGCGATCTTGAGAAACAAAACTCTGCATAGAGATACATGTTAACTTTGAAGTGTTCTGCATCTGCAAACTTCACTGTTGAGTAGTTATCACAAGCGAGAAATTTGGTTGGTACCAAGGTTCGAGGTCAGGAAAAGGCTGCTTGACATGCAAGCAGAGTGAGTTTCAGAAGTCGGTTTGATCTGCAAGCGAGGCAACATTTGTTTTAGCCACTTTTAGTGAGGATTACATGGTTGTTTGATCAACAAGAAACCCAAGTTTCAGACCAGTACCCAATCATAGCTTTTCCTGGGTCCATAACAGAGATATATGTTACATATTTGAAGGAGTTTGAAACCAGTAGTACAAAGTTCAAACCTTGTCTGCTGTGGCAATTTTCAGCCATCAGTAGATAGAGATTCCAGAGGATGAATAGCAGAATTGCACAACTGGTATCAGCAGTTGGGTTGTTTGATGGAGATTTACACATCTGCAGTGCCTTCCTTTGGACACTAATCTGAGATTTTCAGGCCATGGATTTTCACATCAAGCTGGGCACTATATGTGAGACCTTTGTAGATGCTTTCATGTGTGATGAGCTAAGTTGAAGCACCTTCCCTAGACCTCTTTCCTATACTTTTATGCATCCGTTTTAAGCTGATCTGAAGTGCTTTACTGGGAACCCTTGTACATGCATTCATGCTCTTGTTTAAGCAAGACAGGTGCAGCTTGCTTAGGCATTTATCTTGACCTATTTTGAGCCTAAACTGCGTGCTTTTCCTAGGCTACTTGATCATGTTTTTATGGATTATTTCGGATGTCTTTTGATGCTATATTGAGATCTATTTTGGAATGAGGATAAAGAGCTTTCCTTGGGAGGTTATTTGTTGATTTTACAGATCTATTAATGGCTAATTAGTGTATCTTTTTTGGAAGGAGTTGGAAGGAGTTTCATTTCCTTTGTTGTGAGATATTTGGGCTATCTAAGGTGCCTTGATGGGGTCTCCTTCCAGTGTTTTTTGGTGTGCTATCTTTAGAAGAAAGTGCTTTTCCCGGTGACTTTCATGAGACCACTTACGTGATTTTATGAAGATTTGATCATCAATTTTTGGGACGGATTATTATTGTCCTGCCTCATGCATTTCCTTTGAGCCTTTTCATGTAATGATTAGAACAGATTAATGCACCTAAGTAAGCATATGCTATATTCAGATTTTGAGGCTTTTATTTCAGTTTTCCGGGGGGGGGGAGCGCCACGGGGGTATTCTTAGCAGGTTCTGGTACTTTTCCTTGGAGGCTCTCCTTTCATGCTTTGTGTTATTATGGGTCTATGCTAGGTGCATTTGTGAAAGAAATTTTCAGTAGTTATGAGGACTAATCTTGAGTGAGTGTGATATCCAAATGAGAGAGGGAGCCTCTCTATTTATACTAAGTGAGACTGACCTTTTTCCTAATGGGGCCGACCTCTCTTACCTAACTGGGTCGACCTCTCCTAGGGAGACTCAAAAATACAATTTACCTATGTTGCATGGGTACCCGTACCGGGCACGCGTACTAGGTACTTGGGTACTTCAATGGTACGTTCCCAACTGTACCCAAATTCAAACTCGCGTACAGGGTACTTCACTTATGAAAACAGGGTACTTGCATGGATTTTGGTACCTCGTACCACATGTTTGGGTACGCGGGAGGTACGGCCGTTGGGAAATTTACCTTAGCTCTCCGGTCGAGGGGGGTCGATTTGCAATGTTTGAAGTTTAAAATTTTAAAAATTAAAAATTAAAACACTGAAACACATGTTATGTGGGCACTTACCCCTTACCTAAACCTGCCCGGCACTCCATTTCTCACTGCTAGTGCTCCGTGCTCACTACTCCAGCGATACCTATCTAGAGAGCTTGCTGACAGAGGACCTTGGTGATGTTGATGACATTGATCCTGAGGACGCTGATGACATGGCTTGAGGAAGCCAAATCAGCTATCTTGTTCATTGTTCAATGTTTACTGTTTTGAACTTTGTTTTTCATGTCTGGAAATGCCATTCAGTCTTCCACTTGATATCTACTATGAGTCTATGTCATATGATTTATCAAATTTATTATTTTATGTTTCAAATTTTCAATGTGAATGTTCATATGAATTATTGAATTTAGAAATATCAAATATACATGTATGATGTGACTGTGACTGTGACATGTTTTATTTTTATAAATTTTAATATATATATATATATAGTACCCCCAACGTACCCAAGTACCCTGTTTCAAAAAGTGGCGTCCCCGTCCCCGTACCAGTACCCGTCCCCGTACCCACGTTTCCTGGCAACTTAGCGATTTACATTTGACCTTTGGGGAACTATTGTCCCAACTTACAATGGAGGTTTTACCTTGATATTCTTGCATGACCAAATACAATAATGACATCCCCGAATGGAGGAAAAACATGTCCGACAGAGGTACAATAAAAGTACAATAATAATATACAAAAGAATATCTTCCGAACTTACATTTACAACAACATATATAAGAATAAATATAACACTGATGGCACACTTGACAAACACAAAGCAAGACTTGTGGCAAAAGGATATGCTTAGAAAGAAGGTGTTGACTACACAGAAACTTTTGCTCCTACAACAAAGTGGGGCACTATTCGAACTTTATTTTCTTTGGCAGCACAAAAAGGATGGAAAATACATCATATGGATACTAAGATTTCCTTCTTGAATGGAGACTTGAAAGAAGATGTCTATATGACTCAGCCAGAAGGTTTTGCTATTCAAGGTCAAGAGTAGAAGGTATGGAAATTGGTAAAGTCTTTATATGGTTTGAAGCAAGCACCCTAAGCATGGTATGAAAAGTTAATTGAACATCTTCTCAAGTTGAATTATAAGCATTTTAATCTAGATGATGCAACTTTATTTATCAAGAAAGTTGGAAGATCAGTTGTATATCTAGTTGTCTATGTAGATGATTTGCGTATCACAGGAAATAATGATGATTATATAGCCTCTATTAAAAGGGAGTTGAAAAAGGGTTTTGATATGACAGATTTGGGATTACTACATTATTATTTAGGAATTGAAGTAGATCAAAAACCAAAGCACATTTTCATTTCTCAGAAAAAATATATAGGAGCGTTATTGAGCAAATTTGGGATGCAGGATAGTAATTCTGTTTCTACCCCAATGGAGCAGAATCTAAAGCTTACTTCAAATGAAGGCAGTGCATTTGAAGATCCAACAAAGTACAGGCAGCTTGTTGGAAGTTTAATTTATCTTTACTACTACTCGTCCTGACATAAATTTTGTTGTAGGAATACTTTCCAGGTTTATGCATCAACCCTATGAAGGTCATTGGAACGCAGCAAAACGAGTGCTCAAATATTTAAAAGGCACTCAATCTTATGGCATCAAATATTCTAAAGTTTCAGACTTCCATCTCACTGGTTATTCAGATTCTGATTTTGACGGAGATAAAGAGCATGGGGTGTCTACTTCAGGTTATTTGATGAATCTTGGATCAGCAGCTATCACATGGAGATCACGAAAGCAATCTGTTCTTGCTGATTCTACAACTGAAGCCGAATATGTTGCAGCAGCTCAAGCCACAAAAAAAATCATTTGGCTTTGGAAAATACTTGAAGACTTGCAGGAGAAACAAATGACTTCAACGCCTCTCTTTCTTGACAACTCTTCTGCAATTCAATTGGCCAAGAATCCCAAATTCCATGATCGAACCAAACATATCAACACCAAATATCACTTGATTCGACATCATGTTGAGGCCAAAACCATTCATCTGACACATTGTTCTACTTCAAACCAACTCGCAGATATCTTTACTAAAGCATTGGGCCGTGAAAATTTTGAAAAATTCAGAATGCAACTTGGCATGTCAGATGTCCCTTCGGATTAAGGGAGGAATGTTGAATAATCCTTCGGGATTTCATTGTAATTAACATTGCAGTTATTAGTTAGTAAAGTTTGGTTAATAATCTCGTTATCTAACTGTAGATAACGGTTTTGATTTCCTTTATATGTAATACTCTTCTTTGATATTCTAATACAACTTTTTGCTGAGATTCTCCACAGCCTGTGTCAGCAGGACATGAACATTTGCACCAGCATTCAGGGCACTGAATTGGAACATCGACACAGGGAGGGCAATTTTCCGCTGGTAGAACCAACAACTGCGTACATCGAGTAAGAAATGTGACCTATGAAATCAACTGAGGAAGACACCACAATAGAGGCTTGAACATCGGAAAAATCCACCCACCAAACGCACGACAAACAGCGGACGTCTGAGCTAACCACAGCACTCATTGTCCCAACCCCCGACGTGCCTGCAACAACTTCAGGCAACATGGGATTAGAGCTTGAAAAGCCTAAAAATGCAGGAACTCACACCCATACACAGCCACCTCGCCGGAGCTGAATGACTGATTGTTGAGTCCGCTATCCGCAGGAGAAATAACAGAGATAAAGCCCTGCTGGACACACCCTGCAATTGAAAATCTGCAGGCAATATTCTCGAGGAATGACTAGAAATGTTCTCAGAAGATCCAGCATACCAAGTAGCAGGCAATTTCCTCGTGTTATCGAAAGGAATAATTTGTCTCCCTGCGAGTGTTCAAAACAGGCTTAGCAGTTCTATGTTCTTCTTACTGCATGTAGCAGAATATCCCACCATTATTCCTCAGCCTCTCCTCATGAGTGGTGGTACTTCCCATGAAATGTCAAGATTACACCATTTATTGTCATTGCTCATTATTATGTAACTTATAAATAAGGCACAACACAATATGATACTTTTATCTAGCAGTTATCTGTTCTTCTTACTGCATGTAGCAGAATATCCCACCATTATTCCTCAGCCTCTCCTCATGAGTGGTGGTACTTCCCATGAAATGTCAAGATTACACCATTTATTGTCATTGCTCATTATTATGTAACTTATAAATAAGGCACAACACAATATGATACTTTTATCTAGCAGTTATCTGTTCTTCTTACTGTATGTAGCAGAATATGCCACCATTATTCCTCAGCCTCTCCTCATGAAGTGATGTCCCATGAAATGCCAAGATTACACCATTTATTGTTATTGCTCATTATTATGTAACTTATAAATAAGACACAGCACAATATGATATTTTTACCTGGCAGTTATCTGTTCTTCTTACTGTATGTAGCAAAATATGCCACCATTATTTCTTGGCCTCTCCTCATGAAGTGATGTACTTCCCATGAAATGCCAAGATTACACTATTTATTGTCATTGCTCATTATTATGTAACTTATAATTAAGACACAACACAATATGATACTTGCTACAGAAGAAAACATCATATGATATACATGAACAAGTCATACCAAGCATGTTCAAATATTGAATAACACTTGCAATGCATCCAACTCCAACGTTATGAAGAAATGTGCTTCAGTGATATCTTGGTACACAAGATAGCACAAAGACATATAGCAGATAACATCTGAATAAGATGAAAAAAATGAAAGAGATGTCTGGAAAGATTAAATTTAATATTTTACATTACAGCGAAAGAGACAGCAACTCTCCTATGTAAAACCTCTTTGTCCGCATTTTGGTAAGAAGGGAATTGGTATAAAGTTATAATCATAACAGCATAAAATTTTAAACAAATTTAGCACTTGCAACATATCTGCCATGCCGATACGGAGAAAAAGGTTCAGTATTTCCTCCCAATATCTTTCAATGCAACCGTGTAGCAAGGTTGAACATAGAAATTGATAACAGGGAAGAACACAAAGAGGCAAAGCTTTTCGCAAATTATAAGAAACATGAGAGACCAGAACCATAATTCCATCGATTGCACTTAATTGACTTCAAAATACGATAAGGATATGCAAATCTGAGTTTGAAAGGCATCTACCTGGCATAATATTAGGCCCACGAAACCACAATTCTCCTTGCTGATTAGGAGGAAGAAGCCACCCTGTTTCTAGATTTACAACTTTTGCTTCAATTCCTGGGCTTAATATTCCTGCCGATCCGAAGTGACTATTCCCTTCTTTTGGAATTCCCAGTGTTGCAATGCCACAAGATTCAGTTAAAGCATAACCCTGTTCAAAAACCATATCTGAGTCATTAAAATTCAAAAATAAAAACCATATCTGATTCATTAAAATTCAAAAATATTTTCGTGGTAAAAAGTAAATAAATTTCTCTCGTCATTTTAGTGTCTAGTGTCTAGAATGATGATGTTTCTTACACGTATAGAATGATGTTTTTTCATATCTCAATATAAAGATGCTTTTATATTTAGAATGATTTATGAAGATTCTTTTTATTTTTAGAATGAATTTTTTTTATAGTTCAATAGGAAGGAGATAAGTTTCTTTCTTGTTCAAGGTGAGAGATTTACGCATAGTACCTTAAAAAATTAAATAAATAAAAAAAACATGTTGATATAATTTAAAGTTATAAAAAATAAAATATATATATATATATATATATATATTCAAATTTTGCATCATAATAATTAATTGAAAAGTTGACTGTCTATAATTTAACTCATTTTATATAAAAATACTATATAGAGATAAAAGAGAAATACATGATTTAAACAAATAGAAATATTTTAGATATAATATTTACATAGAAATATCATTATAATGTAAATGTAAATGTAAATATTTCAATTGTATAATTATCAGTTCTACTCACTTGAATGAAATTACATTTTAAATAATCAAAAAATTTACATCTCAATAGATTTGATCTCCTATTGCTTGATAGATAGGAAGTTAAGATGGATCTACACTAGTAAAATCAAATTAAACAAGCATCCTGATATAGCGTTATTAAATATTGATGTCGGACCCCATTGGTTCACTTCTATCGAATTTGATGGCGCATATTCACTAATAATACTCAATGTCCATAATCAACAACTACTTTGAAAACAACAGAATGTTTCATAACGATATTAGGATTTTGGCAATATGCTATCTTAAATCAAGGTATAAGCTTCTCCATCATTTCATGCACAACCCAAAGAAGTCAATTTTAGCAAAGGGAAATATGCTTTTTAGACAATATAAATGTAGAAAGAACATAAGGATAACTACTTTTGAGTTTGGTGGGTTAGCTCAAGTGATTGAGTGCTATGAATTGCAAGCAAAAGATCATGGGATCAAATCCCTGAGCTGGCTTCCTCTATGAATATTGTGGGTTTCACTCGATGCCCATGCTAGGTTAGGCTGTCAAAACTACAACGAAATGCTTTATCCCAAGTACCATCCTCAAAATAAGAAGTGCCCGAATCGAATTTCACATTACATGGAAATTTGTGTTAGTTCTTAGATTGATGGACCACTATGCCTTGAACTATGAGTAGGGTCCCCCATAACAAGCATTCTCTAACTTATTCAACTCACTCCCAAGATTTTGATGGTTGGTGCCCTCGGGTCAGAGTAAGTTTAGTTATTCGCCAACATCGAGAACAATGCAAAAGAGAGTCTCCACCCCAAGTCTCTAAAGCTTATAGATTTGTTTTTATGCATAAGTCAGCCCTTAGAGTAATCTGGTCAAACTCTATTGTTTTTTACTAACCATGTTGAAGGTAAAGGAGGAGGAACAACCCTAATTTTCCCAAAGATGGTAGATGCGATTATCAAACAAAACACAAGTTTGACCCTAGACATTGCTTGATTTTCAAGGCTATGTGCTAGACTAGAAAATTTGTATAGCCCTAGTGATGCAAATGAAGGAGCAATGCTATGGGAATGGATGGTTAATAATCTTCCTGAAGCCTCTTGGTTGAATTGTGGGGATTTTAACAATGTGGAAACTCAAAAAGGTAAGGGGGGGTTTTTACCTTCCCACAAGTCGCCAAAGGAGAAAATGCCTTGGAACTGCCTTAAAGCCAAACTCAACCTACACAACCCCAAAATAAATTGTCCCAGGGATTCTCCTGAATTATGGTTCACCTTGTCCAATTTCCATAAGCGTAACAAATAGTCTTGAAAAAATTAGATAGAGCCATGTTGTCTAAGCAAAGCTTCTTCTTTTTGGAGCATGAGGTTAGAATATTAGTGCAAATCCCTGGTAAGATCACCCATTCCAATCGTCGGCTCACTGTTTTGTCAATTTTCAAGGACTTAACCAAACCCAAGGCTCAAAACACAATCTACTTCTATTGAATGTAACCCATTTGAAGCAAGCATCCTCCATTGGAGTACTTATCAAACATATTTGGAATTTGATGCCTTCGCCTTGAGCTGATAGAGGATGGATAATCTATTGTTAAGATGTCATTCGGCATGTCACCAACTTTCTATGTGGCTATGGGAGGCAGCTAGCTACATTCATAAGAAGAAATATTAAGGCCATAGCATAGAAGTTGGAGAAGGTTTCAAAGAAGTTGCAATTTAGTCTTTTCAATGAGAACTTACAGAGTAGAAAAACCAGGTTGAAACATTTTCTCAAAGTCAAAGAATCATGAAAAGCAATGGACGCGTAAATATGAGTTCGTCTCCACTAGCTAAAGATGGGAGACAAGCCAACCAAGGCCTTTTTAAAGCTCTAGCCTCGAAATAAGTGGTCAAGTGAATTAAAGCCCTTAACACTTTCGAAGGAATAATTACAAACCAAGCTGAAATTGAAAGGCAATTTTTGTTAATCATTATAATACAATGTTCTGAACTCAAGGGATAAGAAATGAAAGGAGGATGTACATGCAAACTTGTATCAGTGTAGTCCCTTAAAAGTTTGCAAATAAGCAACAAAGATTAGGCGAACAAAGTTTGACTTTGGATGAGTTGACAACTACCTTAAAGGAAATGGCTAATGACAAGGCTCCAAGCCTTAACAATTACCCATATGATCTTTACAAAGGCACATGGGATTTAGTGGGCCCTTATTCGTTATAATTATACAAAGAATCCATTTTGTCTCAATCATTATGGCATCACATCAATAAGGAATTGATTACATCCACCTAGAAGCATGTTGACCCTAAAATAATCACCAACTAGAACCTCATAACTCTTATTAATGTTTCCTGTAAAATTTCTGACAAGGCTTTGCCTTAAGATTGAAGCATATTTTGTCAAAAATTATCAAACTTGAGTAGACCAGCTTCATCAGAGGATGTTTTATTTTGGATAATGTAAGCATAGTTTGGGAGGATTTGGAATGGGCCATGAGCTAGAGGATAGAACCCTCACTCATTAAAATTGATTTTGAAAATGCCTATGATCGAATTGAGTGGTTGTTCATTGCAATTTCAGAAGCCCTGGGGTTTGGACCCTTCTCGGTTAAAGTCTTGAAACCCCTCTTTCTAGAAGTTGTTGCATGCATTTCCATTCATCATTCTGAGTCTAAAGAAATTAGTCTCTTTAGATCAATCGGGCAAGGTTGCCCCTTGGCACCTTCTCTCTATGTTATGGCAATAAAAGGTCAACAAAATCTTTTGGCTACTTGCAGCTGGACATAATGGTGCAAAGCCTTGCCAAAGGCATCCCACTTCCTCACTCTAAAGGAAACCAACTTGGAAACGGGCACTTTGCATATGATTACCTTTTTACCATCTTCAAAGAGAAAGAATTCCTAGATAATATTATGGATTGTCTACAAATACTCTGCAATGCTTTAGGTTCCAAGTTGTAGATGGCCAGGACCCAGTGCTTCAGTGTTAGTCAAAGAGATACTCCTAAGTGGCTATCAACTCAAGAATGGGCCTAGATTCAACCTAGCCAAATATTTAAATTTATGGGTATCCCTTTTGCTTTCTACATCTCTCTCAAGGAGATATGGACTGCATTCTTGCATAGTGTTGCTAAGAAGATTGATAAATGGATTGTCAAAATTAAATGTTCCTAGCTTCCAAGTTTCAGATATGAACTAAAGTACTATGTGCTACTCATGTTTGATGTACTCTTCTCAATGGGTTCCCTCAATGAAGGCTTATCAAAGATTGGAAAAACTTTATGTGGGAAAACTCTAGCAGAGGCAATGGATTTCATAGAGTCAATTGGATCTTAGTTGTACACCCATAAATAGGGGTGGAATGGGTATTATTTCTACTAGAATTTAGGCTCAAGTGTCATGTGCTAAATGAGTCTTTTCAACTATACGTGAAGCCTAGAAAAGCTTCGTAGGAAATTATATCACCTCTAAGGTTTTTTACTAGCATAAGCCATAAAGTAATTTGATTGGACACTTTTGATTACCATTACCTCCCCAACAATAGTTTTTTAAACAACTTGCAAGACTCTCATAATCAAATCATGTGCTTAAAAAAAGAAAAGGACTTCATACACCAAAGATTCATTTTACTTTAAACAAAAACTCACTCAACTCATTTTCTCCACAACTGTCAACTATAAAGCAAATCAATTTCCTTTCCTTAGAATTCACAAATCTTTATTTAATTCTCAAATTTTCAAAACATTTTAGTTTAAATATCACACAGGATATTAATGTACATTAATGTATCGACTTTATCTAATGGTTTTCATCCTTCAACCTTTTAAACCCTCTTTCACTGGTTTAAGCATTCCATTTTCAACATACACTCTTTTACCAAAACAAAGGGTGCACTACGTTTTGGAATAAAATTATTTTATATGTTCTTTTTCATCTAGAAAAGTAACTATATTTTCATTAAAAATATATGAGTTTGAACATATACAGAGCGCCAAAGGTCCAAAGTATACCCCCTGATCACAAAAAAACGATTTTATATTCGTTGGAACGGGTGTACTCCCTATTCTTAGAATTTCAAAAATTGAGAATAAATAATTCTAAATTGGGTGGAAATAATGAGAAGATATTGGAAATAATGAGGAGATGTTGTGAGTATTATATTGGGGAATATAATAAGAGTGCACTACCTTTTGGAAAGTACAATGATTTTATATTTCGTTGAACGGGTGTACTTCCTATTATTTTTTAACAAGAACAGCAAAAATGGAGAACACCAATGAAAATAAGAATAAGATATTGTGAGATTATAATGAGAACATAACAATGTATCCTAAGTTAAAAAAATAAAATAAAAAATAATATATTTAATTATTTAATTAAAATAAAATAAAAAATATGTTAAAGTATAAATATACATAGAAAATGTGGTTTATAAGAAAGAAATAGAAAATGTTAAACATAAAAAATAAATAAATATGAATCCATCTTAAATAATAAATAAATTAGTATAAATCCAATTTAATTCATGAACGTTTAAGTACATTATTTTTGCTTAAGGCAAAGAACTCATATTCAGCCAATCTGAAAGCAACAATGCTTTGGATAAATTTAAATTTCTGGAGAAATTTTAGAAAGCTTATGAAGAATGTAATTTTGTTCAATATTAAATAAAATTTATTGTTTTCCTGGAAAATAAATACATGATTTTTCAATTTTTATATTTTTTATATTGAGAAAAGTGTAATATAATTTCAATTGATTTAAAAAGAAAAAATTGATGTGAGATATTTAATGTGAAAAAATATATAAATAATAAAGAAATTACAATAAATTAGTTTTTTAAAATAAGTATTTTTTTAAAAGTAAAACTTAAAATTATTTTTGAAGAGTCGTCTACTATTCTTTGAAACATAATAAATTTTAAGATCTTTGAGTCATCTATGATTCTTATTTCTTTGAAACCTAATCAGTTTTAGGATTATAAAAAAATTCCAAAAATTTATGATAATATAAAACAATACTACAGGTATTTAAAAACATATGAAGAAAAAAGCAAACAGTGTAGTCCAACAATTCACAAAAAAGAATGCTCAAAAAACATATAAAGAAAAAGGCAAACAATGCAGTCCAGCAATTCACAAAGAAGAATGCTCATAAAAAAGTATAGTTTACATATAAGAAAAAAAGCAAAGAATGTTGTACAGATGCTCACAAGATAGAATCTTAGAAAAATGATGCAGGCTTATCCACAACCTCTCCTCTCGTATAGGTATATGATGCAGGGAAAAAAAATGAACCTAGAGATGTACCTGAATTATTGCAGCGTGCGGGATTCTTTTGGCACACTCCTCCATGATATCCTTGCCCAAGGGTGCTGCTCCACTGGCAACCTCCTTCAAAGAAGACAGATCATATCGTGCCACAATATTCTCTTTTGCAATGGCAATCGCAACGGGTGGAACTAGAGGTAAATAGGTCACCTTGTACTCTTGAATGGCCTCCAGCATCCTCACAAAACTAAATTTCCCCAATGAAACCACAGTACATCCTCTCTGAAGCTGCGCAAATGTGATAATAGCCAGCCCAAAGACATGAAACATGGGAAGAAAACATAAGGCTGTATGCCTCTCACCCTTCATTTCCTGGTCACTGGTTACCATCAAGGCAGTTGCAATGAAATTCCTATGAGTTAAGACCACCCCTTTGCTGGCCCCAGTAGTCCCAGAAGAATACAACAGTGCAGCCGTGTCTGTCTGCTCGATAATAACCTCGGGTGGGTTCTTCTGGGCACCCATGGTTAAGACCTCAGAAAATGAAATAATGGAAGAATTGGGCAAATTCTTTTGAAACCCATCCCCCCCAATGATTACTGCAGGTAAATGCAGACCCTCAACTTTATCCCAGAGCTCTGCGACAGTTATGATGAGCTTGGGTTTTGAATCCCGGACCTGTTTAGCCACTTCCATGGCAGTATACAACGGATTCACAGTAGTTGCCACCGCCCCAATTGAAACAATCCCAAAGAAACACAGGGGAACATATATAGAATTGGGAGAAAGCAACAGCACTACATCTCTCTTTCTAATACCCAACTGGTTTAATCCACTACCCACAATACTCACCTTGTCTTTGAATTCCCTGAAGCTCAGTTTCTCGCCGGAATCTGCATCTGCGAGCGCTAATCTTTGAGCATAGGATGCCAAATTTCTGAACATGAAAGAAACCATGTTGGTATTCTCATCCTCTGGAAACTTCAATGGCGGCCTCGGTGACCTGAATATTCCGTCTTTCCCATACCCGGATTTCTCCATCTCAATTCCGTTTGATTGTATGAAAGCTTGTATCCAGTTCCAGGCCTGAATTTCCTGTCCACTGGAGAACTCGACTCAGTGATATATATACATGAATTTCCTGTCCATTTCATATTCACGCCCACATGGCAGCTGCGGCGGCTGCGGCGGCTGCGGTCAAAGTTCATATTTGAGCTGCAGTATTCCATGGCGACGGCCAAAAGAAAGAGTTGGTGAAGATTTTTTGGGGTTAATGTCAACGGTAACTCCTAAGAAATGCAGAGGTCGTCTGTGGAGTTCACTGCAGCCCTAAATTATGGATATTGATTGCAAGCACACATCTAAATTGTAGATATTGGGAAACGCTAACATAGTTCTGACCACATTATTAATATAGAAAATCTAAATGGAAATAATTTTATGGTTTGAAAATCTAATTTCAAACTGTTGAATATTTTGCTACAATTCATTATTGATTTCAATGTAGGACTGGGTCAATGGATAAGGAGTCCACAATTTTTATTATTAGTCCCCGAGGGGGGACTATTATTTTTCGCGAAGGCATTACTTGGGAGGCTGGCGTCCAATATCTTTCCTTTTTGCAAAGTTTTCTTAGGTTAAATTTTTTGTTGGATTAAAAGGAATTTTTTAAATGCTATATTTTTTAACTTTGAGTGCAGCTGACATCTCTTTAGGGTCTTATTCCCCAGGGCCCGGCGGCGGGCTATCTTCGGCAATGTTTAATGCGATGTACTGGTTTAAATGTTTAATGTGGCCCAGGAATTTTTTAAATGCTATATTTTTTAACTCTGATAGGTGCCGTGCAGCTGACATCTGTCTAGGGTCTTGTTCCCCAGGGCCCGGCGGCGGGCTATCTTCGGCAATGTTTAATGCGATGTACTGGTTTTTGATCGGTGTGACTAGCAACAGTTCTACGACTCGCCAGCTCTCCATCTCTGTAGTACATTTCCATTACTATTGACATAACCCGCGGTGATAGACAAGGTCTTTGCATCCATATGTTTCAAACACCACAATACTAGCACGATGAATGTGGTGAAGCTATGAGCCTCGCTTTCACACAGCCATTGGCATTCACTTCTCCCGCTCTGCAAATCTCTCCTAATGTGTGAGGATGAAATCCTTGGATCCACGAACCAGTACTTATCTTATCTCTCTTCCCTACCGCAAACATCAGTGCCTTCATCTTTGCGTTCATGCCATGTTGCTTTGTGTGCTCTATCTACCCACTGGCATTGCTCTGCCTTTTCGAGTTGTTTAAGAAGAATAATCCAGTTCTCGTGGGGGAGAAAGTGCCCGAGGCTGTAATAAAAACTTGTGCAGAGAATACAAAAAGGTGAAACCCCAGCGCAATTTCAGATACTTCCTATTGAAACAGAGATATCCACTTTTTGTTCCAGAAACAAAGATAAAGACCACATTGCTATGAAGTTCAGGGAATTGGACCAAATGGTGGAAGGGCGTTTGAATCTTACATTAACAATTATTTGGTTGTTTTTCTCGTCTACAAGTTTTCTGAAAAATCTAAGAATTGGGTCTAATCATTTCTTCCAGGCTTTCTATCCATGGCAAATGCTGGTCCAGACACCAATGGTTCTCAGTTTTTTATTACCACAGTAACAATCGACTGGTGAGTTTAGTTTATTGTAAACTTGGTTCTGCTTCTAATTGGTCCTGATTACTTTATGCTCAAGACTACTCTAAATCTGTTCCAATGGACATGGACTCTTGGATATGGACATCTCTGAAGGATCTAAATCTGTTCCAATGGACATGGACTCTTGGATATGGACATCTCTGAAGGAGGACATGGACTTCGACCTTCCCGAATTCAAATGGTTGTTTGTTTTGCTTCTTCTTGTGTTGTTGGAGCTGCACAACAAAACAACAAAGTAAGATTTCAGCATTGTATGCTTTTGCCATTTTTGCTTTGGAACTTGAAACAAATAAATATGCATACTAAGAAGTATTGAGCTAGAATTGCTTACTATTTTGTGTAATGATTTTCGGTAACAACTATAAGGCTACAATCCTTAGCTTACATGTGTAGTGGTAGAAGTTTACTTCGACCTTTGCAATTTGTACATCTACATCTACATCTAGTGGAGCAACTAGTGCACATCAGCAGCTGAAGGTACAAGTGCTTCTTCCATCTCGGAGCACTCAGTGACTAGTGGCCAACCTTTGGATTTTGCACCTCCTCCATGGCAGACAATGGGACCAGACTTCATGCAGGGAAGGCCATAGTCCTTTCGGCTTGCTAGAATCAAAGCAGATAGGAGCAATCATATTGCATTATGCTCTAGAGATTCATATAGAAGCACAAAAAATCTATAGGGATGGTAAAGTAACCTTGGTTATCTATCCAAAAATTAAGGCCTATTTTAAATCGTTTTTCAAAATTTTGGAAGATTGTGGAGAATAGAAGGCCATACCTGGGCGTCAACAAGTCGGAAGCAGTGGAGACTCTTAATCACATTCAAGAGCTCGGAATTGCAAATACAACTATAGAATCTGCCCTATTAAACCCAGTTCGCCGCCTTGAAGGAGAGATCCACTAGGCGTGTAGGAGATTGTAAAGATTGATCATGGCTGCGAGATCACCTAAGACCATGATCTCGCATGAGCCGGAGCTGAGACTGGTTATTTGCTCCATCAATTACCATGGATTCAAAGGATTGAGGACTGTAAGACCATGACTACATTCACAACAGTATGTGATACTGTTCACAATTTATTTTTCATCTAGGAAGAATGTCGTCAATCAATTCGTTAAGACGTGTTCCCAGGTTTAAAAACCGATCAAAACTCATGAATTTTCTCATTATGCAGCCTGTAGAAAAAACACGTCCCAGGAATTTCTGAGCATGTGTTTTGAACGCAGTTAGCAACTATGCACAGATCGGAAGGAAGAGGCTGAATTAAATCATAACCCCGAATCCACAAAATCTTCAGTAATTTCTATTAGTACAAGACTGCCACAATCTATTACCAAGCCTTTAATACAGCTCAAGGGCGAGAGGATATATCATGGTTGCGTTCTTGTCAATCTTGCACAGCATCTTGACTGTCTGAGTCATAGGAACATCTACTCCTCCAAATGACAATTGCATCATCCATGGTGTTAATGTAGTCATCCAAAACCCTAGCCATGAAATTGTATAGCTGGTTAAGTGTTGAGTGATCCATAATGTAATATATTGGTTTTTAATACTTGGGAACGCTTTCGGGATCAATAGGTTTTATCACCCTTGTTCTTTCTGCTTCGAAGGACATGCAATGACATCTCTATCGAGCTTCATGACAACGAAGCACCCAAGGTCCGGTCTGCATTGTCATGAAGCACCCAAGGTCTGCATGTTGTCGTCTTACCTGGCATGGACACTCGCAGCCACTTGTCTTTGTGATGGACAAGTGTTGCCCTAACCTCATGTAAAAAGCCAAAAAAATACTCCATAACATATAATAAGCAAAGAGCCTGTTGACAGCAAAGCTATTTCCAAAGATCGATGAACAAAAAATATATTATGAAAATTGTATTATGAAAATTGATAATAACAACTATTATCATAAATAATAAAGATTTTTTTGAATATAAATTATAGTGATATTGCTATGTGCTTTTTTGAAAATATCTATTATCATAAATAATAAAGATTTTTTTTTAACTATGAATTATAGTGATATTGCTATTTCTTTTTTGAAATATAAACATGAAGCTTTGAACAAAAAAAACTATAAATGATCCTTTAAAATAAAATGATTTTTTTTCACTTGCAAATATTACTGCTCAGTCTTTGTTATTCTGCTCAGATCTGGATTTCGTTGTAAAAGTTATATGTATTCAGTTTTGCGAAGGTTCATAGAAGTTGCATTTCAATATATTTTTTCTTTCAAAATTTGATCTTTAGCATTGTGTTCTTCTTCCAATTATGTTTATAAATCGTAATTAGAGAATCACATCTGTGTAATTGTTATAATCTTCTTTTTTGGAAGCTCTTTCGCAACTGTCACACTAAACATAAAGCAGTGGCAATGTACGGGACTTTGCCACCTCGTGACTCTTGTTATTTTATATATAAGAGCAGAGAAAACAATCTAAATCAAATCAGATGATGGCGACAATTACAGGTCAATTTCAACTCCGGTAATATCATTGGGATTTGATAATGTACAATATCTCAGAAAATATGCAGTGAAGGGAAGAATGTAGGAAGGCGGGCTATGACCATTGACATCGCCAGCCTGTGTTGACCGCATATTGCACATACATTGATGCAAAGTCTCTGATAATTTAAGTAATATATTCTTGGTTTTAATAATTTATTTTAACAACGTTATTAAGGGTGTTAAATATTTATTTGGCAACACAGCGTTTAATGATGTTGTGGGATGATGTGAATGGTTCGATCTAAGTTAACTATCAATCTAACTGTCCACATTCACTATGCAGTAGCATTGAATGTTGTACTGTTGAGTCGATATTAAACACTTTTTCAGATCCGTATCTTTCTAGCATTACATTTTTTAAGAAAGAAGTGTTGGCCATTTGTTTAGAAAAATAAGTGTTTGATATTTGTTTAATTGTTTTCTAAAGTTGGTTTCTTTATATTTGAATTTAATTTAATTTAATTTAAAGTGAGTGTTATTTGGGAAAAATGTTTTAGAAAATAAAATCTCAATATACACTACAACATTTGGATTGAACTTGGATGTTTGAATCAATATTTAATGTCTAAATTTAATTAAAAATTTGTGAATTTAAGGTTTCTTTTTGTTTGTTACTAAAGTGAAATCACTTTATTTATTTGACTTATTTTGTATTGGAAAATTTGTTAATAGGATGTCAATTATTCTATACTTCTCACGACATTATTGTTATTTAATGGTTAACTCTAGATGGCGTCTCGTTGTTTGGGAGAGCTCTGCAACTGTCGCCATTAAATCTTGATCGCTAAAACCCAAATTGCAATAACAATGGATGCCACTTTGGGGGGAGTGTAGCTCCCAGTTTGAGGTCAATTTGCCTCTTGGGTCTCCATTTTGTTACTATCCAATGAGTAAGGGCTTTCTCCAAGGGCCAAAGGGCCATGAACTTTTCAATGAGGGTGTGATCTTGCATAAATTGTATGTAAGCACCAATCTGAGGATAATTTATTTCATACCTCAACGTTTCTTTTTGTGAATTTAAGGTTTCTTTTTGTTTGTTACTTAAGTGAAATCACTTTATTTATTTGACTTGTTTTGTATTGGAAAATTTGTTAATAGGATGTCAATTATTCTATACTTCTCATGACATTATTGTTATTTAATGGTTAACTCTAGATGGCGTCTCGTTGTTTGGGAGAGCTCTGCAACTATCGCCATTAAACCTTGATCGCTAAAGCCCAAATTGCAATAACAATGGATGCCACTTTGGGGGGAGTGTAGCTCCCTTCTACAAAGAGATCATATCAACTATACCCTTGATAAGTACCCACCACCCAATTCACAGTACAAATTGATATGGAACATAGTCAAATACGCCAGGAAAGGGAGGCGCAAGGAAAGCGTTGCTGCAATAGGACGCTCAGATGTTGGAGGCAGACACAACCCAAGGAAAAATAACAGTTGAACCAAAGGGATGATGCATCCCAAAAACAACAAAAACGTAGAGGTATGAAATAAATTATCCTCAGATTGGTGCTTACATACAATTTATGCAAGATCACACCCTCATTGAAAAGTTCATGGCCCTTTGGCCCTCGGAGAAAGCCCTTACTCATTGGATAGTAACAAAATGGAGACCCAAGGGGCAAATTGACCTCAAACTGGGAGCTAAAAGGATCCTTTATTGCAATCTTCTCTAGCTTGGATGACAAGAACACAATATTTGATGGAGGACCCTATTTCTTCAACTCAACAGGTCTCTTCTTGAGACCTTGGAAAGAAAAATTCAGCCCAAAGCAAGAAGACTTTACCATAGCCCCAGTCTGGATCAAAATGTAATCCCTTCCTTAGGAATTTTGGCAAGAAGAAACTCTAGCAAGCATGGGAAATACACTGGGTGCTTATGTAAAAACGTCTGAAGCTGCTCGACAAGAGCGCTACACCTCATATGAAAGAATTTGTGTTTACTTCAATGTCTCCCAACCCTTGCTTGAATTGATATGCCTAAGTTTCCAAGACACTAAATGGGTGCAAACCTTGGACTATGAACATGTCCCATTCAAATGCCGCAAATGCCATGAACATGGTCATTTATTTTGAGAATGCCCTCTCGACAAAGACAAAACCTCTGCATCCAAATCCCCTCATCAAAATCCTGATGGATTCACAAATGTAGCACCCAGAAAAAGACTTAGCAAGAAAATCCAACCATCTACAAAACCAGATAATCTCAGCACCAAAAACAGATTTGAAGATCTAAACCTTGAACCTGCTCAAAATATCAAGCCTACTCAAGCTTCTGGCTTTCCAATTATCCAAGAACTGACCCAATTCAGTGAACTATCAAACCCACCTATGAATTATTCTAAGAAAGAAATACAACCTCCTCCTGCAACCAATAATTACAACAACCAAATGTCAGAAGAAGAAGATACAATGGAATATGAAGAGGGAGAAGAACTAGAAATAGGGGATCTATACCTTCAAGGTATAGTATATGCATGTGACAGACAAGAACTAGAAGCAATTCCCCCAAAATAGATCCAACTACTCAAGGAATCCCTCCACAAAATCAAATCTAAGCAAAAAGGACCACCTTCAAAACATAGCCCGATTAAAACATCTCTGAAAGTAAATATTGGTATGCAGAAAGATCCAAAAACATCCATAAAAGAAGGGGAAAAAAAGAGGAAGGAAACCCATAAGTTAACTTATAAAAGACCTAGGTGCAAAATTAATTGACTAAGGGCTATATCCAACCATGACAGATAAGTTCCAACCTCCCCAACAATTATCATGAAGATCATAATCTAGAATCTCTAAGGCATCTATGGAAAGAGTAAATAGAGAATCCTACGGAGAAAGATCACTAAAGAAAAACTATTTATAATTATGATTCAAGAAACCAAATTCTCAGGTACTACTCTACACTTAATATCAAAGAAAATATGGTGGAATTGTCAGGACATAGCCCTAGGATAGCTATCCTATGGAATCCTAATGATATTGAGCTAACCAATTTCATATCAACTCCAAATACCCTATTAGCCAAATTTAATCCCATTGAATCAATTGTATATGGATACTTAACTAATGTATATGAACCGCAGCTACTTCCTGAAAAATTGGCTCTTATAAATAGTCTCAAAACTATTCATAGGTTAACAGGTAATCAATCTCGGATAACTGGAGGAGACTCCGACATGATAATCTCCTTGGAAGAAAAAATAGGAGGCATCAGAAAATTAGATGAAGATAGAAAATCCTTTCAGTCTCTCATTGATGATCTTCATCTTGTGGACATTGAAACTATCGATGGGAAGCATACTTGGAATAATAAAAGAGGAGGAACAAAACAAATAACTACCAGATTGGACCGCTTTCTCATCTTTGAATCCATCTTACTTCAAGGAACAACGACTAAAGCAATGGTATTGTCATCTTGGGGATCAGATCACTAGCCTATTAGCATTGAGCTAGGTCTAGGAGATTCACCTTCAAGCAAGCCCTTCTACTTTGACATGTTTGGCTTGAAAACCCAAACTTTCAAGAGAATGTAACAACTTGGTGGAAGGAAGTTTAAATCACCAAAGGAAAGATAATGTACAGATTTCAACAAAGGCTCAAGAACCTAAAAGAAAAACTAAAAAATTGGAATAAGGAAGTATTTGGAGACATGTTTATAGCTCAAAAAAATATAGAAATAATAATGACCTCATATACAACAACAATTTATTCAAGAAGGTCGCTCAAAGGACCTCATAAGGGAAGAAATGGACATACAGACACAACTGGAGCAAAGAGGAAGACATGAAGAAATTCTATGGAGATAAATCAAGAATAAAATGGCTAAAAGAGGGGGAAGACAACGCAAAATTCTTCCACTTATCAATGATACAACACAATAACAACAACATAATAAGTAAACTCATCGATGAGCAAATCAACACTCTAACTTCCAAGAAGGACATGGAAAAGGAACTCAAACTTACTACCAATCTCTACTATTTGAACCTCAAATAGACAAAAAAAATGTTATCCAACAAATAACACAAAACATTCCTAAATTGACTGAAAATGAGCAAAATGAAAGCTTTATGAGACCCATAACTCTTGAAGAAGTTGAGCAAGCAGTCATGAATACGCCTAAAGGGAAATCTCCAAGTCCAAATGGTTTCACAACAAACTTCTTTCATAGATGTTGGCCGGTAATTAAAAGGGATGTATGGCAAGTTGTTGAGGAATCAAGGAAAAGATTTCCAGTGCTTCCAGCCCTAAACTCAAACTTCCTCACACTTATATGGCAAGGAGCATCAAGCATGTTCAACGAAAAAATTTCGACGCTCTCTGCAACGTCATATATAAAAAATTTACCAAAGTAACTTCTAACATGATAAAATTGTTACTACCTCAACTTATCTTTGCTGAGCAATCAAGTTATGTTGAAGGCAGACATATTTTGGATAGCATCATAAT
Organism: Larix kaempferi; assembly: GCA_027924585.1. Lineage (NCBI taxonomy): Eukaryota > Viridiplantae > Streptophyta > Pinopsida > Pinales > Pinaceae > Larix > Larix kaempferi. Next base: position 1,384,954 of record BSBM01000886.1, read on the forward strand.
CTCTCATGAAAACATTCAATCCCTAAAGACTCTAAATAAACTAGGTATGATGATTAAAATTGAATTAACAAAAGCATTTGATAAACTAAACTGGAACTCTATTAAATCTATCTTCCTTGCTTTTGGTTTCTCACCTATATAGACAAATTCGATCTTATCCCTTCCCTCCTAAAATTTTTTCTTTATCCTACTCAATGGATCCCCCACTAGAGGAATTGGACAAGGAGACTCATCTCCCCCTTCCTTTTCATTTTGATGGATGAAGGACTGGGAAGATCCATCTCTAAAGCTACCATCTCTAGAGAAATCTCTAGCTTCCTTGAGCTAAAAAATGAACCCTCCCCTTCTCACTACCAATTCATCAATAACACAATGTTAATAGGTATTCCTACTATTAAATAATCCAAATCCTTCAAAAAAATTATTCATCTATTTACCTTTGCCTCAACAACTGATATCAACCTTGATAAATCACAAATATTTTTCTTTAACACTACTCCTTCTATCCAACTCCACATCTCTAGTCTCCTCGGTTTCCAACGATGTACTCTTCCCTCCAAATATTTGGGTACCCCCGTTATTGAAAATGCCATTCCTAATGTTTCATGGGAAGCTCTTCTATTCTCTTTGGAAAGTAAACTTGCAAGCTAGACCTGTTGCACTCTTAACTTCCCAGGAAGACTAACTCTTCTCAAGTTAGTCCTTCAAGCAATGCCTTTGTATCTATTCTCCATGTTAGCAGCTCCCAATTGTATTTTGAAAGCCATATGAAATATTCAACAAACCTTCTTATGGGGAGGCTTCAAATAAAAACAAAAATGGACCATGGTCTCATGGGAAAAATTCTACCAACCTAAAATTGCAGGAGGACTTGGCCTAAGAGATCTAGAAATTGAAATCCAAGCTTAGCGGAAAATTTATGGTGGTGATGGATTAACACAAAAGAAGAATATTGGGGGAAACTATGGCGACATAAATATATGTATGATATTCTGAATCAGGAGCTAATCGGGATAGAAGGGACAATTAATGGGTCACTCATATGGAACAATGCATGTAATAATCATTCTATAGTTCAGGACAACAAATTTTGGGAAATCAAGGATGGAACTACAACACTCTTTAGGGATGATGCTTGGCAACAATTGTTAAAACATAAAGACATTTCAAAATTCACAAATTGTAGAGAAATATTTCTAAGATTGGATAAAACCCAAGTAGATCAATACTGAGAAAATCATCAGCCAAAAGATAAGTGGATGAAATGGATTCCAAAAGAAAAATGCCCCCCTTTAATTGAAACATAAATGGAGTCATTATGGAAGACTCTACAACAAAGAAAGATAAAAATATCCAAAGGACAGGACAAACTTAGATGGGGAAACAACACAAGTGGAAACTTTACTCTTCAAGAAGCCTACTCCAAAGTAGCTGGAATCAATATAAAAAAATATATATAATGAAATGGAGACAAATCTGGAAGCAAAATATTTGGCCAAAAATATCTATTTTTACCTGGTTGATAGCCAAAGGAAATTTTTTAACTTGGGATCAAATCCGAAAAAGAGGATTTCATGGACCATCAAGACGCCCACTTTGTCAAAATCATGAGGAAAACATGGAGCATTTCCTCAACCATTTCCCTTATACAAAAAACTTATGGGTCAAAGTTTCAATCCTATTTCATCAATTAGATAGGAATAGAAACGAGATTAAGTGTACCATCCAAAACTGGAGAAAGACTCATTTCACTAGTCCAATTTTGAATCAAGCTTGGAAGCTCTTCCTGGGCTTCCTAGTTTGGGAAATTTGGAAAGAACATAATAGAATAATCTTTAAATATCAAAAGGAACAACTAGATCAGACATGGACACGAATTAGAAGAAGCATTCTAGAAAACCTCAACCTTACACACTAGGATGAAAAAGACAACACAGTGGAATACCTTGAAATGAATATACTCCAAAATCTTGGATTCAATACAGCTAAAAATCCCCATCACATGAGATCAGTGGGAAACCATATAGAAATCCCTACCTCTTGGAAAACACCATCACCAATATTTCTTAAACTCAATTTTGATGGAGCGTCTAGAGGAAACCCATGCCCAACAAGCTTTTAAGGGGTCTTTAGAAACTCAAATGGTGATATCAAAAGAATCTATGCTGGAGCTATGGGATTCTCCACAAACAACTTAACATAAATTCTTGTTGCATCCAAAGGTATGCAAATAGAAATCAACCCAAAAATACCCTAAATTGATCGTGGAGGGGGACTCCCAGATTACAATTCAAAAGCTACAGAAATTTCAAAATGGAACTCGTATTAGCAAAGTCTCAAAGAACTAGAAAATAGAAACATAACTTGAAGATATTAGTTCCTACATCTTGCTTATCTCGGAACTAATACCTCTTCGTGTTTGAAGATTAGATAATAAATTGGTAGAAATAATAACAAATGAGGTTCTCAATCATACTCAAGAGTAGTATAGATGGAAACTGAAACAACATTACCCCGTCAAATCTAAAATTTGATTGCATCAACTTAGCCAAGCTAGATCTCAACACCCTGGATCAGGTGTCTTTAATGAATGTGCATGCGAGTACATGGACAATCTCCAAGGAGAGGACAAACGTTGAGACAGTTGTCACCTCTCATGAAGAGATACCTTCCATCTAGCTCCCTCACATGAAAATGATTCCACCTCCTCTCCAACGGTACCAGTTTAGGTATGGGAAAAATCATCTCCACAAGAAGCCAATAGAAGAAATCATGGCCCAAACTTGGCTCTCCAAAGAAACGACCAACCACAACTATGATTTAGTTGGCCAATGTAATATGGAACTGATTTGTTACAAACACAGTTTTCAATCCAGGTGGTGGCAGATGCACCAGACACATTATTCTAATTCAAGACATCCAAACAACAGTTATTAGCAAGCATTATGAGAACAAATGGGACTGCATTGAATTTTTAGGGTAAGATGTAAGGGCAACCAATTCAGACCACAACATAATACTGTTCATTTTTTCGATAATATCATTCAAACATTATCTAGGATCCTACTAAGAGAATAACATGCACATCATAACAATCACAAGAGACAATGGACACAAAGAATTTCACCGAGGAAAACCAAGAAGGTGAAAAACCCCGCAACTTCCTCAAATATAGAATAAGCCCCAATACAAAGATCACAAAGATCAATCCCCAAAAGATAGATGACTCCAGCAACTACTACTCTTCCACTTGTGTGCACTCCTCTCTCTCAACTATGCAAGTTGGATGAGTGAGTGAATGAATAGAATGAGAGACACTCACTCTCTATTTATACACAACTTAACCTGCCTTTAACTCTAGCTGGGCCGACTTCCTAAGGAAGTCTAATAACCCACTCACATGACACAAGCAGGGCCGAACCCACACTGGTGGTCTAATAACCCATCAAATATAAGTTGCGACACTTGGGACACTTACAAATACAAATGACGACACTTTCGATTGGAGGAATAATCCATCTCCATCATGAATATAATAAAGTACAAGTGTAATACATAGAAGATTATCTTCCGAAGTTACAAATACATCAACACTCCCTCTTAACTAGGAAGGTATTCTCTAGACATAGGTCATCAATACATATCACCACAAGTCTTCAATTCTAGAGCTGGATCATCGTCACTGGATCACGGAGCATCATCGTCATTGCTGCTATACTCGTCATCTCGATCACTAGGCTATCTCTCAATTCTTCTCATCATAGGAAGTTCTATAGAGCCATCCCTTTTTCATGTTGGTTGTAGGTCGAGCCTCCTGTAGGTCTTCATCATATTTGCGAGTTGGCCATCCTATGGAATCCTCAGGACTGATTACGTGCATCAACAAAACCTCGAGAGAGCATCCCAGGACTTTTACGAGCACACAGCTCAACCTATCGGATCTCCCAGGATCTTTTACATGTGACCTTCACAAAACCTTAAAAGAGTGCCTTTCCCAGCAAGATCTCTAAAGAGCATCCGAGGACTTTTACGTGCCTAGCACAACCTGTTCGAATCTCCAGGACTGATTACATGTGATCTCCACAAAACCTTAAAAGAGTGTCTTTCCCAACAAGATCTCTAAAGAGCATCCGAGGACTTTTAAGTGCCTAGCACAACCTGTCTGGATCTCCGGGACTTATTACATGTGGTCCCCACAAAACCTTAAAAGAGTGTGTTGCCCAGCAAGATCTCTAAAGAGCATCCGAGGACTTTTACGTGCCTAGCACAACCTGTCCGGATCTCCAGGACATATTACATGTGGTCTAGCAAAACCTTAAAGAGTGACTTGCTCAACAAGATCTCTAAAGAGCATCCGAGGACTTTTATGTGCCTAGCACAACCTGTCCGGATCTCCAGGACGTATTACATGCTACCCTTGCACAACCTGTCCACGGCCACGGAGTACCATCTTTATACTCAAGATCAACCTGATCATCCTCGCACAAAGCATCATCCTGATGCTCATGATCATACTGATCATCATCATACAGTACATCATCCTGATGCACATCATCATCGCATGATCATCCTGATCATCGTACTGATGCATATCATCATCACATGATCATCCTGATCATCGTCACAGCATCGTCCTGATGCATATCACACATATGATCACCCTGATCATCATCATGTAGAACATCATCTAGAGCATTATCTTGATGCTCATCACACAACACTTACATCCACATCCATGGGAAGGATCCTCCTACCCCCATGCTTGGAATGTCTTCTGCAAATGTGTCCCATCACTTCTTCCTCGAAGTATCTTCTATCTGAAGAACACCAAGCCTCTCTCTGAAGTACTCAAACTTCACTCTGGCTAGTGGTTTGGTCAACACATCTGCAATCTGCTCATCTATCTCAACATACCGAAGCTTCATTGCTCCTCTCTCACTACAAGATTCGACCCCAAAATCCGACGACATCTGACAAAAAGGTCTGTGTCGTCGGATTTCACCTTCAAAATTATGAACTTTGATGATTTTTTTTTAAAATAAGTGAAGGATCCGTCAGATATCCGACGTACCTTAGATATTTAGCGTCCCTTGGATATCCGACGTCCCTTAGAAATATTGATCAATTTTTAATAAGGATATCCGACCTAATCTTAAGCCCGTGGAGGTCGAATATCCAACAGAATCGAATATCGCAAGTAAAAGGCATTGAGTTCCAACCCCTAAGTGGTCTTGTTAAATGGATAGATTAACTATGTTTAGAAGAATAAAAAATCGATGGGATGCATACCTTGCCAAACACCTTGGTTTGGTGTTTTTGTTAAGGACTCCTTTGCATAGGTAAAAGATCGACCTTACTTCAAACCCCTAAGTAGTCTTGCTAAATCATAATAACTTTGTTTGTAATACCCCTATGCGCTTATGACCATATAGCGTAAATATATGGTAAGTGGGTAAGTGCATTATATTCTAATTAATGAAATGAATAATAAAATAATAAATAGGTGCACTTGGGGTTAAATCTCCATGTGAACACCATGGGGGCAATGAACCAATGAGAGGGCCAGTAGTAGAAATCCATATAAAATATTATTTTTTGTTGCCAAGTGTCCAACTCCATAACCTTGTTAACCTCTTGTCTATGTCCCAAGCTTCTGAGGTGGGGCACATGTTTCCCATGCAAATCGAATTTTCATATAATCCTTGGAACTCATTTATCAAAATCGGATTTTTGTCAAAGTCGGATTGCTATCATGAGTTCCAAGGATTATCATGATAACAACTAAGCTTGAAAATAGTGACAATCTATGTAGAGACTCGGGAGTCGAAACTGATCGAAAGAGACATTGTGATTGTGACCATTTGGATGCACAGAGATGATGAAATTGTTGTACACACTTATGACCGTTTGGATGTGCACCCGTTGATGAGTTTGTTTGATTGTGACCGTTCGGAGGCACAAACATGATGAAATTGTTGTACTCACTTATGACCGTTTGGATGCTGACATGACGTTGATGAGTTTGTTGTGATGAATAATATCTCATGGTAATTATGAACAAATCTGATCACCACACCTCCGAACAGTCATATAGTTCCTTTCATATAGTACGGTCCGATATCACACTAGTAGCGCCTCCCAACTCCCAACGGTCATGTTCTCTCTTTCAGTCCACTGTCCATCAAAATCAACAGCAATCCTACGGAACAAACGTCTCTTTCAATCCATCAATATTTTGTGGCTTGCTTTTTCATCTATTTTTATATGTTAGAATATTAGGTTTTATACACACACATTTGCATACATATTATATTAATAAATAAATAATAATACATAAATACTAACAATAAATATAAATACAAAAAAAACATAAAACAATAATCAACAAAACTAACCTCCCTTGAGAACTTACCTCCCTCCCAGCCCGCATGAACACATTTCACTTACCTCACCCTGCAAGAACTTCCAATACTAGACGTCACAAAGGCCATCACTGAGGAGGTCGTAGAGGTCACAGATGCAGTCGCGAAGGAGGTTGAGGTAGTCGTGGAGGAGGTTGAGGAGGTCATACTAGAGGTTGAGGAGGCCGCAAAGGAGTTTGAGGGTTCCATTTGCACAAATAAGAAAACAATAGGTAAGGTGTATCTCGATTCATTGCAATCGTTTTCTGTTACATTCAAATCAGAGTTTTGATCAAATCTCCGGGTTTAACTTCGTGTTGTTATTTACTTGGCAGGTGAATGATGGCTTTCCTCCTCTGCGTGGCTTCCTAACTGATGCCCAATACCCTCGACTTCGTTGGCATTGCAATTGGTAAGTTTAGGGTTTTCCAACCCTTACCCTTTCCTCTCGCCTCTTATGGAGTGGTATTGTTTATGGATGTTTAGGAGGAACTGCATGAATCCCCTTTTGGGTTCTCTGAAACTTCTTGCAGTTCTTGGAAGGTCTCCGTTTGGCTGGACCATTTAATGAATGTAATAGTTGACCATTTTGTGGTTATATGAAACTGTAAGCCTCTTTAAAGGAGTTATGAGCTCCTGTTGTGTAAATTTGGGGTTTTGGGGAATCGATACAGTGACCTGCGTTTTTCTATTGGACCTTGAACATGTATAAAGCAGTGTGGAACCTCTGCGTTTTCTTTATGAAGTTTGTATGGTTAATAATCTCTCTATCCTCAGTGTTTTGGCTATCGTTGTTATTTGACTACTATTGAAGAATGTGTTGACAGGGGAAAAACGCAACCCTGATACTAGTTTAACTATAAGCCCGAGAAGTGTAAATTCTAGTTCTTACTGTTGCGTTGTCTGGTGGTTGAAATAAATAGACAGGGTTAAATGGGCCTCTACGTATTTCTCTCTATGATCCTCAGTTATATTTAGCTATGCGTTTTGATTTCTATGGAAAAATGTATGGTGATGCCTAGGTCTGCATCCTACATGTAATGTCATTGTTCTATTTCCTTATGCAGTTGATTTGGTAATTAAAAAGGCCTCCTAGATTCGTATGATGATGATGGTGCCTCTGTCCAACTTCTAGCTTGTTTAAAAGGATGAATCTGTAACTTTAAAACTATGTATTGACGCGTTTTTGGGTTTGCACGATTTACTCAGAAAATTGATAATGGGATTCGACCCTGTGACCTGCAGATTGATATGCTAAGAGGAATGTAAATAAATGTTTGAGTAATAATTCGCTTTCAATTTCTAATTCACTCAACCAATGTCTGCGTCTGTGTCTGCGTGCTTAAATGTCAGTGGTTTTTGGGTTTGAAGGAATGGTAGAATTTATTACTACGATACTGTAGTGTAGCCTGTGATAAATGTTTAAATGAATGGCTGGGCTGAGAAGATCTCGTGGCAGGCTAAGCTTTACGATTTTTCCTTGTTGTTTAGAAACTCTTTCTGAGGGTTTTGAACTCGTAACCCTTGGCATAAGACCTCAAACGATGATTGTTCTAAAACAAGGTTGGGCTTGGCTGGGCTGGCATAAGGGGTAACTACTAATATTTGGCACCTTCCAAAACAATGAGATAACTCCCTCTATTGTGTGAGCATATCTTAAATCTGACTCCTAGAAGATGCGCTTAGACCTCACTATGTGTTGTTATAGGACTACTATGCAATTGTAGGCTGCTGATCCAAGTCTGGGTGTTGTAGGAGACCTTACTGTTGAATGGTTAGGGCCCCTATTTAGGTCTAATACAGTGCACATAATGTTCTCATACCTGTTGCACATACCCTTTTAGCTACAGGCCTAAAAAATGATGCTTTAATGGCTTCCTTGGGGATAATATTGCCACAACCAAATCCAAATGAATACAAATATGCCCATATATGACATTTATCCTCACTATAATTTTCCAGAATGCCTTCTAGTATGCCCAGATTTAATGTATGGCCATATTCATTACTGTTGGATTGTACGGGATTGACAATGAAGGGGCCCACTGCTGTCACAAATCAGAATTTCCCATTATGCTCATAAGTGTTGTATCTTATTGTCTAAAGACTATGATCAATAACACATGTGGACACCCATACCAAAAGGGGGGTAATAGGCCCAAATATGGTAGTAATCTTGGTACAAAATGGAGGTTAATAGGCCCAAACATAAGAATTCTGGTAGAGTGCATTTTGTAAACAAATGCAAACCAGTCTACCATGCAATTTACTCGACATAAAAATGCCATTGAAGACAAGAAGGAAAGTTATAAGATGTAGGTCACTATCTCTTAATTGGTTATTTCTAAGGTTATAGGGGGTATCAAGTGTGTCTTTTTGAGGATCATGCCTTCCAATTTTTTGAATCTTATTCAACAAGTCATAGCTAGAAACATCTGAACTCTATTTGGAAACAATATGGTCCTTCACTTCCTTGGCTGTCCTTGGAAGTTGGAAACAATAAGGTCCTTCACTTCTTTCACTGACAACAACAAGAACTTGCCTCTTGGAATTTTCAGTGGTTGCTAGATTTACCAGTAGATTCGTACGCCCATCATCCATATCACTTAATGGTGTTGATTTTTTCACAACTTCAGTAGATCTTGCATGCTTGCCACCATAAGTATAAGCAACTTTTCATGTATCTTACTTATAGGGAAAATATGCTCCCTGGATTGATCCAGATTGTGTCATTGTTCTTCATTACTGCATCGAAATGTTTCTTCCAAGTATCAACTAAGATCCTAGCCTTCCTCTGAATCTACTAGTGCTTCCCAACATTTTCTGAGTTGATGTAGCTTCCATCTTTGTCAGTGATTCTGGCAAATTTTATGTTCCTAATGGACATGGTGAAGGAAAATGGTCATAAAAATAACGACATATGTGTAGGTTGAATTGAAATGCTGAGGGGAATTTGGGGTAGAAGGAATCTCTATTGGGTTGTGGCAATTGCTGGAAGGCTTATTTGGGGTCCATCAACTGCTCAATTTGTTGTCGCATACTCATATGTTCCGGTAATTGACATCTTTTAGTCAAATATAATTGTTGCGATAATTATTTTGTTTGTGGAAACCAACTTGTATGCACTGGGTTGCAGCACTATAACTGTTAGTAGCTAATGTCATTCCTCAAATTTAAATTACAACTTAGCAAACCATTTTATCATTTTGTTTGTGGACTATCAGCTTGTATGCACTGGGTTGCAACACTCTATTAACTGTTATTATCTATTGTCATTCCTCAAATTTCAATTATAGCTTGTTCATATTTCTGTGTGCCCTAACTTATCATTCAAAGTACTTTATTATTTTTTCAACAGAACTTTTCATATATTTTGCATAGTAATTATGATTTTACGTGTCTCTCACTTACTCCACATTTTTCTTATGTTTTGCAGAAAACATATAAATGGATACGTAAAGTTGACGTCCCACCGCCATTTCTCTCGCCACCCACTCTTGATTCATTCTGCATGCATTTCACTATGCAACCGTCTCAGATTCTCACTGCGTTTTCCCTCATATAGTTTCTCAATTCGGCATGACCCACGCCCGGCGTCCGAGGAGTGTTGCCAGCGGTCCTGAGTTTCAGCCTGGCAACGGTGGGGATTCATGGTATTATGTTTCCCTTCGGCTGCAATATGGGAAACTCATAGTTCACTACGAAGGTTTGTAAGGATACAAACCTTCGTAGTGAACTATGAGTTTCCCATATTGCAGCCGAAGGGAAACATAATACCATGAATCCCCACCGTTGCCAGGCTGAAACTCAGGACCGCTGGCAACACTCCTCGGACGCCGGGCGTGGGTCATGCCGAATTGAGAAACTATATGAGGGAAAACGCAGTGAGAATCTGAGACGGTTGCATAGTGAAATGCATGCAGAATGAATCAAGAGTGGGTGTCGAGAGAAATGGTTGTGGGACGTCGTATGAGAGGAAATGGCGATGGGAATCGATTGATAAGGTCAAATTAAATTCGCACGGTGGTAATAAACTACACTTGTGTCTTCCATTGTCATCTGCAATTCAAGCTTGAAGGTGGTAGCCTTGGGACTAGACATAGGTTTCAGGTTCGAATTTCCTCAGTTTAGTTCATACCCTATTATTTTTTCGATGCAAATTATATGTTTTCTTTAATTTCCTTTGTCAGGACGCAGAGACAACCATAAAATATCATATGTGTCAAGATGCAAAGAGTACTAAGAGATAACAAGTGTACTTTTAGGTCAGCAGTGGCATCAACATTGAAAATGGTTTCCATCCAAACCTATCAAGTGTACTTTTAGGTCAGCAGTATTCTTGTCTTCGAACTGTAGCAGCTGTTTGGCCATTTTCACCCTTAAATTGAAGGATTCCTGTAAACACAAACCACTATGTTACGTGAACTTCTTTGAGGGCTTTGTTACATTTGCTTCTAATATCTTTCAGGGCTTTGTTACATTTGCTTCTAAGATGTTACAGGGTGAAAATGGCCAAACAACTGCTACAGTTCGGAGACAAGAATACTGTTGACCTAAAAGTACACTTGATAGGTTTGGCTGGAACAAATTACCATGGAAATCCTCTTTATCTTCATTCTCAAGTTTTGAGAAAATCAGAGATATATGAAACGATGCTTTATGACTATTCGTCTTCACAGCCACCTCTTGAAATCAAGGTAAGAGATGGTTTAATGATTTAGTGTAGTAAACAATTATCTTTATTGAATGTTAGTTTTTATTGAATGAATGTGTTCATTGAATGAATGGATGGTTTATTGAATGCTATCTTTTATTGAATGAATGTGTTGATAGAATGAAACATTGGCTTAATGGATTTTAGCCTTTATTGAATGAATGGTAGATGTTTGTTTATGATGAAATATGCATGAATTTGCACGTAATTTTTTTTTCAAGTAAATGCATTGGGTATGGGGAATTGAGAGTGATGTGAGGGGGGGGGGGCATAAGAGCTTCCACCTTCACGTGGTTGGCCCTGTTCAGTAGAGAATATTAAATTATTCTCGAAATAGAGAGGAGCTCAATGAATGGCAACGATGCTGCCTTTCTACAACCCACTCCCGTGTCATCTAAATTTTGACAATTTCTTGGAGCTTGTTGTGATGTTTGGTTTGTTGAATATTGTAACTTCTAAGAATATTATATTTGTATATTATTTATTCCGGAGATGTTCCATACCTCCGATGTGATTATACTATGAATCCGGAGATGTTTATTCCTCCGAATTGGTTGCGGGAAGTAGGGTTATTAGACCCACCATGTGGGGGTCAGCCCAGTCAGTTATAATAGGGTATTTAACCTAATGGTTAAATACGAGCCTACATGTACTTGTGTAAAATACATGTCAGTGTAGTGTATAAATAGAGGAGGTATGTTCCTCATTTGATACACTCACACACTTGAGAGAGGCGCACTTGTGGATCAGAGGTCTGCTATGGTGGAGGAGGAGATCATGTCTTTGGTTTGCATCTTTGTATATTGCTGGTCATCTATATTGAGGAAGCTTTACTGGGTTTTCTACCCCATGAGGGTTTCCCAGGATAAATCTGTGTCTCTTGTGTTTATGCTATGCTTGTTGTTTCTTCAGTGATCCTGTATATGCTATTATTGTGAAATGGAATGTAATGCTGCTATTTTCTATCTTAGCATATTGAATATTAACATGGTATCAGAGCTAAACTGAAGGAAGGCAAGGTATGGCACTTACGACATTTGCTTTACTTACGACAATTTGAAGGTTAGGGTTTTATATAGCAAAAACCAGTCATCGTGGAACTTTCGCTATAACTCCATTTTGGCGAAGGTTCAGGATCTGAAACCTTTACAGGTCGTAGATAACATCTCCAGGTATCTTGCATCCAAAGGGAACCCTCAGATTCGTTGTACTTGTAAGTTTTGATCAGTACACGTTAGGGTTTCTGCCTCTTCCAGATCTTAGTCAAAATCAGGTGACCTAGGCAAAAAGGTCATAACTTTGGCTAGGAAGCTCCAAATGAAATTTTGTAAAAAGTGACAGGTAGTACACAGACTATACTATCTCAAGAAACTTTTTTAGAGGCCGAATCTGAACCAGTGACACGTGGCATGCCGTACAAGTGCGCTCTCCTGTTTTATCCCATAAACAGGTCACGTTGCGACATTTGGCATAACTCTCTCTCAGAGAGTCCAATTGAGGTCAGACCTGTCAGGATGGAAAGATAACAGGGAAAGCTATCTCAGGAAAAGTTTTCAGAGGCTGAAGTTCAAACAGTGACACGTGGCACGCCGTACAAGTTCGCTCTCCTGTATTATCCCAAAACAGGTCACGTTGCGACATTTGGCATAACTCTCTCTCAGAAAATCCAATTGAGGTCAGACCTGTCAGGATGGAAAGATGACAGGTCAGGATACTGCAAAAAAAGTTTTCAGACCCTGTGGAGCGAAAATTTCAGATTTATAGCAAAAACAATTAGGTACATATTTCTGTCAAAACAGAATTATTTTTGGAGCACCTTTATTCATGGCTTCTGGAATTTAGGGTTTCGGAGAAAGTTAGAATTTTTGGAATCGGAATCCACGGCTGAATGATACTCAGGAAAATCAAAATTTAGAGACCAAGATCGAATTTTTTGGTTGGGTAGAAGACCGGGCTTGATCAAACCCTAGCTCAGGATTTTGATCGAAAAGATGGAAAATTAGGGCTTCAGCAAAAGTTAGAATTTTTGAAGTCTGTAACCACGGTTGGAAGCTCCTCAGAAAAATAAGAGTTTAGAGCCTTGGATCAAACCTTTTGATTGAGTAGAAGAGTGGGCTTCATCAAACCCTAGTTCGGGATCCTGTCCAGAAGATCCAGAAGTTTCAAAGGCAATTTTGAGGGGTCAAATTTTGGAATTGAAGTATGCTAGTTTGATCAGCTCAACAAGACACATCCTTCCATTCATTCGGAAGTGTGAAAGTCAAAGATTGAATTTTTAGGTTTTCTCTAGCAAACCCTAATCAAGCTCCAGATCAAGTTTCAGGGGGAGTTGACGCTAAGGCCTTACATAAGAAGACTACAAGAAGTCTCGACAAGTATGACTTAAGGAGGTTCAGGTATGTCTTGAAATCTTATTCTTGATTAAGTTCATGATGTGTTTGTCTTCATATTATTTATTAGTACAATCTTGATTAATGTTAGAATTGTCTTATCACCCTAGTAACAGTATGAATGCATGAAGACATTCATTAGGGCTATATGATTGTACTAATGCATTATGGTGTTTTGTGAGGTTGATGTTGTCTGCTAACAAGATACAGGTACATCACAAAAGACAATTCAAGTTCCATGACCATGACAACATGAAGACAAAGACTCACGAGGATGACACTAGTGTACACTTGAGCATGCACAGTGGTACAGAATGAATAGAAGTTCAGGAGATATATAGAAGATCAAGCGGGAGGCAACCACAAAAACATAAAAGATAAGTATTTGAGTTGTTATTAGAAATAGTAAATGATATTGCTTGTATGCATATTTGTATTCCTAGAATATATCATGCTGAGTGTAAACATTCATAAAGCATTGAACAGTATACTACTAATATGCATATGACTGGTAAGTTGGACAAACATTCCATTGTTGCTTGTCTAGAATGAAACCTCTTTGCTGACATGCTGAGAGCTGTGCACACTCTCGATAGTATGTTCTGGTAAAGATGGAAGGCATCTAGATAGCTACTGTATGCATACAGGATATGGGAAAGTGTTGTGCCAAAGTATTGGTCAAAATAGTTGCATAACTATGTAAATGATATCTGTATGCATAATAGGTTATCATGTCAATAAGATTTGATGATTATGAAGTATTACTAATCATGTACTTAACTTTGATTTGTAGGAAGAGAATCATGATGAGATGTTTTGCTCCAAGGGACTAGATAAGACCATTCTCTTAATGATGCAATTAAAGAAGAAGTGTGAATCAGGTTCTGTATGGGTACCCAGGATCGGTAGTCAATTGATGAGCTTAATGATCATCATGGGTGATGTGGATCTCAACCTTTGCTACAAGGTTGAATATGGCTTCTATACACATATGACATGGATGCAAGAAGGAACTCACCACAGAGTTCGAATGATTTTGAGGCTCATATTAGTAGACCCATCTGACGAGAGATGGCACAGATAGATATGCAGAAGATCACTCAATGCAGAGTGTGAATAATGGACATTTGACAGCTTCATGACAAAGCTCGGGCTTTACCAGAAGTAAAGTTTTTCCTAACCTTTACCTTAAGGTTGTGGATGATGAACCTATCATACCATTATTGTATGACGATGATATCTTTCTGACAAGGAATGAGAAACAGGTCATGAAAATGGCTGCAGAAATGAAAATGAAAGATCTCGGATTAATGCACTACTTCTTAGGTCTAGAAGTATGGCAAGATCCAAAAAGGAATCTTTTAAATCAAGGTAAGTATGCTGTGAAGTTTCTAAAAAGATTTGATATGTTGGAGTATAAAGCCATGGCCACTCCCATGGACTCCAACTTGAAGTTATTAGTTAATGACTCATCGTATTTAGTGGACATAACCCTATATAGACAAATCATTGGGTCATTGATGTATTTAACAAATACTAGGCCAGATATATGCTTTGTTGTAAATACCCTAAGTCAGTATCTAGTAGAACCTAGAAAGGTTCACTTAATAGCTACAAAGCATGTAGTGAGGTACCTAAAAGGTACATTAGATTTTTGGTCTATATTATCTTGGAGGTCATGAACTCCGTTTACATGGTTACTCAGATTTTGATTGGGCAGGAAGTGTCTCAGACAGAAAGAGTACATCAAGTGGATGTTATAGTCCTGAATCTGCCATGATCTCATGGTTCAGCAAGAAACAATCTAGTGTGGCTCTCAGTACTGCTGAAGCAGAATATATGGCTATCTGCTCTGCCAGCTGTGAAGCAGTATGGCTTCAGAAGCTTTTATATGGAGTGTTTGACTTAGAAATGGATCCCACTGTGATTATGTGTGACAATCAAAGATGCATTAAGATGACTGAAAATCCTGTGTTCCACAATAAGTCAAAACACATAGAGATCCGATACTTCTATATACAAGATATGGTGCAAAGAGGAGTTATCAAGATCGAATATATAAGCACTGAGGATCAGAGTGCTGATATCTTGACTAAACCTCTGTCTCGAGTGAAGTTTGAATACTTTCGAGACAAGCTTGGTATAGTTCAAAAGAACTCTCCTCGAAAGGGGGAGTAGCATAGTATCTGATAACAAGTCTGCCTCATCAATGATGAGGTTACCTATTCACTACACTTAGTTACCTAGAATTATTTAGATTTAGGACTCTTATATTTTTACTTTTGATGATAGATGTATTAGTGAGAATACATGCTTTTGATGATAGATGTATTAGTGATATACATGTTTTGATGATGATATACATGTTTTGATATACATGTCTCGATGATGAGGATACATGTTTTGATATACATGTTTTGATGATGATATACATGTTTTGATGATGAGGTTACATGATGCCTTGATGTATTGATACGTGTTTGTACTTGTATGGATGAAGATACTTGTACCCATAGTGATGTGGGGATTGGATCATCCCTGGACTTCAGTCCTAAAGAGAGCCATAGACGTATGTCTTCGAGAATGAAGTCCTTGGTGGACTTGAGGGTATTGGATCATCCCTGGACTTCAGTCCTAAAGAGAACCGTAGATGTATGTCTTCGAGAATGAAGTCCTTGGTGGACTTGAGGGGATTGGATCATCCCTGGACTTCAGTCCTAAAGAGAGCCATAGACGTATGTCTTCGAGAATGAAGTCCTTGGTGGACTTGAGGGGATTGGATCATCCCTGGGCTTCAGTCCTAAAGAGAGTCATAGACGTATGTCTTCGAGAATGAAGTCCTTGGTGGACTTGAGGGGATTGGATCATCCCTGGACTTCAGTCCTAAAGAGAGCTGTAGACGTATGTCTTCGAGAATGAAGTCCTTGGTGGACTTGAGGGGATTGGATCATCCCTGGACTTCAGTCCTAAAGAGAGCCGTAGACGTATGTCTTCGAGAATGAAGTCCTTGGTGGACTTGAGGGGATTGGATCATCCCTGGGCTTCAGTCCTAAAGAGAGTCGTAGACGTATGTCTTCGATAATGAAGTCCTTGGTGGACTTGAGGGGATTGGATCGTCCTCGGACTATTAGTCCTTTGAATTGAGCCGTAGACATGATGTCTCCGAGAACTAAATCCTGAATGAACAGGTAAGGGGATTGGATCGTCCTCGAACTATGGTCCTTTGAATTGAGCCGTAGACATGAGGTCTTCGAGAATTGAATGATAGGACTGGATCGTCCCTGGACTTCGGTTCAAAAGGTACATGATAGGACTGGATAGTCCCTGGACTTCGGTTCAAAAGGTACATGATAGGACTGGATCGTCCCTGGACTTCGGTTCAAAAGGTACATGATAGGACTGGATCGTCCCTGGACCTCGTTTCAAAATGTACGTGACAAATCCTAAGAATTGTTCTAGGTTACATCCAGCATGAAATAGGGCTGGCTCTGTAGATGTGATACATCCAGCATGAAACAGGGCTGGCTCTGTAGATGTGATACATCCAGCATGAAACAGGGCTGGCTCTGTAGATGTGATACATCCAGCATGAAACAGGGCTGGCTCTGTAGATGTGATACATCCAGCATGAAACAGGGCTGGCTCTGTAGATGTGATACATCCAGCATGAAACAGGGCTGGCTCTGTAGACGTGACACATCCAGTATGAAAGAGGACTGGCTCTGTGGCGGTAAATCCTAGATCTGATCTAGGTCACATCCAGTATGAAAAAGGACTGGCACTGTGGTTGGGATTAGATCGTCCCTAGACATGAGACTTGTCTTAAAGAGATAAGGATTGATTATCTTGGAACTTGATCTGGATTGTATCATCCATGGACCTATGTCCTAAAGAGAGCAGGATTGATCATCCTGTAATATGATCGTGTGATGACGATGCTGATGATTGATGTTGATGATCGTGTGATGACGATGCTGATCGTGTGATGACGATGCTGATGATCGTGTGATGACGATGTTGATCGTGTGATGTCGATGCTGCTGATCGTGTGATGACGATGCTGATCATGTGATGGCGATGCTGATGATCGTGTGATGACGATGCTGATGATGATGTTGATGATCGTGTGATGACGATGTTGATGATCGTGTGATGACGATGCTGATGATGATGCTGTTGATCGTATGATGACGATGCTGATATTCGTATGATGATGATGCTGATGATCGTGTGATGACGATGCTGATGATCGTGTGATGACGATGCTGACGATCGTGAGGATTCAGATATTGATGTTGCTGTAGCTGTTTGAGTACTGCAGAAGATAAAGACTCAGTACTGAAGATGTTGATGTTCCAGTATTGAAGATGTTCCAGTAACTGGTTGAGTTACTGATGATGTTGAGAAAGCTTCCAATGATTTATAGATGTATCATGTATGATGTATGACTCGTTGCTCCTGCAGATGTTGTTATAATATCCTTCTCGTTAAGGGGGAGTGTTGAATATTGTAACTTCTAAGAATATTATATTTGTATATTATTTATTTCAGAGATGTTCCATACCTCCGATGTGATTATACTATGAATCCGGAGATGTTTATTCCTCCGAATTGGTTGTGGTAAGTAGGGTTATTAGACCCACCATGTGGGGGTCAGCCCAATCAGTTATAATAGGGTATTTAACCTAATGGTTAAATACGAGCCTACATGTACTTGTGTAAAATACATGTCAGTGTAGTGTATAAATAGAGGAGGTATGTTCCTCATTTGATACACTCACACACTTGAGAGAGGCGCACTTGTGGATCAGAGGTCTGCTATGGTGGAGGAGGAGATCATGTCTTTGGTTTGCATCTTTGTATATTGCTGGTCATCTATATTGAGGAAGCTTTACTGGGTTTTCTACCCCATGAGGGTTTCCCAGGATAAATCTGTGTCTCTTGTGTTTATGCTATGCTTGTTGTTTCTTCAGTGATCCTGTATATGCTATTATTGTGAAATGGAATGTAATGCTGCTATTTTCTATCTTAGCATATTGAATTTTAACATGGTTGCTCCTGATCATAACTAATTTCGAGTTTCCACAACTTGAAAGGCTGAGTAAATGATGCACTGGAACCAATATCTTTAACCTTCTCTTTAAATTCCTTGGAATCTCCTTGAGAATATTTCAATGAGATATGTCTCAAATCCTCTAGATATATTTGAATGAGATATGTCATGTGCAATTAGTAGCATCTTACAAATCTTTTGTAGTTTCCACCAAATAGTTTTCAGAATCTCCATTTCCCTATATTGGATTGTATCAACAATTTTTATTGGAAGTCAATGATGTGAAGAAGCAATTATAATAGCTCTTGGAGAAACGAGTCATATATATAACCTAGTGTTTCACCTTATGGATTGCCTATAATCATAGTGCTTAAGCAGGATGAATGTTTGTGAATGTGTACTGACTACCGAGTAGTGAATGAGATAACCATCAAGAATCAATATATATTTTCCACATACTAGTTCTCCTCTACAAGACTTCATTTCTAAACAACACTCAATGGCATGCATCTAGAACCAGAAACTAAGCAAAGGTTGATTTATGCATTGATATAGAGAGGTGGCACTAGGCACACAATATGGAGAAACAATGACAAATTAATAGTGTATTTTTTTTCTAAATTACCTAACGTCGTTGGATATCCGACTCTAAATATGAAGATATCCGATGTCCATGCCATAGCTCCGACGGCAAAAGACGTCGGAGCTCAACCTTTTTCAAGCCGACGAGTGATTGGATACTCGACGGCAACAACTTAGATATTCGACGAGTTTGCTATAGGTCCGACGGAAAAAGATGTTGGATTGAAGCCCTGCCCAGTTGTGCTCGGCGTTGGCGTTTTGACCTTGTCTGGCGTCGGTTAACTGACGAGGTATGAGCCATTGGAATGTATCCGAATTTGGACCGATGTTAAAAAAAAACTGAGGTTGTCGGATAGTCGACCACAAGATGTAGAAAATTTGACTTTTAGGCCGTCGAATTTTGGGTCCAAAAAACCTAGTGTCTGCACCATATACCTGATATAGTGATATTTGATCTCGATGTGCTTTGACCTGTCATGGAACACCGGGTTCTCTGACAACTTCACACAACTCCGGTTGTCACAATAGATACAAGCAGCATCCAACTGGAGATCAAATAAATCAGACAGTAGCTTCCTTAGCCATACTAACTCACAACTAGCCGAACAAGCTGCAACATACTCTGCTTCGGCTATACTCAATGCTACGCAGGATTGCTTCCTGCTAAACCAAGATATCACACCTGATCCCATACTAAAGCAACACTCCGAAGTGCTCTTCCTATCTGCAGCACTGCCTGGCCAATTTGAATCAACATAACCCTCCAGGTTAAACTTTTGATTTGCATCATACTTGAGCCCATAGTCAATTGTACCCTTCGGGTACCTCAGAATATGCGTTAGAACAATCAGGTGAACATGTCTAGGATCTGTTAGAAACTAGTTCAAGGTGTTCACCGCAAAGCAAATATATGGTCTCGTGTTTGTCAGGTACATCAAGGACCCAATCAGCTAATGATACACCGTGACATCAACCGACTCTAATGAAGCATCACTCAATAGATTCAGGTTCGATGCCATAGGTGTGGCCCTGGCCTTGCAGTCCATCATCCTGAACCACTTCAGGATATCTACTGCATACTTCCCTTGTCCAAGGAAGATTCCATCTGTACTCTGCCACACCTCCATATCTAGAAAGTAATGCATCATTCCCAAGTCCTTCATCTTGAACTCGGCAGCAAGCTTCCTCTTCGTGTTGGCAATCAATCTATCCTTACCTGTCAAAAACAGGTCATCCACATACAATAGGAGTATCACTGGATTGCCTTCCTCAACCTTGTAGTAAAGGTTGGAATCCGCTTTACTCTTGGTAAAGCCCAAACTGGACAGGAAGCTGTCTATCCTGCCATACCATGTCCTAGGTGCTTGCTTCAAGCCATACAAGGCTTTCTTCAATCTGCACACATATGACTCACTGCCATGTGTCTCAAAACCAAGTGGTTGCTCCACATACACTTCCTCTTCGACTACATCATTCAAGAAAGTTGTCTTGACATCCATCTAGTGTATCTTCCACTTCATTACTGCAGCCAGAGCAAGTACTGTTCTGATTGAAGTGTATCTAGCTACAGGTGCAAAAGTCTCTTCATAATCTATCCCCTCTTTCTTGGAGAAGCCACGAGCTACAAATCTTTCCTTGTATTTATCTATGCTACCATCTGCACCATGCTTGATCTTATAGATCCACTTGGAAGTCACAACAGAATTCCATTCTAGTCTTGGGACCACATCCCAAACATCATTCTTCATGATCGACTAGTATTCCTCAAGCATGGCATCCTTCCATTCTTTCTTTTCTATTGCTTCTTCATAATTGGAAGGTTCTTTGTTCATAATGTCATAGAGAAAGGAAACATAGATGGTGTGTGATCTTGTCCTCTTCCTTTCTCTGTGTTCCTCCTCTGGAATACCATACCTTTCTGCATCTTGGATGAGCTCTCTAGCCCATGCAGGTTTGTTACACCTAAAATATTACCACCATTATATTCAGTGTATACACCCCTGGAGTTACCTTGATTGAGTGATTGACCTGGAAGGATTTGTACCCATTTGTACTAGGTTTTGAGAGGTCGTTGCAGGTTGCACTCATGCAACCTACGACGTCGCACCTTGCTCCATTACAGAGTGCGACGAAGTCAGTTAATAGACAAAAAATAGCCCTTCAAGCTCTTTCTCGAAGCTTGCTTACTTGGGAACCTATCCCTGACCTCTTGGGAAGGCTAGCACTCGATTCCTAACTCCTTGGAAATATCCCTTAAGTCTCTCCTATCATATCTCAACCTATCCTATCCATACCCTATCCACTTAGTCCTATTTAAATGAAGCTCACTCCTATCCCAAGGGGAGGAAGTCTATGGTACTCTTATGCTGGTGAAATCAAGCCCAATAGATCTAACACTCTAGCTTGGGGAACATCTACTTCTCTCTAGGAGCTTTGGCATGGCTTGTCGGAAGGAGCTTGCAGCGTTAAGACTATGGTTGTAATCCTCTTTTCTATTGTACTCCTCACTTTTCAATACAGTTAATATAATTGCTTTCCATAAATGTTGTCTCCTTGATGATGTTTAGAGCTTTCCTCCTTAACTATTAGCTTAGATCTATCATATGAGATATATGCTTTCACTTATCGTGGTCTGTCACATGTTCGACAAGGTTTAGCTACTTGCGATCTGGTAGCGCTGGAGCATTGGATCAACGAATGAGAAAGAGATCTACAAATCTAAGGTAAACGATCTGCTCTTACATTTGTATTTCTATACGATCTAGGAAAGTATTTTATGTTCTGCCTTATTTGTTCTAGACATACGTTAAGCTAGGGAGATCAGGCCTTGAGTCAGCTCTCGGTAGATTGTCCACAAAACAAATCTGGTGACCATACTGGGGAGAACATTGCTTTATAGTTGTCAATTTGAATGTTGTTTTTTAGTTGATTTCTTGCCAAGCCATATTATTTTGCCATTTCCTTCTTGAAGTGGATTCCACTGTCAGATCTTCACTTTGAAGACTCTGATTAGCTTCCTTTGATTTTGTACTTCTCATTTGCAGACCGTTTTATGCTCACCATTTGGAGAATTAGTTCATTTTTGAACTCAGATCTCGCCTGTCGCACCTGGTTAGTATGCACAGAGTGACACTGTGTGTTTTTTATCTCTGTTCTTTGCCTGTTAGTCTGTCGTCGCAGCCCTTCCATTGGTCTACTGCGACGTCATCACACTTCCCGCATTGGAGAACTGCGACGTCGTACTGTGTACAAGCATAGAGTGCGCCGATATACCATTTTTGCCATATAGGCACCCCTTCTCCATTTCTGATTTGAGTTTTGGTTTGTGTGCAGACTCCTCTGCACTGTACCTTCCAGGCAGAGACCTTTTTGTCCACCAGTGTTTTGTTTGGCTTGTTTGTATTGGTTTTTGGGTCTTTTGAGATTTGGATTCATGTTTGGCCCCTTGAGTCAAAACTAGTGTTTTGCTTACATTTTTAAGCGAAATGGGTTCAATTTTTGAAAAAAAAAATCCCCCTCATGGCCAGGGGGAGCCGTGAATCATGCATTGTTTAGTCGTTTTGAGCCATCTCAAGGTTTTGAGATCATTTTTGGTTTGGTGTGATTGGCTTGTTTTAAAGACTTGAAAAGTGTGGGATACCCATGTCTTTTTTAGCCTCTTTTTCTTGGGTTATGCATCTTGTTTCCTTTACATGCTAAGCTATCTAATGATTGTTGGAAAAGATTGATTCTTTGTCCCCACTTTAGTTCAAAGAGAAGCTTGATTTTGTCACTCTTTTGCTATATGCATGAAATTGGAAAACATAAGTATTCTTCTTGCTTTAATTTGATCATTTGAAATTTTTGGTCTCACACTCATAAGAAGAAGAAAGGTTCGTTTCAATTTTGTGTACATTTGAGTTAGACATGATTATTAAGTGCTTATCTTTGTCTTGCATTTGATTGGAAACGTTTGTGGAATCCTTCTTTCCGTAGCTTAGATGTGTCTTTTTCAAGTGTAAAAAGATAGGAAATGAGTTATAATTATTGCATTTGGTAGATTTTGAGCCTTTCTTGAGTGTCGTTGAGTTGTTTGGGTGCTTGCCATTTTTCTTTGGGAATTTCTAAATGATTAGAGTGTTGTAGATATTCTCTAACTTTCTATATATAGATATGAAAAGCATTTAGTTATCAAATTCCATTTTTTGGTACATGCATTTGAAAATTGAAAGTGCTTCATTATTTTGTCTTATACATTGTTAAGATTAGTTGCATCTTTCATTTTCTTTGCGCTTTTTAGCTGATTATTGCAAAAAGTCATAGTTATTGCACTCTAGGAAGGAATTATTCTTTTTGCTACTACTTAAGTACTTTTGGTTTGAAAGAAAGAAAAATCTCTCCTTACCTTAAGTAGTTTTCATTGAAAAGGAAAGGAAAATGTGCATTATCATGTAGTTGAGGATTGCATTATGTTTACATTTATGTACTCACCTCATGCATACACCTAACCGTACAAGATAAAATTAACGCTAGCTTAGGTTAAAATCATTTAGTAACTGTGTGTAAGTTAGAGACGTGTTCCGGCATCTTTAAGCGTGGCAACTGTCGTTATTTACCAACACTGTATCCCGGGGGAATTGTAGTCTTCCACGTACTTATCGGTATATCGAGCTCCTTCACGTAAACACCAAGTCACCTTTAGTACTTGGCGTATATCGAAGGGTGTATCATGTACTCGGTAGTATCTCAGAAGGTCTCTTTCCGAACGGTTGTGCATTAGATAGCACCACTACGGATTTGAGCTCCCACATACCTTGCGTATATTGGGAGACACCATTAGGATTCCTGAGACCAACTGAGTTAACCTTTTGGCCGTCTTGGCGGAGCAATACACCGAGAACAACACTCGGGGAGCTACTACGCACATGCCGTCTAGGTAATCGGGTATGCAGGCAAGGGTACAGTCCCAATCCTCCTTGTTGCGTCATATTGTTGGACCCTCCGGTATATCGCGAGTTGCGAAGCCTTGATAATCTTGTGAGGATCTTGACTTTGAATCCACTCCTATTCACACAGTTTGCTTGTTGCTTTTAGACTTGAGTAGTGCTTGATTTGTGTGGTACTTTAGGGACTCTTAGGAAGTTTAGATATGGAAGATTCTTCTGGGACTATCAACCAATGCGCCCCTTTCCAGGGCATGCCTTTTGTTATTCCCCCTTGGCATGCCTTTTGTTATTCCCCCTTGTGGAACTATTGGTCCTCCCTTTATGGCTACGTTGAGTCTTCCGGGATTGACGATAGGATTACCAGTATGGTTATTTTCCAATCCGGTTACACCAAGTGCACCAATTGTGTCAAACCTAGGTCCTTCATCACATGAGCATCAATCTCATGGTGACCATTCTCTTTCTTCGTCGAAAGTTGAATCGGCTTCCGTCTCTTCTTCTTCTCCTACTGAAAACTCTGATGTTAGTAAGAAGGCGGGTGAGAAGAAGAAGAAGAAAAGGAAGATAAAGAAGAAGAAAAGGAAGATAAAGAAGAAGAAAGATAAGAAAGAGACCACGCGTCAACCATCTGCCTCTGATGGCACTCATTCTATGAGAACACCTCTTAAGCCCAAGTTCCCTTGCAAACTTTGCAAGGGTGATCACCTTCTCAAGGATTGTCCCGGTCTTTCCCGTGTGTCAGAAGTGTGGTCTAAAAACCCCAAACCACTTGTATCGTCAACCTATGACCATCATGTTGATGACACTCCCTCAACCAATGACCCGTTGGTGAAGGGTCGAAAGGGTAAAGTCCTGTATCCCTGTTTGATATGCAAGGGTATGCACCGTACTTTCCTTTGTCTAAGCATGGATGAAGCTTCACGGTGGTTGGAAGATATTACTACTCCTCAATAGGTGTTTCCAACAAGTGATAGTGAGTTGTCCCTCGACCCCCCGCTAGTTGACCAAGTGATCAATTCAGTTTCATCTGTAATCGATCCCACTCTTCCTTCCGAGAGTGAAGTGATCGAGTCGATGTCATCTCCACTTGATCCCGCTCTTTCATTGGAGAAAGTCCAGACTGAAGCAGTCACCATGCCACAATCTTCATCTCATTCTTATCTCCCAAGTGAGAGTGAATTGAAAACCGTTGATGTTTTCCTAGTCAGTTCAAAATGTCCTAGGCAAGGGGAAACCCTGTCCATTCCTACAGGACCCCCCACAAGTACTGAGGTCATTTCCTTTGATTGGAATGGTCTAACAAAATCTCGTCTTCCTTCGAGTATTACTTTTCAAATATCTGTAGGGGTTTCTAATAAAGAAATCTTTCGTATGGTAGTTGATAAGGGAGCTTCTGTTAGTATTTTATCCTCAACTGCTTGGAAAGCTATAGGTTCCCCTTAGCTTGTGCCAGTAGTTGACCAGACCTTGGCTTTTAATAGAAGGCCTACCAGACCTTTAGGGATTCTCCCGCAGTTACCTGTCACGTTGAGAGGTAAAACTATTTATGTTGATGTCATGGTTGTCCAAGGTCCTTTAGATTTCAATCTACTCCTTGGACGTGATTATGTCCATGCTATGAAAGCCGTCGTGTCCACACTCTTTCAAGTGATGTATTTTCCCTACGATGGGAGGATTGTGACTGTTGATCAACTTTCCTTCGTGACACATAATCATCGCATGAATGCCAGTCATCAGACTTCCTTGAATGTTCCGCATGTTTTAGTGGTTTCTTCCCCCTGAGGATGGGGGGTATGAGCACGGTTTATGTTATGTTTCAAGCTTGTTAAAAAATGAAACCGACCACTCTAGCATAGTTTACCTTTGGTTTCAAGCTTGCATAAAAATGAAACCATCCACTCGAGCATAGTTTTATTCCATTTCAAGCTCGTTAAAAAATAAGATGGGCCCCCTCATGCATAGTTATTGTCTATTTCAAGCTTGTGTAAAAATGAAATAAACCTCCCTCCCATCGGTTCGAGTCTCTCGCTAGAGTTAGAACTTGAACCTTCATTTCATCTGATTCTCGTTTCCCCCCCCTTGGTGAACATTTTCATATTAGTAGCCAGGTTGGTAGTTAGGTTAACAAGCAGCATTTTCAGAAGAAATGAAGCTTGGGGGGCATGCCACATGTCATACCATCAACAATCATGTTGAGGGAACACTACCATGTTAAGCCGCTAGCAATCATGCTGGGGGCATTTACCAACCTCTGGGAATCATGTTGGGAAGGAACCCATCAATGGGCCTTAACCGTGAGAAAAGTTTACCTTTGGCTTCAAGCTCGTTAAAAAATGAAACCAGTAGTTTGAGCACATATTAGTCTTTGATTCCAAGATCGTTAAAAAATGGAATAGACCCCCAAGCATAGTTCACCTTTGGTTTCAAACTTGCATAAAAATGAGACCAGCTTCACTGAGTAGAGTTCTATTCCTGTGTCAAGCTCGTTAAAAAATGAAACAACTCTTTTTCCCTTTGAGTCGAGTCTTCTCGTAGACTTAGTACTTGAACCTTCTTTTCATCTGCCTATGCCTTAGGCGAATGAAATTAAGCTTGGGGGGCATGTATTCAACCTCTAGAAGTTATGTGGAAGTCAACTCGATCGCCTCTCCACATCATGTTTGAGCTAAGTCACTTCCAGCAATCATGCTGGGAGCACAGACCAACCTCTGGATGCCATGTTGGGAAAAAGTTCACCATTGGGAACATTTTCGAGCATACTTTCCTTTTTAGGTTTCGAGCTCATTAAACCATGAAAATTACCCCGAGCATAGTTCATTTTCTGTTACAAGCTCGTTAAAAAATGAAGCAGACATCATGAGCATTCTTCCAACCTATCTTCGAGCTCGTTAAAAACACTAAGATGGCATTTGAGCTTACTTTTCACTTTTTTCGTGCTCTAGTTAAAACATGAAAAGTGGTTTGAGATTACTTTTTACTTTTTCGTGCTCTGGTTCAAATATGAAAAAGATTCTGAGTGCTTTTGATACCATTATCGTGCTCGTTAAAATTTTTGAGTAAAAAGGTGTGTCTAACGAGTATAGGTTTATCACTTTATCCGGCCTCACTAGACTATTTACAAAAAAGGAACTATGCCGAGTTTACTTTTTCCTTTGTCATACTCGGTCATCAACCATGACAAAGTTGTTCATGGAGTCCTTTTAAGCTCTTTTCAGACTCCCTAAATAGGAAAAGATTGCCAAGCGAACTTGTTGCATTCATGCTTGTTAAAGAATTTGAATGGTCGTTTTCCTGGTGATAGTTTACCCCTTTTTCGGACCAAGGGGCACTAGTTATGAAAAAGGTATGCTCCAGCCAATCATGACTGGAAGAGTCCTCTCCCGCGTTGTTTTACCCTTTTTCGGGTGATGAGGCTAACTTTACGAAAAAGGATCGTTGGATTATTCTTTAGTTCTTTTCAGACTCTCTAAACATGAAATGACGACCGAGTTTACCTTCTATGGACTCGTTAAACTCTCACATTGATGGGCCCTCCATGGGACGAACCCCTCCTATCCCAGGTTTGGAAAATATTTGGGATTGGACTCATCTATGAGATGAGCTATACCGAGCATCTGGTTACCCTCATCAAGCCCGTAAAAAACACATGAGGCACTCATCGTTCATGATGGGAAAAAAGGAAAGCTTTTGCATTACACCTTTATCAGTGGCAGCACCTAGTCGTTCTCGAACATGGCACTCATTTGCATTTGCATACAACACTTGGATCATATGTTTGTCCTCGAGTTCCGCTTACTTCCTGAGTATTATTATTCCTTTGATTCATTCAAAGAAATCTTCCATCATCAGTTGCATTAGGAATTTGTGTCATACTCGTCATGTCAATACGACCAAGTCATGCCATGCCCATGTTCAAGAATACTTTCACTATTCATCTATTTGCAGTCAGTACACCTTCAATCATGTCGGTCTACTCCGAGTCAGTCTTGCATGTTACTGTACTATCCGATCCACTCTACACACCCTTTGTCGTGTTCTGTGTCGATGATGGGGGATTCATCATGGCCCTCCTTTGACGAATTCATCCTTGTTGACATCAACTCATCATTCGAGGATTGAATCTAGAAACCAACTAAGTACCTTTCCCTGCATACCTCAATGGCAGGTTACCTCGCTTTCAACATGAGTTTACATCATTGACTCTTGATTGAAAGATTTCATCTTGCGTTCGACTTCAACTCACTTATTCACGCTTGGTGATATGTACTGTGATACCTTGGGAATCATTGACATTAATGGTGATCTCCCTCATGCTTGTTAACGGTTTACGTCAATGACCTGTAATCAAGTGGTTTCTACCATGTTCGATGTCAAGACCTTTGTAATCACATGGATAGATTCATATCATTATGGGTTCAGCTTGAAGACCCTGGGAAGTCATATTTTACCCAGGTTGGGATGAAGTTTGTATTGAGTTATATCACACGGATCCACATTTGTATTGGTCGTGGTTGTGTTATCATCTCATCATGGATCTACGCTTGTGTCTAGTAGCCATGATTGTGTTCAGTCGGTCATTACTACCATGGATTTGCATTGTATTGGTCGATAGCCATGTTGTGAGTCATTTTGAGATTGTGTACTCGGAGTCAGTTGTACTGCAGCAACGTCCTTCATCCGACAAGTCCATTGCCATTCCTTCTATCAAAGCATTTCACCTATCTGATCTTTAAACAACTTCATGCTTTTGGGGGGAATTATGTTACACCTAAAATCTTACCACCATTAGATTCAGTGTATACACCCTTGGAGTTACCTTGATTGAGTGATTAACCTTGAAGTATTTGTACCCATTTGTATTAGGTTTTGAGAGGTCGTCGCAGGCTGCACTCATGCAACCTGCGACGTCGCACATTGCTCCATTACAGAGTGCGACGAAGTCAGTTAATAGACAAAA
This sequence comes from Larix kaempferi, assembly GCA_027924585.1. Taxonomy (NCBI): domain Eukaryota; kingdom Viridiplantae; phylum Streptophyta; class Pinopsida; order Pinales; family Pinaceae; genus Larix; species Larix kaempferi. The sequence goes on from BSBM01000886.1 coordinate 1,413,976, forward strand.
AATAGCCCTTCGAGCTCTTTCTCGAAGCTTGCTAACTTGGGACCCTATCCTTGACCTCTTGGGAAGGCTGGCATTCGATTCCTAACTCCTTGGAAATATCCCTTAAGTCTCTCCTATCATATCTCAACCTATCCTATCCATACCCTATCCACTTAGTCCTATTTAAATGAAGCTCACTCCCATCCCAAGGGGAGGAAGTCTATGGTACTCTTATGCTGGTGAAATCAAGCCCAATAGATCTAACACTCTAGCTTGGGGAACATCCACTTCTCTCTAGGAGCTTTGGCATGGCTTGTCGGAAGGAGCTTGCAACGTTAAGGCCATGGTTGTAATCCTCTTTTCTATTGTACTCCTCACTTTTCAATACAGTTAATATAATTGCTTTCCATAAATGTTGTCTCCTTGATGATGTTTAGAGCTTTCCTCCTTAATTGTTAGCTTAGATCTATCATATGAGATATATGCTTTTACTTCTCTTGGTCTATCACATGTTCGACAGGGTTTAGCTACTTGCGATCTAGCAGCGTTGGAGCATTGGATCAACGAAGGAGAAAGAGATCTACAAATATAAGGCAAACGATCTGCTCTTACATTTGTATTTCTATACGATCTAGGAAAGTATTTTATGTTCTGTCTTATTTGTTCTAGACTTACGTTAAGCTAGGGAGATCAGGCCTTGAGTCCGCTCTTGGTAGATTGTCCGCAAAACAAGGTTTCCTCTTGTGAGAGTTCTTCTCACGTGGTGGATCTACAGGTTCTTGTGGATCTTCTATTTCACGATCCACTTCTGGTATTGCTTCATTCATGGTGATGTCTTGTGTTCTGGGTATCCTTGGTTCTTCATAGTCTTCAATAGGTGTATTCCTTGATTTGATGTATGTTGAGTTTTCATCAAAGGTCACATCCCTGCTGATGTCAATCTTCTTGAACCCCGGAAAGTAAATTTTGTATGCCTTCGAGCTTTCACTGTACCCCACAAATATACCCTTCTTTCCTGAAGGATCTAACTTTGTCCTCTTTTCTTTTGGAACATGTGTATATACTGGACAACCAAATATTCTTTGATGGCTAACTTTTGGTCTCTTACCAGAGAAAACTTCTTCTGGTGTCTTGTTGTCAAGTATCTTGTGTGGTGTTCTGTTTTGTACATATACCGCTGTTCTTGCTACTTCTTCCCATAGGTGCATGGGTAGATCTTGGTCATGAAGCATTGCCCATGATGCTTCCATGATTGTTCTATTCTTCCTTTCTGCAACTCCATTTTGTTGTGGATTGTAAGGAGTAGGCAACTCCCTCTTAATCCCTGAATCACTACATAACTTCTTGAAGTCCCCTTAAGTGAATTCTCCACCATTATTGGATCTAAAGATCTTGATCTTCTTATCAGTTTGATTTTCTATCAAGGCTTTGAATTCCTTGAACTTATCAAACACTTCACCTTTGTTCTTCAAGAAATAAACCCAAGTCTTCCTAGAGAAATCATCATTGAAAGAAACATAATATACATACCCACTTAGAGAACTGGATGACATTGGTCTGCATACATCGGAGTGGACAATCTCCAAGATTCCTTTTGCTTTGTTTTCACTGCTTGGAAATGCCTTCTTTGTGTTCTTTCCTTTTGCACATCCTTTGCAAACACCTTCATGTTTTGACTGGATTTCAGGAAGACCTTCTACTGCTTTGCTTGTAATTGGTAGTGCCCTATAATGCACATGAGCAATCCTTCTATGCCAAAGTTCACTTGGTTCCATGGATTCATGTACCATGGTATGTTCAGGTTGTCCCTTCAATTTGTACAATCATCCCTCTTGCTCTCCAATCACTACTGCATCATCTATGGTCTTACCTTTTGGCCACATAAGTACTTGGCCATCCGCAAATGCAACTCTCGTTCCTTTTGTATCCAAAGATGATATGGATAAAAGATTCTTTTTGAGTCCAGGTACATATAGAACATCTTGCATCTTTAAACACTTCCCAGAGTCTAACTTGTAGGAGGCTTCACCACTTCCTTTTATAGGGTATTGATACTCATCCCCAAGTTTCACCTTATGAGGTGACTCATGTTCAGATAGGTCCATAATATATTCTTTGAATCCCTTCATATGTTTAGAATCCCCACTATCAATAAGCCAATCATTACACCCATTTGTAATAGTGCCTGTGAGAGCAGAGATTAGAAGATATTCATCGTCACTTGAAGAGTCTTCAATTTCTACCTTAGTCTCCTTCCTGGGAGGTTCATCATCCTCAACAACATGAACATGATATCTTTTCTTGTTGTTCTTGTTGTTGAAGCCCTTTTTGTTCTTGGGACAATCTGCGGCAAAGTGTCCCTTCCCATTACATGTAAAGCATCTCAAATATTTCTTATCTCTTTGATGGTGGTGAAAAGATTTCTTTTGATGAGATTGCTCCCTCTTGGGCTTAATTCTCTTGGTGTGAGCTGTGAGAGCTTGGTCTTCACTTCCCATCTTTTCTTCTCGAGCTACAAGCCTAGCTTCTTCTTGTGAACATTCCTCCCATAGTCTAATGAAGGAGATCAACTTCTTTCTTGCACAGATACCTTGGATGAAGGAGTCCCATGAACTAGGTAGGTCATTTAATGTGGTAATGACAATTTCTCCATTATCCACTACTTCATCCACAACTTCAAGTTGTTCTTTGATTTGAGAGACCTTAGTAAAGTAAGATTGGATGGTCTCTCCATTATGGAACTTAACCCCTTTCAATTGATTCTGCAGAGTCATCTTCTGATTTATATTCTTTCCTTCAAACAACTTGGTCAAGGAGTCAAACATCTCCTTAGGTGTCTTTAGAGAAGACACACGGGGTATGAGATGGTCTTTTATAGAATCAACAATGATTCTCTTGGCTTTGACCAAGTTCTTCTTGTGTAAGGCCTTAGCCTCATCTCCCTCTGGAACTGGAACCTCTTCTTTTATGTAGGTGTCCAAATCATTCTCTTCTAGGATTAACCCAATCCTATACTTCCATGCTCGGAAGTTGTCAGCTCCTTCAAGCTTATCCTCAAGCTTGGTGTGGTGAGACATCTTAATGAGAAACTCAAATGGAAATAAAAGATTTAGGTCTTACCACTTGATTTGTTGAAAAATGGATCTGGAGTTGGATTAGGGTTTGTCAGAGAAACCCTAAAAATTCAAAATTTGAATTCCAAACTTTTGAATGGATGGAAAGATGCACCTTGCTGAGCTGATTAAGCTGGTATACTTCAATTTTGAAATCTGCAAAATTTGACCCCTCAAAATTGCCTTTGAAACTTTCGGATCTTCTAGTCAAAATCCCGAACTAGGGTTTGATAATTCCCTGGGTTCTGGCCAGCCAAAAATTTAGATCTTGTGCTCTAAACTTCGATTTTTCTGAGGAACATCCAGCCGTGGTCACAAATTCCAAAATTTTCAACTTTTGCAGACACCCTAATTTTCCACCTTTCTGATCAAAATCATGAACTAGGGTTTGATGATGCCCGGGGTTCTGCCCAACCAAAATATTCGATCTTGGTCTCTAAACTTCAATTTTCTTGAGGAGTATCCAGCCGTGGTTTCGGATTCCAAAAATTCCAACTTTCTCCGAAACCCTAATTTTCCGCAGCAGTGACGGGCCAAAAACTGAAAGTGCTCAGAATTGAATTCTGTCTCTACAGAAAGATGCGCCATTCCAAGGAGAGTCATCCTAGCCTCCTGCCTTTGATGATTTGAGGAGAGAAACCCAAAGATTAAGAATCCCTAGCTTCCATAGCTGCACAGTGTCTTCTTCTTAGCACCGCTCTGATACCATGTTAATTTTTTCGATAATATCATTCAAACATTATCTAGGATCCTACTAAGAGAATAACATGCACAACATAACAATCACAAGAGACAATGGACACAAAGCATTTCACTGGGGAAAACCAAGAAGGTGAAAAACCCCACAACTGCCTCAGAGATAGAATAAACCCCAATACAAAGATCACAAAGATCAATCCCCAAAAGATAGCTGACTCCAGCAGCTACTCCTCCTCCACTTGTGCGCACTCCTCTCTCTCAACTATGCGAGTTGGATGAGTGAGTGAATGAATAGAATGAGAGACACTCACTCTCTATTTATACACAACTTAACTTGCCTTTAACTCTAGCTGGGCCAAATTCCTAAGGAATTCTAATAGCCCACTCACATGACACAAGTAGGGCCGGCCCCACACTGGTGGTCTAATAACCCATCAAATATAAGTTGCAACACTTGCAACACTTGCGACACTTACAAATACAAATGACGACACTTCTGATTGGAGGAATAATACATCTCCATCATGAATATAATAAAGTACAAGTGTAATACATAGAAGAATATCTTCCAAAGTTACAAATACATCAACAAATACCAATCGTTAAACTAATGAAGAAGCTCCAAAAGAACAAGCATGCAATTAAATATTTAGTTCAATAGGACATTGCATCCAATCATGATAACCAGGTGGTTTTTGACTACTTAATCTTAGACTCTAATCCTGTCTATTTTTATTCTGAGATAGATAGAAGCTTCAATAATGGAACATTTGGTAGAAAACCCTTTGCATAGGCAAACCATTCCCTATCTTCTCAGCTAGGAAATCACCTTATTTCTCTTAAACTCGCCTTTTTGGCCACCATCAAACCCGCTCCCTAGTCTCTCTTGTCCTAGAATTCGATCCTTGACTCCTTTATATTTCTTGTTTCTTACACCTTCGAAATACATACAAAACTCATATTTTTTCTCATATCAACCATGACTAGAGGACCTCTCTCTTGGTACCCCTGCAAGGGAAAAGGCCTAGCTAGTGATAGTCGAATCCAACAGAAGATCGATGAGCTTAGAACCACCTACTTATGTCTCACCCCAACTCGTATTCGGAGAGATATTGCAGAACATGAATAATGGTTTAAGTTGGAACAAGAATGTACTTAGGACAAAGAGATACATAAAAATATGGAGGCTTATGTAACAAATCCAAGAAATACAAGGGTTAGGGACACCAAATTCTTCAAGACCATATCCCTTCATTGGAAGATAAAAACCTTATTGAGCAAGATCCTCCTTGACACAAAAGAAGAGAGGAATGAATTGGTTCTGCTAATGGATGAGTTCATAAAATAAAATAGCAAAATTCAAGCATGGAATAAAAGAATCGGAAGGAAGTTGAACATCATTTATAGAACAACTACTGTCATGGAGTTCACCACTGAAGAACACTCAGGCATTCAGGCAAATCAGGAATTTGACAATCACCTACTACAAGATCATGCAAAAATCTAAAAATAGGTTCTACAAGTCTCTCTTTTTTGAGGTTTTTGGTATTTTTTATTCAAAATTCTGAAATGGTTAATAGGCTTATTCACAGTATTTTTTATAGTACTAGTTCATTAGATAAAATTGAAAGCACCAAACTTATGTTAATATGTGGTATGGGTTTCCTTCGAGCTGGCCATAACTCTGGACACATTGAGTGCATGTAAATCTCTTTTAAAATATTAATATAATATCTCTACTAGCTTATAATGAAAAAAATTATATACTTCCCATGTATCAAAATTTGTCATTGGGATGTCAATTATTCTATACTTCTAACGTATCTATTAATAAAGGTTTTTTTTTGGCATTGAAAAGATAGTAGTGCAAAAGAAGTTGGGAGTAGGGGAAATTTTACTATGGGGGAACTTTGCTCCCCACAATTGAATTTTTATTGAGTTAAAATTTGTTAATACCATTGAATTCTCTAATTATGAAGTTCTTTGTATGTATTATTGTTGTACTAATGAATGGGTTTAATGTTTTGTTGCAATAGAAAATAATGTCAAACAACCCTAACTTGGGCATTTAATGAAGCAATGGATTTCACATAGGATCATGTAGACCACCTCAAAATCATCATTGACTTCCTGATATTGGTGATTGAAAATGTTATTATCCTCACATAAAATGCAAAGGCATAAAGAGAAGAAGGATTAATAGGTCAATAATTAAGCAACGTTGCTTAGAGCATAGCCACGTTGAAGGGGGGGATATCGCCCATTTCCTAGAGCATAAGCACCTTGAAGGGGAAAAAATATCACCCCTTGGTAAGACAACAAAAACATGATGTTTTTTGTCACTTTTTAATAGTTTTAAATGTTTTAATATTTTGATACTAATTATATTGATTTATTTTGATACTAATTATCTTATTGAGGGGTGATATTGGTGAAAACATGATGTTTTTTTATCATTTTTCAATAGCTTTAAATGTTTTAATATTTCAATACTAATTATATTTATTTTACTATAATTACAATGAGAAAAGAACCAATACTTGGAATTCCAGATGCTACAATTTGTAATAGAGATGGTGACACTAATAAAATTGAAGTTTAAAATATAGAAGAAAATGACATGATATTATTGTGAATGAAAGGACAAATATGTTGATCCATGACACCTTTATTGTCGTGGATGAGAATGCACCCTTCGATGAGATCTATGAAGATGTTCATAATGTGGCTCTTATCAATAAGGCACAAAAACCCTTATACTAAGGCTCAAAGATAAGTATTAGCTGTGCTCTTTTGTTGTTGGTCAATTTTAACGTACTAAACATTATTTCAAACACATGCATAACACAAATCCTACGGTATGAAATACTTTTCTATATTAAAATATATTTTTGTTGTCTTTTTTGTGATTATAATATGTAGGCCCTTAATATCCACTATTTATTATATTGATTTATTTTTTCTCGTAGATTCTTAGGTGATATTTTATTACCAATGTCAAATACTTTACCTCACACATGTTGAGAATTGTGTGCCATTATGAAATATATAGGCTTGGAGTATGACACAGTTGATGCATGTCCTAATGATCATATTATATATTATAGGCATACCCTGAATGTGGAATTAGTAGATATCAAATTGATTATGTGTATTCAATAAGGTGCCCCAAATTTTTTTTTGTCATATTCCCATGATTCCATGTTTCCAATGAGTGTTGGGATGAAAAAACATAACATAGTTTATGTATTATCATGTCCAGAAGAGAAGTAAATATGGTGTTACAAGAATGCATAAAAATGGTTTTCACATTTAGGGACATCAAGGAAAGATGACCCAATTTTAAAGAAGAACCTCATAATGTTAGACTTTCATTGGAAGATGATGGTGCCAATCCATTTAGAGAGTTCGGATCCATTTACTCAATTTGGAAAGTTGTTGTTATAAACAATAACCTTCCTCCTCAGAGGTCAATAAAGAGGGAACATGCAATGTTGTCATTAATTGTTTCAAGTATTTATTTTTAGGAACAATAATAGCATAATAATTCATTTTTTAATATGTGTTACACATTTTGCATATATTTTCAAATAACTAGGTAAGCACCGTAAGTTAGAGATAGGAATGCATATCTTGAGTTTCTTATTGATGAACAAGTTATGGTATAGCATTTATATGTACAAAATCTCCTAACCATAGGTCAAAAATAGTTTCATTTACATGGAATACTTACATGGGAAATTTGTGATACATCATGCTTACACATATTTGTGGTATGTAAATTTGCAATGTACCATTATATATAATTTATTAATCAAGTATTTTTTTGAATATTTTTGCATTCTATTAACATTATTATATATCTTGCAGGGATTCAAACAAAGGGTAAATATGCATGTCCAGTATGTGGTCCTAGAACAAGAACTAGATGTTCAAGAAGTTTAGGAAATGAGATGCATAATGAGATTAGGCATTTCCTCTCTAAGAACCATAGGTATAGAACTACTAAAAAAACCATGAAGAAGGATGTCTCACTATGGAAATATCCATTTGAGAAGAATCATGGTAAGAAATTGGTCCGAGTTACATCCATATTTGTTCCTTGTATTATTTTTTCTATTTTCTATATTTACTCTAATAAAAATATATTTCCATTCTTGTTTCTCAAAGGTCGTTAGGGTGGGCTTCCATAAGGTTTCAAATAATACTCTATCCAATTCATTCAATTGCCCTTAAATGAGCACCTACAAGTATCTCATTCATTTGACACAATGCATATTGGAAAGAATGTTGTAGAATGTTTATGGAAAATTATAGATGGGAGGAATAACAAGGACAAAATTGCTAAAGTTATTAGTGACATTGGGGAATCCAATGTAATGCAACATTTGACATATTGTTATAGTGATGGACAACCAACGAATCTTCCATGGTTATATATAGAGAAAGAGCCCAATGTTGTAAAACAGGTTATAAGGAATATTAAATTTCCCACTAGTTTTTGCTTTGAACATAAATAATATATTAATGAAAAAATATGGTTTTGGTGGGGCAAAACTCACAATTGACATACATTTATTAAGGTTTGAAATTTTCTAATATTTATCATCTTATGATATATGCATTATTTGTTAGCAATAGTGTTAGTTTTTACTTGAACAACATATAGCATATAAACAATTACTGAAAGATAAACAAGCACAGAATAAAACACAAGAGACGCAATTTATCCTGGGAAACCCTTTTGGGGTAGAAAACCCAACAAAGTCTTCCTCAATATAGAAATCACAAAGTACAATAGTTCCCCAAGACAAATCAGCTACTCCTCCACTTGTGCGCACCTCTCTTCTTCACCAATGCGAAATTGCTTGAGTGAATGAATGATTAGAAGTGAGAGAGGGCACTTCTATTTATATTCTTCCATTGGGATGACAATTTCCCCAACAGGGCCGACTTCTCTACTTGATTGGTCAATTACATAATATAATAATCTTTTAGGGGATTTTCTAGGCTGAAACATGTCCTAGGGTTTACATTGATTCTTTCAATGACCTTTACATTATTAATTACATGACCATCATATCCCGAAGGAGGAATACAATAATATAAATAGAATATCTTCCGCAGTTACATTATTTTAACACTCCCTCTTTACTAGGAAGGTATTCTGTGGGTAACAACATCTGCACAACTGACTTGTGAACTTCTATATGTCATAGGAAGGCTTTGGATCATCATTTGTCTGGGGCATCATCTGCGGAGTAGTAACATCATCATCTGCTGAAATATGATCATCATCATCAGCGATCATCCTCTTGCTGGAACAACATCTTCATCAACTGGAACTTCTTCTGCTGGAACATACTCATTAGCAACATCATCAGTTGGAACATCTTCTGCTGCCAGCAACCTCGTTAGTTGGAACACCATCTGCTGGAACATCCTCATCAACACCACCATCAGCTGGAACAACATCATCGTCAGCTGGAACACCATCTGCTGGAACATCCTCATCAGCTGGAACACCTGCAACAAACATCAGTAACTAAGTACTGATACTATCAGTAAGCCAGTACTGATCTTCCCTCACCCTTGGAGAGGCATCAACTCATGAGAGCTGGAACCATCAGTCAGCCAGTACTGATCTTCTCTCACCCTTGGAGAGGCATTAGCTCGTGAGAGATGGAACCATCAGTTAGCCAGTACTGATCTTCCCTCACCCTTGGAGATGCATCCATCCCTCCGGACAAGCATAAACTCGTGAAAGCTGGAACCATCTGTCAGCCAGTACTGATCTTCCCTCACCCTTGGAGAGGCATCCATCCCTCCAGACAGGAATCAGCTCATGAAAGCTGGAACCATCAGTAAGCCAGTATTGATCTTCCCTCACCCTTGGAGAGTCATCCATCCCTCCGAACGGGCATCAGCTCGTGAGAGCTGGAACCATCAGTTAGCCAGTACTGATCTTCCCTCGCCCTTGGGGAGGCATCCACCCCTACGGACAGGAATCTATCCTTTTGGATAGGAACTCTATCAGTCAGCAAGTACTGATCTTCCCTCACCCTTGGAGAGGCATTCATCCCTACGGAAAGGCATCTATCCTTTCGGATAGGAATCATCAATATCTCTTCCTAGAGAGGTCCCTCTGGACCACACCAAGCTTGTCTCGAAAGTACTCAAACTTCACATGAGCTAGAGGCTTAGTCAGCACATCAACAACTTGTTCCTCTGTAGGAAGATACTCGAGCTTCACAGCTCCCCTCTGTACCATATCCTGGATATAGTGGAACTTAATCTCGATGTGCTTCGATCTATCATGAAACACAGGATTTTCTGTCAACTTGATGCAACTCTGGTTGTCACAAAGTATCTTCGTGGCATCAATCTCTGCATCGAACAATCTTGTCAACATCTTGCAAAGCCACATTGCTTCACCACAAGTTGAACAAGCTGCAACATATTCAGCTTCCGTTGTACTGAGTGCAACACAGGGTTGCTTTCTACTGAGCCATGAGATCACACCTGATCCCAAACTAAAGCAACATCCTGAAGTGCTCTTTATGTCTTCAACACTTCTCGCCCAATCTGAGTCATGGCCTTGCAATCCAACATCCCAAATCTCTTTAGGATCTCTACTGTGTATTTTCCTTGACTCAGGAAAATCTCGTCTGGAAATTGCCATACCTCAAGACCTAGAAAATAGTGCATCTTGCCAAGGTCTTTCATCTCAAATTATGCTGCAAGCCTCTTTTTACATTCAATAATAGGCTTGTCTTCTCCAGTCAGAAATAAGTCATCCACATACAGTAATAGTATCATGGGTTCATCATTCATAATCTTGTAATAAATATTAGAGTCCGCTTTACTCTTGGTAAAGCCCAAGCTCATCAGGAAGCTATCAATTCTTCCATACCATGCTCTGGGAGCTTGCTTCAACCCATATAGTGCTTTCTTAAACCTGCATACATGTGACTTATTATCTTCTACTTCAAATCCTTTTGGTTGCTCGATATATACTTCCTCTTCTATCTTTCCATTCAGGAAAGCTGTCTTCACATCCATCTGATGTAGCTTCCATTTCATCTTGGCTGCAAAGGCAAGAATGGTTCTAATCGAAGTATATATGGCTACTGGGGCAAAAGTCTCCTCATAATCAATTCCTTCCTTTTGTGAGAATCCCCAGGCTGCAAATCTTGCTTTGTACTTTTCAATGCTTCCGTCTGTTGAATGTTTTGTTTTGAAGATCCATTTTGATGAGACAACCGATTTGTCTTTCGGTCTTGGTACCACATCCCAAACATCATTCTTGATAATGGACTGATATTCTTCATTCATGGCATCCAGCCATTCCTTCTTCTTTACTGCTTCTTCAAAATAAGTTGGTTCTTCTTCAACAAGATTGCACATCAAGGCTACATAGCTGGAGTATGGCCTTGGTCTCTTGATCTCTCTATTGGAACCTTCAGGAGCACCATACTTTCCTGCATCTTGGATTAATTCACGTGCCCAGGTTGGTCTTCTCTTTCGAGGGGTCTCCACATGAGGTATCTCCTCAGGTCTCTGAGGTTCTGTCATGTCATGATCCTCTGCAGTAGGATGTTCTTCAACATTCGGAATTGGTTCTTTGGTTGATTCTGCAACTCTGGGAGTCTCCTTCTCCTCTTCATTCTCATGAGTCTTCTTGGACTTGTTGAAAGTTGTATCTTCATCAAAAGTGACATCCCGACTAATCTCGATCTAACGGAATCCTGGGATGTACATGCGGTAATCCTTAGATTGCTCACTATATCCCACAAATATTCCCTTATTCCCTGAAGGATCTAGTTTCGATCTCTTTTCCTTTGGAATGTGGATGAACATTGGACATCCAAATATCTTTAGATGATTGACTTCAGGCTTCTTCCTGGTGAACATCTCTTCTAGGGTCTTGTTGCCAAGAGCACTATGGGAGATTTTGTTCTGTACATAGACTGCGGTTCTGGCAGCTTCTGCCCATAGATGCATGGGTAAGTCTTGGTCGTGGATCATAGCCTTTACTACTTCTATGATCATTCTATTCTTCCTTTCAGCTACACCATTCTATTGTGGATTATAAGGGACAGTGAGCTCCCTCTTAATCCCTACTTGCTTACATAAATCTTTGAAATCCCCTGAAGTATATTCCCCTCCATTGTTTGACCTCAGGGTCTTAATATTCTTTTCAGAGAGATTATCTACGAGCGCCTTGAATTCTTTAAACTTTTCAAAGACTTCATTATTATTCTTCAGAAAGTAAATCCAGGTTTTGCGAGAATAATCATCAATGAAAGATGCATAATATTCATACCCGCTTAGGGAGGTGGTGGACATTGGTCCACAAATGTCTGAATGAATGATATCCAGAATACCTTTCACTTTGTTGTCGCTACTTGGAAATGGGTTCTTCGTACTCTTCCCTTGAGCACACCCTTTGCATACTCCTTTATGATCCACCTGGATCTCTGGTAATCTAGTCACCACCTTACTTACAATTGGTAAGGCCTTATAGTGTACATGAGCTAGTCTCCTATGCCATAGCCCACAGGGGTTCATGGTACTATCCATCATTGCTGCATCTGCATGACCCTTCAGTTTGTAAAGTCCTCCTTCTTCTACTCCAATGACTACTGCATCATCAATAGTCTTCCCTTTAGGCCACATGAGAACTTCACCATCTACAAATGCAACTCGAAGACCTTTCTTATCTAATGCTGAAATAGATAGAAGGTTCTTCTTCAACCTAGGTACATAAAGTACATATTTCATTTTCATGGACTTCCCAGAGTCCAACTTCTAAGAGGCTTCTCCCATACCTTTGATGGGATATTGGTAGTCATCTCTGAGTTTTACCTTGTGTGGAGATTCCTTCTGGATGAGATGAGACACAGATTCTTTGTATCCTGTCATGTGCTTTGAAGGTCCACTATCCACTAGCCAAGTGTCACTTCCATGAGATACTGAACCAGTGAGTGCTGAGATAAGAACATATTCTTCACTAGATTCTTCATTCTTTTCGGTCTTTTCATCATCATCACTATCTTCCGCTGCATGAACATGAAACCTATTCTTTTGCTTCTTGTGTTGTCCATGTTTGTTTGGACAATTCCTTGCAATGTGTCCAGTCTTGTGACATGAGTAACATTCAATTGAAGAAAAATCTTTTCTTGTCCTTCTCTTCTTCTGGGGTCTTCTTGGAGAGTCCTCTTGGGGATGAGGGTTGATCTTCCTCTTCTTCCCACCTTTAGCATGAGTAGCTAAAGCTTGATCTTCATCATCATTTAGCTTCTCCTCTCTTACGACTATTCTTTCTTCTTCTTGGACACATTCTTCCCATGGATTCCTGAATTTGATTAGCTTCTTTCTGGCACAAATGCCACGAACAAATGGTTCCCAATCTCGGGGGAGACCATTCAGAGTAGTCATCACAACTTCGGCATCCTCTATCATATCCCCAATGGCTTCTAGTTGTTCTTTGATCTGGGATACTCTAGAGAAGTATGAGTGCATGGACTCAGACTTCATGTTCTTCACACCCTTGAGTTGATTTCTCAAGGTCATCTTTTTGTTGATGTTCTTTCCTTCAAACAAGCTGGTCAAGGCATCAAACATCTCTTTTGGTGTCTTCTTGGAAGACACATGGGGGATCAAGTGATCCTTGATGGAGTCAGCAATGATCCTCTTTGCTTTGATCAGGTTCTTCTTATGCTTTGCCTTTTCTTCATCTCCCTTTGGTTCTGTAAGCCCTTCGTTCACATAGTCTTCTAGTTCATGCTCCTTAAGGATGAGCATGACTCTATACTTCTAGGATCTGAAGTTATCAGCTCCCTCAAGCTTTTCATCAAGCTTGGTATTGCTTGTCATTTTGATATAATGAGAACCTCAAATGGAAATAGAAAAGTTTGTAGATCTTACCTTGATGATTTGTTGGATCTAGGGTTTGACAGAGAAACCCTAAAATTCCAACTTCGGACAGGCCAGGGAGATGTACTTGATTGAGGCGAGCAAGCTGGTGTGCTCAGATTTTGGAAATTTCAAAAAATTTCCCTTCAAAAGTGACCTGCAAAATTCGGATCTGCAATTTTTGGTTTTCTGGTCCAAATCCCTAACTAGGGTTTGCTTGATCCCGGGGTTCTGCCCAACCAAAAAGTTCGGTCTTAGGCTCAAAATTTTGATTTTTCTGAGGGAATCAATCCTATGCTGAGAAAACTAAAAAATTCTCCTTCTGTCAAAAGCCCTAATTTTCCGTGGCTGCACAATGTAATGTTTCAGGCCATCTCTGATACCATGTTAGTTTTTACTTGAACAACATATAGCATATACACAATTACTGAAAGATAAACAAGCACAACATAAAACACAAGAGACACAATTTATCCTGGGAAACCCTCTTGGGGTAGAAAACCCAACAAATCCTTCCTCAATATAGAAATCACAAAGTACAATAGTTCCCCAAGACAAATCAACTACTCCTCCACTTGTGCACACCTCTCTTCTTCACCAATGCGAACTTGCTTGAGTGAATGAATGATTAGAAGTGAGAGAGGGAACTTCTATTTATATTCTTCAGTCGGGATGACAATTTCCCCAACAGGGCCGATTTCTCTACTTGATTGGTCAATTACATAATATAATAATCTTTTAGGGGATTTTCTAGGCCGACACATGTCCCAGGGTTTACATTGATTTTTTCAATGACCTTTACATTATTAATTACATGGCCATCATCTCCTGAAGGAGGAATACAATAATATAAATATAATATCTTCCGCAGTTACATTATTTTAACAAATAGATGTTTGTTTCTAATAAAAATTAGATGACAATGCTTATTTCCTAAGTTACAATATGTTTTTTTACATCTTGCTCTCCCAAACAATGTTGACAATAACATAAAGCAAGTTATATATGATCTTTCCTAGTACATGAAATACGTAAAAGATTATAATTGAAATGTTACTTGTAGAACTTGTTGATATTGGATTTACTTTAATTGTATCATTGTATGTTGACACATGATTTATTTGCACTTTTAGATGGTTTTCATCCAAAGAATCCATATAGAAGATATCAAGTATTGGAAGAGAGAGATGCCTCATTTAATGTGTGAAATGAAAAAGTATTTACCTCCATATTTTTTTAATGCATAAGAACATTACCTCATACATCTATTCTAGGAGATTAAAATATGTGGACCCATGCACACAAAGTCTATCTGGTTGTTGGAGAGGGATTTAAAAGCATTAAAGGCTTTTGTTAGACAAATATTGTGTTTGAAGGGCTCAATGTTTGAAGGCTATATGGTATATCAATCCATTGTGCATTTTAGTGAGTATTTACCACAAGTAATGTGTGATATTAATGTGCCTCTCCCTTGGGATGTCAACTCCACCAACAAATTTGAAGGAAGATGTTGTTGGGGGAAAGGTAGATGGAAAAAAGTGAAAGGTATATTTATATTTCACTACAAGGAAATCATGTATCTGATGATGATGGTCAAGTATCGAAAGACTTGGATCTTCTTAAGGTTCATTTGTTTGGTTATTCTTAAGCCCTACATTAATTCAATTGCTTCAGATTGATTGTTGGTGGTTTTTCCCAATCCCCAAGCATATGTTTTTACTTGATTTCCTTTGGGGTGAATGAGCGTCCCCCCTGCACCTGCCACACCTACCTATCAAATACTTATTAATAAATATAGGTTTTTATATGTAATTTTTTTATAAAACTAAACAGTGCATTAAATGGATATACATTCATTGATGCATCCTCATACACGATGCATCGAATTCCAATGTTCGTATAGGTAAACCGTTGTGCTATAGATAAGATATCACACTAGTGTGTCTAAATCCATAGAGCACCACCACAAGATAAAATAATTAATAATACAATATATGTATGTAATTTTGATAAAATTATAAATGTACTTGGGGCATTTAGTGCCAAGAAATGCATCAATGCATAATCATCTAAGGTGCACCGTCAATTTTGATTGTTGAAAATAAAATATAGGTTTTTTATTTCTAAAAATCTCTACAAACATCCTAGTGTATTGGGATGTCATAACCACACCAGGACATCTATCCAAATAGCGCATTGGGTTAGGTCTTTTTTAATTGATTCTACATTGCACTTTAGTATTAAAATGCACCAATGCACAATACTACCTAGTGCATTAGGGTAGGGTAAAATAAAAAGAAAAATACCAAATAATAATTTCATTTGTAGTTTGATTTCAATGCTTGAAACCATAGAACTAGTATCAATACATAACCTCATTGTATGATCACTATGTCATTGATGTTATTGAGTTGGACCACATTACTCACTCTCTTTGAATTACTAGTGGATTTCAAATTTTGGAAAACTATTCCATAAATTATTCCCTTGTCTACATGTAAACCATGTCTCCTCGCCCATCAAAACAATAGCAAGACAATAGGTAAAGTGTTTGTTACCTCCTCATTTACATTTTTAGCGGATTAAAATTTTAAATTTACCTTTCATTTGTCTTTTAAAAAAAAAAAAAAAATCTCGGTGATGCATTTGAGTCTTTCAACTCACACTAAAATGTATTGCACCTTATAAATTTACAGAGAAAAACATGGTTGGTTCGTTAATATGGGGCACCTTATACGATGCATTCTATTTTAAAAGCACGCCAATACACAAGATATAAAAAACCCCTTCTGGTTTTATAACGTGCTTTATAATATAACGAAGCAACATTAATAGTGCTTCCTACTATTATAAATACACAAGTAAAATGCATAAATATGTTATATACACATGGTTGTGCAATACATTGTTTGAAGGATGTGCACCGCGTGTGGTGCATATTGCCATCATAAATGCACCATTCACAATTTTACAAGTGGATCCAAATATGTGGGAGCACTTTGAGATGTACAAAGGCACTAGTTACAATGTGTCCTTATATATTGAGCACATTGCTAATTAACATAATTTAACCATAAATTTGACCTAATCAGTGTAGTTTGAAGTGTATGAACACTCTAGACACAATGCATTAGTTTATGTGAGGCACACCGGTAAGCGGGGTTATTAAATACACCACCCATTTATTCAATGTTTCATAATATACGGAATCATCATTAACGATGCTTCCTTATATTAGAGATGCTTTGGTAAAATCTAAAACCATGCCATACATGGCACGATTGTGTGGTGCATTTTATGAAATATATCCATTGTATGTGGTACATATTTTTATTATAAAATCACCATTCACGACATTGACTGTGGGATAGAAAATCATCGGTGTGCTTTGAGATGTATGGGGGCATTGGTCATGATGCATCCATATATATTAAGAACACCACTATTATAAAGAATTTAAATTTTTTTGACCTAATCAATGCGGTTCAGAGTGTACAAACACTTCATACACATTGTGTCTGTTTATGTAAGGTGCATAAGCATGGTTTTAAATGCCTCACTCATTTATTTGATGCAATTGATAATATAGGGACGCATCACTAATGATGCTTCTTGATATTAGAAATGCATCAATAAAACACATAACAATTGTCGAATACATGTGGTTGTGTAGTGCATTTTACGATAAGTATGCATTGCATGTCTTCATTATAAATGCACCATTCATGATATTGATTGCGGGGTCATAAATATTTGGTGTTTTTTATATGTATGGAGGCATTGGTGACAGTGCATATATATATATATATATATATATATAAAGTTCACTGTTAATATTAAGCACACATATGATAATGATGCACATAAATGCGATGCATTGAGAACCATTTTTGGTGCACTTTATGTTTTTCATCACTTATAATGGCGTGATCTACTTTTAAAGGAGCATAGATAGTGTTAGACAATTTTTTTTAAAAAATAGGTTAATTTCATTGTTTATTACATAAAAATGATCATTTAATTGAATTTTTTTTATGTTATGTGTGTGTGTGTGTCTAATGAAAGTTGAATGTGAATTAGAGACAATGAGGATGACATGAACAACAATAGGTCAACCCATATAACTTTTTATAGGAGTGGAAGGCCAAAGAGAGGGAGAGGGATTTGTAACTTTGTCTTATTGTAGTACAAAATTGTCTCCTCTTGAGGAATGTTGGCCTCCTCAAGTTTTATGAGAAGGCTACATCCCTTAGGGGGAACACCATTTTATTGAGGAAACTCATCCAGCGATAGGATAATTTTAGGTAGACCTTTAGGTTCAGTCTTAATTTGTGGTACTATCCCATAGAGGAGAACATTTATTTCATTAGTAGGTTTTGTAGGAGAGGGGATATTTTTTCCCATTTCTTCAATCTCCCACCTAACATAACAAGAGAGACTCAATTAGGTTATGTTCATAGATATGTCAATGAGTATATCATTAACCCTAGTAAGTTCTAGGTTGATGGTGGTGAATTGGATTTGCTTTCATTCGGTGTAGAGGAGGTTAGGTTCCTCTCTTTTTTGGTCTCAATAGTGTTAACACCCAAAAAGTGTTCACTACCTCAGCTACCCCATTACATGACTCATTTGTCCATATTTCCTACCATATTTACCTTCAGAACCTTAAACTCCCATTAAAAAGCCTCCAAAAGGCCAAAAAACCCATTTTCCCCCAAAATAATCCAAAATTCCTCCAAAATAGTAAAAACCCTCTAAAAAGGGAATAAAAATACAAAAAAAAGAGGAAAAAGGGAGAAAAATGAGGAAAAAAACCCTATACAGTTGACCTAAACCATATGGTTCTCAAAACCATGGGCCAGCACTCCACCACTAAAAACCTATAAATAGATAATAGAGGCTCCTCATTTCATATCCACAGTCAAATACACCCTAACTCTGCCAAAATCACTCTTGAAACCCTAGCTCACCCTTGAGCTACTTTCACACTTGAGTGCCCCTTTGGCCCATTTCCAACCCTTTGAAGAAAGAGAAAGGAGCAAAGCTGAAAGCCTTGGATGCAACCCTCCTGGATTGCTGCAAGAGCTTCACCGACCTTCACATTGGAGGTATAATCTTTAATACAAAAAGAGAAATCTTTTGCCATATCTTTATGTTTCATTATTTATGTTAATGCTCATGCTAGGTTAAATTTCATATTGTTTTAGTGCTTTAATTTACTGTTTATTGAACTGCTACTAAGGAGTCCCTTCTCCTTAGTAGGTGCTCATTTGCACAAGCTGGGGTGAAAACCCAAGCTACAGTTTTGGCGACTCTCCTTGTGTTCCTTTGAATTTCTGGTTATAGTTTTAAAGTTTTAAACGTTTTTAATTTTCTGTAATATTTTCCTGTTTTTTGCTTTCGGCCGTCCCTTTCGGCTGCCGTAAACCGCGTCTTTTACCCCCCACAGTTGCGTTCCAACCGCGTCTTTCAGGCATTTACCTGCGATCCGACCGCGGCTCTCAGACTGTTTCCGGCGACCTATCGGCGGTTTCTAGTCTGTTACCTGCGATTTGACTACGGCTATTAGGTTGTTTCGTGCGGTCCGACTACGACTGTTAGCCCTTTTTCCCACGTCCCGCTTGCGGCTTTCAGCCATTTTTCTGCAACCCGCTTGCGTCTTTCGGCCTTTTTCCTATGTCCCGCTTGCGGCTTTCAGCCATTTTCCTGCAACCCGCCTGTGTCTTTCGACATTTTTCTCGCGTCCCGCTTGCGACTTTCAGCAATTTTCCTGCAAACCGCTTTCGTCTTTCGGACTTTTTCCCGCGTCCCGCTTGCGGCTTTCAGCTATTTTTCTGCAACCCGCCGACGTCTTTCGGCCATTTTACCGCGTCCCGCTTGTGGCATTCACCCATTTTCCTACAACCCGCCTACAACTTTCGACCTGTTTCCCACGGTCCAACTGCGTCTTTCGGCCAAAATCTCGCAACCTGTCCGCGACTGTTGAGCTGTTTCCTGCGGTCCGACCGCCCAGATTTGCCACAGACCCGCGGTCTGTTTTCTGCACTTTTTTCCCTGTTTTGAACCCAACACTTTGCTGCAATATTTTCTGCACCTGTGCAGCCATACTTCCCTACAGCCTTTTCTGTAGTATTATTTCTGTTCTATTTACAGAATATTTTTTTTAAAATTTCAGCATTTTAATTGAAAAAGAGAAAATTTTACATTTCAAAGTTTAAATTCTGTATTATTATTTTTAGTTAGAAAGTTGCCCACCCCGTGGCACTTTTACGTGGGTTCATCATCTCACACGCATACACTCTGTCACCTAATTCAAGTGAGCCCTAAAATACCACTTAACACAACCAACATTCTAACCCCACTTGGGGAACACATAAGAATTTTTGTAGTTAGGTAGGATCGGGGGGATAAGCATCCAAATAACACCCCTCGGTTGCTTACACTTGAGACATAGCTGTTGTCCATTAGGGAACCAAAATCCCCTAGTACTTTTTGACACGGTTTAAAACCAATTTATCGGGAAGGCCTCTCCCCTAGGAGGGTTGAAGTCGCCGGACTGGTTCTGGAAGCCTGAGTGGAATACCGCAATCCATTCAGTAACCGAAGGATACCTTTCACAGTTCTTGGTGTATCACCTGTATGGGGATACATCGGCAATAGAACCAAACGACAGATTCACCCAACCGAACGTGTCATGAATGGGGTATCTTAATTGCTTTTCTTCTAGGATTGACTACCCGGTGTCCCTCTCGGTAGGGGGATATATTTAGCCACTTGGCTCTACTATCCATATTGTCTGACTTGGATTTCATCACCTTGCAAAGGATATGTCTAGTTGAGTCAGAATACTATTTAGCTAGGTGTTTGCATGCTCCCTTACCTCCTTTTCGTCTAGCAAGTCCACTATTTTTATTTTTTAGGAAACCTGCTGCTTGTTGGTATTCTGACCATTTCTGTTGATTCTCCACTTATTGTAGCACAACTGTTACAGTAAGTGTTTTGAGTTGGTTATTGGCCTGAGTGCCATATTTTTTAAGCTCTCCTTCTGCACACTTGGTTGCATTAGGGTTTTTTGAGCTGTTTTTCACTCAACACAACCCCCAGATATTTGACACCATTTGTCACCATTGAGTCCCCGAGACATTCTCGGTGCCTCTGAGGCGAGCCCCAACAACACGGTTCACTTGACATCACCCATCATAGACGTAGATCTTCATCACTTGATACCACTCATCATAGATCTCGAGCCTTGTCACTTGACTCCACTCGTCAACGGCATAGAACTCCGTCACCTGATCTAGACGCCCCTTATTTTACCTCTGATTCTGAGGCAAAGTCCGAGAACCCCACTTACACTG
The DNA here is from genome assembly GCA_027924585.1 of Larix kaempferi. Lineage (NCBI taxonomy): Eukaryota > Viridiplantae > Streptophyta > Pinopsida > Pinales > Pinaceae > Larix > Larix kaempferi. The sequence continues at coordinate 1,435,043 of BSBM01000886.1, forward strand.
CACCAACCAGCCCCATGGCTGGCATGACTTCCACCCCTTTCTTTGTAGGGACCATTGGTGGAACATCCACCACCACACCAGCTACCACACCTGCTTTGGGTATGCCCTCGATGGGGCCCACATCTACCATTCCGATCACTGTACCCATTCCAGTAGCTGGCATACCTATCGCCACTCCATCAGTGACTCACACTACCCTTGGTGGTGCAGGACCGTTCCATACCACTTTCGTTCCTCCACTTGGGGGCAACATCCCAAATCCAACCCCTCCACTTGGGGGCATTGGCCCCAACATGGTCACACCCACTAGTATGTCACATCCTTCTACTAGTTTTCCATTCATGGCTAGTCTCAACCTTCCTGACCTAGCTAGACTGACTAACGATCCCATCAGACACGACCCTGCGTGGCCTCACATGCCCACCAAGCTCCCCTCTGACATCCCTAAGTTTGAGGGTAAGGCAGGTGAGGACCCCCAGAAACATATTATGTCCTTTTATCTATGGTGTTCCTCCAACTCCATAGTGGATGACTCTGTCCACCTCCGTCTGTTACATCGCACCCTCACTGGCTCTGCAGCTAAGTGGTACATCGAGCAGCCCCATGGAACCTATGCCACCTTTACTTCCCTTGCCTCGACTTTCCTGCAGTTCTTTCAGTTACCTGTCCGCTATGACGTGGGAGTTGAGATCCTACTGTCTTGCAGACAGAACATGGCTACCCACATCACTGACCACATTCATGAGTGGCGTCGACGCCGCAGCCTCTGCAAAATCACGTTAGACGACCATATCTTCTTAGATTGGTTTCTAAAATCCCTCCTTCCTGTCATTGCCAAGGATGTGGCATCCGAACGACCCCAGTTCGAAGAAGAGGCCATCCTCAAAGCCTAGCAATTTGACCTTATTTACGCCCAGTCAGGTTATCTGTATACCATCATACCTGATGCCCCTTGTGGCGATTCCTCCCAACACGATGCGCCAGGGGCATACCATGCCACAGATGGCATCATTGGCCGTGTTGCCTCGCATCCTCAACCCTTTTCCATAGCACGTCCTAGCCATGGCCCTGACCTTTCGCGGGCTACATCTCAATCTAGAGCAACCAATTCGTATGCTCGCATGACACATCATCACCATTCCCATGGACCTTCCTGTCCACTTCAGTGCTTTGGTCATGCATCCCCCTGCTTACGCCCCCCCGGTCACACCTCAGCCATATTACCACCCACAGGCTGCACCAGCTCCTGTGTCCTCTCAACCCCAACCTGCTTATTACCCACCACAGGAACCCCCTGCGGCAAACCCACAACCCATTCCGCAGACATATTAGCAACCCCCACAAGGTTCAGAACCTGCGCAGCCTCCACCTACTTATTATCCACCGCAGCCTGCTCCCGCACCTGCACAACCCCAGAACCCACCTGTTGCCCAAGGGAAAGTATATGCCCAACAGAATCCGTAGCAGAACCAAAATAACCAGTTCCAACAGGGCCAGCAAAACCGTGGCAAAGGCCGTAACCGTGGGAACAACCCCCCTGCAGACCAAGGCGGTCAACTTCCCAATCCCCCAAACAACAATAACGCGGCCCCTGCCAACCAGAACCCTGATCGGTCTCCCAAGCAGGCCAAAAATCCTAATTTGCGAACAAACCATCATTGTTCTATTTGTGGGGTCTATGGCCACTATACCCATGCTTTCCCACATTTGGAGCGAGCTCGACAACTCTAGACTGATGATGCCCATCGCCAAGGGCACGCGGCTCCTCAGGCGCCACCCAACTCCCCACCTCAACATCAACCCTTGGTGTTACAAAACCCTTTACCAACCCAAGGCATAGTGAACACTCCGCCGTTGGCTCCCCCTCAAGGCAACGCGCCACCACAACAATAGATCACTTATGTCGCTCCTGATCAACCCATGTTAGACTCAGGTACCCACCACTTGTTAATGATGTCATACGCCGATGTCAACCTTCAAATCCGTCGGAACCAATATGGCTCCACCCCTGAAGCCTCTCCCGCTGACAAAAATACTAACGCTCATCCCACTGATCAGACGTTACGTGTAACTTCTGCTCCACTCGATGGCGCCTCCAAAGCACCTCGCTTCCCACTTCGTCGCATCAACAATAATCCCAATGCTTGCGCTGCATCAAATTACAACATTGTAGATGACTTAGCCCAGTCTCCCGTAGCCATGTCTGCGTTAGAAGTCTTAAAAAACTGTCCTTCACAGCGCAAGACTTTGCTCTCTGCCATTGGTGCTATTGACCCAAATGATTCACGACTGATGGCCTTCGATTTGGACCAGTCTGAACCACGCCTGCCTTCCACTTTAGCATTCCAAGTTTCTGTTTCCATTCGGAATCTTGTCATCCATCGGTGCATCATCGATGAAGGTGCCTCTACATGCGTTATGTCTACATTTGTTTGGCAGAAGTTGGGATCCCCTACTCTCTAGCAGTCCACCACTGCGTTGCGAGCCTACGACGGCCGTTCGGCTCAATCCCAAGGTCTCTTAGCTAATGTTCCCGTCCAGTTGGCTGGTAAAACCATGCTCATTGACATAGAGGTCATCAATGCCCAACTTGATTATAACCTCTTACTTGGCCACAGCTACATGTATGCCATGCGGGCGGTTGCCTCATCCGTTTTTCGTACCATGATGTTCCCCCATGACGGATGCGTGGTCAAGGTCGACCAACTCACTTATTACGATCCCAATGCCCCCGCTGCACCCGAGAATGTTCTCCCCATGGTTGAACAACCTGTTGGTGGTGCAACTACCTCGTTTGTTTCCTCCGTGGGACTCGGAGTTTACTCAGATACACCGATGACCTCAACATTCCAATCCATTCCACCCCCGTTACCCACGACCGAAGTATCTAACCTATGTACCCTTTCCCACAATACAAAAACACCCACCAATCAACCGCCCTTGTTACCCAAACCACCATTGGTACCTAGTCACATTGGTGTTACACCCATCCACACAATCCCCTTCCTATTCCCTTCCTCGGGCGTAGTAAGCACCCCGTTTATGGCTACTCTTAGCCTCTCCGGGTTAACCTTGGGATTACCCGTTTGGTATATTTCGCCTCCCGTTCCCCTGCCGACACCAAATGTCGTCCTACAACCGGTGCAACCCATTGCCACTACTAGTCAACCACCTCCCGGTGTCACTACCCCTTCGTCATCTACGAATCCCCCCCCTCTTATCAAGCACACTGGGGGCAGAGGCCCACAACCATACACTGCTGTACCCCTGCCCAAAACAGTTAAACCCCCCCGTGTTTCGTGCTCCTCCCAAATGCTCGTTGTGTGATGAGTTAGGCCATCCGACTCATCAATGTCCACAATTACCTGCATTACAGGAACACATGCAAATGCTTGACGACGACCTCAACATCCCAGTTGTCGAACTTGATCCAACCCCTAAGCCTCATGATAAATCACTGCGTACCAACCACCCTTGTGTAATATGCGATATTTACGGCCATTACTCACATCACTGTCCCGATCTCCCAGATTACAGAGCAGCTCTCTACGAGATGAATAATTTGGACCTTGAGATGGCACCCCCCACAATTGAGGAGATCCACCCCCCAGTATCACCCCCATCCGGAGAGATTAACACCATTTATATGATCTCTTCGACTACCACTCTGTCGTCAACCGATTTGACAACTCAAAGCTTCCGCAATGATGAGGAGATTCTAGAGGCTCTCACTGCCCCGGATTATCCCTGGGACGACATGCACCATCGTTCCTATTTCCTCCCAGAAGACTCCTCCTCTACCACAGCTACCCAATTTGCGGTTGAGTCCAAAGATTTCCTTCCCACCAAAGTCGACTTGTTTAAGGATCCCATTCCTGCTCCTGATGCGTTTGAGGAAGGTATCATGGCCAACATCTCACCCGTCATCCACATCGATATCTCTGACCCACCTGGTGCTCTTGAAATCATTACATTAGGAGCCTCCTGTAGTGAGTATGAGATTGGAGAGTACAAAAAACTTTTCCAAGAGTTCCGTGATGTCTTTGCCTGGTCCTATACCGAAATGCCTAGTCTTGACCTCGCTGTCATAGAGCACTTCATTGACACCTCTGAGTTAAGGGGCATAATAGATTACCTCAACCTTGGGATAGGGGGCATGCTCAATCATTCTGAACCTTCCCCATCACATCTATCTCAGCACGTAAATGAACCCATTGTTCAAACCAACACGTATGTGATCCCCAATCATAAACCCCATGCACATAGCATGGGGGCAGGTCATTAACCCTGCTCACTTTTTCACATATGTGATTTCAACCATTTTTGAGGTCACATGTCACTTGTATATATGATTTGATTCAATACACCTAGTATTCTTCCCCCGCGGGTAATCATTTCTCCCCATCACTGCATCCTTGGCTTGGTGGGCTCACCTTTATTTGCAACCATTTGTTAACCTAGTTATTTCCTTTAACCATTCCGGAGTCCTTATGACCTCCATTTTTCGCACCATTTGCACCACCGGATTCATATTTTCGTGCTTGTGATGATGCTTGAGATCATTTCTCGCTCTCACCAGAACCTTTATTTGACATCGTGACATGACCCCTCGTCGCCTCGGTTTGCATGCTACATCGACTGTAGCCCGTTTTTGATATACTTTATATCATCGGATTCATTTTTTCAAGCCCGTGATGATGCTTGAGATCATTTCTCGCTCTCACCCCCATATTTTTGGGGTATTTTTTCCAAAACACCCCCCGTCGCCTTGGTTTGTGTGCCACTTCGGTCGTCCTCCGTTTTTGACACTTTTTATATTGCCGGATTCATTTTTTCGAGCTCGTGATGATGCTTGAGATCATTTCTCACTCTCATCAGGTACAGTTTCAACATTGTGTCCCGACACCTTGCTGCCTCGATTTGGACACCACATCGGCTGCCATCGGATTGTTCCACATTTTTACATGAGCCATTCACTACTGTCATACTGCAATTATTTCATTATTTTGCCACCATTCATTATCCCGCAAGGAGGCTCACCAGTGTTCCCCCCTACCCTCGTTCTTGGTCATCATCAATGTTCCTTGATTGAACACTTCCTCCTTGCCTGGCCATTCCTATTGTTCGGTATAATTTTATCCCTTTTTCGGGCCGGACAAGTCCTTTACGGAAAAGGCACTTAGGGAGTTTCTGTTAAGCTATTTTATGACTCCTAAAACAATGAAACAATCGCCGAGTAATCTTGCTTTCTTTCATGCTCGTTAAAGTACCTGAAAGGGCGTCTATCTGGTATAAGTTTAACCCTTTTCCAGACCTGGTTGACTAATTATGAAAAAGGAATACTCTAGTCACACCGGCTAGAAGATTTCTTGATTGCATCCTTTTATGCTTCTTCGGGCCTTGGAGATTAACACACGAAAAAGCAACCCCCTGGAGTCTTCTTATTGCTTTCAGAGTCTCTAAAATTGAAAGCAACCATGAGCATGAACTGTCCTGGGCTCGTACAAATCCACACGACAGTACCATTTCATTATTTTAGAGTCTTCTTATCTCTTTCAGACTCCTTAAAATTGAAAGCAATCACGAGCATGAACTGTCCTGTGCTCGTATAAATCCACACGACATTACCATTTTACACACACTTCTTCTAGTTCCTTAACCCATGAAGAAGTTCCCTCGTGCCTCTTGGCACTATGATCGATCATCTCAGCAGCACCCCCAATTAGGTCGCCTTTGTTCAGAGTATTCTGCAGTCTCCTTCCATTTTACACCAGCTTGAGTATCACTCATCCTAGTCACAATCCTTGATCCAGTACAACTATGATCCCTTTCCCACCAGTCAGTTTCATATGCTGCCCGATCGTCCCCGCCATCATACTCTGAACAAAGGAAGTTTGAGTCCACCCACTCTACTTGCCCAGTTATCCCCCATAGTCTGACAGTCCTACCATCAGTACTATCACACTTCGGTTCTCCACTTCGCGCCCCTATCAAGGAAACATCATTGCCTTGCTAGTTGCAGGTCTCCCTCTGTTGACGACAACCCCTCTATTCCAGAGGATAGACCCAGAGGTCCCTGCGCCTTGGACTCATCACCATCTGTGGTGAGCGCCTACGGACCATTTTGAGAGGAGTCATCATTGCCTCTCCGAGTGGTTGTTTCTCACATGCTCGACTTCAACACCTTGATCGCATCGTTGAGAATCGTGCAGGGTGTATATCCCTTCAGTTATTGGTCGAAGACCCTGAATCTCCCCCGAGTCTAGCACAATTGGTGAGTCACTTCGGAACGCCCAGTTATATGTTCCCGTGGATGTCTGGGTTGCGTTGGCGATTGTATTCAGAATCCATCCAGTTCTATGCTTCCTCGAGTACCCAGTTCAGTGTACCTTTGAGAGTATGACTCCCCGTCACTCTGATCCAGCAGCTCATCAGTTCCTCTGGTACCCCATTCAGTAGCACTATTGTTATTCCAGTGTATCAGTTATTTAGCTCAGACATGGTCCGCCCAGCAGCATGTCATAGATTCGTGTCCCCTCTGGATCCTTATGATGTACACAGTGGTTCTCTATGTATCTTCCAGGTCCTCCTTGTTCGGGCCTCACAATTATTTTTTATGTATCTTGATACGAGCATGGGTATGCCCGCCTCACCCATATATTGAGATTCTTCCTCATTCATTATTTGAGGCCATGTATATTTCAGGTCCCCATATTTTGGACCCCATTGTTATTATTATTCTATATCTTGATACGAGCATGGGAATGCACACCTCGTCCATATGTTCAGATTATTCCTCATTCATTATTGAGGTCATGTACTTTCAGTTTTTGCAGTTTGTTCGGGACCGTTGTTCCGGGCTCTAGTTCGTTTCTTCTCTTCTCCACACCCCAGGAAAACCATAAAAGACTTATGATGTCTATCGGCCATACGATGAGCTCCTGCCCTCACACATCAGGGGGCAATTTGTTAACACCCAAAAAGTGTTCACTACCTCATCTACCCCATTACATGACTCATTTGTCGATATTTACCTCCAGAACCTTAAACTCCCATTAAAAAGCCTTCAAAAGGCCACAAAACCATTAAAAAAGCCTCCAAAAGGCCAAAAAACCCCTTTTCCCCCCAAAATAATCCAAAATTCCTCCAAAATAGTAAAAACCCTCTAAAAAGGGAATAAAAATACAAAAAAAAGAGGAAAAATGGGGAAAAATGAGGAAAACAACCTATACAACTGACCTAAACCATATGGTTCCCAAAACCATGGGCCAACACTCCACCACTAAAAAACTATAAATAGGTGATGGAGGCCCCTCATTTCATATCCACAATCAAATACACCCTTACTCTACCAAAATCACTCTTGAAACCCTAGCTCACCCTTGAGCTACTTTCACACTTGAGTGCCCCTTTGGCCCATTTCCAACCCTTTGGATAAAGAGAAAGGAGCAAAGCTGAAAGCCTTGGATGCAACCCTCCTGGACTGCTGCAAGAGCTTCACCAACCTTCACATTGGAGGTATAATCTTTAATACAAAAAGAGAAATCTTTTGCCATATCTTTATGTTTCATTATTTATGTTAATGCTCATGCTAGGTTAAATTTCATATTGTTTTAGTGCTTTAATTTACTGTTTATTGAACTGCTACTAAGGAGTCCCTTCTCCTTAGTAGGTGCTCATTTGCACAAGCTGGGGTGAAAACCCTAGCTACAAATAGTGGCACATTACACCATGATGGATAGTGCATAATTTTCCCTCTATTATACCATGTAGATTATTTAGTGCATGGAACTAGATGTATTAGGTATTCTGCCATTTTTTGAAACAATTTTGTTTAGTTGTGGATCATTGTCATTCTCTATTTGGGGGGAGGATGGACTTTCCTTTTGATTCAAATTTATTTTGTTTAGTTTTTGAGAGGTTTATAGCCACTAGACCATCATTTGGACACCTTCTTTGTAGGATTAGGATTGACATGCATATTCACATGTGAGGGAAGATTTTTTCAAGAGGAACCAGATAGAGTTCCCATGTAGGACCATTGAAGAGGTATTATATATGGTTTCCAGTGAGGATGGTCATACCTTGGATCTTATGTAGTAACCATATGTAGGGTCAGAATAGCAAGGATTCCATAACATCCTATTTACCTTGAATGACCCACTAGATTCCGGAGGTTAAATCAATGTTATGTTTTCATTAATTTAGTTGAATTTTCCATCTTATTTAATGCACATGTAATTTATTATAACGTTTAAATTTAAATTGCCTATTACTTTGCAAATATTGGCATGTACATTGGGGAGGTGTCTCCCCAATAGGATGAGGAGATGCCAAAGGTAGATGAGCTATCTTAGATATAGAGGCCTAGTATGTGATACAACCAATTGTATTCTGCAAAGAGTTGGTGAATCAACCATGTGAAGTGATGGTTCGACACAGAGTGCACCCCATTCGAGTGACTGAAATCATATACGACCCAAAGATTTCCAATATATGGGTGACCCTTCGATGTTATATCATGCTATTGATGCACCATGTTATAGATGCAATGAGACAAATAGAGAAGAGGAGGGTATATCACTATCAACCTTCTTCTTCTCATTCATTTGTTGAGGATGGTGATCCTCCACCTACTCCACCTTCTAATTTACCACCCTCTCCTACTCATCGAGATAAATAATTTCCATCTCCTCCTCCACTAGCCAACTAACCCATGGTTACATTGCCTCCACATTGTAAAGAATGGATTTATGGATGTAATTAATTTTTGAATTAACTAATGGATTCATGAAGGTTCAGAAGGTCATGTGATTTCAACCTCAAAAATTTGTAATCTATGGTGAAGTAGCATCGTAGAGTTGACCCATATAAATATGGAGCATTCACACCCAATATAACATCCTTCACCAGAGAAATATCATCTCTAACTTTTTAATTAGTTGATGTATTCATGAAGGTCCAGATGGTCATGTGATTTCAACCTTAAAAAAAATTATTCTATGGTGAAGTAGCATCCTAGAGTACATATAAAGAAGGATCATTCACACTCAATATAACATACTTCACTATATAAATACCATCTCTTCTATAAATCCATGAGACGTCATGTTCTTTAAAATACCAAGAGGGACCAACTTCTCCTCTACTTTCTTTACTTGGCCAATGTTTCCTTCTAGTATTTGAAGAAATAATATCTATATTAACAACTAATGTGTCACTTTTTTATGATATGTGCCTCCATAAAGAAGGTGAAATATTTTTTAATATATGTATGAGATCTAGTAAGTGGGAAATCTTTAGATTCTCCCAATATGGAGGCTAGTAAAATATAGATTTTCGTTTCATCCCAATGGGCATTTTCTCATCATAGATGTCAAAAAAATCAAGATCATTGAACATAGGTTCCCCATTTGACTCAATTTTTTTTAATTTCCTTCTTTACGTCATATACCCTAAGCTAGTATACATATGAAATTATTCCATGTCCCCAAGTTCTTTTTGGTTTACTATTAAGTGAAAAGAATTGCTCTTCTAAAAGGGTGGTATTCTAGAAGGAATACCCTCAAGAAATTGTATATCGGCTTTCATAGGTGGTTTAATAAAAGGTAAACAACATTTACATCCATGAACTACAAGGAAAACACCTTCTACTAGAGTTTTTTGTAAACCCTTCACAAAAAGAGCCCATTTATCTATTTATAGCGGAGGTCAGTTAGAGGAGGTTTTAATGAAGGTTTTTTTGGTGCACATAAAAATACAAACCGCATCGGTGTGCTTAAAAACTTGACACACTAATGCACCAAAATACTAAAGCACCAAAAAACTAGTGAGCATAATCAAGAAGTGCACCGAAGTCCAAAAATATTGATGCCATTTCAAAAACTATATTTTTTTTATTTCTCGACAAAACTCGATGGTGCATGTTAAGGACACAGATGTATCGGTACGTTATAGAGTAAAACATATTGTTTAAAATACATAAAAAATAAATTCCAATTATTTTTAAAAGAAAAAAAATTGATGCTCTAGATCTACCTAGAGGCACTGGTGCGCTAAAATCAAAGATGCATCGATGTACTTAATGAAACAAAGCACTTGTGTCAAAGTAGCTCGATGCAGCTTGTAAAAATATTTTCATTTTATTTTTCATAGGAAAATTGTTAGGTGAACGGGAATTATACTAACGCACTGGTGTGTTGAACAATAACAGGCACCATTTTATGTCAAATAAATCTTGCCTTCGACTGAACAAAAAAAACTATTTTCAATTTTTCCAATAGGGCACCCTATTGAGTTATAAATTTGAAGGCGCACCAGTGTGCTACTCAATATAACACACCTTCTATAAAAAAACATAATATCTTTTCATTTTATAAAAATAGAAATAAATAACGGTGCTCTCTATAATGAGAATCGCACCAATGTGCACCATATACAAACTCAAGCACACCAGAATAGGTTTAAAAAAAAATACGGCATCAAATAACTCATTTCAATCATTTTTCAGTGTAGCAGACCTCCTAGTCCCACCTAAGCACCAGTGCAATAGTCTCTACTTGATGCCCCCTACATGTGGTGCTAATTTGTTGTCATATTTATCCCATGGTTTGGTTCGTTGGTGATCCAGGTGGATATCGGTGGTGACCCACCTCTTCCTACTGGCTCAAAACAGTCTTTTGGCAATTTTGGTAAATTACTATTTTTAGTAGTTTTTCGGGTCCTGAACTTCCAGAGCCATTTTGAGGCCCTAAACGGTGTTTGTTCGGCGTCAAAATCTCGAGCAAATATGGCTACTGCGCGTCTGCCAATTTACGCATGCCAGACTCAAGATTTATTGATCCTTTTGGTAGTCATTGAATAGATCTTTCCAACGAGCTATTGTACGTCCCAAACGGAGATCGTATGCAAGAGTTACGACTCCGGGAAGTTGATGTACTAACTTACCCAAACAGGGCCCGCATGACTTTTGGCGCTTTGTCTCCTAGGGTTAGGTTTTTGGATGTTTGGGATTCTTTCCCTCATGCTTATGATAAATAGGACTTTCGGCCTCTCTTTGTATTCATCTTGGCACGAATGAGCATAGTAGCCACATCTCTTCTCAGAGATAGCTACCACCATTCCAGCTATTGTATTTTACAATCTGTTATATTTCTGCTATTTAATAGAATATGTGTTTACTGTATCACTGTGTTTCTTTCCATATATCTGTGTATGTGATTCTGTATATGCTATCTTATTTCGTTCCTGCATAAATCCGGATCAGTTGGCGGAGTTGGAATATTTAAAAACTGATGGAAAACATCATTCGTTGTGCACATGGAAACCATGCCTCCCAAGTGGGAAAGAGTCCAAGTATTGTATCTATTACCTTGGCATTTTTTTTGCGAATTAAAAACTAAAATTTCACTTAAATTTGACATTTTAAACAATAAATTTAAAAATCGTTGTAATGTGTGTCGTAAGTTGAGATCGCATTATATTATGGATGCAATGTGTGTAAACATAGAGTGCACTAGTAACAAGGGAAAAATTTCAACATTCACTCACCGTCGTTGGTGCATTACCGAAAAAGTAACGCACTGAAATTGAAACCATAATTTTTTTTTTTATAAAAACATGGGGTGCTCTGTATAGAGCACCGTTTAGTTAACATAAATTTTTAGGCACATGGTGCAGTGGAGAAAATGAAACACACCACCATTGACACCAATAAATTATTTTTTTAAACAAAGAGGTACTATGTAAATATATTGATGCACCGTTAATGACATGCCATTATATATACAAAGCATCGTTTAGTAAACAAAAAATTTAAGGGCCATGTTACATTTTAGTATAGATGCAGTGCTTTCTAAATATATAGACGCACCGACATTGCAATGCATCAATATATTTACATAGCACCTCTTAGTAAACAAAAAAAATAAATTTCCATGGTGTGTTTGAGTAAACTAAACACATTGCCTTGAAACCATAATCGCGGTGTTTTATAAATATATAGATGCACCGAAACTAATATGTCTGTATATATAAAGAGTAATGTATATAGAACATAAAATTTAGGTCAAAAATGCATTTTGGTGAACTAAAAGCACTGCCACTAAAACCATAATACTATTTTTTTAACAAAGTTGTGTTATTTAAATATATTGACGCACTAGATCCAGTGTATCAGTATATATAAAGAGCATCGTATAGTGAACATTTTTTTTTAATCTTTTTAACAATGTTGGTGTTTTGTATAAATACTGGTGCATCGTTGTCGGTGCATCTATATATATTTAGTGCACCGACAAAATAATAATCATGGTGTTATAAGATATCAATTCTCTATATATACTGACACACCACGACAGTGCATATGGTTATATACAATGCACAAACACTATACAAATCCAAAAAAAAATAATATTAATATTAGAGAACCAATAACAATGCTCTTATGTTAGAGCATCGTAGGTGGTTCACGTCTATTTTAAAAGAAATTTTAGCAATGTGATTATGTCATAAAAGCACTGCTAATGGCGTGCTACTGTTTTTTAGGTGCACCAGTTATATTTGTGATTTATTTTGAGAAAAAAGTTCTTTCCTGGTTTTGATAATAAAAAATGTACTTTAATCAATTTTTTTAATGTTTTATGTATGTATATATGTATATGTGTCTATGTTTCTAACAAAACTTATATGTGAATCAGAGATAGGAATGACGAGAGCATTAGTAATACCAACAGTAATGCCTCGACTCATACAATGTTGTACAAGAGTGGGAGGCTCGAGAGAGGGAGAGGGATTTTCTCCCTCACCTTATTACACCATAGATGTGCAGATTGTTGACCTCCTCAAGTATTATGAGGAGGATACATTATTTAGGGGTCACTCACAACTATTGAGGTTGTTGATTCGTCATTGGGATCAATCAGGGTGGGTCTTGATCTATGGTTCCAACCCATAGAGGAGGAATTTTATTTCATTAATCGGGCTATTAAGGAGAGGGGAGGATTTACCCATTTCCATGATGTCGCACTTGACATTGAAACATCCAATCAGGTAGCATATGTTCAGAGATATGTTAATGAGGAAACCACTACCCTTGACGAATTCCAGGTAGTTGGTGGCCAATTGCGCATAACTTCTTTTGGTGTAGAGGAGGTTAGGTTCCTCTCTCTTTTAGCCATAACAATGGACCACTACACTACTGATGAGAAAGCTCCAATGCATTAGGTGGTATGCCATTTTTTTGCAACAATTTTGTTTTAATCTGGATCATTGTCACATCAAGTTTGATGGGAGGACAATATTCCCATTTGCATCTAAGTTGTTTTGTTTATTTTTTGAGAGGTTCATGGTCACTCGGTTGTCATTCAGCTACCACCCTCCTAGGTCGATGACCGAGGTGCATATGCACATGTGGGGGCATATGTTTCCCAAGAGGGGCCAAGCAGAGTTCCCAAGTAGGATCACTGCAGATACATTGGAGTTGCTTGCTAATGAGGATGATCACACCATGGATCTTGTGTCATACCCATACACATGGATGGATTAACAAGAATGTCCCAACATCCTATTTACCCAGGATGAGCCACCAGATGATAGAGGTAATATTAGAGTTATGTTTTGATTAATCTAGTCGCATTTTATTGTCTAATTTAATGCATTTGTAATTTATTATAAAATTCTATTAAAATTGTTTAATTAAATTGTCTAATTATTGTTATGTACTATTTTGCAAAATATTGGCACTTATTTTGGGGAGGCACCTCCCCAATAAGATGAGGACATGGATTAAGTGAGGAGGTTCCTTAGTTACAAAGACCTGGCCTGCGATGCATGCCAGATAGTATATTCATCCAGGAGGTGGTGGATCGATTATCTGCACTGTTGGCCCGACATGGAGTGTGCGCTATTCAGTTCAATCGAATCCTACAGGACTGAGACCTCTCAACATTATGGAGGACCCTCCCACATGCTATGAGGCCATTAACATGTCATATTGTCGGTGCCACCAACCTATTGTAAGGTGGAGACCTTCTTAGAGCTCTTCAGATTCCTATGATTGGTGGCACTCCACCTCCTCATTCGCCACCACCTCCTCCTCCTCTTGGCAGAGCCAACCCACCACCACCTTCTCCTCCTCTTCCATATCATCCTCCTTCTGGCGGATCCAACTGACCACCATCTCCTCCTCCATCGGTCAACTGACCACCCTCTCCTCCTCACCAAGCTAACCTACCACCATGTTATACTCCACAGGTTGATTGACCACCCTCTCCTTCTCGAGCTGACCCACCACCATATCCTCCATAGGTGAATCGACCTATTGGAATATGTAATTATGACTCGTGTGGTATTGTTGGTGAAATATCATTAACATGAATAAAGTAACTCTAATATTATCAAACATAGTTATCCCACATGCATCATGTAATAAAATATCTTATAACCATTCTTTATATAAGAGAGTTGTTATCCTGCATATGTTATGGGATGTAAATATTCCATACCTCTAGCTATATAATAGAGGTGAAGGAGACCCTTTTTGGGTATGTTGGAGAAACATCATTGTGACATTATGTGAAGATGGAGTGTGGTGTGATGTATATGCGAGGATGCCATGTATTGTAAGATGGATATTTCTGAAGAATAAGAAGACCTACCTTCTCGTGGATGTTTCCCCATTTGGGGTTTTACCATGTATATATAGTGTATTGTTATTTTCTCTTGTATCTTGTTTCTTACATGATTATTTGTTGCTTGTGTAGATACAAGCCTTAGAATAGTAGACTTTTTCTTTCCATGTTAGCAAATGTATTGTTGTATGTTTACGCATATTCTCAATATTCTAACTCTCCTAACCCAAGAATTGATCGAACACCCTCTCCTTCTCACCGAGATGACCTACCACCCTCTCCTCATAGGTTGATAAACCACCCTCTCCTCTATACTAAGTAGACCAACCACCATCTCCTTCTCACCTAGTCGACCCACCACCACCTCCTACACCATTGGTTAGTTTGATAGATACAATAGTTGCATCGGGATGTATAGATCCTCATGGAGATACGTTTCAAATGTTTTTTTCTACAATTTTATCTAGTAGAGGTATTGATGCCTTTGTTTATGCTGTTAGAGGTACTGATGCTTCTGGCTTCAGTGGTGTACCCACTAGTTCATAATAGTTATTAAGAACATGTATATATTTGACTTGAGTTGTATATTCGAAAAATATTATGATTTTGATATTATTGTTCATATATATTGTGTGTGTTTCATATCTCGTTTATGTTGATGTTGATGTCATTCATGTATATTTATGTCTTTTCATGCTATTTTTATTGTTGTTTCATTTATAAAATATTTATTTTACAAAATTTAAATTTTTATTTAAAATAGTTCGATGAAATTTAATTTCTAAATTAATTTTATTTAAAAAGAAAGAGTATGAATATAAGTGCGAATCAACGATGACTTATGAGAATGTATGTTTCCATGGTATTCATCCATTGTGTTAAGAATTCTGGAAAATCACTATGTAGATGTTTAGATAGACCAGAATTTCTAGAATTCTTAACACAATAACGATGACTTCTTTAACATTTAAGAAGTATTAGTAATTCTAAAGTAAAAATATTTATTGATTTACACATATATCTTGAGGTACCTACTCAATACATGTATAAAGCATATGTCTATGTTAATTTGTTTGAGGACTACCAAAATAAATAATATAATCAATATATTAAATTTGGTACAAATATAAACGACAAGGAATAGTAACATATATAACTAAGTCATCTAATTGTATTAAAATTTATATGAATTTTAAATCATAAGTTATTTTGGGTTCATGGCTTAAATGTATGTATTTTTTAAGGTTGATTAAATGTGAATTTAATGTTCATTCAAAAGATTATGTGGAACAAGAGGAACATATTTGTTTAAAATAAAATGATTTCAATGTTTTTGTGTGTCATTACTTTCTTTTGCCTTTCTCTAAAAAAATGTTCTCTTTATATAAAAAGACACGAGTTGAAGAATCGATAATGTCACCATTGTCTTGTCATGGTAAAGTTATAAATAGTATAAGTTATCATTGGATGTTGTTATTCTAATTCCACTCTTATATTAAAAATCAAAAATTAAAAATTAGTGAAGACTTTGAATTTCAAATGAATACAACTTATGTGTTGTAGAAACATATAACATGTAAATATCGTAATGTCATAAAACATGATAGGTAACTCATACTCATTGCTATTCACATTAAAAATATGTTTCTCTGCATTCAATACACAATAAATGCATTCAATATAAAATCTACTTCCATTACATAATAAAAAATCATTAATCCAAATTTTTACATCCAATATGGAAAATAAATGTGTGAACACCCAAGATAGGATCCAACCACAGAAATTATTGTTAGTTTTTCATCATTTAATTCAATAGATCTAGGATCTTAACTGAACGAACAACATGTACAGCATATCAAGCATAAGAGACAAGAGACAAGAGACACAAAACATTTCATCGGGGAAAACCAAGAAGGTGAAAAACCCCGCAACTTCCTTAGAGATAGAATAAGCATCAATACAAGGATCACAATGATCAAACCCAAGAGATAGATATATTCATCAGCATGCTCCTCCTCCACTTGTGCGCACCCTCCTCTTCTCTCACTAATGCAAAGTGAGTGAATAATAGAATGTGTAAAATGAGAGAGACACACTCTCTATTTATACACTAACTTGACTTGCCCTTTACTCAACTAGGTTGGCCCCAACTTAACCACTTAACATAATGCTGATTGGGCCGACCCCTCTAGGGTGGTCTAATAACCCTTTGACCTACATGAATCATACAGGGCCGACCCCATCAAGGTGGTCTAATAACCCATCATAAGTTACGATATTTACAATATATCTTGCGACACTTGCAAGTACACATAATGACACTTCCAATCGGAGGAATAATACATCTCCATTGGGGATACAATAAAGTACAAATATAATATACAAGTGAATATCTTCCAAAGTTACAAATACATCAACACTCCCTCTTAACTAGGAAGGTATTCTCTTGACACAAGTAATCAATACATATATGCACAAGTCTTCAATTCTGGAGCTGGATCATCATCACTGGATCACGGAGAATGATCATCACTACTGCTGCTATCTCAATCAATCTCTAATCTACTCATCATAGGAAGTTCTACAGAGCCAACCCTTTTTCATGCTGGATGTAGGCCTATCCTCCATGTAGGTCTTCATCATCTCTGCGAGCAAGCCATCAAGTAGGTACACCTCAGGACTGATTACACTGCCTCTACAAAAATTGCAAGATCTCCCAGAACTGATTACAATGCCTCTACAAAACCTGCAAGAGCATCTCAGGACTGATTATATGCCTCTGCAAAATCTGTGTACCCAACTGTCACATCATCATCTTTAGATCACCTCATAGTCCACGGAGCACAACCCAGATGCACATCACACAGCACTTACACTCACCGGCATGGTAAGAAACACTTCAACCATCTGTGAAAGGCTCAGCACTTATATCTACGCCATGGCAAGACAAACTTCAACCATGCAAAAATGGCACAACACTTATATCACAGCCATGGCAAGAAAAACTTAAACCATGCTCGAATGGCCCCATCACTTATATCGCAGCCATGGCAAGACAAACTTAAACCATGCTCGAATGGACCCAACACTTATATCGTAGCCATGACAAGACAAACTTAAACCATGCTCGAATGGCCCCAACACTTATATCAACGACCATGGCAAGACAAACTTCAACCATGTCGGAATGGCTCATGTGCATCTGTATCTCCGGACTCATCACTTCCCCTTGGAAGGAATCTTGATATGAAGTACACGAAGCCTCTCTCAGAAGTACTCAAACTTCACTCTGGCCAGCGGCTTGGTCAACACATCGGCTATCTGCTCGTTCGTCGTAACATACAGGATCTTCACTGCTCCTCTCTACACCATATCCCTGATATAGTGATACTTGATCTCAATGTGCTTCGACTTGTCATGGAACACTGGGTTCTCGGACAACTTCACACAACTTTGGTTGTCGCAATATATACAAGTAGCACTCAATTGGAGATCAAACAAATCAGACAGTAGCTTCCTAAGCCATACTGCCTCACAACTAGCCGAACAAGTTGCGACATACTCTGCTTCGGCTGTACTCAGTGCCACATAGGACTGCTTCATGCTAAACCAAGAGATCATACCGGATCCCATACTGAAGCAGCACCTCGAAGTGCTCTTCCTATCAATGGCACTGCCTGCCCAATCCGAATCAACATAACCCTCCAGGTTAAACTTTTGATTCGCATCATACTTGAGCCCATAATCAACCATACCCTTCAGGTACCTCAGAATATGCTTTACAGCAACCATGTGAACACTTCTCGGATCCGTCAGGAACTGGCTCAATGTGTTCACAACAAAGCAAATATCTGGTCTCGTGTTCATCAAGTACATCAAGGACCCAATCATCTGATGATACACCGTGACATCATCTGGCTCAGATGAAGCATCACACAGAAGCTTAAGGTTCGATGCCATAGGTGTGGCCATGTCCTTGCAGTCCATCATCCCGAACCTCTTCAGGATCTCTACTGCATACTTCCCTTGTCCAAGGAAGATCCCATCTGCACTCTGCCACACCTCCATGCCTAGAAAGTAGTGCATCATACCCAAGTACTTCATCTCGAACTTGGCAGCAAGCTTCCTCTTCGTGTTGGCAATCAACCCATCTCACCTGTAACAAACAGGTCATCCACATATAGTAGTAGTATCACTGGATTGCCTTCCTCAACCTTGTAGTAAAGGTTGGAATCCGCTTTACTCTTGGTAAAACCCAAACTGGATAGAAAGCTATCTATCTTACCATACCAAGTCTTAGGAGCTTGCTTCAAGCCATACAAGGCTTTCTTCAATCTGCACACATATGACTCCCAGTCATGTGTCTCAAAACCAAGTGGCTGCTCCACATACACTTCCTCTTGACATCCATCTGGTGTATCTTCCATTTCATCACTGCATCCAGAGCAAGCACTGTTCTAATGGAAGTGTATCTGGCTACAGGAGCAAAAGTCTCTTCATAGTCTATTCCCTCTTATGGGGAAAGCCACGAGCTACAAACCTCGCTTTGTATTTCTCTATGCTACCATCTACAGCATGCTTGATCTTATAGATCCACTTGTAAGTCACAATAGACTTCTATTCATGTCTTGGGACCACATCCCAAACATCATTCTTCATGATCGACTGGTATTCCTCGACCATGGCATCCTTCCATTCTGCATCCCAGATCCTGGGAACTTCAGATTCTTCAATATCTTCAATAGATAGTTTTATTTGAACTTCGTTGCAGGAACAAATGTTGTTGTCCTTCTTTTGTAGGTGATTGCACACTATCTTTCCTACAAGTCAAATTCAATTGTATGATTAGAAACTTCTCATAGTTTTTCAAAAAAACACATTCTTATGCATAAAGACATATGTCATACAGTCATGCAATTATCTTTAACCAATGCTTCAATACAACATTTATCCATATCCCGTAAATTTCTAGATGCCTTCCATCTCTACCAGAACATTTGTTAAGAGTGTGCACAAGTCCCAACATGTTAGCAAAGAGGTTTCATTCTAGATAAGTAGCAATGGAATGTTGTGTAGTACCATAGGCCACTTACCCATTACTTGCATATTAGTAGTATCTTGTTCATTAATGCAACTTTTCTAATATGCATAATACATATCCTAAGTCTAGGAACATAAGTATGTACATGACTGGACAACATCATTTAAGTAATCATATATACAAGAAATGACAATTCAAATACTTATATTTGTTTAGTTGTATGGTGGACTCCCTCTCAATCTTTGCTTCTTTGCAGGAACTACTGGAGTGTGCTCCCTCTTGATCTTTGCTTCCTGGATTACCTGTCCTTGAACTTATATTCATCCTGGACCACTATGCATGCTTAAGTGTGCACTAGTGCCATCCTCAAGATCTCATACATGATCATACATCCATTAGTATAATCTCAATACTATCAAAACATTACGATAAACTTAACATGTATGGTCATGATTATTTCATGCACAGGTAATTTATCACAAGCATTAGTATTCAAGGTTTCAGGGAGGCTTTGTATTACTTATGCATATTCTTATTGACCATAGGACTCTTCTGGTTAGTCATATCATCAATCAAAGTAAGAAACATAATATGCATAAACTGTTGATTACTTAAACTTCTAACTTCAAGAATAATCATTCATACAAAAGTATAAGATCCTAAGACAAGGTAGGATTCTAACTTGATATAGGAAAAACATACCTGGTTATCATGTTTGCTAGTTATGTCTAACATACCCAAACAATGTCTTCTTGTTCTCTTCAGTGACTTGTGCTTAGTAACCTGCATATCTCATAGGTTAAGCATTGTAGATCCAAATTATACATATCTCATAAGTAGAGCTTCTATGTGATCCATGAGTCTTTCTCTTCATGTCACCATGGTCATATGTTCTTGATCTAGAACTTTTCTTGATGTACCTTTCATGTTAGCGGACAACATCATCCTCATATAAAACCACAGTGCATTAGTACAATCATAAGTGTCATAACCCTAATCAATGAATTGTCTTCTATCATTCACATGCATTCATACTAGGGTGGTGAGACAAGTCTAATATTAATCAAGATTGTGCTAACCTCAATAATATGAAAACAAACATATCATAAACTTAATCATGAAATTTTTTCAAAACATACCTGTATCTCTTTAGGTCATACCTGTTGGGATTGCTTGTAGCCTTCTCATGTAAAGCCTTAGCCTCATCTCCCTCTGGAACTGGAACTTCTTCACTTATGCAGGTGTCCAATTCATTCTTTTCTAGGATTAACCCAATCCACTTTGATTTGCTAAAACTGGATCTGGAGCTGGATTAGGGTTTGTCAGAGAAACCCTAAAAATTCAAACTTTGAATTTCAAACTTCTGAATGGATGGAAAGATGTGGCTTGCTGAGTTGATCAAGCTAGTATACTTCAATTTTGAAAACTGCAAAATTTGACCCCTCAAAATTGCCTTTGAAACTTTCGGATTCACTAGACAGGACCCCGAACTAGGGTTTGATAAAGCCCACCCTTCTGCCCAACCAAAAGGTTCGATTCGAAGCTCTAAACTTCGATTTTTCTGAGGAGCTTCCAGCCGTGGTCACAGACTTCAAATATTTCAACTTTTGCAGAAGCCCTAATTTTCCATCTTTCCGATCAACATCCCAAACTAGGGTTTGATCAAGCCCAGCCTTCTGCCCAACCAAAAAATTTGATCTTGGTCTCTAAATTTTGATTTTGATGAGGAGCATTCAGCCGTGGTCTCTGATTCCAAAAATTCCAACTTTCTCCGAAGCCCTAAATTCCCGCAGCAGTGATAAGCCAAGAACGAAGGTGCTCAGAATCCAAATTTGTTTTGACAGAAATATGCACCTGATTGTTTCTAGTGCATCTCTGAAATTACGAATCCACAGTGTCTGAAACTTTGGCCTGTGGTCTCCTGACCTGTCATATTTCCAACCCCATAGGTTTGACCTCAATTGGATTCTCTGAGAGAGAGTTATTCCAAGTGTCACAACGTGACCTGTTTATGGGATAAAACATGAGAGCGAACTTGTACGGAGTGCCATGTGTCATGGGATCAATTTCGGCCTCTGAAAAACTTACATGAGAAACTACAGTCTATTCCC
This sequence comes from Larix kaempferi, assembly GCA_027924585.1. Classification (NCBI taxonomy): domain Eukaryota; kingdom Viridiplantae; phylum Streptophyta; class Pinopsida; order Pinales; family Pinaceae; genus Larix; species Larix kaempferi. The sequence goes on from BSBM01000886.1 coordinate 1,456,828, forward strand.
TACCTATCACTCTTTACGAAATTTCATTTGGAGCTTCCTAGCCCAAGTTGTGACATTTGTTCCTAGGTCACCTGTTTATGACTGAGATCTGGAAGAGGGAGAAACCCTAACTTGTACAGATCATAAATTACAAAGTACAATGAATCAGATGTTTTGCTTCAGACATAAGATACATGGGGATGTTATCTACGACTTGTAGAAGATTCAGAACCTGAACCTTCACCAAAATGGATTTATAGCGAAAGTGCCACGATGACTGGTTTTTGCTATATCAATCCCTAGCCTCCAATTTGTTGCAAGTGAAACAAGTCTCATAAATGCCATATCATGCCTTCCTTCAGGCTAGATATGATACCATGTTAGTTTTTCATCATTTAATTCAATATATCTAGGATCTTAACTGAACGAACAACATGCATAGCATATCAAGCATAAGAGACAAGAGACAAGAGACACAAAACATTTCACCGGGGAAAACTAAGAAGGTGAAAAAACCCACAACTTCCTCAGAGATAGAATAAGCATCAATACAAGTATCACAATGATCAAACCCAAGAGATAGATATCTTCAGCAGCATGCTCCTCCACTTGTGCGCACCCTCCTCTTCTCTCACTAATGCGAAGTGAGTGAATAATATTATGTGTAAAATGAGAGAGACACACTCTCTATTTATACACTAACTTGACTTGCCCTTTACTCAACTAGGTCGGCCCCAACTTAACCACTTAACATAATGCTAACTGGGCCGACCCCTCTAGGGTGGTCTAATAAACCTTTAACCCACATGACTCATACAGGGCCGACCCCATCAAGGTGGTCTAATAACCCATCAAGTATAAGTTACGATACTTACAATATAACTTGCGAAACTTGCAAGTACACATAACAACACTTCCAATCAGAGGAATAATACATCTCCGTTGGGGATACAATAAAGTACAAATGTAATATACAAGTGAATATCTTCCAAAGTTACAAATACATCAACAATTATAGTTAACTTTTCATATCCAACATCATAAAATGAAGAAAAAACAAAATTCATCAAGCATAGAACTAAAACTTGATTCACTACCATTTATCAAATTTGTTTGATTGGATTGCCAAGGCTTAGAAGCATTTTGAACTAGGCAAATTTGAGATATCTTCTTATCCAATTTGGCATTGGCTTAACTCCTCCTTCTATATGGTATTAGTGTTTGGGGAGATAACATAAGTTAAAATATGTGTAGTGTAAATGCCTCTTCTTTGTTTGTAAAATCATAATTATTTCTAAGATGTGGTAGGCTAGCCACATTTCCTGTGTTTTCTTAGGTTTCAAATAAAACTTATTTTGATAGAGTAGAGAGAACTTTGAGATCCCTTTTATGTGCAAAATATGGTGGTGAGAGGGTGCTTCCCTTAATGACTTTGTGTGCTTGCACTCTCGTGAAATCATAGGGTGGTTTGTTGTTGATTGATGTTTTTATATAAGGGGAAATTTTAGAAGTTAAATGGATTGTTTTATGCATTGATGTAAATGGTACATGGAATTCTCTTCAAATTCAGTGGTTGATGTTGTAAATGACACTTTGTAGACTTTATTGAATCCATGATTATATCCTTCAAAGAAATTTTTTTGATAGATACTTGCTTGAGCAAAGTGTGATCTTATTTAATTTTCTATAAAATTGAAGATACTTTGAAGACTATATTGAATCCATGATGATATCCTTCAAAGCCAAAGTTTTCATAGATACTTGCTTGAGCAAAGTGTGGTTTGATTGAATTTTCTATAAAATTGAAGACACTTTGTATACTTTATTGAATCCATGATGAATGCTTCAAAGCCAAAGTTTTGATAGATACTTGCTTGAGCAAAGTGTGGTCTTATTGAATTTTCTATAAAATACGATTTTTAATTGATTAATGATTTATCAAGAAAAGTGCATTAAAGCCAAACTTGTCGAGAGTGGATTTACAAAGAAGAAATTTCCAATTTATGCCAAAACTTAGCCACTAAAACATTTGGAAGTGTCGCAATTCGCTCAACAATATTGGAACATGATTTCAACACAAGTTTTATTTCATTTTTCAAGATACTCATTCTTTTGCTTTATGTTGGCATTGCATTTGCATAAAAATTGTGTTATCTTTGGAAAATGCACATTAAATGTATTTTCGATAGCTTTAGTACCATTCTCTCCTTATTAAAAAATTTGTGAAGGCTATGTATCTAAGCCATTGAAAAACATTTTTTTTTATCATCGAGGATGTTAAGACTGCATTGGTGTTTGCATGTTCAGAACTTATAACAACTTTGAATACAATAAGGAAGTTACTTTATTGATTGCATTTTCTTCACAATCTTATATAATTTTTTAATTAATATAAGTAGTTAAAAGAAAATCATATCTTTCATATGGGTATACGTACATATATATCATATTATCAAGGTAAAATTATTGTGTCAAACAACACATTCTATAGTTCATTATGAAAGAGATTGTAAAATTCATCTCCTCTATCTTATCCATTACACTTACATAAACAAACAATAGAGAAATAACACTTAATCAATTAAATAATAGAAATAATAAAATAATTAAAAAACATTTATGTGTACACGCACACATAAACTAGCATAATAATAATAATAATATATTATTATTATAAACTAACATAAATGCATCTTCACCTTAAACTTATTAAGTATGGGAGGGATCAAATCTTTCAAAGTGAAAACATTCGCTTAGTTTTTTTATTAAAGAAAGATTATATTTTAAATGATCCTCTTGAAAATTCTCAAGAGTAATTGGTATGAAATCCTCCACTAACTGAATTACTTTCTCTTCCTTTTCTTCATTCAACATAGAGGGTTTGAAGAGGTGCATGTTTTCCACATCCACTTCCGAAAACATTTGCACATACAGTGGTAGACTCAATTGAAATGTGATGTTACTTAATTGTTCAATAATGTGAAAAGGTCCATACCTTAGTGGATCTAGCTTCTTGGTTGCTCCCTGTAATATCTTCTTGTTGAGATACAACCACACAAGGACCCCAACTTGGAAATTATGTAATATCTGATGATGGTCATGGAAAACCTTTCACTTATCCTAAATTTCTAATAATTTTTCTTGCACTTGATAATGAATTTGCAATACTCTCCCTATATATCTACTTGCCTCCTCGTGCATCTCTAATGCATTTTCCTCATGATTCCCATAAGCAACATCAAAAGGTGATGGTGGGAAATAACTGAAACAAGCTTTAAAAGTGGATTTTTGGATGGGAGAATGTGCTTCTATGTTATAATCATGTTGTGTAACAATAATCTAATTTGAAGGTCATGGCCAAGACATACACCAAATTGCTGTATGGGACCCCCTTGTTTGTGGGATAGGGGACCCCTTTGCATAGAGATTTGATTGCTAAAGTTTACGGACGTATACATGCCATACCCCTCTCTGGAATTGAACTTGTGACCTCCTACGAGAAAATACATGGTGCTTTCAGTTGTATCCTCTCAATAATTGCACCATAGTTTTGTTCACCACTTCAATTTAATGATGGAAGGATGTAGAGTGTTTTAGCTTCATTTTTATTCTTTCCCACAATGTTGTCTAATAAGTGCCCAAAAATTTGAAGTGTTAATAAGATACAATAGATGCACGTAGTCCAAAATGTACCCATACATTAGCAAACAATAATTTGGTTGCTATAGGAACTTTAATGGTCTTGTTGCACGAAATAAGCACGCACATTCTTTTTAATATTTCCACAATTACAAATAAATAATCATGTCCTTGCATCATCATTAACACTCCTCCAACAAAATTCATAGAGATACTCTACCATGGTTTGCTAGGAATTAGTGAGGCATATAAAGTCTAAGTTCCTTTGTTATTGGGTTTGTTGATACTACATAACACACAAATATGCATATAAATTAGAAACATGCCCTTGGAAAGCTTGGCAAATTCATATAATAATTTGTCTTACATATGGTACTAATTCTCTTCAATCTTAGTGACTATTTTGTTTTTAAATAGCTAATATACACCTCTAAAATAAACATTGCTCAAATACTCTTCCTCATAAATTCATGAGCAAATGGTTCAAGCTTCATTATTGTGCTTCTAAATGAAATATTCTGAATGGATGGTTAGGATAGAATATTAGATACCTTTTTAGTTGTTCCCTTCTTATACTTGATAAAAATATGATTTTTTTCTAGGAATCCCACCCACTTGTAAAGCCTTTCCTGTTGTTCTTTGGTCTAGCTTTGCAAATACTGAAGATGTTAGTGGTTAATATGAATCATAATCTCCTCATTTAGTAGGTAGTGCTTCCATTTCTTCACAATGTGATCTTGGTCACATGTGGGATACTTAAAAACATATCCATGAAATAGCAGAGTGAACACCAATGGGTTTTCCTCCTTGCATAAGTATAGTGCCCATTGTATACCCACATGCAATGGTTTCAATTTCAAATTATTTTTGTAAACTGGGAATTGTTGGTACCTCTCTTATATTTGATTTAAATGCTTTAAAAAATCTACATTGTTGTTTTACCCAATAAATACTCTACCCATTTATTGTTATTGTGTGTGTATTGGAGAAAACTCACTATGGCTTGGGAATACCACAACAGACAGATGACTACCAGAAATCTACTCAATTCTCAAAGCAATGCTATTATAAAAGACAATGTTAAGATAATGGAGAAATGCAACCAACCTCAATCCAAATGTTTGATGGAGATCCCCGTTGGAGCTTTCAATCCACGCACTTGTAATATGCAAATTAGTCTTGACAACCAATATCCAACAAGTACATATAATATATAAATGGCATTAACATAATCAATAACAATGGTCCATAATATCATAAGCAAATGTAACCCAATGTATAATAAACAACATTCACACCATGAATGGACGAGAATATGAGTATTTCTATTAATGAACAAGAAGAAGTACAAAGTGATACGAACTCTTGCCGACAACCAATATGAACCAAGATCTAGATCAATCCACTTGTGCCTCCACCACTTCAATCCTCCATGAATGGAAAACTCAAACTAGAGAGGAGTTTGGAAGGTGAACATAAATGGTTCACAACTACAAGGATCAATGAGTGCAGACTCAAGATAGGGAAAAAATCCACTAGAGTTCTCTTACGATTCTCTTCTTCCTCCTGTCCATAAGCCATATGTGCTCAATATATAGTCCTCTCAAAGGTAGGTGAAAGGACACATCGAGGCATTACTTGGGCAGATGGAGAGCCAAAGGTCACCCAATGACCGCTTTTTGGGAGTAAAAAGTAATTAATAGTGGTTTTTACCATTTTACTTGATACCCGCGGGCTATAGTGATGCAACTCGTGGGTACGCATGCTATAGTGATGCAACATGCAGGTAGGAATAAAAATAGGGCAAACTGGTATCTCAGAAGGATATAAGTGGATCTGAGTCACTGAAATGGATCCTACAGGCCAAACAATGCTGATGCTCACAGGGTGGAGGATTTCTGTGTAACAGATGCCCCCAATGTGTGAGGTCAGAGACTGAAAGTGCTACGATGGCCGAAATACATTATAAAACTCAGAAGTGGAGTGATGGAGACACAAGTGGAAAGAACAGCTCACTCGTCATAATACAATAGTATCTCTGAATACATGTCGGTATAGTACAACAATCTGATACAATGGCCATGAATAGGCAGTATATACGTAAATACATGTCATAAGTGATCATAGCCATGACCCTCTATAGTAAGATATGGTCTTCTACTGAAAAGAAGACAACTGGTGCAAAACTGGAGGTAGAAACTGCTGAAATCTGAGAGGTGATATCTCAGATGTAAAGTCAAAGTCATATGTAGCATACTGAATGCCACAATCGCTTGGGGTCTTCTACACAAGTCTTCGATGGTGCAAGTCCCATCAAGTGAATAAAGGAGTTGGGGTCGAACCTGATGAGACATCGTTTGATTACAGGTCAATGATGTATACCATTAACAGACGCTAGATGACCCACCAATAATGAAAATGGGCATCAAGGCACAGAGCACAATCATCAGAGTGTGAATAAATGGGTTGAAGTCGAACACTAGGATGAATCCATCGATCAGGGGACATTGATGTATTCCCAAAACTGTCGATGGCGAGAGAACCTACCACTAATGACTACAATCCTCAAGGTACTCAACTGAACTCTAAGCGTCAAGTCCCTAAATAAATGAGTTGAAGTCGACGGAACGAGACTCACTGGAAGGAGGGCATTAAGGCATCCCCCATCAACCAGCACGAGGTACCAGCAATGCCAAAAGATTTGGAAGATCTCAGGTGAAACAGACTGATTCAATAAGGATGGCCGACATGCAATAGTCAAGAGGTCTGAGGAGTGGCCGACACTAGTTTCAGGACTTCCTTTTAACAAGAGCATGAGCAGATGGATAGACTCAGGCAGCATTAGACTTGACATAAACTGTGCAATGCAGGAGGCATTACAAAGGGATCCATAATGATTGGAAGCTTAACCAATCGGTGGAGAAAACTGAGAAACAAGTACAGCTCCTAAGGCCCAACTATAGTCCCGACTCATAATGTATGGAGTGGAATGAATGCTCTGTTCAAAGGAGACACAACAACTGTCAACAAGAAATAGTGACCATAATCCCATCCGGCTTTTTGGAATATTTGATTTTTTGGGTCTTTTTCATATTTGGGAAAAGCTTGAAAAAGAATAAAATTGCTTATAATACAACAAGTGAGGGAACGAGTGTCAAATAGCTAGTAGACTAGTCCCAAACAGTGGAACATACCTATGCTCAATGCAAGGAAGTGCGTGCAGGATGTGGACACTCGGGGGTACGTTCCTTCAGGGTCAAAAGGTCATCAAATTGTGAAGGGAAAATATAAGCTCTGTAGGGCTCGACAGGGGAAAAGCGCTCAGGCACCAGGCTAACAACTGAGTAAGCGGGAGCCAGCACAAGGCTCAAGTGGCAAGCAGGATGATGCAATGCAATCACAACATGATATAACTGAGGGGAGTCCTTAAGGGAGATGGCCAGCATAAGACAAAGTAGAGTATGAGTCTTTATCGCAATGTCATGGCGTGACTACAAAGGACTCCCAATCCTAAGGACAAACAATGGCATGGGCACAAGAATGCATAAAGGGGTTCTAACTAGGGTACCCATGTTCGGGAAAGCCCTACTGCCACATAATGACACTTATATAGCAGTGTGAAGGTTCCGTGTCAGTTATGAAGTGGGGTCGCACCTAGGGTTTATGAAAATGGTCAACAAGTCAACTAGGGTACCCATGTTTGGGAAAGTCCTACCGCCACATAACGACACTTCTATAGCAGTGTGAAGGTTCCGTGTCAGTTACAAAGCGGGGTCGCACCTAGGGTTTATGAAAATGGTCAACAGGTCAAATGCATAATGCATGTGAAAATGGCATCTAACCTATATGCCAGGTGTGAAACATACCTGCCGTAGGTTTGAAATGGTTCAGAACAACTCTCGTCGAGGAAATCTGTTGAAAAAACACTACTCCATGACACGATATTAGTTCATAACGGCTCAAAATGGCAAAAACTATAGAAAAGTGGGTCCAGAAAATTATAAATAGTAATAAAATTTGTAATTTCCAATTCATTTGCACTATTCACCAATTTGGAGTTATTTGGTAAGTTTTCACCTGAAACTTCGAGTGCCGATCGTGGGAGCTACAAGCGACCATTTAGCGAACCGACTGTAGCAGGTTGGTGGTTACTCCCATACCTTTCATTTTAATGTTTTTATTTCAGTTTTGGTCGCTGGGATTTTTTGTTTGGCCAATCCCTATATGGCTTTGGCGCTACCCGCAGGCTATAACTATGCGGGTCGTGGGTAGGGCACGGAACACGTAGTCAAAAAATAGGCTTCCTGCCCATGGGTACCCGCCACTGTATACAAATTAGTCCGTGGGTACGTCCGTGAAGAAATTTTTAATCATGAAACTGACCAAAATTTACTTGCTTTGCACTCCAGGATGGTTCTAGAGTGGAGAGAACGAGAGCATGACTAGGTAGACGAGGTCGTGCGGAATGGTTTGCAAGCGCAACAAGCATTGCAAGCATGTGGCTTATATACATACTAGAGTATAGGGGGTTTAAGGGCCCAAAACCTATTACTCCGTCATCTGATCAACTACTGGTATGTGAATGCTCAACACTTCATCCTCAACAGGCAAACACTGATACTGGACGTAGAGGATATCTATTTTATTACCGGTTTATCCCATAGAGGGGAGGTGGCAAGTCTTCGGTCACGGACCGTGGGTGGTGGGATCACTGTGCAAGATTACATATCGCGGTATTGTCCCGCCAACACACGAGCAGTGGGAAGCCAAGTGCCAATCAATGCCATAACAGATCTGAGTACAAAGATCATTGTGGCTACTCTAGTGTGGATCACGGGATCCAAATCACTGCATCAAGCATCCAGACCGGTGATGTTCTACGCATCACAATGCATGCAACCTACTATATTCGACTGGTGTACTACTCTGCTGGTGTCCATGAAGACACAACTGACAAAATGTAAAGAGGGGAAGGCCAAAAAATTTGGGTATGGTAGCATTCTATGTAGCTTCTTCTTTGAGAGGGTTCGGGGGCTTAGCCCGAGGGTGGATGTCCCTTTGCACAGTCTCCGTGATCTAGCCCTGACCTGGTGGGCTGAGATCTTGACATGACAGGGTGGTGGCCGTCTGGCATCACCATATACTGAGGAGTTCTTCCGTTGGTTGAACTGGCAGGTGATCGCTATAGAGGATTATCCCTATGTGGGGATAGACTTCAGACAGGACCGTGACATGCCGCTCCCACCAGGCGCAGCATTCTGAGACATCGGTGAGTACTCTTTTGGTTTTGTGTTTGTTAAATTTTAATGGATTTTTTGATTATAGTTGAAATGCAAAAAATCTTTTTGGTGGTAGTGTCATGTGCTAATGGGTGACTGTTTGCTCAGAGATAAAGGCCCCGTGAGACCCGGGGGCTTCCCGAGACATGGTCGTCGGGGTAGAGATGAGGTGGCAGCATATGCTGCAGCAGGTCACACAGTTCAGACGTTATGACGCAACATATCACGGATGGTTGCCCGAGTACCACAGATAGAGGTAGCCCGGCTACCTAAGGCCATGCAGCGCTAGGTAGTGGGTGTTCCCGGGGAGTGGGTGTGGCTACTGCAGTGGATGGCCAATGCAGTACAGTACTACTATGAGACACACCCCGTCGAGGGGGCAGCTAGACCTCCTCGGAGGGAATAGATATCCCAGGATCTCATTATTTTTTGTATCGATATGTATATTTTTGAGGGCTATGGGCTCCAGTTTTGTATGACACTCCCATTTTTGGACATATTTATATATATATACAACTTTGGTTCTCGGTTCTACTACATGGTGTATGTACAAATGTATGAATGTCTTTGCATTTATGTGCTTCATGATGAATGTGAAAAATGCCAATCTAATACATAGTTAGTGTATGCATCCGATATATAATTATGACTTCTCGAAATATGAATATATGTAATTGAAACAAAATGTCTCTCCAAGAGTCGTACCTTAAGGAAAATCCGTAGTAATATAGGGTCTCGTACACGGTACTGCCCATTCAGTTGAGACACAACTAGTTGTGAATCTAGGAGGACTTCTAAAGACTGGATGTCATGTGAAATGGCATCCTGAAGTAGCTCAACAACGGCACTATACTCAGCCACATTGTTAGATGTAGGAATGAGACAAGCACCTCCTGAGGACACAACTAGGTGGTCAGGTGAAAAGATAACCCAGGTAGCAGAAGCAAGCTGCTGCATATGTCGGCTAGCACCATTCGTGAAACCTAAGAACGTAGGACATCCCATTGACATCTGTCAATCAAATGGAGGCTAATCAACATACCCGACAACCAAAAGGAAATCTAAACTATGTACAGAAAAACTATACAATAGTGTACAAAAGTATCAGCTCGAACCAAAGGTTCAAGCGTAATACCGCTTGAGGTAGAGCCCATTTCTAGGCTCCTTCAAGGCAAATCCCTCATAGTCTTCTAACTCATAAGCTCCTTTTTCCAGGACACGCCTCACAATGTAAGGACCGTGCCACATGGGATTGAACTTGCCTACCCCCAGGGGTTCTTTAGCTTGGTCATACAAGAGAACCAAGTCACCTTCAGCATAATTCCAGGGATGGACATACCTATCATATTGAACCTTGACACGATGCTTGTTAACATCAATGGCCACAGTGGCATCTCGATGGTTCTCGTCAAGTTGCTCGAGGTGTACTAAACGTTGCTCAATCTCCGTCGTATCAGGGAGGAGCTCTATGGCTAGCTTGAGCGAAGGGATTTCACATTCAATCGGTAAAAGTGACTCCAAACCATGAAATAACTGGAACGGTGAGAACCTGGTGGCAGTCTTAACTGCGGTTTGATATTCCCACAAAGTAGGATATAACATGATATGCCAATTGGTCTTGCTTTGTTGGATGGTACATTGGAGAATGGTCTTCAAAGACTTATTTACTGCTTCAACCTGACCATTCATTTGAGTATAGTAGGAAGACGAATGTTCTTGACGAAACCCAAGCTTGAGAGACAAATCCTCCATCATCTTGTTTTGAAAGTGACTGTCATGGTCAGTGACAATCTCTTTCGGGATACCGAACCGAGTGATAATATGGTTGAACACGAAATGGGCTACAGTAGCACCGTCGGCTTTTACAGTAGGCATGGCCTCATCCCATTTGGAAAAATAATCCACGGCCACGATAATATGGTGATGCCCCCCAGCCGAAGCTAGTTTGCAATCCATGAAATATACCCCCCACTTAGTGAAGGGACTGACAGTGACGACCGGATGGAGGGGCGCTGGATGTGAGTGTACGTTCCAAGAAAACACGATGCAAGGGTGACATCTCTTCACAGTGTTAATACAATCTTTAAAGATGGTAGGCCAAAAATAACCAGCTCGCATGATACGCTGGGTTGTAGCAAGCCCGGATAAATGACTGCCACACGCCCCTGCATGGCAATCATTAAGTACCCGTTCCGCTTCTTCGTGAGTCAAGCAACGACGGAGAATGGAATCCTTTCTTCGGCGATACATAGTGTCACCGACGATAGTATAATCTTTAGCGTGATGTCTCACACGCTGTCGCTCATCTCGTGAATAATGCGGAGGAAACTTCAAAGTTTGGAGATATCTAATGACATCCCCATACCAAGGGTCCTCAGACGAGATAAGGAATAAGTGTTCATCCACAAAGGAATCTTCATGAATGACATTCTCATCAAGCCGTGGAAGGTCCGACATAAGCTCAGCGAACACCAATGATTTCACCGATTTTGTCGAAGCAAAATCGAGATCAAATTCCTGAAGGATCACAAGCCATTTATTATACTTACCCCCGATAAGGCGTCGTGATAGCACAAACTGAAACAGATTGATATGAGCTACAACGGTGGTTGTTCAAAGCAAAATGTAATGCCGTAACTGCTGGACTGCATGAACAGTCACAAGTGCCAGCTTTTCTATGTGGGTGTACCTTAGTTCAGCGTCTACTAAATTTCAACTAAGATAATAGATAACATGCTCAACGAGCACGTCATCTACCTGAACCAAGACCATGCCAATAGTCTCTTGAGACGTGGCCACATAAAGAATGAAATCTCGTGTAAAGTTCGGCTGACTAAGCACAGGGGTCAGTACCAAAGCTTTCTTAAGGGTGTCGAAAGACTGCTGGGCTCGCTCATCCTAGATAAAAGGTGTGTCTTTCTTCAATAAGCGTGCGAAACCTTTAGTAATACTAGCATAGTTAGCTATAAACCGACGCAAAAAAGTAGCTCTCCCTTGGAGGCTTTGAATTTGTAACAAATTACGCGAAGGAGGCAACTGAAGTATTGCCTCAACTTTGAGAGGATCGAATCTAATACCCTCCCTTGAAACTATGAATCCTAGAAGGCGACCCGTCCTAACAGCGAAGATGCATTTGTTTGGATTCAATCGAATTTTGTAGTGGATACATCGTTCGAGAATCATACAGAGGTGCTTGGGGTGGTCCACTCTCTTGCGAGAATGGCCAACAAGATCATCCAAGAAAAAATCCATAATCATCTTAAGATCGTGAAAGGCATAGGTCATGGCTCGCTGAAAAGTAGCTCCAACATTTTTAATGCCGAAGGGCATTTTCCGATATGCAAATGTTCCCCATGGACAAATAAATGTCATCTTATGTTGGTCCGCGGGTTTGATTTGAATCTGATTATAACCCGAGAATCCGTCCATGAATGAAAAAATCTCACTCCCCGCGCAAGCATCCAATATTTGATCAATGAATGGCGTGGGGAAGTTGTCTTTCAGACATGCACGGTTCAAATCTCTGAAATCAGTGCATACACGGATTGTTCCCTGCTTCTTATCCATAGGAATGGGGTTTGACACCCATTCGGTAAGGGGAACGGGGTAGATGAAACCAACTTTGAGCAGTTTCTCCACCTTTTCCTTAATAGCAGCTGCATTCCTAGGGTTCACAGCACGTAGGCATTGTCGAACTGGTTTAGCATCAGGATACGTTCTAATATCGTGTTCAACAATGCGGGGGTCTATTCCTGGCATCTCCTCATATGACCAGGCGAAAGCTTCGTGGAGTTCAGTAAACAAGTCGATGTAAATAGCAATCTCCTCAGGAGTGCAATCGGCACCGACGTAAACATTCTCTATCTTTCTGGGGGTGCAAGAGATGTTGATCGAAGTGGTTGGGGAAATATTGGCCATATTCCCCTCTGCAAAAACATCATGTGACTCCAAAAGAGCCACAGGGTGACCAACCATCTTAGCTAGAGTCATCCTAAACTCCTCCTGCTCAATGAGCTCGAGGTTGGGAAGGAAATAAGAGCGATGGTGCATATATTCCCAAGGCCTCTCACTACCACACATGGCCTCAAGGATAGCTTCATCAGATGGCAAAGTATCATCAAGGCAATCGTGAGAGCAAGATGAGTTGGCTGCCCAAACTGGAAGTGTAACGGGATCTTCTTCAACTATCTGGGAAGAAGAGAGATCTGGATCTACAGTGGTTTGTTGGATATGATCGTAAGCGAGCTCCACTACAGATAAAGGCATAGGCATCCCGACGTGCTCAATGTCTCCAGACGTGGAACTCGTGGATGGTAAAGTCCACGGATCATTTAAATAAGAGGTTCGGAATAACATATTATTCGAAGGAGGAGACACATTGTCGGTAATGGTTCCAATAGAATTCACAGGTGTAGAGTGGTTAAAAGTTCCCATCAATGAGGGGTACATTCCAACACATATGTTCCCAGTTGTCGGCTGAGAATCAGAAACTTGCAGGACTACAGATCCCGTAGATGCTGTGGAAGGAGTGCCAACATAATCCAACTGATTGATAGTCACAATCTTGCCTTCATGGGGAAAGAAAATAACTCTAAATACAGTAAACGCGACAGCCTTCATAGCGTACATCCAGTTCCGACCCAATAAAAGGTTGTAGTCGATGGGCGCATCAACCACTTCGACTTCAATAGGAATGGACTTACATCCTAAGGAGACAACAAGGGAAGGGATAATTCCATGCGGCATAAAAGATCTACCGTCGAGTGCAGTGAGTGTAGTTCTGGACGCGAGTAGAGGAGGAGAGCCAAGATATTTCTGTTGGAGCCTAGGCCGCAGCTATGGTAAAGTTGCGAATTTTGAGGAAAAAGCACAAGTGTTGAAGGGAAAGTGCTAATTTTGAATAAACACCAATTTTTGGGCAGAAGGAAAAGGTGCGCAGTACGGCGCCAGATGGATGAGCTTAGCGCAGATTACGGACCGGAACTCACGGAGCTCGCGCGCACACGTCAAAGGAGAATGAATGTGGCCGAGTAGAAAGCTCAGCTACCATAATAAATGAAGCGACGGAGTAGAGGGCTCAGCTACCCTCATTTAAGGCTAAGTACAGAAGTTATGGTTGTTTTGATCAAGGAAGAGCAACGAACCAAAGCATTGAAGACGAAGGACAAGGAGCAGTAAACGATGAAGCGACGCCCATACCCGCAATTTGCGTCGAAAGTCACGGAACCTGCAGGAAGCGGTGACGTGACTGCAAGCGACGCCTACAGTACGCCTAGCCATGTCCGTGGTTAGGGTTTTTGGGGAATACTGCTAGGAAAGGCCCACAACTTTGTAAAAGGTGCGACCGTCATGGCCACCTATATATATGTGTAATTGTAAGGGAAGAAGGTTAGACAGACTTAAGTTAGACTTAAGTTAGTTAGCTAGCCATTAGATGTTGAGATGCAGGTTAGCTGTTTGAGATAAGCTAGCTAGTTAGTAAGTCTTCTACTGTGTTGTTAGGAGACAAGAGTTAGAACTGGATAGCCGTGAAGCTAACCCCTGAGTTGCAGACAGTCTGAGTCGACGTCTGAACTATTGTAATATCTGTAGAGGAAGAGACTAGATTGAGAGAAGGGCTCCCAGCTGTATGCGTGGAGTTTCCTGGAAAGATCTAAGGCTGTAGCTGTGTGCGCAGCATATTGTGTAATTCTATCCACTCCTGATTAATATAAGAGACTCCCGTGGACGTGGTTTCCCCGTGGAAGTGAAATTCATAATTCTCGTTGTTATGATGCTGTGTTGAGTGATTGCATGTTTTAGTTCACTGTCTGTGTATACATGAATATTGCGTTATCTTTATAAGTTTGTTAAGTAAGTTCTTGAAGCCTCCTTGGTAACTATAATCGTTAAGTGTCGAAGGGATCTGTAAACGCTGTCGCTGCAGCGATAGAGGAATGCGTTACTGCGCCAGGCGTGCAAGCAGAAACGATAGAGTAGCGATGCAGAGGAGAATCGCCTTGCGCGCAGGAGTGAAGATACCACGCAGCTAGGCTATTGAGAGATAGTTCAGCGCAGTTGCGCTGAGAGGTCCGCGGAAGAGTAAGACATTCCGCTTTGAGGAATCATCAAGGAAGAGAGAGAGCAGTCTCCGCGTCACCTAGGTTAAGGAAATCTGATTCCTTAGCCCCCCCATAGCCACTTCGGGTGAGACCTTGAGCTGCTGCGCAACTCGTTGCTGAGAGGGCCAGTGCGCCAAGGGGTTTTGTTGCTGCGCTTCATTAAAACCCGGGTCTGTCCAAAAAGCAGCCAACACTTTCCAACAAGTTAACGACATTATTGACACGGAGGCACCTTCATCAACCATAGTACTTTTGACGAAGCTCTTAAGGCAAACCACCTGGATTTGAAAAGCCATGTGGTAAGGTAAGCGAGGCTGGACATCAGTAGTATCAAACTTGATAACACTAGGATTTCCCCCATCCTGAACTCCTAACACACTCAAAAGGGCATGCTTCTGAGAAGGACAAGCTTGCAAAACTTCAAGAGCCGACATGGCACATGGAGTTTGGCCCAAATCTTCTACGATGGATTAGTTCTGGGCGGTTCAAGCATTAGGATTATGCGTGGAGTGCTTGAGAACACCTTTCGGTATCCACGGCATAATGGAAGGCTTCTCGATATGCAAGGAATTATCAAGAGGAGGGGGAGGTTCATTCCCAAATTCGGTTGTGGTGCACCATAATCGCGCTGACGAGTAGCAACACAAACCTCCGACTGAACCATATTCACACATCCATAACCACTAGTATTGGAAGAAGCCGTTGTCGTTTCATTAGTACCATAACCAGTGGTGGGAGCATGCGAAGCCATGTTTTGATGATGAGGAAGGGGATCCTTCAACACAGCTGGGCTCTGTGCCAAATGCTTCGATGCTTCTTCAATTCGAGAACATAAGTGAGTAAGATGATACTCCCCACAAAGCTTGCAAGGGAATTTCACCTTACACCTAGGTTTACGATCCTCGCCAGCATTACCGCCTTCCTGAGAAGGGTTGGCATTCTCTTTACGAGGAGTATTACGATTTCTATTGTTGTTACTTCCATTGTTTCCATCCCTACGATTGTTTCTCCCCTTTTTCTTACCACCAGGTTGCTGGTTACCCGACAGTTTCGTTGATTGCACATTGTGTACATCAGATGACAGAGTGGAAGTGGACAAGGTGTGAACCTGTCCGGGAGCAGACTGGTTTAGCGACAAATTTTGCATTTGATTAGCTACCAAGTCTACAGGGAGAGTGCATGTGGACCCCACGATGCCATTGGCATGTGGTCCAGGAACTGATGTAGGCTCATGTCTTGTTCTCGGTGCATCAAGAATAATGTCATACAAAATGCTAGACTAAGAATAAAGAAGATCTAGCTGCTGGACTTTCAAGATAGCTTGTTCCTCAGTCACAATGCCGGACATCGAAACATCCTTAGCAATGTATGGAACTAAAGACTTGAGGAACCATTCCAACAGGAACTCTGGAGGAATGTTGGCTTTCAATAATCTCCTCCGCCGATGCCACTCTTGAACGTGGTCAGAAATATGTGTGGCCTTATTCCGACGGAAGGTGGACAACAACTCAGTACCAGTATCATAACGAATCGGTAATTGGAAATGGTCTAAGAAAACCAAAGCAATCTCGTTGAATCCCCTATAGGTGTTTCCGAGCAACTCTACATACCACTTCGTGGCTGCTCCCATGAGGGTGCGTTGAAATAGGCGTAATCGAATGGAATCATGATTCAAAGAGTTGGAGGAGCACCAAAGGTGAAACGTCGTGACATGATCTCCCGGGTCCTCACCACCTTTCCCCTCAAACTTCGGAATGTTCGAAGGGAGCTTGGTAGGGACCGGGGGCCAAGTAGGGTCGTGACACACCAGATCATTCGTGAGCTTCGAAAGATCCGGGAGATTCAAGCGTGCAAGGAATAGGAGCTGAGGCTGGAAAGCTTGATTATAAGCTCCCATAAAAGGTTGGTTAAATGGAACTGTGTTATAAGATGGACCAAAAGCTTGACCATGAGGATTAAACTGCTGATACTGAGGACCTGATGGCCCATAAGCTTTCCCATGGCCATAGGATTGATAACCTCCTCCTAGCTGACCCATTTGAGAGTAAGCAGGTATATGCGTGTTTTGAGCACCATATTGGGGTGGTGGGTGATACTGGTGGCCAACACCGACTGTGTTGTAGTAAGGGTTGCCACCATGAGTATGGGGCATGTATGTACTATTCATAGCGAGAACCATGTTGTATTGACCGTAATGGTATGGTATGTTCCCACCCGAACATTAGGATTAGCTTGAGCAGTCCTGTGGTGACCAAAAGCATGAGAAGCATTCCCAGGTCCAATATGGGTGTGACTAGTAGTAGGGTTGGTGGTGTGATGTCCATGTGGATAGGAAATATTCCCACCCCCTACATTAGCATTACTAGTGGTGGCGGTGGACGCAAAATTATGCGGTATGTGTCCACCCCCGTGGTTGGGAGGAACCGTATCATGTGCAAAAGTAGTCCTGGGTTGACGAGTAGCGATGCGTGTATTAGGTTCTGGATGGCGAGTCGTATTCCGAACAACATTACGGTTAGGTTGTGTATTCCTAGGAGGTGGTCGTGTTCCAACATAAGCATTGTTAGGAATCTGACCAGTCCCCATACTATGTGATTGGGTGGATAATGTAGTTGTAATGTCCCTTATTATGAATTTTATTAAAATTGCAATTTTCCACTTTTTTCCTTGGTTCGACCTTTGACTAGTTTTGATCTCTAGGTCCCAAATTTGCCCCAAATGATCCCAAATCTTCTGAGAAGGTATATGAATGATATTAGAACATAAATATGTGTTTCAGGGATGCCTTTGGACCTTTAAAATACTTCTGCAAATCCTCTTTCAATTCTGGTCAATGTAGGTAACTTTACTAGTGATTTCCCTTTGACTAGTATTGGTCTCTAGGTCTCAAATTGACTCCAAATCCCTTCAAATATTCAAGGAAGGTGTATGAATGATATTAGTACTTGAATATGATGTTTATAGATGACATATGGTCACCAAAAAACCTCTGCAAACGCTCTTAAGATTCTGGACCAAGTATGCAATTTTACTAGTAATTTGGGGTTCAAATCCCCCTGGGGTAAGTACTGAAAATGGCTTCCCAAATGCCTCCAAACCCACTCAAATTTATGAACAGAGGTATGTAATGTGTTAAGTATTCTATTAAAGTCTCATATGCACCATTAATGGATTATTACAACTGTTCTCACCCTCTCCCATTCAACTGCAAAAATCCCCAATTCGACCCTTGGGGAAATGGCACCATTTCACCTCCCAATACAACTAAACTGAGTAAAAATGCTTCAAATGATTCAAATGCTCAAGTAAAGTACATGAAACTTGTAGAAGACATCCATGGCAGTATATTGATCACAAATATATCAGAGAATCATCCATTCATTCGAAATCATCATCAATACATTGGCTCACAACAAGGTAGTGGGGAAATGGCATTGTTCTTCCATTAAAAATGAGATTTATACATTTCTACTTGGAATTTCGACCTGAAACTTTTTGGAGATGAAGAATAGAGTATTTAATTCATATTACAAAAGAAATGGGGCATTAAAAGCTTCCCCAAAGAGTACAATAGCTCACCAAAAACGTCCTCCCTCAAGGATCAAGAATATGCCATCAAAATCGAAAATGGTTGAAGGAGTGAGCTGCAATAGAAGACACCATGAGCTGCCCTGTAGCTTACACCTGAAAATAAATACTCCATTAAATCTCCAATTGAAAGGTCTGAATGGCCTTTCCAATTACCAACTTGGATGGGAATCTTTCACCCTCGAAATTGGCTAAGGCAAGAAACTAGTCATCCACTAGCTCTCCCTCTTCACAAATGCAATTGCAAATTCTACAAATGATCAAAAGATGGTTTCATTCTTTGTTATTGACATTTATAAAGTTTTAATGTCCTCCATGGGTCGAATTCCTTCCAAGAGACTCATGCCAACTCAAGTTGGGAAGAGATTCCAAAGAACGCCACTTGTACAACAATTCCTAGTTTCCCACTTCCACCAAATCACATGTGGAAGCATCTTAGCTGCCCTAACACCCTTGAGCGCCCTCTTGGAGTCTATTTTTAGCCCTGACATGTCATATATGTCATATGTCAGCCTTCAGGTCTGATTTGTGTCATAGGTGTCATAGCATCTTCATCATTGTTGTCATAGAGCTAGGGAATCTAGCCCAAGTGTCTCACTAACTCCAAATTGCCTCTTCCTCTTCCATGGGAGTTACTCTTCCTCTATATTTCGACCTTGGATGAGTCATGCCATGAATAATACCTTTTGGACTCCCCCAAGTATGTTACCATTCACCTTGAATTCGAATTGGTGAGAGAATGATGCCAAGTGTAGTGGGGAAATCTAGCCATATGTGGGTCCCACTTCCTCCATGTGTCTTCATGATCAAATGCCACTTTGATTTTCACTTTTATATATTTATTTAGATCCTTTATTAAATATTTATGCCACTCTAATGTTCAAACATCATTTATTATCCCCATTATTCCAAATCCCAAAGCTTCCACCCCAAACCTAGGAAACTAGTAATTTTCCTCCTTGGCAATTATTTGACCTTTAACATCAATTTTACAAACTATAATGAATATGGCCAATGTGATTAGGCCATTGTGACCCAATTCCAAATTTGGGACATGAAAAATCCTCCCTTCCCAATATTGCTTGTCCTCAAGCAATTTCAAACATGGGTGTTGAAGAACCTGCTTCCTGTATAATTCTTTGAAGTTGCCATTGAATTGCCCAACCTTGCGTCTTTGAGTTTCCTTGAAGATTTTAGAGAGGAACCACCATGCTTGCTGCTGCACTACTCTGATAAAATTCACTTTATTAAGTGGGAAATCCATCTCCCATACTGCTTGTTTCCCCAAAAAATATGAAACCAATGAGATAAAAATTATTCCAGGGTCCCATTGCTTGTATTGCACCCCAACAATTAAAAGTGCTCTCCAACCCATACCATCAGATAAGAGGATTCCTGGATCCCATTTTCTTGCATGCATTCTTCCAAACATCATGAGTACAAAATATATATCATCAAAGTACATAACAACATAATGAAAATGTACATAAAGGAGATGCTTCATCAAAGAGTCATGAAAGTGCTTATACCTCCAAGCATGTAGACCACCATTTTCCAAGTGCATACAATATTCAAGTGACCCATCAAATCTGCTCCAATGACATAGGTGAGGATCCCATGTCCAATAGTGCTGCTCCAAGAGAATGTGATATGCATCAAAATATTCAGCCATGCATTCTTTCATCCAAGAAGTGAATGAAGAATCTCCACTAAAATCTGAACCAAATAATGAGCAGGAAAAACAAGGAGAATTCAAAGGACTCAAAGAAGTCTCATCCATACATCCATGAGGATATGTATCATCATAAAGTAAAGCAATATGCTGCTGCAATTCTAAATAATGAGGTGCTCTGTTCATGTCATCATCAAAAGGAGAGGTAGGAGTTTCATACCCCTCATGTGGCACCACTAGGAAAAAACCTTTCACCCAATTTTCATCCCAAAGTGATGTGGCTGGAAAAGAAGTGTGGGGTGAGGAATTATGAACCAACTTTAATTCTTTACAACTCTTACCCATTGAAATATTTAATTCATCTTCTCCATAATTGGCTGGTCCAACTATTGTGAGATCATGTACCTCTTCCAAGGCTTTGCAACTCTCTCCATGAGGCAACTCATAATCCCTTTGAACAAGGACAAGTGCTTGTCCTTCTTCTTGTTTTAGTGTAGTATCTTCAAGAACCTGCATATCAACATGTACCTCATGTCCCACAATTACATTAGATTCCTCTTTTGTGGCATAAATTGTTTCATCCTTTTCCTTGAAAAGAGAACCATTGCTCATTACTTTTTTCGAGTTGCTTCCAATTTCACTAAGCAACAATCTGAACTCTTGAAAGTATTGTCTCCACTTGTCTTCAAAGGATGGTTCAAGTAATTTCCTAAACTCCTCATTCTCCTTTAAGGTTCCTTTCTCATCCTTACTCATGGTGACCAATGAATGCACTTCTTCTCCTACTTCTTCCCTTTCACCAAAGTACATCCAGTTTCAGTTTCTAAGGGTGGTGGCTTATTTCTTTGACTCCTGGTCTTCATTAATGTTCTACCACATCAGGTTCCAAGACCATGCTCTGATACCACTGTAATGTCCCTTATTATGAATTTTATTAAAATTGCAATTTTCCACTTTTTTCCTTGGTTCGACCTTTGACTAGTTTTGATCTCTAGGTCCCAAATGATCCCAAATCTTCTGAGAAGGTATATGAATGATATTAGAACATAAATATGTGTTTCAGGGATGCCTTTGGACCTTTAAAATACTTCTGCAAATCCTCTTTCAATTCTGGTCAATGTAGGTAACTTTACTAGTGATTTCCCTTTGACTAGTATTGGTCTCTAGGTCTCAAATTGACTCCAAATCCCTTCAAATATTCAAGGAAGGTGTATGAATGATATTAGTACTTGATTATGATGTTTATAGATGAAATATGGTCACCAAAATACCTCTTCAAACTCTCTTAAGATTTTGGACCAAGTATGCAATTTTACTAGTAATTTGGGGTTCAAATCCCCTTGGGGTAAGTACTGAAAATGGCTTCCCAAATGCCTCCAAACCCACTCAAATTTATGAACAGAGGTATGTAATGTGTTAAGTATTCTATTAAAGTCTCATATGCACCATTAATGGATTATTACAACTGTTCTCACCCTCTCCCATTCAACTGCAAAAATCCCCAATTCGACCCTTGGGGAAATGGCACTATTTCACCTCCCAATACAACTAAACTGAGTAAAAATGCTTCAAATGCTCAAGTACAGTACATGAAACTTGTATAAGACATCCATGGCAGTATATTGATCACAAATATATCAGATAATCATCCATTCATTCGAAATCATCATCAATACATTGGCTCACAACAAGGTAGTGGGGAAATGGCATTGTTCTTCCATTAAAAATGAGATTTATACATTTCTACTTGGAATTTCTACCTGAAACTTTTTGGAGATGAAGAAAAGAGTATTTAATTCATATTACAAAAGAAATGGGGCATTAAAAGCTTCCCCAAAGAGTACAATAGCTCACCAAAAACGCCCTCCCTCAAGGATCAAGAATATGCCATCAAAACCGAAAATGGTTGAAGGGGTGAGCTGCAATAGAAGAAACCATGAGTTGCCCTGTAGCTTACACCTGAAAATAAAGACTCCATTAAATCTCCAAATGAAAGGTCTGAATGGCCTTTCCAATTACCAACTTGGATGGGAATCTTTCACCCTCGAAATTGGCTAAGGCAAGAAACTAGTCATCCACTAGCTCTCCCTCTTCACAAATGCAATTGCAAATTCTACAAATGATCAAAAGCTGGTTTCATTCTTTGTTATTGACATTTATAAAGTTTTAATGTCCTCCATGGGTCTAATTCCTTCCAAGAGACTCATGCCAACTCAAGTTGGGAAGAGATTCCAAAGAACGCCACTTGTACAACAA
The DNA here is from genome assembly GCA_027924585.1 of Larix kaempferi. Taxonomy (NCBI): domain Eukaryota; kingdom Viridiplantae; phylum Streptophyta; class Pinopsida; order Pinales; family Pinaceae; genus Larix; species Larix kaempferi. The sequence continues at coordinate 1,479,342 of BSBM01000886.1, forward strand.
TTCCTAGTTTCCCACTTCCACCAAATCACATGTGGAAGAATCTTAGCTGCCCTAACACCCTTGAGCGCCCTCTTGGAGTCTATTTTTAGCCCTGACATGTCATATATGTCATATGTCAGCCTTCAGGTCTGATTTGTGTCATAGGTGTCATAGCATCTTCATCATTGTTGTCATAGAGCTAGGGAATCTAGCCCAAGTGTCTCACTAACTCCAAATTGCCTCTTCCTCTTCCATGGGAGTTACTCTTCCTCTATATTTCGACCTTGGTTGAGTCATGCCATGAATAATACCTTTTGGACTCCCCCAAGTATGTTACCATTCACCTTGAATTCGAATTGGTGAGAGAATAATGCCAAGTGTAGTGGGGAAATCTAGCCATATGTGGGTCCCACTTCCTCCATGTGTCTTCATGATCAAATGCCACTTTGATTTTCACTTTTATATATTTATTTAGATCCTTTATTAAATGTTTATGCCACTCTAATGTTCAAACATCATTTATTATCCCCATTATTCCAAATCCCAAAGCTTCCACCCCAAACCTAGGAAACTAGTAATTTTACTCCTTGGCAATTATTTGACCTTTAACATCAATTTTACAAACTATAATGAATATGGCCAATGTGATTAGGCCATTGTGACCCAATTCCAAATTTGGGACATGACAGTAGTGCCCCCAGCGAGGGTAGTGTCCCCAATGGGTATAGTATGGCTAACAATTTGACTAGTGCCAGCGTGAGTACCAACCGTAGTGGAAGGTTCAACAGTATTATGACTAGGCATACCAAAAGAGAGTGCAATGGGGTTGATCATAGGGCCGGTATCATCATGAGTCTCAGGCCTCCCGTATCTAAAATCGCGTGGAAACGAAGGAACGAAAGGCTCGTCCTGTTCCTCATCCTCGGGTAAGTCGGGCATCCTGTAAAGATAATTATCTGGATTCGAAGGATCAAATGGATCCCAGTCAAGTGGATTAGGCCAAATAGAACCAGGTTGAGTCTCAGGTGGATCACCTCCCCAATCCTCACGAGGAGTATGGGGATCGGAAGTATGTTCAACTCTACTCGAAGGAGTAGAAGGATCTTGCCCAATATCGGGATGTGCAGTCATGTAGTCTTCAACATAAGTCTCGTATGAATCTGAAGACTCAGAGGGAGCCCTCCGGCTTCCCCTAGCAATACGGCGTGTAACCTTGAGTGGCTTTAAACCAGCCAAACGACGAGACTGACGGAGAGTAGGGCTCCACGCCATGTTATCTCCGAAGAGAGACACAACGTCACCTAAAGAACAACTATCGATAAAAAATAGTAAATCAAAAGCACACACCTAGAGAAACTACAGCCAAGAGCAGACAAACAGAGTGGCTAAATGAGCTCCCGACACTAGAGCCGGTATGTCTCGCCTAGGAGAGGCTTGAGACTCCCAAACTATAACGGAGGTAACAGAATCAGTTATAGAGACACCCAGGCTTCATTGTGTCGACAGGGTCAAGTCCACTGCACGAACACAACTGTGTTGTCCAATCCCTATCCGACTCAGGACATAAACAACATAACCACTACAAGTACCTTGTGCGGTACCTAGGTAAGGCAACTATGTTCACCGCAATATAACCAATGCTCAGGGGGACAGTCGCAGGAGGGACCCGTCGTATGGGCAGGGTAGCTAAGCCCGAAGCACAAGAGGACGAACCTCCGGTACCCCCAGATACGAAGAAATCTTGGATATATCTCCCACGTTCAGCCGATATCAAAGGGATATCTCCTCAACCAACCTCCCGTGACCTCGTGCTTAACTCTGGATTAAGTAGAGCTTCCTGAGAACACTGATCTATACCATGGATTCCTCCACTTCCTGGTCAGACACTTAATGTTTCGTCTATTAGTCTTGGATTGTTAACTCACAATGATCTATTCCAAGACTCTAAACCTATGCTAGTTGGTGTACCCTATAAATAAAATCAGTCTAATCAATTTTAATGATTAAGCGTTAATTTTAGTGTCTGTGATTACTCAAGGGATATGATTGTGAAACTAGTGATGTGTAGACTCAATAATATGCAAAATCGTCCAATCCTAGACTCATCTATCCAATAAAACAATGTCACTATATGCAAAGTCAACCAACAGTTCCGAAATAAAGATATAATCTTTTATCTTTTCAATGCACAAGCAGAACCTAAAATGAAGGCAACAAGCACTCAATGCAAGATGCAGTACATGAAAGTAAAATATTTTTGTATTTTCGCTTATAAACAAGAAGGAAAATGCAAAAAACTAGATGTATATTTTTGTATTTTTTCAATATAAATGAAATGAAAAAATGCAAGCAAAATCCTACTATTCAGTCACTGAAGTGCCAAGAAGATCACTAAGACAAACCCAGCAGATCCTAAACAACAAGACTCAGCCAAAGGAAAGAGCTCAAAAGGGAAAAACCAAGAGGTTAAAATCAAAGATTGGTAAAAAACCAAGAAGGCTCAACCAAGAGAAACGAAGAGTTCTGGTCACAACCAAGGCATGAAATAGTCAAGAAAGAGGCCAACAAAGACTCAGGAACCAACCAAACTCACCTAGCAACAACCAATAGCCATAAACCAACAAAAGCCGGAGTTACACGCTACTATCGAAGGAATACCTGCGGGTACCCGCGAGCAGTAGAGTAAACGGAGGCAGGTATATGCGGGTAGAGCTAAGCTAGCCCGCGGGTGAGGAAAGGAAAATGGGCAAATAAAGAGTCCAGAGGCTCAGAAAAAGCAAGTTTTCTACAGTGTATCTTAACGGCCAATCAATGACACAGAGCTTCGATAAACAACAACTCTAATTATGGACTAATGCTCAAAAAATTTCCCAAACATGGATGTTTTCCCCAGCGGAGTCGCCATTTCTGTATTGGAGAAAACTCACTATGGCTTGGGAATACCACAACAAATAGATGACTACCATAAATCTACTCAATTCTCAAAGCAATGCTATTATAAATGACAATGTTAAGATAATGGAGAAATGCAACCAACCTCGATCCAAACGTTTGATGGAGATCCCCGTTGGAGCTTTCAATCCACGCACTTGTAATCTGCAAATTAGTCTTGACAGCCAATATCCAACAAGTACATATAATATATAAATGGCATTAACATAATCAATAACAATGGTCCATAATATCATAAGCAAATGTAACCCAATGTATAATAAACAACATTCACACCATGAATGGACGAGAATATGAGTATTTCTATTAATGAACAATAAGAAGTACAAAGTGATACGACCTCTTGCCGGCAACCAATTTGAACCAATATCTAGATCAATCCACTTGTGCCTCCACCACTTCAATCCTCCATGAATGGAAAACTCAAACTAGAGAGGAGTTTGGAAGGTAAACATAAATGGTTCACAACTACAAGGATCAATGAGTGCAGACTCAAGATAGGGAAAAAATCCACTAGAGTGCTCTTACGATTCTTTTCTTCCTCCCGTCCATAAGCCATATGTGCTCAATATATAGTCCTCTCAAAGGTAGGTGAAATGACACATCGAGGCGTTACTCGGGCAGATGGAGAGCCAAAGGTCACCCAATGACCGCTTTTTGGGAGTAAAAAGTAATTAATAGTGGTTTTTACCATTTTACTTGATACCCGTGGGCTATAGTGATGGAACGCGTGGGTACGCATGCTATAGTGATGCAACATGTGGGTAGGAATAAAAATAGGGAAAAATGGTATCTCAGAATGATATAAGTGGATCTGAGTCACTGAAATGGATCCTACAGGCCAAACAATGCTGATGCTCACAGGGTGGAATATTTCTTTGTAACAGTGTGAACTGGAGAAAGAATTGTTGAAAGTGATGCAATGAACTTCCTAAAGTAATGCGTTACCCCAACAAATATTCTCACCTTTGTTGCATTGGTAGGTATGGATCATTCTTTTATGGTCTCAATGTAATATACAACAATATGAAATATGGATATCTTAGCTCATCCCTCACTCAAGAAATCGAAATTTCTCAAAACTAGGTGTTTTTCTTCAAACTAGGCACATAAAGACTTCTTGTCTTCAACTAGTTCCAAACACCACTAGATATTTTTGATTTCTCCAAAACTAGACATTGGGGATTTATACACACTTAGAAAATCCTACAACACCCTTATGAAATACCTACAAGACTTGATGGAAGGTAGAATCAAGGTTCTACTTCGACAATATGCACATTTCCGAGTTCAACACACCTGGGCAAACCTGCCATTTGGGTAGACCCAAATGACCATAGGCAATTTCCCCATGAATTATGTGGATCTATTATGCTTCTGGTGAAATACTGGAAGTAGCTCGAAAGTAGCCATGAAATATACTTCATATATGAAACACCTACTCATATTCATAACTCATAATAGAGGAAAACCAAATCAGATTTCACCACAGTAAGGAAGACTAGCTCAGATTTGATTAGTAAAGACTATTGGATTCCAACTCTCTCCAAACACGCGGAGACCCTACCAAATTCGACCATAGAGAATTAGATTGACTCAAACAATCTGATATTATATAAACATACCACAGACAGATTCCAGAGTACTTTTAATGGTATTTGAACACATACATATTTAAGACTACTCAACCACAGGTAACATAACAACACATAGAATCAACTGTATCTGGTAAAGATGAACAAAACAGGAAGGAAAAATATAGGAATATTTATTATGAGATGATTATAACAACAATAATACTGATTACATTGACATATGGCTCTCCACAGCTCGAAACCCAAGAAATGCAAAGATGGAGATGAATAGGTGTGCTCTTCAACACTAAAACCCTTAGATCTGATCAAATAACCGTATCTTGGTCATACAGAAGTATTTTTCGATGAGACAAAAGGTGCTTCCCACTAGAAATGAATATCTGAATGCAATGGTGTAGGTCTCATAGTCCAAAAATGCTCAAAATTATCGAATTCAGAACCTCATTTTCGACCCTTCAACAACAATTTCCAGATCTAGAGCAATGGAGATATTTGCAAGGGATGAAACTTCACTGGTGTGCCCTCCTTAAAATTATCAGATCAAAACCACTTCATATCTGCAATGGAACATTGGTATAGGAGAGAAAGTACGGCCTCCTCAACTAAACCCACTGGAAACTAACACACCACCACTAAAAAACACTATTAAATCTTCTAATCTTCAATAAAAACTTACAATGAACAGAATCCGTTAAACACAATGGAGAAACCTGAATGGTCTCTCTCCAACACCTGCAATTAAGCTCAAATGAGATATCTTGATGATCTTCTCCTCTCTGTTACAGTTGCTAGGGGCACATCTCCCAAGCTAGAAAGTGGCACATCACCCAAGCTATGAAAAACCACAAGAGCTCTCCAAGATCACAAGGATCACAAATTAAAAATGCCAAAAGATGTGAACTAGGGTGCTCATACCTCTTTTATAACTCTTCATTTACCTTTTCTTTCCTTCTAGAGTTTTATCATGAAAATATCAATAAAATAATAATTAATATTATTTTCATGAGAGAATAGAAGTTAGCCCCCCCCTTTCTAATTCGAAATTAGGAAAACAATTCCTAGATTCCTTGCTTTCTTTCTTTACAGTTACTAATCCTTTCTTGAGCCTTATTTGAAAAATATGGAAGCTTTTGTCTTTCTGCTTTTAGTCGATTTTCTTCTTTTAGCTTCTTTTTACCATTTTTTCTTGAGTAAGACACCTTATATGTTGGACACACCAAGCACACTGAGAGGGGGGGGGGTGAACAGTGTGTATAGATTTTTATTACTTTTTCAACTTTAACAATCATCAACTGCTTCTTCAATACATCATTCATTAATGTATTACCACATTATCATTATATCATCAGCATTATTAACTATTACAGCTCATCATCACCTATCATCATATCATCATCACATAGGAAGCATAACAAAACACAGTACACAAGATTTTTACATGGAAACCCAAGTCCTGGGGGAAAAACCACGGAAGCCTTTATAATAATAATTTACCAGCAACAACTGGAAGGAGGCAACAACCCCCTTTGTTACAAAGACTTCAATTCTCCAGCTACAACTGGAAGGAGGCTACATCCCCCTGGTTTACAGGCTACAACCTGAAGGAAGCCTTAGCTCCCTAGATTTCCTTGCCCCGTCCTGCCACCCTAATATGAAGATAGTAATTGAAACTACTGAACCACAAAATTCACTGATCCTGCGGACCTGCTATCCAACAGTTGTACCCAATCTGTACCACACTGCACAACCACTGTCACTACTCATCAACTGACCACTGCTCATCAACTGTTCACTGCTCATCAACTGTCCACTGACCACTGCACCACAACTGCTCCACACTACTCATCAACTGACCAATCAATCTGTCTACACCAATCAATCTGTTGTTCACATCATCCGACTCAGTCAATCTGAGTCTAACCAACTGCACACCAAACCCTGAATCTGCTGCTGATAACCTCTGCACTCTTATCACTGTCAAATCATCCATGTATACCAACAAGTCATTTTACTTCCATACACTGCTCATGTACATCCTTGTACACCTCGTCATACACAGTCACTGAACAAATAATCCTTCTCTACTTCCACTGAACATAAGGCATGCATCGTCATGCATCATCATCATAGGTATGCATCATCGTCATAGGGTATGCATCATCATCATAAAATATGCATAATTGTCACTTCAGTGTGCACCGTGTATGCATCATCAACATCAAGTATACATCATAATGCATAGGAGAGCATCATCACACTATGGTTTGCATGTACATCATATTGTATAGGAGTGCATCAACTTCATAGAGTGTACATCATTATCACATGCATTATCATCATAAAGTGTATAATATCATAGCATAAAGGTATGCAACATCATCATCATATCCTCCATAATGACTTCAAATATATATACCAATATATAGGCTCACATATTAATATCAAAGATGAACTCTATCCATGAGAGACATGTGCCATTACAAGAGAAACCCAGAAGCATGAGCCATACCTTTTTGAAGATCATAAGGTCAAGAAACAATAGAAAAACCAAAATAAACTCTAGATCATGTCATCACATAGCCCTCATAACAAGCTTTCCAACGAGCCAAGAATTTTGTAATTCCGATTCCGTATGAGAAAGTTATGCCAATTTTAGTAAAGATGCCCAAAAATTTCTCCTCCACAAAATTTCGCACTTTTCTCCAAGAGTTGCGAAATTCCAACTGATGAGCAAATGAAATGTTTGATATTCTATTTATATAGGTCGTGGAGGAAAGTTATTACATCAAACAGGGCCGACATGCAATTCAAAATTACAAATAATTAAATTTTCTTTTGTTAGGTCGGCTCACCCAAAAAGGTGGGGTACACCAACTTCAAAAATTCATATCTCTTCAACCATAAGGAGTTAGAATATGCTCCACATATAAATGGAAATGGCTTGACGAGGACTATCTCCCTATGATGGGTTTATTTGCAAATTCTTGGTCTAATACCCTTAAATTATTCAATGTGTCCAGGATGTCAAAGACCCCACACATGAGGGTGCCAAAGACCATACCACTAACTACAAGAGTTTCAAAGTCTTCTTCAACATAACAAGGCACGTCCGTGGGATCTACCTCCATCTATATCCCAATAGCCATATAACCACAAATAGGACCATACATCACCATGGTTCAAGACCCAAGGCACCGCATGCAAGGGTTTCAAGGACTCTTTCAAGGATATCATATAATATTTAAACAAGATACTTTCCATGGACTTCAAGCCCATCACATAGGACTCCATAGCCAAGTGATGAGGGAATCATGACCAAGGATTCTATCATATCAAAGGCTCCAACAATCATGGGCTTATAAACCACCATATGTATGGATTCCAAGACCCAAATCATTTCCAAATGCACCATCAATGATCATATAGTGTCCAAGGGTCATCATGCCGCCATTTATGTGGGTGCCAGACCTTCTCATGCATAATGACCATCTCCAAGGGTTCCATGACCCCAACAAGGGATACACGGGCATCAAGATCTTCATCAAGGGTTCCAAGACTTCATCACGTCATTAATGACCACATCATCACCTTTAAGGGGACAAGGACCATTAAGCCATCAAATGTGGGTCCAAGGACTTCTTCATCAAGCAAGGGGTTTCATAGGATTCTTCAACCACCTCAACCACACCAAGAGACCTACAAGGGTCAAGATCCATCATGACATCACCTGTGGGGTTGCTAGACCTTCTCCTGGGGTACCATGACCTCAATAAACACAAATGACCACTGAAAGGTTCATTTGGACTCTTGCAACTTCTTCAACACTTTTGTAGCATACTGGGGCATAAGTTGTGGTACTAGGGAAACAAAGAAACAATTGGGGAAACACAAAACATCTTTGGGGTACTTAAACACTCTACAGGGTGTTCAGGGCTTTTGTCATTGTCCCAAGGGCTCCAAGGGCTTCAAACTTAGGCTTGGACAAGATCAAAAGGTCTCCTTAGACACTGAAAATTACTTAACCCTCAGGGGCTCCTCAAGGGGCACCAAGACATGTTGGCATCAATGACTATACACTGTTGGCATCAATGACAACTTAATCAACATTATATGGGTCCCAACCAACCTCCTATATGCCCTCCTTGAAAAAATTAAATCAGTATTACATTAAAAATAAATATTAGGCCTCATACATTCAAATTTATGAATTTACCTAATAAATCTAGTCCAAATTTAATTATTTTCATCAAGGGATTAGAATTAATTTTTTTGGGGCATGAAAGTCCTCCCTGCCCAAGATTACTTGTCCTCGAGCAATTTAAATCAGGGAGTGGTAATGCTTGTTCTTCATCCCCAACTGCTGCTCATTGATTTTTCGGCTTCCTTTCTCAGTGATGACAGTGTATAAATATGCAATTTTAAATGGACCAAGTCATCAACTCTACTTCACATTGTGTTCCATAATGAGGCTTAAGATCTACCATTGAACTGACAAGCATTGGAATTCCAAATTCCAAACTAAACTCAAAGAGGAACTACCATGTTGCTACTACGCCACTCTGATTATAACCATGCCCTCATAAATAGCTATGTTCCCCATGCAAATTATGTTCAACCCACTTGAATCAACTGAGTCCCAAAATGATCCCAAGGTCCAAAATGAACATGATGAATGCAAGGTGTTTATAACAATCACCCTTGCACTGCATAGTCTCCACACAAGGAATCTTGTGAAGACTCCCAATCCAACAAACAAAATAATAGCATGTTCATCCATCATAAGGTTTCTTAGCGAGGAAATTGAACCATAACTCACCATAGATGGAATCCTAGAAATCATGGCTGGATTGCTCTCCAATGCCAACAACTAAACTGCTACACCACACAATCACATGATCCCATTGCTTGTGTTGTAATCCTCCAAAGATCACTGCCATTGGTGGGATTCTATCACTCCCATCTATGCCAGGATCCCAACACCATATTGGAATCTCATTACTCCCAATGCTGAACTGAGTCTCTACGAGCTTCTCTAGTAATACATGAAGCTCCTCTCGTGCCAACTACACTCTAGTCCCATGGTTCGCATCAAAATCACTTGTTCCACCCAATTGAATCAAGTGGAATTCCCATGCTTTTCCATGCATGAGGAAAGAAGCATCAGATAACACCCATGGATGCCTCAACTGCTCATAAGACTAAAAAATAGCTATTGTATCTATCAAAACCAATGGGATGACCAAACAATCAAGATCAAATAGAGAAGAAGACATGTGTGTCTCCTTATATGCCATCAAACATCTTGCTTGCGCTATTGCATTCCGCATACTAGAGAGTAGGCATAATTCTTATGGCAAGATGACTCCATATTTTCCATGTATCTTTCCACCCAATATATGGATGGATGTGTATGGAAGGCATCATATTGCAGCCATAGATTCCTTTGTTTCTGCTCACAAAACATGACAATGTCAAATGCATCAATAAATCCATCACTAGTGCAAAAAGAATTCTTACCAATGTGAGAAGACTTGCACACCCTTGAGTATCCATTTTTGTTATGTATCTATCCACCCAATCCATGGATGAATAGACTTATTCTACTGCTGATCCAAGTGGAATGTAATAAGCCACCTTCTTCAAAGCTAAGTCTTTTTCCCATAAAGGCAACTCATGATCTTGTTGAAGCGAAACAATTGTTTGGCCAACATATTCCATGACAATCCTTTCCTCGACCTCCTGCAAATCTGAGATATCTTCATGATCAACCCTCACATGAGGCTCCTCCCTCACATGATATGTGTTACCAGCTATATGAATCTGATTTGTAATGGTGTTGGAGGAAGAATGTGTCCCTCCCAACCCCATACGAAGCTGCTCCAACTCCATGGCCTTTTCTTCTACAATTTTGAGAGCAAGATCTCGGTCCAAGAATAATTGCAAGTAATCTGATTTCAGCCTTTCCATTTATTCTTTTATGATGCTTAGTTGTGCACTAGATACCCCTTCAATAGTTCCTCTTTGTCTTTCCTCCCATTGAGTTCTCCACATAAGGTCTTCAATAAATTTATGTGCACCATCATTTCTTGTCACTACCTGCAACACCTTCTCTTCTGAGACTAAGAGTTGACACTCAAAGTCATGCAATGGAATCCTCTCATCATGGTATGTGCGGTTACATGTGATTCATGCAAATTATCATCCATCAATTCGGCCCTCTCACTGAAATCATCTTTGAAACCAAAATTCCAACATTGGAAAATTCCAGCATGCTACCCTTTTCACAGAAGTGGCTACTATCTCGGTATGATACAAAGGAATTTGATTGCTGAAAGAATCAGAATTATGGTCATACCTTTGTGTCATATGATTTTCTTCCAGTCCACCCCTCATGTTCCCTTCTTTTGCAAAAATAGATTTAGGTTCGGCTTCAGGTTCTTCAAGCTCTACTTCTTGACATATTTCCTCTGTTTTGTAGCTATCCTGTAGTGGCTTGTGCTCCTCCCTAGGTGTCTCTTCTTCTTTCAATGGTTTACTGATATTCAATGATTCCTAATATACATCCTTGGGCCAAAATACATGGATAAAATATATATAATCCTTGAAGTTAATGGCTACACAAATATCCTCTCCCAAAGCTAGGTACTCCTGGTAGCAGCGGGGCATGTTTTCACATGCTTCTATCATCTTTTCTAAATATTTATTAACCATTGGAGGATCAGGCCTTCTATATTATCTATATATTTTTTCACAGAAATAATCATCATCCTATTGTGACATATGCAAGCCTCCATCAATATAGATGACATCTTCTTCTCCATACTGCTTGGAATCATCATCTCTTGCTGGTACAAGTCTCATAGCTGCAATTTTTCTCTTCTTCGGACAATTAGAATTTTATTTTTCATCTCACAGGCGCATAAGACCATGCTCTTATACCATTGTAATATCCCCCAATCTGAAATATGGATATCTTAGCTCATCCCTCACTAAAGAAATCAAAATTTCTCAAAACTAGGTGTTTTGCTTCAAACTAGGAACATAAAGACTGCTTGTCTTCAACTGGATCCAAACACCACTAGATCTTTTCAATTTCTCCCAAACCAAACGTTGTGGATTTCTACACACTTAGAACATCCTACAACACCCTTATGAAATACCTGCAAGACTTTATGGAAGGTAGACTCAAGTTTCTACTTAGATAGTATGCACATTTTTGAGTTCAACACACCTGGGCAGACCATTTGGGTAGACCCAAATGACCGGAGGAAATTTCCCGAGGAATTGTGTGGATCTCTTCCACTTCTGTTTCAATATTGGAATAAAATTCACAACAGATAGGACATACACTTCATATTTGAAACACCTACACAGCTTCATAACTCATAACAGAGGAAAACCAAATCAGATTTCACCATAGTAAGGAAGACTAGCCCAGATTTCACTAGTAAATACTGTTGTCTTTCAACCCTCTCCAAACACACGAAGACCCTACCAAATTTGACCTCAGAGACTCATATTGACTTGAACAATCTGATATTATCTAAACAAACCACATACAGACTCCAGATTACTTTTAATGGTAGTTTAACACATACATATTTAAGACTACTCAACCACAAGTAAGATAACAACACATAGATTCAATTGTAATTGGTAAATATGAACACAAAAGGAAGGAAAAATCTATGAATATTTATTATGAGATGATTATAACAACACTAATACTGATTACATTGACATATGGCTTTTCTCAGCTCGAAACCCAATAAATGCAAAGATGGAGATGAATAGGTGCGCTCTTCAACACTGAAACCCTCAGATCTGATAAATAATTGTATCTTGGTCATCTAGAAGTCTTTTTCAATGAGAAAAAGGTGTTTCCCACTGGAAAAAAAATCCATACGCAATGGAATAGGTATCACAGTCCAAATATGCTCATAATTATCGAAGTCGGAACCTCCTTTTCGGCCCTTCAACATCAGTTTCCAGATCTAGAGCAATGGAGATATTTGCAAGGGATGAAACTTCACTGGTGCACCCACCTTAACATTATTAGAGCCAAACCACTTTATATATGTGATGGAACATTGGTACAAGAGATAAATTGCACCCTCCTCAACTGAACCAACTGGAAACTAACACACCACCACTGAAAAAAAGAGTTAAATCTTCTAATATTCAATAAAAACTTACAATGAATTGAATCAGCTAACCACAATGGAGAAAATTGAATGGTCTTTCTCCAACCCTTGCAATTAATCTCAAATGAGAGATCTAGATGATCTTATCCTCTTTGTTACAGTTGCAAGGGGCACATCTCACAAGCTAGCAAGGCACACATCACCCAAGCTATGAAAAGCCACAAGAGCTCTCCAAGATCACAAGGATCAAAAAGTAAAAGTTCCAAAAGATGTGAACAAGGGCGCTCATACCTCTTTTATAACTCTTCATTTACCTTTTATTTCATTCTAGAGTTTTCTCATGAAAATATCAATAAAATAATAATTAATATTATTTTCATGAGAGAATAGAAGTTAGCCCCCCCCTTTATTTCTTGACAATTTCTAATCCTCTCTTGAGACTTATTGCAAAAATATGGAAGTTTCCGTCTTTATGCTTTTATGTTGCTTTCCTGCTTTGTGATGCTTTCTTGCTTTTAGTTGATTTCCTACTTTTAGTTGCTTTTTCTGCTTTTCCCGCTTTTAGTTGATTTTTACCATTTTTTCTTGAGAAAAAAACCTCATATGGGTCCCAATCAACCTCCTGTACACCCTCCTTGACCAAATTCAATCAATATTGCATTAAAAATAAATATTTGGCCTCATACATTCAAATTTATGAATTTACCTAATAAATTTAGGCCAAATTTAATTATTTTCATCAAGGTATTAGAATTAAAAATTTGGGGACATGACACTCAATATTTGTTGGATCCATCTTCAACTCACCTCTTTCAATCACATATCCAAGATAACCCAGGGACTATTTAACAAAATCACATTTATTAAGATTTGATAATACTCGATGCTTCTTCAACGTTTCTAGTACCTAGTTCAATTGAGAACATACTCTTCCCACATGGTACTTAAGATTAATATGTCATCCAAGTATACAATTACAAAAAATCAACAAATGGATGAACTATAGCATTCATTAGACACATAAAAGTGGATGATACATTACATAAATAAAAAGGCATAACTAGCCATTCATAGAGACCTTGTCATGTTTTGAATGTAGTCTTTAAAGTGTTTTCTTCTTTAGTTGTCACTGGGTGGTATCCTAACTTCAAGTCCATCTTGGTGAAGTGTGTTTCTTTCTATAGTTGATCAAACAAGTCATCAATATAGGGGAATGGATATCATTTCTTGATAATTATCTTGTTTAATGCTCAATAGTCAATGCACATTATCTGATTTTCCTTTTTCTTGAGTACAATGATATCTGGTCACCTACAAGGTCAAGTGCTTGGAATTATGAATCTTTGCTACAATAATTGTTGCAAATTTTGCTTCACTCCATTTTCTTCCAATAATGACTGATGATATAATCCAATGTTAGGTAATAGAGGTTCAAGTAGCAACTAGATTACATGTTCAACCTCTCTCCTTAGTGGTAACCCTTTGTTTTCTTGATACAGTTCCTTGTATACCTCCACAAGTTGTTTTAGTTGTTGTACATGATCCTTAATATAACCTTTTAAGGATGCCTTGACCTCTAATTTACCTTCATTTTATTTATTCTCTATCAAGAACAACAATACAAACAACTTCTTATTTGTATTGATCAACCTCCTTGCTTGGTATGCACTTATCAATGATAGCTTCAATTTTCCTTTGTGAGCATTAACAATGAAGGTCTGCCCATCTTTTACTATGAAATATTTACCTTCATGTGAATACAACAAAAACATCTTGCACGTACATGTATGGGTTCCCAACTATTACATTGCATACATCAAGTGGTATTACATCTACAACTACCTCATAATTTTACTTTGATTCAATGGAAAATTTGGATTTGCACTCCATCCTGACTCTTAATTCCTTGTCTTGGTTTATCCATCCTAGAGGATAAGGTTGAGGATGGTCTTGCACCTCCAGTCCAAGTGTTTTTTCAAGTTGAGTTAATACCAAGTTTGATTGTGAAGCATGATTAAAAACAAAATTAACCTTAGTCTTCTTAAGTTGAAATTTTACATGAAATAATTTGAACATTTCCCTTTCCTCTTCAAGGCTAAGGGTACTCATGCTTACCTCTTTGTGGGTATATGTACATGTTATCTTTCCATTAACAATGTAAGTGCTCTCAATTTTATCTATAGCTTTAGTTGGTAACGAATCCTTCTTTTTATGTTGCTTAAAGTGTTTTGGACGAAGTTTTAGATGCAACTTTTATCATTTTTCATGTGCTCCCATCAACATTGTAGTTTTTATAGTTGGGCTTGGATTCCAATTTTTGTTGGGTATTAGTTTCCATTTTATTCCCTTTATTCTTCTACTCCTTCTAGCCTTACATTGACTCCACTTGTTGTTCCTCCTACTTTGGTGCATCAAACTATGACTTTTTATTCCCTTAGATGTATTATGCTTGAATGCAAGCCTCATTGATAGTATTTTGCTTGAAGAACATCAGTTGGATTTGAATATGCCTATGCAATATTTCAAAATATTTAATGAAAACTTCCAAAATATTGAGAAAAACGCCAACTAAATTGATCTCTTGGAAAAATATGTGGTGTAATATTTCACATTTTGTCCATCCCTTTTCTTGAGATAAATCCATATTGTCTTTTGTTCCTCCTCATAACATACATC
Organism: Larix kaempferi; assembly: GCA_027924585.1. Lineage (NCBI taxonomy): Eukaryota > Viridiplantae > Streptophyta > Pinopsida > Pinales > Pinaceae > Larix > Larix kaempferi. The sequence continues at coordinate 1,494,688 of BSBM01000886.1, forward strand.
GCGATTGAACTGTGACTTGATTAAGTCTTTAAACATTGTTGAACCAATCACTAGTGGTTCAATATCGAGTCTTTGGGTGCTCACATCACTTGTCCACCATGTTAAGGCACAAACTTCCAACGTCAAATGGGAAAAATATTTCTTTTTGCTTCACTCACTTCATGCACACTGAAATAAACTTTCAATTATTGCAACCAATTATTTAATTTGAGAGCATTGATCTCACTTGCATATGGCTTCTTATGTATCTTTTCCTCCACTCTGAAAGATTCCTTCTTTTTGTTTCAATCTCCTTTCTCCATCTTTAGTTCTTACAACATGGGTTTCTCCTGATGTTCAACTTCTTCATCTTCATAGCTTGAAGCATGACATGTTTATACCCCTTTCTCTTTGACATCATTGTTGCAACTAACATAGTGATGTTATTGTTCATCTCCATGCCTATGGTCACATGAGACACATTCAAAGACATCCAAGTCTCCATATTTGGTAGTTTGAAATTTGTATCATTGTATTGTAGATTCTCTCACATCGCTTGATCCTAACAAATTTTCTTCCTTTCTTTTATTCCAACCTTGCGATTGTTCAGACATAACTCTCCATCTTCTTGTAGTTTCTTTATTTTGGTAAGCATTTAACTCAAAATGATCCCTTACGGTCTTTAGAAAAAAATGATGATGATACCAATATTATATGTAAACTATAGAAAGTATCATACTAAATAGTTACAAATAATGGACCTTCATTTTTGCTTACCATTATTCGATTATTATTCTTTTATAAATTGGTAAATGTGTTGTCTACTATCTAATTGTGGAAAAGAATAACATAAGTTTAAATGAACAAACAATAACACATATAAACCATTAAAACTTATACACAATTTTACCCTGGAACTATGGTGATAGAATTGTTGTAATTGTGATTTATTGATTCTTTCAAAAGGGATATTTTTACAAACCAAAAGGACAAAATGAGAAAAGATTACTATGAAAGAGACTCTAGCGACTACACAAATTTATTTCCTATGCCTTTGATTGGAATATTTATTATAGAATGAGAAAATCATCTACTATATTTTTAGCTAGCATGAATCCATTTGTTGTGCCTCCACCTTGCCTTTATATTTGTTTCAAAGGATTCTTTCAATACTCATAAAAAATATCGACCCCCGACTCTGCCATGGTTTATGGAATTTATAGGATCTCTTTTGGCCCTTCCAATTTTTACCCCTTTTTCTTTTGTCCTGAAGCTTCTTAACATGTGGAAAATATAATTTTTTATAATATGATAGCTATATCTATAGAAATGAATAGAGTACCCATCTAGTCCATGGGTTTATCTAGCTCCAATCCCCATATAGATGATATGAATTCCTCCTCTTCTATTTTCTGGGATAGATTGCTATCATCTTCTTCCATGACCATGTGGAGAATGAAATTCAGTATCTCATGCTGATTGAAATTTCCGTTGGGATCATCTTTTATGTGCAACTCCTTAAACTATTCATGTGTCGCTTCCTTGATCTTGTCGAAATCTTTAAGTCACTTTCTTCAATCCAAATGAATGTCCTAGACATGCTTTTGAATCCACCTTGCTTTGGCTTGCTTTGTTAAAGTAAATCTTAGATTATCATGATCAATTTGATATTAGACATAGGCATTAGCAAGGTCACTTCAACTTTAGGCTATTTTGTGCTTTTATGCTTTACTTCACTTTATTGTGTTTCTTGGTCTATTTCACATTCATAAAGTGTATTGACTCCAACTAATTGTAACCATTTATAAGAAAGCTTTTGTTTTCTCATTCACATAACTCTTCCGAGTTGATCTTGGTTTGTTTATGTGTTTGATTTCCATGATATGGTATCAAAGCTCAACTAAAGCCATGGAGTTTATGAGAATGTGAAGACTTAGGGACTGCTGCCAGCAGAGACGGATTAAGGGATCACTAGCATAGCACATCCAAGAGCCAAAAGGGTTTCAAAGAAACCAGGAACTGTTTTGTTTTTAATTTTGAAGCAAAATCGATTTTCTTTTTAAGTGAATTTTTGCAGTTTGAGGTTCCACAAGAAAAGAAAGTAAAGGAAGAATTTTTTTAATTGTATGAATGTATGACCTCCACACAACGATCGTACAACCAGCAGTCTTGGCTACTAGTCAAAGATTTGATCCATACATGTATTGGTAGATCTTATGAACTTCACATGAAATTAATAGATCGTACAACCGCATACAATAAAATTGAGCCACCATACATCCCAAAGCTTGAAGTTGCCAGCAATTTTGACCATATGGCACTGTAATTTTGACTCAATAGCCAGAAATTAAATCGCATGGGATTGTACAGAGCATCCATTGAGCCATATAGATTCGTACAAAATTGTACGAACATCCATAGGGAGATTTTAAGCAGAAATTTGATATGTACGACCTGTTTAACAGCGAAATTACGGAATTTTAAAAGGTTTTTTGGAAATACAAAGGAATTGGAAGCAAATCTGAGCTGTTTTTATCTATTTTATTTCCCATATTTGCAGATCTGGACATTTTAACTATTGTTTTGGTGTTTTTTCAACGGATCCAAGGAGAAATTACCTGTTTTAGTGCTGGTTTGTAGCATATCTAATTTTTTTCAACTTTTTGAGAGTAGATATGTCAAGATATGTGTTTTTCAGTTGTTTGAGAGCAGATCTGTGGTTTATTTGGTTTCTTTAAAGCAGATTTGTAAAAATCTGCGTGTTTTTTAGCTGTTTGTGGGCATATTTATCAGAAAGCTGCATGTTTTTCAATAATATGTGGCTGCTACAGGTGCTTAGGGCCAGTATCCAAGTGTTCTTAATCCAAAACTGCAGATTGAAGGATGGAAGAACATGTATTTTCAGCATTTTACTCTATTTTAGTGTACTTTTTTGCATTTGTGACTTGTATTTATGGTCTCTTTACCCAACATCATGCTAGAGGGAAGCCAGAGGTTCTCCAGTAATAACTACAATACATGGAAGCAACATATGTTGGCCATTTTTTAGTACAAGTATTTGGATGATATTGACCTAGGTAAAGATACTCACCAAACAATTGCAGGTAGAGACCAGAACAAGTTTGATGAGCGTGTCAGAGAAGCAATTTAAGTTGTTAGTGACAGATGCAATGCTTCCTTGTTGGGAACCTAATCCTTAGGGTTAGACATATTATTGTTTTATTGTTCACTATTCACAACCTAATCCTTAGGGTTAGACATATTATTGTTTTATTGTTCACTATTCACAATATTGTTGAGAAAAGAAGGTGAAGAATCATAGATGAATAGGAAGCCTTGGAAGATGAAACCAAGGGTCACTCCAGAATCCATGTATTAATATGTACATATCTTAATGAGAAAGTGAGCTTTCACGTGTTCTCTCTTTGTCTTTCTGGTACATCTCCTTGTGTTATTTGGCTTTGTGTTCAGTCAATTGTCTATTTTCCCTATTGGGCATCTAACAGTGGTATCAGAGCTTGTATGAGCCCTGTGGCCTGACCTGATCTAGTTCTCTGTTCTCTAGTTTTCCTTGTCAGACTTGACCTAGCTCTCCATACTCTCACTTGTGCTGTGTAGCAAACTATTTCCTGGGCGTTTTACTACTCCCCCATGTTCGGGTACACATGGTACTACCAAAGGACCGAACACCAAGAGAAACCACTTCACACAAACAGATCACAGATCAACACACCGATGTTTTGACGTGGTTTAAACCCTCTTGAGGGAAACACTCCACGGCCCCGGCCAAATAGCTTCTACGGGACAATTTATTATGCAAAGAAAGAAAGTTACAAATGAGCTTCTCATAATCGATCAACTAAACAATGACCCTCCATGCTCTTTAAATAGAAATCATGGACCAATCGGGTGTTAAGCCACGGATCAAGGTTAGGTTTGATCTAAGAGAAGTTGAGCCGTCGGATCACTCTATGTCGGAAACATATCGTGACCGTCGGATTAAGTATTTACAAATGCATACTAATGCATACTAAAGAAACACACTATCCCTAACGGATATATTACACAAGTTGATCTTAACTAACTCCTAAGTGTCTAAATATCCTAACATCCCCCCTTAAGAACAACTTGGGATAGGATTGAAGGATTTACAAAAGTGACACTATTAGGAGAAGGAAGGAGGCATTAGAGCCTATCCCCCATTAATGACAAGTTCCTGAACTCCTAACATAAATCGAAGTTTAGAAAACTTCGCTTCTGTAAGAGACTTGGTGAAGATGTCTGCAACTTGATTATCTGTAGGGCAAAAGAGCACTTCAAGAACACGATCATGAACAAGATTTCTGATGAAGTGCATATGTAGCTCAATGTGTTTGCTGCATTGATGTAGAACTGGATCTTTGGCAAGCTTGATGGCACTTTGATTGTCGCACCAAAGTGGAGTAGGCTGCTGCTGCTCGAATCCAAACTCTGAAAGGATCTGTCGAAGCCATAAAGCTTCCTGACTGGCATTAACTGCTGCTCGATATTCTGCCTCTGCTGAAGAAAGAGCAAGACCTTGTTGTTTCTTACAAGCCCAAGTAATAGGTCCAGATCCCAGACTGAAAACATAACCTGCAGTAGACTTTCGATCATCAGGATCGCCGGCCCAATCTGAATCAGTGAAACCAACCAACAAAGGTTTCCCCCCTGTACTGTAATGAATCCCAAACTGAACTGTACCTCGAATATATCGAAGTATTCTTTTAGCTGCTTTCCAGTGACTTTCATGAGGTGTCTGCATATAACGGGCAACTCGACCAACGGCAAAGGAAAGGTCAGGACGAGAATGAGTCAAGTATAAAAGACTACCAACAAGCTGACGATACAAGGTGGCATCTACTTCAGGTGAAGTACAAGTGGTAGAAAGTTTGACTCCAGACTGGAAGGGAGAAGGGGCTGGTGTACAATCTTCCATGTGAAAGCGACGAAGAAGGTCACAAGCATACTTAGACTGAGAAAGAAAGATTCCTTCTTTGGTTTGCAGAACTTGGAGACCAAGAAAATAATGCAAATGTCCTAAGTCTGACATTTCAAAAGTTTGTTTAAGACTGGATTTCACATCGGTTATAAGCTTAGGGTCACTACCAGTAAGAATAAGGTCATCAACATATAGAACAAGTATGATGAGATGGTTTCCTACTTTCTTGGTATAGACATTGGGGTCAGAATGGCATCTAGAAAAACCAGTGTCAAGGAGAAAGTTATCCATTTTGGCATACCAAGCTCTAGGAGCTTGCTTAAGGCCATATAAGGATTTCTTAAGGCGACAGACAAGGCTAGAGTTATTCTGAACATAGCCAGGAGGTTGTTCCATGTAAAGTTCCTCCTGTAAATCACCATGTAAGAAGGCAGACCAGACATCCATTTGATGGACTTCCCAGTTGTGTAAGGCTGCAAGGGAAAGAACAAGGCAGATGGAGTTCATTTTGGCGACGGGAGCAAAGGTTTCATTGTAGTCAATCCCTTCAACTTGATAAAAACCTTTGGCAACTAACCTTGCCTTAAGTCTTTCAACACTTCCATCTGATGCATACTTAGTTCTGTAGACCCATTTACATCTGACAAGTTTTCTTCCTTTTGGAAGAGGTACAAGATCCCAAGTATCGTTCGCCATTAAGGAACGATATTCTTCATCCATGGCTGCATCCCAATCTGGATTCCCTGAAGCTTCTGCAAAAGTTTCTGGATCATGATTCTCGGAAACTTGAGCCAAAAGAGAAGAGGCTCGCTGAAACTGAGAACGTGTTCGACGTTGATCTCTAGGATCACCGGCAAGATCACCAGCTGCTTCACATGTTGAACGGACCCATCGAGGAAGCACTTGTGCTGGTGCAACTGGAGGAACATGAGCAGGCGGAGGTGGATTTTCATCCTCACTGTCATCATCAGAAACTGGAGTTGGAAACCTGTCAAGGAAGTTGGAAGAAGAAGAAGAAGGCACAAACGCCGAATCAGGCTCGCAGGCCAAAGATGGCACACTCGCCGAGTTAGGCTCGCAGGCCAAGATATTTTCATCAAATTTAACATCTCTTCTAATGATTATAGCATGAGAATGTGGTTGAAGAAGTCTATATCCTTTTACATCTTCAGAATATCCAACAAATATGCACTTTTCACTTTTAGGCTGCAATGCTTTCCGTTTTTCATCCGGAATGTGAGCCCATGCTTCACTACCAAACACACGAGAGTGACTTACATCAGGTTTAATTTTACTCCATGCTTCTTCCGGTGTTATACCTTGTAATGCTTTTGTGGGGGTGCGATTAACTATGTAATTTGCACAATTTATGGCTTCAGCCCAAAATTGAAGACTTAGTCCCTTAGATTGGATCATACAATTAGCCATTTCTTTTAAAGTGCGGTTCTTCCGCTCAGCTACACCATTTTGTTGTGGTGTATATGGAACAGTGTGCTGTTGTTGGATGCCTTGTTCAGTGCAGAAAGTAGTGAACTGTTTGTTAACATATTCTCCTCCATTGTCAGATCTTAACTTAATAATTTGATGACCAGATTGTTTTTCAACAAGGGCCTTGTAGGCCAAGAACATGTTAAATACTTCGCTCTTAAGTTTTAGGAAATAAACCCAAGTGCGTCTGGTGTAATCATCAATGAAAGTTAAGAAATACTTGAAACCAGAAAAAGAAGCAGATGGAAGAGGACCACACAAGTCACTATGCACAAGCTCCAAGGGAACCGAGGCGTTCCAAGAGGCACGTTTGTCAAAACTGTCCCGATGATGTTTTCCGAGTACACAACCGGAGCAAACACCATCTCTGCAAGATACCATCGGAAGACCTGTCACCATATTTTCTTTACATAGTTGTTGCAATGAGCGATAATTTAAGTGACCAAATCGCTCATGCCAAAGTTTGCTCAAGTTATCACTATGAGCAACAAAAACTGAAGGGAAAGGTGATGACCCAAAGTTGTTAAACTTGTACAACCTGGTAATATCATCAACAATTCCGGTAGCTAAAACCTGTTGAGGATCTTTAAAATCCTTGATTACAACTTGGTGAGGTGTAAAGGTCACAGTTTTACCTTCACCAGAATGAGTGATCTGATAGACTGATAACAAATTGCAGGAAATTCTTGGAACACATAGTACATCACTAAAATGACCATTATCTACTGGAACTGTTCCAGCTCCTACAACACTTAGAGATCTATCATCACCAACAAATATTTGTTTGGTGTTACATTCATGCATAGTAGAAAAGATGGCTTGATCCTTAGCCATATGATAAGATGCTCCAGAATCAATGAGCCATTCATTTGAAGTAGAAGAAGAAGATGCATTATAAGAATAACCAGAAGCACAAAGTGCATGTCCATGAGAGGTAGATTCTGAAGACGAATCTAGGATGATGTGGTGCTTCTTCATTGCTGCTTCCAAGGCTGCCATCTTCTTGAAACACTTAGATTCATCATGATTATCTTTCCCGCAATAGTTGCAATGACGCTAGTCTTCTTACCTTTTTGCTTTGATCCTTTGTCATTTTTTAAAGAAGGAGCTGACTGAGAGGGTTTGGGACCCTTGTTTGACTTATTATTGCGAAAATTTTGTTTCTTGGGAGGCTTGGACTTTTCTTTCTGTTGGGACAATAAGGCTTTCCCAGATGTATCTGCATTGTTGATTATTCCAAGATGAATGAGTTTATCGTGTTCTCTAATCAGGGAATCACAAAAGGATTCAAGACTAGGCTCTTGATAGCTAGCTGCATTCAAGGATGCTTTCATGGAGTAAAATGTAGATACAAAAACAGAATATGCAGGTCCAAGTTTGGAAAGAATATGATAAATGCACTGTTTGTCTTCCCTCTCAATCTTACATTCTGCACATAAGAGTTTAAGAGTTTTGTACTTAGATAAATAATCTTGAATGCATGAAAAGTCACTTGGATTTAAAGAAATCAACTCATTTTCGAGTTGGTGACCTCGAATTTCATTGTGTTTACCAAACACAGTTTCCAACTTGTCCCAAGCAGTATTAGGTTCATCAATTCCAGATATGTGGAATCGCAAATCAGTAGAGATTGACATCCCAATCAATCCACGAGCTTCATCACATCTATTTGCCCATTTTATTTTCTTGTCATCATCAGTGGGTTCTTTTTCTTTCCCTGTGGTAATTCTGAAAAGTCCCCTACTTCGTAGAACATCCTCCATACGAGATTTCCATGAGAAATAGTTGGAACTGTTAAGTAGAATATCACAATGGGCGGCCATATTTGTAAAGTAATGACTGTAAAAGTAGAAACCAATAGTCTGGATGTGAAGAGCTCGAAAAAATAGGCGGTTTCAAAAAAAACGACACTGAAAACTGACTCTGTATGATGAAGTTATGCTTGAACAAAGAAACTGTTGAAGATGTCCCCAATAGTGACGTGGCAGCTAGAGAATGTCCAACAAAAAAAAGAACCCCCCTCTTCCCAAGATGAACCTTTTGACAATCACTTTAAAAAGTTGCTTTAAGTGAATCACTTTTGTAAAATAAGTGATTTCACTTTTACAATGATATTACTTTTTAAATAGTGCAACAATAAATAAAAAACTTAAGTGACTCAATTGTATTTTTATTTTTTATTATTTAAGTGAGATGCACTTTTACAATAAAGTAACTTGAAAATAGAAATTGCATGCACTTTTCTTTTTAAAAGTAACTTCCTAAGACTTGAACTCAAGACCTATTAAGGAATAAAGCAACTTTGAACCAAGTGAGCTAGATTAAAAAGTATGTAAAATATGGGAATGAGGAAGGGTTTTTTTTTTTTTTTTTTTTTTTACTCTTCTTGCTCGGTTTGCGTGCTTGCCATTTTTCCTGCAAAACAGACCACAAAACGAAACAAAAATTTTTTTTCCACGCTTGTGGAGTTAGATCTTGTTAGCTTGCCCGGAAAGTCTACGTTTTCTCTCTGTTTCTGATTTGCCGAGATCGCGCAAGGTGCACGGCAAAGAGCATACGCAGTCGAGAAAAACCCTTTCCCTTTCTGTTTCTGATTTGCCGAGATCGCTCAAGGTGCATGGCAAAAAGCATACGCAGACGGGAAAGCAACAATCCGAACCCAAAAAAAATCTAACAGTAAAAAAAAATGAAATATGAGATTTTTTCTTATTAAAAACGAAAAAAAAAAAAAAACGTCATTGTAACATTATACCTTCAGATCTGATAAAAAACGCGTTTCTGGAGCAACCGGGAACCGTTTTCGATCAAACGAAAACTATTTCCCAATGGAAACGACGCTCCGGACGCAATGGAACACCTCCCACAGCCCAGAAATGCACAGAAATACCAGAACTAGAAACCCTTTCGAGTTTCGGCAACAGCAGTTCAAGATCTAGATCATAACCGGAAGCGGCACTTCATAAAAGCTTTGATACCATGTTCGGGTACACAGGGTACTAGAGGGAAACACTCCACGGCCCCGGCCAAATAGCTTCTACGGGACAATTTATTATGCAAAGAAAGAAAGTTACAAATGAGCTTCTCATAATCGATCAACTAAACAATGACCCTCCATGCTCTTTAAATAGAGATCATGGACCAATCGGGTGTTAAGCCACGGATCAAGGTTAGGTTTGATCTAAGAGAAGTTGAGCCGTCGGATCACTCTATGTCGGAAACATATCGTGACCGTCGGATTAAGTATTTACAAATGCATACTAATGCATACTAAAGAAACACACTATCCCTAACGGATATATTACACAAATTGATCTTAACTAACTCCTAAGTGTCTAAATATCCTAACACCCCAGACCTGTAATTAGGTATTATTCTTTGCAATTAGGTATTATTCTCTATGTACTCTAACCTGCGTTCCCATCCTTCTTTGCGTGACTGCTTATGAGAAAGAAAATGTTGTACGTGAATATTGTGGAGAAAACCCTAATTTGATCTGTCCTTCATAAATATCTTGTTCCCTTCATTACCCAGCCTGGCCCTGCACAGCAAGTCCAACACAAAATTTAAGGTCTCAACATCGACATTAACGTTGTGGTGGGTCATAAAATCGAATATCCTCAGTGCCCCCTTAACCTTCCCACCATCTGCAAGTGCTTTCTCAGAAACTTTGAGGGTCTTCGCTATCAGCATTTCGCTGGTGCTTATTTGGTGGAGAACTTCCCAAATGGTTCGATAATCTCTGGTTTTGCCCTGAATGTTGATCATCTTGTTTGAAGTGATAGTATTATGGCTGTAGCCTGCTTCTGTCTGAGTGGCTGCCCAGAGGTAAAACCTCTATGCTAGCATCCTCTCCTTCAGAAGTCTGTTTAGTACGCTGAGCACGAATTCATGTGAGAGATTGAAATTCCCAATTTGCGTCGGAGCTTAGTATTGGAGGAGAACTGCTACTGTTCTAGCATTGTGCATATAACCCTCTCCACCTCACTGTAATCCAATTGGGAATGGGAATGGGTGGGGATGGATGTGGTCGTGCCACTATAGAGTGAAAACTATAAAAAAATGTTTGTTTTGGGTAGCGTAAGTTCCATGGCCATGCCAAAAACGCCATGAATACAAAACATATCTATTTCTCGACTGCCATCATTGTATGCTTGAATTTTGTGAATGGGAAGTATCCCATAATGTTCAGCTATTGAATAAGTTGCTGGTCATGTCCTCGGTGCAAATCTATGCTGGTTAATAGACAAACATGCTTTGTTCTCATATTGAAGCGATATTGGTTCAATGTCCATGAACCTGTTGAATTTATGTTTTGCAATTTGAAGCCGAAGTGGTGGCGATAAGCCAGTGTGGATTGTTGGACTGGTCTCCCGTGCATGGGCGTCTTGATTGTAACTTGACTGGTTCCTCGCGAGTGGTCGACGTATCCTCCTCGACACGTTCTCTGCAAACTGCCAGTGCATCCTCTATCGACTGTGGCTGCTGGTGTGGTGACCATGCAACCCTAGTCGGCAACCTCTGTAACGGATTACCTGAGGCTACGTGGAAAAGATAAGATTTCAATCTTCTTTCCCGATAATATTGTTTGAAGATGTGTATTTTTTATGAGCAAAAGAAAGAAGCACATTCACAATATACTGTAGAGTCGCTTGAGTGGTGCGTTGATAGTTGATGGAGGTCGCTAGTTAATGCGCCATAAGAATGACCACTACTCAATACTGTGCCTGTTGATAAGAGACACAACTGTTTGGTTATGGGAATTTGTTGTTTGGCTCGTCTCAAATCCCATTTTTTGCTCAACTATTGTTGCGTTGAAATTGAAAACTGCTAGCTACATAGTGTTTATGCATAATTGAAGAAATAATAGAAGCCCCAAGAGAGCGCATGATGGACACAACATTTTGAAAATCTGAATTTTGAAAGACTTTAGAATTAAAATCTATGCAATTGCAACATCCATTTGATTGATTCATTATGATTGAATGCTGATAAAACAGTTTTGTTGATTGACAATTCACTCGATGGCAGCATTCACCATAATCATGATTTACTTCATCTTCATCACCACTAGTAATAGTAAGTGAAGTACACATTGCGATTCATCATTGTCTTGTGGGTCTTCGTAGGGTAAAAGAAGGAAGAGTTGAAGTGTGAGGCTCCACTCAATGTGAGCACACAATAAGCACATTGAGCACTTTGGGGTTGTCTGTATGATACAGTTGGGGTTGTGCAGTTTATAGTTGCTAGTAATCCTTGAAGACATGAAAATCGGTGCATCTACTTGGATTCCTGAGATTTATGGTCTACATATCTGAGAACATACCTAGACTTGGCATCACAATAGCGTTGCGATCAACGGAGCAACTTTGAGGTAAATCATCTATTTTTGAAGACCATTCAAGTTCAAATTCCACTTGTAAACTGTCATTTTTGGTATTTGCATTTGTTTTCTTGTAAGTGAAAGAAAGTTGAGTTGCTTTGTACTTGGGTGCACTCTCGGTTGAACCCCACACCCTTTCACTTCCTGAATTGAATACATTGTTGAGTTTGTTTGTAAAAGGGTGGAGTTGCAAGAATCCCTTCTTTATTTGAGTGAGTCTGTAGATTATTAATGGTGCGAATCAATGGTTTGGTAGAGCTATTGAACACTCTACTTCTCTCCTCAATCGACAACACTGTCATGGTTGAAAAGACCACTCTCACTCACATTCGAGATTGTGTAAAATATTCACAAGATACACTTGATTTTTTACATCTTGAGTCGCAGCTTCTACAAGAAGAAACACATTTTGAACTTGTTACTATTCAAAACAATCCTCTTTATGATTCCTTTCAGCATCCTGCATAGAATGACGCCACTTCAGAAGCACATAAGCAAATTAGTGGCCCCACGTCAGAAGAAAAAGAAAATGAAGATCAAGTTATCATACAGAGGTTCCGCTTGCACTTCTCAAGCCTGTCATTAGACCATGGGGAGAGGTCACCCACAACAAGCACATAACTGGCCTTGGATACGACAAGTGACCGTTCACATTCCTGATTACTCCAAGCCAATCCAGGTTAAGAGTGTTGGGTTCTTGAAAGATATGTTGAAATAATGTAACTTCAAAGAATATTCTACTTGTATTATTCCTCCTTCAGGAGATGTATTTAATGTAAAAAGTCATGAGGTAAAATCTCCATTGTAAGTCGGGTCATTAGTACCTAGAAGAATGTAATATAAATATTTTTTGAGTCTCCCTAGAGAAGTCGGCCCAATTAATTTAGTGATGTCGACCTAGTTAGGTTAAATGACAAGTACAAGGTAAAGTATAAATAGAGAGTGTTTCCTCTCGTTTGTACCTCACTCACTCAAGCATTGCACATTAGAGGAGAGAGGAAGATTGCGAAGGAGTAGGATTACTCTTGGCTCTAGAGTTTGTTTTTGTCTCTATTCTTTATGAGACTTATTTCTTTGGGCATTGTACTTGGTAATCTATATTGAGGAAGTTCTTGCTGGGTTTTCTTCCCCTTGAGGGTTTCCCAAGATAAATTGTTGTGTACCTTGTGATTGTGTGTCTTTTAGAGATCCTATTTATGCTATTGTTAATGTGAAAATGTATTAAATGCTAATGAAGTAGGAATCTAAATTATTGCAGCATATAAACTTAACAAGATAGTTCATCTTCATTAGTTCAGAGTTTGAAATGCCAACATTGTGATTGATTTGGCCACATGAAAGATTAGTGTTTTGATCTTCATCCTTGCAAGCATTGTGGAAAGCATACCCATTCTTCAAATAGATGTTTCATTATGAAAAAACCTACAAGAGGGAAGATTCACTACGGGTGGATCACTTCTTGGCAATGGTCGTCAACAGCCAAGAAGATATATATGTCATACCAGAGAATTCGTTCATGAATAATGACACATCTTGCAGTTGAGAGATCTTCTTCTCTTCACCTTGTTCCTGACAATGGGGAATGACTGACGGTCAGAAACAAGCAAGCGAGGACAAGTGAGCCTGTATCAAATCCAGAGCTTTGATCCCTCCAAACTCAAAGCTATAGCCAAAGCCAGAGCCAAAGCCATGACTATTCATTTAGTAGAATGCATTAGATTCTACTAGTTTTTTGGAATGTTCCAAGAACCACTGAGCCTTTGAGCCAAGTTCGAGAGTTTGTGGTTAGTCTAAAACCAACCATTTATTATAAGACATACAAATTTTGCAAGCCTTTCAGAATGTTCCAGGAATATTTGATCCTTCAATCCAAGTTCCAGAGTTTGTGGTAATCCTTAAACCATCTTCATGGTTCATGATTTGTGGCCATCCAGAACCACAACTTTATAGTTGCTTAGATCTATCAGTTTGTGTTTAGCTTAAAACCACCCACTTAGTAGAAGACATCGAATTCTACTAACCTTTGATTCAAAGAGATTCTTCAACCATTTGCAGTTGTACTTCTCTCGTTTTCAACTCTCTGCTTGGACTTGTTGCCGCTGGATCGCACACCTGGTTAACGCAACATAAATCTATGCTACTGCTCGGTGCGCCCTTGGGTGCAAGTCTCGAGTCAAGGATGTCACTTGATCTTGAATTCTCCGTTTAGGCCAACTCCTAATCGAAGCCAATGGGGGTAGTCCATATAGAATGTTTCAGTGAATTAGTTATGAATGTTTTTTAAGGAGTTTTCTTTGTGAAGGTATGATTACAACAATCCAAGTTCGTATGCAAAATAATTGTTTTATGGATATGCTTTCAACAGAAGAATATAAGACCACCAAATATGTAAAGATGCAACACTAGTTTATGATATTAAGCAAAAGTAAATAAATGGTGTTGTTGTGGACTAGTGCCAAAATGGATTCAATACATAAGATAGAAAATGCTGCTGAAAGTACGAGTTTTACAAATGTCTCTTGGTTGATTTTAATTTATTAATGATTCGAAGTTATTAAGGAAAAAAAATGGGAAACTCCCGAGATACCGTGAGGTACAGGGAGCAATGTCCGGAAATTGAGGGATGGTGGCTCATCACGAAGAAGTTTGGGATGGAATGGAGTATCTAGGGCGGTGTTCAACACTACACCAACAAGGGTGTATCCTAACTGTGCCCTGAGGTCGCCTCCCAGTTGTTCTCGCTTCTTCTGAGAAATTTTCCCACGCAAAACTCAATTTATCGTAGTGTCAGATTTTCACTATGTGAAGGGTTGTAGATTTTTATTAGGTGAGTGGTTTAAATTAAATGTGAAGATTTAAAAAAGTGGTTACAACTCTTTCTGATTTCTCACAGGGCCAAGAAAAATGCCTGCAAGGGGAAAGAGCATACTTTGAGTTATAAGCCAAATATTTATTCTGGTTTTATGCTTGAAAATAAAATGCCTTAAATGAAATATAGAAAGAATGAAGCACTAAATCTATGTGTCACTTTTTTGATCAACCACCACTAATAGGGAATGCCTTTGTGTGGTGGTGAGAGCATACTTCGTGGCAACGAGATTTGTGTTATTTCTAAGTTACTCTTACGAAATGAAAAATTCCAAATTAATAAATCAAGTATACAGTATTGCAGTGAATGTGGTTTGTGTGCTTTGTGTTCCGTTAGAAAAATTTATACCACAAAATTTTGACACTGCGAATCCCCTAAGGAGGGATGGGGTGTGGGCGCTGTGTATCCCACTTGCTCTCGTTTAATAATTATTTACAATACACACAAAAAAGAAATGTCTCTTAGTCCATTAAAATCGAATCTAAGGGATTACAAAGTTCTAGAATGGTATACAAGTAAATGGGGGTCCACGGAGTGTCTTTTTGACACTTTCCGACAAAAAATTGTCAGAAATCCGCCCTCTTTTATCTTGGACCTGCTAAAAACCAGCGAGCTAAAAAATGCAAAATTAGTGGTTAAAACATATATGAATACAAAAAATTTACTGTTGATGTATATGTAACTTTGGAATGTATTTCACATATATGTATATTGTATTCCTATAGAGATGGTATTATTCCTCTATAAGGAAGTGTCGTCATTTATATTGTAAGTGTCGTAACTTATACTTGATGGGTTATTAGACCACCTTGTTTGGGGTCGGCCCTATATAAGTCATGTGGGTCAAAGGGTTATTAGACCACCCTATTGGGGGTCAGCCATGTGGGTCAAAGGGTTATTAGACCACCCTATTGGGGGTCGGCCCACTCAGCATTATGTTATGTGGTTAAGTTAGAGCCGACATGAGTTAGGTAAAAAGGCAAGTCAAGTCAAGTATAAATAGAGTGCGGGAGGCACTCTATTTGCTCACTCACTTCTTACACATGCACTCAAGTAGGAGAGGCGCACTTATGGAGGAGGAGGATTGCTGCTAGGTTATAGCTATCTCTATTGGTTGGTTGTATCATTGCTCTATCTATCTCTGAGGAAGTTATTGGGGTTTTTCACCTTTATGGTTTTCCCCAAGTAAATCTTTGTGTCTCTTGTGTGCTTGCATTATTGTCTCCATGATTAATATGCTGTAGATATGCTGTACATGTTGTTCTCTCAGTTAAGATCCTAGATAATATTGAAGTAAATTCTGAAAATCTAACATGGTATCAGAGCTAGCCTGAAAGAAGGCATGATATGGCATGTATGACACTTGTTGCACTTACGATGCTAGGGCTTGATATAGCAAAAACCAGTCATCGTAGCACTTTCGCTATAAATCCGTTTTGGCGAAGTTTTCGGATCTGAAATTGTTACAGGCCGAAGCTAAGATCTCCAGGTATCTTGTGTCCAAAGGAAAACCTCTAATATGTTGTACTTTGTGATTTATGATCTGTACAATATAGGGTTTCTGCCTCTTCCAGATCTGAGTCAAAATCAGGTGACCTTGGGAAAAAGGTCATAACTTGGGCTAGGAAGATCCAAATGCAATTTCGTGAAAAGTGACAGGTAGTACACAGGCCGAGCTATCTCAGAAAACTTTTTCAGAGGCTGAAGGTCAAACAGTGACACGTGGCACGCCGTACAAGTTTGCTCTCCTGTATTATCCCATAAACAGGTCACGTTGCGACACTTGGCATATCTCTCTCTCAGAGAATCCAATTGAGGTCAGACCTGTCAGGATGGAAAGATAACAGGCCGAGATATCTCACAAAACTTTTTCAGAGGCCGAAGGTCAAACAGTGACACGTGGCACGCCGTACAAGTTCGCTCTCCTGTATTTTCCCAAAACAGGTCACGTTGCGACATTTGGCATAACTCTCTCTCAGAACATCCAATTGAGGTCAGACCTATCAGGATGGAAAGCTAACAGGTCAGGCTATGTCAAAAAAACTTTTTCAGACCCTGTGGATCAAAAATTTCGGAGTTACACCAGAAACAATCAGGTACATATTTCTGTCAAAACAGAATTATTTTTTTTGGTACCTTCATTCATGGCTTCCGGAATTTAGGGCTTTGAAGAAAGTTGGAATTTTTGTAATCGGAGACCACAGCTGGATGCTACTCATCAAAATAGAAATTTAGAGACCAAGATCAGAATTTTTGGCTGGGTAGAAGGCCGGGTTTGATCAGACCCTAGTTCGGGACTTTGATCAGAAAAATGGAAAATTAGGGCTTCTGTAAAAATGGGAATTTTTGAAATCTGTGACCACGGCTGGAAGCTCCTCAGAAAAATAGAAGCTTAGAGCTTTGGATCAAACATTTTGATTGGGTAGAAGAGTGGGATTCATCAAACCCCAGTTCAGAGTCACGTCCAGCGAATCTGGAAGTTTCAAAGGCAAAATTGAGGAGTGAAACTTTGCAGTCTTCAAATTCTGAATATACCAGTTTGATCAGTTCATCAAGGCGCATATTCCTATCCTTTCGGAAGTTTGAAATTCAAAGTTTGAATTTTTGGGGTCTCTCTGACAAACCCATATCCAGCTCCAGGTCCAGTTCTTGCAAATCAAGTGGATTGGGTTGATCCTAGAAGAAGATGGATTGGTCACTTGCATAAGTGAAGAAGTTCCTGTTTCAGAGGGAGATGAGGCTAAGGCCTTACATAAGAAGATTACAAGTGATCTCGACAGGTATGACTCATCGAGGTATGCTTTGAGATTTGTTCATAATTAAGTTTATGGTATGTTTGTCTTCATGTTATCACGGTTAGTACAATCTTGATTTTAGACTTATCATATCACCTTAATAAAATTATGAATGCATGATAGAAGTCATTCATTTATTAGGAGTATGAAACTTATGTTTGTACTAACACATTGTGATGTTGTATGAGTTTTATGTTGTCTACTAACATGAAAGGTACACCAAGAAGACAAATCATGTTTTTGTTCAAGAACAAAGATTCATCCATTGTCATGGATCTCATAGAAGATCCATTTACGAGGTATGTATAACTTGGTTTTGTAATAGTTAACCTATGAGATATACAGGTTACTAGCACAAGTCATTGAAGAAGAACAAGAAGACATCATGTGAGTATGTTAGACATAAATAGCTAGCATGCTAATCCAGGTATGTTTTTCCTATATCAAGTTACAATCTCATCTTGTGATAAGATCCTTTATATAAGTATACTTGGCATGATTAATTATGTAATCATGGGTTTAGGCATATTATGCTTTTTACTTTGTTTGATGATTTGACTAACCAAGAAGAATCATGAAATCATAGGTTTGAATAGTCATGGTTTTATGCATATTATATCTCTTATCTTGATTGATGATTCAACTAACGCGAAGAGTCATAGGTTTGAGTAATTATAGGTTTAGACATGTTATGCTTCTTATGATTTGACTAACCATAAGAATCCTATATAAATCTTGAATATTATTTCTGATTGAAATGATCATAAGTATACATGCTTGAGATTATTGTGTTTTAATAGTATACTAATGAATGTATGATTTTATATGAATCATGATACTAATAAGCATGCATAGGGACCAAGGATGAATATGAGTTCAAGAACAGGTAATTCAGGAAGCAAAGATCAAGAGGGAGCACACTCCAGTTGCTCCTGCCAGAAAGCAAAGGAGCACACTCCAGTTGTTCCTGCAATAAAGAAAAGGAGCACACTTCAGTAGTTTCTGCAAGGATGCAGATATTCAAAGGGAGTTGACCATGTTTCTACATTCCACAACAGAAAGGTGTAGAAGAAGCTACTTCAGATTATGACTCCAGTATCTCCCACAAAGAAGCAAAGACTCAGAGGGAGTCCACCCAACGAACAAACAAAGATAAGTATTTTAATTATCATTTCATGCATATTTGTTTGTTTAAAATAAAATTGTTCAAATGATGTTTATGCTCATGTTCCTAGACTTAGGATATGTATTGTGCATAGTTGCATTGATGAACAGTATACTACTAATACACATGGGTAAGTGGCCTATGGCACTGTACAACATTCCATTGCTACTTATCTAGAATGAAACCTCTTTGCTGACATGTTGGGAGTTGTGCACACTCTTAACAATGTTCTGGTAGAGATTGGAAGGCATCTAGAAAGTTACGGGATATGGATAAATGTTGTATTGAAGCATTGGCTAAGATAATTGCATGACTGTATGGCATATTTCTTTATGTGTAAGAATTTCTTCTAAAAACTATGAGATGTTTTCTAATCATGCAATTTAACTTGTTGTGTAGGAAAGATCGTATGCCATCTCCTACAAAAGAAGAACTACAACATTTGTTCAGCAACAAATTATCTATTGAAGATATTGAAGTTCCCAGGATACGGGAAGAATGCCATGATCCGTCGATCATGAAGGACGATGTTTGGGATGCGGTCCCAAGATGTGAAGGGAAGTTTGTTATGACTTCCATATGGAACTATTAGATAAAGCATGTTGCAGATGGCAGCATAGAGAAATATAAAAGTGACGAAACAGAAGATACACCAGATGGATTCAAGACAGCTTTCTTGAATGGTGTAGTTGAAGAAGAAGTGTATGAGGAGCAGCCACTTGGTTCTGAGACACATGATAGGAAATCATATATGTGCAGAACTTGGTATGGTGAAAATAGATTGATTGCCAACACGCAGCGGAAGCTTACTACCGAGTTCGAGATGAAGAACTTGGGGATAATGCACTATTTGTTTTTGGCATGGAGGTGTGGCAGAGTGCAGAAGGAATATTCCTTGGACAAGGGAAGTATGCATTAGAGATCCTGAAGATGTTCGGGATGATGAACTGGAAGGATATGGCCACACCTATGGCATCGAATCTGAAGCTTCTATGTGATGCTTCATCTGAGCCGGTTGATGTCTCTTTGTATTGTCAGATGATTGGGTCCTTGATGTACCTGACGAACACGAGACCAGAGATTTGCTTTGCTGTGAACACATTGAGCCAGTTCTTGACGGATCCGAGTGTTCACCTGGTTGCTGTAAAGCATGTTCTGAGGTACCTGAAGGGTACAGTGGATTATGGGCTCAGGTATGAGGAGAATCAAAAGTTTAACCTGCAGGGTTATGTTGATTCAGATTGGGCTGGCAGTGTTGCAGACAGGAAGAGCACATTTGGGTGTTGCTTCAGTATGGGATCAGGTGTGATCTCTTGGTTTAGCAGGAAGCAGTCCTGTGTAGCACTGAGTACAGCTGAGGCAGAGTATGTTGCAGCTTGTTCAGGTAGTTGTGAGGCAGTATGGCTACGGAAGCTACTGTCTGAGCTATTTGATCTCCCGTTGGAAGCTACTGGTATCTTCTGTGACAACCAGAGTTGTGTGAAGCTGTCCGAGAACCCAGTGTTTCATGACAGGTCGAAACACATAGAGATCAAATATCACTATATCAGGGATATGGTGCAGAGAGGAGCTGTGAAGCTCCTGTATGTTGCGACAGACGAGCAGATTGCAGATGTGCTGACGAAGCCACTAGCTAGGGTGAAGTTCGAGTACTTTAGAGAGAGGCTTGGCGTTCTTCAGATCGAGGACACTTCGAGGAAGAAGTGATGGTCACATTTGCTGAAGCCATTCCAAGCATGTTGGAAGGGGGATCCTTCACATGGCTGTGGATGTAAGCGCTGGATGATGAGCATCAGGATGATGTTCTGGTTTCTGCTTGGATATGATCAGTTGGATCATTTTTATGTATGTATGTACGCATCATGTTGGATGCTGGATATGATCAGTTGGATCATTTTGTATGTATGTACGCATCATGTTGATGCTGGATATGATCAGTTGGATCATGTGTACATGCATCATGTTGGATGCTTGGACCATGTATCTGTATATGTATCAGGTGGATACATTGTATGATCAGGTGGATCATGTATGGTGATATGTATCATGTATTTGTATTTGTATCAGGTGGATACATTGATGATCAGGAGGATCATGGATCATGATATGTATCAGGTAGATACTTGGCATGCAGCAGGATGTTGCATTGATGATCAGGAGGATCATGGATCATGATATGTATCAGGTAGATACTTGGTATGCAGCAGGATGTTGCATTGATGATCAGGATGATCATAGATGACGAGCTTCAGGATGTTGCTCCAGATGACATGCAGCAGGATGTTGCAGTGATGATCAGGATGATCATAGATGACGAGCTTCAGGATGTTGCTCCAGATGACATGCAGCAGGATGTTGCAGTGATGATCAGGACGATCATAGATGACGAGCTTCAGGATGTTGCTCCAGATGATATGCAGCAGGACGTTGCAGTGATAATGATCAGGATGATCATGGATACATCAGGATGATGTATGGTGAGTATCAGGTTGATACTCTGTGGCCGTGGATCAGGTTGTGCAGATGAGCATGTAATCCGGTGCCCTGGGAGATTTGCAGATGGTCTTTCGAGGTTTTGCCTATGGCATGTAATTCGGTGCCCTGGGACATCTGGAAAATGCTCTTTCGAGGTTTTGCTCTGGGAGGACATGTAATTCGGTGCCCTGGGAGATCTGCAGATAGTCTTTCGAGGTTTTTCCTATGGCATGTAATTCGGTTCCCTGGGATATCTGGCAGATGCTCTTTCGAGGTTTTGTCCTATGGCATGTAATTCGGTGCCCTGGGAGATCTGCAGATAGTCTTTCGAGGTTTTGCCTATGGCATGTAATTCGGTTCCCTGGGATATCTGGCAGATGCTCTTGCGAGGTTTTGCCATGACCACATGTAATTCGTTGCCCTGGGAGATCTGCAGATAGTCTTTCGAGGTTTTGCCTATGGCATGTAATTCGGTTCCCTGGGATATCTGGCAGATGCTCTTGCGAGGTTTTGTGGTGAGGTCACATGTAATTCGGTGCCCTAGGAGATCCTATAGGTAGAGCTGTGTGCTCGTAACAGCCTGGGATGCTCTTTCGAGGTTTTGTGACGCACGTAATAAGTCCTGAGGATTCCACAGTATGGCCAGTGATGATGAAGACCTGCAGGTGGTGGGCCTACATCCAGTATGAAAAAGGACTGGCTTTGTAGAACTTCCTATGACGAGTAGATTTAGAGATTGATTGAGATAGCAGCAGCAGTGACGATGATGATGACTCGATGACGATTATCCAGTGACGATGATCCAGAGAAGATGACTTGTGCTAGAAGAACTGTGCTGAGAAATACCTTCCTAGTTAAGAGGGAGTGTTGATGTATATGTAACTTCGGAATGTATTTCACATATATGTATATTGTATTCCTATAGAGATGGTATTATTCCTCTATAAGGAAGTGTCGTCATTTATATTGTAAGTGTCGTAACTTATACTTGATGGGTTATTAGACCACCTTGTTTGGGGTCGGCCCTGTATAAGTCATGTGGGTCAAAGGGTTATTAGACCACCCTATTGGGGGTCGGCCATGTGGGTCAAAGGGTTATTAGACCACCCTATTGGGGGTCGGCCCACTCAGCATTATGTTATGTGGTTAAGTTAGAGCCGACATGAGTTAGGTAAAAAGGCAAGTCAAGTCAAGTATAAATAGAGTGCGGGAGGCACTCTATTTGCTCACTCACTTCTTACACATGCACTCAAGTAGGAGAGGCGCACTTATGGAGGAGGAGGATTGCTGCTAGGTTATAGCTATCTCTATTGGTTGGTTGTATCATTGCTCTATCTATCTCTGAGGAAGTTATTGGGGTTTTTCACCTTTATGGTTTTCCCCAAGTAAATCTTTGTGTCTCTTGTGTGCTTGCATTATTGTCTCCATGATTAATATGCTGTAGATATGCTGTACATGTTGTTCTCTCAGTTAAGATCCTAGATCATATTGAAGTAAATTCTGAAAATCTAACATTTACAAGATCTATACTTGCAAAAAATTATGGAAACTTTTAGCAATTACAAGTATGGAAAAATGGGATCTAGATCTAGTTTTTTAAGATTAAAATCAAGTTATTCTAGATTTGATTTTTACTAAGCTACAATAACAAGTAACCAAGATATATTTTAGAGAATGGAGAGATAGTGGAAGCAAACCTTCAAACTCAAAGATATGGGAACAAGACGAAGAAGAGGAAGTTGTGGACCAAGATCTTGTAGATCTGAAGCTTGAATGTGATGGAGAGAAAGTGGAATCAACCTAGATCCAAACTCCCTTCACCTTGAGGCTTCCTGCAAAGCTTACACAATTCTCACACAAACAAGATTAAATCTAGTATGTTCATCAATCAAAACCAAGAGAATAATCGTACAACGAAATACTAATATTACTCTTTGAAATCTTGAAAGCATGCTCATAAACAAACAAATTGACAACCGCAAATGCTTGTTCTACAATAGCTAGATCTAAACATTGACTTGCATAAAAGAATAAAGCTTAGAAAGATGTCACCTCAACCGAAATTAGCACATGCATGGAACAAGAGTCACAATCGACCTCCAAAGTCTTCAATCTTATTACTTGAAATAATTTTACATATTACACGAGCAGAGGTTCTATGCCTTCATATCACTCAGAAACTAGCAGTAGAGACCTCACTTTTATAGATGAATGAGAGAGGTAGGGGAATTTATGAAGAGGGGAGCACATTCCTTGAGAAAGGGATCTCAAATCCCAATCCAATATTTGATCCCAATCCATGGGATGGATTCCATCTAAGAGGTGCTCCCATTGAGCTTGGTTAACTCCACCCAATGCTTGAGATGATGCCACATAAAGAACTCGCCCAAGAGAGGAGAGGGCGCAATCTGAGGAGGGGGCGCATTACAAATAATAAGGAGAGAAAATATCTAGATTTATGTGCCAAGCCATTAGTTAGATGCCACATAGGAAGGGTGCCTCCCTTCCACATTGTAAACACCACCCAAACAATGGAATGCTGCCACATGTTTTATTGACACGTGCCACCTCCCCTTCACGTGAATCATGATGGAGGGCGCATCACATTATGAGATCCACTTTATAACTTTATGATTTGACTTTCCAACATGTGATTTATTTCCTAAATCAATTTGGCCTCCACGTTGGACAAATTTCCAACTCATTTGGCACATGCAAATTGCCTTTTTTAATATATTTTTTTGATATTTTGGTGCAATTTGTTGCATCATTAGCATTACAATGCCATTTTGTCGCTCGATAAGGAAAAATGCTCCGAATGATGATTTAACTATTTGAAACATAGGAAGAATGGGTCCCAAATTAAAGAGGATGCTCTGAGCGTGAAAAAATATATCCCCACGCCAAATTCCACCTCCGGACCATGCTTTTATTACACTTTGAAAATTTCCAATTAAACCATTAAAAAATGGTCTAATTTTGCGGAAAAAAAAATATTTTTATCGAAATTGACTCAAACTCCTAGGGGACCTAGTGCATGTCCATACAACTTATTATTGATGGCTAGAATGTTAAAAATACATAGACACATAGAATTTAATAACCTCCCAAGGTTTGACTGCCAAGGAAAATACCCTAGCTTTGGAGGTGTGAGTGAAAAACTCAAGAATTATATGTCATTGAAGCGCGACACATAATTCCTAAGGAAAAAACACTCTAGAGTATCCCCTTGATAGATAAGCCTAAGGTAGGCCAAGCCTATTACAAAAAGACCATGCTTAGACCAACTTATTACAATTCCCCATGGGGGTATGGACATGCAATTTTTTTGAAAAAAGGGCCAAAAATTGGCCTGATGGAGAAAGGAACATTGATGATGAACAATTAGATTGTTCAAGTCTTCGAAGGTTCACTCAGAATCCACTAAGTGAAATTTTAATGGATAACAGGACTCATTATACACCCCTTCAGATTAAGGGGGGGATTGTTGGGAATCTAATCCTTAGGGTTAAGCATATTATTGTATTATTTTTCACTATTCACAATATTGTTGAGTAAAGAAAGTGAAGAGTCATAGGTGAATAGGAAGAGTCATGAGGAGTCCAAGAGACTCCTTGGAAGATGAAACCAAGGGGTCACTCTCCATGTATTAATATGTACATATCTTAATGAGAAAGTGTGCTTTCACGTTATCTCTGTTTGTCGTTGTGGTGCATCTCCTTGTGTTTGGATTTGTGTTTAGTCAATTGTTTATTTTCCCTATTGGGCATATAACATTCCTGAGGTTCAAATAAGGAAGACTTTAAAAAGAATTTGAATCATTTGAAATATTTGCATGAGACATCAGACAAGGGAAGAGCCTTCTTCTTGGAGAACATGTTCTCAATCATGATGGACGAGAGTGCATCATTAGAGGAGCACTTACTCAAGATCAAGTGTATTCGAGACGAGTTGGAGGGAATTAAGAAAAAGTTGAAGAAGAGGACATGACATGTTGAAAAATTTACCATGTGGTTAAGAGCACTTTATTGAGACCCAAAACATCACCTCTACAAGTTTTGGCTTGAACTTTGATGAGCTATGCAATAAGTTGTTATAGTGGGACAGATGGAAGAAGCAGTTCGGTAGCAGCAGTGAGACAAAGGGTTCTAAATAGGCCTTTTCCACCAATGTCAAGGGAAAAGGAAAATGAATAAAGAAGAAAATTCAAGTCTACAATGAGGATGCCACCGAGAGTCAAAAGAACTCTTGTCACTATTGTGGCAAGGTGGGCCATATGAAGAAGTTATGCAAAAAAGAGGTTGGTTGTGTTAGAGATAGTGGTATCTCGGGATGTACTCCATGTTCAGATGCCTAGCATGGAGGTACACTTACTGTATAGGCATTAGGATGGAGTAGAGGGTGAGATGAACTCTACTCAATGGCATGAATCCAATAGTGGATGCATGTGGACCGTTCGGGGTGACTAGCCTCATGCATGCAAAATTTTGCGTGCACAACAGTTAATTAAAAAGCATGCAAAAGTGATATTTTTGCATGCACTCACTTTAGGGTTTTGGAAACCCTAATCGAACAGTGAGTTATTATAAGGAGGAAAGAGGTCACCATATGAGGTTCCTCAACAGACTAGTCAGAGAGAGATCAATCAGAGTCAGGAGGGTGCATAGTGCATGCAGAGAGTGACTTTCTAACAGAGAGAGGAGCTTATGCAGTAGGGAGAGTGATGGGATCTGAGTTGGATCAGACCTCATTTGATCAGAGGCACTTGGATTCCAGATACTGTGAGCAGAGAGAGATCATCAATGAGGATTCTTCAGTGTTTATAGTTTGGGCTCCTTTAAGAGGAGGGGCACACTTTCTGAGGAGAGGAGGTCATTGTGCTTCCGGTTGGAGGATTGAGCAGCTGAGACTTCCAGAGTAGGCCTTCCTCGATGATTGAGGAAGAGAAGTGACAATCAAAGCTCAGATTGGATAAGATCTGACTGAGTACGAGCTTCTGGTAGTTGGATGAGGGCACACTTTTCCATGCAGAGAGGGGCGCATTCTTCAGATCTAGCTTCTTCTTTGGTAGATCAGATCAGGGCTGTGTATTGAGAAAGATAGTACAAACATAGTTTGAATTGTAGAGAGATCCAGATCCGTATTGACAGTTAGGGCACATTTTCCAAGTGCATGCATTAGTCTTTGTATGCAGATCTAGGGTTTTGATACCTGTTAGGTTCGGTTGTTTCATCTGAAGTATTTGTATGTATTTATCTTCTACTTGCTTTGCTCTGGGCTCGAGATAGAAGATAGCCCCATAGATTCTTGGTTTTCCCCGTTTGGGGTTTCTAGGGTACATCCTGAGTTATTGTGTGATTGCTCTGTATTTTCATTGTGGAAGTGTTAAGAGATCTATAGTGTTTGTATCTTAAGTCATTATTGTATTTTTGATTTATAGAGATTGAAACCGCTTGAGATCTCAGGGCATCCAGAGGGAGTAGTGATATCTGGATAATTAACAGTTTGGACAGAAAACCAACCAAGGAGGGCCTCAATAGAAGGCTCATGTTGCAGAACATGCATAGGAGTGAACCTTCTATGCATTCATGACCAAACAACATGTTATCACATTTATGGTAGCATCGGATACCATATCTTTAGATCGGATTCCAGTATTTTTCTTAGCTAGTCCTTTACACTGAGATGCTTGAGATCGATAGTTGATGAGCAGTTATTCTAGGATCACTCATATTTTCAGCAGCCCCAGAGCATGCATTACAGCCTTATGCCATGACTGAGCCTCATGACCTCAGATTTGATGACCGATGTAGCCATTTTCTTCCTGTTGTAGGCACAACAAATCCCATTATTTCAGTTAATAATGGGAGCCCCAACTATTATTTTTTAAGGTAATTTTCAATTCCCTTACTCATTTTGGGGTTGTTATGGTTTTTATCATATATTTGATTTAGTTATCATGTTCCAATCAAACTAATAAATTTTCCCTTCAAAAATTTATGGATTTTAGTGTGTTTTTGTGAGTTGTGGAAAGCATGAATTTTCTTCAAAATCCGTCCTTTCCGCAACCTGCAATCTGCAATGCCAATTGTGGAAGCTTGGTTATTTGGATTTGAAATTTCTTCTTTCCGCAACCCGTAATGCGGATTGCGGAAAGTGTTTGAAAAATAAATCCGCACTTTGTGTTTCCGCAACCCGCAATTGCAAATTGCGGATTACGAAAAGAACATCGTTTTAATTGTGTCGTTTGCATCCCTGGAACCCACAATTGAGGATTGTGGGAACTTTTGGCATTTTCATATTTAGAGCTGTGTTTCCGCAACCCGCAATGCGGATTGCGGATTGCGGAAATGATGTACATTTTTGCAAAAATAACTTCCACAACTCTTTTTCCGCATCTCGCATTTTAGATCTTAGCTGTCGATTTGTCTTAATCCTATGATCTTGATTTTGTCCCCCGAATTTGTTAAATATGCCGATTTTATTTATTTTCTTTTACCATTTTCATTTTCGAGAATTTCACCTATGACAAGGATTTTAACTGTCGGTTTTTACCAGGGTTGTTTTCCTGCCATTTTCGTCAACAAAGGTTGGTTTTCTGTCTATTCTTATTGGTTGTTTGTGGTTTTCCTTCAATTTCAATTTGTTTTTATTTTATTTATCAGAATTACCATTTTTCCACCATGTCGAGAAATACCTGTTCCAAGACATCCTAGAAAGACTTGATAAACAAAGACCCCAATTTCGACATTCTCACTGATACCAGCGATAAAGTGTCTGAAACCTATCAGTTGGACTGGTCACGAGTTTATGTAATCTTTGATAACGATGACCTGTCGGAAATCCAGGAGAACCAGTCTATTTATGAGAAAATCAGGGATTCTCAATTACATGTTATAGCAGCTAGACCATCCCTCCTCCCATACACAGATGCCGTGAAATGGATAATCGATCATGCAAACCCTAAATACTGTTATTTCAATGATAGTGCAAGGTCCCAAGTGGCTTCTTTCTGTTCAGAGGTTTTTGTTAGAGCATATGC
This sequence comes from Larix kaempferi, assembly GCA_027924585.1. NCBI lineage: Eukaryota > Viridiplantae > Streptophyta > Pinopsida > Pinales > Pinaceae > Larix > Larix kaempferi. The sequence continues at coordinate 1,522,841 of BSBM01000886.1, forward strand.
CCTTAGGTCTGCCGCCCAATTACTCAATGCGACTTTCTTGGATTCGGTGAAAACCTGGTTTAATTTTGATGAAATAATAAAGTCTTGGATGAACAACCCGACCAACTTCATACCCAAAGCCGATAACTCTTACCCCATTTCATGGTTCAAGGAACCCTTTTCTCTCTTAGCTGCCATGCTATGCAGGCTATACGGCTTACCCAATTGTTCTATGTTTAAAGTTGAATGGGCACCTGTGGCTCATCACACTCTCACAACATGGGAGTCATTTAATTGGGCCTAGATACTGTCAGCCAAATTAAAATTAGCAATAGAACGTTACCAAAAGACACTGGCCTCAAAGAAACCTCCTTTCTTCTATTCGGCCTATGTTATTGATGTGTTCTGTTCTACATTCAAGTTTCCCTCCATGGGGTGGAATTGGACCTTATCATCACCTCTAGTTCACATATACTGTTCAACATTATGGGAAAAAAACTATGTTCCTTTACTGTATGACATCTATGATCATTTTTTTGGAACAATTTATCTCAAGATATTCAAAGAAGATGCACCTGCCTTCTCTTCTCATGCTAAAACACTCATCCCCACTATTGGTGATTGGTATGTAGGAGAATCCTTTTCCTATGTCAAGGTTTGGGGGAGTAATACAATTCATCTCTTGCTAAGGATAGTCCCAAATAGATTGTTGCTTGAAGAAATTGCTTACCAAACTGTTACAGATGGAGTATTCCTTAAGTTAACTGGACCTAAAATAAAAGGATGGCCCAAATTCCCATTGAAACTTGGACCTCTGGTCATCCAGAACTCAACACATGCTGCAGTGATGGGGAAGCAAATTGCTACACTAAAGTTGGGAAAATATCCCAAAAGGATGCATGACCCTAAATAACTCCTGGCCACCCACTTTGCCGAGGAACACATGAAAGCTACCTATGCTCATGAGACTTCTCCTGATGATTCCATTTACCAGGGAGTCAATCTATTTTCTGAAGTCATGATTAGGGCTAAAACTAAAGAAGAACAAATTTTCATTCTCCAATACCAACAGGAGCTCAAGTCTAAGGTTTTGAGCGACAGGAAAATGGAACTATCACTTGATGAACAGGCCAGAAGGGATAGAGCAGAGAAAGATGCTCAATGAAAGTACTCCCTTGATGCTAACTTACCCTGATGAAGGTAAAGGCAAAGTCCTTGTGGAAGATGTTCAATAGACCAAGAAGATTTTAATCAAATCAACTGAAGAGCTGAAGAAGGAACTGGAACACATGACTGCAATGGTTGATACTCAAGTGATTGTTGCAAGTACCCCAACAAAGAGACAGAAGATTCAATCCTCTGCGTCTCAAATACCCACATTAAATATTGAAGACAATGATGTAGAGGATGAAAGGCTTCCTCTTTTCCCTGATGTACTTGTTATAATAGAAGTCACTGGAGCCTCTCAGAATTTTGTTGATCTGCTTGATAGCATTGTGATGGACGATACCACTTCAGAGGTTCATTTTCCTGAATTTATCAACACTTCTGTTACACCAACTCCTTCATCCCCACTCACTTCAATTGAGCTTCCTTCCACCTCATCTGTTGAGGTTACATTACCACCATTCACCATATCTGAATTATTTGTTACATCAACCTCCATCACTTCTTCACATCCAACCTTTCCAATTCCACCTGTCATCTTACCACCAATAGTTACTGAGATAAAGTTTCCAACTGTTTCTCTACAACCATCGGTTTCCATTGCCTCTACTTCCCTCACTGAGTTTGCCACTTTATTTACTTCTCCTCTTTCTCCACCTTTAGTTTCTGCTGCCACTGCCCCTTTGATATCTACCTCTCAGATCACCATGTCCATCCCTAATTCCACTGTTACCCAAACATCTCCATTAGTTGCAACATGTAATATTGCCACATCTTCAAGTGAGTTGACAGTTGATTCTGAAGATGATGTTGTGGTTCTCCTTGGGCAATACTTTTACAGTAGATCAGCCAAAGCAGTGGTGAAAAGAGGTAACAAGAGAAGCAAGGGATCAACTATGCTGTAAGCGCCTATCCCCAATCAAATAATTTGGGAAAAACAGTTTGCTAACATCCAACAGGAGGCATTAGACACTGCTGCATCGATGGGAGCATTTGCTGGAGCCAATTATGATTCAGTGACTTCACTGAATAAGGAGATTGACATCAAGAAAGAAGAACTGAAGAAGATCCAGGACCAGCAGATCAAAATTAATGAAGAACATGAATTTCAGCTTCATAAATTAAGGAATGAGTATGAAAGTCAGCTCAAGGATCTGCAAGAACAGAACACTTCTCTCCAGGTTCAACTGCAAGATACACAGATGCAAAATACTGAAAAGAATGAGAAGACAATAGTATTGGAACAACAACTTAAATATGCAGTTGCCAATGTAGCCACTTCATTCTCCAGATTCTCTGAGAAAGAGTTCAAGGATTTGGCCTTTGAAGTTAATGAGGAGAATCACAAACTCTTGGTTGAGTTATTTAGTTCCCTGAATAGTATTCAGGAAACTTACAATGTTTTTGAGAAACTTTCTATTATTCTTGAGCAGCAAATTGAAAAAAGGAAACAAGCTTCCAAGGCCAATGATGATATTACTGATTGGCAAAGGTATATCAAGGACAAACTTGAGGATATCCCTGTCTTGGATAGCTTCAAGTTCAGGAGAATAATAAAATCTCTGGAGGCCTGGCAGAATTCTTATGAGATGGTTGAAGAAACAATTAGGAAGGCACAAGCAATTTGTAGCAGGAGATGGTATGCTTCAAACAACATCATGGTCATGCTACATTTTCCCACTATGGACCTTATCGAGAAATCTTGTCCACCAAAGCTGATGATTGAGCAGGTGGATAGTAGGTGTGCATAGGTCATAGGTAATCGTGTATGTGCTTCAACCCTTAAGCTACAATCATTCAATTTTCATTTTCTGACTGTGTCTTACGTTAATAAGTAAAGATCCATTTCACGTGTCTATCAATTAGAGGAATACTTCAATTAATTTCTAGATCAGATTATCCTGCACACCAAAACACATTCCTTTAATTTAGATCTAACTTAGTTTAGTTTTTTTTAAAGCAAACATTACTCACTTCTAGAGATAGAACCTTTTGATCTTCCTTCACAGGAAGACAAGTCCTCCAGGATCAAACCACTTAAGTGCCAGCGGAGGCCTTATATCTATGGGAGTCAACTATACCAAACAGTCTGGGGATAGAACTGCTCTTGCGTAGAGGTGTTTGAAGCCTTTCAATTTGGGTTGTCACCCTCTATTGCTAGCCTCGGACAACATTCCAACACTTACATACTCGGGGCTTCAAAAAATGGCGCTAAGGAGGGCCATGACCATTCATGCCTAGAAAAAACACTAGTAGACCTCCTCCAGCAAGATCATCGGTTGTTACCAGGAGCCACACACAGGAATCTACATCTACGAAACAACCAACCCAAGAAACAATTGTAATACCTACCACTCCTGTAATAGGGCAGGAAACTAGAAGGGATGAAATTGTTTTTATATCACCCACTAGGGGGGGCCCTCACACTTGAACACTTATTGAAAATTTCTTCCGATAGTGTTGCTCGATTACAACGAAGGATCGAAGAATATCGTAATATCAGACTAGTGACAATTCAACATCATCAAATCAACGATCCACAGACTAATAATCAAGATAATCAACATTCAGGTGATCAAAATATTGAACACCATAATTCACCCCACCACCAACTGTTTCTAGATTTAAACCTTGATTGATTATTTCAAGAAACAGATCAAGATATTCAAATCCCACAACCTAACGTTGCAACAGGTGGACCACCACCAACACCTCCTTCATCATCATCATCCTCATCTGAAGAGTCATCATACAGTGAGTCATCCTCCAGTTCTTCTTCAGAGGATATACCCATGGTAGAAGGTCAAAACAGACCCTGGCTGGACCAGGATGTTGTATTCATTGTTGGGGAACAACATAGACTTCCTAAGAATCCTGAAAAGTGACTTCCTAAGTTTAATCTTGATGATAAATCACCTGCACTTGACCATATTAAAACCTTTATGCAGGACATAGGACTTAGGAGTGTCATACATGAAAATGTAGTTTGTAGATTGTTCCCTTACACCTTTGAGGGAAAAGCCTCCACTTGGTACTTTTCCCTGGAAGGCGATCTATTTCTTCCTGGGATGAATTTGAAAAACTTTTTATCTAGAAATTTGGAGATGACAAAACTCCAGAGGACTTGGTTATATATTTGTCTTCAATGAAAATTAAGGGGAAGGAAAGGGTTAAAGATTATAACCAAATATTCTCCTACTTAAAGAATAGAATCCCTACCACTGTTCTTCCTGCTGAAGAACTACTGGTTTCCTACTACATTAAAGGTTTACCTGTCCCCATTTCTATGTGGGTCAAACAAGCATGCAAGGATAACTTGCAGGAGGCTTTTGCTAAAGCTATCCAGGTTGAAAAAGATATGTTCTGCTTAAAAGATAACCCTGACACTTCATCTGAACAACCTTCTACCTCCCGCAAGAAACAAGAGAACCCTCCAAAACCTACTGTGCAAAACAAAGATCCTTTTGAAATGAACGACATGAAAAAATTTCTTCAAAATATCCCTAATGAAATGGTAGACTTAAAAAAGAGCAACATTGAAAACCAACCTAATAACAGGGGATTCAATAGACCACCTTTCAGGAGACCTTATCAACCCCCACAGAATCAAGTCCCACCCAATCCTGATGAGGGATTAAACTCTGAAGAAATTTTTTCAATTTTTAAAGCTTTGGTTTCAGAATCTCACAATTCTCCTAATCACCCTGATGAAAACCCACAAGAGAATCAAGATCTTGAACCACCAGATGAAGAAGAGGACCAGCAGGTAAACACTATCAATTACTTTTCATAACTCCCTATGGCAGAGGAGGAAGACGAGCCTGAGGTTGTCTTTAATGTCCAACATTCTTATAATACAAGAAGAAAAGGGCAGTCTACATAGGAGCCTTCCCCTTCAACATCTGCCCCAAACAGAAGAAAAACAACAACACAAAAATAAATTGTTATTCCTGAGATTGAGTATAGCTTAATTGATGACTTGAAAAGGGTGAAAGCCAACATATCTCTTTTTGAGCTTTTGAAAATCCCTGTTATGAGAGACATTCTGCCCAAAAGCATGATCCTCAACAATCCCAGGGAAGTTCAGAACAACAATTTAGAGACATATCCTAAAACCAGTAGCCAAAAGACTGCTAGGAAGAAAACACCTCCCTTCTTGCTCACTTTTGAGATTTTTAATAGGAATTCCCATAAGTGCATGATAGATTCAGGGGCTTCATCTAATGTGATGCCTTTGTCTGTCTGTAAAAAGATGAATGCTTCTTCGGAACCTTGTCCTACCCAAATAGTTCAACTTGATTGATCCAAAGTTAGGGTAGTGGGAGAGATGAAGAATGTTCTTCTTACACTGTTTGCTGATCCAAGAATCCACCAGACTATCGACATAATTGTGGCTGATATCCTCGAAACTTATGGAATGTAGCTGAGTAGGGATTGGTCAGAAAATATTAAAGGCTATTTTGTTACTGACTGGTCCCATTTGTGTCTTCCTTATAATGGAAGGCCTAATAGAATCAAAATCAGTAGAGAACCATACATGAAACAAATTGTGACTGATTTGAATGATTCTTGTGAGCCTGCTACATATTTTAGCTCACATATAGAACACTATACCTTTGACACATTTTTCAGGGATTTACCTGCAGATTTATCACCTGTTGAGAATGCTCAAAACCAATCCCAAATTAAATAATCTTACTTCTGTCCCATTCTCAGGTTCTGTTGTACATAATGTATATAATGTAAATACTAATTTTAGGATAGATTCGAATGCATGGACTTTGTTTTTTGATGGCTCTAGATCTAAAGATGGAGATGGTGCAGGATGTGTCTTAATTGACCCAAAAGGGACCAAAATAATGATTTCCCACAGACTTGAATTTGAGTGCACCAACAAAATTGCTGAGTATGAGGCCCTGGTTCAAGGACTTGGGAAGGCAATTGACTTGGGCGCTTAGGTCATTGAATTTTATGGAGATTCTGAAATTATTGTAAAACAGGTGAGAAATAAAATCCATTGTTTATCTCCTCGTTTGATTAATTATCAGAAACTTGTAAGGGACTTGACTAATTATTTTACTGCATTCAATATTAAGTCAGTCCCTAGGTCTCAGAATTTTGATGCAGACTTGTTGGCTAATACTGCATATAGGTTGATTCCTCCAAAAGGTTTGTCTCCTAACACTTTTTCTATTGAGATAATGTACGGACCTTCTATTCCTGACAATGTAACTAGTTGGAAGGTGTTTGATGATGACCAACAGATCCTAGATTTTCTCACAGCCCATGATACTTTTCAAGATGTGGCAATAGATGAGGCTAAGCATGAGAAGTCTTTATTTGATCCTAGCTACCCTTCCAATCTCATTCCTAAGTCAGTCACCAATCTGGAAAAACACTATGATCTGCAAGATAAGTTCAAACATAAGACAAACTGCAAAACTCAAAGTTCATCCCTCAACTATGAGCCTGCCAACCTAGGAACTGAACAAAACCCACGGTTAATCAATCTAGGGGTTGACTGCTCTCCTAAGGAGAAGAAAGCTTTCATTAGACTATGCAAAGAATTCAAAGATGTGTTCGCCTGGACATAAGATGAGCTCAAAACCTTTGATACCAATGTCATGCATCATAACATACCCATCAAACCTGATGTTAAACCTTATCAACAAAAGTTAAGAAAGATGCATCCCAGCCTAGAACCATCTATCAAAAAGGAGCTTGAGAAACTGCTAGCAGCAAGAATTGTTTTTCCTGTCAAACATACATAGTGGATTGCAAACTTGGTACCTGTTCGGAAGAAGAATGGGGAAATTAGACTGTGTGTTGATTTCAGGAACCTAAACAAAGCATGTAAAAAAAACAATTACCCTATTCCTCCCATGGAGCATATTTTACAAAAGGTTGCAGGTGCTGAGACGTTTTCTCTCCTTGATGGCTTCTCAGGATATAACCAAATCCTAGTTGCTCCTACTAATCAATTGAAAAAGACTTTCAGAACCCCTTGGGGAACTTTTGCCTACAGGCGAATGCCTTTTGGACTGATAAATGCAAGTGCCACATTCCAGAGAGCTATGGACATATATTTTAGGGGATTAATGCATAATTATGTTGTTTTTTATTTAGATGACATCACGATTTATTCTAAAAAGAGGCATGAACATTTGTCTGCTCTTAAACAGGTATTCGAGCACTGCAGAAAATACAGAATTTCATTGAATCCGAAGAAATCTATCTTCGCAGTCACTGAAGGTAAGCTGTTAGGTTTCATTTTTTTGAAGCACGACATGATAATTGACCCAGAGCGCACAGAAGCTATTGTGAAGATCAGCCTCCCCAGTTCACGAAAAGCCATGCAATCGTTTTTAGGTAAGATCAATTTTGTTAGAAGATTTGTTCCAAAATTTGCACAAATTGTCAAACCATTGCAACACCTGATTAAAAAGGATGCACAATATAAGTGGTATGATGAACAAAGAAACGCTTTTGCTGAAATTCAGAAGGCCATTGTGGAAGCCCCGACTTTGATGTCTCCTGACTTCACCAAAGATTTTATTTTATACACATTTGCTACTAACTTCTCCTATGCAGTTGTTCTCACACAGAAACATCCAGATGATGTTGAAATCCCAATCTCATTTATGAGTTCCACGTTCAAAGGGGCCAAAATTAACTATTCCCTTATTGATAAACAAGCCTATGCGGTCTACAAATCGGTAAAACATTTTAGACCATATATCTTGAAATCTCGGACTAAGGTTATTATCCCCTATGCAACCATTAAGAATGTTCTGATCCAGAAGGAGTTGGGTGAAAAACACGCTCACTGGATGACAACTTTACAATAGTATGGCATTGAGATCAGACTAGCGAAAATTGTGAAAGGCCAAGGCTTGTGCTTGCTCACTGCTCAATCCAATGACCCTGTACAACAACAAATTGAGTGGGATCAAGAGGAAAGTACATCAACAGGTTCTGTTAATGTCATTACAACTCAAACATCCGAATGGTATGATGACATCAAGTTTTTCCTAACCCATGGGTTTTCTCCTGAACCCGTTGATTTTAAAAAACATAGAGCTTTAAGGTTAAAGGCTGCACCATATAAGTTCATTGATGGTGTACTGTTTAGGAAAAAATATGATGGTGTGTTTCTCAGATGTTTAGAGAAAGCTGAAACTGACAACATTTTATTGGAATTTCATGCAGGGCATGCGGGAGGACACTTCTCAGGAGAAACTACTTCCCATAATATCCTGAGGGCAGGATACTACTAGCCTACTTTATTCAAGGATGCATATGCTTATGCCAGTAAATGTGAAGCATGTCAGAAGTGTGTTGGAAAAGTTAAGAAGCCTGCATTTCCTCTTCAGCCAGTTACAGTCCAGTTTCCATTTCAACAATGGGGCCTGGATTTTGTTGGACCTATTAACCCTGCTTCCTCCTTACAACACAAGTACATCTTGACAACCACAGACTACTTTACCAGATGGGTAGAGGTAGTTTCTCTCAGACAAGCCAACACCAACTCAGTGATATCCTTCGTTCAAAGCCAAATAATCATTAGGTTTGGTGCACCCTAGTTTTTAGTGTTTGACAATGCCTCTTATTTCTCCTCAATCGAACTTACACAATATGCCCTTGAAAAAGGGATAAAACTTAAATATTTTTCCAACTACTATCTGCAAGGGAATGGACTAGTTGATTCTTCCAACAAAAACCTGATTAACATATTAAAGAAGACAATAGCCACCCACCATAAATATTGGCACACCCAACTATACAATGCTCTTTGGGCAGACCGTGTCACCCCAAAAATAGCCATTGGAAACTCCCCTTACTGTTTGGTCTACGATAAGGAGGCCATCTTACCATCCAACCTTATGATTCCTTCACTACAACTAGCACATTCGATATAAGAGGATGATTCTTCTCCACTCCAACAAAGGATTGATACATTACTTAAGCTGGAAGAAGATAGGGAAAAATCCAAGAACAAGTTTCATCAACACCAGCAACTAGTGAAGAGGTGGTTTGATGAGAATTCCTCATCTGATAGGGAGTTCATTGTGGGGGATTTGGTGTTAAAGTGGGATAAGCAGCACAAAGACAAGAATGATTACACCAAATTCCAACGCTTATGGCTAGGACCATTCATTATTACAAAAAATATTGGTCCTAGTACTGTCCGGTTGCAAACACTGGAAGGTGTCTCAGAAACCTATCCAGTGAATGTATAGCTGCTCAAAAAGTATTTTGTTTAGAGGAGCACTTGCTTTTCCTGTACTTAAGTGTGGTGTGTTCTCTTTTTATTTCTTTTCTTGTTTGTTTTCCTTCTATAATTTTGGTTTTCTTTTCAATCAAAATAATGTCCACGCATTTGGCAGAGGTTGTTTATCAGTGTGTCTCAGATCAATACAGTCTGTAGTTTTGAGGTATCTATGTCAATTTTACTTTGCTTAGCCCATATCTGAAAATGTTTTTCATGAAATTTAATAGCCATTCTTTTGCAGAGCTTTAATTGATACCATCCCACCTCAATCACTATCTTTATAGGTGTTTCATTTTGTTAATTGAAGTTTTAGAAGTGATTAGGCTTTTCTTATGTTATGTTTCATTAGTGACTGGCAGCAAACCCTTATAGGCTGATCAACTTTCAGTTGTTCTAGATCCCATTCTGATCACCTTGAAAATTAAAATACATTCTACTAACTGTGAATTGCAATATGGGGGGTCATATCACAATCCATCCCATTACGTTCATAGATGCTCAGTGGAATGACATCTCCACATCTGGTCACCAAGCTAGGGAGGTGAATTTCAACTATTGTTGGAAGGTGGAAGATCTTATTACAGGTCGGTCCATTCATGATCCACAAGCATCAATGAGTAACACTACTGTAAGATGGTCACCAAGGCATGGTAGTGTCTTGTAATTTACACACCAATACATTTTGTTTCTTTTTCATAAGACAACTCGTTGCATTCAAGGACAGGGGAGTCTTATCACAAGCCATCCCTACCATGATCATGAACTTTATGTTGGACTATAATTATCACCATATGGTTACCAATCCATGATAGTTTCTTTTAGTGTCAAAGCCAAAAGACAAGGAGTCTCCTTACAGAGCTAGCTTGTTCAGTTTCCAGATGAGGTTTGTGAATGGCATTGCCAAAATCTGATTACCAAGTCAGGGCAATGGCCTCGTTTCAACAAAGTCTTGTTTGTACTTTCTTTTGTCAAAAAAAAAATGTATATATTTTAAGTAACGCATATGTACATACCATTAACAAATGTTAAATAAGTCAAGGTGACTCATGATTTGGTGATCTAGAATGACTGTAATTTTGTTCTAAGGTTTATCATAAACTGCCATCCTATGTTTGCATAATTGTTGACAATTGATTCTTTACTTCTAGGCTGCCTTTTCAAATAGACATCATCACTAATTGATTTTTTATGGGAATATATCAATCATATGATTTAACTCTGTTGTTTGGTTGTATTTTGATGAGAACATTTTGCAAGTTACAGGATGAAACATCTTTCATGCTGACAGACCTCTCTCATAAATAAGGATTAAATTAACAGAGATAACTGCTTCTCCCAACCAGTCGCCATTTGTTGTAGGCACAACAAATCCCATTATTTCAGTTAATAATGGGATCCCCAACTATTATTTTTGAAGGTAATTTTCAATTCCCTTACTCATTTTGGGGTTGTTACGGTTTTTACCATATTTTTTATTTAGTTATCATGTTCCAATCCAACTAATAAATTTTCCCTTCAAAAACTTATGGATTTTAGTGTGTTTTTGTGAGTTGCGGAAAGCATGAATTTTCTTCAAAATTCATCCTTTCCGCAACCCGCAATCCGCAATCCACAATGCATATTGCGGAAGCTTGGTTATTTGGATTTGAAATTTCTTCTTTCTACAACCCACAATGCGGATTGCGGAAAGTGTTTGAAAAATAAATATGCGCGTTGCGTTTCCGCAACCGGAAATTGCGGATTGCAGAAAGAACATCGTTTTAATTGTGTCATTTGCATCCCCGCAACCCACAACCCACAATTGCGGATTGCGGGAACTTTTGGCATTTTCATATTTAGAGCTGTGTTTCTTCAACCCACAACCCGCAATGTGGATTGCGGAAAGGATGTACATTTTTGCAAAAATAATTTCCGCAACTCGTTTTCCGCATCTCGCATTTTAGATCTTAGCCGTTGATTTGTCTTAATCCTACGATCCATATTTCGTCCCCCGAATTTTTAAATATGTCGATTTTGTTTATTTTCTTTTACCATTTTTATTTTCGAGAATTTCACCCGCAACAAGGATTTTTACTGCCAGTTTTACCAGGGTTGTTTTCCTGCCATTTTCATCAGCACAGGTTGGTTTTCTGTCTATTCTTATTGGTTGTTTGTTGTTTTCCTTCAATTTCAAATTGTTTTTAATTGGTTTCATTTTATTTATCAGAATTACCAGTTTTCCACCATGTCGAGAAATACCCGTTCCAAGAAAGCTCAGAAAGACTTGATAAACAAAGACCCCAATTTCAGCATTCTCACTGATACCAGCGATAGAGTGTCTGAAACCTATCAGCTGGATTGGTCACGAGTTTATGCAATCTTTGATAACAATGACCTGTTGGAAATCCAGGACAACCAATCTATTTATGAGAAAATCAAGGATTCCCAGTTACATGCTATAGTAGCTAGACCATCCCTCCTCCCATACACAGATGTCATGAAATGGATAATTGATCACGCAAACCTTAAAGACCATTCTTTCAACGATAGTGCAGGGTCCCAAGTGGCTTATTTCCATTTAGATGTTTTTGTTAGAGCGTATGCCCTTAGGCCTACCACCCAATTGCTCAATGTGGCTTCCCTGGATTCAATGAAAACCCGGTTTAATTTTGATGAGATGAAAAAGTCCTGGATGAACAACCTGGCCAACTTCATACCCAAAGCCGATAACTCTTACCCCATTTCATGGTTCAAGGAACCCTTTTCTCTCTTAGCTGCCATGCTGTGCAAGCTATACGGCTTACCCAATTGTTCTGTGTTTAAAGATGAATGGGAACATGTGGCTCATCACGTTCTCACAATAGGGGAGTAATTTAATTGGGCCCAGATACTGTCAGCCGAATTAAAATTAGCAATAGAACGTTACCAGTAGACATCGGCCTCAAAGAAACCTCCTTTCTTCTATTCGGCCTATGTTATTGATGTGTTCTGTTCTACATTCCAGTTTCCCTTCATGGGGTGGAATTGGACCTTATCAGCACCTCCAGTTCACATATATTGTTTAACATTATGGGAAAACAACTATGTGCCTTTACTGTATGACATATGTGATCATTTTTTTGGAACAATTTATCTCAAGATATTCAAAGAAGATGCACCTGCCTTCTCTTCTCATGCTAAAACACTCATCCCCACTATTGGTGATTGGTATGTAGGAGAATCCTTCTCCTATGTCAGGGTTTGGGGGAGTAATATAGTTCATCTCCTGCCAAGGATAGTCCCAGATAGATTGTTGCTTGAAGAAATTTCTTACCAAACTGTTAGAGATGGAGTATTCCTTAAGCTAACTGGACCTAAAAGAGAAGGATGGCCCAAATTCCCATTGAACCTTGGACCTCTAGTCATCCGGAACTCAACACATGCTGCAGTGTTGGGGAATCAAATTGATACACTAATGCTGGGAAAAGATCCCAAAAGGATGCATGACCCTAAGGCATTCCTGGCCAACCAATTTGCCCAGGAACACATGGAAACTACCTATGCTCATGAGACTTCTCCTAGTGATTCCATTTACTAGGGAATCAATCTGTTTTCTGAAGTCCTGATTAGGGATAAAACTAAAGAAGAACAAAGTTTCATTCTCTAATACCAACAGGAGCTCAAGTATAAGGTTTTGAGCTACAGGAAAATGGAACTATCACTTGATGAACAGGACAGAAGGGATAGAGCAGAGAAAGATGCTCAAAAGGAAAGTACTCCCTTGATGTTAACTTACCCTGATGAAGGTAAAGGCAAAGGCCTTGTGGAAGATGTTCAACAGACCAAGAAGATTTTAATTAAATTAGTTGAAGAGATGAAGAAGGAACTGGCACACATGACTGAAATGGTTGATACTTAGGTTATTGCTACAAGTACCCCAGCAAAGAGACAGAAGATTCAAGCTTCTACGTCTCAAATACCCACATTAAATATTGAATACAGTGACGTAGAGGATGAAAGGCTTCCTCTTTTCTCTGATGTACCTGTTATAATAGAAGTCACTAGAGCCTCTCAGAATTTTGTTGATCTTCTTGATAGCATTGTGATGGACGATACCACTTCAGAGGTTCATTTTCCTGAAGTTATCAACACTTCTGTTACACCAACTCCTTCATCCCCACTCACTTTAGTTGAGCTTCCTTCCACCTCATCCATTGAGGTTACATTACCACCATCCACCATATCTGAATTATTTTTTACATCAACCTCCATCACTACTTCACATCCAACCTTTCCAATTCCACCTGTCATCTTACCACCAATAGTTACTGAGATGCAGTTTCCAACTGTTTCTCTACAACCATCAGTTGACATTTCCTCTACTTCCCTCACTGAGTTTGCCACTTTTTTTACTTCTCCTCTTTCTCCACCTTTAGTTTCTGTTGCCATTGCCCCTTTGATATCTACCTCTCAGATCACCATGTCCATCCCTAATTCCACTGTTACCCAAACAGCTTCATTAGTTGCAACATGTAATATTTCCACATCTTCAACTGAGTTGACAATTGATTCTGAAGATGATGCTGTGGTTCCCCTTGGGAAATACTTTTACAGTAGATCAGCCAAAGTTGTGGTGAAAATAGGTAACAAGAGAAGCAGGGGATCAACTATGCTACAAACGCCTGTCCCCAATCAAATAATTTGGGCAAAACAGTCTGCTGACATCCAGCAGGAGGCATTAGACACTGCTGCAGTTATGGGATCATTTGCTGGAGCCAATTATGATTCAGTGACTTCACTGCATAAGGAAATTGACATCAAGAAAGAAGAACTGAAGGATCTGCAGGAGCAGCATATCAAAATTAATGAAGAACATGAATTTCAGCTTCATAAATTAAGGAGTGAGGATGAAATTCAGCTCAAGGATGTGCAAGAACATAACACTTCTCTCCAGGTTCAACTGCAAGATACATAGGTCCAAAATACTGAAAATATTTAGAAGATAGCAGTATTGGAACATCAACTTAAAGATGCAGTTGCCAATGCAGCCACTTCTTCATTCTCCAGATTCTCTGAGAAAGAGTTCAAGGATTTGACCTTTGAAGTTAATGAGGAGCATCACAAACTCTTGGCTGAGTTATTTACTTCCCTGAATAGTATTCAGGAAACTTATAATGTTTTTGAGAAACTTTCTGTTATTCTTGAGCAGCAAATTGAAAAAAGGCAACAAGCTTCCAAGGCCATTGATGATATTACTGATTGGAAAAGGTATATCAAGTACAAACCTTAGGATATCCCTGTCTTGGATAGCTTCAAGTTCAGGAGAATAAGAAAATCTCTGGAGGCCTGGCAGAATGCTTATGAGATGGTTGAAGAAACAATTAGGAAGGCACAAGCAATTTGTAGCAGGAGACGGTATGCTTGAGACAACATCATGGTCATGCTACAGTTTCCCACTGTGGACCTTATCGAGAAATCTTTTCCACCAAAGCTGATGATTGAGCAGGTGGATAGTAGGTGTGCACAGGTCAAAGAACAGATTCAGCAGCTTGAGCACATCCAGATTTCTGAAGTTGACAAATTCATCAAGCAACCTGTCAGTCTGGAGAACAAGATCCACATCTTTCTGCGTACTTGGCACAAATTAAGCAAGAATGAGATTGAATCTTTCATGTGTGATGCCCAGTTAGGACTCGAGTTGGCTAAGTATTCTGATGTGGACAAGATGTTAGAAGTTTGGGCCAAGTGGCAAGATTCCCTTGGCCATTCTTAGATTAGATTGATTTTGTAATCCCTGTTTTATGGGAAGTCGACCCTTTGTATCTTTATTGTAATTATTATTAAAGGGGTATAGATATCATAGGGAAGGAAGGGAGAAATTGCTAGAGAAGGACTGGAGAAACGCTGTTTCACCTGAGATATTGTAATTTTTTGCAAACTTGATGAATCAAAGTTAGTTTCTTTTGTCATCTTCTTTATCTATTTTGTCAAATTTCTTTGATGATTTCCGATTTTTTCACCTTAATTATTAAATTAACACTGTTTTATTTTGCAATTATAATTAATACATCGATCTGCAGTTTAGATTTTTCTTGACTTATGATCTGTGTGTCTCATGTCTTAAATGAATTTATTTATTTAAAATATTTATCTATTTCTGCAAATGATAAACATATAATGTTTAATTCATGCCAATTTTTCAATTAGCATGATATAATAGGATAATCGTGCATGTGCTTCAACCCTTAAGCTACAATCATTCAATTTTCATTTTCTGATTGTGTCTTAAGTTAATAAGTAAATATCCATTTCACGTGTCTGTCAATTGGAGGAATACTTATTAATTTCCAAATCAGGTTATCCTGCACACCAAAACACATTCCTTTAATTTAGATCTAATTTAGTTTAGATTTACTTTAAAGCAAGCATTACTCACTTCTAGAGATAGAACACTTTTGATCTTCCTTCACAGGAAGATGGATCTTTCAGGATCAAACCACTTAAGTGCCATTGGAGGCCTTATATTCGTGGGATTCAACCATACCAAACAGTGTGGGATAGAACTGATCTTGCGCAGAGTTGTTTGAAGCCTTTCAGATTGGGCTGTCACCCTCTGTTGGTAGCCTTGGATAACATTCCAACACTTACATACAGGGGCTTCAACACTTCCATACAGAGCAGTATGATAGTGCCCATATGTGTACAACAACAGTGTTCCAGTGATAGTGGATGGTTCAGATGGTATATACAGGTATATGATCCATCAGGTGTATGGATGTGCATTGCATAACCCTATTTTTCTCTTTTGCTTATCTTGGTAGCTTGACGATGTATCTAGTGGTCATGATCTGGTGATTATATATATATATATATATATATATATATATATATTTGGTTATTGGTTGATTGTCTGAAACTGAATTTATTTGATTATTTGGATTAAAGAATTTCTTGTGTATACTAGTTGGTCTAACCCTCTCTAAAAGTATGGACTTGGTCACCATTTTATGGCTTTCTAGTTATGGCATCACCTGTCACCTTTCCCCATCCATCCATTCTCTTTCATACTTGGTTTTACCTTGACTTACATATCAGCTAGTGACATTGAGGAATTCCCCTCTTATGCCTCTATGTTGGATAGACTCCCTGTTGTTTTGTGTCTCAGATCTGAGTTGTGCAACATAACTTACCGAAGCTTTGATCCTTTTGGGCCGAGAGAACCCGCTGGTGTTGGTTCCTGAGCTTAGGTGAGTTGGATTTGAATCCTTGACCTCTCTGGTCGGTTGCCCCCGATGTTTGGTCCTGTTGTGGATAGTCCCCCCCAATTGCTTGAGTTGTGTCGACTAAAATTGAAACAAACTGTACTACCATCATTACATGCATGTATTACTATTTGTATATATTTTATGCAAGCCCATGATTATGAATTGAAACTGTGTCTTGAAACACAATGAAAGAGGGCTATGGAATTAAATGAAACACTCCCTGGATAAAAGTTGCGATTAGTTGTGCTTCTAAGCACATGAAAAATACAAAGGGACATAAGGCCTAAAAAGAAGTGGTTAAATGTATGCTACATCTAAATACTGCTGGCCATGGAAAAATGTAATGATTAATTCCTCATGGAGCATACGGGTTGGGATGTGAGATGGAGTAAGGGATAACTAATTCTAAGTGTCCCCTAGAACCCGAAGTTATGGTTAGTTGTGCACCTAGTCACGGGAGTTTTAGAGAAGATCCTCACGGAACTGGTTTCAACTTGGATGTGAGTTGTAGACATTCTTTAAAGTGAATAGGCACTACTCAAATCAACTTATTCCATTTATGAGACACTGCCATTCCTTGTGTGTTTTTTGTCCAACATATGCTTAGGTGTGTTCCCCTTTTCCTTTATCCGAAGTGTCATAGTGTTGAAGTTTGTTAAGTCATTCCCTTGTCCTAGCCTTGCTTTTTCCACCTTCACCCATTCCTAGCAAAATGGTCAAGTCCATAAATTGAGTATACACTTGAGGGTCTTTTTCTCAGTATTTGATTATCTTGATTTAGACTTATATTTGATGTATTATTGCTTGTTCGCCAGTGAAATGCTACTTTGTACTTTAGTCTTGATATTGAAATAATTAGAAGAGCATATATTATCCATTTGCACTTGCATCATCAGACATATTGATCCTGGGTCATTATTTTGATCAATCTTGACCTGGTCAACCTAGTTTGACCAAGTCAACCGCAGGATCTAAGATGAGTTGGACCTATGTTGTTCGAGATTGGTTATTCATGGTCCTATGATTCCCACTTGATGGTTCCATGTAGCAGACACAACTTTTATATGATGGTTTGTTGGATTTTTATTTATTATTATTATTTACAGACCATTATTTTTATTTGTCCAGGCATGGTTGAGGTTACAGATGATTATCCAAGTGGTCATATGGTGTATGAATACTCATCTCTACTATATTTGGGCCTTTTGAGTCCATTGGTACACTCAGATATCAGTTTCAGGCACTTTTAGATGAGATTATGATCAGATTGTCACTTTATTATATATTTGTCATATAAAATGGCATGTCAGCACAGTTTCATATTATTTTGGTTCACCTAGGGCACCACAGAGGGAATATGGGGTCCAACCACTTATTATTACAATATTACTATGCTCCCAGACATTTTGGTGCAGTCATATTTGGACCCGGGGCACTAGGCAGTGAGGTACAGGAATTTTATTCTTTTACAGGTGATTTTCTGAGGATAAAAATTGGTGAAAATGGTTACTGAGAAAATCGATTTGGGAAAATGAGGAAAATAAATGGCATGAGGTTTGTTCAGAGGATTTTTTTGATGCATCCCACACCTTCTAGCACAGCTTACAACATTCAGTGGGGTCCACACACACTCCAGGCTATTATTTTGGATTTTTATTATGTTATTGAGGGGGCACGATTTGACCATGTGTCACAATATGTTATCATGATGAGTTATTATATGTTATTGCTCCACAAGGACATGATAGAAAAGGATAATTTCACCTCCTAGCCCCACCATGTGCTTATGTTATGAGTTCTAGTCACTTTTATGTGGAGCCTACCCCCTAGGGTGACTTAGTGAGTGCGCCCCCTTCTATTATTGAGTTGATCCATGTATATTGTATTTGGGCTCATCTTAGCCATTGATTAGAATTGATGTATCTTTTGATCTCAACCACTCGTTAAAAAGGTGGTTAGGGTTTTGGTCTCTACCATTCCTATTTAAAGGAGAGACCCCCCTCGTTGTAAAGGGACTTTGGTTCTTGGAATTTGATAATTAGAAAAAATATTTGCAGAGACTCTTGGATTTTCTTTGTTGGATGTTCTTAGATGGTGATTGGAAATCCTATTTCTCCTAGCATTTGAGAATTTGTTGTGGATCCAAAACATATTTTGTTGAAACAGTGATTAACTGCAGGAGGGCGACTTCACTTGGATGTTTTTGCAGGGGGCTCCTCAACTCGTTCTTCTGAAGTAGCTAATATCAGGGGGTTTTCAATAGTATCTTTGATATTTGATTTCCATTTGATATGTCTCTTGTTTTTACAGTCATTTTCTCTTCATGCATCAAATCTAACTTCGGTAGTTTGCTTGTGCAGGAGAGGAGGGTGCACTTGGTTCCTTGGGAAAATCGTTTTCACCTGGATACTCATCCAAATCACCTCAAATTGATCAGGAAGGAGTAGATCATCATCATCAAGACATCTGCAATATTTTTCGGGTATGATCTACACTTGTTTTATTGATTTGAAAATCCAAACCATTGGCCATTTGTATTTTCTGCTAAAACCCTAATTGCCCAAACTTCTAAAAGTTCTCTAGCTCAAACAACTTAAAATCGTGGCGAACGGTTTCTGGGTTTTAACCTTAAGGCCTATCCCCGGGTAGGTTTCTTAGGGCATCACCCCTAAGGGACTCCATCTTTCCCAATTCCCTAGGCACTGCTCTTCTACCCATGCGCACTTCCAGGCTTAGCCAATTTTTGGGTTGTTTGATGTCGATTTTTGACTTGTGAGCTTTGATACTGTCACACCCTCTGTCGAGTCTCATCTAAAGGTATTAGATAGCCTCATATTGATATTAAACCTTCTACCTTGGACACGTTTCCCAAGGCAGGAGAAATATCTTTCATTTGCTAGTGCCTTGATCTTGGATCTTTCTCCAAAACTCATAAGTCACTTGTACTTACACATTGGGTCAATATTTTTATTCTTTAGGCCTCTTGATCCAACCTTAACTCATCCTGTGACTTCATCCATAGATCTAGGTTTCATCATACCTTACACCTTACGTATTTCACTTATCTGGTTTGATTTGGTGTTCTAGTTAGATCTATCCCGTCAGAAGTTGATCTGGGTCTCCCCCATTGTTATCTAGGGCTTGGATAGCATAAAGTGAAGAGTGCCTCAATTGGCGTGACAACCAATCCATCCTGGGAATCAAGGCCCTCTTGGTTCACCTCTTTGGTTTCCCATCCCTCTACCATCCTGAATAAGGTCATCTATTGGGGCAACTACAAGTTGTGTGATAACACAACCAATACATCAACATAGGTCATCTGCTTGGTACATCGACTTAGGTGCATCATGACATTTCACCAATGGACAATACTAGTTCATGGAGTACACTTACTATTTCTCAAAGGATTTAGTGGGCTTCGGTGGTGGGGAAGAGTACACAGTTGTTGGAAAAAGGAAATGTGTAGATTTCCTTTGGAAGTAGAGTACTAATTTTCCTTAATGTGGACCATGTACCAGGTATGGAGCTTAATCTACTATCAATTAGTCAGATGATGAGACATTGCCCCAAATAGAAGTCAAATTTAGCAATCACTGATGCTACATAGTTGACAAGGAGACCATATAGACTGTTTCTCTTGGTGTGGAGGATCATGGACTATTCAGACTTGTCGATTGGATAGGTCAAGAGTGCATCAAACGTCAATACACTTTGGCATCAATGATATGGGAACCTCAACTTGATCTACCTCTCTCATTTGGCTCAAGAGATGGTAGATGTTTGTGGACCAATGAACATGGCATTAGTCATTGGTGCCAAGTATTTCCTTCATTTGTTGATGACTATAGTAGGAAAATGTGGGTGTATTTCTTGAAATTAAAATTTGAAGTGTTTAATCAATTTCAAAATTTTCAAGCCTTAGTAGCAAAAAGGTATGATTGTTATATTACCACTTTTAGGTTTGATAATGGTGGAAAATTTTGCTCCAAAGAATTCAATAACTTTTGTGCTAAACATAGCATCAAAAGACAATTCACTACACCCTACACTCCATAGAAAAAGTGGCAGAACTACACAATCATAGTGTTGAAATATTGTAACTTCGAAGAATATTCTATGGTATTTTATTATTGTAATATATTCGGAGATGTTTTATTCCTCCGTCGGGATGTTATTATTGTATTTGGTCATCATAGAGTCATGAGGTAAAACCTCCTTTGTAAGTTGGGTCGATAGAACCCTCCAGAAAGTAATATTATATTGTTTTGAGTCTTCCTAGGTAAGTCGGCCCAGTTAAGTTTGTTGGGGCCGACCTAGTTAGTGAAAAAGTCAAGTGGAAGATACAGTATAAATAGGAGTGATGTGCTCCTCATTTGGACACACACACTCACTTGTGTAATTCACATAGGAGACAGAGAGAGAGATATCTGCAAGGAGAAGGAGCACTTGTTTGGGGTTTTGTATTTGTTCTTTTGATCATCTATATTGAGGAAGTTTTGTTGGGTTTTCTTCCCCTAGAGTTTTTCCTTGGATAAATATGTGTCTATCTTGTGATTGTGTTTCTTTCAGTGATCCTGTATATGCTATTGTTGTGAAATTGAATTGAATACTGATGTTATCTATATTAGCATATTGAATCTTAACATGGTATCAGAGCTAGCTTGAATAGGACAACTTTCACAAGGTGAAACTCTATCTCTTCTCCCTCCGGCAAGAAATTAGGGTTTCTGTCAAAGTTGGAATTTTGGAAATCTGATTGCATAGGGAAGTGCGCCTCTCCAAGAGCAAAATTTTGATACCTAGATCGAAGTTTTTGAGTGGGTAGATCTCCGAGAAAGTAAAACCCTATTTTGACTTTGGACCAGAAAACCAGAAAAAGCCAGAAACTACAGATCCAAAATTCGCAAATCAATTTTGAAGGGTGAAAATTTGGAATGTCCAAAAACCAAGTGTACTAGTCAATTCGCCTCAGTCAAGCGCATCTCCTGGTAAGGTTAGTTTTGCATTTTGAGAAATTTCATTTTTTGGTGACCTCCTGGATAAGATGGCCCCAAGCATTAAGCTTGAGGATAAGCTAGAAGGCATAGATAATTTCCGAGCATGGAAATATAGGATTGGTCTCATTCTTGAAGAGAATGATCTTTCCAAATACATCAAGGAGGAATTTGTAGAACCTAAAGAGGATGAAGCTAAGGAGAAGCACAAGAAGGAACTGATTAGGGAAAAGATGATCATTTCCGATTCTATCAAAGACCACTTGATTCCTCAAGTGTCATCCAAGAAGAACCTGAAGGAGATGTATGATGCCCTAGCTAGAATGTATGAAGGAAAGAACATCAATAGGAAGATGAATTTGAGAACTCAATTGAAGAGTACCAAGATGTGCCAAGGAGAATCCATCCAAGACTACTTCGCAAGGGTCTCCCAGTTCAAGGAGCAACTAGAATCCATTGGAGACTCCCTTGATGAAGATGAGCTAGTTATGACTGCTCTCAATGGTCTCACTAGACCTTGGGATTCATTCATCCAGACTATGTGTGCCAAAAAGGAAAGCATGAAATTTGACATTGTATGGGAAGATTGCATCCAAGAGGTGGCTAGAGTAGCCAATAGAGAAGCTCTACATAAAGAAGATGATCAAGCCCTAGTCACCCATACCAAGAGAGCAATAAGTCAATCTAACTTCAAGAAGGAATCCACAAGGAGTCTCAACCTCCCAAGAAGTTCCAAAGGATATGAGGAAACAATCCAAGAAGAAACTACTCCAACTTTCAACGTTACTATTGTGACAAGCAAGGACACATTGCCAGAAATTGTCCATTGAAGAAAGAAGAATACAAGAAGAGGAACAACAACAAAATACATCATGCTCACCTTGCCAAAGACGATGAAGAAGAATCAGAAGATGAAGAACCTGCCAGGAAGCAAGCAAAGGAAGAAGTCGAATAATATGTCTTGTGATAGTGGTGCTTCAAAGCACATGACAAGTCAGAACAAGACTCTCTCCAGTTTAGAAGAAAAAAGACTCCCCTCAGAAAGGATCACTAGGAGAATAGGATAAGCAAATTACAAGCTTGATGATGGAATAGAGTTCACCATAAGACATTCCAGTAATACCTGCAAGGAGACTAGGACCAAAAGAGATCCTACCAAACAAACAAAGATAAGTATTTGAATTGTCATTTCTATCACATTGTTTAAATGATAGTATCCAGTTGTATACACATTAATTTAGGATGTTTGCAGTGTCATGCTTGTGATGGGTAAGTAGCCTATGGTTCTATACAACATTCCATTTCTACTTATCTAGAGTGAAACCTCTTTGCTGACATATTGGGAGTAGTGCACACTCTTAATAATGTCCTGGTAGAGATGGAAGGCATCTAGAAAGTTACCATATGAATATGGGATATGGATGAGTGTTGTAGCATTGGTTAAGATAGTGTGACTTATGTTTTTATGCATATATTTGGAAACTATGAGATGTTTCTAACCATGATATTGAATTTGACTTGTGGGAAGTATCGTACAATGATCACCTACAAATGAAAAATGATGAGACTTGTTCTGTAGAACAAGTGACAATGGTTAAACTATACAAGACTTATGAAATCAAGTAGAGGAAGTCGACTATGACGAGATTCCAGACTCATGGTGTGATCAAGATATCGAGCAACTAGCTTGGGCTCAAGAAATTATTCAATATGTTGAGAAGTATGGAGCTCCAGAAGGCTCCACAAGATAAAGCAAGAGGCCAAAACCATTTTCCAATTATGTGGCTTTGATGTGTGATCTTGTAGATCAAGAACCTACCAGTTATGAAGAAGCTATATAGAAGAAAGAATGGGTAGAAGCAATGACAGAAGAATACCAATCAATAATGAAGAATGATGTTTGGGATATAGTTCCCCAACCAGAAGGAAAAAGTGTGGTATATTCCAAGTGGATCTACAATATAAAGCATGCAGCTAATGGAAGTATTGAGAAATACAAGGCAAGGTTTGTGGCTAGAGGATTCTCTCAAAAAGAGGGAATTGATTATGAAGAGACATTTGCACCAGTAGAAAGGCACACTTCCATTAGAACCATCATGGCACTTGCATCCATGATGAAGTGGAGTTTACACCAGATGGATGTGAATACAACTTTCCTGAATGGTGTGATTGAGGAAGAAGTGTACATAGAACAACCACAGGGATTTGAAGTTGAAGAAAGACGGACTCACGTATGCAAGTTGAACAAGACTCTTTATGGATTGAAGCAAGCTCCTGGAGCTTGGTACAAAAGGATAAATAGCTTTTTTGACGAGCTTGGGATTTACCAAAAGTAAAGCTGACCCTAACCTTTACTTTAAGGTTATGGATGATAAACCTGTCATATTATTGTTGTATGTGGATGATTGATTTCTGATAGGAAATCAGAAACGGATTGTAGAGTGCAAGAAGAAGCTCACTAAAGAATTTGAGATGAAAGACCTTGGATTGATGCACTAATTTTTAGGTCTGGAAGTATGGAAGAGCCCAGAAGGAATCTTTCGCAACCAGGGAAAGTATGTTGTGGAAATCCTAAAAAGATTTGATATGTTGGAATGTAAATCCTGTTAATTTTTGAGCATTAATTCAATATACTCTAGGATCTTTACTGAGAGAATAACATGTACAATATATCAATGCATATCAATCATAGCAAGCATATCAATCATCACAAGATGCAAACATAAGAGACAATAGACACACAGAGTTTCCGTGGGGAAAACCCTAAGGTGAAAAACCCCACAACTTCCTCAGAGATAGATAGAGCAATGATACAACCAAAGTACAACCCAAGTACATAGAGATAGTCTCCTCCTAGCAGCTGATCCTCCTCCTCACATGTGCACCACTTTCCGAGTGATGTAGAGTGAGATATGAAGTGATCAAAATAGAGATCGGTATATCTCTATTTATACTTGTCATGACTGCCCAATAAACTTATGGGGCCGACTTGTCTATCTTAGTACAATAACCCATGGTTAACTTAATCAGGGCCGACCCCACACATGGTGGTCTAATAACCCATTGGAAATTTATGACACTTGCAACACTTGTCAATACAAATGAAGACACTTCCTTATAGAGGAATAACACATCTCTATAGGAGTACAATATACATAGATGAAATACATTCCGAAGTTACATATACATCAACACTCCCTCTTAACTAGGAAGGTATTTCTCGACACAGATTTGCTAGCACAAGTCTTCTTCTCTGGATCATCATCAGCGAGTCATCGTCCTCGAATCATCGTCATCGTCACTGCTACTGCTATCTCAGTCAATCTCTGAATCTACTCGTCATAGGAAGTTCTACAGAGCCAGTCCTTTTTCATACTGGGTGTAGGCCCACCACCTGCAGGTCTTCATCATCACTGGCCGTATTGTGGAATCCTCAGGACTTATTACGTGTGTCACAAAACCTCGAAAGAGTATCCCAGGCTGTTACGGGTACACAACTCCGACCTATAGGATCTCCCAGGATCTTTTACATGTGACAGTCACAAAACCTTAAAAGGGTGTCTTGCCAAGCAAGAACCCTAAAGAGAATCTGAGGCCTTTTTCATCCTGTCCTAATCTCCAGGTTTGATTACATGTGACTCCTACCACAAAACCTTAAAAGGGTGTCTTGCCAAGCAAGAAACCTAAAGAGCATCTGAGGCCTTTTTCATCCTGTCCATATCTCCAGGTCTGATTACATGTGGTCGTGGCAATGCCTCGAAAGAGCATCTAAGGCCTTTTTCATCCTGTCCAGATCTCCCAGGTCTACTTACATGCCATAGGAAAATGCCTCGAAAGAGAATCTGAGGTCTTTTTCATCCTGTCTAGATCTCCTAGGTCTACTTACATGTCCTCCCAGAGCAATGCCTCGAAAGAGCGTCTGAGGCCTTTTTCATCGTGTCCATATCTCCCAAGTCTACTTACATGCTCATCTGCACAACCTGTCCACGGCCACAGAGTATCAACCCGATACTCACCATACATCATCTTGATGTACACATGATCATCCTGATCATCAACACTGCATGTCATCTGGAGCAACATCCTGAAGCTCGTCATCCATGATCATCTTGATCATACAATGCATCCACTAATGCATACACAGTATTTTCCTGATACATATCATCATACATGATCTACCTGATCATATAATGTATCCACCTGATACATATACAAATACATGATCCACTTGATCATACCTGATACATATCAACATACATGATCTACCTGATCATACAATGTATCCACCTGATACATCTACAGATACATACACATGATCCAACTGATCATATCCAACATCCAACATGATGCGTACATACATATAAATGATCCGATTGATCATATCCAGCATCCAACATGATGCATACATACATACATATAAATGATCCAACTGATCATATCCAACATCCAACATGATGCATACATACATACATATAAATGATCCAACTGATCATATCCAACATCCAACATGATGCATACATACAGAGCAGTAACTGGAGCATCGTCCTGATGCTCATCATCCAACGCTTATATCCACAGCCATGGAAGGATCCTCCTCTCAACATGCTCGGAATGGCTCCTGCAAATGTGTCCATCACTTCTTCCTCGAAGTGTCATCAATCTGAAGAACACCAAGCCTCTCTCTGAAGTACTCGAACTTCACTCTGGCTAGTGGTTTCGTCAGTACATCTGCAACCTGCTCATCTGTCGCAACATACAGGAGCTTCACTGCTCCTATCTGCACCATATCCTTGATATAGTGATATTTGATCTCAATGTGTTTCGACCTGTCGTGGAACACCGGATTCTTAGACAACTTCACACAACTTTGGTTGTCACGAAAGATACCAATATCCTCCAGCGGAAGATCAAATAACTCAGACAATAGCTTTCGGAGCCATACTGCCTCACAACTAGCCGAACATGCTGCAACATACTTTGCCTCGGCTGTACTCAGTGCTACGCAGGACTGCTTCCTGCTAAACCAAGAGATCACACCTGATCCCATACTGAAGCAGCACCCATAAGTGATCTTCCTATCTGCAGCACTGCCTGCCCAATCTGAATCAACATAACCCTGCAGATTAAACTTTTGATTCACATCATACTTGAACCCATAATCAATTGTACCCTTCAGATACCTCAGAATATGCTTTACAGCAATCAAGTGAACACCTCTCGGATCCGTTAGGAACTTTCTCAATGTGTTCACCGCAAAGCAAATATCTAGCCTTGTGTTCGTCAGGTACATCAAGGACCCAATCATCTGACGATACACAATAACATCAACCGGCTTAGATGAAGCATCACACAGAAGCTTCAGGTTCGATGCCATAGGTGTGGCCATGGCCTTGCAGTCCATCATCCTGAACCTCTTCAGGATCTCTACTGCATACTTTCCTTGTCCAAGGAAGATACCATCTGCACTCTGCCACACCTCCATGCCTAGAAAATAGTGCATCATCCCCAAGTCCTTCATCTCGAACTCGGCAGCAAGCTTCCTCTTGGTATCAACAATCAAACTATCATTACTTGTAACAAACAGGTCATCCACGTACAGGAGTAGTATCACAAGATTGCCTTCCTCAACCTTGTAGTAAAGGTTGGAATCCGCTTTACTCTTGGTAAAGCCCAAACTGGATAGAAAACTGTCCATCCTACCATACCAAGTCCTAGGAGCTTGCTTCAATCCATACAAGGCTTTCTTCAATCTGCACACATATGACTTCCTGTCATGTGTCTCAAAACCAAGTGGCTGCTCCACATACACTTCCTCCTCAACTACACCATTCAAGAAAGCAGTCTTGACATCCATCTGGTGTATCTTCCATTTCATCACTGCAGCCAGAGCAAGTACTGATATGATGGAAGTGTACCTGGCTACAGGAGCAAAAGTTTCTTCATAATCAATCCCTTCTTTCTGGGAGAAGCCACGAGCTACAAATCTCGCTTTGTATTTCTCTATGCTGCCATCTGCAGCATGCTTGATCTTGTAGATCCATTTGGAAGTCACAACAGACTTCCCTTCAGGTCTTGGGACTACATCCAAAACATCATTTTTCATTATTGATTGGTATTCCTCGACCATGGCATCATTCCATTCTTTCTTTTCCGCTGCTTCTTCATAACTGGAAGGTTCTTTGTTCATAATATCATAGAGTAAAGCAACATATCTGGTATGTGATCTAGTTCTCTTCTTTGCTCTGTGTTCTTCTTCTGGAATGCCATATCTTTTTGCATCTTGAATGAGCTCTCTAGCCCATGTAGGTTTCCTCTTGTGAGAGTCCTTCTCACAAGGTGGATCTACAGGTTCTTGCGGATCTTCAATTTCACGATCAACATCTGGAATTGCTTCAGTCATGGTAGTGTCTTGAAATCTGGTTTCCTTTGGTTCTTCATGATCTTCAACAGGTGTCTTCCTTGACTTGATGAATGCTGAGTTTTCATCAAATGTCACATCCCTGCTAACATCAATCTTCTTGAACCCTGGAAAGTATATTCTGCAAGCTTTCGAGCTTTCACTGTAACCCACAAAGATACCCTTCTTTCCTGAAGGATCTAGCTTTGTCCTCTTTTCCTTTGAAACATGTGTATATACTAGACAACCAAATATCCTGAGATGGTTGACTTCAGGTCTCTTACCTAAGAAGACCTCTTCTGGTGTCTTGTTATCCAATATCTCGTGGGGTGTTCTGTTTTGCACATACACAGCTGTCCTAGCTGCTTCTGCCCATAGATGCATGGGCAGATCCTGGTCATGCAGCATTGCCTGTGCTGCTTCCATGATTGTTCTATTCTTTCTTTCTGCAACTCCATTCTGTTGTGGATTGTAGGGAACAATCAACTCCCTCTTAATTACTAAATCACTGCATAGTTTCTTGAAATCACCTGAAGTGAATTCACCGCGATTGTCGGATCTGAATGTCTTGATCTTCTTGACAGTTTGATTTTCCATCAAGGTTTTGAATTCCTTGAACTTATCAAATACTTCATCTTTGTTTTTCAAGAAGTAGACCCAAGTCTTCCTGGAGAAATCATCAATGAAAAAGACATAGTAAACATACCTACTCAGAGAATTGGATGACATCGGACCGCATACATCAGAGTGGATGATTTCCAAGATTCCTTTTGCCTTGCTTTCACTGCTTGGAAATGCCTTCTTTATGTTCTTTCCTTTTGCACATCCTTTGCAAATACCTTCATGTTTGGTCTTGATTTCAGGAAGACCCTCTACCGCTTTGCTTGCAATTGATAGTGCTCTATAGTGCACATGAGCAATCCTTCTATGCCAAAGTTCACTTGGCTCCAGGATTCATGTACCATGGCATGTTTAGGTTGTCCCTTCAATTTATACAATCCTCCCTCTTACTCTCCAATCACCACTACATCATCAATAGTTTTACCTTTTGGCCACATTAGGACTTGGACATCTACAAATGCAACCCTCATGCCCTTTGTATCTAATGCATAGATGGAGAGTAGGTTCTTCTTGAGCCCATGTACAAATAACACATATTTCATCTTCAAAGACTTTCTAGAGTCTAGGTTGTAGGAGGCTTTCCCACTTCCTTTGATAGGGTATTGATAACCATCCCCAAGTTTCACCTTATGGGGTGATTCATGTTCAGATAAATTTACAAAAGATTCTTTAAACCCAGTCATGTGTTTAGAAGCCCCACTGTCAATTAACCAATCATTACAACCATGAGAAAGAGTACCTGTGAGAGCAGAGATTAGAACATACTCTTATTCGCTTGATGAGTCATCATCATCACTTTCTGCTCTAGCCTTCTTCTTGGGAGATTCATCATCCTCAGCAACATGAGCATGATATCTCTTCTTGTTTCCCTTGTTGTTGTTGTTGTTGGAACCCTTTTTGTTATTGGGACAATCTATAGCAAAGTGCCCCTTCTCATTACAGGTGAAGCATCTCAGATCCTTCTTACCCTTTTGGTGATGGTGGTGAGAAGGTCTTCTATTATGAGATGGCTCCTTCTTGAACTTACCTTTCTTGGTATGTGCTGTGAGAGCTTGATCTTCATTTCCCATCTTTTATTCTCGGGCCACGAGCCTAGCTTCTTCTTGAGAACATTCTTCCCACAGTCTGTTGAAGGAGATCAACTTCCTTCTTGCACAAATTCCTTGAATAAAGGAATCCCATGACCTGGGTAGGCCATTCAGAGTGGTCATGACAACTTCACCATTCTCCACCATTTCATCCACCGCTTCTAGTTGTTCCTTGATCTGAAAGACCCTAGAAAAATAATATTGAATGGTTTCTCCATTCTGAAAATTTACCCCTTTCAATTGGTTCCGCAAGGTCATCTTCTGATTTATGTTCTTCCCTTCAAATAACTTGGTCAGGGAATCAAACATCTCTTTGGGTGTCTTTAGAGATGACACATGTGGGATGAGATGGTCCTTGATAGAATCAGAAATGATCATCTTTGCCATGACCATGTTTTTCTTGTGGAGGGCTTTAGCCTCTTCTTCCTCCGGGGGAGGGACCTCTTCCCTTATGTAAGAGTCCAACTCATTTCTTCCAGGATTAACCCAATCCTATACTTCCATGCTCGGAAGTTATCAGCTCCTTCAAGCTTATCCTCAAGCTTGGTGTGGTGAGACATCTTAAAGAGTACTTCAAATGGAAATAGAAAAGATTTAGGTCTTACCACTTGATTTGCTGAAAATTGGATCTGGTCTCGGATTAGGGTTTGTCAGAGAAACCCTAAAAATTCAAAATGTGAATTTCAACTTTCTGAAAGGATAGAAAGATGCGACTTGATGAGCTGATCAACCTGGTGTATTCAAAATTTGAGATCTGCAACGCTTCACCCTTCAGAACTGCCTTTTAGTCTTCCCGGGTTCACTAGGGAGGACCTTGAATTAGGGTTTGAGTTTCCTGGAGCTTCACCCAACCAAAAATCTCGATCCAAAGCTCTAAACTTTGATTTTTCCAAGGAGCTTCCAGCTATGTCTTTAGATTTCAGAAATTCCTATTTTTGTGGAAACCCTAATTTTTAGGGCCAAAACTGAAGTGCTCAGAACTAAATTATGATTGGACAGAAAGATTCACCTTGCTGAGGAGAGTCAATCTATCATATTGCTTTTCCAAAATCTGTGGAGAGAAACCCAATAAACAAGAAACCCTGGTTTCCACCATTGCACAATGTCTTCTTCTCAGGTTAGCTCTGATACCATGTTAATTTTTTAGCATTAATTCAATATACTCTAGGATCTTTACTGAGAGAATAACATGTACAATATATCAATGCATATCAATCATAGCAAGCATATCAATCATCACAAGATGCAAACATAAGAGACAATAGACACACAGAGTTTCCATGGGGAAAACCCTAAGGTGAAAAACCCCACAACTTCCTCAGAGATAGATAGAGCAATGATACAACCCAAGTACAACCCAAGTACACAGAGATAGTATCCTCCTAGCAGCCGATCCTCCTCCTCACATATGTGCCACTTTCCGAGTGATGTAGAGTGAGATATGAAGTGATCAAAATAGAGATCAAGAGATCTCTATTTATACTTGTCTCGACTGCCCAATAAACTTATGGGGCCGATTTGTCTATCTTAGTACAATAACCCATGGTTAACTTAATTAGGGCCGATCCCACACATGGTGGTCTAATAACCCATCAGCAAGTTACGACACTTGCGACACTTGTCAATACAAATGACGACACTTCCTTATAGAGGAATAACACATCTCTATAGGAGTATAATATACATAGATGAAATACATTCCGAAGTTACATATACATCAACAAATCCATGGCCACACCCATGGATACTAACCTGAAGTTGTTAGTTGATGAATCGTTAGAGTTAGTGGATGTGACTTAGTACAGACAAATTATTGGGTCGTTGATGTATCTGACAAATACCGGGCCATATATATGCTTTGCTGTGAACACCCTGAGTCAGTATCTAGTTGATCCTAGACATGTTCACCTGGTAGCTGCAAAGAATGTGATGAGGTACCTGAAAGGTATGATAGACTTTGGTCTATACTATGTTGGAGATCATGACTACAGATTGTATGGTTATACATATGCATATTGGGCTGGAAGTGTCTCAGACAGGAAGAGCACCTCAGGTGGATGTTATTGTCTGGGATCCGCCATGATCTCATGGTTTAGTAGGAAGTAGTCTAGTGTTTCTCTCAGCACAGCTGAAGCAGAGTATATAGCAGCTTGTTCTACTAGTTGTGAAGCCATATGGCTTCAAAAATTGATGTCAGGTCTATTTGAACTGGAGTTGGATACCACGGTGAATCTATGTGACAACCAGAGTTGTATAAAGATGACAGAGAACCCAATGTTCCATGACAAGTCAAAGCACATATAAATCCAGTATTTTTACATATGGGATATGGTACAAAAGGGACCTATAAAGCTCCAGTATGTGAGCACTGATGAGCAAGTTGTTGATGTGTTGACTAAGCCTCTGTCTCGAGTAAAGTTTGAGTACTTCCGTGACAAGCTTGGTGTGGTTTGAAAGGACCTTCCTCGAAAGGGGGAGCAGTGATGATGATGTTGCAGTGGGATTGTATCATCCCTGGACATTAGTCCTAAGGTGATCCCCAGACTTTTGTCTCCATGATGTGGTTGGGATTGTATCATCCATGGAAATTGGTCCTAAAGTGATACACAAAATTTTGTCTCCGTGATGTGGTTTGGATTATGTCATCCCTGTACATTAGTCCTAAAGTGATCCGCAGACTTTTGTCTTCGTGATGTGGTTGGGATTGTATCATCCCTGGACATTAGTCCTAAAGTGATCCACATACTTTTGTCTCCATGATGTGGTTGGGATTGTATCATCCTTGGAAATTAGTCCTAAATTTATCCTCAGGCTTTTGTCTCAGTGATTTGGTTAGGATTTCATCATCCTTGGACTTATGTCCTAAAGTGAGAGGGATTGATCATCCCGTAATTGGATCATGTGTGTTGCAGGTTATGTTGCTGCAGATGATGTTGTTGTTGATCGAAAGATCAAGAGTTGTTGTTGATCGAGAGATCAAGTGTTTTTGTAGACGATCGAGCGATCGAGTGCTACAGAAGATGAAGATCAAAGATGAAGACTCAGTGTTGTAGAAGATGATGCTCCAGTACTGAAGATGTTCCAGTTGATGATATTGTCGAAGAAAACTTCCGATGATTTATAGATGTATCACCTTGATGTTGCTGATGATGCTCTCTCTCCTTGATCCTACATTTGATGTTGTTGTTGTCAGTAGAATACCCTTCTCGTTAAGGGGGAGTGTTGAAATATTGTAACTTCAAAGAATATTCTATTGTATTTTATTATTGTAATTTAATCGGAGATGTTTTATTCCTTCGTCAGGATGTTATTATTGTATTTGGTCATCATAGAGTCATGAGGTAAAGCCTCCTTTGTAAGTCGGGTCGATAGAACCCTCTAGAAAGTAAAATTATATTGTTTTGAGTCTTCCTAGGTAAGTCGGCCCAATTAATTTTGTTGGGGCCGACCTAGTTAGTGAAAAAGTCAAGTGGAAGATAAAGTATAAATAGGAGTGATGTGCTCCTCATTTGGACACACACACTCACTTGTGTAATTCGCATAGGTAGGAGAGAGAGAGAGAGATAGAGAGAGAGAGAGAGAGATGCAAGGAGAAGGAGCACTTGTTTGGGGTTTTGTCTTTGTACTTTGATCATCTATATTGAGGAAGTTTTGTTGGGTTTTCTTCTTCTACAGGGTTTCCCAGGATCAATTTGTGTCTATCTTGTGATTGTGTTTCTTTTAGTGATCCTGTATATGCTATTGTTGTGAAATTGAATTGAATACTGATGTTATCTATCTTAGCATATTGAATCTTAACACATAGATATGGCTAGATGTATGATGCAAAATAGATGTGTGCCCAACAGTTTTTGGGCTAAGGTAGTATTCACAAAAGTATATATACTAAATAGGTATCCAACGACGACAACAAAGCAAAATTTCCCAAAGGAAGCATGGTTTGGGAGGAAGCCCAGAGTTAGTCATCTCAAGGTATTTAGTTCTATTTCCTATGCCTAGATTGCTAGATGAGAAGAGAAGAAGACCCCAAAGAAAGCATGGTCTAGGAGGAAGGTTAGAGTCAGTCATCTTAAGGTCTTTGGTTCTACTTCCCATGCTTGGATTCTATATGAGAAGAGAACCAAGTTAAACCCTAAGAGCAAGAAACTAATAATTACAGGGTACAACATCAGTCATAAAGCTTACACGTTGATTGACGTTGACACTTATCCATTGAGCTTTAGTAGAGATGTCATATTTGATGAGAAAGTGGGACCTTTCCAATCTTCTTTAAAGTTCAAAATTACCGTGGAGTTTCCAATTGTGGCTTAGGATTCCAGTGTTAAGCTTCAAGTAGATCCACCTAAAAGTGGGAAATATTTTGAGTATTTTGAGTTTCCCATGCATCGACTAGTAATTTATGATGTGGATAGCTCGAATCAATGTTTAGAATCTAGATGGCATAGGTATAGGTAGCTCAAGTCATAGTGACAATATTGACTTGGATGAGGAGGTTCCCACGAAAAGACCCAAATGTTGGCACAACACCATTGGAGATGTTTAAGCAGCATAAATGATCGAAGGATGATCATTGAAAGGTAAGAGAAAACAGAAACCAACACAATTAAATTTTCTCTAATGGTCAATGTTTAGGAAGTATATGAGTCACAAGTGTTCGAGGATGCAAAAGAGACCTAAATGGGAGACGGCCATGGCAATTGAACATGAAATTTTGATGAAAATCATACTTGGGCTCTCATAGTTGTTCTGTCATGGAAGCAACCCATTGTCTACAAATGGGTGTACAAGGAAGATGGCACACTTAAGAGGTACAAGGCACAGTTGGTTGCAAAAGAGTTTTCTCAACGAGAGGGCATTGACTATGAGGATAACTTTGCTCCTACAACAAAGATGAGTACCATCCAACTAGTTCTAGCTATGGTGGCACAACTTTGTAGGAAGGTCCATTAGATGGACATAAAGAGAACCTTCCTCAATGGATATTTGGAGCAAGAGGTCTATATGTATTAACCATAGGGGTTTCAAGTTTTAGGGAAGGAGCATCTTATTTGTAGACTGAAGAAGGCTCTATATGGCCTGAAGTAGGTACCCAGGGCATGGTACATTCAGATTGACAAGTACTTGGATGAACAAGAATTCCAATAGACTCCTTCATATACGTCAAAACAATTGGTAATAATATCATCCTACTATTCATTTATGTTGATGACATCATTATTACAGGTAGTGAGGAAAGTGTGATTGAATAGACCAAATCCAATTTGAGTAAAGTTTTTGATATGATTGATCTAAGCCTCCTACATTACTATGTAGGTGTAGAATTTTGGAAAACAAGTAGGATCATTTTTGTCTCTCACACAAAACATGCTAGGACTTTGCTTGACAAGTTTAGAATGCTAGATTGCAAAATATCATCTACACCTATGGAGAAAGGGCTGAAGCTTTCAACCAAGACGGTAGTTAATGAGTCAATCTATAAGCAACTAGTGGGGAGCTTGATATACCTTACAATCACTAGTCCTTATTTGAGTTACACTATGAGCTTCATTTCCTAATTCATGACAATGTTGAAGGTAGAGCACTAGACTAAAGTAACGAGGTTGTTGAGATATATGAAAGGGACACTTGACTTGGCATTCTGTACAACATAGCCAAAGTCCCTAGGTTGTGTGGGTATATAGATTTAGATTGAGCTGTAAATTTTAATCCAAATATCACTACTCCCTCTGGATAGCCTTGAGATCTCAAGCGGTTTGAGTCTCGTATATCAATAATACTCATAAAAACATAAAACTCAACAACTAGATCTCTTTACAACATTAAACACAATCATTCACACATAAGACACTGCATATACCCTGGAAACCCCAAATGGGGAAAACCAACAATCCTTTGGGGCTATCTTCTCTCTCAATCCCAGAGCAATATATGAAAGAAGGAAATACAACAATGTTACCTCAGATGTAACACTCAATCCCTGAACGGGTCAATGCCCTAGATCTGCATGCATCAGCTGATGCATGCACTAAGGAAATATGCCCTAGTTGTCAATCTGGATCTGATTCAGTCTGTAGGTAGATCTGACTGTACTGCCTCTCTCAATCCTCTGCTCTGGAAGAAGGACAATTGCTCAACTGGTGAGTGCACCCTTCATCTGCATGGAAAAGTGCACCCTCCCCTCTGGATGTCAAATGCTCATACTAGATCATATCTTAGCATATCTGAGCTCTGATCGTCACAGACCTTCCTCAAACACTGAGGCAAGGCTACCCTGAAAGTCTCAGACACTCAATCGGTAGATCGGACTCTAAATGAGCTCCTCTCTCCTCAGGTAATGCGCCTCTCTCCCTCTCTGGAAGTCATACTCCACAATCTTTGCAGAATCCACTCAAGTGAAGTATCTCAGTCCACAGATATGGGTTCCAAGTGCCTCTGGAGCAAGTGGTCTCTAATCCAGCTCAGATTTGACCACTCTCCCTCTTGCATGAGCTTCTCTCTCTCTCGTAAAGTCGCCCTGCATGCACTAATGCGCCCTCCTCACTCCTGATCTATCATTCTCTGATAAGTCAACTGAGCAACCTCATCCAGGGACCCCCTGCCTCTATAAATAATATCACCGATCAATTAGGTTTACCAAAACCCTAATATCAGTGCATGCAAAAAGTCACTTTTGCATGCATCTTTTAATCACAGACAGGTCATGCAAATCTCATGCATGTAAAGGGAAAAACACCCCAGAAGGTCCGCATGCAGCCACTAATGGACTCATGCCACTGAGTAGAGTGCATCTCACCCTGTACTCCACACTAATGTCTATGTTGTTGATGTACCTCCATGCAAGGCATCTGAACCATGGAGTACATCCCGAGATACCATAAAAACTAACACTCCCTCTTATCGAGGGAAGTCCAATCACTGATTCTTGGATCCAACAAGTCCTCTGCTACTGACACTGACCCAACTGTCTTGCCTGTCACTGCTTCCCTCTGACTTGAAGTACCCTCATCTAGCTCCATCAATGAAGCCCCCTGATCTACCACTGACTCTGTCACTGTACTCTGATTCAGAATCCCTCTAAATCTCTTCTGTAACCAATCTCGAAGACTGATGTCAAGTGGATCCACTGGTATGTAAGTGGGATCCCTCTGTCTCTGAACTGACTCATCTCTCTATTGAGCTAAGTCCATCTCTATCATCTCGTACCAACTCTGTCTCTGACTGGTGCTTGTATGAGCATCATGCTCATCCATCTGATATGAATCCAAGGGCTCAATCCCCTGTGTCTCATCATCATCATCATGAGCATCTCGCTCATCCATCTGATAACCAAATTCACTCCTCTAATCCTCATCATCATGGTGAGCATCTCGCTCACCCATCTGCTGACTAGACTCACATCTCCTCGCATCATCTCTGCTGTGAACATATCGCTCACCATCCTCCTCTGACTCTAAAGAGGATGCACTCAACCAACCTGATGTGCCGAAAGTGGGTTGTCCCCGAATCAAGTATTCACCGTCAATCCTGTGACCCATCAGGACTGGGTCAACTCGTCTAGGATAGGTGAAAATCAGATCCCACTGGAACACTACTAGTAAAACTTCAGCTCCCAAGCAATGAATTAGCAACAAAATCAAGGAAGGCACATGTAAAACAACTCAATCTCCATCCTTTTTTACGTCCATCCATCTCTCATCCAAATGATGCAAATTCTCTTTTCACATCATTGGTTTCTTGGCATTTTCATATTTGGATCATGAGTAAAATGAGGAAAACACTACTTGCATAACTTGGAAAATTCTTACACATGAGAGTGATGATTATTGTGATAGTGACAAAGTTCCCTAATGATAATGAAGGAGAGTATGAATTCCCATGAGAAAGGAGGATACTTATGCTTCCCCATGATTATTGTACCCAACCCCATGCTTTTTCTAACTGTGTGAGGTAGATTTCCTCGCCAACCTCTACATACATTTATAGTACTGGCTTTCTAAATAAAGGGTGGTGGATCAACTTTATTTACAACACATGATAGAAAGATACGAGTTCTTAGGATGATACTTGACAATAAAGGATTACTTTACCATGGCCCCCCTTTCCTCTTCCTCTCTTATGGGTTCATAGCCCCTCTCATGCTCTTTGCAACAATCTTGGATGGGCCATTATATTACATAGTTCTAAGTGGATCACAATAAGTCTATCACATGTTCCATATAAAGTATATTTACCTCATCTACATGCCTAGCCATTCACTAGCCAAGCCTTTGCATTAAGCTCCGCATTAGGAATCCATACATCATATTTACATCATTTACACATGGGGTCATTTTAGTTCACAAGGCTCAAATCCTATCATTATAACCACATTTATAGTTTATATATAATTTGGGTCAACACATCCTAAGGGTCAAAACTAAGGTATTACAATTGATAATTGGTCATGGTAACATGTGGGTTCTTGTTTGAGGATATCTTATCAATGGATTTTGTAGATTGTACAGTTGAACTATCCTCATCTTTCTTTATGATAATTGATTAGCCATAGTAGACTCTTCTTGACAATTTTCTTAAATCTACCCTTCCTTGTTGCTTTCTTTCACACTTGTCGTAGAAGATGTCTTTATGTCGAGAAACCCATATTATTGCATGTGGTATTCAAAGAAATTTTTGAGAATTTGACCTCATTAGCATGCACTTAGATCTCTTTGGTTACTTGCTCAGTGTATTATTGATGATATGGCAACATTCTTACACTAAAAACATCATCACCAAATCACTTTTTATAGGTTCAACATGATTTTCCCATCATCTGTCATTTCTTAAAGATTGCTTGACAACAACATTGCGGGAATTAGATGTTCACTCTAACAATTCATTCACATGTTTGTTTAAACTCATGTTTGCTTTGTCAATTCTAAAGATTGTTATGTGAATATTTTTTTGGGAGTCTCATATTTGAAGAATGACTCTTCATTCATTCCAAAGATGTTTATGTGGGAATGTTATAGTGGCTACAAATCTTAAGTTGAGTCTTTGTTTAAACTCTTGTTTGTTTTGCAAAATATGAAAAGGTTCATGTGAAAGTGTTTTAGAGGCTTCAGTTATGAAGATGGACTCATTGTTGAGACCTTATCAATGTTTTGTCATGGTCAAGTTGTTGTCAACATTGGTCATGATAGCATTCAATAGAGGACACATCAAGGCCCATAGTCTTGACTTTTAATATTTTAGAAACACCAAAATTTCCAAATATTATACTCTACGTATGATGAATGAAAATGTCATTAGGGTTGCGTAATAATAGTGCCCCTCCTTGCCCCCAAGTTAAGTTTAAAGTGTGTGCTAGTGTATAATATTTGGCTTAATGGTCAATATTATAAGAAACAAAAATATTTTATTATTTATTGATGTTACTATTAATTAGTGATCAAATGGTCACAACCCTTGTCCCCTCATATAATATACAGGGGTAATCTATACTATTTATCAAACTAGACACATTTGATTATATCAAATATTTTTGCTTGTTACCATATTCATGTGTTGTGTGGCATCACATAAATATAATGATCCTAACTTACAAACCTAATCCAGATACATGATTCTTGTTTGGCACATACAACTTCAGACAAATGGAATTCATTGGAAATAAGAAATCCTCATTTTTCAGAAGTTCAAAATCCATGAGATTTGGCCTAACAAATACAAATATATTGTTAATATAATGTTAGTTGACAAACACAAAGCTATTGTGATTCAAAAGGTGTTTGGAAGAGAACATAGGGAACCATCTCTCAATAATTCCACAATGTAATACTATCTAAGAATCATATACCAGTGTGTGAATGATTATAATATTATCTTGTAATCTAATAATTTTCACTCATTAGTCACGTGGGCACAATTTTAAGCCAACCAATATTTATACAAGTGATCCCTTATAGTATATAAAGGTGGAACCTTGTGATCATCTTCATCCCTAGGAAAATATGCAAATAAGACAAAAGGCATATATCCAACACCCTCATCACCAAATAAGCATGTCATAGAACCTATGAAACAAGGCAACTTTCCCAGCCCTGTGTGCCACATGTCCACTATGTCGAACATTTGGACACTCCATATTGTCTACATGTCAAACACTCATGGTACATGTATCATATATAAGACAT
This sequence comes from Larix kaempferi, assembly GCA_027924585.1. NCBI lineage: Eukaryota > Viridiplantae > Streptophyta > Pinopsida > Pinales > Pinaceae > Larix > Larix kaempferi. The sequence goes on from BSBM01000886.1 coordinate 1,562,757, forward strand.
GTGTCCAACACTCAGATAACGTGTGCAACCTTTGGAACACCAAAAGATGGATTTTAAAAAATCCAAAAAAATTGTGCAAATGTGTCCCAAAATGTCAATAAATGCATCCCAATGTGCATTGATGTAGTTCTATTTTCTCAATGTTCAAAAAAATTACATCTTTATGTCTATTTTATTTTTGTAATTTTATTGTGTGTGTGTGTGTGTCAAAGACTTGTGTCCCTCTGTCATGTGACTTACGACAAAACCATGGATATATATGGAATCAAAATACATACAAGCTTAAATGACAAGATACTATCAACATCTAATAGATACAACTGAATGGAAAGGTTATAGACATCAATGGAATCAATGATAGAGTGGCCAAATGAAGATAAAATATCAAAGGTTTGCCCTATAAATATTTCTTATAGATGTATAGGTAATCAACAACAACAATATTTCAAGTCTAACTTGCAAATATCTTACATTTAGGTCCAATCTTAAGCTTTGAATATGACACATCTCTAGCTGGAAGAGAATTGGTGTGATCCCTCTAGGCAATAGGGACAACTTATATAATTAAATAGTAGGTCAACGTAGAATTGGGCCCATACAAGTCATGAGTTAGAATTAATACATATATGAGATTATTTTAATTATTCACAAACAATTGTATATTTCTTTTGAGGGTTACTTGTAAATGTTCTCATTTTTTTTACAATTTGTGTCATTGATCATTAGAACTTGTGCCACTAAACATTATTATTACACTTAAGAGTCACTCATTGTTTGTGCAATTTGGTTCATTACAAGATGTTATGTTTTAATCTAGTATGGATGCAAGTTGAGTATGAGCTTTATTATATTAGATGCCTTGGTTACTGGAAAGATGAAGAGAAGATTTTCCAAGTATATTGACCAAATACTAGAGTCTAACAAAACGGCATCCTTGATCAACAAAAAAACTTTTTGCTAGCAACTAAATACGTACCTCTTCACAAAAGACAAAATGAAGACAAAGAGCTAATATTGCTCTCAAAAACATATTTGCATCACAGCTTCTAGAGAAAAAGATAATTTAAATATCATTATTGCTGTCCTGGTTGCATTAAGGATGAGGATGTAAATAACATTATGTATATCCTTCCACCTTTTGTTTTCTCTTTATATAAATATTTTTTGTAAATATATGAAGTGTTTTTAAAATATATATATATATATATATATATATATATAAAAGAGTTGCTTCGTACATCAATCATGTAACTCTAGGAATGATTGTGCCTGCCTTATTTTGAATAGTATACATGTAAAGTATTAAATGTTGTTTTGATATAAGACAATTTTCTCACGGTGAGTCATTACAACAAAAACCCTCTTTTGTCGTTTTTGAATGAGAAATAAATTTTAACTTCACAGTAACATCACGATGACTTTTTAATAAATATCTAAACTTATGATGTTTCCAAAAAATTTCTTAGGTCATAACACTAATTTTGATTTTGTTGTGAAAGCCATATGTAAATTAAAAACCAATGTAAAATTAACAAAAACTAGATTGTAGATTCAGATACTAATTTAGGATATGTGGAAACTGTTTGAAAGTTTTTGGGAGAATGAATAGCAAAGTATTCAAATTTGTGAAACAAAAACAAAAACAGGTTAAGGAGCAAACGCAAAGAAAAGTTAAGTTTGGTCTTATGTTAAAACCATCTATAAACTCTTGAACTAGTTGAGTTTTCTGGGTACTGAATGAAGTTGTCTCTATTTAGAATGACGTCTAACTATCTTAGATCAGTTTTACACAACTCCATAAATGCATTTACGTAAGGAACTTTGGCACAAGTTCGTATCTCAGATTAATTTAAAGTAAAAGAGAGTTGGCAAAAGTGAGAATAAATAAAAAAATTACTGACAGAGAACTAAAACTTGAAGGGTTAAAACTTAACTTTAACTAATCTTGGTGCCATTAACTTATTAAGCAGTCTGACAGTAGAATAAAAGTCGTCAGTTTGGATTAAGTAGAAGGGATCATCAAGAAGATTGAGAGTTATTTAAAAACTAATAACAAACGTTCTGCTTTAGTCAAATTTATTTGACTTCAATATTAAAAAATCTCTTTTACACAATAATCTAGAAATCCAAGAATAACAGAATCATTAAACACCTAAATGACTGCTCACATATCATATGCAGTTTTCCAGTCTTCAAATGCTTACTTTCCTTCGGAGCTTAATTGTCTCGCAAAGAGAAAGAGGCCTACCGTGGTAACAGAAGACAACAGTGTACACGAGTAACAGAGGGCCAATAGAGTTCCCCTCAAGGACTGCATTCAAGCACAGCATGTCAGGCTGTTTGAACTTTGGCTGCACATTCTTACACCTGATACAAAAAATGACTGACAAAATATCTGAAACTTAGAAGAGGATTACCTTTCCAAGTACCAAAGCATTTTCATTGGCATACTGCAATGAGTCCTCTGGTATACTTTGGATACCTGCTGAGAATTTCCATGAAAGGATTCTGGAACAGAACACTTGCACAACATGAGAATCCAAGGACGCTGAACCTTCTTTCTTTTAAAAGACAAATTTAACATTACAATCTTCTGCATAGTAATAAACATGCATAAAAGAAATGAAAGAATTCTTTGATTGGAGTTTAGTAAGTCAAAAATAAAAAAATGGCAGCATTATCAAGCCAAATATGTGTGAAGTTTACCCAAAAACCAGTGCAATAATGGAACCGATGTATGCCCGTTTGGAAGTTAACTCCACTTGCAAGCTCCCAAACTACAATCAGCAATCATCAGATAATTCTGATCACGTTATGAGTTTCAATGTTATTTGTAACCTTTAGAAAGGATAAAACCTACGACAATCAGGGCATATTAAACAGATTACAAAGCACATCACCTTCAGTGTCCGTGCTTGATCTATAGGTTTCGGTTCGTCTATTACCCTTGTAGACGTTGCAGACAAAGCTTCCCCAGCTTCAACCATTGATTTGGCAATCTGCGGTTTCAAAAACTCATGAAAGCACTCTATGAAAATTCACAATTTGACCCACCAAGTAATTTACATGCGAAATATACATATAATTCAATGAAGGGAACTGTAATTTATTGGATAATGAATAGTCTGCTATTGGAAATCTCATTATCTAGATACCAATTGCTACATGCATATACCGATTTAAATATGAAATGAGAGATCAAACTCCACAACACTGCATTGTTAGTATGTCTTAGTTCCTTAATAGTGAACGAATATGAAAACCAATTTAGTCCAGCTTAATGACACACTACATTATAAATACTAGAAATAAATAAATTCAAATCTGCCTAGACTGGTCTTGTAAAATGTTTAAACGACTTTATGCAGAAGAAGTTACATGGTTGATGTAACGTACTTGCACCTACATTCTTAGGGGTTTCTCAAATACTCTTTCTTTTTACTCTGACGTCACTTTGTCATGTGCCCCATGCTGTCAATTCGCAGTGGTGTCCATTATGCTCACTTTTATCTCTAATACCACTTTGTAAAGTACCCACACCTTCACTCAGAAGGGTCCTCAAACTTTTCATCTTTCTTTTCGCTTTTCCTCTGTCATGCACTCGATGTTGTCACTCAGTGGGAGTATCAAAGTTTTTCTCATTTTTCGTTCTAACACCGCTCTGTAACATATCCATCACTATTACATAGCAGAGTGACGAATATTTGCTTTTGTTGAACTCTGATACAAGATCACATTTTCTAAAAATCTAATCTTCACTTTTTAGCAAATCCCATAGCATGATCATATCTGTTAGAAGTTAAAACATACAACAATAAGCAGTGCGTTTGGTCCACAGCATCTCATTCCATGTGATGAGTGAAATGAACTAATGACATCATTATAGTTTATTATTCTCATAAAGAAAGATGATTTCGTACATAGTGAGCATAGTAGCAACATTCACATAGATACATATTTGAATTCGAATATGATTTGATACTGAAAAAATAAGTTATGGAAAAATTCAATACAGCTCCAATATGGAAGTATACCTGTCATAGATATGAAAATATGCATTTTGTTCCTAATTTTAGAAGAATTTCAAGCTCAAGAACATCCATCAAATCAGAAAATAAAAATAATTTACTTTTGAAAATTTTGCTGTTACTTCATATTCATAGATGTATTCAATATATTTGTTTATATGATTGAGGATTTTGGTATGTTTGTTTTTAGTTCTATGAGTCCATGGGGATCAAATACGTGAGGTATATTATCAAAGGAAATCAAAAGTTGACCATACTGTACCTGTAATTTACAGAAAATTCACTGAATTTCGTACTAGTGCTGAATTTCTGTCCAACAAAAGCCAATACGGCCGAGTCTTGCTACTATGGTAAGGAGTCATGACAGAATACAGGTAACCCACAACAGTGAAAGCTGGTGAAATTGATTGCCAGGGATAGATTCATCACCCAGCCATAGGAATTCCTACTTGAATGCCATCCCCAAGCCAAGGCAATGTTGTGACAAGGGAGTCATGGATCCAAAGTAGATCTTTCTCAGATCAGAGTTTCACGAACATAGGGACAACACCTAGCAATCTAAAGCCAGTGATTCCTCTCTAGCCCCATTAAAACAAAGGGAAAAAGTAGTTTTTGACATCAGATTTTAAGAAGACAAAACACTTTCCATCTTCCTCACTAAAGCAAGGAAGTAGACCACATGATAGCAGCAAAACCCCCTTGCTACCCTCAATAAAAGAAGGTGAGAGCTATAAGAATGCAAGATTTCAACAGCAAAGACACTATTGCTACAACAGCAAAGACACTATTGCTTCAGTATGTTAGAACTAAGCACAGTGGAAGGATCATAAAAAGCACATAGAAAACATTAATGGAGAGAGAGTAACATCAAACAACAACAAGCATGCACATAAATGGACACAAGATTTACCCTGGAAACCCAAACTGAGAAAACCAGCCTTCGTGTAAAAGATGTCTTCATTAAACTTGGTCTGTTAAGGAGAAAATTCCCAAAATAGAATAAAAATAGAAAGAAAGAGTAGCCCAACACCTTGAGAATGAACTAAAGAGATGAATAAGAAGCTTCTTTGAGGGGGCAGCCTCCTTTTACAATGTATTGAATGCACAAGATGAGATGAGATCTCTAAAACAAGGTCTCCTTGGTATACATAAGAGACAAAGGTTACAGTTACAATTAAGGTCCTAGCGGACCATACATTTACAATTAAGGTCCTTGTTGACAAATAAAGACAATACTAACATAATAATAGAAATGTAATGTCACAGCATCTTGGGCTTAACATGCCCCTCCCCTTCAAACAAGTTTCTCCTCAACACTTGATCTATGGATGTTTCTGCATGAAGAACTCATCTTCCCATGTTGACTATTCCTATTGGCAAAGTTCTTCCACTTGACGAGGTACTCAGCAATTGCTTGATTTCACAGTTGCTTGATTCGTGTCTAAAGGATTGTTTTGGGTTTTAGTACGATTTCCCTTCTTCATCAATCTCTAGTGAAATAGTCTAAACTTGGATCTTGTCTCCAACTACCCTTTTTAGGCAAGAAACATGGAAGACAAGATGTACAAGTGAAGATGGAGGCAACTCCAATTTGTAAGCCATACTTCCAATCCTCTGCAACATCTTGTAGGGACCATAGTACTTGGGTGCTAATTTGTTGTTCTTCTTTTGTTGCTTGAGGCATGTTGCAATCGGATTGCACACTTGGTTAACGCAGCAGAAATCTCACTACTGCTCGGTGCACCTTTGGGGGCAAGTCTCGAGTCAAGTACTGTCACTTGATCTTGACTCCTCTATGTAGGCTAACTCCTAACGAAGCCAAGGGGGGTAGTCCCTATGGAATGTTTTTAAGGCTGTTAAGTTTCATAAGGTTAATTAGATGGGGTGTTTTTAGGAGTTTGAATGTGAATTACTGTCCAAGTTATGCAAAAATAATTTATGACCAACAACATAAAATTAAATCATGACATAATGAAAGCTTAATATAAAACAATATAATAGATTAGTGCCTTGGAGTCAAATGCCAATGGAGTGTTGTTGTTGAGTGTGAAATGTTTTGCAATATGTTCTTGGTCAGTTTTAAATTTATTAAGAATGAAACTGATTTAGGGGAAATGGGAACTCCAGATATACCGTGATGTACAAGGAGTATGTCCGGAAATTAAACAAGAGTGGCTCCTCACGAAGACGTCTTGAGGGGATGTTCAACACTACACCAACAAGGGTGTAGCTTAACAGGGCCCAGAGGTCATTTTCCAGTGGTTCCCGCTTCTTCTGAAAATTTTTCCCACACAAGTTCAATTTGTAGCGCCGAATTTCCATTATGTTGAGGGTAGTTAATTTTATTAATGTGAGTTTCTTAATTAAATGCGGAAAATTGAGAAGGTGTTGCAACTCATTTTTTATTTCCCAACGACCAGGCAAATGCCCGCAGAGAGAAAGAGCATACTTTGAGTTAACAACAAAATGTTCGTTCCAATTACAAAAAAGTAAATAACTGAAATTAAAAAGTTGTAAATGCAATGTTAAGCAAATAAACTTGCGAAAAGGAAAGAGATACCAATCACCGAGACTATGTGTCACTTTCTAATCATCCACCACTATTCGGCAAAGCCTTTAGGTGATGGCGAGAGCATACTTCGTGGCAACGAGTCTGGCTTTATTTGCTAGCAAAAAATAAAGAAAAGCAAAAACTGAAACTACTTAATTAAAGTATACAACCTGTAAGAGTGGATTGTGTTCATGTGTTATGAAATAAAGCGAAGGTTAGAAAAATTCACTCCCACGAAAAGAGACTGTGAATCCCCCCAGGGGGGATGGAGTGTGGGTGTTGTGTAGCCCACCTGTTCTCTTTATTAATATATTTACAATGCTTGAAATAAGTACACTTGGTCCTTTTAGACTTGGATCCAAGGGTTTACAATGCTAGAATTTGAAAGATATGAAGAAAGAGGGTCTCCAGAGGCTAAAAATGGCCAAATCTCTCGAAGATTTGCCAAATTTTCCTCCTCTTTTTCCTTCAACCTTCTAAAAACCAGCAAACAAACTTTATTAAAATATGATGGCAAAAACAAATAATTTTTTTTTTTTTTTGAAATTTTGTACTAAGTAAAATTTTGGAAAAATTAGTAATTACTAAGTGTAAGTACAAACTTCTAGCCTAGATCTAGTGAGAAATGAAATCCTTTCGAGTGCTTAGATCTAGTTATTCAAATATGCTAAAAAAAAGATAGATCTAAATGATAAACTTCAATAGAATGGATCTACTTCTTAAGCATTTTGAAAAATAAAGAAAATTGAAAGAGAGAGAAGTTTTGATATAGAAGATGGATGGATCTCTTTCAAGCCCAAGCTTGATCTTTGGTGTTGGTTTGGAAACCCCCGCAAACAAAGTATTAGCTTTGAAAATGGTGCCGAAAAGAGGAGAAGATACAACCAATTTTGAAACCCCCTTTAAGCTTGTGATCTACACAACTTATAAGACAATCTTGCACCAAAATGATTAGATCTAGTGTGTTAGAAGAAAAGAAAATCAAAAGAGCCTAAATACAACCGAGTATAATTGGCTACTTCTAAATCTCTCAAAATCAAAGCACAAGTAAGCAAGTTAACATCTGCAAATGCTTACTCTACAGTCTACTCAGCTAGATCCGTCAATAAACTTGAAGCAAGAAAGCATAAACGACACAATATCACCTCATGAAATGATCATTCAACACAATGGCACAGGGTGGACCTCCAAAGTCTCCAACATATATTCAAATAGCATCAAGATTACAAAAGGGCAGAGGTTCTATGCATCCATCTGAAATGAGCAGCAAGACCCTGCAGTTTATAGAATGAGAAAGAGAAGGTGGGGCGCATCCAAGAGGAGGGCGCATTCCTAAATCAAGGGAGTGATTCACTCATCAATAAAATCCTTGATTGATGTGCCATGTATTGAGGTGGTTGCCACATAAGGAGGGCGCCTCACCTCCCATTCTTGTAAACTCCTCCCATCACTCCTTGCTTGCCACATAAGAAAGTTTCCCAAGAGAGGATGAGGGCGCACTTCCCAAGAGAAGACACTCGCCATCCTTTAGATCTTCACTCAAATCTCCCAAATTTGATTGGGATTCCTTGGATATGATTTCCAACTCAACTGGTCCTTTAATGGGACTAAATTCCCCTGATTTAGGAATTTGATTTTTCTCATATCTTTATTTTTTTTAATTAAATAATTCTCTTTTATTAATTTCGAGAGAATTTTTATTTAACTGAAAAATAATTACTTATAACTTAGGAAAAGTGGGTTTAGGAATAATATGGGTGCTCCGGGTTAGAAAACGATCACCCCCATGGTGAATTTCACCTCCTAACCCACTTTCCATGAGATTTTTAACCTTTTTAATTAAAACATTAAAAAATTGTCCGTTTACAGGAAAAAAATTATGCCTGAAAAATAAAACCTAGGGGGACCTAGTGCATGTTCATATGACTCATTATTGATGGCTAGCATGTAAAAATACATAGACACTTAGACTTTAATAACCTCCCAAGGTTTAATCACCAAGGTGAATACTCCAGTTTTTGAGGTGTGAGTGAAAAACCCAAGAATTATATGCCATTGAAGCGCAACGCATAATTCCTAAGGAAAAAACACTATAGAGTACCACATTGATAGATAAACCTAAGGTAAGCCAAGCCTATTACAAAAAGGACCATGCTAGACCAACTTATTACAATAACCCCAAGGGGCATGGACATGCAAATTTTGAAAAATGGGCCAAAATTGGTCGGATGAACTTCTGAATGCTGGCAATGAACAAGTACATTGCTCCGATCTTCGTCGGCTCATTGGAAACCAACTAAGTACAACTTAGGTGATAACAAGGCACATTTGTTTGTATGGTTGTAACCTCAAAAATACCCAATCCCCCACTTCAAATTTCCTTCACTACAATGTTGATCCGCTTGTTGTCTCGTCCTATTTTTTGCTATAGCCAAATTGTCTTTTAATAGTTGAAGAACCTCTTGTTGGTACTCTATGTGATCCTCCACTGTAGGAACCCTAGCCTTCTCTTTCGAGGATGATCTAATGGATGGAGGATGATAGCCATAAAGTGCCATAAATGGGGACATTTTTTATGAAGTATGGAATGACATGTTATATCACCAGGTTGTCAAGGGCAACCACTTGACCCATTGTGTTTGTTTATAGGATGCAAAGCAACGGAGATATCCTTCTAGACATTTATTCACAATCTCAGTTTGCTCATTGGATTGAGGATGGTAAGAGAAGTTGTGAATCAATTTAGAACCCAAAAAAGAAAACATTTCCTTTCAAAAATTACTAGTGAAAATTGGATCTCTATCACTTACAATAATCTTGGGGATTCCATGTAGCTTCTGAACTGTTTCCATGAATGCTACAACTATTGTATTTGCTTTAAAACAATAACAAAGAGAGCAAAAATGGGCATACTTTGTGAGTCGATCCACCACTACCATGATCTAAGTCACATGGTTTGAGTTCGAATTCGAGTTCGGTGACCTTGAGATTCGGGTTCGAATTCAACTTTTAGGATGAAGTTCGAAATGAGGTTCAGCATTAGGTTCGGCCATATGGAAATTTCAAATATATATATATATATATAATTTAAAATATAATATAACATAAAATGATAAGAAATAAAAAAATTCAAAATACAAACATATATCATAAAAAATAAAATCCAATCATCAATGCTAAATTCTAATCTTATGCTATATCATTAGAATCAATAGGAACAAAACCATATGGACAATGTTGTAGTAATAAACAACTATTATAAATCAGAATTTGAACTACTATTAGAAGTTTAGAACTTAGAAGTTGAAACATGATCATGATTCATAATTTTGTCAATATAATCAGCTAATAGAAATTTAAAACATGATAAGAATAAGCTCAAAACTATGTTTAAAACATGATCATAAATTAAAATTTAAACTTATAGTGCAACTACAAAATACAAAATGAAAGAGAACATTCAAAATTTTGTCAAAACTATGTTTAAAACATAATCAGAAATTAAAATTTAAACATAATCATAAATTCGAATTTAAACATAATCAGAAATTGGAATTTAGAATTTAATCATAATCATAAATTAGAATTTAAACAAAACATAGTCTTCAAATATGAAATTAAAAGGAAGTCCATGACTCCATAATGTCAAATACTCAAGTCCATAATGCCAAATACTTATAATCCTTCAAACTGTTTCAAAAAACTTAAAACATGGTCACATTTTCTATTCTTGTGGGCTACTTGTAACATCATAAAACTCCAAATCATCAAGAGCACATGGGGCAGTAAAGGCACTAGAATTGTGATCAGATTCATCAAATTGTGCTTCTCTATCATCATCAACAATAGTCTCATCACTATTGTCACTATCCATGCCAACTCCAAGATCATCTTCTTCTGCACTTGGAATAGGATCAAACCATGGGTGAGTCGGACTCGATGAATCTTTGGAAACACTACTTAATGCCAATTTCAAATTGCTGCGAACATAAACAAGGTCTTCCAAACGTTTAGATAGCAATTTGTTTCTTTTCTTGGATTGGATGTGGTTGAAGCTACTCCAGTTCCTTTCACAAGGAGAGGAACTTGCTCCTTGGCTCAAAACACGAATTGCAAAACGTTGCGATTTGGGTGCTTGTGCTCCATAATAATTTCACCATGTTCCTGGAGAAATATTTGTCCTATCCTGTCTGGAACAAGCACTAGCAAACATCCCCTCTTCTGACTTGTATGCCCGAAGTTGCTCTCTGAGCCTCCTAGATTCTTCTAGATCTCGAGTCAACTTCTCAATAGCTGCATAAAGGCCACTCATGACTTCTAGATCATCATTTCTTTCTATGCCAAACAATTTGGGGTCCAAATAACAAGCTGCTGCATACAAAGGGCTATGCAACATCTTCCATCTTTCATCTATTACCTGCCATATTTCCATGTACTCGTTTTCCACATTGTTGAAGGATTTTGCAATAGCTTCCTTACAACGATCCATGCCCTCATAAACAAAACCCATGGAAGGGGTGTCACTATCAACCATGCGAAGCATATCAACAATTGGTTCACATACTTTTAGAACCTTCAGAGCACCTTCCCAAAAAGCATTGCCTAATATAATTTGTTCCAACTCCTTTCCTTTAGATTCTTTTGAAAGTCGAGAGCTTTCCCAATCAATGCTACAGATGACACCTCTTATACTTGTCTTTTCCTCTACCACACTTTTGAGAGTGATGTAATATGTGGCAAATCTTGTATCAGAAGGCCTTAGTAGCTCTCTAGATGCGTGCTTCCTGTACAAGCCCAATGTGAGGTGATGGTTAACTATGAAGTTAGAAATTTGTTTCCCCTTCCTAACTGCCTCATTAATCCATGGAAATTTCACTAAATCATGCAACAACAAGTCAAGGCAATGAGCAACACAAGGGGTCTAATAAATTTGCTTGTATTTATCCATTATCAATTTTCCAGCTCCCACACAATTTGAAGCACTGTTAGTTACAACTTGGACCACATTTTCTTCCCCAACTTCAAGAATGGCCTCCTCTAAGATCTTGAAAATATATTCAGCAGTCTTCTTGTTTCCTGTTGTATCAACCGTCCTAAAAAATAATACCCCTTTAGGACAGTAAACCAACACATTAATTAATGGTCTATGACACATATCCGACCAACCATCTGATAAAATAGTGCAACCTGTTCTTTTCCAAGAGTCTTTGATACCCTGCAATCTGCTTGTCACCTTTTCTCTTGATCTCTTGAGGAGAGTGGTCCTTATTGTTTCAGAACTAGGAGGTACATATCCCTTTCCAAAATATGACATCTTTTTACATGCATTGACGAAGTAAGGGCTTCTGGCCACATTAAATGGGATTGCAGATTCAAAAAACATGTCAGCTACTGCATCATCAACCTCTTGCTTCTTGACAGGCTTCCAAAGAGAGTTTAAAGTTGCTGTCCCACTTGCTATCCCACTTGATTTTAATGGCTGAGCTTGAGATGAACTTCCAGTTCCAGCAACGCTTGAAGAAAATGTGGGAATGGGGTTGCAACTGTAGGCCACATCTATCTTTGCCTGAATGCGTCTTTTTTTGTTTTCCTTCACCTCCTTGTCCTTTCTAATTTTGTCATAATCCTTTAGCAGAGTCTCCCTCAATTCTGCAAAAACCATTGGGCAACCTTCAACACCACCTCCTTTACCATTACTGGTTAAAAGAAGGTGGTCCATCACTCTTGTTAAAGACCCGCAAAATAAATGGTTGCATAATTTGCACTTCAAATGTTTCCCGGGCCCATCCAATTTCTGCATATGTTTCCATCCTTCAGCTATTGACTTTTGAGGTGCCATGCTTCTAAGTCCTAGCCTTCTGCATTTGTGTTTTGCAAATTATATTTCAAAATGTGAAATTTTAAATTAACAGTGGCAATTTGCCAATAATTATTAATAATTATAAAGGCATGTAAAAGTTAAAAACTTAAAACAGTGACCAAATTTTAAAAAAAAAGAGCCTACAGGTTGCACTGTACAGTCACACAGTGCACACTGGTAGTGGTACTAGTGACTATGTGACTGTTACAGAGTTACAGAGTTTAATTTTTTTATGGCACATGCCACAGTCCTCCTCAGAGTCTCAGACCTAATAGTTTTAAATTTTTTATAAATAAACCCTGAACAGTAGTTAAATTTAAATGACAGAATTTAAAAACAGAATTACCGAATTTGGTGGGAACTTGAAGGTCGAGCTGCCAATTTTCCAGCCGATTTCCACTTCCAGCAGTTGTGCGCCGCTTTAGCCTTCAAGCAAACAATGGTGATATTACTGGAACAATGTGCCACAACCCAGTTCGAGCAAATGAGAGAGGGTCTAGAGACTGGGGCTATGACTCTGTGAGTGTACTGGACTCTGTAGTTCGAGTGAGAGTCAACGCAGAAGTGGGAGTTCGCTGCAGCTGTCGGCATTAGCAACTTGGCACAGCCGCACAGGCAAGTGGTCGTGCTGATACTCGTGGGTCATGGTCATGTTGAAACTTGAAACCTGTGGGCCGTGGCCGAGAGACAGCCTAACGATCAACGTCGTCGAGTCGAGGCACAGATGCCGGCTGCTGCTCGTGAGCCTCGTCGATAGACTGAGAGAAGGGGTCGAGAGTCTGTTGTGCGTCGGTGCTCAAAGCTTCGAGCTACAGAACAGAAAGCGACTGCAGAGTACTGTGGAGTGTGGAGTAATGCAGAAGCTCAACAAAGAAATTAGCCTAAAAAACCTCGCTTTAGGGTTACCCGAACTTCATCACACGAATCCGCCTAAAATTCGCCTTAAAATTCGTGTTCGCATTCGCCTTGAAATTCAATTTGTCTTAAAATTCGTGTTCAAGTTCAATTCGATTCGACTTGAGGTTCGTTTTGAGATTCGCCGAACCACAGCGAACTCGAATTTTTTTTTCAAGTTCGGCGAATTTCGATCTTCAAGCTTGAAATTCGCCGAACCCTGTGACTTAGACCACGATGGCATTCTTTCCTTCGGACTTTGGTAGACCTATGATAAAATCCACTAAGGCCTCTTCCCAACACTGACTTGGTATGGCTAATGGCTATAGAAGCCCTGGTGTCTTGATTGTCTCTCCCTTATTATGTTGGCAATCCAAACATTCTACCACAAACTTTTGGACATCAGTTTTATGACCTTCCTAGGATCCTTCTTGATCTAGTGGTAAGTCTTCAAGAACCCTGAATGTCCTCCTATAGGAGAAGTGTGCAATTCCAAAAGGACCTTCTATTTGAGTTGGGAATTCTTACATAAATATAGGTGATCCCAGTACCCTAGTGAATCATTATTCCACACAAATTTATCTAAAGAACTAGGGTCCTGTTACCAACTATTTTGTACAAATAGTTGAACTTCTATTGAGCCGCCAGTTTCATGGACATGATTCATGTTCATCTTCAGAGTTCAGAAGTCATTTTTCAGGGCAATTTTGCCCCATTTGTAATAACTGCATGTTCATACCCCCTTGGGGAGATTCTAAAAAGTTGGTCTTAACTGGATCCTTTTATAAAAGACTCGGCTATCCTTAGGTTTAACTATCAGGGTGATACTCTAGAGTGTTTTTTCCTTAGGAATTATGCATTGCGCTTTAGTCGTGTATAATTCCTGAGTTTTTCACTCACTCCTCCAAAGCTGGAGTATTTACCATGGTGGTCGAACCTAAGGTGGTTATTAGAGTCTTGTGTCTAGGATTTTTACATGTTAGCCATCTATATTGAGTCTTGTGGACATGCACTAGGCCCCCTAGGTTTTTTAGCCTTTTCTGAGAAAAACATTTTCGCCCGCTTCTCGGGGTTTTTTTTAAAATGATTTAATTAAAAAATCATGAATAATGATAAAAGATGGGTTAGGAGGTTGATTTTGCCATGGGGGTGCTCATTTTCTAACCAAGAGCACCCATAAAACCCCTAAACCCACTTTTCCTAAGTTTCTGATGATTATTATTCACTTAATTAAATATTTTCTCAAAATTAATAAATGAGGAATACTTAATTAAAAATAATAAATTTGGAGAAAATAAAAAAAACTCTCCAAAATAAACCAAATTGAATAAAGTAAATGGCTAAATGACATGGCACGGAGCATAAAGGAATATTCCAATCATCACCTACCTGATTGGAATCAATATCGGAGCACTGCAATCAACTCCTTGGGATTTGCGCCCTCTCCTCTAGCCTTCACGACTTTCCTTGTTGGAGGCTTGTGATTGGGTGGGAGATGATTACAAGGTTGGACTGGGGGCGACTTGCCTAGGTGGAGGCCACCTCACCACTCCTACCTAACAAATGGCTCAGTTATGCCTTAGATCAAGGATTGGAACTTGTTGCCCACCGATGTGCACACTAGCAGCAGAAATCTTTCGAAAGTTGTTTCCCTTTGGAAAATAGTGGCCTTGGGGGCAAGCAAAGAGTTAGGTGTTGTCACCTGATCCCGACTCCTCCGTTCAGGAAAACTCCTAACGAAGCCAAGGGGGGTAGACCCTACAAAGAGTTACTAAGGCTCTTATGGTTTTAAGTGTTTGTGAATATGTGATGAGGATGGGTTTGTTTTAGGAGTTTTTTGTCGATTTACAATAATAGGTTAAGTTCAAGCATGTATTTGCAAAATAGTTTAGATGACACACAACCAATGATAAATTATAAGCAAAGCATCCACAACATGATTAATTAAAGTAGATAAATGACAATATTCCAGATAGATAATAAACAAATAAGACACTGGATAATTGTTGATTTGTGAAATGACCAGTGCCAAAATGGAGTCACTATCTTGAGTGCTTGGGATGCTTAAAACATGTCTCGGGTGTTCTTGGGAATGTTTTGCAAATGCTCTTGGTAAATTTTATTGTAAATTTTGGGGTGAAGTTGATTATTAGGGGGGTGGGGATCTCCAAGAAATACCTTGCGGTATAGGAGATATGTCCGGATAATAGTCTAAGTGGCTCCATACAAGGACATGTGGGCTGGTCGGGGTCTCCAGAGCGGTGTTCAACACTAAACCAACAAGGATGTAGCCTAACTGGTGCCCTTAAGGTCTCGGTCCAGTGGTTCCCGCATCCTCAGGCAGAATTTGCCCACTTTCGACTATTAGCGATCAACGCCGGATTTTCGTTGGTTTTCTCAGGATGTATTTTATTATGGTTGAAGTGGAGTTAGATCTGAGGAATCAAGCAAGCTACACTGTTTCTAAGTATCCCACAAGTGGGTAGAGCATACGTAGTGTAGTAATATTCGTTCCAATTTTATTATGGGTTATGAACAAGAACCATAGACCCTCCGATAGAGAGCGCTCTTGATCCGCCTTATGGCGAGATTCAAGAGACTTATGAAAAGATAAAAATGCTAAAAATGAAATGAGATTAAACAACTGAAAGCATAAAACTCTCCGATAGAGAGCACTCTTGATCCACCTTTCGGTGAGATTCAAGAGATTTTATGTTATTTTTAACAAGTTATATAAAATGAAAAACTAAGTCAAACTTGAAAAAGGACAAATCAAACTAAGCTATTTACTTCTAAGATTTAGCAACTTATTCAAAATTGAAACTACTTTAACAAATGAAAAACTACTCTACTTGTAGGTATAAAGCAAATAAGATGCAAAAAAGGACAAGGGACGATACAAGCTTACCCCAAATGGGGGAAGTAGGGTCTGGGAGCTTTTATCCCACTTGCTCTTTATTAACTTTTGAACAATATGCTTGTGTTTTTCTCCACTTGAAAGCACAGATTAGAAGGGGGATGAAGAAGATGGGAAGAAGAGTTTTTGTGCTTTTCAAGAAGTTATCTCTTTGCTCTTTTGGTCTTGCTTGTTGTAGCGTTTGGGCTTTCTCGATTTGAACTTCTTGTATCCCTGAAAATAGGAGCTTTGGACACTAACTTTGTTAAGAGATTAGTAAAAAGAAACAAATGAAACTAGATCTAGAAATTGAAAATGGAAAGCCAACCTAAGTGCAAATTAGATCTAAATGCTTAAGATACAAACTAGGAATCAATGATATACAAAATATGAAACTTGAAACTTTTCTAAGCTACTGCAATGATGGAAGAGAAGGGTTGAAGGAGTTGCCAAAGCCCTCTTTTCAAGGCAGCCAAAACACTTTTCCCTATGACTTTTTTGTGCTTGTTTTTATGGCAGCCAATGTACCCTCTTATGACTGTTAACTCAATGCTTTTATGGCAGCCAATGTACCTTCTCTTATGATTGTTTTTACACCTTCTTTAGGACTGTTTTGACACGCCTTTCAAGGCTGTTTTGTACCATTTATAACAGCCAAATCAAAAGATGGCAGCCAATGAACTTTTATGACAGTCAAATCAAATAATTTGTGGTAGCCAACTAACCTTTTTATGACTGTTTTGGCACACTTTCCAAGGCAGCCAAGTACAAAAATTTTACCACTGTTTTAGCTCTTTTTTCGAGGCATCCAAGACACTTTTTGATGGCACTGTTTTGTACTCCTTTTGGGACTGTTTTGACACGCTTTTCAAGGTTGTTTTGTACCTCTTTTTGACAGTCAACAACACTCCTATGACAGTCAACACAATCAACCCATGGAAGTTAGTGGATTAGTATATAGGCAAATGTATAGCTTTAGTACTTGAAAAAATGATTTTGAAAGACTTAGACTTCAAGTGCTAAAAAACAACTAGATCTAGCTTGGGAGAGCGAAAGCTTAAGGGAGAAAGATACTTTTAAGATCAAAAGCTTTGCTTGTGTAACCAAAAGAAAAATTGATTTTTTAAGAGTTTAAAGGGTGAAGAAGGAGAAAGAACTTCAAGCCCAAGCTTGAATAAATGTTTTCTTTGTAGGATCCTGAAAAGCACAACTCATTAGTAAAATGGTAAGAGAGAGTGTTGGAAGCAACTAAGCTCCAATTCCTACTATGCCCTTTGGTAATACCTGCAAAAACTTCACAACTGAGAGCAAACCATGGTCAAATCCAGTATATTCAGTAAAAGAAATTTTGGAGAGCCTATGTATAACTGACTACTTTTGGCTAATCCTTGACTTCAATCACAAAACATAAATAATCAACTTGAGTCTAACAAATGCTTACCCTGTGGATTTATATAGATCTTCTAAGCTAGGATTGATCAATGATATTGCAAAAAGAAAATGAAATATAGAGAGATGTCACCTAGAATAGATACATGGTGTTTGTGCCAGAAATTGTTTCCAAGGCCAAAGAAACAAGCGAACACAATCTCAAATAAAAATCAATAAAACTAGGGTTTAGGGTTTTCTGAAATGTTTTCTTGGTTATAATTTTGGTGATCAATCAGGGATTACATTCATCAGCTAAGCAAGAAACTGAATTATAAACAAGTAAAGACAAAGATACATCATATAGTCAACAAATATCAATCAGCATATAATCTTAAAGTTCATTCAGGGCTGACAAGCATCACAAGTAAAGAAATCATAAACCAGCAATGAATATATCAGTCCAGTAGTTAAACAAACTCAAAATGAAGCTAAAACATATACTGAAGGGTAAAAAGTCTCATATATTTCATAGTCTGTCATCAAATGCATATAAGAGTCATAGTACTTAGCTCTGAACAAGTCTGCAGACAAAGGTAATCTGGAGACCTCCTGAAGTTCCCAAAATTCGAACCCCCTCAATGACTTCCTAACATGTCTAAATACTATGCTTTTACAAAATCAGTTAGGCCTCTAATCCTAACTGCCTTCCGCCTATTCGATGAGGTAAAGTAAATGCAGAATATTTACAAAGTTACAAAATATGCTAAAAATAGCACATCATTAACAAATCTGTTTGCTAACTAATGACAACTAACTGAAAGCACAACTGTCTTATAGGTCTTTTGCCACCTCAGCTAGGAGAGCGATACCATCTGAAGCTTGGTCTTTCTTCTTAGCCCTCTTTTGCTCCTGCTCCATGTCATTAATTTTTTTGATGAGCTCTTTGTTTTTCTGCTGCAGATCCTGGACTGTCTTCTCCAACTGTGTGCAATGAATGTCAGCAGCTCTTTTTCTTTTAAGTGCTTCTTTTGCATCAGCTACCAGCTCCTGAAAATTATCATTTACATCTTGGAGATCTTCTCTCAACCTCCTGTTAGCCATCATCAATCCATCATTGACCTCCTGCATATAGCTCATCTGATGTTTATACTGTTTAACAGTTTTTTGCAAATTTTCCCTGTCAGAATTAACTAATTTATCCATTGTAGAATCTTGTTCTTCATCAGGTTTCCAAGGAATGTCAAGCTTTTTGAAGATTTCTGTCTCTTCAATCAACAGTTCCGTAGGAGTGTCTTCAATGCTGGGCTTTAGCTTTTCTTCACCTGCTGCTTCTACTGAAGGAGTTTCTTCTTTAAATAGTGGCTGCATTTTATCTAGTTATGGTTCATCATCATCCATGGACACTTCATCTAAAACAGTCACTTCATTTGTATTTAATTTAGGATACAGCAATTTCTTCATGTTTAATCTCAACTTGTTCTTTGACCTAGTTTTAGGTCTCCAAAATGATGTTGCTTCTCCCATCATCTTCAATTCTTTCCCTTGGTGCTGAATAGTAGCCAATTCTACTACTTCCAGCTTGTTCCTTTTCCTGTTAGGTCTTGTTGTTTTGCTATCTGAAGTATGAATTTCTTCTATTTCAGCTTTGACTTCTATTTTGGAGATGGGTTGTTCTTCTTCCAATAGATATCCCTCATCATCTGAGAGAATAGTGATAGGGCTTCTCGGCTGAGTGTGAATCTCCTCTTTAGGTACAGCAACCACTTTTGTATCAACCTTTTTCTCTTCCTGAGGATCTGCTACAGGGGCCAAATTCTGTTCAGGCTGTTCCTTCTTATCTTCAAACAGTGTATACTTGCCTTTAGAGCTGGCTGAGAATGTCTTTTGTTCATTGTCTTCCTCCACAGGCTCTGCTGCTTCCTCAATTTTGATCTCTTCTTTATCTTCCAGCTTTGACTTATGGCCTAACTTTCTCAACAAGACCTTACCCTTATCTGTTTGCCTCTTAGGCTTTTGATCTTCAAAACCAGACCAAAAGATGAAGAAGTCCCAGGTCTTTCCTTCATGCTGCAAGACAGTACTAATAATCAACTTGATTAATCCATGGTGAAAGATGGACTGAGAGGAATGATCTATTGGCCCTTTCACCTTGTTGGACATTTTCTGTAAACTCTTCAAAAAGAAGAATGGCAGGTTCATCTTGGACACCCCCACCATGTGCTGAAGGAATCTAAAATGATATTTGTATACAAAAGCATACCTGCCCTCACAAGTAATATAGCTTTGTAATATTCTGATTGGCTCAACCCATTCTTTTCTGACATTTTGGATCAAGATACCTTTATTCCAATCAGGTATGACATTTGGTAAGAGGTATCTTTGTGGATCAAAGTCAAAGGGCAGCTTCTTAAACCATTGTTCACCCTCATCCTTAATCCCTGTGGCTTCTGAAATTAGTTTTACTATCAACTTGAATTTTAGAGTATCAAAAATCACCATGTCATTCTTGAAACCCTGGGCAAACTTACATGACACCTTTGCATTATACCCATTGATCTTTCTGAAAAAATCCATCCAACCAGCTTGTTTGAACAGCTCCACACACTCAGGCAGTTTTTCAACCCATCCTACATCTGTTGGTTCAGCTCTGTTTATTTTACCACTCCTGCCCATTATTCTTCAGTCACTGCAAATTGAATGTATCCTCTTGTATTGTTTGTGAACAGGAGATTAATTTAGGAAGTTAAAAATACTATTGAATGTACAGGTTGTTCATAGCACTGACAGGGTTAAATCTCATAAAAAACGAAACTGTTATCCTCAACCCTCATTCAGCCTGGCGTCGCAGATCATCAACAAATAGCTATTTCTTTGGTTAAAATTGCGTTTAAAAGCACAATTTAACCTATCCTTTGATCAATTTGAACAGAGTCAGCTCCGGCGAAAAAACCCCAAATTTACTGTTATGTTGGTTTTTTAGGAATACCTGTAAATTGCTCCATTGTTGTTGTTTGAAATCACGACCCAAACTGTCAAATGAGTCACCTTGGTTGTACAGATGTCCTCCAACCTTCAATTTAGCTGTTAGCAACGGAATTAGGAAGCCCTAATTTCCCGTGAAGCCCTCAACACCTCTTGCTTGTTCAGTTGGCGACGATGCTCGGTTTTTTTAGTGATTATGGTTACCTCATTAAGTCCTCCGTGTTTGAATATGCTTGTAAATAACAAATTCATGCCACATTACCTCAAACCATGTGGATGTCTGTCAAAATGAATTACACCTGTGCTGATGATGAGCACGATTTCCTCACGACGTGCAAGCATTTGAAATCATGATGTTTTCTGCATCAACACGTCATGAATCCTCTAAAACACATAATCAGTCATTCATTAGCCCAAGCGTGCCAAAATTTGCTGAAAAATCGGAAGAATTTGGAATCGCGATATTCTTGTAGCGCGCGTTTGGTGATTTTCAGCGCCAGCGCTACAAGAATATCATTAACACTGTTTTGTTGCTTTTAAACAGCTTTTTATCATTTTGCATGGGAGCTTAAAGCTGTTAGGATTAGGATTGTACATGACCTTATTTAGAATAAGGTTTATGAGCCCCTTATTTGATATAATGACCTTTTAAACCCCTCATCAAAAACAAACCTAAAGTTTTAAAATCTGAAAACTCAAAAGCAAGCCCAAAATCTCATATAAAGACTAAGGAAAATTTCCTAAAGAGGAAAAAATCAAGTTAAAGCAAATAAATAACTTAAAATAAAGTGCAAATCAAACCAAATTTGAAGAAACAAAATACTGACTTAACATCTGGCTCTAGCTGCGGGATGAAGACCTCCCTGCGAGGCTTCAAGAACCTGAAGACCAGTGCCTTATCCATTGGGCTATGGAGTCTTATTGTGATTCACTCACCGGAATGTACAATGATCAGTGAAAATCCTCTTATAAACTGTAAAAATGTTTGAGGAATCGCCCATTAACAGAGCTGGACAACTCCTCACCTTCCAAAGACTGCAAAATAAAAGTATTGTTCTCTAAAACTTTTGATACTAGAAAAGGGCCAAACCAAAGATTGTCAAACTTACCATGCTTACCCTTTTGCTCCTTTCTTGCGTCCCATCTTAGAACCATCTCCCCTTCTATGAAAGTATTTTCCTTAATATTCCTGTCAAACCTGTTTTTAATCTTGGCTCTGTACAACTGTGCTTTTTCATCCACCTTCTCTCTATTTTGCTGTAACTCTATCATTTCAAATAGTCTCCTTTGCATATCATTAGGTTCCTCTTGAGAATTCTGGAGAAATTTCATCACTGGAATCCCCAATTGGACAGGGAACACTGCTTCTGTACCATAAACTAGCTGAAATGGAGAAGTTCCAATTGCTTGTTTCACTGTAATCCTATCTGCCCATAATGCATACTTCAGCATTGAATCCCAAGACCTTTTGTTATGCTTCAGCAGTTTCTTGATGCTCTGAATGATGTTCTTATTGGAAGATTCAGCTTGACCATTGCCCTGAGGATAATAGGGAGTTGAGTGCTTCAGAATGATGCCATTTCTTTCACAAAAGGCCACCATTGCCTTGGATTTGAATGCCTTTGCATTATCTGTTATTAATCTCCGAGGACAACCAAACCGGCTCAAATTATTTTCTTCAATGAATTCCATGATTACCTTGTCTGTAGCATTCCTTGTGGGAATGGCTTCTACCCATTTTGTGAAAAAATTTGTTGCAGTTAGAATCCAATGATGCTGTCCTGAAGATGCTGGATTTATTTCTCCAATAAAATCCAGACCCCACTGCTGAAAATGGGCATTGACTGCAATAGGTTTTAAAGGCAAAGACAACAATTTCTGCTTACCTGCAAATTTCTGACAAGGAATACATGCTCTTACCTGCTGATAAACATCTGTGAATAAAGATGGCCAATAATATCCAGCTCTTAAAATTTTGTAAGCTGTTGCTTTCCAGTACTTATGCCCTCCACATGCACCTTCATGAGATTCTGAAATCACCTCTCCTATTTCAGATTGGTCTAAACATCTGAGCAAAATACCCCCTGGATCCTTCCAAAACAATTGATCCTCAACTAAACAATATTTAGTGGCTTTGAGTTTTAAAGATCTGGCAGCCTTCTTATCCAAATGTTCAGGACATTGCAGAAACAACAAAAAATTAACAATGTCTGCATACCAGGCTGATAATGAATAAAAATCCATGATCTTTTCTTTCTCCAGTTGTACTTGATCTTCTTCAGGAACTGATTCTTCAGCCATGACATGCAGTCCTAGAGCCTGACAATTTGAGTCAGCCAACAACTTGGCTAAACCTTGTCCCTTGACAAGCTTAGTAGGCCTGATCTCTACATCAAATTCCATAATCTTCGCAATCCATTTGCCTCTCTTTCCTTCACTATCAGGCTGAGTTAACAGCTCCTTCACAGCAGGATTAGGTACAAAAGAAATTACCTTTGAATGCAGGATATAGATTCTGAAAAATTTCAAAGCTTTTACCAGAGCATAAGCTTGCTTCTCCAATATACTATACTTCAGCTCAGAATCTCTGAGAGTTTTGCTGAAGAAAGCAATAGGCTGTTCCAATCCTTCTTTATTTTTCTGAAGTAAAACAGCTGCAATCGTGTCTTCTGATGCAAATGAGAAGGTAAGGAATTCTTTGGTAAAATCACGACTTACCAATACAGGTGCTTCAGTAAGAGCCATCTTGATTTTCTCAAATGCTACCTTGGCCTCAGCAGTCCACTCCACTTCTTGATCTTTTTTCAACATGGCTGTAATTTGTTTAATGGTTTCAGCAACGTTGGGAATAAACCACCGCAGAAAATTTATCTTGCCAATAAATGATTGAACATCTTTTTTACTCCTAGGTAAACTAATCTTCAGTATTGCTTTCACTCTTTTAGGATCTATTCTGATGCCATCAGCAGACACCAAATGACCAAGTAGTTTACCCTCTTGCACAACAAAATGTGACTTTTTGGGATTCAGGGACAGGCCAAATTTTCTGCATTTTAGGAAGGTTTGCTCCAAATGCTTCAAGTGTTCATCATCTAATTTTGAGAATACAGTAATATCATCCAGATAGATAACCACAAACTTATCTTTCTCACCCACAAATGCAATATCCATGGCTCTCTGAAAAGTTGCTCCAGCATTCATCAAGCCAAAAGGCATCTTGTCATACATGAATGTCCCCCAGGGGGTTGTAAAAGCTGTCTTTTCCTTGTCATCAGGATGCATGGCAATCTGATTGTACCCTGAGAAACCATCTAGCATAGAAATCCTCTGAGCTCCAACTACTTGCTGCAAAACCTGTTCAATCTTGGGAAGAGGATAATTGTCTTTTAATGATGATCTATTCACATTTCTGAAGTCAACACATAATCTGATTTCCCCATTCTTTTTTCTGACAGGAACTAGATTAGCAACCCAGGAAGAGTACCTCAGAGGCACTATTATCTTTGCATCCAGCAGCGTTATTCAGTTCTTTTTCAATTACAGGGAACAAAGCTGGATTGATTCTTCTTAATTTCTGTCTGAAAGGCTTGACATTAGGTTTCAAAGGGACCTTGTGCTGAATAATTGCTGTATCATAAGTTTTTAATTCCTTATAAGACCGGGCAAATGCATCTACATGTTTTTTCAAAAGCTTGATATATCTATTTCTTTGTTCCACTGTTAGAAATTTAGAAATTTTTACCATCCTGGGATGTTCTGCTGAACCAATATTGTAGTCCTCTACATTGTCTTCTGAAGATTGAATTACTGGCTTTGAAGGTGTATCATCCTTTGTGAATATTCTTTCTAAAGGTACTAGACCTTTTGGAATGAAATTGCTCTTTAATTCAATAATTTTATGTCCTGCTATCTCTTCTGCAGCAAACTCATTTAACTGTTCATCCCTTTCATCTTCTTCCTGATCAATTTGAACATTTGAAAACTCATCTATAAGCTCAAGAAATTTTTTTATTTCAATGTCATCTTCAAAAACCCTCAGTGCTTCACATTATTAGGGGACACATGGTCTATACCTCACTTCTATAGGATACTTTAGCTGAGTGGTTTTAGGGATTCTGAAATGTGTGGCAGCCAGAGCTAAAGAATCTGCAGTCTCATTATGATTCCTTGGAATATGAGTGATATTAAATGCTATAAAATAGTTTTCAAGCATATCCCATACTTCATTTCGGTATACTTTCAGCAAACCCTGCTTTACTTGATATTTGTTCTTCACCTGCTGAACAACTAATTCGGAGTCGCCAAATGCAGCAATCTGCTGAATTCCTAAATCTTTAGCAGCCTTCAATCCCAGTAGCAGAGCTTCATACTCAGCAGTGTTGTTAGTGGTAACAAACTCCAACTTATACATGAGTTTCACTGTTTCACCACCAGGGGAAATGAGTAAAACTCTAGCTCCAGCACCCTCTCTGCATGAGGATCCATCAAAGTACAACTGCCACAATGCCTCTTCCTCTTCTCTGCAGTGTTTTACGTGCTGTTCTTTTTCCACTTGTAACAGACTAGCAGAATTATCCTCTTCACTAAACTGTAATATGCATGAACCAAGGTCTTTGTCCACAGAGTACATTGGGTGATTTGTGGGGTTTTTATCATCTGTGACTATTGTAAGCACGCTGCAGCTCTCTGTAAAGTCTCCTATTTTCTCCACCAAAAACAGGAATGGTGGCATAAGAGAGGTCCATCTGTAATGTTCCCCCAACCTTCTTAGCCCATGACCTAGAAAGTAGCAAGCCAAATTTTGGTATGATGTCAGCTACTACAACATCCATTATCACACTTTTCATGGGCAAGCTGAGCAAGGTTGGACAACCATGTCTTTTATTACTCCTAGACACTTCACAGCTCGAGAGTCAAAGGCATATAAATCATGGTAAGGTTTGTGACATTAAGGCCCAGGGCTTCCATTACAGCTTTTGGCATCAAGTTATGGGATGCTCCTGAATCTAACAGGCAATTATGAGTCATCTGCTCGTGTACAGTCAAGGTTACATAGAAAGGAGGAGAAGCACCAGCCTCATTTTCAGTCTTCTCAGCCAAAGCTGATCCAATGAAAATTCTAGGGTTTTCTCCTGCAAGTTAACTGTATCTGAAACAGGCTGATTACTGGGTATATTCATCACTTTCAGAACTGTATCTTTATATGATGGATTCTTTATTAATTCAGTCAAAGGTACAGGAATCTTTAACTTCCCTAGTTTCATTCTCCAAACTAAAATTCTGGACACATTTGTTTACCTCTTCAACTTCAGCATTCTTCTTTGATTTTTCTGCAGATTGCTTCTTCTCTATGACAGGATCAGTTATTTGTTTAGCCAGGAATAGGTGCAACAGGAACAGCTGCCTTTTTCTTCGGAGCTTGGGTCACTTGCTTTGGACCTGATCTGAGATTTAGGGTCTTCTTAGGTGGTCCATTCTGATGAACAGCAGCAGTTATAGCAGTATTTTCCATGCCTACATCATCTTCAGTTTCAAACATGTCAACATTGTAGCATTCTAATTCAAAAAATCTTCTTCAGTAACAAAACCTGTAAACAATCTATCTCCAATGTGGTTCATGTCCTGATCAGTCTCAGTTTCTTCAAAGAGCAGCTGTTGATCAATTTCTTCTTCATCAACCAAATTATTTGGAAAAGGTGGGGGCACTTTTTTATCCTCATTCTCCCTCCTTTCTCGCTGGATATCATTATTCCTGCGCTCTCTTGGCATAAATCTAGGAGCAAACTGCCTTCTGAACTGATTCTGGTTGTTTGGATTTCGTTCGGCTTCTGGAGCAGGTTTACTAGCATTCTTCTCAAGCTCTAGTTTATTCAATTTTGCAGTAAGAATCTTAACCAATTTAGCCATCTCATCTATCTTGGTCTCAGCAGACTGAGAAGCAGAACTTGCTGTAACAGCTTCTTTCTTTCCTTTTCTTTCATAAAGCTGCTGGGCTGTTTCTTTCTTAAGTCTGTGTGAAGCTAGCAAATTAGACTCTACCTCCAAAGCTGCATCTTGCATGTTCAGCAGGGTGATAGGTCTTCTTTCTCTCAGTAATAAAGAAAATTCATGATCAAAAGCATTTGCATAAGTAAGCTTAGCTGATGTTTCAGTAGGTTTAATTTCTGCTGGAATCTTACTATACATTTTGTTAAACCTTTTAGAAAAAATATGCTACAGTCTCATCTTTCTTTCTTCTGAGAGCTCCAAACTCAGTTATATAGTAGGTGTGGTCCCTTTGTGTCTCCCCCATTGTCTCATGAAAAGATCATGGAGCTCTTCAATTATAGTGATTAAGTTGGCAGGCAAGTCTCTAAACCACTTTCTTACATCCCCATCAAGGCTCTGAACAAATACCCTCATCCATACATCTTTAATCTCAATGTTTTGATTGTCAGCATAACTTAGGAAAGCCTCCCAATGTTCCTCAGCAATGATTTCCCCCTGTCCATTGAATCTAGGCATATATTTCTGGTAATCACCTCCAGGCAATGCATGTAAAGGTTGAGGTAGAACTAATGGTGCGTACCTAGCTGCAACCATGCGGTCCATCATATCCATGGGTGGGTTTTGGCCTGCCATTTTTGTACTGACTGACTTGGAAGATGTGGAAACTTGACTGGAACTTTTTTGAAAAGGATTCTTTCCTACTTTCAGCTGAAAGATAGGTATTTTACCAGGAGAAGCAGTCTTAGCTTTCAGAAAGCTTTGAAGGTTAGTGAAAACTTGAAAAGTACTTTCAGAGATGGTAGGTTTTACCCAAGGTGAAGTTTCAGCTGAATGTAATGAAACACCCAACTGGTCAGGGTCACAGGAGGCTGGTAAAGATTGGGACCTTATGAGTTTCCTTGCTGTTTTCAAGATCTGTTCAGGGTCTGTCACACCCAGTTGCAATGGAGAAGTAGGTCTGTTTCTGGTTCCAATTCGTTGAGAAGCCACTGTGACAGCTTTTGGTGAAAATAGCCTTTTAAAAAGTGTTGGTTCAAGTCCACCTCTTAAACCAGGAAAACTGATAAGTATCCCAGGGAAGATATGCTTCAGCTTCGTCCCCGGCAACGGCGCCAAAGATGTTTGTGCCAGAAATTGTTTCCAAGGCCAAAGAAACAAGCCAACACAATCTCAAATAAAAATCAATAAAACTAGGGTTTAGGGTTTTCTGAAATGTTTTCTTGGTTATAATTTTGGTGATCAATCAGGGATTACATTCATCAGCTAAGCAAGAAACTGAATTATAAACAAGTAAAGACAAAGATACATCATATAATCAACAAATATCAATCAGCATATAATCCTAAAGTTCATTCAGGGCTGACAAGCATCACAAGTAAAGAAATCATAAACCAGCAATGAATATATCAGTCCAGTAGTTAAACAAACTCAAAATGAAGCTAAAACATATACTGAAGGGTAAAAAGTCTCATATATTTCATAGTCTATCATCAAATGCATATAAGAGTCATAGTACTTAGCTCTGAACAAGTCTGCAGACAAAGGTAATCTGGAGACCCCCTGAAGTTCCCAAAATTCGAACCCCCTCAAAGACTTCCTAACATGTCTAAATACTATGCTTTTACAAAATCAGTTAGGCCTCTAATCCTAACTGCCTTCCGCCTATTCGATCAGGTAAAGTAAATGCAGAATATTTACAAAGTTACAAAATATGCTAAAAATAGCACATCATTAACAAATCTGTTTGCTAACTAATGACAACTAACTGAAAGCACAACTGTCTTATAGGTCTTTTGCCACCTCAGCTAGGAGAGCGATACCATCTGAAGCTTGGTCTTTCTTCTTAGCCCTCTTTTGCTCCTGCTCCATGTCATTAATCTTTTTGATGAGCTCTTTGTTTTTCTGCTGCAGATCCTGGACTGTCTTCTCCAACTGTGTGCAATGAATGTCAGCAGCTCTTTTTCTTTTAAGTGCTTCTTTTGCATCAGCTACCAGCACCTGAAAATTATCATTTACATCTTGGAGATCTTCTCTCAACCTCCTGTTAGCCATCATCAATCCATCATTGACCTCCTGCATATAGCTCATCTGATGTTTATACTGTTTAACAGTTTTTTGCAAATTTTCCCTGTCAGAATTAACTAATTTATCCATTGTAGAATCTTGTTCTTCATCAGGTTTCCAAGGAATGTCAAGCTTTTTGAAGATTTCTGTCTCTTCAATCAACAGTTCCGTAGGAGTGTCTTCAATGCTGGGCTTTAGCTTTTCTTCACCTGCTGCTTCTACTGAAGGAGTTTCTTCTTTAAATAGTGGCTGCATTTTATCTAGTTCTGGTTCATCATCATCCATGGACACTTCATCTAAAACAGTCACTTCATTTGTATTTAATTTAGGATTCAGCAATTTCTTCATGTTTAATCTCAACTTGTTCTTTGACCTAGTTTTAGGTCTCCAAAATGATGTTGCTTCTCCCATCATCTTCAATTCTTTCCCTTGGTGCTGAATAGCAGCCAATTCTACTACTTCCAGCTTGTTCCTTTTCCTGTTAGGTCTTGTTGTTTTGCTATCTGAAGTATGAATTTCTTCTATTTCAGCTTTGACTTCTATTTTGGAGATGGGTTGTTCTTCTTCCAATAGATATCCCTCATCATCTGAGAGAATAGTGATAGGGCTTCTTGGCTGAGTGTGAATCTCCTCTTTAGGTACAGCAAACCACTTTTGTATCAACCTTTTTCTCTTCCTGAGGATCTGCTACAGGGGCCAAATTCTGTTCAGGCTGTTCCTTCTTATCTTCAAACAGTGTATACTTGCCTTTAGAGCTGGCTGAGAATGTCTTTTGTTCATTGTCTTCCTCCACAGGCTCTGCTGCTTCCTCAATTTTGATCTCTTCTTTATCTTCCAGCTTTGACTTATGGCCTAACTTTCTCAACAAGACCTTACCCTTATCTGTTTGCCTCTTAGGCTTTTGATCTTCAAAACCAGACCAAAAGATGAAGAAGTCCCGGGTCTTTCCTTCATGCTGCAAGACAGTACTAATAATCAACTTGATTAATCCATGGTGAAAGATGGACTGAGAGGAATGATCTATTGGCCCTTTCACCTTGTTGGACATTTTCTGTAAACTCTTCAAAAAGAAGAATGGCAGGTTCATCTTGGACACCCCCACCATGTGCTGAAGGAATCTAAAATGATATTTGTATACAAAAGCATACCTGCCCTCACAAGTAATATAGCTTTGTAATATTTTGATTGGCTCAACCCATTCTTTTCTGACATTTTGGATCAAGATACCTTTATTCCAATCAGGTATGACATTTGGTAAGAGGTATCTTTGTGGATCAAAGTCAAAGGGCAGCTTCTTAAACCATTGTTTACCCTCATCCTTAATCCTTGTGGCTTCTGAAATTAGTTTTACTATCAGCTTGAATTTAAGAGTATCAAAAATCACCATGTCATTCTTGAAACCCTGGGCAAACTTACATGACACCTTTGCATTATACCCATTGATCTTTCTGAAAAAATCCATCCAACTAGCTTGTTTGAACAGCTCCACACACTCAGGCAGTTTTTCAACCCATCCTACATCTGTTGGTTCAGCTCTGTTTATTTTACCACTCCTGCCCATTATTCTTCAGTCACTGCAAATTGAATGTATCCTCTTGTATTGGTTGTGAACAGGAGATTAATTTAGGAAGTTAAAAATACTATTGAATGTACAGGTTGTTCATAGCACTGACAGGGTTAAATCTCATAAAAAACGAAACTGTTATCCTCAACCCTCATTCAGCCTGGCGTCGCAGATCATCAACAAATAGCTATTTCTCTGGTTAAAATTGCGTTTAGAAGCACAATTTAACCTATCCTTTGATCAATTTGAACAGAGTCAGCTCCGGCGAAAAAACCCCAAATTTACTGTTATGTTGGTTTTTTAGGAATACCTGTAAATTGCTCCATTGTTGTTGTTTGAAATCATGACCCAAACTGTCAAATGAGTCACCTTGGTTGTACAGATGTCCTCCAACCTTCAATTTAGCTGTTAGCAACGGAATTATGAAGCCCTAATTTCCCGTGAAGCCCTCAACACCTCTTGCTTGTTCAGTTGGCGACGATGCTCGGTTTTTTTAGTGATTATGGTTACCTCATTAAGTCCTCCGTGTTTGAATATGCTTGTAAATAACAAATTCATGCCACATTACCTCAAACCATGTGGATGTCTGTCAAAATGAATCACACCTGTGCTGATGATGAGCACGATTTCCTCACGACGTGCAAGCATTTGAAATCATGATGTTTTCTGCATCAACACGTAATGAATCCTCTAAAACACATAATCAGTCATTCATTAGCCCAAGCGTGCCAAAATTTGCTGAAAAATCGGAAGAATTTGGAATCGCGATATTCTTGTAGCGCGCGTTTGGTGATTTTCAGCGCCAGCGCTACAAGAATATCATTAACACTGTTTTGTTGCTTTTAAACAGCTTTTTATCATTTTGCATGGGATCTTAAAGCTGTTAGGATTAGGATTGTACATGACCTTATTTAGAATAAGGTTTATGAGCCCCTTATTTGATATAATGACCTTTTAAACCCCTCATAAAAAACAAACCTAAAGTTTTAAAATCTGAAAACTCAAAAGCAAGCCCAAAATCTCATATAAAGACTAAGGAAAATTTCCTAAAGAGGAAAAAATCAAGTTAAAGCAAATAAATAACTTAAAATAAAGTGCAAATCAAACCAAATTTGAAGAAACAAAATACTGACTTAACATCTGGCTCTAGCTGCGGGATGAAGACCTCCCTGCGAGGCTTCAAGAACCTGAAGACCAGTGCCTTATCCATTGGGCTATGGAGTCTTATTGTGATTCACTCACCGGAATGTACAATGATCAGTGAAAATGCTCTTATAAACTGTAAAAATGTTTGAGGAATCGCCCATTAACAGAGCTGGACAACTCCTCACCTTCCAAAGACTGCAAAATAAAAGTATTGTTCTCTAAAACTTTTGATACTAGAAAAGGGCCAAAACAAAGATTGTCAAACTTACCATGCTTACCCTTTTGCTCCTTTCTTGCGTCCCATCTTAGAACCATCTCCCCTTCTATGAAAGTATTTTCCTTAATATTCCTGTCAAACCTGTTTTTAATCTTGGCTCTGTACAACTGTGCTTTTTCATCCACCTTCTCTCTATTTTGCTGTAACTCTATCATTTCAAATAGTCTCCTTTGCATATCATTAGGTTCCTCTTGAGAATTCTGGAGAGATTTCATCACTGGAATCCCCAATTGGACAGGGAACACTGCTTCTGTACCATAAACTAGCTGAAATGGAGAAGTTCCAATTGCTTGTTTCACTGTAATCCTATCTGCCCATAATGCATACTTCAGCATTGAATCCCAAGACCTTTTGTTATGCTTCAGCAGTTTCTTGATGCTCTGAATGATGTTCTTATTGGAAGATTCAGCTTGACCATTGCCCTGAGGATAATAGGGAGTTGAGTGCTTCAGAATGATGCCATTTCTTTCACAAAAGGCCACCATTGCCTTGGATTTGAATGCCTTTGCATTATCTGTTATTAATCTCCGAGGACAACCAAACCGGCTCAAAATATTTTCTTCAATGAATTCCATGATTACCTTGTCTGTAGCATTCCTTGTGGGAATGGCTTCTACCCATTTTGTGAAAAAATTTGTTGCAGTTAGAATCCAATGATGCTGTCCTGAAGATGCTGGATTTATTTCTCCAATAAAATCCAGACCCCCACTGCTGAAAAGGGGCATTGACTGCAATAGGTTTTAAAGGCAAAGACAACAATTTCTGCTTACTTGCAAATTTCTGACAAGGAATACATGCTCTTACCTGCTGATAAACATCTGTGAATAAAGATGGCCAATAATATCCAGCTCTTAAAATTTTGTAAGTTGTTGCTTTCCAGTACTTATGCCCTCTACATGCACCTTCATGAGATTCTGAAATCACCTCTCCTATTTCAGATTGGTCTAAACATCTGAGCAAAATACCCCCTGGATCCTTCCAAAACAATTGATCCTCAACTAAACAATATTTAGTGGCTTTGAGTTTTAAAGATCTGGCAGCCTTCTTATCCAAATGTTCAGGACATTGCAGAAACAACAAAAAATTAACAATGTCTGCATACCAGGCTGATAATGAATAAAAATCCATGATCTTTTCTTTCTCCAGTTGTACTTGATCTTCTTCAGGAACTGATTCTTCAGCCATGACATGCAGTCCTAGAGCCTGACAATTTGAGTCAGCCAACAACTTGGCTAAACCTTGTCCCTTGACAAGCTTAGTAGGCCTGATCTCTACATCAAATTCCATAATCTTCGCAATCCATTTGCCTCTCTTTCCTTCACTATCAGGCTGAGTTAACAGCTCCTTCACAACAGGATTAGGTACAAAAGAAATTACCTTTGAATGCAGGATATAGATTCTGAAAAATTTCAAAGCTTTTACCAGAGCATAAGCTTGCTTCTCCAATATACTATACTTCAGCTCAGAATCTCTGAGAGTTTTGCTGAAGAAAGCAATAGGCTGTTCCAATCCTTCTTTATTTTTCTGAAGTAAAACAGCTGCAATCGTGTCTTCTGATGCAAATGAGAAGGTAAGGAATTCTTTGGTAAAATCACGACTTACCAATACAGGTGCTTCAGTAAGAGCCATCTTGATTTTCTCAAATGCTACCTTGGCCTCAGCAGTCCACTCCACTTCTTGATCTTTTTTCAACATGGCTGTAATTTGTTTAATGGTTTCAGCAACGTTGGGAATAAACCACCGCAGAAAATTTATCTTGCCAATAAATGATTGAACATCTTTTTTACTCCTAGGTAAACTAATCTTCAGTATTGCTTTCACTCTTTTAGGATCTATTCTGATGCCATCAGCAGACACCAAATGACCAAGTAGTTTACCCTCTTGCACAACAAAATGTGACTTTTTGGGATTCAGGGACAGGCCAAATTTTCTGCATTTTAGGAAGGTTTGCTCCAAATGCTTCAAGTGTTCATCATCTGATTTTGAGAATACAGTAATATCATCCAGATAGATAACCACAAACTTATCTTTCTCACCCACAAATGCAATATCCATGGCTCTCTGAAAAGTTGCTCCAGCATTCATCAAGCCAAAAGGCATCTTGTCATACATGAATGTCCCCCAGGGGGTTGTAAAAGCTGTCTTTTCCTTGTCATCAGGATGCATGGCAATCTGATTGTACCCTGAGAAACCATCTAGCATAGAAATCCTCTGAGCTCCAACTACTTGCTGCAAAACCTGTTCAATCTTGGGAAGAGGATAATTGTCTTTTAATGATGATCTATTCACATTTCTGAAGTCAACACATAATCTGATTTCCCCATTCTTTTTTCTGACAGGAACTAGATTAGCAACCCAGGAAGAGTACCTCAGAGGCACTATTATCTTTGCATCCAGCAGCTTCTTCAGTTCTTTTTCAATTACAGGGAACAAAGCTGGATTGATTCTTCTTAATTTCTGTCTGAAAGGCTTGACATTAGGTTTCAAAGGGACCTTGTGCTGAATAATTGCTGTATCATAAGTTTTTAATTCCTTATAAGACCGGGCAAATGCATCTACATGTTTTTTCAAAAGCTTGATATATCTATTTCTTTGTTCCACTGTTAGAAATTTAGAAATTTTTACCATCCTGGGATGTTCTGCTGAACCAATATTGTAGTCCTCTACATTGTCTTCTGAAGATTGAATTACTGGCTTTGAAGGTGTATCATCCTTTGTGAATATTCTTTCTAAAGGTACTAGACCTTTTGGAATGAAATTGCTCTTTAATTCAATAATTTTATGTCCTGCTATCTCTTCTGCAGCAAACTCATTTAACTGTTCATCCCTTTCATCTTCTTCCTGATCAATTTGAACATTTGAAAACTCATCTATAAGCTCAAGAAATTTTTTTATTTCAATGTCATCTTCAAAAACCCTCCAGTGCTTCACATTATTAGGGACACATGGTCTATACCTCACTTCTATAGGATACTTTAGCTGAGTGGTTTTAGGGATTCTGAAATGTGTGGCAGCCAGAGCTAAAGAATCTGCAGTCTCATTATGATTCCTTGGAATATGAGTGATATTAAATGCTATAAAATAGTTTTCAAGCATATCCCATACTTCATTTCGGTATACTTTCAGCAAACCCTGCTTTACTTGATATTTGTTCTTCACCTGCTGAACAACTAATTCGGAGTCGCCAAATGCAGCAATCTGCTGAATTCCTAAATCTTTAGCAGCCTTCAATCCCAGTAGCAGAGCTTCATACTTAGCAGTGTTGTTAGTGGTAACAAACTCCAACTTATACATGAGTTTCACTGTTTCACCACCAGGGGAAATGAGTAAAACTCTAGCTCCAGCACCCTCTCTGCATGAGGATCCATCAAAGTACAACTGCCACAATGCCTCTTCCTCTTCTCTGCAGTGTTTTACGTGCTGTTCTTTTTCCACTTGTAACAGACTAGCAGAATTATCCTCTTCACTAAACTGTAATATGCATGAACCAAGGTCTTTGTCCACAGAGAACATTGGGTGATTTGTGGGGTTTTTATCATCTGTGACTATGTAAGCAAGCTGCAGCTCTCTGTAAAGTCTCCTATTTTCTCCACCAAAAACAGGAATGGTGGCATAAGAGAGGTCCATCTGTAATGTTCCCCCAACCTTCTTAGCCCATGACCTAGAAAGTAGCAAGCCAAATTTTGGAGTGATGTCAGCTACTACAACATCCATTATCACACTTTTCATGGGCAACTGAGCAAGGTTGACAACCATGTCTTTTATTACTCCTAGACACTTCACAGCTCGAGAGTCAAAGGCATATAAATCATGGTAAGGTTTGGTGACATTAAGGCCCAGGGCTTCCATTACAGCTTTTGGCATCAAGTTATGGGATGCTCCTGAATCTATCAGGCAATTATGAGTCATCTGCTCGTGTACAGTCAAGGTTACATAGAAAGGAGGAGAAGCACCAGCCTCATTTTCAGTCTTCTCAGCCAAAGCTGATCCAATGAAAATTCTAGGGTTTTCTTCCTGCAAGTTAACTGTATCTAAAACAGGCTGATTACTGGGTATATTCATCACTTTCAGAACTGTATCTTTATATGATGGATTCTTTATTAATTTAGTCAAAGGTACAGGAATCTTTAACTTCCCTAGTTCATTCTCCAAACTAAAATTCTGGACACATTTGTTTACCTCTTCAACTTCAGCATTCTTCTTTGATTTTTCTGCAGATTGCTTCTTCTCTATGACAGGATCAGTTATTTGTTTAGCAGGAATAGGTGCAACAGGAACAGCTGCCTTTTTCTTCGGAGCTTGGGTCACTTGCTTTGGACCTGATCTGAGATTTAGGGTCTTCTTAGGTGGTCCATTCTGATGAACAGCAGCAGTTATAGCAGTATTTTCCATGCCTACATCATCTTCAGTTTCAAACATGTCAGCATTGTAGCATTCTAATTCAAAAAATCTTCTTCAGTAACAAAACCTGTAAACAATCTATCTCCAATGTGGTTCATGTCCTGATCAGTCTCAGTTTCTTCAAAGAGCAGCTGTTGATCAATTTCTTCTTCATCAACCAAATTATTTGGAAAAGGTGGGGGCACTTTTTTATCCTCATTCTCCCTCCTTTCTCGCTGGATATCATTATTCCTGCGCTCTCTTGGCATAAATCTAGGAGCAAACTGCCTTCTGAACTGATTCTGGTTGTTTGGATTTCGTTCGGCTTCTGGAGCAGGTTTACTAGCATTCTTCTCAAGCTCTAGTTTATTCAATTTTGCAGTAAGAATCTTAACCAATTTAGCCATCTCATCTATCTTGGTCTCAGCAGACTGAGAAGCAGAACTTGCTGTAACAGCTTCTTTCTTTCCTTTTCTTTCATAAAGCTGCTGGGCTGTTTCTTTCTTAAGTCTGTGTGAAGCTAGCAAATTAGACTCTACCTCCAAAGCTGCATCTTGCATGTTCAGCAGGGTGATAGGTCTTCTTTCTCTCAGTAATAAAGAAAATTCATGATCAAAAGCATTTGCATAAGTAAGCTTAGCTGATGTTTCAGTAGGTTTAATTTCTGCTGGAATCTTACTATACATTTTGTTAAACCTTTTAGAAAAAATATGCTACAGTCTCATCTTTCTTTCTTCTGAGAGCTCCAAACTCAGTTATATAGTAGGTGTGGTCCTTTGTGTCTCCCCATTGTCTCATGAAAAGATCATGGAGCTCTTCAATTATAGTGATTAAGTTGGCAGGCAAGTCTCTAAACCACTTTCTTACATCCCCATCAAGGCTCTGAACAAATACCCTCATCCATACATCTTTAATCTCAATGTTTTGATTGTCAGCATAACTTAGGAAAGCCTCCCAATGTTCCTCAGCAATGATTTCCCCCTGTCCATTGAATCTAGGCATATATTTCTGGTAATCACCTCCAGGCAATGCATGTAAAGGTTGAGGTAGAACTAATGGTGCATACCTAGCTGCAACCATGCGGTCCATCATATCCATGGGTGGGTTTTGGCCTGCCATTTTTGTACTGACTGACTTGTAAGATGTGGAAACTTGACTGGAACTTTTTTGAAAAGGATTCTTTCCTACTTTCAGCTGAAAGATAGGTATTTTACCAGGAGAAGCAGTCTTAGCTTTCAGAAAGCTTTGAAGGTTAGTGAAAACTTGAAAAGTACTTTCAGAGATGGTAGGTTTTACCCAAGGTGAAGTTTCAGCTGAATGTAATGAAACACCCAACTGGTCAGGGTCACAGGAGGCTGGTAAAGATTGGGACCTTATGAGTTTCCTTGCTGTTTTCAAGATCTGTTCAGGGTCTGTCACACCCAGTTGCAATGGAGAAGTAGGTCTGTTTCTGGTTCCAATTAGTTGAGAAGCCACTGTGACAGCTTTTGGTGAAAATAGCCTTTTAAAAAGTGTTGGTTCAAGTCCACCTCTTAAACCAGGAAAACTGATAAGTATCCCAGGGAAGATATGCTTCAGCTTCGTCCCCGGCAACGGCACCAAAGATGTTTGTGCCAGAAATTGTTTCCAAGGCCAAAGAAACAAGCCAACACAATCTCAAATAAAAATCAATAAAACTAGGGTTTAGGGTTTTCTGAAATGTTTTCTTGGTTATAATTTTGGTGATCAATCAGGGATTACATTCATCAGCTAAGCAAGAAACTGAATTATAAACAAGTAAAGACAAAGATACATCATATAATCAACAAATATCAATCAACATATAATCCTAAAGTTCATTCAGCGCTGACAAGCATCACAAGTAAAGAAATCATAAACCAGCAATGAATATATCAGTCCAGTAGTTAAACAAACTCAAAATGAAGCTAAAACATATACTGAAGGGTAAAAAGTCTCATATATTTCATAGTCTATCATCAAATGCATATAAGAGTCATAGTACTTAGCTCTGAACAAGTCTGCAGACAAAGGTAATCTGGAGACCCCCTGAAGTTCCCAAAATTCGAACCCCCTCAATGACTTCCTAACATGTCTAAATACTATGCTTTTACAAAATCAGTTAGGCCTCTAATCCTAACTGCCTTCCGCCTATTCGATCAGGTAAAGTAAATGCAGAATATTTACAAAGTTACAAAATATGCTAAAAATAGCACATCATTAACAAATCTGTTTGCTAACTAATGACAACTAACTGAAAGCACAACTGTCTTATAGGTCTTTTGCCACCTCAGCTAGGAGAGCGATACCATCTGAAGCTTGGTCTTTCTTCTTAGCCCTCTTTTGCTCCTGCTCCATGTCATTAATCTTTTTGATGAGCTCTTTGTTTTTCTGCTGCAGATCCTGGACTGTCTTCTCCAACTGTGTGCAATGAATGTCAGCAGCTCTTTTTCTTTTAAGTGCTTCTTTTGCGTCAGCTACCAGCTCCTGAAAATTATCATTTACATCTTGGAGATCTTCTCTCAACCTCCTGTTAGCCATCATCAATCCATCATTGACCTCCTGCATATAGCTGATCTGATGTTTATACTGTTTAACAGTTTTTTGCAAATTTTCCCCTCTCAGAATTAACTAATTTATCCATTGTAGAATCTTGTTCTTCATCAGGTTTCCAAGGAATGTCAAGCTTTTTGAAGATTTCTGTCTCTTCAATCAACAGTTCCGTAGGAGTGTCTTCAATGCTGGGCTTTAGCTTTTCTTCACCTGCTGCTTCTACTGAAGGAGTTTCTTCTTTAAATAGTGGCTGCATTTTATCTAGTTCTGGTTCATCATCATCCATGGACACTTCATCTAAAACAGTCACTTCATTTGTATTTAATTTAGGATTCAGCAATTTCTTCATGTTTAATCTCAACTTGTTCTTTGACCTAGTTTTAGGTCTCCAAAATGATGTTGCTTCTCCCATCATCTTCAATTCTTTCCCTTGGTGCTGAATAGCAGCCAATTCTACTACTTCCAGCTTGTTCCTTTTCCTGTTAGGTCTTGTTGTTTTGCTATCTGAATTATGAATTTCTTCTATTTCAGCTTTGACTTCTATTTTGGAGATGGGTTGTTCTTCTTCCAATAGATATCCCTCATCATCTGAGAGAATAGTGATAGGGCTTCTTGGCTGAGTGTGAATCTCCTCTTTAGGTACAGCAACCACTTTTGTATCAACCTTTTTCTCTTCCTGAGGATCTGCTACAGGGGCCAAATTCTGTTCAGGCTGTTCCTTCTTATCTTCAAACAGTGTATACTTGCCTTTAGAGCTGGCTGAGAATGTCTTTTGTTCATTGTCTTCCTCCACAGGCTCTGCTGCTTCCTCAATTTTGATCTCTTCTTTATCTTCCAGCTTTGACTTATGGCCTAACTTTCTCAACAAGACCTTACCCTTATCTGTTTGCCTCTTAGGCTTTTGATCTTCAAAACCAGACCAAAAGATGAAGAAGTCCCAGGTCTTTCCTTCATGCTGCAAGACAGTACTAATAATCAACTTGATTAATCCATGGTGAAAGATGGACTGAGAGGAATGATCTATTGGCCCTTTCACCTTGTTGGACATTTTCTGTAAACTCTTCAAAAAGAAGAATGGCAGGTTCATCTTGGACACCCCCACCATGTGCTAAAGGAATCTAAAATGATATTTGTATACAAAAGCATACCTGCCCTCACAAGTAATATAGCTTTGTAATATTCTGATTGGCTCAACCCATTCTTTTCTGACATTTTGGATCAAGATACCTTTATTCCAATCAGGTATGACATTTGGTAAGAGGTATCTTTGTGGATCAAAGTCAAAGGGCAGCTTCTTAAACCATTGTTCACCCTCATCCTTAATCCCTGTGGCTTATGAAATTAGTTTTACTATCAGCTTGAATTTTAGAGTATCAAAAATCACCATGTCATTCTTGAAACCCTGGGCAAACTTACATGACACCTTTGCATTATACCCATTGATCTTTCTGAAAAAATCCATCCAACCAGCTTGTTTGAACAGCTCCACACACTCAGGCAGTTTTTCAACCCATCCTACATCTGTTGGTTCAGCTCTGTTTATTTTACCACTCCTGCCCATTATTCTTCAGTCACTGCAAATTGAATGTATCCTCTTGTATTGTTTGTGAACAGGAGATTAATTTAGGAAGTTAAAAATACTATTGAATGTACAGGTTGTTCATAGCACTGACAGGGTTAAATCTCATAAAAAACGAAACTGTTATCCTCAACCCTCATTCAGCCTGGCGTCGCAGATCATCAACAAATAGCTATTTCTCTGGTTAAAATTGCGTTTAAAAGCACAATTTAACCTATCCTTTGATCAATTTGAACAGAGTCAGCTCCGGCGAAAAAACCCCAAATTTACTGTTATGTTGGTTTTTTAGGAATACCTGTAAATTGCTCCATTGTTGTTGTTTGAAATCACGACCCAAACTGTCAAATGAGTCACCTTGGTTGTACAGATGTCCTCCAACCTTCAATTTAGCTGTTAGCAACGGAATTAGGAAGCCCTAATTTCCCGTGAAGCCCTCAACACCTCTTGCTTGTTCAGTTGGCGACGATGCTCGGTTTTTTTAGTGATTATGGTTACCTCATTAAGTCCTCCGTGTTTGAATATGCTTGTAAATAACAAATTCATGCCACATTACCTCAAACCATGTGGATGTCTGTCAAAATGAATTACACCTGTGCTGATGATGAGCACGATTTCCTCACGACGTGCAAGCATTTGAAATCATGATGTTTTCTGCATCAACACGTCATGAATCCTCTAAAACACATAATCAGTCATTCATTAGCCCAAGCGTGCCAAAATTTGCTGAAAAATCGGAAGAATTTGGAATCGCGATATTCTTGTAGCGCGCGTTTGGTGATTTTCAGCGCCAGCGCTACAAGAATATCATTAACACTGTTTTGTTGCTTTTAAACAGCTTTTTATCATTTTGCATGGGATCTTAAAGCTGTTAGGATTAGGATTGTACATGACCTTATTTAGAATAAGGTTTATGAGCCCCTTATTTGATATAATGACCTTTTAAACCCCTCATCAAAAACAAACCTAAAGTTTTAAAATCTGAAAACTCAAAAGCAAGCCCAAAATCTCATATAAAGACTAAGGAAAATTTCCTAAAGAGGAAAAAATCAAGTTAAAGCAAATAAATAACTTAAAATAAAGTGCAAATCAAACCAAATTTGAAGAAACAAAATACTGACTTAACATCTGGCTCTAGCTGCGGGATGAAGACCTCCCTGCGAGGCTTCAAGAACCTGAAGACCAGTGCCTTATCCATTGGGCTATGGAGTCTTATTGTGATTCACTCACCGGAATGTACAATGATCAGTGAAAATGCTCTTATAAACTGTAAAAATGTTTGAGGAATCGCCCATTAACAGAGCTGGACAACTCCTCACCTTCCAAAGACTGCAAAATAAAAGTATTGTTCTCTAAAACTTTTGATACTAGAAAAGGGCCAAACCAAAGATTGTCAAACTTACCATGCTTACCCTTTTGCTCCTTTCTTGCGTCCCATCTTAGAACCATCTCCCCTTCTATGAAAGTATTTTCCTTAATATTCCTGTCAAACCTGTTTTTAATCTTGGCTCTGTACAACTGTGCTTTTTCATCCACCTTCTCTCTATTTTGCTGTAACTCTATCATTTCAAATAGTCTCCTTTGCATATCATTAGGTTCCTCTTGAGAATTCTGGAGAAATTTCATCACTGGAATCCCCAATTGGACAGGGAACACTGCTTCTGTACCATAAACTAGCTGAAATGGAGAAGTTCCAATTGCTTGTTTCACTGTAATCCTATCTGCCCATAATGCATACTTCAGCATTGAATCCCAAGACCTTTTGTTATGCTTCAGCAGTTTCTTGATGCTCTGAATGATGTTCTTATTGGAAGATTCAGCTTGACCATTGCCCTGAGGATAATAGGGAGTTGAGTGCTTCAGAATGATGCCATTTCTTTCACAAAAGGCCACCATTGCCTTGGATTTGAATGCCTTTGCATTATCTGTTATTAATCTCCGAGGACAACCAAACCGGCTCAAAATATTTTCTTCAATGAATTCCATGATTACCTTGTCTGTAGCATTCCTTGTGGGAATGGCTTCTACCCATTTTGTGAAAAAATTTGTTGCAGTTAGAATCCAATGATGCTGTCCTGAAGATGCTGGATTTATTTCTCCAATAAAATCCAGACCCCACTGCTGAAAAGGGGCATTGACTGCAATAGGTTTTAAAGGCAAAGACAACAATTTCTGCTTACCTGCAAATTTCTGACAAGGAATACATGCTCTTACCTGCTGATAAACATCTGTGAATAAAGATGGCCAATAATATCCAGCTCTTAAAATTTTGTAAGCTGTTGCTTTCCAGTACTTATGCCCTCCACATGCACCTTCATGAGATTCTGAAATCACCTCTCCTATTTCAGATTGGTCTAAACATCTGAGCAAAATACCCCCTGGATCCTTCCAAAACAATTGATCCTCAACTAAACAATATTTAGTGGCTTTGAGTTTTAAAGATCTGGCAGCCTTCTTATCCAAATGTTCAGGACATTGCAGAAACAACAAAAAATTAACAATGTCTGCATACCAGGCTGATAATGAATAAAAATCCATGATCTTTTCTTTCTCCAGTTGTACTTGATCTTCTTCAGGAACTGATTCTTCAGCCATGACATGCAGTCCTAGAGCCTGACAATTTGAGTCAGCCAACAACTTGGCTAAACCTTGTCCCTTGACAAGCTTAGTAGGCCTGATCTCTACATCAAATTCCATAATCTTCGCAATCCATTTGCCTCTCTTTCCTTCACTATCAGGCTGAGTTAACAGCTCCTTCACAGCAGGATTAGGTACAAAAGAAATTACCTTTGAATGCAGGATATAGATTCTGAAAAATTTCAAAGCTTTTACCAGAGCATAAGCTTGCTTCTCCAATATACTATACTTCAGCTCAGAATCTCTGAGAGTTTTGCTGAAGAAAGCAATAGGCTGTTCCAATCCTTCTTTAT
Organism: Larix kaempferi; assembly: GCA_027924585.1. Classification (NCBI taxonomy): domain Eukaryota; kingdom Viridiplantae; phylum Streptophyta; class Pinopsida; order Pinales; family Pinaceae; genus Larix; species Larix kaempferi. The sequence goes on from BSBM01000886.1 coordinate 1,605,814, forward strand.
TTTTCTGAAGTAAAACAGCTGCAATCGTGTCTTCTGATGCAAATGAGAAGGTAAGGAATTCTTTGGTAAAATCAGGACTTACCAATACAGGTGCTTCAGTAAGAGCTATCTTGATTTTCTCAAATGCTACCTTGGCCTCAGCAGTCCACTTCACTTCTTGATATTTTTTCAACATGGCTGTAATTTGTTTAATGGTTTCAGCAACGTTGGGAATAAACCACCGCAGAAAATTTATCTTGCCAATAAATGATTGAACATCTTTTTTACTCCTAGGTAAACTAATCTTCAGTATTGCTTTCACTCTTTTAGGATCTATTCTGATGCCATCAGCAGACACCAAATGACCAAGTAGTTTACCCTCTTGCACAACAAAATGTGACTTTTTGGGATTCAGGGACAGGCCAAATTTTCTGCATTTTAGGAAGGTTTGCTCCAAATGCTTCAAGTGTTCATCATCTGATTTTGAGAATACAGTAATATCATCCAGATAGATAACCACAAACTTATCTTTCTCACCCACAAATGCAATATCCATGGCTCTCTGAAAAGTTGCTCCAGCATTCATCAAGCCAAAAGGCATCTTGTCATACATGAATGTCCCCCAGGGGGTTGTAAAAGCTGTCTTTTCCTTGTCATCAGGGTGCATGGCAATCTGATTGTACCCTGAGAAACCATCTAGCATAGAAATCCTCTAAGCTCCAACTACTTGCTGCAAAACCTGTTCAATCTTGGGAAGAGGATAATTGTCTTTTAATGATGATCTATTCACATTTCTGAAGTCAACACATAATCTGATTTCCCCATTCTTTTTTCTGACAGGAACTAGATTAGCAACCCAGGAAGAGTACCTCAGAGGCACTATTATCTTTGCATCCAGCAGCTTCTTCAGTTCTTTTTCAATTACAGGGAACAAAGCTGGATTGATTCTTCTTAATTTCTGTCTGAAAGGCTTGACATTAGGTTTCAAAGGGACCTTGTGCTGAATAATTGCTGTATCATAAGTTTTTAATTCCTTATAAGACCGGGCAAATGCATCTACATGTTTTTTCAAAAGCTTGATATATCTATTTCTTTGTTCCACTGTTAGAAATTTAGAAATTTTTACCATCCTGGGATGTTCTGCTGAACCAATATTGTAGTCCTCTACATTGTCTTCTGAAGATTGAATTACTGGCTTTGAAGGTGTATCATCCTTTGTGAATATTCTTTCTAAAGGTACTAGACCTTTTGGAATGAAATTGCTCTTTAATTCAATAATTTTATGTCCTGCTATCTCTTCTGCAGCAAACTCATTTAACTGTTCATCCCTTTCATCTTCTTCCTGATCAATTTGAACATTTGAAAACTCATCTATAAGCTCAAGAAATTTTTTTATTTCAATGTCATCTTCAAAAACCCTCCAGTGCTTCACATTATCAGGGACACATGGTCTATACCTCACTTCTATAGGATACTTTAGCTGAGTGGTTTTAGGGATTCTGAAATGTGTGGCAGCCAGAGATAAAGAATCTGCAGTCTCATTATGATTCCTTGGAATATGAGTGATATTAAATGCTATAAAATAGTTTTCAAGCATATCCCATACTTCATTTCGGTATACTTTCAGCAAACCCTGCTTTACTTGATATTTGTTCTTCACCTGCTGAACAACTAATTCGGAGTCGCCAAATGCAGCAATCTGCTGAATTCCTAAATCTTTAGCAGCCTTCAATCCCAGTAGCAGAGCTTCATACTCAGCAGTGTTGTTAGTGGTAACAAACTCCAACTTATACATGAGTTTCATTGTTTCACCCCCAGGGGAAATGAGTAAAACTATAGTTCCAGCACCCTCTCTACATGAGGATCCATCAAAGTACAACTGCCACAATGCCTCTTCCTCTTCTCTGCAGTGTTTTACGTGCTGTTCTTTTTCCACTTGTAACAGACCAGCAGAATTATCCTCTTCACTAAACTGTAATATGCATGAACCAAGGTCTTTGTCCACAGAGTACATTGGGTGATTTGTGGGGTTTTTATCATCTGTGACTATGTAAGCAAGCTGCAGCTCTCTGTAAAGTCTCCTATTTTCTCCACCGAAAACAGGAATGGTGGCATAAGAGAGGTCCATCTGTAATGTTCCCCCAACCTTCTTAGCCCATGACCTAGAAAGTAGCAAGCCAAATTTTGGTGTGATGTTAGCTACTACAACATCCATTATCACACTTTTCATGGGCAACTGAGCAAGGTTGACAACCATGTCTTTTATTACTCCTAGACACTTCACAGCTCGAGAGTCAAAGGCATATAAATCATGGTAAGGTTTGGTGACATTAAGGCCCAGGGCTTCCATTACAGCTTTTGGCATCAAGTTATGGGATGCTCCTGAATCTAACAGGCAATTATGAGTCATCTGCTCGTGTACAGTCAAGGTTACATAGAAAGGAGGAGAAGCACCAGCCTCATTTTCAGTCTTCTCAGCCAAAGCTGATCCAATGAAAATTCTAGGGTTTTCTTCCTGCAAGTTAACTGTATCTGAAACAGGCTGATTACTGGGTATATTCATCACTTTCAGAACTGTATCTTTATATGATGGATTCTTTATTAATTCAGTCAAAGGTACAGGAATCTTTAACTTCCCTAGTTCATTCTCCAAACTAAAATTCTGGACACATTTGTTTACCTTTTCAACTTCAGCATTCTTCTTTGATTTTTCTGCAGATTGCTTCTTCTCTATGACAGGATCAGTTATTTGTTTAGCAGGAATAGGTGCAACAGGAACAGCTGCCTTTTTCTTCGGAGCTTGGGTCACTTGCTTTGGACCTGATCTGAGATTTAGGGTCTTCTTAGGTGGTCCATTCTGATGAACAACAGCAGTTATAGCAGTATTTTCCATGCCTACATCATCTTCAGTTTCAAACATGTCAGCATTGTAGCATTCTGAATTCAAAAAATCTTCTTCAGTAACAAAACCTGTAAACAATCTATCTCCAATGTGGTTCATGTCCTGATCAGTCTCAGTTTCTTCAAAGAGCAGCTGTTGATCAATTTCTTCTTCATCAACCAAATTATTTTGAAAAGGTGGGGGCACTTTTTTATCCTCATTCTCCCTCCTTTCTCGCTGGATATCATTATTCCTGCGCTCTCTTGGCATAAATCTAGGAGCAAACTGCCTTCTGAACTGATTCTGGTTGTTTGGATTTCGTTCGGCTTCTGGAGCAGGTTTACTAGCATTCTTCTCAAGCTCTAGTTTATTCAATTTTGCAGTAAGAATCTTAACCAATTTAGCCATCTCATCTATCTTGGTCTCAGCAGACTGAGAAGCAGAACTTGCTGTAACAGCTTCTTTCTTTCCTTTTCTTTCATAAAGCTGCTGGGCTGTTTCTTTCTTAAGTCTGTGTGAAGCTAGCAAATTAGACTCTACCTCCAAAGCTGCATCTTGCATGTTCAGCAGGGTGATAGGTCTTCTTTCTCTCAGTAATAAAGAAAATTCATGATCAAAAGCATTTGCATAAGTAAGCTTAGCTGATGTTTCAGTAGGTTTAATTTCTGCTGGAATCTTACTATACATTTTGTTAAACCTTTTAGAAAAAATATGCTACAGTCTCATCTTTCTTTCTTCTGAGAGCTCCAAACTCAGTTATATAGTAGGTGTGGTCCTTTGTGTCTCCCCATTGTCTCATGAAAAGATCATGGAGCTCTTCAATTATAGTGATTAAGTTGGCAGGCAAGTCTCTAAACCACTTTCTTACATCCCCATCAAGGCTCTGAACAAATACCCTCATCCATACATCTTTAATCTCAATGTTTTGATTGTCAGCATAACTTAGGAAAGCCTCCCAATGTTCCTCAGCAGTGATTTCCCCCTGTCCATTGAATCTAGGCATATATTTCTGGTAATCACCTCCAGGCAATGCATGTAAAGGTTGAGGTAGAACTAATGGTGCATACCTAGCTCCAACCATGCGGTCCATCATATCCATGGGTGGGTTTTGGCCTGCCATTTTTGTACTGACTGACTTGGAAGATGTGGAAACTTGACTGGAACTTTTTTGAAAATGATTCTTTCCTACTTTCAGCTGAAAGATAGGTATTTTACCAGGAGAAGCAGTCTTAGCTTTCAGAAAGCTTTGAAGGTTAGTGAAAACTTGAAAAGTACTTTAAGAGATGGTAGGTTTTACCCAAGGTGAAGTTTCAGCTGAATGTAATGAAACACCCAACTGGTCAGGGTCACAGGAGGCTGGTAAAGATTGGGACCTTATGAGTTTCCTTGCTGTTTTCAAGATCTGTTCAGGGTCTGTCACACCCAGTTGCAATGGAGAAGTAGGTCTGTTTCTGGTTCCAATTCCATGAGAAGCCACTGTGACAGCTTTTGGTGAAAATAGCCTTTTAAAAAGTGTTGGTTCAAGTCCACCTCTTAAACCAGGAAAACTGATAAGTATCCCAGGGAAGATATGCTTCAGCTTCGTCCCCGGCAACGGCGCCAAAGATGTTTGTGCCAGAAATTGTTTCCAAGGCCAAAGAAACAAGCCAACACAATCTCAAATAAAAATCAATAAAACTAGGGTTTAGGGTTTTCTGAAATGTTTTCTTGGTTATAATTTTGGTGATCAATCAGGGATTACATTCATCAGCTAAGCAAGAAACTGAATTATAAACAAGTAAAGACAAAGATACATCATATAATCAACAAATATCAATCAGCATATAATCTTAAAGTTCATTCAGGGCTGACAAGCATCACAAGTAAAGAAATCATAAACTAGCAATGAATATATCAGTCCAGTAGTTAAACAAACTCAAAATGAAGCTAAAACATATACTGAAGGGTAAAAAGTCTCATATATTTCATAGTCTGTCATCAAATGCATATAAGAGTCATAGTACTTAGCTCTGAACAAGTCTGCAGACAAAGGTAATCTGGAGACCCCCTGAAGTTCCCAAAATTCGAACCCCCTCAATGACTTCCTAACATGTCTAAATACTATGCTTTTACAAAATCAGTTAGGCCTCTAATCCTAACTGCCTTCCGCTTATTCGATGAGGTAAAGTAAATGCAGAATATTTACAAACTTACAAAATATGCTAAAAATAGCACATCATTAACAAATCTGTTTGCTAACTAATGACAACTAACTGAAAGCACAACTGTCTTATAGGTCTTTTGCCACCTCAGCTAGGAGAGCGATACCATCTGAAGCTTGGTCTTTCTTCTTAGCCTTCTTTTGCTCCTGCTCCATGTCATTAATCTTTTTGATGAGCTCTTTGTTTTTCTGCTGCAGATCCTGGACTGTCTTCTCCAACTGTGTGCAATGAATGTCAGCAGCTCTTTTTCTTTTAAGTGCTTCTTTTGCATCAGCTACCAGCTCCTGAAAATTCTCATTTACATCTTGGAGATCTTCTCTCAACCTCCTGTTAGCCATCATCAATCCATCATTGACCTCCTGCATATAGCTCATCTGATGTTTATACTGTTTAACAGTTTTTTGCAAATTTTCCCTGTCAGAATTAACTAATTTATCCATTGTAGAATCTTGTTCTTCATCAGGTTTCCAAGGAATGTCAAGCTTTTTGAAGATTTCTGTCTCTTCAATCAACAGTTCCGTAGGAATGTCTTCAATGCTGGGCTTTAGCTTTTCTTCACCTGCTGCTTCTACTGAAGGAGTTTCTTCTTTAATAGTGGCTGCATTTTATCTAGTTCTGGTTCATCATCATCCATGGACACTTCATCTAAAACAGTCATGTTATCACATATATAGTAGCTGGGCTACCATACATTATTTTTCTCATTCCAGTACACTATTGAGCCAGTTCCCTTGCATTTGAGATGCCGAGATGAGCATCTAGATTGGATCACTATCAGATTGTGGACAGCAGTTGTATTCCCCATGCCATGACTGAGTTTCAGGACACTCAGAGAGATGACCGATGTAGCCACTATACCATTGGTACAGAGTAGTCAGTAGTGCCCAGAATTACAGCAGCAGTTCCAGAGGACAGATGAGGGTACAGGTTGATGTGCTTTCAGGTATATGACTCAGCAGGTATATTATTGTGTTATGGTTAGATTGCTTTTATACTTATTCTTATAGCATGTCTTAGCACTTAGTGTCATGATCTGGCGATCATATAGATACATGGACCTGGTTGACCTATTATTTTATTATATTGTCCCTACTTAGACTTAGAAGTTCACTATTCATACTCATTGGTACATACCCTCCTTCGGGAGAATAGAGGTGATCATTACACCATACTCTGGCTTGCTAGTGTTGGCTCCATCATTTCATTGTCTTCATCCATCCGTGGCCTACCTTTTAGATTATTACCCTGATTTGCTACTTGACTAGTGACATGGAGGACCTTTCCCCACTGTAGCCTCTGTATTGGATGAGCCTCCCTGTTTATTGTGTCTCGGCTCTGAGTTGGTGACAAAACTTACCTATGGTGAGTTGGAGTTCCTTGAGAATTCCCCCTAGTCACTAAAGTTGTGTTGACTAAACCTGAAACTTTTAGTGCTGCCATGAATACAAAATCTGGAAAAATGAAATGCTATATCTTGTATGTGAAAGAAATGCCAATTGAAAATGGCCATGAAAAATAAAATGTTATATCTTTTGGAAAATAAATACCTAGGTAAACAAGTTGTCCATGACACACCTAGAAGTGCTCAGGTAAACAAGTGCCTTAAAAACACACCTGCAGCAGAAAGCCTAAAAATAAATGTAAATCTATGCAATGTGTTTATAAACACACATAGATCAAGGCTATGGAAACTTCAGGCCCAAAAAGCAATGGAACTTAAATGTTATATCTAAACAATTGCTGGCCTTATTTGTATTATGGATTGTGCGCATCTGTGAAGGTGAATAAACCCTCTTTAAACAACTCATCCATTTGTGAGACACCGCCATTCCCTGTGTTATTGCTCATTCAGTATATACTATGGTGTGTATTCCCTTTCCCTTGCCAAAGTGTCACAAAGTCAAGTCAGTCAAGTCATCCCTTAGCCTAGCCAGTTAATTTAAGCCTTCACCCTTCACTAGCAAATTGATCACAACTATGAAGTGAGTATGGTCCTGAAAGTCTAGTCTGAGTAATAATAATAATTAACGACACTATATAATTGGATTTAGATCGCCAGTCATGATTACTCTGTGTTATAATTGTTATTCGAATAAGTTGTAGAGCATGTATTAACCTTGACACCTTGCAGCAGCTATGGATGATGGTCTGAGTTGTATTTGGTCTTGGTTAGACCTAGTTTGACCATGGAGGACCATGGGACATGAGATGTTAGACCTTATGATGATATGGATAGATGATATATGGTCTATGTACACATACATGATGATTCTATACAGCAGCTACAGGGTTATGATGATGATTCTTGGGATACAGCAGTGTTTGGTCATTTACAGATCATTATTATTGACCTTGTTCCGGTACATTGGATATTTATTTTGGTCATGCAGAGATTCATATGATGTATGAGTACACATCTTGGATGGATTTGGACCTTCTGAGTCCAATGGGACAGTTTGTTTTCAGTTCCGGGCACTTACAGTGATGATTTAGCCTCAGTAGGCTGTCCTAGTGCAGTTTTGGTCTGTTGGAGGCCCTGTCGGAGCAGAGATGACTTTTATCCGGTTGACCTAGGGCGCTGATGATGGAGGGGGTGGTCCAGCCACTTGTTTTTACCATATTACCCCCCTCCCGGACACATTGGTGCCCTCACCTTGACAGCGCCATCACTCCAGGAGGCTGTTTGGGCAGTTTCACGCTTCCCGAGGCATTTCAGGATTGGTAGAAATGGTTATTGAGGAAATCGATTTGGGCTACTGAGGCAAAGTTATGGCATGGGATGATCAGTGATGATAGATCGGGGTCTTCCACACCTTCTCCAGCAGTTTCAGCTTCATCGGGGCCCGCATCCATCACTTATGGCACTTTCTGTGGATTTTTGAGGTCTTTTGAGGACCACGACTTCACTAGGGAGGCACGATTTGGTACTTTCATGACTATTTATTGGTTATTGTGCCATGGGGATTGACCAAGGAGGGATAAAATTACCCCTTGGACCCACCATGAGCCTCTTATGATATTTTGTCATCATGATTTGGTGGGATTCCCCTCTCCTAGGGCGACTTTGTCCACTTATGTTATATTTTATGTGTGATCCATGTATTATGTTGTTGAGCTCATCTCAACCATTGATTAGACTTTTGTATCTTATAATCTTAGCCACTCATTCAAAAAGTGGTTAGGGTTTTGGTGCCTCTCCTTCCTATTTAAAGGAGAGAGCCTCTCATTGTAAAGGGTCTTTGGGCTCTTGGATTATTGGTATTGAAAAATATTCTTGTGGAAATTCTTGTGGTCTCCTTTGCATCTGGTGTTCTTAGATGGTGATTGGAAAGTCTATTGCAACCTAGCATTTGGAAATTGTGGCAAGATCTATCTTTTTTGGAAATCATTGTTTGTCTACAGGAGGGCGACTTCAACAAGGGCGATTTTGCAAGGCTTCTTCAAATCGACTTTCTTGGCATTCGCTTGTATCAGGGGGTTATCATTAGTATCATTGTGATCTATGCTATCTTTCTGTTACTTCTTTTGTGGCATTAGTCTTATCTCTTGATGCATCAAATCTGATATTGTTGACGTTTGTTGTGCAGGAGAGAGGGCGCATTGGCTTCTTGGACAAAATCGATTTGCATAGAAACTACCTCAAAGCTTCCAAATTGATCGGGATTGCATAGATCATCATCATCAAGGCATCTACAAGGTTACCCAGGTAAGATCCACAGGTTTGTTTCTCTTTCCTCTATCCAATCCATTGACATAACTCATAAATTGTTAAAACCCTAAATATCTTAAAACCCTCATTTACATTTTCTTAGATCTACTTAGATCTAGTGGGTTGTTGGGCATGATATTGAAAACCCACCTCTATAGCATCCACGGCATCCCGGATCTATAGTTTGGTGAGGATTGGCTTCCGTTTGACCCCTCTCCCATGCCAACTTAGCTTCTCCCAAGGAAGGCGCACTTCACCATTTGAGCAAGTTGACCTAGATCTAGTTGATGGGTGTTTGAGATTCCACTTGATTTGACATCTACACATGAAATAACATACACCCAGGTTGTCCCTTTCTTGAAATTTACCTTGTGGGCCCCATTCCACATTTTAAGGGATTAAATCCCCATTTTGGACCACTTGGAACACTTAAACTCAGATCTACTAAGATCTAACCGGTGGATTGCCACGAAATTATAGATCCATACCCCTACCTGACCGATCTACCCGGATCTAAAGTTTGGATGCCATCCGACTTGATTTGACCCACATAACCCCACTTTTAAGCCTCCTTGGGCAAAGTCGCACCACCTTGGAGAAGTGAGTTGACTCACTTCCAGGAACTGGGTACTTGAGATTTTTGGAGATCTGAAACCGGAATAATTCAAAACCTAGGTCTAGACTGTCACTTTGTCAAATCTTGCCTTGGGGACTGCATTCCTTGTTTTAAGGGATTGTGGTCCACTTGGGTTAAACCTAGATCTAGACACATTCAACCATCAAGACCTATATTGCCCACTTATCTCATGTTGTAGGAGTCCTAAACCATAAGTCAACCCTACTTTGACTCCACTTCCCAATTCCCAAGGCACTGGTTTCTCTACAAGGTAATTCAACTTTCCTAGATTGTTGGATTGACTTGTGGTTTGACCTATGCATGGTAGACTATACCTTGGAAGACATCATGAACCATGGTCAAGCTTGTCTCATGTACTAGTTAGCCCCAATACAAACCTTAACTATCCTGCATTGGACACAGTTCCCAAGGCAGCGGATCTTTTGACATTGACCTAGTACACTAGCCCTAGATCTCACTACAAACAGTATAAGTCACTCATACATTCAACTATGAACTAAAGCTATACCTTTTAAACCCCTTACTTGGCTTGTGACTTCATCCTTAGGTCTAGGATAAACCATACACCTAACTTCACCTAGAAATACCCTGATTTGGTGTTTTGGTTTTGATCTCTCCTGTCGGGAGTAGATCGGGTCTCCCCCTTTGTTGTCTGGGCTAGATAACATAAAGCGAAGGTTGCCTCGACTGGCGTGACAACCATACATATTGGAGGTCGAGGTGATCGTGGTTGCACCTTTGAATTGCCCTTCCCTATTGCCATCCATGACTGGATCCATCCATAGGGGTAATTACAGTTTAGGTGATAACAAGTCACTTCATTTGTATTTAATTTAGGATTCAGCAATTTCTTCATGTTTAATCTCAACTTGTTCTTTGACCTAGTTTTAGGTCTCCAAAATGATGTTGCTTCTCCCATCGTCTTCAATTCTTTCCCTTGGTGCTGAATAGCAGCCAATTCTACTACTTCCAGCTTGTTCCTTTTCCTGTTAGGTCTTGTTGTTTTGCTATCTGAAGTATGAATTTCTTCTATTTCAGCTTTGACTTCTATTTTGGAGATGGGTTGTTCTTCTTCCAATAGATATCCCTCATCATCTGAGAGAATAGTGATAGGGCTTCTCGGCTGAGTGTGAATCTCCTCTTTAGGTACAGCAACCACTTTTGTATCAACCTTTTTCTCTTCCTGAGGATCTGCTACAGGGGCCAAATTCTGTTCAGGCTGTTCCTTCTTATCTTCAAACAGTGTATACTTGCCTTTAGAGCTGGCTGAGAATGTCTTTTGTTCATTGTCTTCCTCTACAGGCTCTACTTCTTCCTCAATTTTGATCTCTTCTTTATCTTCCAGCTTTGACTTATGGCCTAACTTTCTCAACAAGACCTTACCCTTATCTGTTTGCCTCTTAGGCTTTTGATCTTCAAAACCAGACCAAAAGATGAAGAAGTCCCAGGTCTTTCCTTCATGCTGCAAGACAGTACTAATAATCAACTTGATTAATCCATGGTGAAAGATGGACTGAGAGGAATCATCTATTGGCCCTTTCACCTTGTTGGACATTTTCTGTAAACTCTTCAAAAAGAAGAATGGCAGGTTCATCTTGGACACCCCCACCATGTGCTGAAGGAATCTAAAATGATATTTGTATACAAAAGCATACCTGCCCTCACAAGTAATATAGCTTTGTAATATTCTGATTGGCTCAACCCATTCTTTTCTGACATTTTGGATCAAGATACCTTTATTCCAATCAGGTATGACATTTGGTAAGAGGTATCTTTGTGGATCAAAATCAAAGGGCAGCTTCTTAAACCATTGTTCGCCCTCATCCTTAATCCCTGTGGCTTCTGAAATTAGTTTTACTGTCAGCTTGAATTTTAGAGTATCAAAAATCACCATGTCATTCTTGAAACCCTGGGCAAACTTACAGGACACCTTTGCATTATACCCATTGATCTTCCTGAAAAAATCCATCCAACCAGCTTGTTTGAACAGCTCCACACACTCAGGCAGTTTTTCAACCCATCCTACATCTGTTGATTCAGCTCTGTTTATTTTACCACTCCTGCCCATTATTCTTCAATCACTGCAAATTGAATGTATCCTCTTGTATTGTTTGTGAACAGGAGATTAATTTAGGAAGTTAAAAATACTATTGAATGTACAGGTTGTTCACAGCACTGACAGGGTTAAATCTCATAAAAAACGAAACTGTTATCCTCAACCCTCATTCAGCCTGGAGTCGCAGATCATCAACAAATAGCTATTTCTCTGGTTAAAATTGCGTTTAAAAGCACAATTTAACCTATCCTTTGATCAATTTGAACAGAGTCAGCTCCGGCGAAAAAACTCCAAATTTACTGTTATGTTGGTTTTTTAGGAATACCTGTAAATTGCTCCACTGTTGTTGTTTGAAATCACGACCCAAACTGTCAGATGAGTCACCTTGGTTGTACAAATGTCCTCCAACCTTCAATTTAGCTGTTAGCAACGGAATTAGGAAGCCCTAATTTCCCGTGAAGCCCTCAACACCTCTTGCTTGTTCAGTTGGCGACGATGCTCGGTTTTTTTAGTGATTATGGTTACCTCATTAAGTCCTCCGTGTTTGAATATGCTTGTAAATAACAAATTCATGCCACATTACCTCAAACCATGTGGATATCTGTCAAAATGAATTACACCTGTGCTGATGATGAGCACGATTTCCTCACGACGTGCAAGCATTTGAAATAATGATGTTTTCTGCATCAACACGTCATGAATCCTCTAAAACACATAATCAGTCATTCATTAGCCCATGTGTGCCAAAATTTGCTGAAAAATCGGAAGAATTTGGAATCGCGATATTCTTGTAGCGCGCGTTTGGTGATTTTCAGCTCCAGCGCTACAAGAATATCATTAACACTGTTTTGTTGCTTTTAAACAGCTTTTTATCATTTTGCATGGGATCTTAAAGCTGTCAGGATTATGATTGTACATGACCTTATTTAGAATAAGGTTTATGAGCCCCTTATTTGATATAATGACCTTTTAAACCCCTCATCAAAAACAAACCTAAAGTTTTAAAATCTGAAAACTCAAAAGCAAGCCCAAAATCTCATATAAAGACTAAGGAAAATTTCCTAAAGAGGAAAAAATCAAGTTAAAGCAAATAAATAACTTAAAATAAAGTGCAAATCAAACCAAATTTGAAGAAACAAAATGCTGACTTAACACATGGCAAGAGATTGCACCATTAGACCTCCAAAGTCTCCAATTTTATTCAAGCTTGCATGCCAAATAGCATCAAGCATTCCACAGAAAAATAGTAGAGATTCCTTACACCAAAATTCCACCACAAATGGTAGAGCAAGGACCTAGTTTTATAGTACAATAGAGCTCATGCGAATGAGGAAGAAGCTAGGGTTTATGCATGGATAGGGAGGCACATGAGTGATTCACATGTGAGATTGGGCAAGCTTGGAGTGTGGAGTTTGGTGTGAAGAGGTAGGTTGGGTTGGTGGGAGATGAGGTCGCTGCCACCTCACAAGAGGGGCACCCCTCTCCCATAGTAAACAATGCCCAACACCATTGGATAATTCGCCCACCACTCGTGAGCTTGTATCCGCCCATGTGAGGAGGCCCACACATTCCACATGCTCACGTCATCCTTTAATCATTTCGCTTATCCTATGTATATTTCAGCATGCTCTTTATTCATTCATGATAGTCGTATATCACATGGAACCCACTTTCAATCTTTCCATATGATTATTTTATCACTTTTTTACTTTTTTTAACTTTTGTGACATAGTGCAATTTCTCTTTTTTTAGTAATTAAAGTGTTGTTTGATGCATTTTTAGCCAAAACTGCTCCCAGAGGTGACGTAACCGCTCGGAACCTGAAGAAAGTGGGCACCAGGGTAAAGAGGACGCTCTGAGCGTCAAAACAAGCATCCCCACGCCAAAATCCACCTCCAGATGACACTTTTATCACATTTTGAAATTTTCCATTTAAACCATTAAAAAAATGGTCTAAATTACGGAAAAAATTATTTTTGCCGGAATGAAATGAAACTCCTAGGGGACCTAGTGCATGTTCATACGACTCAATCGAGATGGCTAACATGTAAAAATACTAGACACAAATCTCTAATAACCACCTTAGGTTTTGACCATCATGGTAAATACTCCAGCTTTGGAGGTGTGAATGAAAAAATCAGGGATTATACTTCACTAAAGAGTAAAGCATAATTCCCAAGGAAAAAACACTCTAGAGTATCACCCTGATAGTTAAACTTAAGGATAGCCCAGTCTTTTATAAAAGGACCCAGTTTAGACCAACTTTTTACAATTCCCCCAAGGGGGTATGAACATGCAGTTATTACAAATGGGGCAAAATTTCCCTGAAAATGACTTCTGAACACTGATGATGAACATTGAACATGTTCATGAAACTGGCAGCTCACAAGAAATTCAACTATTGTACAAAATAGTTGGTAACATTCGGCTCCAACTGCAGGACGTGTGCTCGATCTGGCCTTTAGGCAAGGAGGGGATACGAGAATACCAGAATCTTTGGTTTTATATAACTTGTAAAAACATCTCAACTTGACAAAAAGCCTTTAGTAGCACAAGTTTTATATAAAATAGAAACCAATGAACCATAAGCTGCATTTTATTTGAAAGAATAAAACTAATAAAAACTTCTAAGTACATAAAGGAAAACACTGAAAATGAAATGCAGAAACTAAGGGCTCACTTTGAGGAGCTTATTTTTCCTATTCTAATCATAACATAAAGGAAAACGTTAAGTATAATAAAAAATGCAATGTAACCATCTAAGCATGTCATTAATATGATAATTCTTTATCTTGTCTCTGGTTACCAGGCAAAGCAAGGACATGCTTTTTAGAAAGTGCAAACTTGCCTGGATATTCTGGATGGGAGGGTTGGATGGGAAATCATAAGTATGTAATAGATCTTTGAAATGTCTCCCCACATGGTAGATCCTCTTGCGGGCCTCTTCTATCCATGACAGGATAGGGCTGAGAAAAAACTCAAAATGATAAGGCGGCCCAAGTACCTCATCATACTGATCTGAAAGGCTCTTCTGATTATAACTTTATGTGAAAGTATAAGCCTCAAACTGCTCCAAATCATACGGGACATCCGATGGCTGAGATATATCTTCAATCAATTGTACCCAGTCTGACCCTTCACTGCACTGCTTCTCTAAGTCATTATTGTTGATACTCATGCATGGCTCCAACTACTCATATGAACAAATAGCATGCTCTTCTTCCATGTCCCAATGTCCCAAGCTTTCAAGATCCATACTCCCTTCTCTAGATACATCAAAAATGGGTTTTCTAATGTATGTCCAATAGTCATCATCCACATCTTTGTCAAATATGGGGAGTCTTCATGAACCTCATCATATCCCTGGCTATACCCATCCTTGTGTTCATAAGTGGGATTATCAATAAAAATTTCAAAGGATTTTGGCTCATCATTTACTTCTTTAGATATGGCATAGATAGGGTTCTCTATAAATGTCCATTTATCATCATCAATATCTATGTCAGTCATGATGGATTCATCATCACTTACATCATGCTCTAGGCTATGTCTATCCTCCTCATTTTTAACCTTTTCATCTTTAATCTTGTCCTGAATAGGGGCTAAAAAGGTAGAGTTAATGGCATAACTGATGAATACGGTTGTCTATGGTTGTCATTGATGACATCCATTAATGACAAAGGAGTAATTAAGGTTGATGAAATGGCATGAAGGAGTGACAAGGGTTGATGACATGGCACAAAGGACATGATAGTTTGGAACTTTGTCCAGATGGTCCATATGACCCA
Source organism: Larix kaempferi (assembly GCA_027924585.1). Classification (NCBI taxonomy): domain Eukaryota; kingdom Viridiplantae; phylum Streptophyta; class Pinopsida; order Pinales; family Pinaceae; genus Larix; species Larix kaempferi. The sequence goes on from BSBM01000886.1 coordinate 1,621,065, forward strand.
TTCTGTGGTCATTTGTGGCTTGATGGGGTCATGAAGCCCACACAAATTGTGAAGAAGCTTTCAAACATGATCATGACTTTAATGAAGTCTTTGTCTTGGTGAAATTGGTCCCTTGGACATGTGGTGGTGTTTGTGGTCTTGCAACCTTTACATGTTACATATTGTGGTCTTTAATACCCTTGAGGGTGTAGGAATCTTATCCCTTGACCCACAAGACTTGATGGTTATATAGAAGCACATAAGCATGATGGAGACCTTAAATGTTGATGTGACCATTATCCCTTGGTACCCTCACATTTGAAGACTTGTGGATGGAAAACGAAATATAAATAAAATTAGATGAAGTCACTCGTAAGTCAGCCCAGCTGTAATTTAAACTCTTAATGATTAATTTTTTTATGGAGGTCGGCTCAACAAAATAATTCAAAAAGAAAATTATAAATTCATTAAAGGGAATGCCGGCTTAGTAAAAAATTGCTATGGAAAACATGTATAAATAGCAGCCCAACGCCCTCATTTTGAGGTGTGGAAGTGGAGAATTTTCGGACTGTCTGAGAGAGGAAAATTCGGACTGTTCACTGTGGTGAATTTCGAGTACTGTAGCAGCTACAGTAGACATAAATTTTTTTAAGGTTTCTTTTTGCTCTCATTTTTGGAATTCGTGGGGTAAATTTGCATGGTTCAGGAAGCTTTGATTTAAGGATAGATGAAGAGGACAGTTCTGGAGCAGCAACAAATATGAGGAGCTGAAGATGATCTTTTATTTTATCTTTTATTTCTGGGTTTGTCTAGACAGCAGTTTGATGGATATTTTATGAAATGGGGCAGCTGGTTGATGATGTGTTAGACAACATATATTTATGCTAGGGAAATGATGATTGCTGAATCTTAGGATACTGCTGAAAACATACTGAAGATATGTTTGGGGTCTGAACAATTTGATATGATGTTGATGGACAGTATGTGAACATTGATTGATTGTTGATAGTGTTTGTGACATAGCTGGCTGATGTACAAATGCTGATGTTAATGAAGACATCTTGCTGATGTATGATGAAGTTAAGGACAGAATAGTAATAGGCTGGCCGATTGCTGCAAACTCAAATGCTAGGGTGATTGATGAAGACATCATGTGCTGATTGGCTATGATCGGAATAATGTGTTTGGGCTGAATATGTATATGATAAATACTGATATGTGGACAAAACTTTGATGAACAGAATGATAAGATAAAGACATACTCAGTACTGAAGATGATGGACAGTGTTGACAGAATTAGTCTAGGGTTACAATATGTTGAAGAATGTTGAAGATGATCAGGACAGTTTGATGAAATCTGTATGGACAAAGTGTAGATGTGACAGAGGAAAGATCACAGGTTTTATTTGGGACAGAACATAAAGATGAGTTTGATATGATTGATAATGATGATGTATGTAATGTGATAATTGTATGTTTACTTACAAGCAGGGTCTAAGAAAAACTAGGCAGGGTCCTAGACAAGAAGTTGGTGCTTCTATTTTCAGTTGGTGTTGAATTGCCTCACGGTTGTAGCCGTTGAACGAATTACAAAAGATTACAAAGCTATATCTTGTGTCCTTCTTGCAATGTGTTGATGAACATGAGTTGGTGTTTATTGACTTATATGTTAGAGTAGAAATGCAAATGATATGATATTGAAGTGAATGTGAAATGATATAAGATTTGTTGAAAAAGTTGAAATTGTCAAATAAGTCTAGGCTCACTGATTCACCCCCCCTCTCAGTGAGCACTGTGTCTAACAATAACTCCCAAGATTATTAGTATTATAAACATATTGATTTAATGGCTTCTTGGGATTTTCAACATGGTACTTCTTCTCTTTCTCATTATGCAATTTTACCAATGAGTCCTCAGATACTGGCACAGTGGCATAGGTCCAGTCCGTTTGGATCCATCCTCCTAAAGCAGCAGCTCACTTCCTAGAGAGCAACATCCCCCATTTATCCGAAACATCTATGACCAGGATGTCCATATTTACATGGATATATGGATACTTGGCTAACCTTATCGATTGATTTTCAATGATGCCCACCACCTCAACTTGCCTAGAGTCCATGGCACAAACATTTTGATATGGTCTAGATGTTTTAAGGTTGAGTTGGTGCATGACCTTTTTGGTTATGATGTTGGAAGAAGACCCCGAATCTAACATACAGTTATGTAGAAGAAGATCACCTATCATCAATGATACATAAAAAGGGGGATGATCTTCTCTTCTTGGGTCCTTGGTATGTAGAATTATTGGGGGATCTTTTGAAACACTGTTATTACTTGTGGAAGGTTGCTCTATAGTTTCTGCAAAAGTGACCTTTTTAGGGGTAGGAGGATTCAGAGGAGTGGGGGGATTTGTAGAAGTAGGAGGATCCAATATTTTCAAAAATTTCTCCCTCTGTCCAGGAATCTTGTATAATTCGGTAACAGGTACAGGTACTTTAATAGTGTTAAACCAGTTACCCCAATCAAAATTTAAATCATTGGACTTATTAGACTTATCAAGATTTATTGCTTTGGGGTATTGCATGCTGGGTCCATTATTTCCTTTTCTTTGGTAAGTGACCCCTTTGAACTTCTGCATGTTGTGAATATGCTCATTAGAGGGCCTTTCTCCATAGTTTTTAGTCAAGTTGTCTAGTTCTTGACTATATTGTCTGGCTTGCTTCCAACTTTCCCTAGGAATGGTATGAATATCTCCTACTACGTTGACAAAATCAGGCTCGCTTGAAACCTGCTCACTGGTACTACCCTCCGGAAAACCATGTTCTTGAACATAGCATGCAAAGTAACAAGTAGATTTTTCATGAAAATCTTTACATGCCCTACAAAAGGGTGTATAATTCCCAACCATGTTAGCAGCCTCCAATGGGTTGGGAGGCCTCTTCTCATGGTTGGGACCCTTCTTTTGCCAGTTTGTTTTTTGAGGGTAGTTTCTTTGAATGGGTTGAGTTTGTGCTCTTTCCACGGAAATGCCCCTATTTTGCATTTCTTTAATTTGAGAGAGATACTTCATTTCTATATTCTCCATCTTCTCGCTCATGTCCAACAATTTTTTCTCATAAGCATCCTTTTGGGAAAAAGAATCATTTTCCTTAGGTTTCGTTGGTTTCATGGGGGTTAAGGCCCTTGAATAACCAGGAATATTGGATTTGCCAGAAGATTGCATATTCCTATCAATTTTAGTAGCCATTTCCTGGGCCATCAAAAGAGTGGTGGGTTCTTTATCTCTGAGTTGATACTGCATTTCACCACAAAGAGCTTCAATGTAGTAGACTAAGATGGATTGAGCTGTAGGTTTGTAGTCTATATGGATGCCATTTGTCAAGTCTATGAACTTCTTATTGAATTCATCCATTGTTTCATTCTCACTTCTTTTGATGTTGGTTAAAGCAGCTAACTGATGACATGGCTCTTTTTTCTCTCCAAACTTGTTGGTGAAAGCAGTTTTAAAGGTTGCAAAAGTTGCAAAGGAGTTATCAGGTAAGTTGATGAACCAATCACCAACATCTCCTTCCAAGGATAGAGCAAAAAGTTTCATGTAAACATTTTCGTGCTTATTGGTTGGATCCCTGACATAGGTGCTAATACATTTGGAGAAGCTTTTCAGATGATGAGCTGCAGTGATGGCATCAGTGCCAGTGAAGTTGGGCAGTTTATCTATAGCCTTGTTTGGTAGATCATGTGGTTGACCTGCTATCTGAGTAATGTTAAGGGGACCGAAAAATTCTCCCATTGGATCAGACAAACAATTATTACTTTCAACAAAAAGGCAATGGATGTCCGAAATAGACTCAGATCCCAAATCTTCAAGGATCCTATGAGAAGCTAACCTATTTAATCTCCTCCAATAAACCTTTTCAGGCTCGGGGATGAAATCAAGTAGGCCTACAGAGTTCCTTGTTGTTGAATACCTTGGTAAGTTTAATGGCAGTGGAGTCACCAAATGGATTCAAGTCTAAATTCAGAGAGTTGTTTAAACTAAAAATCTATCAAAAGATCAAGGTAAAAAACTAAGAAAAAACTAAGGAAAAAGTCGTCCAGGAACAAAAATTTGTCCCCGGCAACGACGCCAGAAATGCTGCCCGCCGATGTGCACACTAGCAGCATAAATCTTTCAGAAGTTGTTTCCCAAGGGGAAAAGTGTGGCCTTGGGGGCAAGCAAAGAGTCAGGTGCTGTCACATGATCCCGACTCCTCCGTTTAAGCAAACTCCTAGCGAAGCCAAGGGGGGTAGACCCTACAAAGAGTTACTAAGGCTCTTATGGTTCTAAGTGTTTTGTGAATATGTGATGAGGATGGGTGTTGTTTTAGGAGTTTTTTGACAATTTACAATAATAGGTTAAGTCCAAGCATGTATTTGCAAAATAGTTTAGATGATACACGACCAATGATAAATTATAAGCAAAGCATCCACAACATGATTAATTAAAGCAGATAAATGACAATATTCCAGATAGATAATAAACAAATAAGACACTGGATAATTGTTGATTTGTGAAATGACCAGTGCCAAAATGGAGTCACTATCTTGAGTGCTTGGGATGCTTAAAACATGTCTCGGGTGTGCTTGGGAATGTTTTGCAAATGCTCTTGGTAAATTTTATTGTAAATTTTGGGGTGAAGTTGATTATTAGGGGGATGGGGATCTCCAAGATATACCTTGCGGTACAGGAGATATGTCCGAAAAATAGTCTAAGTGGCTCCGTACAAGGACATGTGGGCTAGTCGGAGTCTCCAGAGCGGTGTTCAACACTACACCAACAAGGATGTAGCCTAACTGGTGCCCTTAAGGTCTTGGTCCAGTGGTTCCCCGCGTCCCCAGGCAGAATTTGCCCACTTTCGACTATTAGTGATCAACGTCGGATTTTCGTTGGTTTTCTCGAGATGTATTTTATTATGGTTGAAGTGGAGTTAGATGTGAGGAATCAAGCAAACTACACTGTTTCTAAGTATCCCACAAGTGGGTAGAGCATACGCAGTGTAGTAAATATTCGTTCCAATTTTATTATGAGTTATGAACAAGAACCATAGACCCTCCGACAAAGAGCGCTCTTGATCCGCCTTATGGCGAGATTTAAGAGACTTATGAAAAGATAAAAATGTTAAAAATGAAATGAGATTAAACAACTGAAAGAATAAAACTCTCCGACAGAGAGCACTCTTGATCCACCTCTCGGTGAGATTCAAGAGATTTTATGTTCTTTTTAACAAGTTATATAAATGAGAAATTAAGTAAAACTTGAAAAAAGACAAATCAAACTAAGCTATTTACTTCTAAGACCTAGCAACTTATTCAAAATTGAAACTACTCTAACAAATGAAAAACTACTCTACTTGCATGTATAAAGCAAATAAGATGCAAAAGGACAAGGGACGATACAAGCTTCCCCCAAATGGGGGAAGTAGGGTGTGGGAGCTTTTATCCCACTTGCTCTTTATTAACTTTTGTACAATATGCTTGTGTTTTTCTCCACTTGAAAGCACAGATTAGAAGGGGAATGAAGAAGATGGGAAGAAGAGTTTTTCTGCTTTTCAAGAAGTTAGCTCTTTGCTCTTTTGGTCTTGCTTGCTGTAGCCTTGGGGCTTTCTCGATTTGAACTTCTTGTACCCCTGAAAATAGGAGCTTTGGACACTAACTTTGTTAAGAGATTAGTAAAAAGAAACAAATGAAACTAGATCTAGAAATTGAAAATGGAAAGCCAAGCTAAGTGCAAATTAGATCTAAATGCTTAAGATGCAAACTAGGAATCAATGATATACAAAATATGAAACTTGAAACTTTTCTAAGCTACTGCAAGGATGGAAGAGAAGGGTTGAAGGAGTTGCCAAAGCCCTCTTTTCAAGGCAGCCAAAACACTTTTCCCTATGATTGTTTTGTACTTGTTTTTTATGGCAACCAATGTACCCTCTTATGACTGTTAACTCAATGCTTTTATGGCAGCCAATGTACCTTCTCTTATGACTGTTTTTACACCTTCTTTAGGACTGTTTTGACATGCCTTTCAAGGCTGTTTTGTACCCTTTATAACATTCAAATCAAAAGATGGCAGCCAATGAACTTTTATGACAGTCAAATCAAATAATTTGTGGCATCCAAATAACCTTTTTATGATTGTTTTCGCACACTTTCCAAGGCAGCCAAGTACAAAAAACTTACCACTGTTTTGGCACTTTTTTCAAGGCAGCAAAGACACTTTTTGATGGCACTGTTTTGTACTCCTTTTGGGACTGTTTTGACACGCTTTTCAAGGTTGTTTTGTACCTCTTTTTGACAGTCAACAACACTCCTATGACCGTCAACACTATCAACCCATGGAAGTTAGTGGATTAGTATATAGACAAATGTATAGCTTTAGTACTTGAAAAAATGATTTTGAAAGACTTAGACTTCAAGTGCTAAAAAACAACTAGATCTAGCTTGGGAGAGCGAAAGCTTAAGGGAGAAAGATACTTTTAAGATCAAAAGCTTTGCTTGTGTAACCAAAAGAAAAATTGATTTTTTAAGAGTTTAAAGGGTGAAGAATGAGAAAGAACTTCAAGCCCAAGCTTGAATAAATGTTTTTTTTTGTAGGATCTTGAAAAACATAACTCATTAGTAAAATGGTAACAGAGAGGGTTGGAAGCAACTGAGCTCCAATTCCTACTATGCCCTTTGGTAATACTTGCAAAAACTTCACCACTGAGAGCAAACCATGGTCAAATCAAGTACATTCAGTAAAAGAAATTTTGGAGAGCCCAAGTATAACTGACTACTTTTGGCTACTCCTTGACTTCAATCACAAAACATAAATAAGCAACTTGAGTCTAACAAATGCTTACCCTATGGATTTATATAAATCTTCTAATCTAGGATTGATCAATGATATTGCAAAAAGAAAATGAAATACTGAGAGATATCTCCTAGATTAGATACATGCCGAGAGATTGCACCATTAGACCTCCAAAGTCTCCAATTTTATTCAAGCTTGCATGTCAAATAGCATCAAGCATTCCACAGAAAAATAGTAGAGGTTCCTTACACCAAAATTCCACCACAAATGGTAGAGCAAGGACCTAGTTTTATTGTACAATAGAGCTCATGCGAATGAGGAAGAAGCTAGGGTTTATGCATGGAGAGGGAGGCGCATGAGTGATTCACGTGTGAGGTTGGGAAAGCCTGGAGCGTGGAGTTTGGTGTGAAGAGGTAGGTTGCGTTGGTGGGAGATGAGGTGGTTGCCACCTCACAAGAGGGGCACCCCTCTCCCATAGTAAACAACGCCCAGCACCATTGGATAATTCGCCCACCACTCGTGAGCTTGTATCCGCCCATGTGAGGAGACCCACGCATTCCACATGCTCATGTCATCCTTTAATCATTTCGCTTATCCTATGTATATTTCAACATGCTCTTTATTCATTCATGATGGTCATACATCACATGGAACCCACTTTCAACCTTTCCATATGATTATTTTATAACTTTTTGACTTTTTTTAACTTTTGTCACATAGTGCAATTTCTCTTTTTTTAGTAATTAAAGTGTTGTTTAATGCATTTTTAGCCAAAACTGCTCCCAGAGGCGACATAACCGCCCGGAACATAAAGAAAGTGGGCACTAGGGTAAAGAGGACGCTTTGAGTGTCAAAACGAGCCTCCCCACGCCAAAATATGCTTCCAGATGACACTTTTATCACATTTTGAAATTTTCCATTTAAACCATTAAAAAAATGGTCTAAATTACGGGAAAAAAAAAAAAAAATTTGCCGAAATGAAATGAAACTCCTAGGGGACCTAGTGCATGTTCATACGACTCAATCGAGATGGCTAACATGTAAAAATCCTAAACACAAGACTCTAATAACCACCTTAGGTTTTGACCACCATGGTAAATACTCTAGCTTTGGAGGTGTGAGTGAAAAACTCAGGGATTATACTTCACTAAAGAGTAAAGCATAATTCCCAAGGAAAAAACACTCTAGAGTATCACTCTGATAGTTAAACCTAAGGATAATCGAGTCTTTTATAAAAGGACCCAGTTTAGACCAACTTTTTACAATTCCCCCAAGGGGGTATGAACATGCAGTTATTACAAATTGGGCAAAATTGCCCTGAAAATGACTTCTGAACACTGATGATGAACATTGAACATGTTCATGAAACTGGCGGCTCACAAGAAATTCAACTATTGTACAAAATAGTTGGTAACAACACTCTCTCTTGGTTGGTGAATGCGCCCTCTTAGGCTCTTCTCTCCCTCAATTCGCATTAGCTCTCTTTGAGCTCTCTTATTGTATAAATATGAGTCCTTGCTCTACCATTTGGGTGGAATTTTTGTGCAAGGAATCTCTGCTATTTTTTCATGTTGAATGCTTGATGTTATTTGGCATGCAAGTTGGAATAAAGTGAAGGCTTTGGAGGTCTAAAAGTGTGCAAATCTCTCATGGCATGTGTTTGAAATCAAGGTGAAATCTACGTAGTTCTTCAATTTTTATGCAAATGTTTATGATCTTAGCTTAAGAAGGTTACAATTCTAATCCAAAGAAAAGATATTTGAGGCTTCAACTTATCTATTTATGCAAGGTTGTTCAAGATTTAGGAGTTGCATTTTGTAGTCAGTTATACTTGTGCACTCTTAGTTTTGCTTAGCTTACCATACTAAGATCTAATCATTTGTGTGAAGATTGTTTGTCTTTGCAGATCATCATAAGGCAAAGTAAGATTGGGAGTTCAGTTGCTTCCCCTTCTTCTTTGTCAATTTTTTATGCTAATGAGTTTTATCATACAGGAAACCTCAAAGAGCTCACTTGTTCAAGCTTGGGCTTGAAGCTCCTTCTCATCTTCACCCTTTAAAACTTTAAAATCAATTTTTCTTTTGGTTACACAAGCAAAGCTTCTGATCTTTAAAGTCTTCATTCTACCTTTGCTTTCGCTTTCCTCCTTTGGGTGCTTTCACTCCTCTCTTTGAAGCTCCCTTTAGCCCTCCTCTTTAGCTATTTTCGCCCTTCTCCTCTCTACCTTTTACATCCCTCTTCTTTGTTTGCTGCCCTTTCCCTTTATTTGCAACTCTCTCCTAGCTTGCCTTCTTCAAGCTCCTCTCGCCCTCTCCTTGCTCTTTTCTTGCTTTCACTCCCTTCTTTGCTTCTTGCTTTCGCTCCCTTCTAAGCTCCTTCCTTGCTCTCACTCCTCTCTAGCCTCCTCATACCTTCCTCCCTTTCGCTCTTCATCTTTTGGCTTTGTTTTCTCTCTTTGTTTTTTGTCCTTCCTTCTCCTCTTTGATCTTTGCTCTCTCCATTTCTTGTAGCTTAGATTTAGCTTTTGCATCTAGTTTGCATTTGATTTAAGTTTTCAACTTTCAAATTTCTAAGTCTAGTTTCATTTTAGTTTACAAGTTGTTTGGGTTTCTAGATCTTAGTTTCATTTTTCATTTTACTAATCCCTTAACAAGTTTGTGTCTTGAGCTCTTATCTACAAAAAAAAAACAAAGAAGATCTAACCAAGAAAGGCTAAAGCTAAACCAAAAGAGCAAAAGAGCAAGTCTTAAAAAGCACAAAATTCTTCTTCCCATCTTCTTCATCCCCCTTCTAACCTATGCTTTCAAGTGGGAAAAACACAAGCATATTGTACAAAAGTTAATAAAGAGCAAGTGGGATAAAGGCTCCCACACCCTACTTCCCCCATTTGACGGAAGCTTGTATCGTCCCTTGTCTTTTTGCATTGTATTTGCTTTATACCTGCAAGTAGATTAGCTTTTAATTGTTAGAGTAATTTCATTTCTGAATATTTTGCTAGATCTTAGAAGTAATAGTTTAGTTTGTTTTGTTCTTTTAAAGTCTTAACTTAGTTTCAATTTCGTGTAAATTGTTAGAAAGAATCAAAGTCTCTTGAATCTCACTGAAAAGTGGATCAAGAGCACTCTCTATCGGAGAGGTTTACTTTTAGTCTTAGTTAGATTTCCTGCTTTTCATATAAACTGCTAATAAAAGGAACCAAAATCTCTTGAATCTCACTGAAAGGTGGATCAAGAGTGCTCTCTGTCGAAGAGTTTGTTGTTTAATTTTCAGTTTATTTCAAGCATTTTTATCTTTTCTTAAGTCTCTTGAATCTCGCCATAAGGGGGATCAAGAGCACTCTTTGTCGAAGGGTCTATGGTTCTTGTTCATAACCCATAATAAAATTGAAACGAATATTTACTACACTGCGTATGCTCTACCCACTTGTGGGATACTCAGAAACAGTGTAGCTTGCTTGATTCCTCACATCTAACTCCACTTCAACCATAATAAAATACATCCCGAGAAAATCACTGAAAATCCGACGTTAATCGCTAATAGTCGAAAGTGGGCAAATTCTGCTTGGGGACGCGGGAACCACTGGACCGAGACCTTAAGGGCACCAGTTAAGCTACATCCTTGTTGGTGTAGTGTTGAACACCGCTCTAGAGACTCTGGCCAGCCCACATGTCCTTGTACGGAGCCACTTAGACTATTATTCGGACATATCTCCTGTACCGCAAGGTATATCTTGGAGATCCCCATCCCCCTAATAATCAACTTCACCCCAAAATTTACAATAAAATTTACCAAGAGCATTTGCAAAACATTTCCAAGCACACCTGAGACATGTTTTAAGCATCCCAAGCACTCAAGACAGTGACTCCATTTTGGCATTGGTCATTTCACAAATCAACAATTATTCAGTGTCTTATTTGTTTATTATCTATCTAGAATATTGTCATTTATCTGCTTTAATTAATCATGTTGTGGATGCTTTGCTTATAAATTATCATTGGTTGTGTGTCATCTAAACTATTTTGCAAATACATGCTTGGAATTAACCTATAATTGTAAATCATTTAAAAACTCCTAAAAACAACACCAATCCTCATCACACATTCAAAAACACCCAAAACCATAAGTGCCTTAGTAACTCTTTTAGGGTCTACCGCCCTTGGCTTCGTTAGGAGTTTGCCTAAACGGAGGAGTCAGGATCAGGTGACAGCACCTGACTCTTTGCTTACCCCCAAGGCCACACTTTTTCCCCTGGGAAATAGCTTTCGAAAGATTTTTGTTGCTGTGTGCACATCGGCGGGCAACAGGTCCTCTTGTAGTTGTTGAATTATCTTGCATGCCTTATGATCCCACTTCCATTCTATAGTTGCTTCTTCCACCCAATCAGATTGTAGAATGGAAATAGCACAAAGTAAACCTTCTATGTCATCTTCCTTCCTTGAAAATGCATTTGCCACCACATTTTGTTTTCCTTTTTTGGTATATAATTTCAAAGTCATAACCTAGCATCTTTGTAACCTATTTTTGTTTCTCTTTGGAAGATAATCGTTATTCCAAGAAGTACTTATGAATGTCATGATATGTTCCTACCTTGAAGTGTCTTCTATTAGGCAAGGGCACCATTTCTTAATTGCATTTAGTATGGTAACATTTGCTTTTCATAAATTGGTTCGAATAAGTTTTTTCCTTTAAGTTGGCAACTCTCAAAGGAAAAAGGGCCTTCCTTCTTGCATTAAAAATGGACCAATGCCATTCCTTGAGGCATCACATTACACAATAAAGATTTTTGTGAAGTTAGGCATGGCTAATACACAAGTTGTACACATAGCCTCTTTAAGTTTTTCAGAAGCTTTGGTTGCTTCTTAAGTCCAAGGAAATGCCTCCTTTTTCAATAACATTGTTAGAGGTGTTGCTATTAAACCATAATTCTTGACGAACTTGCGGTAATAGCCCATCAATCCTAAGAATCCACTAAGATTATTCAAGGTTTTGGGAACTGGCCATTCCATCATGTTGAAAATTCAAATTTTCAGATCAGATAATTACTTCCTAATGATATCTTTATACCACTGTTATCATTGAATAATTACACTAAAAATCTCAATTGTAAATGCAGCGGAAACAATAGAATCATAGAAAGATAGCCATGCACAGTAAACACAATATTTTTTATCCTGGGAAACTGTTGTAGGCACAACAGATCCCATGTTTTATCCAAAACATGGGGCCCCAATACCATATCAAAGAGTAACTTAATCGGTTTTTGGGGTTTTGTTCAGCCTGTTTGCCATTTATCTTGCTGCTTTTGGTTTGATTTAATTAAGTTAGTACATTTTCCTTCTTGAAAATTATGCATTTTTGTTATGTTTTGATGAATTGCGGAAATAAGTTTTGGATTGAAATTGTTTAATCATCCCGCACCCGCAACCCGCAAATTGCGGATTGCAGGCGCCTTTGTTTACATTTGAAGTTTTCTCCCCGCAACCCGCAACCCGTAAATTGCGGGATGCGGGATGCGGGAAGACCTTTGTTAATAAAGAATAAGTTTCTGTTGCCCACAACCCACAATTGCGGGATGCGGGAAACATTTTGAACGCGCATTTGTGTTTGGTATTCCGCAACCCGCAACCCGCAATTTACGGATTGCGGATTGCGGGATGTAGTACATTGTTTTTGAATAACAAGTGCCCGCACTTGGCGTCCCGCATCGCTCATCCCGACCGTTGATGTATGATGATCGGACGACCTAGATTGCATCTGACAGAATGATTTCAGTTTTTTATTTTTGCTCTTGGTTCGTCGTTTCAAGTGTTAATCTTGTTTTCGTCTGCGTTATGCTCAATTAGACAGGAAGTCCCTGAATTCAATGATTGCTTAGTAATCAAAACTCGAAGATTTGACTGCTAATTGCATGTGTTATTGTGTTAATTTATCATGATCTTGCGCCAAACTTCAACTGATGCTGGACTGACTGATTTTTCGCTCGTAGAAATGGTAATTGCAATCTGCGCATTGTAGATGTGCAATCATGCCAGTTAGTCATACTCAATTGATGTCAAATCCTGTGGTTTTATTTCTATAAGGATCGGTATGAACAATCCATTAGTTTACGATGATATATGCAAACTCTGGGTTGATATTTTAATATCTCTGCTAACAATTGCATGTTGTAAGTAAAATGCAGAGAATTTCTGACTTTTCTGTCAATCATTATGTTGAAAAAGAGCCTCATCCAGTGGAATACTTTGAACCTGTCCCTGCACCATTTGATGCCGATGTTTCTGATGACATCACAGATAGTGAGGAGGAAGATGACAGGGTTCAATTCATATATGAAAGACTTATTTTCAACAAGCAGAAGGAGGGTGATAAAGAGTACATTGATCATGATAACACAATTGTTCGGGATTTAATTATAAATTTGCTACCTGTGTGTCCCGCAATTCCTTCCAAGGAGGATCTGTTAGCTGATTTTTCGGTTTTTGAAGATATTGTTATCACACAACTTGTAGATGCCCCTAGAGGTATCCCATCCGGGATGGTAGAGGAGTCAGGCAACTAAAGAGGTGACCCAAGAGATGCCATGGTTCCCAATGCAGGTGGGAGTCACGTCAACCGAGGCACTCTTGGGTCCCCTCTTTAGTTGCCTGACTCCTCTACCGTCCCGGATGGGATACCTCTAGGGGCAACTACAAGTTGTGTGATAACATTTTTGGCGCCGTTGCCGGGGAGGTAGAGGCCTACCTTGGTTCAACATACCTATTTTGTCTTACTCTCTCCCTGCATATTAACGACATACATCTTGGTAGAAGAGTTTTAAAATCTACCTGGCGACTCCACATAAGCGACTCCACTGGTGATCAATCCTATCATTATCTAGAACCCATGGGGTGTATCATTTGGTATTTAGGTTCTTGATTTAAAAAATAAATAAATAAATAAATAAATTTTTGCCATCCATGGCTGCTTCTGAGCGGCCTAGGACTTTTGGTCGTTTGAAAGTTTTTGACTTCTCAAAAATTGTTGGGTATCCTCATCACATCTCTCATCAAGCCCGTGAAAGGTTGTCTAAATTTGATGGAAGTCATGAAGTATCTGCTAAAAGACACCTTGAACTTTTTAGGGAAATTATTAAAGATTTATCCATAACCCATGAGGATGTGTGTATGAAACTATTGGCTTCGTCCTTCAAAGAAAGAGCTGAGATCTGGTTCTTAGATTTGAAGCCCAATAGCATTTTCGGGTATGACATGTTTGAGCAAAGTTTCTTAGAAAGATGGGGAAGTGAATCCGATGATATATATTTTCCAAATCAAAACCTTCCCCTTTTTGATCCTATTGTTGAATCTGTTAATAATCAAACATCAAGTGAATTGTCAACATCCGAAAATGACCCCTCCTACTCAATTTCTTTTGAGGATAAGTCTTCCACTTTTGAGTCGATTGAAAGTCAAATCCATAATCATTATATAAATCATAAGTTTTCAAATTTCTTTTTAGGTAGCCCTAGTCTTGATCCTGAGGAAATTTCTGAGGATGAGCCTTTAGTCAGTCAGTCTATTGAAGTTCCTCCCTCAGAGAAACTCATTAATCATTTCATATTTAATGATCATTCAATTCCTTATCACCTTATTGAAGAAGAAGAAAGTGAAAGCATCGACCAAGATCCTTTAGTGGTGATCTCTCGTGATCATTGTGCATTTAATCAAGATATTATAAATGAAAATGATCACTTATCCTCTTATAATTTTAATGATGAATCAATAGAAGGTCAATCTCAAGATGAGGATGAATTAGTGAATCACACTAGATGCTCTAATCTGTGTTCCACTTCTTATAATGAGTCTTTATTTTTTTCCATCTTTAATCAAGACAACTTAGAGCTAGGTAGCTATGGTCAATCTTGTCCTCAGATTGTAAATATTAAACTTGATCAAAAGATTAAAATCATTCCTACAGTAAAGAGTGCTTTCTTTTGTCAAAATCCAAAGTCAAACTTATTTATTCATTTGGGAGAATTTTCATATTTGCAATCCACCCTCCCTTCCCAACTCTTTCAATCATCTTTGGGTTGGTGCTCTAGTCAAATTTTTGCCTTGGAATTTTTCAATAGGAAGTATATGCACGATTACATAATTGGAGAAAAAGCACTTCATTTCCCTTTTCAGTCACCTTGGAACAATAATGCTTGTTGTCAAATTATCAATCATTTTTGGTGGCTAGAAAAGGTGTTTAAAGATCAATTTCATCTTTTCTCCATTTTTGAGCATCAAGTGGGCCTAGTTTTGATTTTTCGTCTTTTAAGCCTTGATTTGTCCCCACTTGGTTTCTATTTGATCATCAGTCCCAAGGAGAATCAAATTGAATATGTGAGGGAAGTAAATGAAGAAGTTAATTTGTGTGAAAATGAATCGAATCACATGTCTTATGTCTTCCCTCCATCCATCCCTGGGTTTAACTTGCATAAATTTTATGATCCTATCAATTCTTTGATGGAGGATGTCTGCTTCAGTCAATATTCTCCTTGGCATGATTTCATTTTGCTCCATTCAAATCCTTCTTCAATTTATAAACAAGTCAGGAAGATTGTGCTCTCAAATTCAGTGATCTTTAATCCAATCTTGACTTGCTTTATCAACAAAAATCAAAGAAAAATCATTAACTTATTTGATGAATGGTTGCACTGGATTTATGATTTTACCTAACATTTGTGCTGAATGGTTAGAGTAGGGTAGGTAGGACCAAATAAGCTCACTTGAGCAATAGGATTTGTGTGCTTTTTCTTTTTCTGTGTGATGAGTATTGTCCCTTTTTCCTTTTCTTTTCTGCTTGGAGTGTCTGCTTGTTTTTCTTCTTTATTGAGTTGAGCCTTGCTCCTTCCTAAGCTTGTCTCCTCTCCTGCATGCATTTAAGAAATTTTAGTTATCATTCCTGTCATTTCTATTTTGGCTGCCTGTGCAAGTTGAGATTGCCTGCTTGAAAAAGTTCTCTTTTCCTCCTGCACAGTAATAAAAATGATGAATGGTGAATGAATAATATATGCCATGTTAGTTTATAGTTATATTTTGGGCGCATTTCAGTTTATGCTTTAAATTATATTTCAGTTCAGTTTTATTTTATATTTGTCCCATACATGCTCCATGATGGTATTCTAGTGTTTGTGAGAGCAGGAACAGGTGTAAAATAAAGCTAAAAGCAAGGATGGTGCAGTGCTGGATTGAAGATTGATGCAGAGCAGTTCGAGACCAGAGATTCTGAGGTTCTCAAGCGCTCTCTCCCTTAGAGCACTTGTCCCAGCTGGAGCCAGATGTTATCACACCATAGTAACAGGGCTACTATTCTTGTACAGCAGATATCTGCACATTCCAGAGCTTCCATTATTCCAGAGCATGGCTATATATTTTGGATCACTCATGATCAGAGCAGTATATTATTCAGATTTATGTTTGACCTTGTGTCAAGGCTGAGCCTTGAGAGTTCAGATTTGATGACCGATGTGACCCTTTATCCCATACAGTTTCAGTTCAGTGCCTAGAGATGTATTGCGGCAGTGTTTCAGAGGGTGCATGATGATTATTATTTTGATGATGTTGTATGATCTATGGATATGTTATCACTGACTGTGGATTATTGTCTTGTTGATTTAGTCATGATCATAGCATGTGCTTGGTATATTATTCCTGATGTGGCAAACTATTTAAAATGAACTGTAAATCATAAAATAGACAATTGCTTGCACATTTAGGTCATTTAACAAAACTCACTGGTTTTTCACCTTACATAGATATGGTCTTTCCCGACACCAGTTGTCTGCTAGTGTAGGCTCCATATTCACTTGTCTCCATCCATACATGACCTTCCTGTTTGACTTTAAGCCCTGATTTGTCTCATTTGACTTTCTGATACTGAGGACTTCCCCATTTTTCTACCTCTGTGTTTGGACCGCATCCCCGTTTATTCAGTGTCTCGGCTCTGAGTTGGTGACAGAACTTGCCTTTGGTGAGTTGGATTGTAGGCCTAAATCATTCTGGTCGGTTGTCCCGATGTTTGGCATTGGCTCGAACTCCCCCTAGTCACTTGAGATGTTGTTGGCTAAAACTGAAAGCTCATGTTCTACCTATGGAAACTTAATAAATTCGCCCATGGAAACAAAAAAGGGCAAGAGCGATGAAAAGCTAAAAATACTCCTCGAAGAGTATAAGAAAGGTCCAAAAAAAGCAATGGTTCTTAAAAGCTATATCTAAACAATTGCTGACCTTGTATAAATATATGAAAAACATGCCCTGGATGCAAGCTGCAACTAGTTGTGCTTCTCAGCACATCTGAAATCCGAAGGGTTATGTAGGCCAAAAAAAGGCCATGGAATAAAATTGAATGATCCTAATGAACCTGGATCAACTTGATGTAGACATGATGCCTAAGTTGAATAAGCACTCTCTAAACAACTTATCCATTTGTGAGGCACAGCCATCCCCCGTGTTCTTTTGTCCGGCACAAAGTTTGTAGCTTCCCCCTTCTCCCAGTCCAAAGTATTTTTGAGTTAAGTTAGACAAGTCAAACCCTTGGCCCAACCTTGCTCCTAGCCTTCATCCTTCACTAGCAGTTTGACCATGTCCAATGGGTAAGTTTGTCATTTGAACTATTGTGCAAGTAATTTTATATAACAACGGAATATGTTAAATTGATTAATGCCACTGAATGGAATTTGTACTTTGAGCTTAGCTGTGAGAATGATTAGAGAAGCATTGTCTTAGTCTACTGATGTGATTTATCCTTGATTATATATTCTTGGGATCCGTGATGATGTGGACCATGTATGGATGATTATTGATGATGATTGATGGGCCCACATGTTTGATGATGATATCATATGATGGACATATGATGCAGATGATGTTTGATCCAGTTCAACAGGTTTATTACTACTTCAGATCAGCAGATTATACATTGTCCATATATGGTGGACCCTACAGCTGGCCCATTAGGGCAACCCAGGGTGTATGAGTACACATTCCTAGTGGATTTGGGTCTTCTGGATCCATTGAGACACTTATCTTTCAGTTCCGGGCACTTCTGACAGTAATTGATTCAGTTTTCCACTTGTTGACCAGATTGGGGGCTGATTTCCCAGCCTGAGCAGCAGGGGCCCCGAGAGGCCAGTTCACCTAGGGCGCTGATGATGGAGGGGGTGGTCCAGCCACTTGTTATTACCATTTACCCCCCCTTCCGGAGAGCCTGGTGGGCTCAGATGGACAGCGCTAGCACCCTAAGAGGCAGTTTTGGCACTTTCACAGTTCCCGAGGCAGTAAAAAAATGGGATAAAGGGGTCACTGAGGAAATCGATTTGGGCAATTGAGGCAAGGTTTTGGCATTTGGTCTTCACAGAGGTCTTCCAGGGTGGCATCACTATCTTCCAGTCAGTTTTCACCATGTGGGTATGCCCAGATTGATCACAGGAGGACATTTACTGCTTGACTGTCATGGATTCTGAGGACAGTTTTGATCATTTATATTATATTGGACATATTTTATTATTTTATTGTGCCTTGGGGATGAGCTAGTAAGGATTAATACCTCCTAGCCCCACCATGAGCTTATGATGTCATGTCCTAGTCACCATGAGGTGGATTTTGGGTACTTATCTTTCTCTAGTGGATGACGTCACCCTCTTATGGTACCATTTAGTGAGGGCGCTATTGTTATTTTGAGTGATCCATGTGATATGTTGTTATGGGTCATCTTAGCCATTGATTGTATGATGAGATCTTTTAATCTCAACCACTCATTTGATGTAGTATTGTAGAGTGGTATAGGGTTTTGGTCTTTATTATCCTATATAAGGAGGAGACCCCCCATTGTAAAGCTCACCTTTGGAGCTCTGGAATATTGGAATAGAAGATTTTTTGTGGAGCACATCTCTCTTGCATTGTGGATTCTCTTGCATATTGAATATACAGTATCTCTTCTATGTATCATTGTGGATTTTGGTGCTTTTACTAATCTTTTGACAGGAAAGTCGAATTGGAGAGAGGAGGGCGACTTCATGAGGGTTATTGTTGGAGGGATCCACATATTCTCTCTTGGGTTGATCTTGTGACAGGGAGTATCATTATTGTATCTTCGTGACATAGTTGATGCTTTCTATTACATCTTTCTACCATTTTCATAATCACCTTGCTTGACTTGTTTCTTTGATCTTGTCTTGTAGGAGGAGGACGATTTGGCTATCTTGGAGAAGGACGTTTTGGTTGGAGCACTTGGATCTCACTCTTGAATATACACATAGGAGGATGCTATCAATTTGCAAGGTGGCCACAAGCAATTGAGGTAAGATCTACAAGGTATGTGCCTCTTTCATCCATTCTATCTTCATTGGTCATAAAACCCTAATCAATTAAAACCCCAATTTTGGTATTTCTTAGATCTACTTAGATCTAGCCTTGCATTTGAAGAGAAATTGAAAACCCACCTCTATAGCATCCACCCCTAGTTGGATCTATAGTTTGGTGGTGATTGGCTAAAATTTGACACACTTTTCAATGCAAA
Organism: Larix kaempferi; assembly: GCA_027924585.1. NCBI lineage: Eukaryota > Viridiplantae > Streptophyta > Pinopsida > Pinales > Pinaceae > Larix > Larix kaempferi. Next base: position 1,640,413 of record BSBM01000886.1, read on the forward strand.
AAGCCCTCTTGAACCAAATCGCACTTCCCTAAGAGAGGCTTGTTGGGTTAGATCTAGCACATGGGTAGGTAAGATCCCGCTTGATTTGAAATCTAGACACTTGATAACCTACCCCCACACCCTTACTTTGGTGAAAACTACCTTGTGGACATCTCTCCATGTTTTAAGGGGTTAAAACCCCCTTTTGATTTTCTTGGCACCTTAAAACTTAGATCTACTAAGATCTAGCCCTTGGATTGACTTGATCTTTTGGACATACATAGATCGGGGTACTAGCATCCCGAACCTACAATTTGGTGGCCATTGGACTTGATTTGGTCCACCAAACCCACTTTTGGGCCTTCCTTGAGCAAATCGCACCCCCTTGAAAATCTGAGTTTGTCCACTTCTGGGAGGTGGGTATTTGAGATTTTTGTGGATTTGGAATCCCCATGCCTTGAAACCTAGGTCTATACTGTCTTTTTGTCACGATCCGCCTTGGGGGTTGCATTCCTTGTTTCAAGGGATTGTGGTCCACTTAGGGTAATCACTTAAAAACCTAGATCTAGTAAGATCCAACCATTGTATCTCATCCAACCCACTTGACTTGGCTTCTAGGTGTCCCGATCTACACTTTGACATACTTTTTGACCCCACTAGTCCATCACTGAGCAAGTTGCACTCCTTGGGATTTGTGTCAAACCCTAGATCTAGTATGTGGGTGGTCCTAGAATCAACCTAGATTCATAGATCTAGCCTTTATCTAACCTATAGTACCAACTTCACACCTAACTTCACCTTGTGGGCCTACCTAGAATCATTTCACACTTCCCAAGAACACAAGACCCACTTGTGTAAACTTATGGTACTACACCTAGTTATCATACCCCATCATGTGGCCTAAACCATACATAGGTTGAAACATTAACAATCTCTTACACCTCCCTCAACCATACCTTAACCCTTAGGTCCACTTAGCCTTGCATTGGTTTCCGTAACTCATTACTTACCTACCCTTAGAAACCTTTGTTAGGGTCCAATCAACTGTGATTGGGGTATAGGGTCTCCCCCTTGCTCTAGTTACACCTTGACCTCAAGCGAAGAGTGCCTCGGTTGACGTGACTCCCACCTGCATTGGGAACCGTGGCATCTCTTGGGTCACCTCTTTAGTTGCCTGACTCCTCTATCGTCCCGGATGGGATACCTCTAGGGGCAACTACAAGTTGTGTGATAACAGATATGTCCAGTCCTTGTGAATATAGGGAAGATCTCGTGAATATAGGGAAGATCTCATTCGTTCCCTGCCAGCTACTTTCAACAGCTCGTGATCTATCTTGCTTCTCCTTATCCTACAACAGGGTATACTCAAGAATATGAGTGCAATCTTTCTAAAAATTGTATGATGCCCAGTTTGGGGTCTGAATTGGTTATTGTTCCTATGTATGAGGATTGTTGGATATTGTAGGCCAAGAGGCAGTCCGTTTTAGGATTGTTTAGTTTTGATTATCCCTGCTTTGTGGGAGATTTCATCCTGAAATTATTACTTTGTAATTATTATTTAAGGGATTGTAGTTCTCATAGCAATGGATGGATGGTTAGGGGACAAAATCGCCAAAAGAGACTGGAGATGCTCTATTGTTACAGACTATGTAATGTTTTGCAGGCCTTAATACTCAGTTAGTTTCCTTCATCTTTCTCTTCTGTTTTAATTTGTCAAATATTTTTGATGAATTGTGGTTTTGCTTTGACACATTCACTAATACTGTTTATTGTTTGCAATCAATAACCTGCATTGGTTTATAGTTCAGATTTCTCTTAGCTTATGATCTCTGCAATTAATGTTTTAAATGAATGTCTTTATCTAAAACATTTTATCGATTTCTGCAAATGATTCACAGAAAACATCAAGTCAATGTTAATTTGTCAATTAACATTCAAGATTCAGGATAAGCTTGTATGCACTTCATTCTTAAGTTATTGTTGGTTGAATGTTTTCAATTGATTATATCTTAAGTTACCGAGTCAAGATCCAGTTTTACATGTTTGTTAAATTGGTGAAAGGATTTAGTAATTTCCAGATCAAGTTATCTTGTACACAAACAAATTACTCCTGTTAGAATAGGCTTGGCTTAGATTAGATTTATTTTCCAAGTTAGAGTAACTCTTAGGATTAGGAGAGCTTCTTGTCTTTCCTCACAGGAATACAAATCCTTTCTAGGATCAAACACACATAAGTGCCAGCGGAGGCCTCTGTATCCATGGGTGTTAACCACACCAAACAGCTCGAGGATAGGGTAAAACTTGCGTAGGATTATCTGAAGCCTTTGGCTGGGTTTTCATCCCCTGTTGTTTGCTTTGAACACTTTTCCAGCACATGTTCAACCGAGGCATCAACAAATGGCGCTAGAAGGAGGGCCATGTACCAACCATGGCTAAACAGAACTTAAATAGACCTCCTCCAGTAAGAGAACCGGTTGTTACACGTAGCCATACCCAAGCTTCAACGTCAACAGAACAACCAGTACGGAATTCTCAAAATATTCCTGCCACTCCTGTAATCGAGCAGGAAACCAAAAGGAGCGACATTATTATCGTATCACCCATTAGGGGACCCCTCACACTTGAACAGATACTCAAGGGTTCTTTTGATAGTGTTGCTAGACTGCAACAAAGGATTGTTGAACAACGTAATCTAGGACTAGCATCAATTCAAGATCACCACAATACTGAGCCGCAAGCCAGTAATTTTGATAATCAGAATACAGGTGGCCAAAACCCTGAACAACTTAATTCTCCCTGCCAAAATCTGCTCCCAGATTTTAACCTTGACACATTGTTTGGGGAAACGCAAGAAGATCAACCACAAGTAACAACAGGTGAACCACCACCGCCACCACCTCCGTCTTCTTCTTCTTCATCCGAAAAATCCTCAGATAGTGATTCATCCTCGAGCTCATCTTCAGAGGACATACCAATGGCTGAAGGTCAAAATAGACCCTGGTTGGACCAGGATGTCGTTTTTATCTTAGGGGATCAACACAGACTCCCTAAAAATCCTGAAAAATGGTTGCCTAAGTTTGATCCTGATGAAAAGTCACCTGCACTTGATCACATAAAAACATTCATGCAAGCCATCAGGCTTAGAAATGTTATCCATGAGGATGTAGTGTGTAGGTTATTCCCATATACCTTCCAAGGGAAAGCATCTATTTGGTACTTTGCCTTAGAAGCTAGATCTATCACTTCATGGGATGACTTTGAGAAGGCATTCATGCAAAAGTTTGGAGATGATAAGACACCCGAAGACTTGGTAATTGATTTTGTCTTCTATGAAAATCCGAGGTAAAGAAAGAGTAAAAGATTTTAATCAGAGGTTTTCCTATTACTCTTCTTCCAGTGGAAGAACTCCTGGTCACATACTATGTGAAAGGTTTACCAGTTCCCATAGCCATGTGGGTTAAACAGGCACATAAAGAAACCCTGCCAAAGGCCTTTGCTAAGGCCATTTAGGTTGAGAAAGACATTTTCGATTTGAAGGATAACCCGGATACCTCAACAGATCAACCTTCCACCTCACGTAAGAAAGTTGATGTTCCCACAAAACCTGCTACATAGGATAAAAATCCTTTCGAGATGGGTGACATGAAGAAAATTTTACAGCAAATTTCTAACGGGATGGTTGACCTCAAACGAACTAACACTGAAAACCAGAACACAAATAGGGGATTCAACAGACAACCATTTAGAAGACCATATCAACCTCAACAAAACCAAGTCCCTCCCAATCCTGAGGAAGGATTGAACTCTGAGGAGATTTTGTCTATCTTCAAAGCCTTAGTTTCAGAACCCCGTCATTCTCCTCAACATCCAGAACAAGAACTACAGGAAGATCAAGAGACTGAACCTCTAGAAGAGGAAGAAGACCAGCAGGTTAATACCATTAGTTTCTTTGCAGAACTTCCCATGGTTGAAGAAGAAGAGCCTGAAACAGTATTTAATGTCCAACATCCCTACAACACAAGAAGTAAAGGACAAACGACTCAAGAAGCTTCTACCTCCACACCCACAACAAACAGAGTCAAAACGACGATACAAAAGGATACGCTTATTCCTGAGATAGAATACAACTTGATTGATGACTTAAAGAAGATGAAAGCTAATATCTTTGTGTTTGAACTTTTGAAGATCTCGGCTATGAGGGACAGTTTACCCAAGAGCATAATTGTCAACAAACCCAGGGAGACTCAAAACAATAACCTGGAGACGTACACTAAAACCAGCAATTCAAAACCTGTTGGGAAAAGGACACCTCCCTTTTTGTTAACCTTTGAGATCTTTAACAGGAATGTTCATAATTGTATGGTAGATTCAGGGACTTCATCCAATGTAATGCCCTTATCAGTTTGCAAGAAGTTAAATGCTGCTTGGGAACCATGCCCTACTCAGATTGTTCAGCTAGACAAGTCCAAAGTGAAGATAGTTGGGGAACTAAGGAATGTTATGTTAACTTTATCTACTGACCCCAGGATACATCAGACCGTGGACATCGTTGTCGCTGATATCCCAGAGATGTATGGGATGTGGTTAAGCAGAGATTGGTCGGAAAAACTTAAGGGCTACTTTGCAACCGATTGGTCTCACTTGTGGCTTCCTTACAATGGGAGGCCAAACATGATAAAGATTAGCAGGGAGCCTTATATGAAACAGATTGTCAGTGAGCCAGCTGCATACTTCAGCTCACATGTGGAACATTTCACTTTTGATACATTTTTGGAGACTTAGCTGCAGATTTGTCACCCGCGGAGAACGGACAGAATCAGTCTCAGATTGTCAATTTTACATCTAGTCCATTCTCAGGTGATATTGTACATAATGTTTATAGTGTGAATACCAATTTTAAGTTAGATTTGAATGCATGGACTTTGTTTTTCGATGGTTCCAGATCTAAAGATAGAGCTGGTGCAGGTTGTGTCCTCATCGATCCGAATGGAACCAAAACCATGATTGCTTGCAGGCTTGAATTCGAATGCACGAGGCCTTGGTCCAGGGACTCAGGAAAGCAATCGATATGAATGGCCAGGTAGTTGAGTGTTATGGAGACTCAGAAATAATAGTTAAGCAGGTAAGAAACAAGATTCATTGCATATCTCCTCATTTGCTTAATTATCGAAATTTAGTTAGGGATTTAACTAATTCTTTCACTGCTTTTAACATCAAGTCTGTCCCAAGATCTCAGAATTTCGATGCTGACCTGCTAGCTAATACTGCGTCCAGGCTGATACCTCCAGAAGGTTTGTCACCCGATACCTTTTCTATTGAATTAATGTACAGGCCTTCGATCCCGGACAATATAACCAGCTGGAAAGTGTTTAATGACGATCAATAGATCCTAGATTTTCTTACAGCTCAGGACATGTTTCAAGATGTTGCTATTGATGAAAGTGAGCACGAAAAATCTCTAGCTGATCCCACTTACACTGCCAATTTGATTCCCAAGTCAATTGTCAACCTGGAAAAATTTTATGACCTCCAAGATAAGTTCAAGCAGAAGGTAAATTGTAAGACTCAGAGCTCTTCTCTCAATTATGAACAAGTGAATTTGGGAAGTGAACAGAACCCTCGCATGGTTAACCTAGGGGTTGACTGTTCACCCGATGAAAAAAGAGCTTTTATCAAGTTATGCAGAGAATTTAAGGATGTCTTCGCTTGGACATACGACGAGTTGAAAACCTTCGACACTAATGTTATGCATCATAACATACCGATGAAACCAGACACTAAACCCTACCAGCAGAAGCTTAGGAAGATGCACCCTAGCTTGGAACCTTCTGTTAAGACTTGCAGCAAGAATTATTTTTTCGGTCAGGCATACGCAGTGGATCGCTAATTTAGTACTAGTTCGCAAGAAAAATGGTGACATTAGGCTCTGTGTTGACTTTAGAAATCTTAATAAAGCTTCCGAGAAAGATAATTACCCTGTTCCCCTGATGGAACAGATCTTACAGTGGGTTGCAGGTTCAGAAATGTTTTCTCTCCTCGATGGTTTTTCAGGGTATAACCAAGTTTTGGTTGCGCCTGATGATCAGTTAAAAACAGCTTTCAGGACCCCTTGGGGAACTTTTGCCTACAGGCGAATGCCATTCGGGTTAATAAATGCAGGTGCTACATTCCAGCGAGCAATGGATATAGCTTTCAGGGGACTTATGCATGATTCTGGTGTTGTATACTTAGATGACATTACTATCTTTTCAAAAAAACGACATGAACATTTGTTTGCCCTGAAACAGGTATTCGAACGTTGCAGAAGATTCGGGATTTCACTCAATCCTAAGAAATCAATCCTCGCAGTGACTGAAGGCAAGCTGCTAGGCTTTATTGTTTCAAAAGAAGGTATGATTATAGATCCAGAACGAACAGAGGCCATCGCAAGGATTGGGTTGCCAGGTACGCGCAAAGCCATGCAATCTTTCCTCGATAAGATAAATTTTGTTCGCAGATTTGTTCCTAATTTCGCAAATTGTTAAACCTTTACAATTATTGATTAAGAAGGATGCACAGTATAAATGGTTTGATGAACAACGAAATACTTTTACTGAGATTAGAAAGGCTATTGCAGAAGCTCCTGCCCTTATGTCTCCTAACTTCAGTAAGGATTTTATATTGTATACCTTTGCCACTGACTTTTCTTATGCTGCTGTTCTTACACAAAAGCACCCAGACGATCTCGAGATTCCCATTTCTTTCATGAGTTCAACATTCAAGGGCGCAGAGTTAAATTACTCCCAAATAGACAAACAAGCCTATGCGGTTTATAAATCAGTTAAACATTTTAGACCGTACTTACTCAAGTCTAGAACTCAAGTGATTGTGCCTTATGCAACGATCAGAAATGTGCTGATACAAAAAGAATTGGGGGAGAAAAGAGCTCATTGGATGACAGCTCTGCAGGAATACGATTTAGAAATAAGACCAGCAAAAATAGTAAAAGGCCAAGGTTTGTGTTTGCTTACTGCTCAGTCGAATGATCCTGTAAGACAACAAATTGAGTGGGAGCAAGAAGAAGGCATCTCAGCAGGTTCTGTCAATGTGATCGCTACTCAAGCATCGGATTGGTATGATGATATCAATTTTTTCTTAACTCATGGGTATGCTCCTGAAACCCTTGATTTCAGAAAACGCAGAGCCCTAAGATTAAAAGCAGCACCATACCAATTCATAGATGGTGTTTTATTTAGAAAAAATTACGATGGTGTTTTTCTTCGATATCTTGAGAGAGCTCAAACTGAGAATATTCTTTTGGAATTTCATGAAGGACCTGCAGGAGGGCACTTCTCAGGAGAAACCACTGCCCACAAAATTCTAAGAGCGGGTTACTATTGGCCCACCTTGTTCAGAGACGCCTATGCTTACGCCAGAAGATTTGAACCGTGTCAGAAGTGCGATGGAAAAATGAAGAAGCCTGCATTTCCTTTGTAGCCAGTCATGGTTCAATTTCCGTTCCAGTAGTGGGGTCTAGATTTTGTCGGACCTATTAATCCTCCCTCTTCTCTGCAACATAAATATATTTTGACAGCTACGGACTACTTCACCAAATGGGTGGAGGCAGTCCCTCTCAGACAAGCAAACACGAGCCAAGTAATCTCATTTCTAGAAAGTCAGATAGTTACAAGGTTTGGTGCTCCGGAATTCCTGGTGTTTGACAATGCTTCATACTTCTCCTCTTTTGAATTGACTCAATATGCCCTTGAAAAGGAGATAAAATTAAAATTTTCTGCCAATTATTATCCACAGGGAAATGGATTAGTAGAGTCTTCTAATAAGAATTTAATTAACATCTTAAAGAAGACAGTGGCTAATCACCACAAGAATTGGCACATTCAGTTACACAATGCTCTTTGGGCAGACCGTGTCAATCCTAAAGCGGCCATTGGCAATTCCCCTTACTGCCTAGTTTATGGTAAGGAGGTTGTCTTTCCAACTAACCTCATGATCCCTTCCCTGCAGCTAGCACAGTCTGTGCAGGAAAGTGACTCTTCCCCACTCCAACACAGAATTGATACATTACTCAAATTAGAAGAGGACAAGGAAAAGTCTAAAAACAAGTTGTATCAACATCAACAGCTTGTGAAGAGGTGGTTCGATGAGAAGTCTTCATCTGACAGGGAGTTCTCTGTGGGGGACTTAGTTTTGAAATGGGGCAAGCAACATAAGGACAAGAATGATTATACTAAGTTCCAACGCTTGTGGCTAGGACCTTTCATCGTTATAGAAAAGATTGGTCCTAGTACTGTCCGGTTACAAACACTAGAGGGTTTTTCAGAAACCTATCCAGTGAATGTCCAGCTGCTCAAGAAGTACTTTGTTTGAGGAGAGCATGTTGGTTCACCTGTACATAAAGTGTGGTTTGTTTCTTTTCCTTTGATTTTGATTGATTTCCTTTTCCTTACGATTTTTTCTTTTAATAAGTCTGCACATTTGAAAAAAGTTGTTAATCAATGTTTCTCTGAGATTAACATAATCTGAAGTTTTCAGGTAGCATGCCAGCTTCTTTCTATTCAGCCTATGTCAGAAAATGCTCTTCGTGGAACCAAACAGTCAATTTTGCAAGGCCTTGATCGATATCTTCCCACTATTATCCACATCTTTTAAATATTTGTCTAATTAATTGAAGTTGAAGAGCAAACTAGGGTTTTGTACTTTGTGTTTCATGAGTAAATGGCATAATCTTTCATAGCCTGGTTAGACTTATCTATTTTGGATGTCATACTGATCACTTTGTTAATAATTTATCTAAATAGAAGTAGGTTACAAGATGGGGGGTCTCATTACGAGCCAGCCCATTATGTTCATAGATGTTTAAGTGGAATGACATCTTCACATCAAGCCACCAAACTTGGGAGATGACTTTCAGCTCTGGCTGGAAGGTGGAAGATCCTATCACAGGTCGGTCCATTCATGATCTGCAAAGCATTAAAGATGGTTTGTTGTATATAAGGATAAGGGGGGTCTTATTACAAGCCAACCCTACCATGATCATGGATTTGATTTTGGACTGGAATTGCCACTTATGGTCACCAAGCCATGGTAATTGCTTTCAGCCTGGAAAACTGGAAGACAAGGAGTCTCTCGACCGAGCTAGCTTGTTCAGATTCCTAATCAAGTTTGTGAATGGCATTTGCCAGTATCTGATCAACAAGTCAGGGCAATGGCCTTATATCAACAGAACTTTTATTTATTTTATATATATATATATATATATATATATATATATGAATAAGTAATAAAGCTAAGGTGATTCATGTATTTTAATCCAAAATGGCTCTGAGTTTATTCCAAAGGTTAATCATAAATCTTCCCTTCTATGATTAAGATTTCTGTTTGCCCCTAGACCACCTTATTAGATTAAATATTATCGTTAATTGGTTTTGGATGGGAATGTATTGATCATATGCCTAACCCTGTTGTTTTGATTGTGTTTTCATGAGATCATTTTGCAGATTGCGGGTTGAAAATGAGTTGGCTGGCATATCTACTTTATAACTAAGGATTTCTTTTACAGAGATAACTGGTTCTTCCCAACAAGTCGCCATTTGTTGTAGGCACAACAGATCCCATGTTTTATCCAAAACATGGGAGCCCCAATACCATATCAAAGAGTAACTTAATCGATTTTTGGGGTTTTGTTCAGCTTGTTTGCCATTTATCTTGCTGCCTTCGGTTTGATTTAATTAAGTTAGTACATTTTCCTTCTTGAAAATTATGCATTTTTGGTATGTTTTGATGAATTGCGGAAATAAGTTTTGGATTGAAATTGTTTAATCATCCCGCAACCCGCAAATTGCGGATTGCGGATTGCGGGCGCCTTTGTTTAAATTTGAAGTTTTCTCCTCGCAACCCGCAACCCGCAAATTGCGGGATGCGGGATGCGGGAAGACCTTTGTTAATAAAGAATAAGTTTATGTTGCCCACAACCCGCAATTGTGAGATGCGGGAAACATTTTGAACGCGCATTTGTGTTTGGTATTCCGCAACCCGCAATTTACGGATTGCGGATTGCGGGATGCGGTACATTTTTTTTTAATAACAAGTGCCCGCACTTGGCGTTCCGCATCGCTCATCCCGACCGTTGATGTATGATGATCGGACGGCCTAGATTACATTTGATAGAATGATTTCAGTTTTTTATTTTTTCTCTTGGTTCGTCGTTTCAAGTGTTAATCTTGTTTTCGTCTGCGTTATGCTCAATCAGACAGGAAGTCCCTGAATTCAATGATCGCTTAATAATCAAAACTCTGAGATTTGACTGCTAATTGCGTGTGTTATTGTGTTAATTTATCATGATCTTGCGCCAAACTTCAACTGATGCTGGATTGACTGATTTTTCGCTCGTAGAAATGGTAATTGTAATCTGCGCATTGCAGATGTGCAATCATGCTAGTTAGTCATACTCAATTGATGTCAAATCCTGTGGTTTTATTTTCTATAAGGATCGGTATGAACAATCCATTAGTTTACGATGATATATGCAAACTCTGGGTTGATATTTTAATATCTCTGCTAACAATTGCATGTTGTAAGTAAAATGCAGGGAATTTCTGACTTTTCTGTCAATCATTATGTTGAAAAAGAGCCTCATCCAGTGGAATACTTTGAACCTGTCCCTACACCATTTGATGCTGATGTTTCTGATGACAGCACAGATAGTGAGGAGGAAGATGACAGGGTTCAATTCATATATGAAAGACTTCTTTTCAACAAGCAGAAGGAAGGTGATAAAGAGTACATTGATCATGATAACACAATTGTTCGGGATTTAATTATAAATTTGCTACCTGTGTGTCCCGCAATTCCTTCCAAGGAGGATCCGTTAGCTGATTTTTTGGTTTTTGAATATATGTCCGGTCCTCGTGAATCTAGGGAAGATCTCATTCATTCCCTGGCAGCTACTTTCAACAACTCGTGATCTATCTTGCTTCTCCTTATCCTACGACAGGGTATACTCAAGAATATGAGTGCAATCTTTCTAAAAATTGTATGATGCCCAGTTTGGGGTCTGAATTGGTTATTGTTCCTATGTATGAGGATTGTTGGATATTGTAGGCCAAGAGGCGGTCCATTTTAGGATTGTTTAGTTTTGATTATCCCTGCTTTGTGGGAGATTTCATCCTGAAATTAATACGTTGTAATTATTATTTAAGGGATTTTAGTTCTCATAGCAATGGATGGATGGTTAGGGGACAGAATCACCAAAAGAGACTGGAGATGCTCTATTGTTACAGACTATCTAATGTTTTGCAGGCATTAATACAAAGTTAGTTTCCTTCAGCTTTCTCTTCTGTTTTAATTTGTCAAATATTTTTAATGAATTGTGGTTTTGCTTCGACATATTCACTAATACTGTTTATTGTTTGCAATCAGTAACCTGCATTGGTTTATAGTCTAGATTTCTCTTAGCTTATGATCTCTGCAATTAATGTTTTAAATGAATGTCTTTATCTAAAACATTTTATCGATTTCTGCAAATGATTCACAAAAAACATCAAGTCAATGTTAATTTGTCAATTAACATTCAAGATTCAGGATAAGCTTGTATGCACTTCATTCTTTAGTTATTGTTGGTTGAATGTTTTCAATTGATTATATCTTAAGTTATCGAGTCAAGATCCAGTTTTACATGTTTGTTAAATTGGTGAAAGGATTTAGTAATTTCCAGATCAAGTTATCTTGTACACAAACAAATCACTCCTGTTAGAATAGGCTTGACTTAGATTAGATTTCTTTTCCAAGTTAGAGTAACTCTTAGGATTAGGAGAGCTTCTCGTCTTTCCTCACAGGAAGACAGATCCTTTCTAGGATCAAACACACATAAGTGCCAGCGGAGGCCTTTGTATCTGTGAGTGTTAACCACACCAAACAACTCGAGGATAGGGTAAAACTTGCATAGGATTATCTGAAGCCTTTGGCTAGGTTTTCATCCCCTGTTGTTTTCCTTGAACACTTTTCCGGGACATGTTCAACCGAGGCATCAACAGAAACCCAAACTTGAGAGAAAAAGCCAACAACTTTTCTTAATAAGAAATCAGTCCAATATTACAAGTACATCACCATCATGAAGAAAACTATAAGACATAGGTATGTCAATCATGAAGAAACCCTAGCCATAAGGAGTGCGCCCTTCATGAAGAAACCCTAGATCAAGATAGCGAACCCTTAGATATGATAAGAACCTTCAAAAGATGCTCCTTGTACCTTCGCTAGACCTCCTTGAACTTGCGCACTAGAAGAGATGAGATGAGATGATATGATAATAAAAAAATTGAAATGTTTAAGCACTTATTTATACACTGTTATCATACAACTTGTAGTTGTCCCTAAAGGTATCCCATCCGGGATGGTAGAGGAGACGGACAACTAAAGAGGTGACCCAAGAGATGCCATGGTTCCCAATGCAAGCTGAGTGTCACGATAACTGAGGCACTCTTCACTTTAGATCAAGAAGAATCAAGACCAAGGGGGGAGACCCTAGCCAATCAATGAATATTAGCTAACACAAAGCTTCCTAGGGAAATGTGTAGATTAGGTTACGGAAACCAATGAGTGAGTTAGATTAAGTGGACCCAAGAGTTTAAGTGTGGTTGAAGAGGCTTAGTATGTGACAAGTGTTTCAACCAATGAATGACTAAGGCTGCTTATTGAAGCTCAATTGAATTAGATCTAGTACCATGAAAAGACACAAGTGGGGCCCACTCCTTAAAATAGGGAAACTGGTCCAAATGGAGCCCACAAGGTTGAGTTAGGGGTGAGATGGCACCAAGGGGTATGAAATGATGTAGATCTATGGATCTAGGATGGGATAGACAATACCCACATATGGGATCTAGCAAATGACACTAACCCTAAGGAGTGCGAATTGACCAAGGGAGACTAGTGCCTTGAGATGAGGGGGCAAATGGAGTCCAAACTTCACCAAAATGTAGATCGGGGTAGTTAAGGCAATTATCAAGGTGGGTTTGAAAGGGCATGCCCATATATGAGCTAGATATCCATAGATCTAAGGTTGAAAATGCATCACCCAATGACCCAAGTGGGGCACAATCCTCAAAATGAGGAATGGGGCCCACAAGGAAAAAATCAAAGAGGTGAAGCACTAGGGGTAGGTTATCAAGGTAGATCTATGCAAATCAAGTGGGATCTCACCTACCCAGGTCAAGGAACTAGCCCAACTAGCCTACCTCAAGGAATGTGAATTTCCTCAAGGAGGGCTAGGTGCCTTGGGAAGTGGGTCAAATGGAGGCCAATCACCACCAAACTATAGATCCAAATTTGCCGTCGATGCTATAGAGGTGGGTTTTCAATATTATCCCCAAAGCCAAGCTAGATCCAAGTAGATCTAGGAAAAAGTAAAAATGAGGGTTTTGATTTTTAATGTTTGTGTGACCAATAGGATGGAGAACAAACGAAATCAATAAGTACCTTGTAGATCTTACCACAAAAGCTTGCGGCCTCTTAGCATATGGATGATTCTTGCCCTTAGTTACAATTCCAAGCTCGGTCCAAGTGTCTTCAACCCAAATCGTCCAAGCCCTAGGAGGAGATGTGTCCCATGCAACCTGTAAATCAAACTACCAAAAGTGAGATTTGATCCACAAATCAATGAGATCTAAGCATGTCATGCCAAAGAAGCAATCAATGGACAAAGCACAATTGAAAAACTCCCTCAAGATGAAGACGTCTTGCCCATGGGGGATGTGAGCAACCCCTACAATCTTCCCATCAAGCAAAATCGTGCTCTAGCTTCAAGCAATTCGGCCTCCTTCTCTTGATGTCGATTTCACCTAAAAAGCAAACAATGTTTAAAAGCAAGAGATACAAGAGTAACCCAATCAAAGCCAAGAAGTAGATCTCCAAAATAATATTTTCATTCCAAGTTTTCCAGAACCCAAAGGTGCTTTACAATGAGGGGTGTCTCCTCCTTATATAGGATAATAAAGACCAAAACCCTAGACCTCAAAACCACTTTTTGAAATGAGTGGTTGAGATTAAAAGATCTCACATAATAATCAATGGTTAAGATGAGCTTAACAATAATATCACATGGATCACTCAAAAGAGGGATGACGTCATAGCTAAAAGTGACTAAGTGAGGGTGAAGTCATCCTCAAAAGGGGCTAAGATACATGGGCCCACCAAATATGACATGGACATGACTCAAGACACACATGGTGGGGCTAGGAGGTATCAATCCTTCACTAGCTCATCCCCATGGCACAATAATATAAAATAATAGGACCATGACATGTCCAAATAACACAAATGATCAAATCCTGTCCTCAAAATTTGTGAGAGACATGCAGTAAAGGGCTCCCGTGTCCATTGTGGACCCCACTGACTGATGCCAACTGACTGGAAGATGGGGGTTCACCCTAGAAGACCTCTATGAAGACCAAGTGCCAAAACCTTGCCTCAATTGCCCAAATTGAATTCCTCAGTGACCCTTTTATTCCATTTTTTTAATTCTCCTGAAAACCCTCAAAGTGCCTCGAACTGCCACCCAGGGTGCCTGCGCTGTCAAATTGAGTGCACTAGGCTGTCCGGAAGGTGGGTATAATGGTAAAATCAAGTGGCTGGACCACCCCCTTCCTACACAGCACTCTAGGCAAAACTGGGCTCCAAGGCCTCTAATGGACAGGCTAGATCAGCATGGCCAAAACTGGTCAACAGGTGGATAACTGTTGCTATCATCATCAGAAGTGCCTAGAACTGAAAGGTAAGTGTCTCAATGGATCCAGAAGACCCAAATCTATTAGAATTGAGTACTCATACACTATGGGTTGACCTTTGGGGTCAACTGTAAGGCCCACCATACCCGAACAATGTAAAATATGATGATCTAGAAATAATAATAAAACTGAGTAATTGCATCAACCATCATCTGAAGCATATGTCTAATATATGGAATCATCAATAGGTGTATGTGGGACCACCAATCATCGTCAATAAGCACAAGTGGTCCATCTCATCACGGATCCCAAGAATGACCATGTCAAAACATAACCAAGGACAAGATTATGACAAAGACTAAGACATGTTCCTTTAGATCATATTCACAGCTTAACTCAAAGTATAAACATCATTCCGTGGCAGTTAATACATATATTTATTTCAATGTTATTTATATTTTACTTGCACAAAAGCTTTAATGACAAACTCACCCATTGGACATGGCCTAACTGCTAGCAAAGGGTGAAGGCTAAGAACAAGGCTAGGCAAAGGGGATGACTTGACCAAACTCAACTAAGTGACACTTTGGACAGGGAAAGGGGGAGCTACACTCTGTGCTGGACAAAATAACAAAGGGAAGGGTTGTGCCTCACAAATGGATAAGTTGTTTTAGAGAGTGTTTATTCAACTTAGGCATCATGTCTACATCAAGTTGATCCGGTTAGGATCATTCATTTCACTTCCATGGCCTTTTTGGCCTATATGATTCTCTGGGATTTCACATGTGCTAAGAAGCAAACTAATCGCAGCTTGCATCCGGGGCATATTCACATCAAATAAGGTCAGCAATAATAGATATAACTTTTGAGTAACCATTGCTTTTATGGACCTTTTTATACCCTTCAAGGGGTATTTTAGCAGTTCATTGCTATAGCCTTTATTCACGTGTGTTAAGAAACACATTCTAGAATTTTAAGTTCACAGGCTTTCATAAAACATTTCCAATACAGGTGGTACATGAGCTTTCAATTTTAGCCAACAACATCTCAAGTGACTAGGGGGAGTTCTGCACAGTGCCAAACATCGGGACAACCGACCAGAATGATTTAGGCATACAATCCAACTCACCAAAGGCAAGTTCTGTCACCAACTCAAAGCCGAGACACAAAACAAACATGGATGCGGTCCAACACAGAGGTAGAAATGGGGAAGTCTTCAGTATCAAGAAGTCAAGAAGGCAAGTCAAGGGTGAAAGCCAAATCAGGAAGGTCATGGATGGATGGAGTCAAATGAATGTGGTGCCTAAGCTAGTAGACAAGGATGTCAGGAAAGACCATATCTATGCTCAAAGGAGGGTAATGAAACCGATGAGTATTGTCAGAAAACCTAAGTGTGCAAGTAATACATCCATTTTATATTTATAACATCATCCAAGATATTTCATTTTATTATAAATAGTACTGCCACATCATTAATCATATACCAAGTTAATGCTATGAAGATGACTAAAACAACAAGATAATAATCCAAAGCCAATAATCAGAAGTCCATAGGTCACATCACATCATAATAATCATCAATAAGCATCTGAAACACTGCTGCAAATGTAATGACTGGGCACTGAACTGATACTGTATGGAACAAAGGGTCACATCGGTCATCAAATCTAAGCTCTCAAGGCTCAGCCTTGGCACAAGGTCTAATAAAAGTTTGATACAATATACTGCTCTGATCGATAAGTGATCTCAAATAACAAGCTCATCATAGCTGATCTCTGTAAAAGCAAAGCTCTGAAAAGTGCAGATATCTGCTCAGCAAGAATAGTAGCCCAGCTACTATGGTGTGATAACATACACTTCAAGTCACCTTTCATTTCTCCTTTAGGAACGACTTGTACTTTTTTTCTTCAATATTTCCTGGGGCTTCTTTAATGCTTTTTGGGGATTCTTCAATGGTTCAATGGGTTTTGACTAGTCTTCTTGGCATTTCTTCTTTACTAGAAAAGTTGTTCATGAGCCTTGTTGATGATCATCTCCTCACATGCACGTCTATTTAATATAGAGCTCTAATGTTGAGTAGACCCACCGAGAAGCCCCTCATCACAAGAGTTCTCTTGAGCCTGTTATCACATACACTATAGCTGGAGCTACCATGATGCAGACCAGATTTTTTCCGATCCATGAGCTAGTCCTATGGTTGAGATGAGCCTATTTTTTAGCGGTGATGCACATATTCCTGATCCAGCAGCAGCAGTTAGCCCCCTTGTCGTGAATGATCCCACATGACCCCATTGAGATGATTATGGTGTAGTCATGGTTCATACATAGCAGAGCAGTTAGCCGGGGATGTCTTTTTCCTATGGTCAAATGCAGATGTTTCAGAGGCAGGTATATGGTTGAGCAGAGGTATATATATGTGGCATTTGGATGTTTTAGTTGCTATATAGTTTATTTTAATTACTGTGACTATGCATGTTTTATTGACAATGGCATTCTGAGCTTCATGGTTTGAAACTTGTGTCGTGAGTTGTTAGAGAGTCCCTAATGTAAGGTCATTATATATGCTTGCTAGTATATCCTATCTTACATGGACTTAGCGCTACTTATGCTTTGATGGCACCACTTCTCACCCTTTTCCATTCATTCGTCTCTTCCATTATCTGGTTTAATCCCAAGTTGTACTTTGACTAGAGAGATCTAGGACTCCCCCCACTTATGCCTCTGTGTTGGATAGACTCCATGTTTACTTTGTGTCTCGGCTCTGGAGTGTGTGGCTTAGTCCCTTCTAGTCTGCTTGTATGATGTCAGGTGGATCGGTTGTGTGGCTAGTGTCATCGGAATGTTCTCCTTTAGTCCTAAAAAACAAGTACGCCTAACAAAAAGCATCGGAACGCATAAATGCTATATCTAAATGGATGCAAAAAGTTAGCTACAAACAGTGTTGCCTAACACTAAACAAATAAAAAAGTCTTCCGTAGCTAGTCAGTGGCTAAGGGATGAGCACTTATCCCTTGTATGATGTAAGGTGGTAACTCCATCGCACCTATGGACGGTGGCGGGCAATGGTGGTAAGACCGAGTCATTATCTGAGGCCTGCAAGGCTATTCAGGGCACCTGCTCTTGGAGGCTGGCTAGTGAAAGATAGATCCAAATGTTAAATATTAAATGTAAAATGTGAAATGTGCAAAAAGCTGACAATAAATTAAATGCAAAAGGTAGCTTGTCTAGAGTCTACTGGAAGCCTTCCAAGCACTCTACCCATTTGTGAGGCACCGCCATTCCCTAGTGTCTTCTATCCAGCATATGTCTAAGTGGTTTCCCCTATTCCCTCATGTCCAAGAGATCACAATGTTGAAGTTATCAAGTCCTTCCCCATTATCTTAGCCTTGTTCTTCCACTTCACCCACCCTAGCAGTTTGTCTAAGTCTATGAGTGAGCATATGTAGGGGGCTTCATGAAAGACTTGATAGTTTCTCTCACACAGGTATTTTATTATTTGATTATGTGGCCACTATTATGTATTTCATGTTTTAGTCCGGTTATTAACATAAACTTGTGAGCATTATTCATCCGTTATGCATATAGGACCATCCAGATTATTGCTCTACCTTCAGTTTGAGTACTTTGACTTGGTCAACACATTTCCCGAGGCAGTGACTGTAGTGTTAGAGATTGCATACTACTCGGTTCTTGATTTGTGGCCATTTTGCAGCAGTTACAGTGATTATTATTATTTTTATGGTCATATTTGATATACTAGATGTGGTGTTGGGCTTCAGATGCATATTTTGATGGACATATGGAGTGTGTAGTCACTATTAGTAGATTTGATGTCTCTGATTCACTTGGTAAGTTGGTACACTCAGATGTTGATTTTGGGCAAAGGAAATGGACTTAATGATGATTTTATTCTCTAGCATGATGAACCGACAGTTTTTATTCATAAAAAATGACCATGAATTCACTAGGAAAATTGATTTGGCTAATGTGGTTGAGGAAATGGCATGGGGATGGTTGATTATGATGAGATATGGCTCTACATGCATGTTCCATGGATTATCTTCATCCGGGGAATACTTCACACGATACTTCATAATTAGATATTGGTTGCGAATTTCATTCAACCATCTCTTGTAATCTCTCCCTAGATCTCTCAACTAATTCCATGTGTTACCGTTCAAACTAGCAGGCTAAGATTGCAACGCCAATTTGTGTCTTATGCTAGTGAATGGCAATCACATGAGAGACTTGAACTACTATCACCTTTGTTCAATCTCTCCACTTCTTCGGGATCAAGTGTTGTCCCAAGGAGAGAGCCCTTTAACATACCTGCCAAATAGTCACACAAATACCTCCAACCACCTTATGGCCTAGATCAGTGCCTTCAATGGAGTCCAACAATGAATGAAGAAGATATACTAGATCAATTGACTATTAGCAAATACTAAATATAAATACCAATACTTTAACCACCTTTGGTACAAGTCAATGTAAACCACTGTAGATATGCAATAGTACGATGTGGACTAGGATATATGGCAGAAAAAACTAACTCAGAATTATAACTAGTAGAGTAAGTTCAACCACATCATGAACAAGTAAAAATAAGATCAACAGATGAAATTTCACACTTTGCATTCAATAGTTGATTTCAATAAGTTCTACCATTTTATAAGTCACCATATTTGATCAGCACTTGTCCATTGGATAAAATGTCAGCCAAACAATTCAGCAGTATGATTAAGGTCTGAAATATAGCCTATCCTTACCATGTCATTTACAACAAACTCCAAATCAATACTATGTCAAGAACAGCATGTGTCACAGCTGTTACAGAGGCTTACCACATAAATAAAGGAGTGTCTACTGCAATATAAAATCTATCATCCAACCTTGTAGCACGTCACAGAGGGTACAGCCCTAAAGGCTCAATAAAACCTCACTTTAGGGCAGAAAAACAACTTCAAAACAGGCCGAGTTTTATTAATATCAGCCACTGTGAACTTCTGCTTCCCTTACAGTTAACAGTTGCAAGCAAAGGTTTGGATTATGGTTAAAAAGGAAAGCCAAAAATTTTGGGCCCAAAATTTTAGGAGCCCAAAATTTTAGGACCAAAATTTTTGGGTCGAGATTTTAGGGCCTATTTGGATTTTTTCAAAACTAAGATATTTTTGGGAGGGGGGGGATTTTTGAAATATTTAGGGTTTTCTGAAACATAAAATATGCAGACCTAAGTTAACCTAATCTAACCATGTGAATGCAATAATTTACACATGAAAACACTGAATTTTGATAAAAAGATGACAAAATTGGGGTTTTTAAGAGTAGTACTTCAAACCCTAGGGCAAGAGGGGTGGTGACCAACCTCCTTCTTGGAATGATTTCTCCTCTCTTCCAAACTAGGCCATCCAACAACAACCTCTAGGGTTCGTTGGAGGAGCCTAATTTAGGCAAAAAACAAAGATCCAAGGCCCAAACAAGAGAAAACTCCCTCAAATGGACGTTTTTTACCATGCAAAAGTTGATAAAAGGCTGGTAAGAAGCCCTAAATAAAAAAAATGCAGCATTATAACCACCATTCAATCCACTTAGAAGCATAAACTCACCAAACTTTACCAAGAAAAACCAATCCTTGAGCTTGTGTTAGTCCAACAATGCTAGCATCAACCTTGCAAGTGCATGAAACCCTAGAAGATACTCCAATTTCCACTTCAAGCAAAGAAAGACATCAACCAAGAGGTGCACATCACTTTAGAGATCCCAAGAAGGGTAAAAAAGTAACATAATGAAGTTTGATCCCAAGTTTTGTGAGTTTACAATGAGTGAGATAGGTTATATTTATAGCCTTCTCACATGAATGTTTCAATTTTGAGCCTACATGTCTTTAAAATAAAATAATAATATTTGTTAGGGTAAATTCAAAATTACAAAGGAATTTTACCCTAAAAGCACAAAAATACTAAAAATATGCTAAAATAATCAGAAAGTTGCCTTCACTTGATGAAATAGTGAGCCCGGGGGGACGTCATGCCCCATCTAACCCCAAAGTGCTGTGAAAACCCTCAATGCCCCCCTCCGGGACCTTGTAGGCTTAGTGGTGTGCATCAGCTGGGTGAAAGGTGCACTGGGATGGAGGCATCAGAGGAGGGGTCTCTGGAAGCTGGAAAAGGTCCAAGTGGTTGCAAGAAGGTTTTCACAGCACTTTGGAGTTAAATGGGACAGACTCTAATTGATGGGCCAAAATATGTTACGTGGCAGACTCTAATTGATAGGCGTAATGCTGAACTAAAATGCTTGTATTTACTCTTCTGACAAGTAATCGTTATTTTGGGGAATATACTCTTACTTTTTAGGATTGCTAATGTACTGTTATTCACTGCCATCATCCATACCTACTGGTGTTGTTTGAATGTGGGAATTTACTGTTGAGTGATAGAATGTTACAATACCTTGTTCTTTAAAGGGCAGATCTAACATTTACAGTTATAAATATTGCATTGCTTATAACAACTGTGGAATTACTTCAGTGACTGCCATTGGTTATAGAAAGGTGAAAACATTGTTAAATTGGAATTTATATACTGCTAATTGACTGTCATGATTAAGGTTTAAGACCAAAAGGTCACTGTTTTTTACATCATAGACAGTTGTATTACATGCTACAATATTAATGATTTTGCTTGTCAGAGTATGCCTCCATTGGACAAATACCTAATTAACTAACCTCTTTAGTATCTTCCCTTCATTAAACTCCATTGAAGGCACTGATCTTTGCTATAAAGTGTTTGGAGGTATTTGTGTAACTATGATTGACAGATATACTAAAGGGATCTCCCCTTGGGATAACATTGGATCCCGAAGAAGCTAAGAGATTGGACAAAGGTGACAGTAGTCCAATTCTCTTATGTGATTGCCTTTCACTAGCAAGCCTAGCCTGCTAGTTTGAACAGTAACACCATGAAATCCTCATCACTAGGTTCTCTTATTATCCTCAACTTTTATTCATATATAGACATCATTTGTGGTATACTTCATTACAATGCACTCATGTAATTTAGACATTATTGATCTTGACCTTTCCTTGAGAAATCTTGACCTTCGAATTCACATATCACTGACTTTCACACACACAAACACCCTTTTCCTAATCTTGTCCATAGTAGCATAATTCGAGTACGAATAAGGATACAAATACGATTCGGTATGGAAAAAATACGTAACGTAAAAATCCAATACGGATAAAATATGGAAGTAGTCTTCTTATGTGAATAATAATTTTATTGAAATATGCATGGATATATCATAAATGTACATTTAAAATCATTGGTTTATTTCTAGACATGTTATTACAATCAAAATTACTATTTAAAAACAAAAATATAAAATCTCAATGTAGTGGGAATAGAGAGTGTGAGAGATAACAACTAGTTAGTAATAATTATTTTTATAAGTAAGTATGAAATTGAATGTTATTTACATTTTATACTGATTAAATAATTAAAATGTAGTATTTCAAAATTCAATTTTCCAATGTATTCGTATTTTACCTACACCGAATATTCGACGAATTCAAATTGTTCGGAATTTCCGTACATGAAAGGCCAATACGGCCGAACTATGCTACTATGATCTTGTCAACCAATATAGGAATCTTTCTGGATTATAAAGAAACTTGAATGGGAGTATATCCTCAATATGGGATAAATTGCAAGCAATGGCACAAACAAAAAAAGATTATACCTCTATCTTGGAAGCGTTGCACTTCTCAACAACATACACTATGTATTCTTCACTTTGTTCTTAGTCAACTATCCTAGCACATAGCACCATGACTTGTTTCTCATTTGGCCTTTCACTTGCCATAACAAGTGGATCAACAATGTTGGGTTTGATATTGTTAGACTTTCCGGTTACTCCAAAAGTGTTTATACCATGTTTGAGGTGCTTCATGAGATTGGGGTACATGGTGTATGTTCAGTCCCTGGATGGTCCAAGATGGATTGTAGTATGACAGATGGTTCATGATGGATATGCACAGTTGTGATAGCTTGCTTAGTGGATGTCAAACCTCAAATAATCATTGGATCAGTGTTCTTCCCTAGGGCGTTGTAGATCTCTCACCTAGATGGTGGATGCCTTGTGTGATGGCCACATGGAGGATTCACCTAGTGGGAGAATGCCCTGGAGGATATGATGAGTGTTGTGCATTGTAGAGGAGGGATACAAGCCCTAGAGGGTATGTGGTAACTTAGTTTCATGTTTGGAAGATTGGCGATGGCTCAAGGACACCTAGGGATTCAACAATGTTCTTGCAGGTGGTAGCTACCCTAGTAGAGTACTTGGCTTTGGAGGATGGATGGAGTCCATGGAGGCTCGACAGAGCTACATCACCATGGGTCACTATTGTGCACGACATCACCATTGGATCTTGACACTTTTACTCTATGAGTGGAGCACTTCACTTGTATGTGGCTTACTTATGTTTAGTAGGCTTGCTTGTAAGGCTTAGGTTGACCTGTGTTATATTGTTGGCCTCCTTTCTCTCTCATATAAATAGAGGAAGGAGAGAGTCTTTCTAAATAATATATCACATCACACAGTCATTTGTATCTCTTCTTTGGAGTGCTCTCTTAGTGATGCATTGGGTTCACAAGGAAACCCTAATGGAGCAAATGAGGAGGTGGCCAATTTTTCTCTCTTGAGATTCTTCTTTGTACATTTGATCTCTCTCTCTCTTGGTATCTTGGAGCATATTGGATTCTAGGGTTAGCGTTTCATCCTTTGGAGGCTAGGGATTAGGGTTTGGAAACCCTTGGATGGATTTGGGGAAAAGGAGGTGGAGGGCGTTTTGCCTTGGAGAGAGTGTGGGAGGATTCTTGCACTTGGAGAAGCTAGGGTTTGTTGACTAACCCTACCTAGGGCATCTTGGATGGTTGGATTTCTTCCCCACCCTTAAGAGCAAGTTATGGTATGTATGTACTTCATTATTGAGAATGTATATATGGAATTTCCTGTTGTCCACATATTGTGTATATTGTAGATTTGATTTCAGCATTTTTTCTTCTTGGAATGGTTATTTCTAGATCTTAATTGTCTTGTTGATTTGACACACTTAATAGAAAACTGTTAAGGGACTGAACACTAAGATTGAAGATAATAGTACAGCCATCCATTGTTGTTGTGCTTGATGTTATATCTGTTGTATAAGAAAAGTTTTCAGAACTGCTTTATGCATATGAAGTTGCCTTAGAGGGTTAGAAACTCATTGGAATGATTGGTATCTTTTCTCTTTATGTAACTGTGAATTTTGGGGCTACTAGAAGTGAATGTGATTGTTCCCCTGCTATATTACACATTAATTTACAGCAGTCCTAAAGGCTGAAAATTCTAGGGCTAAAATCCAAAGAACCTTCTCAGAAGAAGGTGTATTTTTAGATTTGCATTAATTGCCTGGTGCAAATGAAATTTGAACAGATATGCACAGCAGTAAAACCATTCAAATAAAAATAAGAAAGGGGCACCGGAGGTTTATAATGAGAAACCTTGTGAGGGGAAAATTCTAAACAAACGTTCCATTGTGCATTTCCAATGTACAATAGATCCCTTTATATAGAATAGGTGACCATAACAAATATGACACAATTTGATATTGGTTGAGAAATTCATTCAACCATCTTCCATAATATCTCCATAAATCTCTTAACCAATTCCATGATATCCTCATCCCAAACTTCTCTCATTGTCCTCTTCTTTGACTCATACATAGACATCATGTGTGGTCTACTTTGTTAAAATGCTATCGCAGAATTTAGACATTATTGATCACACAAAGGAGTTAATCCTTCATCATGTGATCATTCCTAAAATTCAACTAATGTAAAATAATACAAATGAATGGGAGTAGATGAGACCTTCTGCAGTTCCCCTTGACCATATTGTCCCATTGATGCAAAGCGTCTTCCCGCACGTATTAAACGCTTTCCAAGTGCTGCATAATCAAAACCATTTATAGAAAATAAACCTTCAGAATTCTGTCAAGACAAGCATCTTGGCTGAGAAGAGAACTGAAAAAACTATTACTACTATAAAGGCTTACCAAACTTAACATTTTCTGTCAACGAACCCTGAAAAGAGAGAAAACTACTTGCAATTTCAGCAGTAGCCCGTGTATCTGCTTTTTCCCATGCTTGAGAAAGCTTCATTAACATTTCTCCAAACTTCTCTCCGCACTACAAAACCAAGAGAAAAAAATTACATAGGAAACGCCCATACAGAGATTCAATTGATTGACAATTGCACTGCAAATAATCTCAAAATACTATAATGCTATATAGCCATAGACAGTAAAACAAGATAATCAAGGTAAGAAATTATTCTCATATTATTTCATACCTCTTCCTTCAGGGGTCCATTTGCAAGTTCAAAAGCTGCATCATTCAGCTGCATTCATGTCGGGACACAAGTAATTCAGAAAATATCCATACTCACAACATAAATAAATGCATAGAGATCGCCTAAATGTCTCGACTCTTACTAGCTCCAATCAGCAAGTCCAAATAAAGAAAAAGCTTTTGAAATAGCAAACCACGTCCTTCATTTGGCAAAGAAACTAGGAAAGGCAGCTGTGCCTTTTTACTAAGATTTTAAATGTTATGAATTTATGATTACTAAAAAATCATCAAGTCCACATAGCATGCCCAAAGACAAACTTAGAATTTAAGTGGACTAAGATATCCCTAAATGAAAATTGAGGATTTAAATCCTCAAGTTCAAGCCCAAGACAATACAAGAAGCAAAAGTACCCAGTTTGATTGATGGTTGAGAAAGCGTAAATTCCTCATCCCCCTCAAAAAACCTGTAGGTTTATGAGGAAATGGGGTAAAAAAGCAAGCAATTGATGGCTAGACACATCTTTAGCATACTGTGATCTTATAAGAGAGCATCAATGAAAGTATTTATGAAAAATAATGAAATTTATTGACAAGTTCCTTAACACAATTATGAATTGACGGGGAAAAAAGTACAATCTACCAGCACTTACCAAGTATAGGAAATATATGACCAGCGTAGTTAGTAGTTACTAATGAACAGGCCCCCATGGTCTTCTCAATTACTAATATTAATGTCCTTGTCAAGCCCAATTTTGTGATGACCAGGCATTAATGAATCAAACTTTCAATCACATGTTTGTCCATTGTGTTTGTGTGTTTGTTCTCAGTCAGTTGCTCACACACTGTACACTGCAATCTTAAAAATGAAATACTTGGCTTCATGATTTTTGAGATTGAATCCTAGACTCATGTCAGAGTTCCATATACATCCCCCCAATCTTATAGTTTCAATCAATGTTACAAATATCGGCGCGGCGCAGAAATTGGCAGGGTCCAGGAAACATCGTCTCGGGATATCTCGGCAGAACATCGGCAAAAATTGGCAAACTTAAAAAACACAAAAATATTCATTTTTTTTCAATTTTTTAAACATCTAAAGCAACAATAACATCAAATAAACACATTGCCACATGAATATGGAAAGAAAACTGATATATAAGATATCTAGAGATACATCAATCATCACACATCAAAATGGATCGTGTCCCAGTCCTACTCCTGAGTCCTGAATAGTGAATACTGAATGTCTGAATCATCAAAAATATAAGTTATAACTTATAACAAATGTGGAATATAGGCCTTTGGTTTCATCTTCAGCAGAGGCATTGCCACGCGCAGGATCGCATATGCACAATTCTCATCATTATTTGCTTGAGAATTCTCATCATCGTTACTAAAATATATATATATATATTAAAATATCATTGCTAAGACACTTCAACTATAAAGTAAAAAAAATAACAAATGTGTATAATTTGTTTTTGTATATAACATGATGTATTTAATAATATTTTATTTATAAATAACACTTTATATTTTAAAAAATTATATAATAAATGTGTATAATTTTTTTTGTATATAACATGATGTATTTAATAATATTTTATTTATAAATAACACTTTAAATTTATATTTTAAAAAACTATATGAATGATTAAACATATATTTCATACAACATTACTCATACAACAATAATCATGAATTATTAAACATATATTTCAATGTTGGGAAGTATAACTTGTTGTCGAGACTTGATGACGTCCGGTGACGGCGAAGCGAGAATTCAGACTGGCGGCATAGGGGCAAGCTAATAGCAATGGCAGGAAATCTCGTAGCAATCTCTGTAGATTGCAACAGACTTACAGCCTCGGTCGAGGGTGTAGCACAGACTACCGAATCTAGACTTAGACCAGTGGCACTACGCCCAGCTTCCTCAGTCGAACAAAAAAAACAAATGTGGGTGAGGGTTTGATTATACAACACGTTTTTTTTGGTGAATTTAAACAATTTTTAAGGTGAATTTAAACGATTCTATACAATTTAATCACTGTAAAATTCGAATTTGTGTTCGCGTTGAAGTGTGTCATTAAATTCGGTGAATTTCAACGTACAAATTTGCCCGCTGATAAAGTTCCGAATTTCGATTTTGAAGGTTGAAAATCGGCGAACGCCTTGACACATAAATCTATTCTCCTCTAATGAATGAGATTTCTACTAAAAACGGAAGCTTTTCAACCCTGGCAAAAAATCGCGAGTCGGCAGAGATATCGGCTATTTTTTGGCCGATTTTTCCTTTAAAAATCGGGGCCTCCAAAAAATCGCAATTTTTCAGCGCAGCGCCAAAAATCGGCCGATATTTGTAACTATGGTTTCAATAAACACTTAAGTCTAGCTGGTTCCTATGCTATTTGCAGCCTGGAAATGGCAAACCCCTTCAGTAACCTTACCTTAACCATATATTCAAAGTATAATGTAAAAATGTAGGGCTTCGATGGCATCTCATAGACTAGCTACTTGACTGAATGATACGTGTTGTCACATCCATAGTAACCGGGCTACCATGATTGCAGATCAGTTCCTAGTATATTTTTGAGCCAGTCCTTTGCACATTTTGGTTGAGATCAGTTGATGATGAGCAGCATATTGATGATCACTCTCATGTATTCAGTGGATCCGGAGCTTTACATTTGATAGTCTCATGCCAGGACTGAGCCCCATGACCCCAGGTCGGTGACTGAGTTAGCCATTCTTCTATCATCCAGAGCAGATTGATGTCAGTGCCCATGATGTATCCAGCTGCAGTGCTTCAGTATGATTCAGATTGTTCAGATCAGGGATTCAAGTATATGATTTGTGCATTTGGACTGCTGATGTGCTCTTTCCTTTATCTAGGTATTTTGACTGGGTATATGGTGATTGTTTACTGGCGATACTTTATATTGTGCTTCCTTGTTGTTTAGAGTAGAAGTGGTCAGTTACTATGAGTAGGAGATTCTCGTGTATACTCATTGGTCATGCCCTTACTTCATAAGTATGGACTAGGTCATTCCCTTTTTTGTAGGGCCTTTGCTATCCATGGCATCAATAGTCACTTCCCCATCCATCTGTTATCTTCCAGTCTTGATTTTATCTCGGCTTACACCTTAGCTAGGGATCTTGAGGACTTCCCGCACCTAGACCTCTATATTGGATAGATTCTTTGTTTACATTGTGTCTCGGCTCTGGAGTGTGTGATTCTAGTCACAGTGATTGTTCTCCTTTAGTCCTCGAAACCGAGTATTCCTATTAACAGTGTTGCTAAACACTAAAGCATCGGAACTTAAATGTTATATCTAAAGGAATGCTAAGTCAGCAAAAACAATGTCGTTAAACACCACTGCATATATCTGTATTAGCTAGTCAGTGGCCAAAGGACAAGCACTCATCCTTGTTTGATGTAAGACCGTTTGCCCCTACAGGGCAACAAGGTGGTCACTCCATCGCACCTATGGACGGTGGCGGCGGGCAATGGAGGTCATACCAAGTCATATATAAGACCTAGAAGGCCATTCAGGGCACCTGCTTTTGGAGGTTGGTTAGTGAAAATCTATAAAGTGAATTAAATGCTAAAGCTCAAAGTGAATACAGTTGACAAATAAATGAAATTGCTAAAAAGGTTGCTTGTCTAGAGTTTATTGGAAGCAGTCTCATCACTCTACCCATTTCTGAGACACCACAATCCCCTATGTTCTTCTTTATCCAGAATATGTCTAGGTGATCTTCCCATGTTCCCTTATCCGAGAGGTTACAGTGTTGAGGTTGTCTAGTCATTTCCCTTAGCCTAGCCTTGTTTCTCCACCCTCACCAATGGTTAGCAAATTGGCCCAATCTGTAAATGAGTATACACTTGAGGTTACTATTTATAGTAGTTGGTTACTTTGATCTGTACTTATTATTATTATTATATTTACATGATCATTCTAGTTAAACATCATTTTATACTTTGGTCTTGCTACTGATATAATTGAAGGAGCATATCTCATCCATTTGTACTTGCAGTAACAGTTATTTGTGGTCTGGATCATTATTTTGATCAATCTTGACCTGGTCAACCGCAAGGTCTGGGATGAATATAGGCTGATAGTGTTCGAGATGGATTATGCATGGTCCCTTTGTGCCCATTAGATCGTTCCATGCTTCAGACAACAGTTTCAGATGATAGTTTGATGGATTTTTAATATTATTATTATTATTTACAGGGCATTATTTTATTATTTCGGGCATGGATGAGTTTACAGATGTATCACTTGATGGTCACATGGTGTATGAGTACACATTCCCTATTGGATTTGAGCATTCCGAGTCCATTGGTGCACTCAGTTATCAGTTTCGGGCGGTTACAGGTGATGATATGGTTATATTACCACTTTTCTTCAGTTTTCCATGCAGAAATGGCCTTGTTATCACATATATAGTAGCCGGGCTACCATACATTATTTTTCTGATTCCAGTACACTATTCAGCCAGTTCCCTTGCATTGAGATGCTGAGATGAGCATCTACTATGGATCACTATCAGATTTTGGACAATAGTTTTATTTCCATGCCATGACTGAGTCTCAGGACACTCAGAGAGATGACCGATGTAGCTATTTAGCTATTTGTACAGAGCAGTCAGTAGTGCCCAGAGTTACAGCAGCAGTTTCAGAGGACAGATGATGGTTCAT
Source organism: Larix kaempferi (assembly GCA_027924585.1). NCBI lineage: Eukaryota > Viridiplantae > Streptophyta > Pinopsida > Pinales > Pinaceae > Larix > Larix kaempferi. The sequence continues at coordinate 1,670,208 of BSBM01000886.1, forward strand.
GATTGATGAGCATGCAGGTATATGACTCAGCAGGTATATTATGGTGTTGTGGTTATATTGCTTTTATTTCCATTCTATTAGCATGTCTTAGCATTTAGTATCATGATCTGGCGATCATATAGATATGTGGACCTGGTTGTATTATTTTATATATCATATTTGTCCCTACTCAGACTTAGAAGTTCTTGGCCTATACTCATTGGTTTTACCCTCCCTAGGGAGAGTAGAGGTGATCATTCCCGCCATACTTTCGCTTGCTAGTGTTGGTTTCATTATTCATTGTCTTCATCCATCCATGACTTACCCAGTTTGTTCATTACCCTGACTTACTACTTGACTAGTGGCATGGAGGACTTTCCCCCACTGTAGCCTCTATATTGGATAAGCTTCCCTGTTTATTGTGTCTCGGCTCTGAGTTGGTGACAAAACTTACCTTTGGTGAGTTGGATTTCCTTGTGAATTCCCCCTAGTCACTAAAGATGTTGTTGGCTAAACCTGAAGATTTTAGTGCTGCCGTGAATACAAAGTATGGAAATGGAATGTTATATCTTGTATGAAAAGCCCATTCATGCAATGTGTTTTTTAAACACACATGAATGAAAGGCAAGCCAAATGAAAATGGCTATGAAATATCAAATGTTATATCTTTTGTGAAATGTAAATACCTAGGTGAACAAACTGTCTGTGACACACCTAGAAGTGCTCAGGTAAACAAGTGCCTTAAAAACACACTTGCAGCAAAAAGCCTAAATAAATGTAAATCTATGCAATGTGTTTGTAAACACACATAGATCAAAGGCTATGGAAACTCTAGGCCCAAAAAGCAATAAAACTTAAATGCTATATCACAAAAGATTGCTGGCCTCATTTGTATTATGGATTGTGCGCATCTGTTAAAGTGAATAAACACTCTTTGAACAACTTACCCATTTGTGAGACACCGCCATTCCCTGTGTTATTGCTTGTCCACTATATGCTATGGTGTGTATTCCCTTATCCATTTCCAAAGTGTGATAGTGTTAAGTCAGTAAGTCATCCCTTGACCTAGCCACGTTATTCTTAGCCTTCACCCTTCACTAGCAAATTGATCACAACTATGAAGTGAGTATGACCTTGAAAGTCTTATCTGAGTAATTAATAATAATTAATGACATATTATATTTGGATTTAGATCGCCAGTAATGATTGCTACCTGCTATAATTGCTATGCGAATGGATTGTAAAGCATGTTTTAACCTTTGACACCTTGCAGCAGCTTGATGACAGTTTGAGTCATATTTTGGTCATGTTGAATTGGTCAAATCCCAGCTTAACCAAAAGTCAACCACGGGACATGAGGTAGCAGACCTCAGATGTTACAGATAGATGATATATGGTCTGGTACAGTTCACCATGGTGGGCTTATGCAGTGATTTCAGGCTTATGATGATGATTTGTGCTTTTAGGCACTTTTACAGATTATTATTATTTGGTCTGCCGGATATTGTGAGCATTTATTTTTGACCATGCAGAGGTCTATATGGTGTATGAGTATACATTTTAGATGGATTTGGACCTTCTGAGTCCAATGAGATAGTTTGTTTTCAGTTCCGGGCAGTTACAGTGATGTTTGAGCCTCAGTTGGCTATCCTAGTGCAGATTTGGCCTGTCGAAGGTCCTGTCAGAGTAGAGCAGAGATATCATTGGTTCACCTAGAGCGCTATTTTTGGAAGGGGTGGTCCAGCCACTTGTTATTACGATACTACCCCCCTTCTAGACACTCTGGTGATTTTTATTTTTGAAGCCAAGCACTCCAGGTGGCAGTTTGGGCAGTTTCACACTTCCCGAGGCAGTCCAGAAATGGTGAAAAATGGCTACTAAGGAATTCGATTTGGGCTACTGAGGCAAAGTTATGGCATGGGATGTTCAGTGATGATGAGTGGGATATCTCCCGCACCTTCTCCAGCAGTTTCAGCTTCATTGGGATCCACATCCATCACTTATGGCACTTTCCGATGATTTTTGGAGCCTCCTAAGGCTCACGATTTGTCCATTGAGGCACAATTTGGTACTTTGATGATTATTTTATTGATATTGTGCTATGGGGATTGACCAAGGGTGTCTAAAATTACCCCTTGGACCCACCATAAGCTAGATCTATTATTTTGTCATCATGATTTGGTGGGATCCCCTCTCTTACGGCGATTTTGTCCACTTATTGTTATATTTTATGGTTGATCCATGTATTGTATTGCTGAGCTCATCTCAACCATTGATTAGATCTTTTGATCTTTTAATCTTAGCCACTCATTCAAAAAGTGGTTAGATTGTGGACTCACTCCTTCCTATTTAAAGGAGAGAGCTTCTCATTGTAAAGGGGACTTTTGGCTCTGGGTTATTGGAATAGAGAATTATTATTCCATCTATTTGTTGTGTTGTGGTGAATGCTTTTGGAGTTTGTTCGTTGATTCTTCCTTTGCACTGGGTTATCGGAGATTTTTGTCTTGCTATATTTTTGTACCACGTTTTTTGCATCTACATGTGGAGGCCGAATTCATTCAAGGAGGACGCATTGGTAGGGGAAGACTCTCCCTGCCTCTTCTTTGGGTTTCTTCGTCGGTAATAGGGAGTATTACTGTCCTAAGACCTTCTATTTCATGTTATCATCTGCTTTTCATTTGTATTTCCTCCATTGTTGCTCAACTGATTGAAATCAATTTCCTTGGTTGACAGGAAGAGGAGGTCGCACTTGTGGGCTAGGGCATCATTTCGGCAAGCAAATTCAACAATTTCTCATTTGATCTCTGCGAGAGCCTTCCTCAACAACAAGGCATCTCATCTCATCACTCAGGTATGATCTCAATGTAATTTCTCTCTCCATGATCTATCCATTTGTCTAAATGCTTCAAACCCTAATAATTCAAAACCCTCATTTTACATTTTCTCAGATCTAGTTAGATCCACTTGGCATTTGGGTATAAAATTTAAAACCCACCTCTACAGTATCCACGGCGATTTAGATCTGTAGTTTGGTGAGGATTGGCCTTCATCCGACCCTTTTTCCAAGGCAAATTAGACTCTCCAAGTGAGGTCGCACTTCTTGGGCAGGTGAGTTTGGTATGATATAGCACCTGGGTAGGTGAGATCCCACTTGATCCTTGATCTACACATTTGATAACCTACCCCTACTGTGTCTCTTTAGTGATTTTCACCTTGTGGGCACCATTCCTCATTTTGAGGGTTGAGCCCCACTTGGTTCACTTTGTGGCACATTTCAATCTCAGATCTACTGAGATCTAGCCATTGGATCACTTAGATTTTCTAAATTTTGGTGGCCATTGGACTTGATTTGACACCCTTTACCATGCTTTTAGCCCTCCTTGGGCAAAGTCGCACTTCCTGGGTGTTTGAGTTTATCCACTTGTAGGACATGGGTAGTTGAGATCCCGGTGGATTTGGAACAAGCATACCTTGAAACCTATATCTAGTGTGTCATTTTGTGAAGTTCTGCCTTGGGGGTAGCATTCCTTGTTTTAGGGGATTGTTGTCCACTTGGGTCACATCATGAAACATTAGATCTAGTAAGATCCAACCATCATATCTTTAGTAGCCCACTTGTTTTGCATCCTAGGTGTCTTGATCTACAAGTTGACATCTTTTTTACTCCGTTTGGCCCATTTCCCAAGGCACTAATCTTATCCAAGCCAATTCAACTTTCTTAGATTGTTGGGTTAGCTAGGGTTTGATATTTTGTCTTGCATGCTTGAACACCTAAACACTGTCATATATATTCATCAAGCTCATCTTTGGTACTGGTTAGCCCCAATTTGGTCCTTAACTACCCTGCATTGGACACAGTTCCCAAGGCAATGGATTTTCTCACAATCGACTAGTACCCTAATCCTTGATCTTATTCAAAACCTCATAAGTCACTCACATAAACATGTTGGACCAAATCTACATTGTCTAAACCCCTTGATCCAACCTATTACTCACATCGTGACTTCATCCATAGATCTAGGGTTTGCCTTACACCTTACGTACTTCATCTATACTTGATTTGATCTGGTGTCTTGGTTTGATCTCTCCTGTCGGGAGTAGATCCGGGTCTCCCCCTTTGTTGTGTTGGGCTAGATAACATAAAGTGAAGATTGCCTCGATTGGCGTGACAACCATCCATTGGGAGTCGAGGCCATCTTGGTTGCACCTCTTTGGTTGCCTATCCCTTTTGCCATCCATCTTGGATCCATCTCTAGGGGCACCTACAAGTTTGGTGATAACAGGCCTGTCCAGCACTTTCATTGAGCATTTATTTTCTACTAGGATGCTCCTGAGGGGATATGGGGTCCATCCAGTCGTTAGTACCATATTACCCCATCCCCAGACATTTTGATGCAGTTAGTTTTTTTCCCAGGGCACATGGCAGAGAGTTACAGGCATTTTTGTACTTTTAGAGGTGGTTTTCCGACAATAAAATGGCTAACAAAGGAAATCGATTTGGCTCAGTGGGGTGAGGAAATGGCATGAGATTGGTCTGGGACTTCATTATGATATTTTCCACACCTTCCAACGTGGTCTTCGGCATCAGTGGGGTCCACACGTCATCCTATTCATCATTTTGGGGGTTTTATATTGTATTCTTGGGCACATGTCCTAGTGTCTTTTGACACTTTACCACATGTTATATTATTTTGATGTAGGTGGGGCATTAGTCTAGTGAAGATATGATCTCCTAGACCCCCCCACCATGTTATGATGTCATGTTGTGTCTCTAGTCATGATATGTGTCTCACGTCCACCCTAGGGCGTCATTGAGGGAGGACATCCTCCTTAGTCATGAGTGATCTATGTATTATTTGACCGGCTCATCCTAGCCGTTGATCTTATATTTGTATATTTTGATCCTAGCCCTCCATACTATTGGGATTTAGGGTTTTAGATTGTGAAAGGCTATTTATATCCACTCTCACCATTTGTAAAAGGGACTTTTGGCTCTGGAATAAAAATATTATTACTATTTTGTAGCTCTCTTTCTCTCTTGCTTTGATGAATGTTCTTGTACATGATTGGAATGCCTCTCACTTAGACATCTCAATGAGTTTCATGTGATTTCAACATTGTTTTTGTGGAGGCCGAATTGATCTTTTGCAGGGTGCAACTTGCTTGGAGGGGCATGTTATCACACCATAGTAGCTGGGCTACTATATTTGCTGAGCAGATATCTGCACTTTTCAGAGCTTTGCCTTTACATAGTTTCAGTGAGATCAGTTATGATGAGCAAGCATTATTTATGATCACTTACACATCAGAGCAATTTTATCAGACAGTGTGTAGACCTTGTGCCAAGGCTGTGCCTTGAGAGCTTAGATTTGATGACCGATATGACCTTTTGTTCCATACAGATTCAGTTCAGTGCCCAGAGTTCCAGATGTTCTTATTGCAGCAGTGTTTCATTGGTTCTAGATGATATTGGTTGAGATATATAGTGATATGACCATCAGACTTGTGATTGTTAGCATTGATTATTATCTTGTTGTTTTAGTCATCTTGATAGCATTAACTTGGTATATAACTCATGATGTGGCAGTATTATTTAAATGAATAAAATGAACTATCTTGGTTGGATTTAAATAATAAATTGGATGTATTACTTGCACTTTTAAAGGTTTACTGACTATACTCATTGGTTTCACTTACCCTCTTATGAGCATGGACATGGTCTTTCCTGACATTTATGTTTGCTATCTTAGGCACCACATTCACTTGACTCCATCCATCCATGACCTTCCTTGTTTTGGCTTTCACCTTGACTTGCCTTCTTGACTTGTGATATGGAGGACCTCCCCACTTCTGCCTCTGTGTTGGACTTGCATCCATGTTAGTTTTGTGTCTCGGCTCTGAGTTGAAAATAGAACTTGCCTTTGGTAAGTTGGATTTTATGCCATTATCATTCTAGTCGGTTGCCCCGATGTGTGGTTCTGCACAGAATTCCCCCCTAGTTGCTTGAATTGTTGTTGGCTAAAACCTGAAGCAAAATGTACTACCTTGGAAACAAATGGAAGCCCAATGAAAAGGGCTATGAAATGTAATGCAATGAAATGCTCTGAAATGAAATGCACCCCGGATGCAAGCTGCAATTAGTTGTGCTTATTAGCGCATGTGAAATCCCAGAGGGGTTGTACTAGGCCTAAAAAAGTGGCCATGAAATTATATGAAATGAAAGGTCCTAAAAAGTAGTGGCTAAACAAATGCTAAATTTAATGACTGTTGACCACATATGGAAAAATACCTTATTGAGCCTACGGGTTATGATTTGAGATGGAGTAAGGGACAGCTAAATCAAAGTGTCCCCTAGAGCCATGAGTGACGGTTCTAGTAGTAGACATTTTTGCCAAGGTTGAATAAACACTTCACTAAACAACTCATCCATTTGTGAGACACCGCCATTCCTTGTGTATCTTGGTCTGACACATGCTTGAGTGTGTAATAACTTTTCCCTTATCCAAAGTATCACCATGACAAATTAGTCAAGTCATCCCTTCTACCTAGCTTTGTCCTTAGCCTTCACCCTATGCTAGCAGTTAAGCCATGTCCATTAGATGAAGTATGTCTTTAAAGCTTTGGTGCAAGTAAGTTATAAATAATATTGAATATCTATGTATTAACTGCCACTTGATTGATGTTTATACTTTGATTTAAGCTATGAATATGGTTAAAGAAACATGTCTTAGTCATTTGTTATAATCTAGTCCTTGGTTGTATTTTGACCTAGTCAAACATAGTTTGACCATGGTCATCCTTGGGATCCATGATGAGATGGGCCACTTATGCTATATGATGTTGATCTATGGTCCTACATATGCCTATTGATGATTCCATATGTTGGGCACATACTTCAAATGATGATTGATGCAGTTTTGATGGATTATTATTGTTTACAGATCATCATATTTTTACTTGTCCGGGTATGGTGGACCCTACAGATGATCCTACAGGTTATCATGAGGTGTATGAGTACTCATCTCTAGTGGATTTGGGTGCATTGGATCCATTGAGACACTTATATTTCAGTTTCAGGCACTCCTTGACATGATACTAGCAGTTTTCCACCTGTTGACCAGTTTGGCCATGCTGATGTGGCCTATCTAGCAGTATCTTTGGAGGCTAGTCGTTGCTTAGGGCGCTGCAGAGGAAGGGGGTGGTCCAGCCACCTGTTCTTACCATATTACCCCCCTTTTGGACATGATGGTGCACTCAGTTTGACAGCGCAAGCACCCCAAAGTCAGTTTTGGGCATTTTCAGGGATTTTCAAGAGATTAAAAAATGGAATAAAAGGGTCATTGAGGAATTCGATTTGGGCAATTGAGGCAAGGTTTTGGCACTTGGTCTACTCAGAGGTCATCCATGGTGTATCCCCCTTCTTCCAGATCAGTTGGCACCAGTCAGTGGGGTCCACATGGGCTACAGGAGGACTTTTATTGCATATCTCTCTCTGATTATGGGAACAGGATTTGATCATTTGTATACTTGGACATGTCATTGAGTCATATTTTATATTATTGTGCCATGGGGACATGCCAGTGAAGGGAAGTAATACCTCCTAGCCCCACCATGTGATCCTAGTCACTTGTCCATGTCATTATGTTGTGGTACACATGTTTTAGGCCACCCCCATGTATGACGTCATCCCCCTAGGGCTCTTTTAGCCATGATGTCATCACTTATTTGAGTGATCCATGTCTATTGTTATGTTGGCTCATCTTAGCCATTGATTACATTATTATATCTTTTGATCTCAACCACTAGTTTTCAAAAGTAATTTATGGTTTTGGTCTTCCTCATCCTATATAAGGAGGAGACCCACTCATTGTAAAGGCACCTTTGGGCTCTGGAAAACTTGGAATAAAATACTATTTTTGGAGATCTTATTCTTGGCTTTGATTGGGTTGCTCTTGTACATGATCATGCATCTCTGCTTTTAGACATATTTGCTTGTAACAGGTGAATTCGACATCTACTGAAGGAGGCCGAATTGGTTGAAGCTAGGAGTGCGACTTGCTTGAAGGGAAGATTGTAGGGGTTGCTTGCATCCCCCTTGGGCAAGACGTCTTCATCTTGAGGGATTTTTTCAATTGTGCTTTGTCCATTGATTGCTTCTTTGATATGACATGCTTAGATCTCATTGATTTGTGGATCAAATCTAACATTTTGTAGTTTGATTTACAGGTTTGATGGGGCATCTCTCCTCCTAGGGCTTGGACGATTATGCTTGGAATCACTTGGATCTAGCTTGGAATTGTAACTAAATGCAAGGATCATCTATGTGCAAGGTAGCCGCAAGATTTTGAGGTAAGATCTACAAGGTATGTATCCATTTCGCTTGTTCTCTATATCGTATTGGTCACATAAACCCTCATAATTAAAACCCTCATTTTACATTTTTTAGATCTACTTGGATTAAGCATGCTCTTGAGTATAAAAATTAAAACCCACCTTAATAATCTTCACGGCAATCCCGATCTGAAGTTTGGTGGTGTTTGGACTCCATTTGGCCCATTTCCCAAGGCACATTGGTCTCTCTAAGGGAAGTCACATTCCTTGAGGGAGGCTCTTTTGCTAGTTCCAAAACGTGGGTAGGTGAGATTTTTGCTTCATTGGATAGATCAACCCCTAAAACCTACCCCTAGTGCTTCACCTTATTGATTTTCACCTTGTGGGCCCCATTCCTCATTTTGAGGGTTGAGCCCCACTTGGGTCATTTGGTGATGCATTAGCTCTTCCTTAGATCTACTTGCTTAACTTCATAAGTGGCCTAAATCAAACACTTGGTTGAAACATTTGTCCATTGCTTAAGTCTCTCAACCAAGTCCTAGCCACCTTGGGTCCTGTTATCACATATATAGTAGCCGGGCTACCATACATTATTTTTCAGATTCCAGAGCACATTTCAGCCAGTTCCTTTACTTTGAGATGATGAGATGAGCAACTATCTATGGATCACTATCAGATTGGACAGTATATGTGTTCCCCATGCCATGACTGAGTCTCAGGACACTCAGAGAGATGACCGATGTAGCCATTATACCATTTATGCAAAGCAGTCAGTAGTGCCCAGAGTTACAATAGCAGTTTCAGAGGACAGATGATGGTTCAGAGGATGAGCATTCAGGTATATGACTCAACAGGTATATCATTGTGTTATGGTTATATTGCTTTTATATTCATTCTTATGGCATGTCTTAGCACCTAGTGTCATGATCTGGCGATCATATAGATATGTGGACCTGTTTGATCTTATTATATATATATTCTACTGTCCTTACTCAGACCTAGAAGTTCACTACTCATACTCATTGGTTTCACCCTCCCTAGGGAGAATAGAGGTGATCATTCCACCATACCTTGGCTTGCTAGTGTTGGCTCCATTACTCATTGTCTTCATCCATCCATTACCTACCTTTTAGTTTATCACCCTGACTTACTACTTGACTAGTGGCATGGAGGATCTTTTCCCCACTGTAGCCTCTGTATTGGATGAGCTTCCCTGTTTATTGTGTCTTGGCTCTGAGTTGGTGACAAAAATTACCTCTGGTGAGTTGGATTGTAGGCCTAAATCATTCTGGTCTGTTGTCCCGATGTTTGGCATTGGCTTGAACTCCCCCTAGTCACTTGAGATGTTGTTGGCTAAAACTGAAAGCTCATGTACTACTTGTGGAAACTTCTAAATTCGCCCATGGAAACTAAAAAGGGCAAGAGCGATGAACTGCTGAAAAATACTCCTCGAAGAGTATAAGAAAGGTCCAAAAAGCAATGATTCTTAAAAGCTATATCTAAACAATTGCTGACCTTATATATGTATGAAAAACATGCCCTGGATGCAAGCTGCAACTAGTTGTGCTTATCAACACACCTGAGATCTGAAGGGTTATGTAGGCCAAAAAGGCTAGGAAATGAAATTGAATGATCCTAATGAACCTGGATCAACTTGATGTAGACATGAAGCCTAAGTTGAATAAGCACTCTCTAAACAACTTATCCATTTGTGAGACACCGCCATTCCCTGTGTTGTTGCTCATTCAGTATATACTATGGTGTGTATTCCCTTTCCCATATCCAAAGTGTCACAATGTTGAGTCAGTCAGTCACCCTTTGGCCTAGCCAGTTTATTTTTAGCCTTCACCCTTCACTAGCAAATTGATCACAACTATGAAGTGAGTATGGTCCTGAAAGTCTAGTCTGAGTCATATAAATAATTAATGACAATATATATTTGGATTTAGATCGCCAGTAATGACTACTTTGTGTCATAATTGCTATTTGAATGAGTTGTAGAGCATACATTAACCTTTGACACTTTGCAGCAGCTTCAGATGGTAGTCTGAGTTATATTGGGTCAATACTGACTTGGTCAAACCTAGTTTGACCAAGGTCAATCACAGGGCATGAGATTATTGGACCTTATGATGACACAGGTAGATGATATATGGTCTATGTACATGTACATGATAGTTCTATGCATCAGATACAGGTTTATGATGATGATCTATGGTTTTCAGCATTATTTGATCATTTACAGATTATTAATATTTCACCTGTTCCGGTATATTGGGTATATTATATGATCATGCAGAGAGCTATATGGCGTATGACTACACATCTTGGATAGTTTTGGACCTTCTGAGTCCAATGAGACAGTCTATTTTCAGTTCTGGGCAGTTACAGTGATGATTTAGCCTCAGCAGGCTGTCCTAGTGCAGTTTTGGTCTGTTGGAGACCCTGTCAGAGCAGAGATGATTTTTATTTGGTTCACCTAGAGCGCTGATGATGGAGGGGGTGGTCCAGCCACTTGTTTTTACCATATTACCCCCCTTCCGGACACACTAGTGCCCTCACCTTGACAGCGCAGGCACTCCAGAAGGCAGTTTGGGGCAGGTACACGCTTCCCGAGGCAGTTTTGGATTGGTAGAAATGGCTACAAAGGAATTCGATTTGGGCTACTGAGGCAAATTTTTGGCATGGGATGATCAGTGATGATGAGTGGGATGTCTTCCGCACCTTCTCCAGCAGTTTCAGCTTCATCGGGGCCCACATCCATCACTTATGGCACTTTCTAATGATTTCTAAGGTCTTTGGAGGCCTACGATTTGTCCATAGAGGCACGATTTGGTATATTGATGACTATTTTGTTATTATTGTGCTATGGAGATTGACCAAGGGTGGATAAAATTACCCCTTGGACCCACCATAAGCTTATTTTTATATTTTGTCATCATGATTTGGTGGGATCCCCTCTCCTAGGGCAATTTTATCCACTTATTATTATATTTTATGGTTGATCCATGTATTTTATTGTTGAGCTCATCTCAACCATTGATTAGATCTTTTGATCTTTTAATCTTAGCCACTCATGTAAAAAGTGGTTAGGATTATGCTCTCTCCCCATCCTATTTAAGGAGGGAGCCTCTCATTGTAAAATCATCTAGAGATTTTTGGCTCTTGGCTCTTGGAATAAAATTTCTATCTTTTGGAGTACATGCTTGGGTTGGAGTGGATGTTGGTTGTTTTGATTGTAAATGCTTTTGTCCATTGCACTAGAGGATATATTGTAGCTATCTTGCATATTTGCCATATCTTTTTACAGGTGGAGAAGACTTCTTCAACAAGTGCGAATTGGTGGGGAGGCTTGCCCTTCAAGCTTGGAGGAGGACGTTTTGGGTTAAACAGGGAGTGGTTTTGTCTTTGCACCAACTATTCTTTGCTTATCTCTTTCTTGCTTGTATCTACCTTCAACATGTTAAACTGATTGATGCTTTGCTCCTTGGTTTTGACAGGTTAGAGGGACACATATGTGGCTTGGAAAAATCGATTTGGCAAGAGGGCTTCAAAAATTCTCCATTTGATCTTTGGCAAAAGTAATCCTCATCTCAACTAGCATTCATCTCTTCATCCAGGTATGCTCCAAAGGTATGATCTTCTTCTTCCTTGAATCATCCATAATTTCTAGATCATAAAAACCCTAATTGATCAAAACCCTCATTTTGGTTTTTCTTAGAACTACTTAGATCTAGCCTTGCTTTTGAAGAGATATTGAAAACCCACCTCTATAGCATCCACCCCTAGTGGGATCTATAGTTTGGTGGTGATTGGGTTAAAATTGACACACTTTTCAAGGTAATAAAGCCCTCTTGAGCCAAATCGCACTTCCTTGGAGAGGCTTGTTTGGTTAGATCTAGCACATGGGTAGGTGAGATCCCACTTGATTTGCAATCTACACACTTGATAATCTATCCCCAGACTTTTACTTAGGTGATTTCTACCTTGTGGGCATCATTCCACATTTTAAGGCATTAAAACTCCCTTTTAAATTACTTGGCACCTTAAAACTCAGATCTAGTAAGATCTAACCCCTGGATTGACTTGATTTTCTAGATCCACATAGATCGGTGCCTAAGCTACTTGGATCTACAATTTGGTGGCCATTGGACTTGATTTGACACACCTTATCCCCTTTTTAGCCCTCCTTGAACAAGGTCGCACTCCCTTGGGTGACTGAGTTTGCCCACTTTGAGGACGTGGGTGGTTGAGATTTTTGTGGATTTGGAACGGGCATACCTCAAAACCTAGGTCTAGAGTATCATTTTGTGACGATCTGCCTTGGGGGTAGCATTCCTTGTTTTAAGGGATTGTGGTCCACTTGGGTCATTTCATGAAAACCTAGATCTAGCAAGATCCAACCACACTATCTCAATTAGTCCACTTGTCTTGACCTCTAGGTGTCCCGATCTACACTTTGACATATCTTTTGACTCCCTTAGCCCATCCAACAAGGCACTAGTCCTCCTCAAAGCAAGTCGCACTCCTTGGGGATTGTGTCAAACCTTAGATCCGGTACATGGGTACTCCTATTTTCAACTTAGATCCATAGATCTACTCATTGTATATCCTCTAGTGCCAATTGCATTCCTTAACTTCACCTTGTGGGTCCATATCAAGCCATTTCACATATCCCAAGAAAGTGGGACCCCACTTGTGCAACATATGGTATTACAGCTTATCATTATAACTAATCATGTGGCCTAAATCATACATTGGTTGAAACACTAATCATTCCTCAAACCACCTTCAACCATACTTTAATTTCTAGGTCCACTTTACCTTGCATTGGTTTCCGTAACTTACCACTTACTCATCCCTAAGAACCTTTGTTTGGGTCCAATCACCTTTGATTGGTTATAGGGTCTCCCCCTTGGTCTTGATTCACCTTGACCTAAAGCGAAGAGTGCCTCGGTTGACGTGACTCCCACCTTGCATTGGGAACCGTGGCATCTCTTGGGTCACCTCTTTAGTTGCCCATCTCCTCTACCGTCCCGGATGGGATACCACTAGGGGCAACTACAAGTTGTGTGATAACAGGTCCACTTATCTTTCTAGATCTAAAGCCTTATACCATTGATATAACTTCACACATTTCCCTAGGAATCATTGGGTTAGCTAATCTTCATAGATTGGCTAGGGTCTCCCCCTTGATCTTGATTCATCTTGATCTAAAGTGAAGGTTGCCTCGGTTGACGTGACACCCACTTGCATTGGGAACCATGGCAAGCGTTGGGTCACCTCTTTAGTTGTCTACACCTCTACCGTCCTGGATAGGATACCTTTAGAGACAACTACAAGTTGTGTGATAACACAGCAATTTTGAGGGTTTCCCCATCTCTTATTGGGCAAATCGTTTCATCTCTCAGGGAGTAGCCAATTGTGATTTCATCCATTGAGTTATTTTCTTTGAGATGTCATGCATAGTTCTTCTTTCAAAATCTAACTTGGGTTGTTTGAATTTGCAGGTGAAGAAGGCACATTTCCTCCTTGGATCTACACGTTTTAGCTCGGGACCACTTGGATCTCACTTGGAATTGTAACTAAGTGAAAGGATCATCAATGTACTTGGCGGCCGCAAGCAATTGAGGTAAGATCTACAAGGTGCGTAGTGATATTATTTACTTTCATCCATTTGTCACTCATTTTCACAAGTCTCAAACCCTCGTTTTCTAGATCTGATAGATCCGGCGGTATTTTGGGCTTAATACTTAAAGCCCACTTCTTAAATAATTAATAAACCTTAGAGACCATGTTTGGTGAAGATTTGACTCCATTTGCCCACAAATCCAGACACTGGCCATCTCTAGGGGAGGACGCACTTATGAGTTTTCAGTCATTTTTGTAGATCTATCAGTTGGGTATTGGCATTGCTAGTTTGTGCTTAAACCTCCAGATCTATCAACTAGCAATCATTCTAGTTCCTTTCCTTGCCTAATTTCACCGAGTGGGCCCCACCTCACTCCAATTTTACTAAACCCTAGGTGGATCTCATTTGAGTCTTTTAGATCGGCATTAGATCTATCTAGATCTGCTCATCTAAACTCAATAGTGGCACATTTCTCTTCAGTTGAGCATTTACCTCTTGCCTAAGCCTCCTCAACCACACCCTAACTCCTAAAGTCACTCATTTCCTAGATCTAGATCCACTTACTCTTGATCTCACTCTCACTTTCATTTCCATATCATCCTAAAGTGTATTGAGTAGGTTCGCTAGCCTTCATTGGCTGGCTAAGGTCTCCCCCTTGATCTTTATCCATCTTGATCTAAAGTGACAAGTGCCCGTTCGATGTGACAACCTCTGTATCCAGTGGTGAACGAGGCCCTTGCAAGTGTCACAGGTTAGTTGTCCTCCTCTACCATCCTAGATAGGATCCCTCTAGTTGGCAACTACACCTTGTGTGATAACAATACCTTTAGGAGATCTATTGGTTTGATTGTTGAATGCTATATGTTACCCCTCATTTTGTACAAGGGTTAATGCAAGGATTGAAGATGATGGTGAACCAAGGATCTGTACTTGTGAGGCTTTGTCAAGCAAACTTTAAAAGTCATTTGGTTGTCATTATGTCAGTTTGTCCATGGTTATGTTGTAAAATATTGTAAAAGGTGAGATAGCACCTATAATTGTTTATAAAGGGCTAGCAAGTAATGTATAATACGTCCACTTATGACAGTAGTACTCGGCAAGTGTCTCATGAGTATTTTTTTTACTGAGAAAGGTTTCGATCCTTATAGTCTATTTTTTTCAAAGTTTTTTCACTCGATAAAAATTCTCCAAAGCCATCAACTTATCCTAGTACAACTACCCTAGTCATGGAGCTTCCTTATGCCATTCGTCTATTACATCTCACTTTGGGTCAACATGGACATGTGTCAAGTCAGTCCTAGTTAGGATAGTGTCTTTTAGGAGTTACTCTTGCACTTGGTCATCATTAAACTAGGATAGAGTCTTTTAGGAGTTCCTCTTGCACTTGATCATGATTAAACTAGGATAGAGTCTTTTAGGAGTTCCTCTTGCACTTCGTCATGATTATTAAGGTGTGTTGGTGGTTAAAACATAGGTTGGATGGTTAGAGGTGCCTTTCCCTAGCTCAAACTTTGGGCTCTATGTTCTATTTCTCAATTACCCTGTAAAACCCATTCCCTGTTTGTCATGTTAGATCCTCACCATATGTTCATGTAGTCTCACTTATATCCATGCATGCCACCTAAGACACCCCTAGACCCTAGTGCCCTCATGTTTTGTCACTCAAGATCATACGTCTGGCCTTCCTAGAGGTGTGTTGGTGGTTAAAACATAGGTTGGATGGTTAGAGGTGCCTTTCCCTAGCTCAAACTTTGGGCTCTATGTTCTATTTCTCAATTACCCTGTAAAACCCATTCCCTGTTTGTCATGTTAGATCCTCACCATATGTTCATGTAGTCTCACTTATATCCATGCATGCCACCTAAGACACCCCTAGACCCTAGTGCCCTCATGTTTTGTCACTCAAGATCATACGTCTGGCCTTCCTAGAGGCTTGCTTAGCCTCAAAACCCCAAATTCCCTCCTTCCTAGCCAAGTCACACCCCTCTTTTATCCTCTCTAGCTCACATATGTGAACCATCCCATTAATTTAAGCAAGTCATTGGGCATTCCCATCATTTGGCTTGGGTTGAGGAGTTTGTTGCTTGATCTAACCTATTTGAGCCCCACAATTGCCATATTCCTTCTAGAAGTTTCCTCCCTTACCCAAATCATTCCCCTTTTGGCTAAATCGTTCCACCTTTTCCCTCATCCTAGCTAGGCACCCTCTCTATCTTGACATGTTAAGGGTTGATTAGAAACCATGCATTACTTTATTAATTTTTTACCTTGAAAAGAGGAAAATAAGCCTTTCTTTCTTTGGTTCTAGAATAGATCTAGGGTTTTAGACATAAAAATATTTTTTAATAAAAAGGTACTCATATATAAAGAGATTACCTCTCCCATTTTCATTGTTGTTGATTGGCTTTGCGAACTTCTGTTGAATATCAATATAAGGGTGTTGAATGAAAATTTATTGGGATCTACTTATGTATGTATGGCTTATTTCTTGCTTCATGCTTCATGTTGGAGGTAATATCTTAATAGCATTGTCATTCTTTCCTGTATGATTGGTCATTGAAAGAGTATTACTACTTGATTGGATGAAGAATATGGTATGTTAAGTTCTATCATACTTCTCAGTGTTATTTTACTTGAAAGGGAGTTCATTTTTGCATCTTTGCTTTAATTTGGATTATGTGATACTAACCCCTTCCTTGTAGAGTGCACCCTTAAAGGAAAGGAAGGAGAAATCTTTTTCTCCTATTGTGATCTTGTGTAGGTATCCCCAACACATAAAGTGGATCGAAGTTAGCCTAGAGCAAAATCTTTCCCTTGGTGATCTTTTTAAACAAGGTCCTCTTTGTAAGTCTTGAGTGACTCGGTCTTGAGTGACTCCATATGCCTTGGTGTTTGGCACTAACCTCTTTCCCTCAACCAGCAAAAGGTAAAAAACTCTCCAAAAAATTGAAACCCTTTTTTTATTTTACGATGAAATCTACTAACTCATATAAAAAAAACTAAACCCTTTTTTATTTTACGGTGAAATCTACTAACCTTAAAGGAAAATCATACTTAGACTTCACAATTATTCTAAATCTAATTGTTATCCATTGAATATTTTTATTGTATTATATCTAATCAGAAATCTGGAAATTTAAGCATATAATTGTCAGATTTCTTTCTTTCAAGTCTTGGTCAATTAAAGATTAATTTTAAGAGGACTTAGCCATCAAAAAATTTACCTCGGATATTAGTTAATTACATATTCGAATTTTATTACTCCCTTGTACTTCAAGTTATTTAGCTTTAGTTGTGAGTAATTATTAAATTTCTGCAATCTGGAAATTATATTTCTTATAAATTAAAAATTTAAAACATAAATTTGTTATTTATTTCTTGGTTTTAAGGTTTAAAACTTTTATCTTGGAGATGTTAGTAAATTTATGCAATTTCTAGCCATATAAAAGCATAGATAAATCACATATATTGCAAAAATTTCATTAGCCTAAGTGATCTTACATCTTTTTTCTTGGGTTAATTTGTTCATTTATATTTCTAGAATTCCACTTTAATTTCTGCATAATTTCCAGAATTTGAATTTCTCTTGCAAGCTCTAAAATACATTTATTCGAGGGAAATTTCATAGTGGTTCTTACCACTCATATAAAGTGGTTTTCACCACTAATTCTTAACATCCAATTCCTAATGTCACTGTTATCACACAACTTGTAGTTGTCTCTAAAGGTACCCTATCCAGGACGGTAGAGTTGTAGACAATTAAAGAGGTGACCCAAGAGATGCCACAGTTCCCAATGCAAGCTGGGTGTCACGCAAACCGAGGCACTCTTCACTTTAGATCAAGCCTAAGTAAGACCAAGGGAGAGACCCTAGCTTAGCCAATGAAGGCTAGCGAATCAAATCAAGACCTCCTAGGAATATGTGATTATGACAAAGTGGAAGATGAAGATGAGATTAGATCTAGATCTAGGATGGATAAGTGGGCCCAATGAGTTAGGGCTTGGTTGAAGAGGCTTAAGGCAAGACAAATATTCAACCAAGGAGAGATAAAGGCCACTTATGAGGTTAAAGTAATAGATCTAGATAGATCTAGTGCCAAAATAATAGATCCAAGTGGGGTCCACCCTTAAAATATGGAAATTGGTCCAAATGGGGCCCACAAGGTGAAAATCAATGAAGAAAGGCATAAGAGGTTTGCAAAAGAGTGGATCTAATGACTCAATGAGGAATTAGCAATACCCAAATTGGGATCTAGCAAAATGCCCACCTACCCAAGGAGTGCAACTTCCTCAAGAGAGGACCAGTGCCTTAGATGGAGGGGCAAATGGAGTCGGATGTCCACCAAATTATAGATCGGGAATGTTGTGACTAATGTAGAGGTGGGTTTTAATTATTAAGCCCCAATGATTGCTAAATCTCCATAGATCTGGAAAATAAAATAAAAATGAGGGTTTTGAAGTTTACGGTTTTGAGATCTAGAAATAATGGATAAGCCAAGGAGGAAAAATACTAACCTTTCAAGCGTAACTGGATAATGAGATGAATGTCGATTATGACGAGGATTACTTCCCCATAGATCAAATGAAGAATTTTGTAGTTTTCTTGCTAATGCGTTTTGCTCAAGCCCACACGTGTGCCCCTCTATTCCTGCAAAACCAAGGAGACAAAGCTCAATCAGTCAAACAAAATGAGGGTAGATACAAGCTAGAAGTAAAAGACAAAGAATGATTGGTACAAAGACAAAATCACTGCCTGTTTGATCCACAATTTGACAGAAGATTGCAGGGCTAGCCTCCCCACCAATGCGCACTCCTCCCAAGTCGTCTTCTTCACCTGTAAATCAAATTAGTGGAAAAAGATGCAAGATAGCTACAAGATATCCTCCGGTGCAATGGAAAAAGCATTTACAATCATCATAACCAAACATCCACATCAAGATCCAAGCATTGCTCCAAAAGATAGAATTTTATTACAATAGCCAAGAGCCAAAAATCTCTAGATGCCTTTACAATAGGGGGGTCTCTTCCTTAAATTGGAGGAGAGAGACCAAAACCCTAATCCACTTTTGAAAACTAGTGGTTGAGATCAAAAGATACAACAATATAATCCACGGCTAAGATGAGTCGGTACAAATATCACATGGATCATTCACATGACGGAGTGCGACCTCACTAAAAACACCCTAGGGGGGATGACGCATTACACAAGGGTGACTAAAATATAAGTGTGCCACATAAGATGACTAGGACAAGTGACTAGGAGCACACGGTGGGGCTAGGAGGTATTATTCCCCTTCACTAGCATCACCCCATGGCACAATAATATAACATGAGACTCAATGACATGTAATATAACATGAGACTCAATGACATGTCCAAGTACAAAAATGATCAAATCATGTCCCCTTCAACTGAGAGAATAATACATCAAATGACATCCTAATGACTATGTGGACCCCACTGACTGCTGCAAACTGATCTGGAAGGAGTGGGATACACCATAGATGACCTCAAAGTAGACCTCATGCCAAAACCTTGCCTCAATTGCCCAAATCGAATTCCTTTATGACCTTTTTATTCCATTTTAAATCCTCCTGAAAAACCATCAAACTACCCATAGCTCACTGTCAGGTGCCTGCGCTGTGAAACTGACTGTGCCATCATGTTCGAAAGGGGGTAATATGGTAAAAACAAGTGGTTGGACCACCCCCTTCCTCTGTAGCGCCCTATGCAACGACTAGCCTCCAATGCTCTAGCTGGACAGGCCACATCAGCATGGCCAAACTGGTCAATAGGTGGAAGACTGCTCAAATCATGCCTGGAAGTGCCTGAAACTGAAAGATAAGTGTCTCAATGGATCCGGAAGACTCAAATCCACTAGAGATGAGTACTCATACACCTCATGGTAACCTGTAAGATCATCTGTAGGGTCTTACCATACCCGAACAAATAGAAATATGATGATCTGGAAATAATAATAATCATGAAAAACTGCATCAATCATCATCTGAAGTCTATGCCCATCATATGGAATCATCAAGAGGTATACAAAGGACCATAGATCAACATCATATAATAAAACTGGTCCATCTCATCACGGATCCCAAGGTTGACCTTGGTCAAACTAAGTTTGACCAGTCAAACTGATCAAAATATAACCCTGGCTAAAGAAGCCATGCTGCTGCAAGTGGCAAATGGTTAAGACATGCTCTCTAAATCATTTTCATAGCAAGACTCTAGAGTATTAAGCATCATTTCACTGGCAGTTAATAAGTAATAATAGGTTAGTTAAATAACTTACTTTCAAAAAGAATCTCAAGAATATACTTGTTTGCAAACATGATCAAATCGCTAGTAAAGGGTGAAGGATAAGGATGCAAGGCTAGGCTAAATAGGGATGACTTGACTGACTTGACACTATGATACTTTGGATGAGGGACATGGTGTTACACACTTAAGCATGTGTTGGACAAGGAATACACAAGGAATGGCGGTGTCTCACAAATGGATGAGTTGTTTAGTGAAGCGCTTATTCAACCTTGGCAAAAATGTCTACTACTAGAACCGCCATGAACTAGGTGTCAGGCTAACCATAACTTGAGGTTCTAGGGGACACTTAGAATTACTTGTCCCTTGTTCCATCTCATATCGTAACCCGCAGGCTCAATGAGGAAAGTTTCACATAAGGTCAGCAGTCTTTAGATTTGGCATACATTTAACCACTGCTTTTTAGGACCTTTCATTTCACTTCATATAATTTCATGGCCAGCAATCTTTAGATTTAGCATACATTTATTCATTGCTTTTTAGGCCTAATATGACCCCTCTGGGATTTTGCATGTGCTTACAAGCACAACTAATCGCAGCTTTCATCCGGGGTGCATTTACATTTCATAGCATTGAATTTCATTTCCATTTCACAGCCCTTTTCATTGGGCTTTGTTAACACATATATAGTAGCTGGGCTACCATACATTATTTTTCTGATTCCAGTACACTATTCAGCGAGTTCCCTTACATTGAGATGTTGAGATGAGCATCTATATTGGATCACTATCAGATTTTGGACAGCAGTATATATATTCCCCATGCCTTGACTGAGTCTCGGGACACTCAGAGAGATGACCGATGTAGCCACTATACCATTGGTACAGAGCAGTCAATAGTGCCCAGAGTTACAGTAGCAGTGTCATAGGACAGACGATGGTTCAGATGATGAGCATTCAGGTATATGACTCAGCAGGTATATCATAGTGTTGTGGTTATATTGCTTTTATATTTATTCTTATAGCATGTCTTAGCACCTAGTGTCATGATCTGGCGATCATATAGATATGTGGACCTGGTTGATCGTATTATATATACTATATTGTCCCTACTCAGACTTAGGAGTTCACTATTCATACTCATTGGTTTTACCCTCCTTAGGGAGAATAGAGGTGATTATTCCACCATACCTTGGCTTGCTAGTGTTGGCTCCATTATTCATTGTCTTCATCCATCTATTTCCTACCTTTTAGTTTATCACCCTGACTTACTACTTGACTAGTGGCATGGAGGACTTTTCCCCACTGTAGCCTCTGTATTGGATGAGCTTCCCTGTTTATTGTGTCTTGGCTCTGAGTTGGTGACAAAACTTACCTATGGTGAGTTGGAGTTCCTTGTGAATTCCCCCTAGTCACTAAAGTTGTGTTGGCTAAACCTGAAACTTTTGGTGCTGCCATGAATACAAAATCTGGAAAAAATAAAATGTTATATCTTGTATGAAAAGCCCGTTCATGCAATGTGTTTTTCAACACACATGAATGAAAGGCATGCCAAATGAAAATGGCCATGAAAATAAAATGTTATATCTTTTGGAAATGTAAATACCTAGGTAAACAAGCTGTCTGTGACACACCTAGAAGGGCTCAGGTAAACAAGTGCCTTAAAAACACACCTGCAGCAGAAAGCCTCAAATAAATGTAAATCTATGCAATGTGTTTATAAACACACATAGATCAAAGGCTATGGAAACTTCAGGCCCAAAAAGCAATGGAACTTAAATGCTATATCTAAATTATTGCTGGCCTCATTTGTATTATGGATTGTGCGCATCTGTTAAAGGTGAATAAACCCTCTTTGAACAACTTATCCATTTGTGAGACACCGCCATTCCCTGTGTTGTTGCTCATTCAATATATACTATGATGTGTATTTCTTTTCCCTTTTCCAAAGTGTCACAATGTTAAGTCAATCAAGTCATCCCTTAGCCTGGCCAGTTATTTTAGCCTTCACCCTTCACTAGCAAATTGATCACAGCTATGAAGTGAGTATGGTCTTGAAAGTCTAGTCTGAGTAATAATAATAATTAATGACATTATATATTTGGATTTAGATCGCCAGTAATGATTACTTTGTGTTATAATTGTTATTTGAATAAGTTGTAGACCATGCATTAACCTTTGACACTTTGCAGCGGCTTCTAATGATGGTCTGAGTTATATTTGGTCATGTTGACTTGGTCAAACTTAGTTTGACAAAGGTCAACCATAGGACATGAGATGGTTGGACCTTGTGATGATATGGATAGATGATATATGGTCTGTGTACATGTACATGATGATTCTATGCATTAGATACAGGTTTATGATGATGATTCATGGTTTACAGCATTATTTGATCATTTACATATTATTATTATTTGACCTGTTCCGGTATATTGGATTTATTATATGATCATGCAGAGACTCATATGGTGTATGAGTACACATTTTGAATGGATTTGGACCTTCTGAGTCCAATGAGACAGTCTATTTTTAGTTTCGGGCACTTACAGTGATGATTGAGCCTCAGTAGGCTAACCCAGTGCAGTTTTGGTCTGTCGGAGACCTTGTCAGAGCAGAGAGGATTTTTATTTGGTTGACCTAGGGCACTATGCTTGGAGGGGGTGGTCCAGCCACTTGTTTTTACCATATTACCCCTTTCCCGGACACACTGGTGCCCTCACCTTGACAGCGCAGGCACTCCAGGAGGTAGTTTGAGGCAATTTCACGCTTCCCGAGGCATTTCAGGATTGGTAGAAATGGCTATTGAGGAATTCGATTTGGGCTACTGAGGCAATGTCTTGGCATGGGATGATCAATGATGATGGGTTGATGTCTTCAGCACCTCCTCCAATAGTTTCAGCTTCATCGGGCCCGCATCCATCACTTATGACACTTTCTGATGATTTCTGAGGCCTTTTGAGGCCCACGATTTGTCCATAGAGGCACGATTTGGTATATTGATGACTATTTTATTATTATTGTGCTATGGGGATTGACCAAGGGTGGCTAAAATTACCCCTTAGACCCACCATAAGCTTCTTATTATATTTTGTCATCATGATATGGTGGGATTCCCCTCTCCTAGGGCGATTTTGTCCACTTATGTTATATTTTATTAGTGATCCATGTATTTTATTGTTGAGCTCATCTCAACCATTGATTAGACATTTGTATCTTTTAATCTTAGCCACTCATTCAAAAAGTGGTTAGGATTTTGATGCCTCTCCTTCCTATTTAAAGGAGAGAGCTTCTCATTGTAAAGGGGACTGGTGGATTTGGATTATTGGAATAGAAAATTATTATTGCATCTATCTCCAGTGTTGTGGTGAATGTTTTTGGTGTTCGTTCGTTGGTTCTTCCTTTGCACTGAGTTATTGGAGATCTTGTTTTGCCATATCTTTTGTACCACGTTTTTGCATCTATAGGTGGAGGCCGATTTGCTTTGAGGAGGAAGTATTGGTAGGGGAAGACTCTCCCTACTTCTTCTTTGGATCTCGTCGTTGGTAATAAGGAGTATTACTATCCTAGGACCTTCTATTCTATGTTATCATTGCATTTTACTTGTATTTCCTCCATACTTGACCTCTCTGATTGAAATCGATTTTCCTTGTATTAACAGGTAGAGGAGGGCGCACTTGTGGGCTAGGGCATCAATTTGGCAAGCAAAATCAAGAATTTTTCATTTGATCTCTGCGGGAATCTTCCTCAACATCAAAGCATCTCTCTTCTTCACTCAGGTATGATCTCAAGATAAGTTCTATCTCCATGATCTATCCACTTGTCTAAAACATTTTAAACCCTAATTAATCAAAACCCCCATTTTTACATTTTTTCAGATCTACTGAGATATAGTGGGTTGTTGGGTATAATATTGAAAACCCACCTCTATAGTATCCACGGCATCCCGGATCTATAGTTTGGTGAGGATTGGCCTCCATTTGACCCTCTTCCCAAGGCACTTAGCCTCTCCAAGCAAGGGCGCACTTCTTGGTTTGGGTGAGTTACCCTAGATCTAGTTGATGGGTAGTTGAGATTCCACTTGATTCATAATCTACACATCCAATAACCTACCCCCAGATTGTCACTTTTCTGATTTCTACCTCGCGGGCCCTATTCCACATTTTAAGGGATTTATTCCCCATTTTGGACCACTTGGTATCTTTAAACTCAGATCTAGTAAGATCTAGCCATCGGATTGCCTTGAAATTGTAGATCCATACTCTCACTTGCTTAAACTACTTGGATCTAAAGTTTGGATGCCATTGGACTTGTCTTGATTCATTAATCCCATTTTTTAGCCTCCTTGGGTAAAGTCACACCACCTTGGAGAAGTGAGTTGGTCCACTTCTAGGACGTGGGTACTTGAGATTTTAGTGGATTTGGAACGGGCATAATTCAAAACCTAAGTCTAGTTGGTCACTTCATAAAATCTTGCCTTGGGGATAGCATTCCCTGTTTTAAGGGATTGTGGTCCACTTAGGTCAAACCTTGAATCTCTAGACCTAGACTTATTCATCCATCAAACCTTTAATTGCCCACTTGTCTCATGCAATAGGAGTCATCAACCACAAGTTAACTTCACTTTGACTCCATTATCCCAATTCCCAAGGCACTGATCTCTCTCCAAGTCAATTCGACTTTCCTAGATTGTTGGATTAACTTGTGGTTTAACCCTTGTGTGGTGAACTAAACCCTTTGGTGTCATCATACTTCATGATCAAGCTTGTCACTTGTACTAGTTAGCCCCAATCCAACCCCTTAACTACCCTGCATTGGACACGGTTCCCAAGGCAGTGCATTTTCCCACATTGACTAGTACTTTAATCCTGGATCTCATTTCAAATATTATAAGTCACTCTCACATCAACAATGAACCAAAGTTATACTCATTGAACCCCTCACTTGTCTTGTGACTTCATCCATAGGTCTAGGATAAACCATACACCTTACTTCACATAGTCTCAACTTGATTTGGTGTCTTGGTTTTGATCTCTGCTATCGGGAGTAGATCGGGTCTCCCCCTTTGTTGTCTGGGCTAGATAACATAAAGCGAAGGTTGCCTCGACTGGCGTGACAACCATCTATTGGAGGTCGAGGTGATCGTGGTTGCACCTTTTGAGTTGCCCTTCCCTATCGCCATCCATTAATGGATACATCCATAGGGGTAACTACAGTTTAGGTGATAACAGGCTTTACAAGATATAACAATAATTTCCATATGTAGTACAGTTTGCTTTAGGTTTTAGTCAACACAACTCAAGCAACTAGGGGGACTTCCGCAAATCAAAACCACACATCGGGGCAATCGACTAGAGTGATAAAGGCATAAAATCCAACTTACTGAAAGCAAGTTTTGTTGCTAACTCAGAGCCGAGACACAAAATAAACATGGATGTATGTCCAACACAGAGGCAAAAGCGGGGAGGTCCTCCATATCACAAGTCAAGGTGTAAGTCAAGGTGAAGATCAACACATGAGGAAAAATAAATGGATGGACGGAGACAAGTGGAAATGGTGCCTAGGCTAGCAAGTCAAAGAGACAATAAATGATCATGTTCACATTCATAAGAAGGTAAAGACCAACAAGTATAAAGCAAGAGTTTCCAAATGTCAGCAATACAATCATGCATATAATCCATAACAACCAATTTCATTTCAATATTAATATGCTGCCAGATCATAATTACTATATACCAAGTCAATGTTATCAAAATGACCTAAACAGCGAGGTAATAACATCAATGCACATCATATATATACTGGGTCATATATCAATATCTGTAATCAGAAACCACTACAACCACTGAGAACACTGCATCTGAAACAGTGAACAGTGCCCTGTGTCTGTATGGAATAAAAGGTCATATCAGTCATCAAATCTGAGGTCTCAAGGCTCAACCTTGACATAAGGTCTACTAAATGTCTGATAAAGATGCTTTGATGTGTGAGTGATCATAAATCATACTGCTCATCATAGTTGATCTCACTGAAAATATGCAAAGGCAAAGCTCAAAAAAGCGCATATATCTGCTCTACTGATATGGTAGCCCAGCTACTATGTATGTGATAACAATCACCATGTTCCTAACATCTAACTGTCTGAAGCATTTAATTTACATCTTACATTCTTGCAATTAGTTAATTAACTTAATTTAATTGACGATTAGTTCATTCTTTGGTTAGAGAAGGTAAAGATATTCATATATCCATTAAGTCTAATCATCCTTTAGCTCATTACAAGCTCTAGGGTTTCGCCCTAGACCTTGTTCTTCGCCTTGGACATTTTATTAATGAATTTAATTCACATTATGCATAGTTAATTTTCATATTAATATTATGGATTTGTAATTTGTCTCTCTTATGCTTCTATCCTTTATTGTTATATATTATTGAAGCATTTCCATCTAAATATAATTGTTTAATTGAGTTATCTTTTTAAGTTGTGGATTCATTTAGTGACTTGAGTACATATTTAATATCATATCTTTCATTGTACTTAAGTTATAATTAAAACTCTTTCATTTAAAACAAAATCATTTAATTATATAGAAGTATATTTCTTCTGAAAAATATCATACATCACTTGTGGGTGTCTAGTAAAGCTATGCTCAATGAGGTCGCTAATCTACACATGAAAACGTTTTGGAGGCGAGGGTGGTTGTCAGTCGATGCTCTGGGGCTAAATTTGCATTGGGGGCCAACCTGGGAGCTATTCCATTCATAATTATATAAATCACATACTCTATCGCCAAAAGAAGAGGACTCATTTATTTGGTCTGAGAATCAAGTTGGTGGTCACTACTTAGTCAAGCAATGCTACCTTTCACTACTTCCTAAAAATTCAAATCTGATAGTTTTTCCAGATGTCACTACTCGATCTGGAAAAATGAGTTCTCAACCGGCCTTGAATCTCTATAAGCCACAAGCAATCCCAACTTCTCTATGCCAAAGAAGATCACAGCTATGCAAGATACTTATAACAAAAGGCACTATAGATATCTTATCAACTTAACAAAAATATGGAAAACACACATATCAGACTCAGATTTACCCTGGAAACCCCAATGGGGAAAACCAACATCTATGGGGCTTTCTTCTTTCTCGAGCCCTGAGCATATAATAAAGAGAAAAGTACAATCAGATGTTCAGAATATACAATACGAACCTGACGGATCAAAACCCTAGATCTGCATGCATTAGCAACTGTTGCTCTCGGGGAAATGCGCCCTAGTTGTCTGCTTTAACTCTAGATCTCTGATCACTGTCACTGCCAAAATCTGGAAGCAGTACTGACTCTCTAACCACTCTTCCCTGATCTGCTCTAACACGGAAGAAAGACTACAACCTCCTCTTAGTGTGAAGTGCGCCCCCTTTGCATGAGAAATGTGCCCCTCCTTTGGTATTTTTCAGCTATGTTTTGTGTTAGTGAAAAATAAGAGATTATATCAGATATTTGGTATGACATGTTATCGTTTCATGCTAACCCTTATTGCTCCCCGTAGAATACATATTTGATATGATGATGGATTATGTGGGTTGTTAGGATGCATATTGATATGATGATGGATAATGATGGATTATGTGGATCATTACTCCATGTTGATAGAACTAATGTTGAAATATGGTGGCATATTAATGATATGCTTAGTGAAATTATGAAAGTATCATGACCAATTATGTTATAAATGCATTAGATGTTAAAATTGGCATGACTTATCGTGACAATGGCTTATGATGCAATGTAATGCAATGTGAATTGGTGGCTAGACATTCTTGTTAGCACATGATTCAAGGTTGATCCATGATATTATTATATTGAGAAATGGTTACTAATGATTATTCATTATGGCAACTTGGCAAGTGCCAGTAGTTCCAAGTGATCCGCTCAAATAGCCTTATGAGGCTAAGTATTCTATGATTTCGTGGGAGCCCATAACCACGAATGAGAATGGCTACTATAAATATATTATGGGCTGGGGGACAAGCCCAACAATTAGCTCTATGCCAGCAACGCTTGACTTTTGTACCAGAAGTTGGGAAGGTGGTAGTGCCACGTATACTTCCCAGAGAACTTTTGATGTGACCAGAGTCCACGGTTGGAGACATACTCACCGGGAGGGAGGTTTATGGAGAAGGACTTCTGATGCCTAGGGCTAGTGCCTTGAGGGTGTTGTGGAGGATTTTTAGGCTAGCCTTCCGAGATGCCTGGGGTATAATGATCCTGATATGCACAGTGGAAGCGTGGTGGGCCCATAACCCACAGGTTCCAGGATCAGGGTACCAAGAACTAGATGTCGGTTAATACCGAAGAGGCCGTACTATTACCAGAAGTTGGGAAGGTGGCAAATGCCGCGGAAACTTCCCGAATAACTTCTGATGACTACTATATGATGATTCCAGTTAGAATCCGATGAGGCCGTATTATTACTAGAAGTTGGGAAGGTGGCAATGCCGCGGTAACTTCGCGGGGAACTTCTGATGCCTACTGTATGATCCGCGGACAGGTTACAATAGAGGGCCTGTGCCATGGCGAGCGGGACCATCCGGAGTTGAAGGGGAGATTTATGGAGGTGGCGGACGGTATGATTCTCAGAGAGAGGGTGAGTAAGGAAAGAGGGAGTAAACAAATGCACAACTATTAATTCTTAATTAATTATCTAATGCTTTTGTATGTATGATGCATAATTGTTGTTATGGTTGCATACTAGACTCATAGGGAATTACTTAAGAGAATGTTGTAACCTAGGGCGTTTGATTGTATTAGT
The DNA here is from genome assembly GCA_027924585.1 of Larix kaempferi. Lineage (NCBI taxonomy): Eukaryota > Viridiplantae > Streptophyta > Pinopsida > Pinales > Pinaceae > Larix > Larix kaempferi. The sequence continues at coordinate 1,699,222 of BSBM01000886.1, forward strand.
GTGGTTTGGAGACTTCTATGTGGTGGCCACACATATAAATCACTTAACTTCACAATAGTACTAGCTACCTATATATTATAGTATTTACTTGATTGATTGATTGAATAAGTACTGTATTGATTGCTTGAATATTATAACTTCGGGACGAAGATTTTTTTAAGGGGGGGAGTATGTAACAACCCTCATATACGAATATAGGGAATATTTGATATAATATGATACAATGTAATATAGTATAATGTAAATAATCAAAAGAAAAATGAAAAAGAATGGAAAACAAATTTTGCATAAAGATAGAAATTAAATAAGAAATTAAGAAATTGGGAGGAGGGGATAAAAGGAGGAAAAGAAGTGAAGAGAGGGATCTTTTTGTCTTTTGGAATTTGGAAGAGAAGCTCTTGAGGAGAGGAAAGCAAGATAGCACTGGCATAGGGTTAATTGTTGGGGGCTCGGGGGCCTCAGCCTCTGGTTGGGGGTTGGTTGGGTGGAGAGTCGTCCCCCCACCTTCAGTTGCACTATTGGAGCTATCAAGGTAATGGTAGCTACTAGGTCATCTAACCAGGTATGGTTCCTTAATTTTCATAGCATATTTTCTGTTAATATTGATTAGATCCACTTTCTTTGTCAGATCTTCTATGCATGTTGTTCTTGTTTGTTTCTGGATTTGATAAGATTTTACATGTTATCATATTCTTGTATTGGTTCCTAGATCTACATGCATATTTAATATTATTTTGTTATTTAGTAGGTTTTATGAGTTTTATGGTTCTTACAAAACTTTGATGAGATTTGCTCTGTTCTTCTTCAATCACTGAAGAAGACCAATTCTGGTTCTCTCAGCCCTCCTGGCCTCAAGACGGATGTCCTCACAAACAAGTGCGCCCCCTCTGCATGGAAAGTGCGCTCCTCTCTCTGTAAAGTCGCCCAAGCTTAGTCTCTGAGCTTCCTCTGCATAGATGCACTCACTGCATACTATAATGGATACTCAGTGCCTCGGATCAAGTAGGAATAGATCTCTCTCGGATCCCCCCACTCTCTCCCTCTACAGATGCCCCTCTCTCCTCAGGAAGTCGCCCTCTACATGCACAAATGCGCCCTCACTCTGTAAATCTCCTCACTCTCTAAAGAAACTACAAAGTAACCCTGTCTGGTGACCCCTAGCCTCCTTATATCCACTCACTGACTCATTAGGATTTTTGAAACCCTAATATGAGTGCATGCAAAAATCCCTCTTTTGCGTGTTTTTTAATTAAAAAGTTTGCATACATGAGGCAAAACACCCTGGAAGGTCTGCATGCATCCACCGCTGGATTCATGACACTTGGTAGAGTGCATCTCACCCTCTACCCCATCCTGATGCCTATACCGAAAATGCACCTCCATGCTAGGCATCTGAACATGAAGGACATCCCGAGATACACCAATATCTCTAACACTCCCTCTTATCGAGGGAAGTCCAACTACTGATGCCTAGATCCAACAAATCCTCTGCTGCTGTAACTACCCCATCTGACCTGGATGTCGCTGCTGCACTCTGATCTGAAATAGCATGATCTATCTCCATCAAGGTAGCCCTGGGAGAAGCCTCTCGCTCTCTCACGGACTATGTCACTAATCCCTTATCCAGACTCCCTCTGAATCTATTTTGCAACCAATCTCTGAGACTGCCATCAAGTGGATCCATTGACCTGTATCTGATCTCCTTGCTTTGAGCTGACTCAACTCGCTCCTGAGTTAAATCCAACTTTGTCATCTCGTACCAACTCAGTCTCCAGTCGATACTGGTATGAGTATCTGGCTCATATATCGAATCTGAGGACTCACTCCTCCGTGCCTCATCAACACTTTGAGAATCTCGCTCCATGTTTGTCTCAGACTCTGATTAAGATGCGGTCAACCACACAGATGCTCCTTGTTTTCCACTAAGTTGCACTTAGGTGGACTTCTTGTGAATCGCAGAAGACTTGAACAACTTACATTGTTCATGGCCAGAGTTCAGAAGTTCATCAGGCCAAATTTTTGGCCCTTTGTAAAATTTGCATGTCTAGACCCCCATGGGGAAATTGTAATAAGTTGGTCTAAGCATGATACTTGTGTAAAAGGCTTGGCCTACCTTAGGTTTTACTATCAAGGGAATACTCTAGAGTGTTTTTTCCTTAGGAATTATGTGTTACTCTTAAGTGATGTATAATTCCTGAGTTTTTCACTTATACCTACAAAGCTGGAGTATTTTCCATGGTGGTCAAACCTAGGGAGGTTATTAAAGCCTATGTGTCTATGTTTTTTAAGCATGCTAGCCATCAATAATGAGTCATATGGATATGCACTAGGTCCCTGTTATCAGCTAAGTTGCACTTAGGTGATTTCAAGTGAGCTTGTGAAGATATAACAAGTCTACTTGTTCATAATCAGAAGATCAGAAGTCCTAGCAGGCCACCTTGGCCTTTTTTTTAATAAAATCACATGTCCATGCCCTACGGGGAAATTGTAAAAAACGTCATAGCATGATGGTTTTGTAAAGGACTCGGCTTTCCTAGGACTTAGTTATTAGTCCGACTAACCCAGAGTGTTTTTTCCCTTGTCAATTATATGTTGTTGAATAAACGACATATAATTTTCAAGTTTTTCACTCATACCTCCAAAGTTGGGGTGGTCGGCTTGATTTCTCGGTCTTAGGAGGTTATTAAAGTTCAAGTGTCAATGTATATTACCATGCTAGATATTAAAATTGAGTCGTATGGACATGTGTTAGGTCCCCCTAAGTTTTTTTTAATTTCCGAAGAAAATATTTTTTTTTTCCGTAAAACTAGACCATATTTTAATGGTTTAAATGGAAAAATTCAAATTGTAATAAAAGACTGGTCTGGAGGTGGATTTTGGCGTGGGGATGCTCGTTTTCACACTCAGAGCGTCCTCTTTACCCTAGGACCCACTTTCTCCATGTTCCGGGTGATTACGTTGCCTCTGGGAGCATTATTCCTTAAAGATGCGACAAAATGGCATTTTAATGCTAAAAAAACCCAAATTGCACCGAAGGAAAAATAAAAAATATTAAAAAAAGGGTCATTTGGCATGTGCCAAATGAGTTGGCATGCCATGTCAAATGGTGGGCGACTTAATTCAAAGGTTAAAGCACATGTGATATGGGTCAAATCATAAAGATATCATTTTGATTGAATTTTGGGATGCGCCGTCCCTCTCTTCACGTGAATGCTCACATGGGCGATTTACATTTAATGGGAGGAGATCCTAATGTGGAGGGGGCGCACCTCTTGTGAGGTGGCGCCTCTATCATAGCTCTAACTCTCCCATCATCCTAAATCAAATGGATCACGCCCCCATCACTCTCAGTTAAGGATTACGCCCTCCTCTTGGAGTGAATGCACCTCTCCTCTCATTTGGCTATTTAAGCAAGATCTCTTCCTCATTGCAGACTAGTTAGAGTTGCATGAGAAGAGGGCTTGCCATTGTATCATTGTCTCATTTTTGTATTGTTGGAATAAAAGAGAAAGCTTTGGAGGCTTAATGGTGTAATGCTCTTTGCTGGATGACCATTGTTGCTCATGTTTGAAGTAACCTGTATCTAGTATAGTTTCTTTTGCATGCTTGTATTGTGGATCTTGCCTTGATAGGATTGTTCTCAATCAATAGGAAAGAATCTCTTAATAAGTTTATTACTTGATTTCTCATGTTCATGTATGTTTAAAGTTGTAGATCTAGCATTTTAATAAGCTTATTATCATGCTGCTCTAATCTTTCATATATATGTCACTAGATCTCACAAACTTTTTTGCAAGAGTGTCTGAATAGCTATAGGTAACCGTGGAAAGGAGCTTGAACAAGTTTGTTAATTTTTCTCTCCAAAAATTCATGCGGCATAGTCCAATAGCATTCTACCGGAAGCCTCTATAGTAACTCTTTTCCGGCATTGGGCCTTTTTCTCCTTCTCCTTCTCCTTTCAAAACAAGCGATTTCCTTTTGGTAACATTATAAGCTTATAAATCTATTCTTTAAATTACAAATCACTATTAGATCTGATTTATAAGTTTTGTTTAGCTTAGATCTCAAGTTTATTCAAAGTTTTATCATTACAAAAAAGATCTAGCTTAGAACTAGAAGCTTTTATTTTTTTGCAAGTCTTGCTTTCAATTAAATCTTAAATCTTGCAAAGTAAAAAGTCTCTTTAAGTTTAAAAGATAAATTTGGCATTCTAAGTGTCTTCATTCGCTGCCTTTTTAAGGCTGTCCAAGACCCTAAGAGAGTTGGTTTCATAGGCCAACTTGTCTTAGTTATTTGTTTTCCTAGATATAGTTTTAAGTCCTCTGTTACAAACATCGCCAATATATCGGCAACATCGCGATGCTAACCGTCAGGCAATATATCGACCGATATTTTCTCCGATTTTTTGCCGATTTTATCACGATGTTTTGGCGATTTTTTGCCTTTTTTTTGCTCATTCGCCGCGTTTTGAAAAAAAAAATTGTCGTGCCCATGAAAAATGTTGCCTTCTTCATTAGTAATTGGTCATATTAAATGGTAATATTAAATTCTTAAAGTGACATTCTCCTTATCTTTCATTTTCTATCATTTTACTTAAATTTTTAACATTACCATTAATTGTTTCAGGATGTTTGAGAGTGGTTCCAACCTCATCGGATTTCATATGCCAAAAGTAGAATTTTAGATCCCATTCAGAATTCAACAGACTTAATAGTTTTTCAGGATTTTAAGATTACAAAGTTTCCACTGGATTTTATCATGTATGAGGGTATGGGATTGGCATTTAATCAAGCACATCAACCCCTCAATGTACCTTGATGTTGGTCGTGTTGATTGTGGAACTCCTTTGTCACGACCTTAATAAAAATTTACTCTTCACTCAAGCAAAATCACTTATTAAGCATGGGAAATTTTTTCTGCCTTATTTTAACGATTGGATTAAGAAGTTTCATCAAAATTGTTAGATGTCAAGTTGTTGACTAATGTCCTAGGAGGATCAACTTTGAGATTTAAGGTAGAGGAAAGGACTAGAGCCTAGAGGAAGGAGGAATAGGGTGTTATTGATGAATAGGATCCCAATATAGACAATGATTCGTCGACATGTATTATTTATAGTTTATGTTTCACATTCTATTTTTTAAATGTCCTTGTTCATTTATTAATTAAAAATATGCATATACATACATAGAGATTTAAAATATATATAGAGTCCACTACAACCCCCATGACCGCTAGGGACTTCTAGATCTAGAGGCAAAGCCATTACTAAAGCAATTACCTTTGCTTGTAAAAGGGGTAGAGGGAATCAATTGTTTATTTACTTGATTTCATTGTATATAAGATACATTGATTGTATTTTTTTGGTGATTCAAGAGTCGGGGACTCAGGATCCAGGACACGATTCATTTTTTATGTGTGATCTATCACTAGATGTCTTATATATCGGTTTTATTTCCATATTCATGTGGTAATGTGTTTATTTGATGTTCTTGAATCTTGTTGCTTTAGATGTTTAGAAAATTGAAAAAAAATGAATATTTTTGTATTTTTTTAAGTCTGCCGATGTTTGCCGACACTTTCACCGATAAATCCGATAATTTCTTTTTGGACCCTCGGCAATATATTCGCCAACGCGATATTTGTAACACTGGTTTTAACATAGTAATTTTTTTAGTAAATTTTCTAACTTGCCCAAATCACTTTTAAAGTGATTTTGGGCACTTTTTAACACTAATTCGTTCGCTGTCCTAAATTTGTTTCTAGCAGGTTTTTGGACTTTAGTGGAAAAAAATCAAGTTTGAAGCCAAACCAAAGCTTCCCGGAGCTTCCTAATTTCATTGGGCAATTTACACTTGTATTTTTGTAAGCTTTTGGATCTAGATCTGTAAAGATCCAAAGCATTTTTTTCTTCCAAGTTTATTGTAAATCATAAATAAAAAGAAGAGCAAGTGGGATACCCAGCACCCACACCCCATCCCCCCTGGGGGGATTCGCAAAATTTTCATGGAGTGATTTTTTCTAATAGATTTTATTTTCTTTTTAAATAAAATAATCTAGTATTAAAATTTAACGTTTGAAGTGTCTGATCCAAATATCGGCCTTCAAACTCACTCAGGAGGTAGGAACACTTAATTTATATTTTTTTGCAGGCAGTATACTTTACATATCAAGTAGATCTCATTATTTCAAGTATTGTTTGCCAGGAAAATAATTACTAACCCACCACGCTCTACCAAAGTACCGAAAGGAAAAAGATATTCGTGGTGTAGTAATTAGTTTAACATTTTACTTTCAGTCTTTTCTTTTTTTTGGTAAACGAACTTGGCATTTCTTTCCCGAAGTATGCTCTTGTCATCACATAAAGGGCTTTGCCTGAGTATGTGATCAGATGATCAGAAAAGGGACTCTTTGCCTGCAGTAATTAGCATAACATTTTACTTTAAGTTATTTATCTTTTTTGCAATCAAAACGGAACAAATATTTAGTTTTCAACTCAAAGTATGCTCTTTCCCCTTGTGGGCATTTGCCTGGACCTGTGGGAAATCAGAAAGAGTTGCAACTACTCCATAATTCTTCACATCTAATAAAAACTCATCCTAATAAAATTAACTACCCTGAACATAGTGAAAATCCGACACTAAGAAATTAATTATTGTGTGGGGAAATTTCTCAGGAGAAGCGGGAACCACTGGGAGGCGACCTCAGGGCACAGTTAGACTACACCCTTGTTGGTGTAGTGTTGAACATCGCCTTCGAGACTCCATTACAGCCCACATGTCTTCGTGAGGAGCCACCATTGATTAACTTCCGAACATTACTCCTTGTACCTCACGGTATATCTGGAGCTCCCCCTTCCCGTAATCAAAACCCATATCATAATAATTTAAAACTGATCAAGAAGCACTTGCAAAACATTTACAATACAACAACAAGCTATTTCGACTCCACTATTGGCACTGATCTTGTTTATATTTATTTCAATCTTTGATTCAAATCTCATGTGTTATATGATTAATTTATGTTGTTGATTTAAAGTTATACTTGCAAGTGAATTTTGTTTTCGGTCAATCTATTTCAAAACTCCTAAAAAACTTACCCAATCATAAACCTAAAGCTTAATCAGCCTTAGTAACTCATAGGGACTACCCCCCCTTGGCTTCGTTAGGAGTTTTGCCTAAACGGAGGAGTTGAGTGTTGAGTGACATTATCTCAACTGGAAACTTGCCCCCAAGGAACGCACCTAAGCAGCTTGAAGATTTATGTTACGATAACCTCCGGGTGCGTGTTCCGGCGGAAACAGTCCCCTAGGATTTTTAAGTCATTCGAAGAAAAATTATTTTTCCCATTTAACGGGATTTTTTGATATTTTAATTAAAAAATCAAAAAAGTGATAAAAGTGTGGTTAGGAGGTGAAATTTGGCATGGGGGTGCTCGTTTTCTAACCCAGAGCACCCGTAAAACCCCTAAACCCACTTTTCCTAAGTTCTAAGTGATTACTTTTCACTTAAATAAAAATTCTCTCAAAATAATTTTTGAGGAATTATTTAATTAATAAATTAATAAATATGAGAGAAAATCAAATTCCTATAGCAATGGAATTTGGTCCAGTGAAGGCCCAGTTGAGTTGGTATGAGTATTTAAAAAATATTCCAATCAATTTTGGGGAGACCCAGTCAAAGATAAGCCCTGGGCGAGTTGTCCTCCTCAAGTAAATGCACCCTCTCTTCCTCTTGGGCGACTTTCCTCACGTGGCACTTCGTGGGAGGTTGGAGGAGTTTACAATGAGAGAGGGTGGGGCACCTCCCTTAGGTGGCATCCACCTCACTCTCAGTCCCCCTAGTCGTGCTTCAATCAACCCCAATCAAGGGATTTGGCTCCCTCTCATGAAGGAATGCGCCCTCTCCCTCCTTAACTCGCCCTCCTCTCTCAAAAATCTATGAAAGCGAGGTCTCATGCTCCCATATGTTCATGGATGCATTGAACCTTTGCTCGATTTGTAAATTGTTGCTATTTGAATGTATTTGAAAGACTTTGGAGGTCCATCTTGTGCATCGATGTTGTATTGGAGCTTATGAGGTGATATTGTGTATTATTTTACATTTCTTGCTTTCATTTACTTGTTTGATCTAGTTTATATGTTATAAAAATAAGCATTTACAGTTGATAATTTGCTTGTTTGTGTTTAGACGCAAAGATATTTAGAAGTAACCAACAGTATTCAGCTATACTTAAGTTCTTTTGCTTTCTTTCTATTCTAATATGCTAGATCTCACAGTTCTTTGTTGCAAGTTTTGTTTCTTAAGCTGCAGATCAAAAGCTACAAGGAGAATTGGAACTCGGTTCTTCTTCTTCTCTTTGGGAATTATTTTTCTCTAATATCTTTTGCTTACAGATACTTCTCAAGAACATTGCAAGAACAAGAATTTGAGGCCAAGATCTTCATCCATCTCTCTCAAAACAAAAAAACTTCTCTCTTTCAATTTTCTTTGTTTTATTAAGTGCTTGAAAAGTAGATCCATTATAGTAAAGTTTATCATTTAGATCTATTTTGTTTCAGCACATTCTGAATATCTAGATCTACATGCCTTGAAAAGCTTTCATTTCTCACTAGATCTAGACTAGGAATTTGTACTTACACTTAATCATTTTTTCCAAAAAAAATTCTAAGTACAAATTTTCAAATTTTTTATTTTATTTTATTCGTGTTTGCCATCATATTTTGATCAAACTTGTTCACCGGTTTTTAGCAGGTCTAAAGAAAAAGAGGAGGAAATTCTACCAAAATTTTGTCAGACTGGACAAATTTTAGCTTTTGGAGATCCTCTTCCATCACTCTTTCTAATTCCCGCATTGCAAGCCCTTAGATCCAAAGTTGAATGGACTAAGAGGCATTTCTTTTTTGCAATTTCTGTAATAATTATTAAACGAGAGCAGTGGGATACTCAGCGCCCCACACATCATCCCCCCTAGGGGGATTTGCATTTTGTCAAATTTTTGTGAATAAATTTTTCTAACACACATAACACACACACACACTTTTAATTTGCAGGGTGTATACTTTAATTCAGTTTAATGTTACTTTTAATTTTTTTTTTTTATTTTCGCAAGCGTAGATTAGAGATAACACAAAAAACCTCGTTGCCACGAAGTATGCTCTCACCACCACACAAAGGCTTTGCCGATTAGTGGTGGATGATCAGAAAAGTGACACATAGGTTTTGTGTTGCTTTACTTATGTTTTAAGCTTTAAGTTTTCCTTTCTACAATCATTAACCGAAAGTAACATTTGGCTTACATATCAAAGTATGCTCTTTCCCCTTGCGGGCATCTTGCCTGGGCCTGTGGGAAATCAGAAACGATTGTAGCCACTTCTTTAATTTTTCACATTTAAGTTAAACACTCGCATAATAAAATTAACTACCCATCACATAGTGGAAATCCGGCACTACGAATAATTGAGAGTTGTGTGGGGAAATTTCTTAGAGGAAGCGAGGGGAACAACTGGGAGGCGACCTCAGGGCACAGTTAGACTACACCCTAGTTGGTGTAATGTTGAACACCGCCCTAGAGACTCCATTCCAGCCCACACATCCTCGTGAGGAGCCACCATCTTTCAGTTTCCGTACATTTCTCCTGTACTTCATGGTATCTCGGGAGCTCCCCTTTTCCCTAAGTAATTTCGAACCATTAATAATTTAAAAGTAACCAAGAGACAATCGCAAAACATTTCTCTTTCAGCGGCACATTTTTATATCTTACATATTGACTCCATAAAGCACTGGTCCACAACAAATTGCTCATTTATTTGCTTAATATCATTGTTGTGCTATCTATTGGTTGTCATTTTATTTCACTGGTGAAAGCATTTTTAAACTATTTTCCAAGTCATCTTGGAACTCTCTTTAAATCATAAACTTCCTTAAAAAACTCCTTAAACAACATCATTAACCAATTCACCGAAACATTCTAATAGCCTTAGAAGCATTCTGTAGGGACTACCCCCCCTTGGCTTCGATAAGGAGTTTGGCCTAAACAGAGGAGTCAAGATCAGGTGACAGCCTTGACTCAAAACTTGCCCCCAAGGGCACACCGAGCAGTAGCATAGATTTATGTTGCATTAACCAGGTGCGCAATCCGGCGGCAACACTCCTGAAGTGGTTTGGCCCTAAACTATATACTCCCTGTCAATCTTGTGTGTTGTTCAGGATTTCTACCCTATAGCGAGGAGAGGGACACTACCAACTTCTGGGATGACAGGTAAATACATTGATCATATCACATAGGCTTCTACAAAAGGAAAGAGATCAAGTTTCTTGAAGGCGTACCTTATTAACGACGTTCGATCCTAGCTTTCGCTTGCTCCTTCAATCGATCCTCCACTTGATCTTCTATTCGGCGAGCCTGCAATACAAAAGATACCTTCCTCAGCGTATCTTAACTGATATAGCAATGATGAAATTGAAATGCAATTTAGACATCAAATACAATCAAGCATTTAATCCAAACAAATATGCAATCCATTAGACATTTGATTGGGACGGGAAGGGTATTTCAACTTTTATTGTCAAAAGCAAAAAATCAGTACAATTATACCTGATCATTCAGAGTGCTTGTGCAACCGGATTCTAAGCTCCTGCTCTTCACACTAACTATGGAATTCCTCCAACATAACAACCCTTAATGCATAGTTTCTTCTTCTATGAGTAACCCCTCTCATGGACCCTCCTTGTATTTATGGGACAAGGTAGGCAGTTTGGATCGAGAGGTAGTTTGATTGGGAGGTTGAGAAAGTTGCAAAACCAACTTCAACTAATCCCAATTCGTCAAATTAATATATTTTTTATTACATTTTAAGATGTACGCGAGTTTTCTTAAGTGGAGTAGCACACAATATGCAACTTTGATGCTTACAACCAGCGTTTGCAAGGTTTTTTTAGGGTGTACGCTGGTCTATTGAAGCAGAGTGGCATATTTCAGTAGGTAAACGCTAGTCTACTGAAGCAGAGTTGCATATTTTAGTAGGTGAACGCTGCTCTTATGCCTGTAGAGTAGCGTTCATGTCAAAATGTTGGTAAAAACAGTGTTTTGTCAGCTGTAGAGAGGTAAGTCTAGTCCATACATCATCTATGGCAATCTTGCTCTTCAATCCAAGTTGTCATTTTGTGTGATCGACAGCTTAATGTGATCACGGATGGAGAAGTGCAGATTTGACCTATAACAGATGCCCCCTAATGTGTGAGGTCAGAGGGAAATGATGGCCGAAATACATTATAATTCCAAGTCAGAGGAGGAGCAAGAAACCGCATAACCAAGTCACAAAAGTACCTGAAATAACGATCAAGGTCAGCGAGTAATTACAATCTTGACATCATATAGATGTGTAGCATGATACAACATGATCTCCAATACATAACTAGGAGATGTATATATAGCATGGCCACTAAAATACAAGCGTGGATCCATGTCAAAGTTAGAGATCATAGCCATAACAATAAACTGGATCTATGTCTCATGAAGAGCCAAAATGAGTAAGGCTCAGTCTTACGCAGCTTGGGCGATAACATAAACTAGGTGATGCTATCAAAATCCCAAGGTCTTCATCCAAAACAACCCAAGGTACAAACCCTATCCATGCGAATAAATGAGCGGAAGTCGAACATGGGGGGTATCGTTTGATTACCGGCCATTGATGTATACCGTTAACAAACGCGAGGGCTTCCATCGATAATGATAATGGGGCCCAAGGTACCTAGTACGATCCAACAAGTGTGAATAAGAGGACTTGAAAGTCGAACACTTGAGGAACCTGTCGAATAAGAGACATTGATGTTTCCCATTTATTCAACAGTGAGGGAAATTGCTACTGATGACTGCAATCCCCAAGGTACTAACCGAAACTCTAAACTTCGTTCCCAGAGCAAAATGAATTGATGTCAATGGGAAGAAGTCCGTTGGAAGGGAGGCCTTAAGGCATCCTCCATCATCCAACACGAGGAACACTCAACAGTATGTCCTCCATCATCCAACACGAGGAACACTCAACAGTATGAGTTGATGTGGAGTAGGACGAGCAACAAGATAAAACAAACTGATACCAGGACGGTCGACACATGAAGTCAAGGTAAACTGCAGAATGGCCGACACAGGCTGTATCCTTGAACAGTGAGCACGACACAAAGTGACTTAGGCAGTTTTCAATATGATGGGGAAAATGATATAATCCTGCGATGTAGGAGACATAACAGACCCTCCATATGATTGGAAGAATAACCAACCGGGGGAGTAAACAACTCGGAGATCAGGTTCACCCTAAGGTCAAAAACTAAACCCAACTGAAATGATGGACTCAAATAGGTGTTGTGTTCAAGGATAGGACTGACTAAACTGCCTTGAAACTGAAAAGATGTGATATACCCTTCTTATCCCTTATTCTTTTTGATAAAAGAATATCCTTCTTGTTGTTTTAATGATTCCAAGAAGAAGAGAAAACTCAATAGATCCAACCATGTAAAAAGTTTAACGAGCCCATGGGAGGAAGACTCAGGACCTTCTTCTTTGTTTACAGAGTTCGAAGAAGAGATAGAAGATTACTCTATAGTACTGATCTCTGGATTTTAATATCAAGTCGAGATTTGTTCTTGCTCGCTGATGTTTTCAATTTTAACGAGTCTGAAAAACTTAAACAATAACTCTATACACCTACTCGTGGATTTAATATCGAGCCCAAGTAGGTTAATGCTCGCTGGTGTTTTCCTGTTTATAGAGTCTAAAAAACTTAAACAATCCTCTATACACCCTCTCATGGATTTCACATCGAGCCCGAGTAGGTGAATGCTTGCTTGGTGTTTTCATGTTTCGAGAGCCTGAAAAACCCTAAAGAAAGGCTCCAAAAGGTCCTTTTTCGTACAGTTAGTCCCCCTCCCCCGAAAAAGTATAAAACAATGAGAGGAGAACTCCTTCTAGGCACGAATGACTAGAGTATTCATTTTTTCGTAAATAATCCGCAAAAGTCTGGAAAAGGGTTTAAACTTATACTTAAGCGGATGTCGCTTCAAATCCTTTAACGAGTCTGAAATAACAACTATACTCGGCAATCTTGTCATATTTAAAGAGTCTAATAAGAACTTAGAGAGCTCCATAAAAATCTTTTTCGTAAAATTTTTAACGAGCCCGAAAAAAGTAAACTCGTGACCTCCTTACTGTTTTTTAACGAGCTCAAAGTAGAGATGGAAGAATGCTCATAGCCTCCTTACTGTTTTTAACGAGCTCGAAGTGAAGGTAGAAGAATGCTCGTAACCTCTTTACTGTTTTTAACGAGCTCGAAGAAAAGGTGGAAGAATGCTCGTAAGTGGATCAATGTCCACATGAATGGCAGACTGCATTATAGACTCTAGGAAAACTTCATCAGAAGGAAGTATATCATCCCAGATAGAAACACATATCTAATCATTCAGATGGAGTCATCACCTGGTCAATTGCCGGGACCCAATCCTGAGAAGGGTAAGCATGAATTCATAGGCTTCTTCTCAGTAGCAATTGGACTCAAAGAACAATATGCCACAATATTTGATTGTGATATGGTAGTGCCTATTGATGAGGGACATACTTGGTCTATAGTTGGGGGAATAAGAGGGATCAACAAATGTAAGCTGATCGATAGTGACGATGCTTTGGTTGTGAGGAAAATGCATCACACGAAAAAGCGTAGACACCACAGCCTGCATAGCATATACGTAATCACGCCCCGAGGATCATATCAAAATCCATAGGGTCCTTTAAAACCATAAAATCAACTAAGACTATTTTTCCACCCAAAGTAACAGGTACTTGAGGGAGGAATCCCAACGGTTCACTAGGTCTTTTATTGAAAGTCAACAGCCAATTAACAGCTGGAACAAGGTTAGGAAAACCTAAATCTCTCCAAACATAAGGGGATAAGATACTAACAGAGGCTCCTTCATCTACAACACATCGGTGAACCACATGGTTGCCGATATCAACCTTTATCTGGAAAGGTGTAGCAAAAGGACGACGAGGTCCGGTTAGACTATTCCAATCAAAGGAAATGATCCCAGATCTTGGTAGGGGTTCACTCGACACAGAAGAGGTGCCCCCCAATTTCCAGAGACATCCGAACTGGTAATGCAAAAGACTTCAAGGACAGGTGCATCAGTCTCTGAAGGACTGATGGGATCGGTCGAAGATTTGCATCGATTCGATCGCTTCACTTTCCGAAGGAAGAGTGGGGGTTGACCAAAGATTGCATTGGTTCAACCACTTCATCAACCAAAGGTTGATCAGGCTGTTGGGAATCTATAGACAATTCAGGAGTAGAGGATCCTTCAGACATGGACCACACTCTCCGCACCTCTAGAATAGCAGGTCACGGGTGAGTAAGGTGATCTCCCCTTACAAAGTTTACAAGGGAACTTTGGCTTCCGTCCTATAAGCTTAGACTCCTTTATAACAACAGTACTCTCAGCATGACTAGCATTGGCTGACAGCTTGCCCCCAGCATGACTTACATTGGCTGGTTGCTCAGAAGCAGAAGACTTTTGAACTATGGACCACACTCTTTGCACCTCTGGAATAGCAGGGCACCGGTGAGTAAGATGGTCTCCCTCGCAAAACTTACAAGGGGACTTACGCTTCTATTTATTAGGTTTGTCGACAATGTCAACGTTCTTAGCATGACTTGCAATGGTCGATTCAGTGTCTCCAATATGACTCACAAGAACTGGTGACTTGTCATTAATATGACCAGCAGTGATCAATGACGTGTCCTCAACATGAGAAACAGTGGTTGAAGACATACTTCCAGTATGATTTGCAGTGACTGAAAGTTTTCCCCCGACATGACCTCCATAGGTTGGGTGGGTGCCCCCCAGCATGACCTCCAAAGGCTGGGTGGCTGCCCCCTTGCTTTGGCATCTTTTTCCTATTCTTCCTCCGTCTATTCCTTTTAGACTGCTCGTTACTAGTATTACTACTTTCACCACATGAAGTAGAAGGAGGAGAAGATGTTACTGGCGAAGAGGGCATAGGTTTCTGATGCTCTTGATGTGAGGTGCTTACTTGAGAAGCATCAGGAGCATGCAAGGCATTCAAGAGTGGAAAACAACCAAACCGGTAGCCCTATAGTGAATCCCGGAATATTCAAGGTAGCCATTTAAGGGAGTACCAATGTTCCCCAATGAATGGAAAAGCACAAGGATCCCCTTAAACAAGGGTCCCTTGATTGGTGCTCACCGGGGATGCTATCTGTTGTCCGCCGAGATGCACACCAGCAGCGGAAATCTTTCGAAAATTGTCTCCTCACTACAAGGTGGGAGAGGTGTGGCCTTGGGGGGCAAGCAATGAGCCAGGTATTGTCACCTGAATCCCGGCTCCTCCGTTTAGGCTAACTCCTAACGAAGCCAAGGGGGGGTAGTCCCTACAGAGAGTTTTCACTAAGGCTCTTATGTTTCGTAATGTTTTTTGATGAAGTGATGCGGATGGGTGTTGTTTAGGAGTTTTTGTGATGAGACCAAATTATAAATGGGATAAACAAGATAAGATGCAATCCACATTGCTAAATAAGATATCGAAAAATGACAGTACTTTTCAAGACTTGAAGTTTAAATAATGCATCCACAAAACAAAGTAAAACCACAAGGACAAATGGTCCTGATCAAGATATAATGTTAAAAATAACCAGTTCCTTATGGAGTCGAAAAATAACAAGTATGTGATGTTGAATATGTGGGTCTTGAAAGGTAGCTGTTTGTGAGATCGTTGTGCAAATTATCTTGGTAAATTTAAAGTTTTAATGGTCTTGATTATTAGGCTGTCAAGGAACAAGGATATACGTCCAACCGGAAAAAGATATACTAGTAACCTCTTAGATGATAGGTCGAAGCCACCCAGATTTCAAAAGGGTAAGTGTCCAATGATTTAACCACCCCCGAGTCTGACAGCGGGATTTCTGCACCACCTGTTTCAGGAAACTACCTCAATAACTCTCGAAAGCAACGCCGGTTCGTTGGTTGTGGGGTGAAAATTTTATTATGTTATCCAACTTATCAAATCTAACACCTTTCTGAGTACTAGCCCAACCCTTTTAGGTTGGCAGAGCATACCGGTGTTAGATACGTCCAAGATAAATTAATTAATGGGGTGTGGGTTGGAATATTTTAATATTATTAAAGCACTCAGTTCAACTCTCCAACAGAGAGCGCTCTTGACCTAGTCTTAAGACCAAAGTTCAAGAGACTTTATTTGATCTAAATGCCTAATGCAAAGGAAATGCAACAACTAAAATGCTCTCCGACAGAGAGTGCTCTTTGACTTGGATTTGGCCAAGTTCAAGAGGCTTTAGTTCTTTTTAAGAATAGAAGCAGTTTAGCATAAAGAACATGAATTAAGCTCAAGAAACTGAAAGTGAAAATGACAGATAATTAAAAGAAACAAGATGATTGCGATAGTAATAACTCAAAAAGACTTAGTGTTCTACCAAACAAAATTAATCTAAAGGTGGGATCTACCTCCGAACAAGGTCAACCACTAGAACCACCAGTCCTTGAGAAATTCCAGTTAGCTGAGTTTCGACAAGGAGTCTAATGGGGGAAAGAGAAGTAACCATAAAATTATGTGGCCCTGCCCTTGGGATGATACTATCTCAAGTCAAGACTTGGAAATGGAGTACAGAAAATAAAATATTAATCTATGAACTTGAAAAAAGAGAGATCTAATCTAAACAAAGCACAACACTCTTCCCCAAATGGGGAAGAAGAGCCCAAAAGTGGAGGACTCCTCCACTTAGCCTTTTATTTAAACTTTTACAAATGCCTTTGGAAAAATCCTTGAAAGGTCTTTAAGAGAAATAAATAACTATGAAACAAGCTTAGGAGCCCTTAATGGCTTTTACAAAGAAGAGTATACATGGTTTTATAAAAATGGTTCAAATCTTCTCCTTGGATTTAACTTTTTATCCTCTTTGAGCTTTGTCTTCACAAGTATTTTCTCCTCATTGAAGAAACCTACACAAGCTTAACAAATCTTCTACAAGGCACCCATTAAATGTTAATGAAAATCAAATATTTGAAACTAAGTACAAATCCAAGATCCAATCTTAGAAATGAAACTAGATACGAAACCAGCAAACTAGCCTATATGCCCAATCACTCTTTAAATGTAAATTTTGACTTTTTTGAAATGAGATCTAAGCATGAAAACTTCTTACTTGAAAAAATAAACTAGATCCTAGTGCAAACTTTTAAATAAAATATGACTTTGAATTAAACTTTTGATATGCCTATATGCTACTTTTCAAATCATGAACTAGAATCAAAACTTTTAAAGATCTAAGCCTTCAACTATCTAAAGTGCAATGTTAACATGAATTAGTTCTAATACTAACCAAGCTAACACTTTTATTGCTTTTTCTTTTGATTATTTTGTGTTTTTTTTGTTTTGAAGGTGGACGAATAGGATGAGGAGAAGGCAAGCAAGGAGAGACGAGAGCGAGGTTGGGGGAAAAAAAAATGAGAGGGAAGAGGAGTAGAGGGCTAGCAAATGGGAAGAAAAAAACGAAAGGGGTGAAGGTTCTAGAGATGGAAAGAAAGCTAGGATAGATGGAAGAAGGAGAGGAGCGAAAGCTAGAGGAACTAGGAGGGACGAATGGAGGAGAAATTGACAAGGAGACAGAGGAAAATACGCTAAGCAAATCAAGGCAAACGAATCAAGGAGAATGCAAGAGAGGCTTGAAGAAGAGAAAGCTTAAGGTAACCAAGGTGATTGTTTTGAAAAGCTTTGATGGTATGAAGCAAGATCTCTTATTGCTTGATCTTGAAAAGATTGAACCTTTTTGGCAATATGTAGAGTGAAGATGAAAACACACAAAGACCTTGATCCTTGGAAAACACCTGCAAAAGCGGCATACTTAAAGAATCTCAAGTACAAAAGCATTATACAATGTCACCTCGTTGCAAAATGAAGCATGGGCCACCACGAGCCTCCACGAATTGACCTCCAAAGTCACAATTTTATTCAACAATTGAATGGTTTACAAAATTCCTCCAGAGTTTCTTTGCTAAAAGTCCATGAGGAATGAGGAAAAAGAGCCTCATTATATAACACAAGACAAGAGCTAGCCTACCCTAATTCCGAATTGGCATGATGGAAGCCAATAGCACCTAACAAAAATCGAATTCCGATCTAAACTTCAATCAACACCAAGTCAATGCCGAGTTTTGGAGTTAACTCCAAACAACAAGTCGAGTTTGTAATGAATGAGATGAGGAGGTGGCCTCCACCTTGGCAAGGCGCCCCTCATCTCTACTTTGGAAGTATCACCCATCAAATAAAAGATTGCCACATGGAAAAACTCAAACTCCAAGTAGAGATGACGTGAGCACATTGGAGATTCGTGAGCTTTGAGGTAGATGGGCTTGGAGCTCAACTCGAATTTGATGTAGATCTTGGTGGTTGAGAGTGGGAGGTGGCCTCCACCTAGGCAAGGCGCCCCCACTCCCATTCAATGCAACTCAAAACTTAACTCAATCACCAATAAATACTCATCCACGTCACCCGATTCGAGCTTGCATGCATGGAGGGCGAATTCTCTTGGATTTAATCACTGTTGGTGACTAGATACTTGACTGGATAATGGCTGAGATGATTGGAATCTTCATTAATGCCCAGTGCCATGTCAATTAGCCTTTTATTTTAATCCATTTGGATTAGTTTGGAGAGATTTGGATTATCTCCAAATATTCAATTTTTTATATTTTAATTAATAATTTCTCTGTAAATGGCTTTTTTGAGAAATTATTAATTATGAGGCTGAATTGACATCAGAAACTTAGGATAAACTGGTCCGGGGATCATGAATGATTTTTGGCTTAAGTTTGGAGCCTTCAATCACTGAATTCAGATCCCGAATGACTAACATATTACAAAATTAAATTTCTCTATTTAAACTATAGCGAAATTTATTAAAATTTTAAAAATAATTAAAAACCCAAATCTGAAGCCTCCGGTAAAAAAAATTTGAAATTTTTTCTGAGGGTCCTAGGGACCTAGGACATGACCAACACCTATTCTAATAGTGTCTAGTAGGCTTATATACATCAGTTGGACTCTAATAACCCCCCATGGCTAAAATTTTCAAAATCGGGCATTCCAACTTTGGAGGAAGCGGGAGAAAACCTCATCGATTATAGCTCGGCTATAGGAAAAGTATAATTGACAAGGGAAAAAACTCCCTGGAATATCTTAGTTGCTTAATTAAGTCATGGGGAACCGAGACACTTAGAATCCTACTAGCACACTTTATTACAAACCCCATGGGGCAATGGTCATGTTGACTGAAAAACAAAACTAACTAGCCAAAATTAGCTAGGCACAAATGATGGATCATCTGATACACTGGAGTACAAACATTCATCATGTTTGTCAAATGGCGGCTCTTCAGATAATCCAACTATGGTACAAAAAGTTGGTAACATCTGGCTCCAACTGCGGAACGGACACTTGCTCGATCTATGGATCAAAGAAAGTGTTTGAGAATCCCAAAACATCGGTTTCCTGCATGGAAACATAAGTGTCTTAGTCCAACATTTTTCATGATAAATAATGCCAAAAATGAAAATACCAACATAAAATATTTTTTGCGTTTTTCAAAAAATAAAATCTTTCTTTTCCTAACATGTATGATGCAAATATGATACAATACTTCAATGTACAAAAGCTATGATACATAAATATGGTACAAAAAGGTAAAATACATAAAGTACAACAAGATAAGGTTTAGGGATTTCCTGAGATGACCCCTTGGTCATCTTGAATGTTGTTTCGATAAAAGGGTTTCAGCTGTTGCCCATTTCTGGCCAATGGTATCATCTCCCCATCCATGGTATTCAAAAAGAAAGAATGTGTTCCAGCCTAGCAACGTATAATAAAAGGGCCTTTCCAAAGGCTGTCAAATTTTCCATGCTTCCCTGACTTTTCCCCTCTTTTGTCCCATAAGAGAACAATATCTCCTACTTGGAAATCTCTAGGTTTTGCTAATTTGTCAAAAGTGGTCTTCATACTTTCCTGATGTCTTAGCATTTTGTCCAATGATGTCCTTCTGCTTTCATCAAGTTCGATGATCTGATTTTCCCTATCCTCTAATTCCAGTTTTTCGGTACCATAATCAGTCAGCATTCTAAAAATGGGTATTTGCATGCTGAATGGTAAAGCTGCTGTGATGCCATAAACAAGTTCAAAGGGAGACTTCCCAGTGGAGTTCTTCTTGGTGATCCTATCTTCCCACAGAGCATACTTGATTTTGCTATCTCAAGATCTTTTGTTATCACCCACAGTTTTCTTAAGGATGGTCATTAAGTTCTTGTTTGAGGATTCTGCAAGTCCATTACCCTGAGGATAGTAATCAGAAGAGTGTAATAGAACAATGCCATACTTAAAACAAAAATCGTTCATTTCTGCTGAGCTAAAAGCCTTGGCGTTGTCAGTTGTTATTTTCAAAGGAGTGCCAAACCGGGTGATGATCCTGTCCTCAATGAAGTCCATGATAACCTTGTCTGTGGCTGTTTTGGTGGGTATAGCTTCCACCCACTTAGTGAAGTAATCGGTTGCAGTAAGGATCCAGCAAAATCCATTGCTAGAGTTATCTTTGAACTTCCCGATAAAGTCAAGACCCCATTGCTGAAAGGGGGCAATGACAACTACTGGTGTGAGGGGTAAAGCAGCCAATTTAGGTTTTCCTGTGAAAAGTTGACATTCTTAGCAATACTTGACATGTTTATAGACATCTGAGAAAATAGTCAGCCAATAGTACCCGGCTCTAAGGATTTTGTGGGCAGTTGTATTTGCTGCATAATGGCCCAGTTGTATTTGCTGCATAATGGCCCCCACAAAATCCTGAATGGAACTCAGTCAAGATCTTTTTGGAATCTTGCTCATGTACACATCTAAGTATTACACCGTCTAGGTTTCTCCAACCCAAACCCTCCTGAGTGAGGCAATACCTAGCAATTTTTAATCTAAGAGCCCTTCTCTTATGTCCTTTAAGATGATCGGGGACATCTAAGTGTAGCAGAAAATATATGATGTCTGAGTACCAAAGATTGTCAAGTTCTTGCAAAGCTAGTGTCATGCGAAGATTGGATGAAAGGTTTGCACAACTCATTTCAATAGCTTCTTCATTTTTCTGAGTTAGCATCTTAGCTAGGCCTTGCCCCTTTATTAGTTTAGTGGGCCTAATCTCTAGATCATACTCTTGGATTTTAGATACCCATGTGCCCCTTGTTCCTAAGCAATCCTACTGGGATAGGATGTCTTTTACTGCAGCATGGGGGACATACCCTATAACTCTTGAATAACCAATGTATGTTCTGAAATGTTTTAGAGATTTTACCAAAGCCTAGGCTTGTTTCTCCATGATAGTATATTTCAATTCCGAATTTTGAAGGGCTCTACTCATGAAGGCAATTGGTTGCTCGAACCCTTCGAAGTTCTTCTGGAGTAACACCCCGGCAATCGTGTCCTCTGAGGCAAAAGAGAATATCATGAATTCTTTTGTGTAGTCAAGGTTGATTAACACAGGTGATCTAGTAATAGCATCTTTGATGGTTGCAAAGGCTTCCCTCCCTTCATCATCCCAGACAAATTTAGCATCCTTTTTTAACAATCGCTGCATGGGTTTCATTAGCTCGGCTAAATTTGGGATGAATCTTCTTATGAAGTTGATATGACTGTTGAAAGATTGGAGACCCTTAACATTTCTTGGAAGGGGAATTTTCTGGATAGCTTAACTCTTTCGGGGTCAACTTTGACCCCGTCTTTGTTAACAATGTGACCTAAAAGTTTACCCTCCTCAATGCTAAAGACAGATTTAACCGGATTTAAAGAAATCCCATACTCTCTGCATCTTTCAAATACCTTCCTAAGGTGACCAATATGGCTAGATCTTTCTTTTGAAAATACAGTCAAGTCATCTTGGTATATTTCAATGATTTTGCCCACCAATTCCTTGAAGGCATAATCCATGGCCCTTTGAAAAGTGGCCCCAGCATTTGTAAGACCGAAAGGCATTCTTAGATATTCAAAAGTTCCCCAAGGGGTTGTAAATGCAGTTTTGTGTCTGTCTTCTTCTTTGATGACTACCTGATTCTAACCCGAAAAGCCATCCAGCATTGACATCATGCTTGATCCAGTAACTCGTTGGAGGAGGGTCTCCATATTTGGGAGGGGGTAATTGTCCTTTTGACATGCTATGTTTAGATTTCTGAAGTCTATACATATTCTTAAACTGCCATTCTTCTTTCTGACTACCACCAAGTTGGAGCACCATGAAGTATGTCGAGTGGGTGCTATAATGCCTGCTGCCAACATCTTTTCTAATTCTTGCTTGACAATGGGAGCCAGCTTAGGATTTATTTGTCTCAGCTTTTGCCGGAAAGGTTTGCCCTTTTGACTTTCGGGTTTCAAGGGAATGGTGTGTTGAAAGACATCTTCCCTATATACTTTAAGCTCATCATAAGTGAAGGCAAATATATCCCTAAATTCTCTTAGCAAGTTTATAAGGGCATTTCTTTCTTCTTCAGAGATACCTTTTCCAATTGTTAGTATTTTTGGTTCTGTTTCCGTTCCGATGTTGACTTCAATGTACTCACCTGGCTTCATCTGGTCCACACTATTCTTTCTCCTATCCTGTCTGTCAAAAATATTTTCTAAGGCAACAAAACCTCGTGGAACCGGATTTGAGCAGTTACCTTCATCATGATAGTCTTTGCCTTCTTCCTGATCATTTGGTTTATAATTTAAGAACTCATCAATGTTATTTATGAACTTTAGTATTTGTTCATCATCTCTGAAAACTTGCCAATGTTCTATATTATCAGGAATGGAAGGTCTGAAATTTATTTCCAAAGGGAAATGACCCTCTAACATTTCATCTAACGGTTGAAGTGTTGAAGCTGAAACTGCAAGTCTATCCACGACACTATTCTGATCTCGAGGGATTGCTTCTATATTAAGGGCATCAAAGAATTCCATTGTGTCCCAGATTACATTTCGGTATTTCTTAAGTCTCTGACACTTACATGCAAACTAACCCTTAATCTGTTGGACAATTAAATCTGAATCCCCTTTTATAGTTAGCAGTTTGATTCCCATGTCCTTGGCAATCTCTATGCCTAGTACAAGTGCCTCATACTCTGCCACATTGTTGGTTGCCTCGAATTCTAATCTGAAGGCAAAGTTGAAGACCTTACCCTCTGGCGAGATGATGACAACCCCAACCCCTTTTCCTGCTCTAGAGTATGCTCCATCAAAATTCATTTTCCATAACTTATTTGTTTTTTCACTCTTAATCTCCTTATGAATTGGATTAAAAAAGGTGGAGTTGATTTGATAGGTCCCTATTTCACCAATATTGCAGATATATTCATTTGGTGGTTTTTTAGGATTCTCAACATGGTATCTCCTTTCCTTTTCAGTGTGCAGTTTTACAAGTGAATTTTTGGAAGCTGGAACTGTTGCATAAGACCAATCTAGCTGTATAGAGCCACCCAAAGTTGCACCCCACTTTCTAGCGAGTAGCATACCCCACATATCTGGTACATCTATGACAAGTATGTCCATGGTAATATGGATGTCCGGATACTTTGCCAATCTAACAGGTACGTTTTCTATCATCCCTTCAACCTCAACTGGTCTAGAATCCATGGCACATACATTTTGGTAGGGCCTAGTGGTTTTTAAGTTAAGTTGTTGCATAACCTTTTTGGTCATTAGACTTGCACCAGATCCTGAATCCAGCATACAATTGTGTAGAAGAAGGTCACCTATCATCAATGATATATAGAAAGGGGGGTGAGCTTCTTTTCTTGTTTCCCTAGTATGCAGGATTATAGGAGGGTCCTCATAAGTTGTGCCATAGCTGGTTGAAGGTTTCTCTACATTGTCCGAAAAGGTGACCTTCTTAGGGGTTTGAGGAGTAAGAGTAGGTGGACTGGGTTTGATAGTACATGTAGGAATGGGTACTTCCAGTGTTTTCAACAGCTTTTCCTTTTGACCAGGAATTTTATAGAGCTCATTTATGGGTACAGGCACCTTAATAGTATTGAACCAATTATTCCAATCAAAATTTAATCTACTAGAATAAGTTGATTCAATTGGAATAGTTACCTTTGGTGGTTGCATGGTAGGTGCAGAATTTGATCTTCTCTGGTAACCAACCCCTTTAAACCTCTGCATATTGTGGAGTTGTTCATTGGAAGGTCTTTCTCCAAAGTTCCTAGTCATATTGTCTGGCTCATGATTGCACTGTTCAGCTTGTTTCCAACTTTCTTTGGGAATGTTGCGGATGTCTCCTACCGCATTTATGTACTCAGGCTCGCTTGATGTTGGCTCATTAGCACTACCCTTTGGAAATCCATGTTCTTGTACATAGTTTGCAAAGTAACAAGAAAATTCTTCGTGAAAGTCTTTACAAGCCTTACAGAATGGGATATAGGTCTCAATCATGTTAGCAGCCTCTATTTGACTTGGGGGCCTCTTTTCATTACTGGGAGCCTTTTTCTGCCAATTGTTTTTGGGAGGGTAGTTTCTTTGAATCGGCTGAGTCTGCTGGATTTGTTGAACATGTTGGACATGTGCTCTTTCTATGTTTATGATTTTATTTTGCACTTCCTTCATCTGAACTACATGTTTCTGTTCAAACCTTTTCCATCCTCTCACACATTTCCATCATCTTTTTCTCATATGAATCTTTTAAAGCAGCTATAGGGTCTTTTTCTTTAGGATCAGGAGCTCTTGAAGGGATTGAGGATCTAGAATATCCTTAGATGTTTGACTCTCCAGAAGACATCATGTTTTTGTCAATCTTAATAGCCAAATTCTGAGCTTCAAGCAAAGTAGTGGGTTCCTTATCTCTTATTTGGTATTGTATCTTGCCACTCAATGCTTCTATGTAATAGTCCAATAATGAAGATGCAGGAGGTGCATAAGTATCAGGGATGGAATTAGACAACTCTGTGAATTTAGCATTGAATTCATCCATAGTTTCAGTATCTGACTTCTTCATGCTGGTTAAGGATGCTACTAGATGTCTAGGCTCCTTTTTGCTGCCAAACATGTCGAGGAAAGCAATCTTGAAAGCTGCTATGGTGGCAAAAGAGTTGTCTAGTAGGTTGTCATACCAATTTCCAACCTTACCCTCCAGAGATAAGGCAAAGAGGGTCATGTAGACATCTTCATGTTTGTCAGTGCCTAACATATGAACCACAATGCTTTAAAAAATTTATGATGTGTTGCTCAGCAGAGGTAGAGGCATCAATGCCATTAAAAGTCATGAGTTTGTCGATAGCTTTTTCGGGAATGTCATGGGGTTGACCTGCTATCTGAGTGAAGTTGAGTTGAGTAAAAAACTCACCCATCGTGGAAAGGAAACAATTATTAGTTTCAAGATTTTCAAAAAATTTTAGGTTTTATTGGAACAAAGAATGGATGTCTAAAATAGACTCAGATCTAAGCTCTTCAAGGATTTTACGAGAAGCAAGCTTGTTTAGTCTTCTCCTATAAACCTTTTCAGGCTCAGGGATAAAATTAAGCAAGCCTTCAGAATTTCTTCTAATTGAATACCTTGAGGTGTTAACTGACAGTGGAGTCGCCAGGTGGATCCAAGTCTAATTTCAGAGAGTCATTTGACTAAAAATCTACCAAAAAAGGAAAACTAAAAAGGGCAGTGGAGTGGCCAGACAGATTCAGAATCTATCAAAAAAGGTAAAACAAACTAGAAAAAATTAAGGTCATCCAGGAACAAAAAGATTTGTCCCCGGCAGCGGCGCCAAAAATGTTGTCCGCCGAGATGCACACCAGCAGCGGAAATCTTTCGAAAGCTGTCTCCTCACTACAAGTGGGAGAGGTGTGGCCTTGGGGGCAAGCAACGAGCCAGGTATTGTCACCTGAATCCCAGCTCCTCCGTTTAGGCTAACTCCTAACGAAGCCAAGGGGGGTAGTCCCTACAGAGAGTTTCACTAAGGTTCTTATGTATCGTAATGTTTTTTGATGAAGTGATGCGGATGGGTGTTGTTTAGGAGTTTTTGTGATGAGACCAAATTATAAATGGGATAAACAAGATAAGATGCAATCCACGTTGCTAAATAAGATATCGAAAATGACAGTACTTTTCAAGACTTGAAGTTTAAATAATGCATCCACAAGACAAAGTAAAACCACAAGGGCAAATGGTCCTAATCAAGATATAATGTTAAAATAACCAGTGCCTTATGGAGTCGAAAAATAACAAGTATGTGATGCTGAATATGTGGGTCTTGAAAGGTAGCTATTTGTGAGATCGTTGTGCAAATTATCTTGGTAAATTTAAAGTTTTAATGGTCTTGATTATTAGGCTGTCAAGAAACAAGGATATATGTCCAACCGGAAAAAGTATACTGGTAACCTCTTAGATGATAGGTCGAAGCCACCCAAATTTCAAAAGGGTAAGTGTCCAATGATTTAACCACCCCTGAGTCTGACAACGGGATTTCGACACCACCTGTTTCAGGAAACTACCTCAGTAACTCTCGAAAGCAACGCCGGTTCGTTGGTTGTGGGGTGAAAATTTTATTATGTTATCCAACTTATCAAATCTAACACCTTTCTGAGTACTAGCCCAACCCTTTCAGGTTGGCAGAGCATACGGGTGTTAGATAACGACCAAGATAAATTAATTAATAGGGTGTGGGTTGGAATATTTTAATATTATTAAAGCACTCAGTTCAACTCTCCGACAAAGAGCGCTCTTGACCTAGTCTTAAGACCAAAGTTCAAAAGACTTTATTTGATTTAAATGCCTAATGCAAGGGAAATGCAACAATTAAAATGCTCTCTGACAGAGAGTGCTCTTTGACTTGGATTTGGCCAAGTTCAAGAGGCTTTAGTTCTTTTTAAGAATAGAAGCAGTTTAGCATAAAGAACATGAATTAAGCTCAAGAAACTGAAAGTGAAATGACAGATAATTAAAAGAAACAAGATGATTGCGATAGTAATAACTCAAAAAGACTTAGTGTTCTACCAAACAAAATTAATCTAAAGGTGGGATCTACCTCCGAACAAGGTCGACCACTAGAACCACCAGTCCTTGAGAAATTCCAGCTAGCTGAGTTTCGACAAGGAGTCTAATGGGGAAAGAGAAGTAACCACAAAATTATGTGGCCCTGCCATTGGGATGAAATCCCAAGGATAATATCCCAAGTCAAGACTTGGAAATGGAGTATAGAAAATAAAATATTAATCTATGAACTTGAAAAAAGAGAGATCTAATCTAAACAAAGCACAACACTCTTCCCCAAATGGGGAAGAAGAACCCAAAAGTGGAGGACTCCTCCACTTAGCCTTTTATTTAAACTTTTACAAATGCCTTTGGAAAAATCCTTGAAAGGTCTTTAAGAGAAATAAATAACTATGAAACAAGCTTAGGAGCCCTTAACGGCTTTTACAAAGAAGAGTATACATGGTTTATAAAAATGGTTCAAATCTTCTCCTTGGATTTAACTTTTTATCCTCTTTGAGCTTTGTCTTCACAAGTATTTCTCCTCCTTGAAGAAACCTACACAAGCTTAACAAATATTCTACAAGGCACCCATTAAATGTTAATGAAAATCAAATATTTGAAACTAAGTACAAATCCAAGATCCAATCTTAGAAATGAAACTAGATACGAAACTAGCAAATTAGCCTATATGCCCAATCACTCTTTAAATGTAAATTTTGACTTTTTCGAAATGAGATCCAAGCATGAAAACTTCTTACTTGAAAAAATAAACTAGATCCTAGTGCAAACTTTTAAATAAAATATGATTTTGAATTAAACTTTTGATATGCCTATATGCTACTTTTCAAATCATGAACTAGAATCAAAACTTTTAAAGATCTAAGCCTTCAACTATCTAAAGTGCAATGTTAACATGAATTAGTTCTAATACTAACCAAGCTAACACTTTTTCTTTTGATTATTTTGTGTATTTTTGTTTTGAAGGTCGACGAATAGGATGAGGAGAAGGCAAGCAAGGAGAGACGAGAGCAAGGTTGGGGAGAAAAAACGAGAGGGAAGAGGAGTAGAGGGCTAGCAAATGGGAAGAAAAACGAAAGGGTGAAGGTTCTAGAGATGGAAAGAAAGCTAGGATAGATGGAAGAAGGAGAGGAGCGAAAGCTAGAGGAACTAGGAGGGACGAATGGAGGAGAAATGACAAGGAGATAGAGGAAAATAGGCTAAGCAAATCAAGGCAAACGAATCAAGGAGAAAGCAAGAGAGGCTTGAAGAAGAGAAAGCCTAAGGAAACCAAGGTGATTGTTTTGAAAAGCTTTGATGGATGAAGCAAGATCTCTTATTGCTTGATCTTGAAAAGATTGAACCTTTTTGGCAATATGTAGAGTGAAGATGAAAACACACAAAGACCTTGATCCTTGGAAAACACCTGCAAAAGCGGCATACTCAAGCGAAAAACATAGATATATAGATGCATGTGCTAGATTGTTAGCCTTCTAGAAATATAAATCTATGCATAAGAATCTCAAGTACAAAAGCATTACACAATGTCACCTCGTTGCAAGATGAAGCATGGCCACCAAGAGCCTCCACGAATTGACCTCCAAAGTCACAATTTTATTCAACAATTGAATGGTTTACAAAATTCCTCCAGAGTTTCTTTGCTAAAAGTCCATGAGGAATGAGGAAAAAGAGCCTCATTATATAACACAAGACAAGAGCTAGCCTACCCTAATTCGAATTGTCATGATGGAAGCTAATAGCACCTAACAAAAATCGAATTCCAATCTAAACTTCAATCAACACCAAGTCAATGCCGAGTTTTGGAGTTAACTCCAACCAACAAGTCGAGTTTGTAATGAATGAGATGAGGAGGTGGCCTCCACCTTGGCAAGGCGCCCCTCATCTCCACTTTGGAAGGATCACCCATCAAATAAAAGATTGCCACATGGAAAAACTCAAACTCCAAGTAGAGATGACATGAGCACATTGGAGATTCGTGAGCTTTGAGGTAGATGGGCTTGGAGCTCAACTCGAATTTGATGTAGATCTTGGTGGTTGAGAGTGGGAGGTGGCCTCCACCTAGGCAAGGCGCCCCCACTCCCATTCAATGCAACTCAAAACTTAACTCAATCACCAATAAATACTTATCCACATCACCCAATTCGAGCTTGCATGCATGGAGGGCGAATTCTCTTGGAGTTAATCACTGTTGGTGACTAGATACTTGACTGGATGATGACTAAGATGATTGGAATCTTCATTAATGCCCAGTGCCATGTCAATCAGCCTTTTATTTTAATCCATTTGGATTATTTTGGAGAGATTTGGATTATCTCCAAATATTCAATTTTTTATATTTTAATTAATAATTTCTCTGTAAATGGATTTTTTGAGAAATTATTAATTATGAGGCTGAATTGACATCCGAAACTTAGGATAAACTGGTCTGGGGATCATGAATAATTTTTTGCTTAAGTTTGGAGCCTTCAATCATTGAATTCGGATCCCGGATGACTGACATATTACAAAATTAAATTTCTCTATTTAAACTATAGAGAAATTTATTAAAATTTTAAAAATAATTAAAAACCCAAATCCGACACCTCTGGTAAAAAAAATTCGAAATTTTTTTCTGAGGGTCCTAGGGACCTAGGACATGACCAACACCTATTCTAATAGTGTCTAGTAGGCTTATATACATCATTTGGACTCTAATAACCCCCCATGGCTAAAATTTTCAAAATCGAGCATTCCAGCTTTAGAGGAAGCGGGAGAAAACCTCATCGATTATAGCTCGGCTATAGGCAAAGTATAATTGACAAGGGAAAAAACTCCCTGGAATACCTTAGTTGCTTAATCAAGTCATGGGGAACCGAGACACCCAGAATCCTACTGGAACACTTTATTACAAACCCCATGGGGTCATGGTCATGTTGACTGAAAAACAAAACTAACTAGCCAAAATTGGCTAGGCACAAATGCTGGATCATCTGATACACTGGAGTACAAACATTCATCATGTTTGTCAAATGGCGGCTCTTCAGATAATCCAACTATGGTACAAAAAGTTGGTAACACTATCCATAGTTCCGACTCAATGGGCCAGAAATATCTAAGGCCAACTAAGGGCGAGAGGCACAAAGAGCACACCACTACAAAATCCTAAGTATCCAAAACCAGGCAAACAAGGATGGTGAATACTCTCAATAGAATGTCTGGGATGATCAGGGCCCAAAACAAGCTAGTATAGCATCGAAGAACAGTTATACGGAGTCCAGTTCAGGTCCTCTGGGTGCAAGTGTTTGAATCACCAAACCGCCCTCCCGAGATTACTGAAAAGGGTTACCTTTCGTATCTGTCCTAGGTACAATGAAAATAGCCTTTCACTGCCACCTATGTAAGAAGCCCTAAAGTCAAGATACTAAGGCTACCATTAACACGAAAGAAGCTCTGGGGGACAGTCGTAGGTCCAACTAGAACGCATGGGCAGGGTAGTTAAGCCCGAAATCCAAAAGGATCCCCGTACGCGAACTAGCCTTGGTGTATGCTCCAAATGAAAAGTGAAGGGGTATCCTCACTACTTCACCTTCGCAAGACCTCGTGCTTAACTCCGGTTTCAGTGGAGCTTCCAGAACAACTTTGATGTCAATGGGTTTACCTAAAAACAGTCTCACTACAATTATTGAGTAATGAAAATGGTTTCGGATAGTTAAAGTGTGTTCTAATCCGAAACCCTAGCCTAAGCTAGTTGGTGTAGTGACATCCCTAAAAAGAAAAGTTGCTAAAAAAATTTATTAATTATTCTTTTTAAGAGTTGTTCTTTACTCAAAGGTTGCAGTGCATTGTGTGGCGTGGTTGTGATAGAAATGGAAAGTACATAAAAGTAAAGAACTTTCACTAAACTTTCTCATTCATTGTTTTCCAAAACTAAAGATAAGCAAACCTAAAACAAGTCTTTTTTATTTTCTTTTCAAATTCAAAACAAAGTAAACTACGATACTTCGAAATGATCATGAGTCTCACTACTTTGAACTACCAAACTCATTTTTTGCTTTTCCTGATATATGTAAAAGAAAAAGAACTCGAAAATGGAAGCAAG
This sequence comes from Larix kaempferi, assembly GCA_027924585.1. Taxonomy (NCBI): domain Eukaryota; kingdom Viridiplantae; phylum Streptophyta; class Pinopsida; order Pinales; family Pinaceae; genus Larix; species Larix kaempferi. The sequence continues at coordinate 1,730,361 of BSBM01000886.1, forward strand.
TAAGACCTAAAAAAAAGATGTGAGTAAGGAAAAGCAACTCTAAAGCTCACAACAATCAAATCGGGGACTTGACAAAGACTTGTCCTACAAAGTTTTTTTTTTCAAAGGAAAAAGCTTTGGACTTGGAAACAAAGTGAAAAGAAAACAGGGATAAGAAATGCTTGTAACGGAAAGGTAAACCTCCAAGGTTGCTCCAAAGCACCAAAAACCCTAAGAAAGCACTAAGCCAAGTAAAAGGTAGGCAAGTGAACCAAAGATGACCTTACAATCACAAAGACTCGAATGGAAGCAAACTACAAAACTTCGACTTACTTGAATTGAAACTGATAAAGAAATCAGGAAGTGTCTAGACTCAAAAAACTTTTGAAAACACCCTAAGGACTCCAAGTTTGGGTCAAACCCTAAATCAAAGGACGAGACACTGTCAAAGTGTACTAGTGTTGCCACAAACAACAAAGGTTTGTATACCTGCAACAAGCAACTAGGGTACGAACAAGCAGCTATGTCCGCCAAGGAACAAAGCAGAGTCTTCAAAAAGAGTCACAAACAAGCAAGACACCTCAAAAGTACTCAAGCAAGCAAAAGATGACCTAAGGGACTTAGGAGAGGCAAACAAGACTCAACAAGGGCATACAGACCTCAAGGATCAGTTAAGAAGACAAAGCAAGAAGCTGGAAATCAAACCAAACAAGTGAAAATCAAATCTCAAAGGCAAACAGAGATTTACAGGAAAATACTCTACTGTGCAGTGTATAAACCTGCGTATACTGGGAGATGTACCCTACTGTGCAATAGTTAAAGCAGCGTTTTTCAGCAGGTGTACGCTACTGTGTGCAAGGGATACCAGCATTCATGCTAGAGAAGGTTTGAAACAAGCTCTACAACTTCAAACTGAGGTGAGTCACCAGTCTGTTGTTCGGGATTTCTACCCTATAGCGAGGAGAGGGACACTACCAACTTCTGGGATGACAGGTAAATACATTGATCATATCACATAGGCTTCTACAAAAGGAAAGAGATCATGGTTCTTGAAGGTGTACCTTATTAACAACGTTTGATCCTAGCTTTTGCTTGCTCCTTCAATCGATCCTCCACTTGATCTTCCGTTCAGCGAGCCTGCAATACAAAAGATACCTTCCTCAGCGTATCTTGACTGATATAACAATGATGAAATTGAAATGCAATTTAGACATCAAATACAATCAAGCATTTAATCCAAACAAATATGCAATCCATTAGACATTTGATTGGGACAAGAAGGGTATTTCAACTTTTATTGTCAAAAGCAAAAAATCAGTACAATTATACCTGATCATTCAGAGTGCTTGTGCAACCGGATTCTGAGCTCCTGCTCTTCACACTAACTATGGAATTCCTCCAACATAACAACCCTTAATGCATAGTTTCTTCTTCTATGAGTAACCCCTCTCATGGACCCTCCTTGTATTTATGGGACAAGGTAGGCAGTTTGGATCGAGAGGTAGTTTGATTGGAAGGTTGGGGAAGTTGCAAAACCAACTTCAACTAATCCCAATTCGTCAAATTAATATATTTTTTATTACATTTTAAGATGTACGCGAGTTTTCTTAAGTGGAGTAGCGCACAATATGCAACTTTGATGCTTACAACCAGCGTTTGCAAGTTTTTTTGAGGGTGTACGCTGGTCTATTGAAGCAGAGTGGCATATTTCAGTAGGTAAACGCTAGTCTACTGAAGCAGAGTTGCATATTTTAGTAGGTGAACGCTGCTCTTATGCCTGTAGAGTAGCGTTCATGTCAAAATGTTGGTAAAAACAGTGTTTTGTCAGCTGTAGAGGGGTAAGTCTAGTCCATACATCATCTATGGCAATCTTGCTCTTCAATCCAAGTTGTCATTTTGTGTGATCGACAGCTTAATGTGATCACAGACGGAGAAATGCAGATTTGACCTATAACATTGTGACCCATCAACACTGGATCAGCTCCCTTTGGATAAGTAAATATAAGCTCCCTCTAAAACACTATAGAGTAACCTGCAACATCCAAGGCTAATACTAAAAGTATGCTCACTCCAGTCCTGGAATATAGAGGACTCCTAACACCTCCAAGAGTTCTCCAAACTCCCTCTTAGCAAGGAAGGTACTTCTGGAGAAGCATCCACCAAGATCAAACACATCCTTTGCTGCTGTAGCTACTCCCTCTAAACTGGAAGACTTCTCGGCCACATCTATTGCGCTCTAATATGAAGATCTGCACTCCTCATCTATCAGTGTCACCTTGAGAGAGGCGTCACCTTGAGAGAGGCCTCACGCTCTCCCTCTATCACTGACATTGAAATTGCATCCAAGATCTCCCTAGACCCACATACAAGCCTGCCCAGCAACCTGTACAACTTGCCTTGTCTGATGCCATGCCTCACGGCTGCATCCAAGGTCACTCCCTTTGAATATAGAATTCTCTGCCATCCTGGAACACAATACTATATCCCTCATCCTCCAGAGCTGATACTGAGTGTAAATCTCTCAGCTCTGGTACATGCATCCCTCCTACCATCCTTAGTAGACCTTATGACTCCGGCTGGAACATCATCGAACCAACTTTCCTCACTGCTAACCTCTCATTGCAGTCTGAGTCCGTCTCTAAAACACTAAGGGACACTTCTCATACTGCCATCCTATGGCTAGATGCATAATTGTACAAAGTCCTGAAGCCATGACTCTATAAATCCGATAACACTACTGATTCAAAATCTCTGAATTAGAACCAACCTATAGATTTGTGCCTTGGTGAACAAGCTAACCCTCTCTTTCTTAGATCTAGGGTTCGCTCTCCCAGATCTGATCTCTGTTCTCACAGATCTAGTCTCTGCCCTCACAGATCTGATAGATCTGGTATCTATCCTCACAGATCTGATGTCTGCACTCACATATCTGATAGATCTTGTGTCTATCCTCATAGATATGATGTCTGCACTCACAGATCTGATATCTGCACTCACAGATCTGAACACTGCTCTTCAGATCTGGACTCTACTCTCAAATATCTGAACACTTCTCTTCAGATATGAACTCTTCAGATCTGGGCAATCTATTAAACATTTGACATAAATGAGACACACATGATAACTTAGTTGAATGATAATGTATTACCCCTGCTAACTAACTACTATTTCAAAATATTTCTATATAGTGAAGTAAGCAGACCTTATTTAAGGATAACACCGTACACTTGCAATCGCAAAACAATTATACTATTTTAGTACTAATAATTACATAGATAACTTGTACTTTAGTGAATATACTAAGTAAAAGTTATCCAGTGTATTCGCAGGTTTCATATATTAAGATCCCTTTTCTATGATTCTGCTGTTGTATTTGACATGTCTCCAATTGATGCATTGTCTGAAACTTAAGAGAGTTATCATATTTAGTGAGTTCCAAATTGGTTTATACATCCTATCCGTTACCGCTAGTCATAGACCTCAAGTTCTTTATATTGGGCAACAATCATTGTAGTCTATATTATATTATTATCCCTTGAAGGTACTGGCACTTTCAATAACCGGGAGGGCAAGGTCCCACTCAAAGCACCACAAACATAGTTGCAGAAATAGATTTAAATAAATAGAAGAAATACATGTATATCCAATTCTCATAAACATATATCAACCATCATCAACAGGAATAAATGAAGAACAATCACAATCACAACTTGATACCAACATAACAGTAAATTTGTAAAGGGAGCCACAGAAGTAACCTTTCGTTAACAGTCAAAGAGAGATTACATCCATGCATCTAGGTAGAGTCCCATTGATCTCTATAATGGTCCAAACTGTGCAAGTCCCAGCATACAAAAGTTAATATCTTATGTCTCTAGCCCGAATATCATAGATTTCATCCTATGTATATGGTGGATATCCAGTTACCAACAGTAATGTCTTGAGTGCAACAGATTTTAGGATCAAGCACTCACAAGTGCAGCATCCTCAGCACACAGCTTCTAGCACATAATCCTTAGGGGCGCTTTGTAAAAGGTCCTCAAAATCACATGCATATTTTTAAAAGAGAGCACCAACACTACCACATGAAACAGTATCAACATTCTTTATAATACATCTTTTTTAACCTTGAAAATAATCATCAACATTCTTCAAAGTTAAAACTAGGTATGTTTAATTGTATAGTTGAAGAACAAGGACTCTATCAACTGAACTCAAACCACCAACAAGTGATTTGCAAATACATTGTGTTATGTAACACATGTTTTCACACAGCACATGCCTTCATTACGTGGGGAAATAAGTTCTGCTGAATCATCTTTTGCACTTTGGTCAATCCAAGAGAAACGATAACTGCCTTTGCTTTATAATCATCTTGTTGAGGTAAGTCATGATAGCCTTCATGATACAAACCTATGGAAGTTCTGTTCCAGCAATGAAGGGTGAGGGTATGAGTACAGGTGAGAGAGAGCACTCGAGTAGGGGGATTCTTGTGGGTGCAGGAGGCCTTAGTGGTGCCATACAGTATGAAGCAAATATGGAAGGGGTGTGGGAGGATGTATGGTGTGTCACTGTGTTACCCCCCATTTTGTATGGGTGTCCACATGTGATTTTGATCACAATCTTGAATATGGAGGGTGACATTTTTCATGATGATGTTTTGATGGTTATTTGATGACACCCTAGAATATCATGGGCATATAGAAGGGTTTCTGTTTGAACTGATGCTGCAGTAAACAGTTGAATATCCATTCTTAAGCATTTGTTTGGAATCTTGGACTGTACTGATCCCTAATACAGCAGTAAGGATAAATTTGATCAAATCTGGGCTGTTTTGAAGAAGTTTTGGGCAGTCCTTTTGGCATAAAATAGCCCTAAAATCAGGTCTGTGCATAGGAAGGCAATTCCGGACATGAACAGCCCTAAGAAAAGTGACGAACAGCAGTCAAATAGCCCTAAACCTTGATTCTGGGCTTGCGATGAAAATAAAGGATCTACTCTAAACATTCATAAGTTTTGACAAAGGAATTTTTTAGTAGTTTTCCATTTAAAGAGCAAAATATTTTGAACCCTTTATGACAGTGAAATAGTAACGGAAGGTAAATTAAGTTTCCAAATTATAATCATTACGAGCAATCTTTATCAATACAAAGTAGAGTTAGGTCAAATGCCATGACTGAGAATTGCAATTGGCTAACCACTAAAATTTCCTCAGCTGTAAAAATAAATAAATAAACATAAACAGGCAAACAGATAAGAAACCAATCAATTTCATCTGAAACATATGCACCATGTTCTGTAAATGCGATGATAATACCCAACTCAAGCCACTAAAACAAAAGTGTATTTACTCAACAGAACATATATTTTAGTGTGCCCATTAGAGTGAGAGACCTACATCGAGCCGGAGATCATTGGGCAGTTCAGCCAAATAATCTGGTGGCAGCACCAGACTGTCCTGAAATGCAAATGCTTGTAACACTTAGCATTAATCCTGCTTTCCTGACATAAGAACATATATTTATTCTGTATGTGTTTATTTAATTATTATACTTACCGCCAGGTCTTGTAATCTCTGTCTGATGAAGCTCTCTGATTCTTCATCCAACGGGGTGAAGGCATTTTCAATTTGAGCCTGTGACAGAGTGGGGTTGTGTCTCTTCTTATTATGATCTGGCCTCCCGTGGATTCTCAGTTTTTCAGAAGGTCTGAATGCATGTAAGAATCGGACGGGATAGAAACGAGTATGACCATTACTGCATTGAGGACGACGAGCACTGATGATGTTCGTGAAAGAAGGTAGATGAGATGAGATTGAGAGGAACTCCGTCATGGGAACGAACAGGGAATTATCGTATGTTTTTGTGTGCTATAGATCAAACATGCATATATCCCATTATCCTAAGAGCACCAAACTAAACTCGTGAAGTGTGTTTCTATACTACATATCAGATCAGACTATCCATTATCCTATCATAAAGAATAAGAGCACCAAACCAACAATTTTGGATAGAAGTGGCTCGTTATCCATTGAAGTTTGATATTGAAAACCATAAGTGATATTACCAATATAATGAAAATAAAATAGAACGTTTTGTATTTTAGTTTATGTTAATAAAAGTGATTATGTAAATAATCTACTAAGTATGCTAATGAAACTATAAGTGACATTATTTCCTTTATACTAGGTTATAAAACATTTTATTAATGTCATTGTAATTGTTGTATATTGGGGTTTATATGTTATTGTGAACCAATCCATGTAACAAATGTGGGATAGTAAGAATATTTTGAAAGTATAAGATTTTATGTTCATAGAAACAGTTCCAAAATGTCATTTGTTGAAGGATAACATAAGAAAGAGGTACTATAAAGCATTATTAGACACAATTTTTTATGCTATTTGGTGACACAAAAGAAAAGAGGGGAATGTCGAGCAAGCAAGCATACTAATCCCTTAACCAATGGAGGCAGTCATCATCAATGGCGAACTTGCAACAATAAAGGGGATGTTTCTAGATTGACAAAAAATTTGGTATGAGTAATGCCTAGAAACCACTTTTATTTAACAATTGGTGTCCATGTAGAATTACTCACAACAAACACATAGGATAGTACATTAATGTGGAATGAAATCCCATGATGTAAATATTCATCTATAATAATAGTTCACAACGATGGAAATCACATAGATAAGAACCATAAACTAAAGTGGTTAATAAAACATGGCCCCAATACTACTTGTGATGTAATATTAAATTGAAAAAATTGTTATATTCCACATATATTACGCTCGTCCCCAAAAAAGATCGTCCCTCTGATTATAATGGTTTCAAGCCCATCTCGCTATGTAACCTCCTGTATGAGTTTATCACGAATATTATTTCAGAAATATTAAAACTGGTTTTGGGGAAATTTATCTCAGAGGAGCAGTTTGGCTTCCTATCAAACCAACAAATTCTGGATGTGGACGGTGTCGCACAAGAAGCCTTACACTCTATTAATAAAAAGCATTTAAAGGCCTTCATTCTGAATCTTGATCTAGAGAAAGTGTATGATCGTGTGGATTGGACGTATCTGAGATTTTACCTCATTCAAATTGGCTTGCAGATGGAAATAGTTAATTGGATTATGGCATGTATCTGTTCGGCCAACTTCGCAGTCCTTATAAATGGGTCCCCTTCATCTTTCTTCAAAGGAAACAGGGGACTTATCAAGGTTGTCCCCTCTCACCATATTTGTTCATTCTAGCAATCGAGGGACTCGGCTTGCTCGTAAAGGATTCCAAGGAGCAGAAGAAGATCTCAGGTATCAAGGTTGCTGCAACTATTCACATGACACACTTATTGTTCGTAGATGATGTTTTATTATTTGGCGATGGAAGCCTAAATTAATGGAGACATATCCTTTCAATCATTGATACCTTCTGTGATACCTCTGGAATGGCAATTAATGCCCATAAGTCTTGTTTCGTCCACAATTGTAATGACAACAATATTGTGGATTTTATTAGCAATATGTTTCCTTACAAAATGTCTTGGCTCTCGAACTGTATAAAGTATTTGGGCTTCTTCCTAAAACCGAGCGGATATCGTAGCTCAGATTGGCATTGGTTAATCAAGAAATTTCAGTGAAGGATTGACACATGATATTGCAGGTGGTTTACCTTGGGAGGTGACTCGTGCTAATTACTTCGTTATTACAGAGTGTATCGGTTTATTGGTTTTCCCTCCTTGCCATTCCAGAATCAGTGATTGCATCTTTACAAGGACTCATCTTCCGCTTCATGTGAGCAGGCAATCTAAATGTCTCTAAGTACCATCTAGTTTCCTGGGAGTCCCTCTCAAAACCTATGTCATTGGGAGGGTGGGGTATTAAACATCTGGGGCACTTCAACCGGCCATTGTGTGCAAAAAATCCGTGGCACTGTATTTTCAACTCTAAGCTATGGGGAAAAGTGGTAAAAGCCAAATATCTCTAGAGACTTCCTACAATGTATTGGTTCCGGTCCCACACATTGGTTTCTCCTTCCGCTTCATACATATGGCGTAGTTTAGTAAAAGTGTTTCTTATCATTAACGAAGCCAACTGTTGGAAGGTAGGTAGAGGAACTCAGGTCTACATTGGGGTGGATCCAGTGGTAGACCTTATCAACTACTATCAGTTGTCTGGGAGTCTTATTGCTGAGTTACACTCAAAGAATATCTTTGTTCTCAAACAGGTTGCATCGACCTCACCTTTGGGTGAGTTAAGTTGGGTTACATCAGTCGACTTATCACTTCAGTTGGAAAATGCGACCGAATGGGAAACATATATTAAGCATTTATACTATGCACGTATTCTTCTCAGTTCCGAAGATAACAGTTTGGTTTGGGCTTATAATAAGGGAGATGGTTTTGTTTCAACCCGATTAGCTTATCAGATATTAGCGGTTGCGAAGGGGATGCTCGGGTGGAATGGTGGAATAATTTGGTTTGGAGAGGGAGGATCCCTCTGAAATTAAAATGTTTTATGTGGTTGGCTTTAAATAATAAGATCTTGACATGACAAAATTTACAAAAACAAGGTTTTCTTTGTTCGGGTTTATGTACTCTTTGCCAGCAGGACATAGAATCGGTGGACCATCTTTTTGGCTACTGTCTTTTCTTTCAGTCTATTTGGGATGAGATTCGCTCTTCCTTCCATATCTCCTTTCTTTGGGACGCAGGCTCTTTTGAAGAGAATATGAAAAATCGGTTAGCGTCCCTCCATAAGTTTAGATATCTGGTTTTCTATATTGTGTGGGAATTTTGGAGGGCTCAAAATGATTATATTTTCAGAGATATCAAGTATGTCATTGCTCTGATTATTACCAATGCAGTTACACAATTTCGAGGCATGCAAAAGGATTTACCACAAAAGTCTCCAAGAGGTACTCATTTACCTGAACCAGCTCTCTCCTTCCCTTCTAACTACTTTGATGGGGCTGAGCAGGAAGGCTCTTGTGGAGCTGGGATGGTCTTAAAGCTCTTAGGCTCACACCATTACTTCCTCTCATTCAGGGCAAGCAAAGGCACTAATACCAAAGGGGAACTCTTAGCTCTCTGGGGACTATTATGGTTTACAAAGAGGCTTGGTTTTTCCTCCTTTAAGGTGTATGGAGACTCTCTTTGTATTATCAACTGGGCGTCGGGCCACTCTTCACTGCAAGCTCTCGGCCTGTCTCCATGGATTTATCGAACTAAGCTATTGATTGATTCCTTTGATCACATTACTTTTCAGCACATTTATCGAGAGAGAAATGCTAATGCAGACCGACTCTCCAAAGCAACGATTGGCGATATGGATGGCATGCTATATTTTCAGGACTACAAGGACGGGAATCTTGAGTCTTCAGGCAATATTGGTTTTTATGAGTTTTGATCGAGTTTCTCTTTACAAAAGAACTCCTTTTTTTGGCTACTTAGTAGTTATCACTCTCCTTCTTTTGACTATTCTCTGATTACAAAGTTTAAGGAACATCATGTCTAGCAGCAATCTGGATGTTTGCGATTATGTGTCTCTATGGGCAGTTTTTTGTTGTATTAACCTGGGCTTTGTGAGCATATGAACATTCTGGACTATCCTTTGTTGGTGTAATTGATATAGAGAAGATCTCGCTTCTTTATAGTTTAAAGATGTATTTATGACACAATTTTTTTTCTAATGAAAAGTTATTTTTTCTTTGTGAAAAAAATATATACTTACACTGAAAATCAACTTTTAATTTATCAAAATTTTAAATATTATATAAAAAAATTAAAAAGTATTTTTATAAAAAGATATGAATGTTGAAATAAAATATAACTTCTTAACAAACATCCAAATTTCTTTTAAATGAAATGACATTGGCATTTCCATCCATTATATATATATCCATTATATATATGAACTCACATAACTTACTCTTTAATAATAATAAAATGTTAATTCATCTCAAATGGATGAAGTCATAATGATTTTCGTGAACTATATAAATGTTCAAATTATTGTTGAGAAAAAAAGAATAATGAGTAGTGATCTTAACTTCAAATATTTAATAAGTACTTTATTTATTAATTAGATTTAACTAAAATGGTTATGGTTATGATGGTTATGATGGTTATGAGTGGTAGTGTTATCCTTTTTACTCAAATTCATTTTCTGTTTAACTGACGCGTTGAGTGCTTAAATGAGTATATTGTTGAGCTTTTAAATAATTAAATTGTTTAATTTAAAATATATATATATATCAACATAATTATGGCGTAGTTACTAAAATGATAAAAGGACATTAATATGCGTAAGGACAGGCCCTTTTTTTTCCTCGAAAAAAAAGTCATAGTTTCATTATATTATATTCCACCACATTGTTTATAGGCCCATAAAAGGCCTTACATATATGTTTTCATTGTAAAAAATAGATTATTGGCACCAATCGCCATATACAAAAATGTAGAAAATCTTGTTAAAGAGACAAGATTTCTAACACCAAAGTAAGACTCGTAGAGAGACAATTAAATAAAAATATGAAAGTATTGATTAGTTTTTTCTAGATAACTTCAAATCAAAAACAGATTTGGATTTCTTCCCATGCTAGATATGTCTTCATAGCCATAGAAATGTTCTCATTTTGTTGATCATCTTGGATGAGGTCTTGGATAGTGCGCCATGAGAGTGTCACTGACCATTTCCCAATGGTGTCATATTCCATCACCAACCTGCAAACTACTTAAGAACAATTGATTTGCCTAGGTATTTCTCTCTCTAAAATGTGTTAATAATTTATCTCTTGGAACATGTCATCTATACGGACCATATCCTCATAAATTGGAAACAAAATATTTTTGGGGCGCCTCTTCAATCTCAACCAGCGTTTGGACAAGCCCTATCCATACTATGTCAACACTTTTATGTCTTACCCTGATAATATGATGGATTTTGCAAAAGATTATTAAAATTGGTGACGAGAATGATGATCTCCCTTGAAATCATGTTCATGCTATTCTTGAGGTTAATGCTTCATAAAAGTGTAGGCATGGTAAGTCATTTGTAAGTGACTATTACAAGCTTTATTCAGAAAATTAGGAATGATGTGCAATAATTAATGTATACCTTGTAACTATAATGAAAATATAGTATAGCAAGTATGGAGTTGGTTTTAGTTAAGAATTTAAAATTTAAAATTAAAATCAAAGTGAGTATTCACTCTTCAATTAAATGAAATATATGGCTAAGTATGGCATATTATAAATGATAAATGTGTGTAAGGTTGTGTTCTAGTTACAATTTGGAGTGGTTGGTGTGAAGTTGATCCAAGTTCAAATCTTAGCATGCATACTAGTAGTGATTTCCATGCGGTTCGTGCTAGTTAAAAAGGGTTGAGAACATTGGTTTGTCCTACCTATTTAAAAAGGGTTGAGAGCATTGGTTTGTCCTACCTATTTAAAAAGGGATTATTATGTTAGTTTTCCCTCTCTAGTTAAAAATGGTTGATTATGTTGGTTTGTGTGATTTCCCAAATTCTTTAAAAATGTTTAAGTATGGGGTTAGAATTTGAGAGAGGTAGTATAAGTTACTTCCCTTTGACTATTAATATAAACAATAAATGAACATATCACATGATTTTGATGGAGAAAAGGAAAAAAAGTGTGCACCTCTAGGGAACTACCATAATCAAGAAAATCATACTACATACTATAAAACCCTACTAGTTATTTAACATGCCTAACAACAAAATGCATATCAAAATTTCCAAATGGACATGGGACAAAATCATGAAATGCATAACCCCGTAAATCTATACAATCCTTTTGGAACCAAATTATAAAATCCATAAAGTTTGTCATTAACACCCAAAAAGTGGAGTTCATACACTGTTGATGTAATTGTAACTTCGGAAGATATTCACTTGTATTTTATATTGTTATTATTATTGTATTTTATTTGTACCTTCGACGAAGATGTTTTTCCCTCCGATCGGAGATGTCATTATTACATTTGGTCATGTAAATTCATTGAGGTAAATCCTCCATTGTAAGTCGGGGCAATCGATCCCCTAGAGTCAAATGTATTAGGGTTATTGAGTCTCCTAGAGAAGTCGGCCCAGTCAGGTTTAGCTAGGGCCGACCTAGCTAGTGAAAAAGTCAAGTGAAAGATAAAGTATAAATAGAGAGTTGGGCTCTCTCATTTTGACATACACTCACTCACTCAAGTTCGCATTAGTGAGAGAGAGAAGACAAGTTCTCATAGGAGAAAAGAGAGAGAGATGCAGCAGACTACCTTGTTTTGGGGTTTTCCATTTTGTGATATTGTATTGGTGACGATTCTATCTCTGAGGAAGTTGCGGGGTTTTCTCCTTTATGGTTTCCCCAAGGAAAATATTTGTGTCTCTTGTGTTATGTTGTGCATGTTATTCTTTCAGTTAAGATCCTAGATAATATTGATTAAAAGTTGAAAAACTAACATGGTATCAGAGCTAACATGAAAAGAAGACATTGTGCAGTTGTGGGAAGCTAGGGCTTCTAATTTTGAGGTCTTCTCTCCACATATCATCAAGAAAAGGAGGCTAGGCTAACTCTCCCTAGGAGGGCACATCTTTCTGTCGAAGCAAAATCTAATTATGAGAATTTTCATTTTTGGACCTGACACTACTACCGGAGGAAAACTAGGGCATCGGCTATTTTGGGATTATATTCACAGATTTGGAGAAGTGAGTACATTGGACAAATCGCCTTGAGGAGCGCATCTTCCTGTCCAATCAGAAGTTCCAAATTCCAAGTTTAGAAAATTAGGGTTTCTCTGACAAACCCTAGGCCAACTAGCTCCAAAACCAGTTGGGCATCTCAAAAGTGGATTTCTCTTGTCCTTGAAGAGAATGAATTGGACAAGTATGTAAATGAAGAGGTTCCAGCACCACAAGGAGATGAGGCTAAGGCTATCCACAAGAAGAACTTGGTTAAGGCCAAGAGAATCATTGTAGACTCCATTAAGGACCATCTCATCCCACATGTGTCATCCTTGAAGACACCTACGAAGATGTTCGATGCTTTGACGAATCTATTTGAAGGGAAGAACATCAATCGGAATATGAACTTGAGGAACCAGCTTAAGAATGTGAAGATTCAAAATGCAGAGACCATGCAATCCTATTTCACAAGGGTCTCTGTTGCTTGGTTTTTCAACCAAGCATGTGCAAGGATGCACCTATTAACATAGTAATAGCAGTTTCAAATGAAAAGCAAAAACAATTATAAATTTAATCTAACATTAACATAAACATGTGTAAATAAACAAGAACTAAATCAATAACAAGAGATCTATGGGAAGAACAAGAGCAAAAATAATAGATTTTTTGTATTACCTCAAAGGTGAGGATGTTTGGTGTTGAGCAGCTCCAAGGTTGAGGTGCTCCAAGCTCCAATGGTCTCTTCTCCAAGATGCTGAAATGGGGGTCTTCAAACTCGAAATGGGAGGCAATGGCTCTCAAAAGGAATTTGGCAGCATAAGGATAGGATGAAATGTGGATGAAAAGTGAGGAGCCCCTATCACCTTTTTATAGTTTTTGGTGATGGGGAATACCATTATGGTTTTGAGGAAACCAATGGTATTAACCAACATGGTTTAGGTCTCTTTTTTCCTCTTTTTCCTTTTTTGAATATTTTGAATTTTTTATTCCCTTTTAATATTTTTGGGAATTTTGGACCCTTTTTTAGGGTTTTTTGTGTTTTTTGAGGAAAAATATATATTTTGAGGGGAAAAAGGGGTATTATGGTCTTTTTGGTGACCTTTTGATGGTTTTAGAGGCTCAAATGGTGGGAAAAGTGGACAAATGGATCATGTGAATAAGGGAATGAGCTAGTGAGCACTTTTTGGGTGTTAAGAGATTGCCCCCTAATGTGTGAGGGCAGGAGCTCATCGTATGGCCGATAGAAATCATAGTTCTTTTGTCTTTTTCCTGGGGTTTGGAGAAGAGAAGAGACCGATTGGAGACTGGAACAACGGCTCCTTGGAAGCTGCAAAAACAAAAAATATTACATGGCCTCAAAATGAATGAGGAATAATCTCTGATAATGGACGAGGCGGGCATACCCATGCTCGTATCAAGACATATACATAACAATTAGGCCCATGAAGGGGGTCCTAAAAAAATACATAAAAACTGCCGGTACATCATAATGGTCCAGAGGGGACACAATTTTGGGACATACTCATTGTCATACCATGACCGATTTGAATAACTGATACACTGGAAAGAAGGCAACAACCGTTTTGAATAAGGTATCATAAGGGTTGATGAACTGCTGAAACTGAAGGTGTCTAACATCTGTAGGGACTCAATAACTGTGAGTCAACTTTGTGGAGTTATATGTAACTGTATACTCGAGGGAGTACAAAAGCGGGGTACATCTGAATAGTGTCGATAAACGCAACCCGGATAGCCATAGGAAAATGTAACTGATTGTATCCTTAATTAGACTCTCATGTGTGGTAGAGTTAGATGATATCCAGGGTCTTCAACAAATAACTGTAAGAACCGATACCCTGTACGAGTCTCAATGATGCGATCAAGGTGTTGAAGTCGAGCATGTGAGAAACAATCATTTGGAGAGGCACTGAGGACTCCTTTCGAAATGATCCGTAGGCACTCATCACAAATGGTAATGAGTCCAAGGAACAAGGACCTCTAGGTCTATCCTCTGGAATAGATTTGGTTGGCGTCGACAGAGGGAGACCGGCAACTACCAAGGCAATGATGTTTCCTTGATAAGAGCGCGAGGTGTACAACTGAAGTGTGATAATACTGATGATAGGATTGTCATACTGTGGGGATGGGAAATAACTGGGGTCATAGAGTGGGTGGACTCAAACTTCCTTTGTTCAAAGCATGATGGCATGGTTGACCTGGCAGCATAAGGAACTGATTTTTTGGAGTGGGAATCATAGCTTAGGGGTATGTATTGCAGACTTGAGTGGTCTGGGGGGTCCGACTGATGGATGATGTAGGGGGAGTATAGGGGTGACACACTACAGAATACTCTGAACAAAGGCGACCAAAATGGGGAAGCTGACGTATGGGTAGACATGATTTGTTGTGGCGCCGAGAAACACCATTGGGTCCTTCTTCGTAGTTTTAATGAACTCCAAGAAGGGATAAAAGTGTGCTATAAAATGGTACTATCATGTGGATTTATGCGAGCCCAGGACTGTTTATGCTCGTAAGTGCTTTCATTTTTAAGGAGTCTGAAAACGATAAGAAGACTCTGAATTGGTAGAGGAGTACCGTCCTGTGGATTTGTACGAGCCCAAGATAGTAATTACTCATGGTTGCTTTCAATTTTAGAGAGTTTGAAAGCGGCAAGTAGACTCCATTGGTGTTCTTTTTCGTAAGTTAGTCTCCAAGGCCCGAAAAAGCATAAAATGATGCAAATGGAGAACTCTTCTAGCCGATGTGACTAGAGTATTCCTTTTTCGTAATTAGTCTACAAGGTTCGGAAAAGGGGTAAAATTATACCAGGTAGACACCCTTTCAAATAATTTTAGCGAGCATGAAAGGAAGCAAGGTTGCTCGGCGATCTTTTCATTGTTTTAGGAGTCAGAAAAGAGCTTAACAGAAACTCCCTAAGTGCCTTTTTCGTAAAGGGATTGCTCGACCCAAAAAAGGGATAAAATTATACCGAACAAAAAGGTATTGGTGAGAGCGAGGAATGATCTCGAGCATCGTCACGAGCACGAAAAACTGAATCTGGCGACATAAAGATTGTAAAAAAGGGCAATGACCGATGTGGCACGCGAACCGAGGCGATGAGTGGCATTTTGAAAAAATGCCCAAAAATTATGGGGGTGAGAGCGAGAAATGGTCTCAAGCATCATCATGAGCGTAGAAAATTGAATCCGACGATATAAAACTTGTCAAAAATGGACGACGGCCGAAGTGGCACACAAATCGAGGCGACGAGGGGCGTGGGAAAAAATGCCCGAAAAATCTGGAGGTGAGAGTGAGAAATGATCTCAAGCATCATCACGAGTGCGAAAAAAGGAATCCGGCGATATTAAACTTGTCAAAAATGGATGACGACCAAAGTGGCACACAAATCGAGGCAAAAGGGGGCATGTAATAAATGCCCAAAAATGGAACCTGGTGGAAATGGCAAAGGAGTGGACTATTATGAAGTTCTCGATGTGCTGATTCCAACAGTACCAACGGTTTAAAAAATGGACGCCGTATGATACCGAAAATATTGATTGAAAAATGGTCAAATCTCTATAAATAGGGTGTGGGCCCAATGTGACATGTGTCATTGTTACGTGCGAGTTTCACAGAGCAATTGAGTTAGGTCAGAGCTTTTTCTTGATTTGTGGGAGATTCGACCGTTGGATTTTCATTCCGCGAGTTTCAGGTAATCCTATTCGCCTTAGCCTTTCAAATTATTTGCTTTCTGGTTAGCGGCGGGCCCCCGAAGGCTGCGAAATTCCACTTTGGAATTGCAACGTGGAATATTGTGGGTTTCGACTCTTTTTCCGCGATGCACATCGTAGGTATGGACTTGATACTTGCGATGTGCATCGTAGGTTTGGGGCAGACAGTCGCGATGTTCATCGCGACTGTTTAGCTGACAGTTGCAATGTTCATCGCGACTGTGGGGCTGATACCCGCGATGATCATCGCGACTTTTGATTAAAAAGTCGCGATGATCATCACGGCTAAGAGCCCAAAAGTCACGATGGGATTTTTTGGAAAAAATTTTGTTTTCTAAAAAATTTTCCTTTGTTTTTTGGGCAGGATGCTGAGGAGGCCACTAGTATCGTGGCGAGAGAGAGAGATAGATGATGAGTTGATGGGTTGGGTTCAGGATGATTCGGTTGTCCGAGAGGCCTTGGCTGATGGCGGGCTCCTAAAGTTTGCCCAAGTTCCACTTATGCGTTCAATCAGAGAGCTGCCGAACAAATTGGTGGATTTGTGGGTTCCAGCAGAGGGTGCATTTGTGGTGTGGGATGAGCGTCTAGAGATCACCCTGTCTGATGTTTATTTCCATACTGGCCTGCCTCGTTTGGGGGAGATAGGGGACTCCAGCCGAGGATTCCTGCAGGGTTGGAAATTGAGGATCTCTTGGAGAGATTTTGTGTTCCTGGAGCTATTGCGCAGAACAGAGCACTGAGTCTGACGAGTTTATGGGAGAGGGAGATGCGGGCGGTAGGGGCTTGTGTTCTGCGTGTGTTGGGTGCCCAGGTGCCACATCGTTTTTCTGGGGGGAAAACGATGATGGTAGACCGTGTGTTGAGAGGGACCTACTTTGCCTGGGGTCAGATGTTTTTGGCCTATGTCCGACGAGATCTGGACAAGGTCAGTCGGGAGGGAGGGGAGTTTAGTTATGCCTCCTTCCTCTGTTGTTTTTCCTTTGAGCGAGTACCGACCTTGCGACCGTGTGTGTCGGTTCGGGATGGGTTGCCGAGTGAGCCATGGATGGTGTGGTGGGGGGAGATGATGCCGCGGGGTGGTGGTCGTATCCGCCATTTCTTTTCGGTGGATATGTATGAGAAGTGGGAGCAGATACCCCTGCTAATTGATGATTATCCATATGCTGGTATGGACTTTCGAGGAGATCCGGAGATGCCTCGGGCTCAGGGGCAGGCCTGGGGTCTAGACGGTATGTCTTTGTGTTTGGTTCTCTGTTATATCATGTTTAGATATTTTTTGTTATGAGTATAGCTAAATATATTTATATGAAATTGACTTGGTTCAGTTGTGTGATTGTGCAGATATTGGTCCGAGGCCACCAGCTGATCATGTGGGTCGTCGGGGACGGGTGATGGTGGTGGTACCGCCACCTGTAGCAACACCGGCTCCTCGTGTTCGAGGAGTTGTGCGTCCTCGTGATGATGCCCTATAGGGCATACGGGAGACTTTGGAGGGGCTTCTAGTGGGAGCACCAGAGGAGGGCTGGAGGGACTTGGACCGGCCCACTATCGAGCGTTGTTTCGATGCTCCTCGTGAGTGGCGATCTATCCTGTTCAGGGTAGCAGTTGTGATGGCTGAGAGGAGGGCTCGGGATCAGGAGGATCCGGAGGAGCCAGCGGAGGAGGAGCCATAGGATCCTGGGGATCACGATGACTAGGTGATCTTTATATTTGCCCCCAAATGTTGATGAGCATATGGGGATGTATCTTTTTGTACGGCTATGTATTTTTGTATATTGGGGTGCTGAGGGCACCTATGACATGGTGACTATTATGATGATATATATATGTGTGTGTGTGTGTGTGTGTGTTTTGGTATATAGTCGTGTATGCACGTGAATGCACATCTTGTCTTGATTGCATTTTGTTGCATGTGGATGCAATTGTAGTTTGTTTGTTTGCCCGTGGAGGCATGTTTCATTTTTTTTTTGTACGCCCGTGGAGGCATATTTTATGCACGTGGATGCAATGTTTAGATTTTTTGTACACCCGTGGAGGCAACGTGGGTGCAATGTTGTGATGTCCTACATGTTTTGGTTGATGTGCCAATCTAGAATGTTGTTAGCCATTTGGTCTGCTATAGTGTTATGATTTCTTGGGACATGAGTGAAAGAGATGGTTTCAAAATGTCGAATCATTTGTTTAGTGCGCAGGAATTTTCTAAATAGACAGGGATCGCGTACCTGGTAATCGTTGTTGAGCTGGGAAGCAAGGAGCTGGGAGTCTAGGAAAACACGAAGGTGACTTATGCCCATTTGGAGAGCGATGGCCAGGAGACCGGTCACGACATTGTACTCAACTTGGTTGTTTGTGGCAGCACCTATACACACTCTGTCGAGGTGGATCAACTCATGTGAAGGGGAATATATTACCCAAGCCACTAAAGCAAGGTTTGAAGACCAATGACTTGCACCGTTGGCAAAGCCGATGTGGTAGAGTGGAATGGGATCCATCAGTGGTCATGCAGGAAAAAACAAATTTTTAGGTTTTGAAAATTTTGACAGTGAAAAAAATCTATTAAAAGAAACTGTACAATATGGACTATGGTGTCCAAGTGTTTTCATGGGTATAATCTTTTAAGGTACAACCTGTTACGGGGGTTGCGCATGGGATTGCTCTCTGAATCGGTCAAAATGTATGCTCCATGTTCAAGGCAAGTGTGTATGATATATGGGCCTTGCCACATAGATTGGAACTTTCCTTTGCCTGTTTTGTCATGGGCTTGGTCGTAAACAAGGACCAGGTCTCCTTCACTAAATGCTCGTGGGTGAACATGTTTATCGTAATGGAGTTTAGATCTATTCTTCGTGGCTTCGATTGTTTGGAGAGCTGCGCGGCGATCTTTGTCGGCCTGCTCTAAAAGAAGTAGATGTTCTTCAATCAGTGACGTATCGGGGAGAAGTTCTATGGAAATTTGCAATGTTGGTATCTGGCATTCAATGGGGAGGACATATTCTACACCATGGACTAGATGGAATGGGGTAAAGCCGATGGCGGTTTTGGTCGACGTGCGATAAGCCCATAATGCTGGAAAAATCATGTGATGCCAATTGGATTTATGTTTGTCGACAGTGTGTTGGAGGATGGTCTTCAAAATTTTGTTAACAACTTCGACTTGGCCATTCCCTTGGGGGTAGTAGGCGGAGGAGAAATGATGTTCAAACTTAAGGAGTGTTGATAATTCTCTCCAAACAGAGTCCTCGAAGTGAGAGCCATGGTCTGAGACGAGTTGTTTTGGTACTCCGAAAGGAGCAATAACATGGTTGAGGAAAAAAAGGGCTGCAGTGTCGGCTTTGCAATTGTAAGTAGGCATGGCTCCTGCCCATTTGGTAAAGTAATCAACAGCCACAATAATGTGTTTGTGGCCGCCGACGGATGTGGGATTGCAATCCATGAAGTCGATGGCCCATTTGCAAAATGGTCTAGCGGTGACGACTGGATGAAGGGGGGCAGGGGGTGTTCTTGCATTTGGGGAAAAGAACTGGCAGTTTTGGCAGTGTTTGACTGCTGTGATACAATCAGTGAATAATGATGGCCAAAAATAACCTGCGCGGATTACCTTTTGGGCAGTGGCCATTCCGGAGAAATGGTCGCTACAGGAACCGCTATTATAGTCGTTAAGGACTTGTTCTACTTCGTCTTGGGAAAGGCATCGTCGTAAGATTGTGTCGACGCCACATCAATAGAGTACATCACCCAAGAGGAGATAATGGGGGGCATGGTGACGGATGCGATGGTGTCCGTCACGGTCGATGTTGGGTCGAAATTTCTGTGTGCGGAGGTATACCAAAATGTCGCCATACCAAGGGTCGTCAGACGAGATGATGAACAAATGTTTGTCGATTATATTAGTATGGATAGTTGGTGATGACGACGATGATGGTAAGTCCGTAATGAGTTGAGCGAGTGCTAATGCTTTGGTGCTCTTCGGGTTTTTAAAAGTTAGGTCATTTTCTTGTAAGATGATCACCCATTTGGCAACACGGCCTTGTAGAAGGCGACGATTCAAGAGATAGACCATAGGATTGGAATCAGCCACAACCGTGGTGTGGCTGAGGAGAATGTAATGTTGCAGCTTTTGTATTGAAAAGACGATGGCGAGGGCCATCTTCTCTTCATGTGGGTAGCGTAATGGTGGGCCTGATAAAGTTTGGCTCACATAGTAAATGACATGCTCTTGGCGAGCGGAGTCTTCTTGGACGAGGACTGCAGAGACGGCGTAATCGGATGCTGAAATGTAAAGGGTAAAGTCTCTTGTGAAATCTGGTGGAGAAATCAATGGGGTGCTGGTAAGTGCTTTTTTCAGATCCGTGAAATCTCCTTCTGCTTGGTTGACCCATACGAAGCGGGTATGGAGACGTAGCAAACGGAGGAAACCATGTACAGTGGTGGCATAGTCTGGGACGAAACGAAAAAGGAAGTTGGACTTCCCCTGGAGGCTTTGAAGCTGTCTTAGTGTACGTGGCGAGGGGAGGTCCACTATGGCTTGAACTTTTAGAGGGTCAACGGTGATCCCTTTTTCTTAAATGACAAACCCCAGCAGGCGACCTGCTGGAATGCAAAAGACACACTTAAGTGGGTTCAAGCGGATGTTGTATTTTTGACAACGCAAGAAAACTTGTCGAAGATCGTCTGAATGGTCAGATCGTTTCTTAGATCGGGCGGTGAGGTCGTCTAGATAAACTTTTATGATTTTATGTAGATCGTGAAAGCAATAAGTCATGGCACGTTGGAAAGTGGCTCCTGCGTTCTTAAGACCGAAAGGCATGACGCGATAGGAGAAGGTGCCCCATGGGGTAGTAAAAGCGATCTTGTATTGATCTTCTTTACGGATTTTGATTTGGTTGTATCCGGAGAAACCGTCCATAAAAGAAAGTATCTCATGCCCTGCACACTCATCGATTAGTTGGTCAATAAATGGTGTGGGGAAGTTGTCTTTGGGACAAGCAAGGTTGAGATTTCGGAAGTCAGTACAGATGCGGATGGTGCCGACTTTTTTATTAACTGGTACTGGATTTGAAACCCATGTTGTGTATGCAATTGGGTATATGAAGCCTGCTGCTTGAAGCTTCTCGACTTCTGCTTTAACGACTGGAAGCTTGGATGGGTGAATGGGACGTTGTTTCTGGCGGACCGGTGATATGTTGGGCCAAGTGTTTATGTGATGTTCCACAATGGTAGGATCAAGACCAGGCATCTCGGTATAAGGCCAGGCGAAGACATCTCGAAATTCTTGGAAGAGTTTCTTATAAGCTAGGGTCTCTTTCTCAGTGCATGAAGCTCCCAAAGAGATAAGCTCAGGTTTTTTGGGGGTGGTGGAGATGTCGATTTTTATAATGGGCGAAATGTTAGCCATGTTACCTTCCTCGAAGGCTTCTGGAGCTGGTATTAGATCTTTGAACCAATCGACCTTGGTTGGTAAGAAGTCCTTAGATTCAATAGATAGTTGGTTTGCCGCGGTGGACGTAGATGCCTCAGGGAGGAAGTATGATCAATGGTGCATATCATCCCAAGGGTAGTCTAGTGCAGTGAGTGTTTCTAGGATTTCTTCATCGGTACGGAAGTAGTGTTCCATTAAATGAATTGGTTCGGGTTTGTAAGTAGTTGAAATCATATAAATGGTATTGATTTCTTCTGAATGGGAAGATTCTGGGGGGAATATTTCCTCGATAAGTGGTGGGGATATCTCTAGGTCGGCATCATTCAACTCGTATAGTGCTGCTCTGTAATCTGGGAGATCGGGGCAGTGGTGTGAATAATGGCCGTAGATGTCGCATATTGCACAAGGATGGTTTGTGCGCAAGGATTTATCACGAGGTTGAGGTGGTAATTCTAATTTGACGACTGGAACGTTGGTGTCATCATCCAACATATTCATATGTTCTTGAAGTGCTGGTAGTTGTGGACATAGGTGGGTAGCATGGCCAATATCGTCGCACAAGGAGCACTTAGGGAGCACACGGGTTGGGGGATTCTTAGCTAATTTGGGAGTCACTGGGGGGGTGCGAGTTGTGGGTGCAGTGTTGTAGGTTTGTGGACCTCTGCCCCCAGTGTGGCGGGATTGAGGGGGGACATAACTAGATGTCGATGTAGTGCCCCCTATTGGAATTGATCGGTTTTGGGGGTTCGAACCACCAGGTGGTGGGTGATTTTGAGGGTTTGGTATGCCAGGTGGTGGATGGTTTGCCATATTCATAGGTTGTACCGGTTGTAGGACAATGGTTTGAGTCGATGGTGGAGTTGGGGCAGGTAAGTACCGTACAAGTAATCCTAACGTTAAACCTGGAAGGTTGAGTGTAGCCATGTTAAGTTTAAACCAAATAGACAAACAAGATCTCTGAAAGAAACACAATCACAAGATAGACACACAATATACCCTGGGAAACCCTCATGGGGTAGAAAACCCAGCAAAGCTTTCCTCAATAAGATGATCAACCAAAATACAAGATGTGCTCCTTCTCCTTGACTCCTTAGCAGATCTCCTCAACTAGTGCGCACTCTTCCACAAGTGAGTGAATGATGTAATGAGGAGTTCACCTCCTCTATTTATACTTGACTCCCAACTGACTAAAAGACTAATGGGGCCGACCTCACCTGGAGAAGTCTAATAACCCCTAAAATATAACTTCCGGGCCGACCCACACATGGTGGGTCTAATAACCCTAGTTAATACAAACCCCTGGAGGAATAAACATCTCCAGATACATGATAGGGTTACCTCGGAGGAATGAACCATCTCCGGAATAATAAAGTACAAATATAATATTCTTTGAAGTTACAATATTCAACACTCCCCCTTAACAAGAAGGATATTATAACAACATCTGCAAGAGCAAGGAGTCATCATATATGATACATCTACAAATCATCGGAAGCTTTCTTCAATTCATCTTCATCAGTAACTCAACCAGTTACTGGAACAGTGTCGATATCAATCCGATCATCGGCATCGTCATCAGCATCGTCATCATACGATCATCAACATCGCCATCATACGATCATCAGCATCGTCATCAGCATCGTCATCACACGATCATCAGCATCGTTGTCACACGATCATCAGCATCGTCATCACATGATCATCAGTATCGTCGTCACACGATCGTCAGCATCATCATCACATGATCATCAGCATCGTCATCACACGATCATCAGCATCGTCATCACACGATCGTCAGCATCATCATCACATGATCATCAGCATCGTCATCACACGATCATCAGCATCGTCATCACACGATCATCAGCATCGTCATCACACGATCATCAGCATCGTCATCACACGATCATCAGCATCGTCATCACACGATCATCAGCATCGTCATCACACGATCATCAGCATCGTCATCACACGATCATCAGCATCGTCGTCACACGATCATCAGCATCGTCGTCACACGATCATCAGCATCGTCGTCACACGATCATATTCCTAGGATGATCAATCCTGCTCCTTTTAGGACATAGGTCCATGGATGATACAATCCAATCTCCAGTTCTCGGAGACTTCAGTCTACGGATCAATTCTGGGACCTCAGTCCGGGGACGATGCAATCCCCTGCCTGTTCATTCAGGACTTCATTTATCGGAGACCCAGTCTACGGTTCTATTCTGGGACCTCAGTCCGGGGACGATACAATCCCCTACCTGTTCATTCAGGATTTCATTATCGGAGACCCAGTCTACGGTTCTATTCTGGGACCTCAGTCCGGGGATGATACAATCCCCTACCTGTTCATTCAGGATTTCATTATCGGAGACCCAGTCTACGGTTCTATTCTGGGACCTCAGTCCGGGGACGATACAATCCCCTACCTGTTCATTCAGGATTTCATTATCGGAGACCCAGTCTACGGTTCTATTCTGGGACCTCAGTCCGGGGACGATACAATCCCCTACCTGTTCATTCAGGATTTCATTATCGGAGACCCAGTCTACGGCTCTCTTTAGGACTGAAAGTCCAGGGATGATCCAATCCCCTCAACTGTCCGCTAAGGACTTCATTCTCGGAGACCTCATGTCTACGGCTCTCTTTAGGACTGAAAGTCCAGGGATGATCCAATCCCCTCAACTGTCCACTAAGGACTTCATTCTCAGAGACCTCACGTCTACGGCTCTCTTTAGGACTGAAAGTCCAGGGATGATTCAATCCCCTCAACTGTCCACTAAGGACTTCATTCTCGGAGACCTCACGTCTACGGCTCTCTTTAGGACTGAAAGTCCAGGGATGATTCAATCCCCTCAACTGTCCACTAAGGACTTCATTCTCGGAGACCTCACGTCTACGGCTCTCTTTAGGACTGAAAGTCCAGGGATGATTCAATCCCCTCAACTGTCCACTAAGGACTTCATTCTCGGAGACCTCACGTCTACGGCTCTCTTTAGGACTGAAAGTCCAGGGATGATTCAATCCCCTCAACTGTCCACTAAGGACTTCATTCTCGGAGACCTCACGTCTACGGCTCTCTTTAGGACTGAAAGTCCAGGGATGATTCAATCCCCTCAATCTGTATTCTCATCAATACAAGTACAAGTATCCTCATCCATACAAGTACATAATCAATATCTAGCATCAACAGCATGTATACGTCATATATCAAAAGCATGTATTCTTACTAATACATCTAAAAGCATGTATACATCTGTCATCAAAAGCATGTATTCTCACTAATACATCTATCATCAAATCATATATACATCTAACATCAGAAGCATGTATATATCTAGCATGTATTCTCACTAATACATCTATCATCAAAATCATGTATACATCTAACATCAAAAGCATGTATACATCCAGCATGTATTCTCACTAATACATCTATCATCAAAATCATATATACATCTAACATCAAAAGCATGTATACATCTAGCATGTATTCTCACTAATACATCTATCATCAAAATCATGTATACATCTAACATCAAAAGCATGTATACATCTAGCATGTATTCTCACTAATACATCTATCATCAAAATCATGTATACATCTAACATCAAAAGCATGTATACATCTAGCATGTATTCTCACTAATACATCTATCATCAAAATCATATATACATCTAACATCAAAAGCATGGATATATCTAGCATGTATTCTCACTAATACATCTATCATCAAATCATGTATAAGTGAAACTAAATGAAAATAAAATAGTCCTAAATCTAACTATTTCTAAGTGACTAGGTGAAGTCTCATTGTTGATGAGACTTGCTTGTCATCAGGAACCATGCTACTCCCCCTTTCTAGGAGAGTCCTTTTGAACTACACCAAGCTTGTCTCGAAAGTATTCAAATTTCACACGAGACAGTGGTTTGGTAAGGATATCAGCAATTTGATCTTCAGTGCTCACGTACTCAAGCTTGATAGCTCCTTTCTGCACCATATCTCGAATATAGAAGTATCGGATCTCTATGTGTTTTGACTTATCATGGAACACAGGATTTTCTGTCATCTTGATGCAGCTTTGATTATCACACATAATCATAGTGGGATCCATTTCTAAGTCAAACACCCCAGATAACAGTTTCCGAAGCCATACAGCTTCACAGCTGGCAGAGCAAGCAGCTATGTATTCTGCCTCAGCAGAACTGAGGGCTACACTGGATTGTTTCTTGCTGAACCAAGAGATCATGGCAGATCCAAGGCTATAACATCCACCTGAAGTACTTTTTCTGTCTGAGACACTGCCTGCCCAATCAGAGTCTGAGTAACCATGCAACTTGAGTTCATGACTTCCATCATAGAGTAAACCAAAATCTAATGTACCTTTTAAGTACCTCATTACATGCTTTGCAGCTATTAGATGAACCTTTCTGGGTTCTACTAGATACTGACTTAGGGTATTTATAGCAAAGCATATATCTGGTCTAGTATTTGTTAAGTACATTAGTGACCCAATGATCTGTCTATATAAAGTTAGGTCCACTAATTCTGATGAGTCATTAACCAAAATCTTTAAGTTGGAGTCCATGGGAGTGGCCATGGGTTTACACTCCAACATATCAAATCTCTTCAGAATTTCCACAGTATACTTACCTTGATTCAGAAAGATTCCTCTTGGTTCTTGCCACACTTCTAATCCTAAGAAGTAGTGCATCAATCCGAGATCTTTCATCTCGAATTCTGAAGAAAGCTTCTTCTTGCTTTCAATGATTTGTTTCTCATTTCCAGTTAGAAATAGATCATCTACATATAATAAAAGTATAACTGGTTCATCATCCATCACCTTGAGATAAAGGTTTGGGTCAGCTTTACTTTTGGTAAAGCCCATGCTAGTTAAGAAATTATCAATCCTTCCGTACCAAGCTCTGGGAGCTTGTTTCAACCCATATAATGCCTTTTTCAGTTTGCATACATGAGTCCTTCCGTCATTTACCTCAAACCCTTGTGGTTGATCTATGTATACTTCTTCTTCAATTACACCATTCAGAAAAGCTGTCTTAACATCCATTTGATGTAGTTTCCACTTCATCATGGATGCAAGAGCCATGATAGTTCTAATTGAAGTGTACCTAGCAACTGGTGCAAATGTTTCTTCATAGTCAATTCCCTCCTTCTGAGAGAAACCTCTGGCTACAAATCTTGCTTTGTATTTTTCAATACTTCCATCCGCAGCATGTTTTATTTTAAAGATCCATTTGGAAGAAACCACACTTTTGTCTTTTGGTTTGGGAACTATATCCCAAACATCATTTTTCATTATTGACTGATATTCTTCAGTCATTGCTTCTACCCATTCTTTCTTTTGAGCTGCCTCTTCATAGCTGGTAGGTAGTTGATCCACTAGATCACACATCAGGGCCATATAGTTGGATACTAACTTTGGTTTCTTTCTTTCTCTAGTGGAGCCTTCAGGAGCACCATATCTTTCTGCTCCTTGAATAATGTCTCTAGCCCATGCTGGTCTTCTTTTCCTTGACAATTCTGTAACAGGAGGTTCTTGTGGTTCCAGCATGTCATGATCCTCTGGTGTGTCCTCTTCAGGAATGTGAGCATTCTCTGAGATTCTGGGAGATGTATCTTCTTCATAAACTTCTTCAAGTTGACACTTTCTAGATTTCTTGAGGGCTGCTTCCTCATCGAAGGTAACATCTCTACTTATTTCTATATGATGGAAACCTGGTATGTAGATTCTGAAGGCTTTGGAGGTTTCACAATAACCAACAAATATTCCCTTCTTACCTGAGGGATCCAATTTGGATCTCTTTTCTTTTGGAATGTGTATGTACACAGGACACCCAAATATTTTGAGATGACTTACCTCAGGCTTCTTTCCTGTAAAGACTTCTTCTGGAGTTTTGAAGTCAAGAGCACTATGAGATAGTCTATTTTGAACATATACTGCTGTCTTGGCTGCTTCAGCCCATAGATACATGGGAAGGTCTTGATCATGTATCATAGTCTTTACAGCTTCCATGATGGTTCTATTTTTCCTCTCAGCTACCCCATTTTGTTGGGGATTGTAAGGAGTGGTTAGTTCCCTTTTGATTCCAGCTTCTTTACAGAACTCTTCAAATTCCTTGGAAGTATATTCTCCACCATTATCTGTTCTGAGAATCTTGATTTTCTTGTCTGAGAGGTTTTCTATTAGAGCCTTGAACTCTTTGAATTTTCCAAAGACTTCATTCTTACCCTTTAGGAAGTATATCCAAGTTTTTCTTGAATAGTCATCAATGAAAGAGAGATAGTATTCAAACCCACTTAGAGATGTGGTAGGCATAGGTCCACATACATCTGAGTGTATTAGCTCTAGAGAACCCTTAGTCTTTGTTTCACTTTTCGGAAAGGGATTCTTGATATTCTTCCCTTTCTTGCATCCTTTACATGAGCCATCATGATCAACCTTCAAGTTTGGCAAACCTATAACCATCTTACTCACATATGGTAAAGCTTTATAGTTAATGTGAGCTAGTCTTCTATGCCATAGCTCACTGGGACTAGAAACTTCATGAGCAAGGGCAGATTCTGGATGACCCTTGAGTTTATAAAGTCCTCCTTCTTCTTCACCAATGACAATTGCATCTTTGATTGATTTTCCTTTGGTCCACATGAGTACTTGACCATCTATGAAGGCTACTCTAAAGCCTTTCTTGTCTAGTGCAGAGATAGAAAGTAGATTCTTCTTTAAACCTGGGACATATAAAATTTCTTTCATCTTCAAAGGTGTTCCTGAATCAAGCTTGTAGCTTGCTTCACCAATTCCCTTGATGGGATATTGATAATCATCTCCTAGAGATACCTTCTGTGGTGAAGACTTCTCTTCAATCTTGGAGAGAGTTTCCTTATGACCTGTCATGTGCTTTGAAGCACCACTGTCAATGAGCCAAGTGCCTTCACCAGGGGACACAGATCCAGAGAGAGCAGAAAATAGTACATATTCTTCTTGTTCTTCTTTCTTTACTTTAGATCTTTTCTTTTGAGGCCTTTCCTCCACTTCTTCTTCTTCTTCTTCTTCTTCTTCACTGTCATCTTCTGCCATATGAGCATGATGTCTTTTGTGAACAAACCTTTTCTTCTTCTTCTCTGGTAGGGTACAGTCTCTGGCATAGTGTCCTAGCTTGAGACAATTGAAGCATTGGACTGTGGAGATGTCTCCCCCTTTCTTTTTGAATCTATGAGAGGGTTGAGGCCTTTTGTGGTTCACTTTCTTGAAGTAGCCTCTCTTTCCTCTTTTGGTGTGGGTGGCCAAAGCTTGGTCATCCTCTTTGAGAAGTGCTTCTCTGTTGGCAACCCTAGCCTCCTCTTGAACACAATCTTCCCATACTACATCAAACTTCATACTTTCTTTTCTGGCACACATAGTTTGAATGAATGACTCCCAAGGTCTAGTGAGACCATTTAGAGTTGTCATCACAAGTTCATCTTCATCAAGAGTATCACCAATGGCATCTAGTTGTTCTTTGATTAGAGAGACTCTTGAGAAGTAGTCTTGAATGGATTCTCCTTTGTGCATCTTGGTACTTTTCAACTGAGTCCTTAGATTCATCTTCCTGTTGATGTTCTTTCCTTCATACATTCTTCCTAGGGCATCATACATTTCCTTTGGAGTCTTCTTGGAAGACACTTGGGGAATCAAGTGGTCTTTAATGGAATCAGCTATGATTCTCTTTGCCCTAATCAGGTCCTTCCTGTGTTTTTCTTTGGCTTCATCATCTTCTGGTTCTGCAACTTCCTCCTTGATATAATGAGCAAGATCATTCTCCTCAAGAATGAGACCAATTCTGTATTTCCATGCCCGGAAATTCTCTATGCCTTCTAGCTTGTCTTCAAGCTTAGTATTTGGAGCCATCTTCTCTTGGGGGAGTCCAAGAGACAGAGCAGACTTACCTGGGAAGTTACTTTTCACTTTTCCGGAATCTGGAACAGAATTTTATCGCACTTTTGGTAGAATTAGGGTTTGACTTTCCCGGAGTTCTATCCAACCAAAAAGTTCGATCTATAGCTCAAAAGAATGCTCTTGAGAAGATCTATCCAGCCATGTAATCAGAAATCAAAAATTACAACTTTTTTCTGAAACCAAAATCTGACGTATCGCACTTTTGGTAGAATTAGGGTTTGACTTTCCCGAAGTTCTACCCAACCAAAAAGTTCGATCTATGGCTCAAAAGAAAGGTATTGATGAGAGCTATCCAGCCATGCAACCAAAAATCAATAATACCAACTTTGGGCTGAAAACCCTAACTTCACCAAAGAGAGAGAAAGAGGTATTCTTACCTTGTGAAAGATGTCCTATTCAGTCTAGCTCTGATACCATGTTAAGTTTAAACCAAATAGACAAACAAGATCTCTGAAAGAAACACAATCACAAGATAGACACACAATATACCCTGGGAAACCCTCATGGGGTAGAAAACCCAGCAAAGCTTTCCTCAATAAGATGATCAACCAAAATACAAGATGTGCTCCTTCTCCTTGACTCCTTAGCAGATCTCCTCAACTAGTGCGCACTCTTCCACAAGTGAGTGAATGATGTAATGAGGAGTTCACCTCCTCTATTTATACTTGACTCCCAACTGACTAAAAGACTAATGGGGCCGACCTCACCTGGAGAAGTCTAATAACCCCTAAAATATAACTTCCGGGCCGACCCACACATGGTGGGTCTAATAACCCTAGTTAATACAAACCCCTGGAGGAATAAACATCTCCAGATACATGATAGGGTTACCTCGGAGGAATGAACCATCTCCGGAATAATAAAGTACAAATATAATATTCTTTGAAGTTACAATATTCAACAAGCCATTACTGGCGTGCTGACAACTCTTGAAAATGGAAACAAGAATGGGATTGTGTGAATCGGTGTTGTTCTGATATGACTAGGCACGATGGGTGCTTGTGGCGGTGGTTGGGGTTGTTGAGGATGTTGTTGTTCGTTGTGCGATAGGGTGCACAAATCGGATACTTCAGTTACCTTAAGAGGGGGTGGGATTGACGGGAAAGAGCTGGTCATGGGAGTATCCGAATATATCCCGGGTCTGACTGATGAAACGAAGGATGTTGGTGCACTAAGAATGGGTTGTTCGATCATGGGAAGAACATTTTCTGGCTCTGCGGGGGCATTGGGGTCATAGTATGTAATCTGGTCGATTTTGATTACGCATCCTTCATGGGGGAACATCATGATGCGGAAAACTGAAGAAGCAACAACTTTCATTTTATACATGTAGCTTCATCCTAGAAGGAAATTGTAATCAAGTTGGGCGTTAAGGACCTCTATATCTATGAGAACCAATTTTCCCCCAAGCTGTATGGGTACGTTCACTAACAAACCTTGAGGTTGGGCTGCACGACCGTCGTAAGCTCGTAATGCAGTAGTTGACGGTTGTAGCGTTGGGGATCCAAGTTTCTGCCATACGAAAGTCAACATGACGCAGGTAGAGGCCCCTTCATCGATTATGCATCGATGAATGACAAGGTTGCGAATGGAGATGGAAACTTGAAAAGCTAGAGATGAAGGCATGCGAGGTTCAGCTTGTTCTAAGTCGAAGGCCATCATGTTAGAGTCGTTAGGATCTATGGCACCAATGGCAGATAACAACTTTCTCTGTGCAGGACAATTTTTTAAGATTTCGAGAGCAGACATAACAGCGGGGGACTGAGCTAAATCCTCTACAATGTTATAGTTGGAAGCTGCACGAGCATTCGGGTTATTGTTAATCCATCTCAAAGTGAAACGAGGTGCTTTGGGACCCCCGTCCATGGGCATATTAGGTATGCGAAGTGGTTGATCGATTGGGAGAGTACTCGACGATGGGTCGGTAGGTGTGGTCTCAAGGGCGGATCCATATTGATTTCAACGGGTTTGAAGATTGACATCATTTGATGACATCATAAGCAAGTGGTGAGTGTTGGACTCTCCATGCTGGTAGTCGGCGGCTGCATAGGGAATTTGTTGCTGTGGCGCAGCGGATCCTTGAGGGGGATCATTTGGATGAGTGTTTACCGTGCCTTGGTTTGGTAAGGGATTTTGCAATATCATGGGTTGTTGCTGAGGAGGAGGTGCTGGCTGTGCAGCATGTCCTTTTCGTTGGGTGTCGTCGGTCCAGAGTTGACGCGCTCGATCTAAATGGGGACAATTATGTGTGTAATGGCCGTAGACTCCACATATAGAACATGGATGGTTTGTTCTCAAGTTATTATTTTTAGCCTGTTTCGGTGGACGGTCAGGATTTTGGTTTGGGGGGGCAGCGTTATTATTGTTTGGAGGATTGGGTGGTGGTGCACCTTGGTTGTGTTGTTGGTTGTTTCTGCGGTTATGCCCTCTTCCACGATTTTGTTGACCTCCTTGGTTACACTGGTTGTTCTTGTTTGGAGGTTGGTTTTGCTGTGCGTAGACATGCCCTTGGGAAGTAGGTGGGTTTTGAGGTCGTGCCGGCTCTGGAGCGGGTTGCGGTGGGTAGTAAGCAGGAGGGTTCTGAGGTGGCCCTGGTGTTTGTTGCGGTTGTGGGTAACCTTGAGCTGCTGGAAGTGTTGGAGCAAGAGGTGCTGCTTGTCGGGGATAATAAGTCACTTGGTCTTTAGGTTGAACCGGAGTCTAGTGATTATGGTGGTTATAGTATGAAGGTGGTGCATAAGCTGATGGTGCTTTCCCATAACATTGTGGTGGACATGAGGGTCCATGAGTGTGGTGGGTGTGTGTTACTGGAGCATACGAAGTTGTAGCTCCAGAATGAGATGAAGCCCTAGAAAGGTCTGGGGCGTTGTTTGTACTCATCATGGTAAAAGGTTTGTTTTGCACCATGACCTGGCCAATAATGCCATCGGCGGCATGGGATGCCCCCGGCGCGTCATGGCGGGATGGATCACCACGTGGGGCATCCGGTAAAATGGTGTATAGATATCCAGACTGGGCATATATGAGGTTGAACTGCTGGGCTTTTAAGATGGATTCTTCTTCCGACTGGGGTCGTTCAGAAGCTACATCTTTGGCTATGAGGGGGAGGAGTGATTTGAGGAACCAATCCAAAAAGATACAGTCGTCAAGTTTTATCTTGCAGAGGCTACGGCGCTTACGCCACTCATGGATATGATCAGTGATGTGTGTAGCGGTGTTCTGTCTACAAGACAAAAGTATTTCCACTCCTGCATCATAGCGTACAGGTAGTTGAAAGAACTGAAGGAACGTTGAGGCGAGGGATGTAAAAATAGGGTGTGTTCCATGTGGCTGCTCAATGTACCACTTAGTTGCAGAGCCAGTGAAAGTTCTTTGTAAAAGTCTCAGTCTAATAGAATCATCTACTATGCAGTTGGAGGAACACCATAGGTGAAACGACATGATGTGGTTTTGGGGGTCTTCCCCAGCTTTCCCTTCAAACTTGGGGATGTCTGAGGGGAGTTTTGTGGGCATGGGGGGCCACGCAGGGTCGTGTCTAATAGGGTCGTTGGTTAACCTTGCCAGGTCTGGTAAGTTTAGACTAGCCATGTATGGAAGATTGGCAGATGGGTGCGGCATGGTCACTGGGGGATAATTGCTAATTGTAGCATTATGGATTGGTCCAATGCTCCCTAAGGGTATGTTAGGTATGAAAGGGATGTTTCCTCCAATCGATGTGGTGTGGAAGGGGCCTGTGCTCCCAAGTGAAACATGGGTTGCAGATGGATTAGGAATGGTTCCAGTAATCACTGGGATCTGGGTAGTGGTGATGAGGGGGGGGTGACACTCATGTTGGGCATACCTAATATAGGTGGTGGTCCTGTGTTGGGCATGCCTAAAGGGGGGGTGGCCCCCATATTAAGCATGCCTAATGGGGGTGTGGCTACCGTGGTTGTCACGGTAGTAGTGGAGTTTGTTGATGTAGCTCCAACAACACTGGTGAAAAGGGGGTCATATTGTGATCCAACCATGGGTTGGTTGGTGATGTCTCAGTAGGGTGTTCGGATTCAGCCTCAGAATTTGATGTAAAATGAGGCACGTCAGAATTGGATGACTGGGTTCTATGTCGATGACGTGTGGAGTCAAGGGATAACGCTCTACGTCTATGACGTGTAGAGTCAAGTGTACCGAACTGACGGGGTTCACCCTGAAAACAACGGGATCGCCTTAAGTTCTCAATGGTGAGAGATGTGTAGAAATGCCAATGGATGGTGGTGAGATAAAAAAATCAAGACCCTAATGCCACGATGTGTGCAAGAGGGGAGTATGAAAAAAACCAATGGCTCTCAGGCCAACAACCAACCTCAAAAGCACTTATTATAACAGTTGTGCTATAATAAGTGGAGGAATCAAGAAAAGTGGTCAAAATACCAAAAATCAAACGGCTCCTAGAAAAAAGTGGTGCTCACTAGACCAAGGGGGGTAGCAAAGCATGCAAACGCCTAACTAAAAGTGGTATTATGACTCAATGAAACATATCCTCTGCAAGGTGATGAAATCCAAGTCAGACAATATGAGTAGTGGAATCAAAGGCTAGATATCCTCCTACTGGGAGGGACACCGGGTAGACAATCCTAAAAATTGGTCACTAAGATACCCCATTCATGACACGTTCGGTTGGGTGAATCTGCAGTTTGGTTCTATCGTCTCTGTACTCCCATACGGGTGGTACACCGAGAACTACAAAAGGTATCCTTCGGTTACTGAATGGATAGCGGTATTCCACTCAGACTTCCGGAACTAGTTTGGCTACTTCAACCCTCCTAAGGGAGAGGCCTTCCCGATAAATTGGTGTATAATCGTGTCAACAAATAATAAGGGATTTTTGGGACCCTAGAAGTCAAAACACTATGTCTCAAATGTAAATAATTGAGGGGTGTTATTGGAACACCTATCCCCCCAATTCTACCTAGCTACAAGATTCTTTAAGTGCTCCCCAAGTGGGGTTAAAGTGTTTGTTGAGTTTAAGCAGATTTTAAGGCTCAATTAATTAAAAATGTGGCAGATTGGGTGCAAGTGTGATTATTTAACTGAAAATGAATTTGCCTCGCTTGGGCAATTGATTACAAATTAAAAAACAAGACGATTTCAATTTGTAAAAAGGGATTTTTCTGAAATGTAAATGCTTTAACAAAAATAATTCAAAAACTATAGACTTTTGAAATAATTTTTTAAAGGAAAGCAAATATCGTAAAAAATGCTAGAAATAAATGGATTTTTAAGTGCTTGCTTGGGCAAAACTATTGAGCAAATCGGAAATATGGTTCGAAATTTGCAAAGAAATGAAATCTATGATCTAAACAAAGTGCTAAAAACCTTTCTTTCACTCGTTGAAAAATTTTAAAAAGATTTTAATTGAGCATATGTAATAGAAAAAAGATTCACTATTGCTGCAATAATTAAAACAGAATGCTGAAAAAAATTGCAGAAAAAATGATGCTGGACGAAAATAGGCTAAATGGGCAAAAACGCAGCAGAAATTTTCTAAAAATTGGGCCGAGCGAAAAACAGCAGCATCGCGGGTTTTAGGGTAAAAGCCGCGATGTGCATCGCGGGTTTTAAGTGCACAGTCGCGATGTGTAGCGTGGAAAAGATCGCGAAGCCACGATGTGCAGCGTGGAAAAATGCCGCGAAGCTGCGATGTGCAGCGCGGAAAAAGGTCGCGAAGCCGCGATGTGTAGTGCGGAAAAAGGCCGCGACGCCACGATGTGCAGCGCGGAAAAAATCCGCAAGGCCTCGATGAACCGCGCGACTGTCGGGCAAAAAGTCACGATGCGAAAACGGAAAAAATCCACAAGGCCTTGAGGAACCACGCGACTGTTAGGCAAAAAGTCACGATGCAAAAACAGAAAAATGGTCGCCGGAAATGAAATCGAAAAGTGAAATTTCGGTCTGTTAAAGGCTACAGAAAGGGCCAACAGCTAGAGCAAGAATGAATATGCTGTCTAGTATGGCAGATTTGCTAATTTGAATGGTGAAAACAAGTTAAAAACAAAGATCTAAAGCAAAAAATTTAAAACTCGAAACCCAGCAGAGTCGCCAAAAACTGTTGCTTGGTTTTTCAACCAAGCATGTGCAACGATGCACTTATTAACAAAGTAATAGCAGTTTCAAATGAAAAGCAAAAACAATTATAAATTTAATCTAACATTAACATAAACATGTGTAAATAAACAAGAACTAAATCAATAACAAGAGATCTATGGGAAGAACAAGAGCAAAAATCATAGATTTTTTGTATTACCTCAAAGGTGAGGATGTTTGGTGTTGAGCAGCTCCAAGTTTGAGGTGCTCCAAGCTCCAATGGTCTCTTCTCCAAGATGCTGAAATGGGGGTCTTCAAACTCGAATTGGGAGGCAATGGCTCTCAAAAGGAATTTGGCAGCATAAGGATAGGATGAAATGTGGATGAAAAGTGAGGAGCCCCTATCACCTTTTTATAGTTTTTGGTGATGGGGAATACCATTATGGTTTTGAAGAAACCAATGGTATTATGTTGATGTAAATGTAACTTCGGAATGTATTTCATCTGTGTATTATATATATATATTTATTGTACCCTTATAAGAGATGTGTCATTCCTCTATAAGGAAGTGTCGTCATGTGGATTGACAAGTGTCGCAAGTGTGTGTACTTGACGATGGGTTATTAGACCACCATGTGGGGTCGGCCCTGAATTATATATATTATAATGTGGATGTATCTAGCTAGACAAGTCGGCCCCATAAGGTCACTGGGCAAAAAGGTTAGTATAAATAGAGATCGAAGATCTCTATTTTACTCACTCGAAAAAGTAACTCACTCTCACTCAGAAAGTGGCGCACTAGTGAGGAGGAGGGTCATCTGCTGCTAGGAGACTATCTCAGTGTATTTTGGTTGTACTTTGGTTGAGCCATTGCTCTCTCTATCTCTGAGGAAGTTGTGGGGTTTTTCACCTTAGGGTTTTCCCCATGGAAACTCTGTGTCTCTTGTCTCTTATGCTTTTGATTCTTGTGATGCTTGTCATATTGTGATTGTCATGCATTGATATACTGTATATGTTATTCTCTCAGCAAAGATCCTAGAGTATTGTGAATTAATGCTCAAAATTTAACATGGTATCAGAGCTAACCTGAGAAGAAGACATTTTGCAGTGACGGAAGCTTGAGTTCCTTGTTTATTGGGTTTCTCTCCATAGATTTTTGAAAATCAGTATAGTAGATTGAATCTACTCATCAAGGCGCATCTATCTGTCCAATCAGAATTCAATTCCGAGCATTTTTAGATTTGGCCCTAAAACTTAGGGTTTCCACAAAAATAGGAATTTCTGGAATCTGAAGGCACAGCTGGAAGCTCCTTGCAAAAATCAAAGTTTAGAGCTTTGGATCGAGATTTTTGGCTGGGTAGATCTCTGGGAAACTCAAACCCTAATTCAGGGCTCTCCCCAGTGAACCCAGGAGGACAAAAAGGCAATTCTGAAGGGAAAAACTTTGCTGATATCAAATTTTGAATACACCAGGTTGATCAGCTCATCAAGGCGCATCTTTCTATCCTCTTAGAAATTTGAAATTCACATTTTGAATTTTTAGGGTTTTTTGACAAACCCTAATCCGGGACCAGATCCAGTTTTCAGCATTTCAAGTGGTAAGACCTAAATCTTTTCTATTTCCATTTGAAGTACTCTTTAAGATGTCTCTCCACACCAAGCTTGAGGATAAGCTTGAAGGGGCTAATAACTTCCGAGCCTGGAAGTATAGGATTGGGTTAATCCTAGAAGAAAATGAGTTGGACTCATATGTGAAAGAAGACATCCCTATCCCAGAGGATGAAGAGGCCAAGGTATTGCATAAGAAGAACTTGGTCAAGGCAAAGAGAATCATTGCTGATTCTATCAAAGACCATCTCATACCCCATGTGTCTTCTCTTAAGACACCCAAGGAGATGTTTGAATCTTTGACCAAGCTATTTGAAGGAAAGAACATAAATCGGAAGATGACCCTGCGAAACCAATTGAAAGGAGTAAAGTTTCAGAATGGAGAAACCATTCAATCTTATTTTTCAAGGGTCTCCCAGATCAATGAACAACTAGAAGCAGTGGATGAAATGGTGGATAATGGTGAAGTGGTGATGACCACTCTAAATGACCTACCCAAGTCATGGGATTCCTTCATTCAAGGAATTTGTGCAAGGAAGAAGTTGATCTCCTTCAACAGATTGCGGGAAGAATGCTCTCAAGAAGAAGCTAGACTTATAGCTCGTGAGGAAAAGATGGGAGGTGAAGATCAAGCTCTTGCATCCCACACCAAAAGAAGCAAAACCAAGAAGGAGCACTCTCGCCACAATAGATCCTATCAAAAGAGTAAGAAGGACCTAAGATGCTTCACATGCAATGAGAAGGGTCACTTTGCTTCAGATTGTCCCAAGAACAAAAGGGAAAATAACAACAACTCCAGTAAGAAGAAGAAGGGCAGCAAAAGAAGGTTTCATGCTCATGCTGCCGAAGATGATGAACCCCCAAAGAAGAAGGCCAGGGCAGAAAGTGATAGTAATGATGACTCATCAAGTGAAGAAGAGTATGTTCTGATCTCTGCTCTCATAGGTACTATCTCCCATGGTTGTAATGATTGGTTAATTGACTGTGGGGCTTCCAAACACATGACTGGGTTTAAGGAATATTTTTTGAACCTATCTGAACATGAATCTCCCCATAAGGTGAAACTTGGGGATGATTATCAATACCCAATCAAAGGAAGTGGTGAAGCCTCCTACAACCTAGATTCTGGAAAATATTTGAAGATGAAAGAAGTCCTTTATGTACCTGGGCTCAAGAAGAACTTACTCTCCATCTCTGCTTTGGATGCAAAAGGCATGAGGGTTGCATTTGTGGATGGCCAAGTCCTAATGTGGCCAAAGGGAAAGAACATAGATGATGCAGTAGTGATTGGAGAGCAAGAGGGAGGATTGTATAAATTGAAGGGACAACCTGAACATGCCATGGTGCATGAATCCATGGAGCCAAGTGAACTTTGGCATAGAAGACTTTCTCATATGCACTATAGAGCACTTCCAATTGCAAGCAAGGCAGTAGAGGGTCTTCCTGAAATCAAGACCAAACATGAAGGTGTTTGCAAAGGATGTGCAAAAGGTAAGAATATGAAGAAGGTTTTCCCAAGCAGTGAAAGCAAGGCAAAAGACATCCTGGAAATCATCCACTCAGATGTATGTGGTCCTATGTCATCCAGTTCCCTGAGTGGGTATGTTTACTATGTCTCATTTATTGATGACTTCTCCAGGAAGACTTGGGTATACTTCTTGAAGAGCAAAGATGAGGTGTTTGATAAATTCAAGGAATTCAAAACCTTGATGTTGAATCAAATTGACAAGAAGATCAAAACATTCAGATCCGACAATGGTGGAGAATTCACCTCAAGTGACTTCAAGAAGATTTGTAGTGATTCAGGGATTAAGAGGGAGTTGACTGCTCCGTATAATCCTCAACAGAATGGAGTTGCAGAAAGGAAGAACAGAACTATCATGGAAGAAGCAAGGGCAATGCTGCATGACCAGGATCTACCTATGCATCTGTGGGCAGAAGTAGCTAGAACAGCTGCATATGTGCAGAACAGAACACCCCACAAGATATTGGACAACAAGACACCATAAGAGGTCTTTTCTGGTAAGAAACCTGAAGTCAATCATCTCAGAATATTTGGTTGTCCAGTATACACTCATGTCCCAAAGGAAAAGAGGACTAAACTAGATCCTTCAGGAAAGAAGGGTATCTTTGTGGGTTACAATGAAAGCTCGAAGGCTTACATAATATACTTTCCAGGGTTCAAGAAAATTGATGTCAGCAGGGATGTAACATTTGATGAAAACTCAGCATTCATCAAATCGAGAAAGGCACCTATCGAGGTTTATGAAGAATCTAAGGAAACTAGATTTCAAGACACTACCATGACTGAAGCAGTTCCAGAAGTTGTTCGTGAGTTTGAAGATCCGCAAGAACCTGTAGATCCACCCCGTGAGGATAACTCTCACAAGAGGAAACCTGCATGGGCTAGAGAGATCATTCAAGATGTAGAAAGATTTGGCATTCCAGAAGAGGAACACAGAGCAAATAAGAGAACCAGATCACATACCAGCTATGTTGCTTTACTCTATGACATTATGAACAAAGAGCCTTCCAGTTATGAAGAAGCAGCGGAAACGAAAGGATGGAAGGATGCCATGGTTGAGGAATACCAATCAATAATGAAGAATGATGTTTGGGATGTTGTCCCAAGACCTAAAGAGAAGTCTGTTGTGACTTCCAAATGGATCTACAAAATCAAGCATGCTGCAGATGGCAGTGTAGAGAAATACAAGGAAAGATTCGTAGCTCGTGGCTTCTCTCAGAAAGAGGGAATAGATTATGAAGAAACTTTTGCACCTGTATCTAGGTATACTTCCATCAGAACAGTACTCGCCCTGGTTGCAGCGATGAAATGGAAAATACACCAGATGGATGTCAAGACTGCTTTCTTGAATGGTGTAGTTGAAGAGGAAGTATATGTGGAGAAACCACTCGGTTTTGAAATACATGACAGGGAGTCATATGTATGCAGATTGAAGAAAGCCTTGTATGGCTTGAAACAAGCTCCCAGAACTTGGTATGGTAGGATGGACAGTTTCCTATCTAGTTTGGGCTTTACCAAGAGTAAATCGGATTCCAACCTTTACTACAAGGTTGAGGAAGGGAATCCTGTGATTCTACTCCTGTATGTGGATGACTTATTTGTAACAGGAGATGACAGACTGATTACATATACTAAGAGGAAGCTTGCTGCTGAATTCGATATGAAAGATTTGGGAATGATGCACTATTTCCTAGGTATGGAGGTGTGGCAGAGTGCAGGTGGGATCTTCCTTGGTCAAGGGAAGTACACAGTAGATATCCTGAAGAGATTTGGGATGATGGATTGCAGGGCCATGGCCACACCTATGGCATCGAATTTGAAGCTTCTATGTGATGCTTCATTTGAGCCGGTTGATGTCTCTATGTATCGTCAGATGATTGGGTCCTTGATGTACCTGACGAACACGAGACTAGACATTTGCTTTGCTGTGAACACATTGAGTCAGTTCCTGACAGATCCAAGGAGTGTTCACCTGGTTGCTGTAAAGCATGTTCTGAGGTACCTGAAGGGTACAGTGGATTATGGGGTCAAGTATGAAGCGAATCAAAAGTTTAACCTGCAGGGTTATGTTGATTCAGATTGGGCTGGCAGTGCTGCAGATAGGAAGAGCACATCTGGGTGCTGCTTCAGTATGGGATCAGGTGTGATCTCTTGGTTTAGCAGGAAGCAGTCCTGCGTAGCACTGAGTACAGCTGAGGCAGAGTATGTTGCAGCCTGTTCAGCTAGTTGTGAGGCAGTATGGCTACGGAAGCTACTGTCTGAGTTATTTGATCTCCTGTTGGAGGCTACTGGTATCTTTTGTGATAACCAGAGTTGTGTGAAGCTGTCTGAGAACCTAGTGTTTCATGACAGGTCGAAACACATAGAGATCAAATATCACTATATCAGGGATATGGTGCAGAGAGGAGCTGTGAAGCTCCTGTATGTTGCGACGGACGAGCAGATTGTAGATGTGTGGACGAAGCCACTAGCCAGAGTGAAGTTCGAGTACTTTAGAGAGAGGCTTGGCATTCTTCAGATCGAGGACACTTCGAGGAAGAAGTGATGGACACATTTGCTGAAGCCATTCCAAGCATGTTGGAAGGAGGATCCTTCACATGGCTGTGGATGTAAGCGCTGGATGATGAGCATCAGGATGATGTTTTGGTTTCTGCTGGATATGATCAGTTTGATCATTTTTATGTATGTATGTATACATCATGTTGAATGATGGATATGATCAGTTGGATCATTTATATGTATGTACGCATCATGTTGGATGCTGGATATGATCGGTTGGATCATGTGTATGTATTTTTGTATATGCATCATGTTGGATGCTTGGACCATGTATCTGTATATGTATCAGGTGGATACATTGTATGATCAGGTGGATCATGTATGGTGATATGTATCATGTATTTGTATTTGTATCAGGTGGATCACGTATGATGATATGTATCAGGTAGATACTTGGTATGCATCAGGTAGATACATTTTATGATCAGGATGATCATGGATGACGAGCTTCAGGATGTTGCTCCAGATGACATGCAGCAAGATGTTGCAGTGATGATG
This sequence comes from Larix kaempferi, assembly GCA_027924585.1. Lineage (NCBI taxonomy): Eukaryota > Viridiplantae > Streptophyta > Pinopsida > Pinales > Pinaceae > Larix > Larix kaempferi. The sequence goes on from BSBM01000886.1 coordinate 1,772,390, forward strand.
ATCAGGATGATCATGTGTACATCAGGATGATGTATGGTGAGTATCAGGTTGATACTCTATGGCCGTGGATCAGGTTGTGCAGATGAGCATATAATTCGTTGCCCTAGGAGATTTGCAGATAGTCTTTCGAGGTTTTGCCTATGGCATGTAATTCGGTGCCCTGGGATATCTAGCAAATGCTCTTTTGAGATTTTGCTCTGGGAGGACATATAATTCGTTTCCCTGGGAGATCTGCAGATAGTCTTACGGCGTTTTGCCTATGGCATGTAATTCGTTGCCCTGGGATATCTGGCAGATGCTCTTTCGAGGTTTTGTCCTATGGCATATAATTTGTCCCTGGGAGATCCGATAGGTTGGGCTGTGTGCCCGTAATCATCCTGGGATGCTCTTGCGAGGTTTTTCCATGAACACATGTAATTCGTGCCTTGGGAGATCCTATAGGTATAGCTGCGTGCTCATAACAGCCTGGGATGCTCTTGCGAGGTTTTGTGGTGAGGTCACATGTAATTCGTGCCCTGGGAGATCCTATAGGTAGAGCCGTGTGCTCGTAACAGCTTGGGATGCTCTTTCGAGGTTTTGTGATGCATGTAATAAGTCCTGAGGATTCCACAGTATGGCCAGTGATGACGAAGACATGCAGGTGGTGGGCCTACATCCAGTATGAAAAAGGATTGGCTCTGTAGAACTTCCTATGACGAGTAGAGTCAGAGATTGGTTGAGATAGCAGCAGTAGTGACGATGACGATGACGATGATGATGCATCGATGACGATGATCCCGAGAAGAAGACTTGTCTAGCAGATCTGTGTCGAGAAATACCTTCCTAGTTAAGAGGGAGTGTTGATGTATATGTAACTTCGGAATGTATTTCATCTGTGTATTTTATATATATATTTATTGTCTTATAAGAGATGTGTCATTCCTCTATAAGGAAGTGTCGTCATGTGGATTGACAAGTGTCGCAAGTGTGTGTACTTGCCGATGGGTTATTAGACCACCATGTGGGGTCGACCCTGAATTATATATATTATAATGTGGATGTACCTAGCTAGACAAGTCGGCCCCATAAGGTCACTGGGCAAAAAGGTTAGTATAAATAGATATCGGAGATCTCTATTTTACTCACTCGGAAAAGTAACTCACTCTCACTCAGAAAGTGGCGCACTAGTGAGGAGGAGGGTCATCTACTACTAGGAGACTATCTCAGTGTATTTTGGTTGTACTTTGGTTGAGCCATTGCTCTCTCTATCTCTGAGGAAGTTGTGGGGTTTTTCACCTTAGGGTTTTCCCCACAGAAACTCTGTGTCTCTTGTGTCTTATGCTTTTGATTCTTGTGATGCTTGTCATATTGTGATTGTCATGCATTGATATACTGCATATGTTATTCTCTCAGCAAAGATCCTAGAGTATTGTGAATTAATGCTCAAAATTTAACATATTAACCAACATGGTTTAGGTCTCTTTTTCCCTCTTTTTCCTTTTTTGAATATTTTGAATATTTTTATTCCCTTTTAATATTTTTGGGAATTTTGGACCCTTTTTGAGAGTTTTTTGTGTTTTTTGAGGAAAAATATATATTTTGAGGGGAAAAAAGGGGTATTATGGTCTTTTTGGTGACCTTTTGATGATTTTAGAGGCTCAAATGGTGGGAAAAGTGGACAAATGGGTCATGTGAATAAGGGAATGAGCTAGTGAGCACTTTTTGGGTGTTAACAGTCTCACAAATCAAGGAACAACTTGAAGCAGTTGGAGAAAAGGTAGAAGAAGGAGAGATTGTCATGACCACCTTGAATGGTCTCCCAAGATCATGGGACTCATTCATTCAAGGGATATGTGCAAGAAAGAAGTTGATCACATTCAGTAGATTATGGGAAGAATGTTCACAATAAGAAGCTCGACTTGTGGCACGAGAAGAGAAGATGGGAGCAAATGATGATCAAGCTCTCACAACACACACTAGAAGAAACCATAACAAGAGGGAGCACCATCATCACAATAAGAGGGAGAAATACCATCAAAATCAGAGGGAGAACTATAGAAGATCCAGAAGAGATCTATCCAACGTTAGATGTTATACTTGTGATGAGAAGGGACACTACTCCAGAGATTGTCCCAGTAACAGAGGCTCCAACAAGAAGACCAACAAGAAAAGACACGATGCTCACACCGCAGAAGATGATGAACCTCCATGGAAGAGAACCAGAGAAGAAAGTGATGAATATTCAAGTGATGAAGAATATGTCCTGATCTCAGCACTCACGGGCACTATCACACATGGGACTAATGATTGGATTGTAGATAGTGGAGCTTCCAAACATATGATGGGATATAAAGAATCCTTCACAAATCTATCTGAGCATGAGTCACCTCACAAGGTGAAATTTGGGGATGATTACCAATACCCCATAAAAGGAAGTGGAGAAGCTTCATACAAGCTAGACTCTGGAAAATATCTGAAGATGAAAGATGACCTATATGTTCCAGGACTAAAGAAGAACCTTCTCTCCATATTAGAACTAGATGCTAAAGGTATGAGGGTTGCATTTGTTGATGGCCAAGTCCTAATGTGGCCAAAGGGTATGACAATAGATGATGTGATTGTGATTGGAGAGCAAGAGGAAGGTTTGTACAAATTAAAGGGCCAACCTGAACAAGCCTTGGTTCATGACTCCATGGAACCAAGTGAACTATGGCACAGAAGACTTGCACATGTGCACTATAGAGCACTACCCATTGCAAGCAAAGCAGTTGCAGGACTTCTAGAAATTTAGACAAAACATGAATGTGTTTGCAAAGGATGTGCGAAGGGAAAGAACGTGAATAAGACATTTCCAAGCAGTGAAAGCAAAGCGAAAGGAATATTGGACATCATCCACTCCGATGTATGCGGTCCCATGTCATCCAGTTCATTTAGTGGATATGTATATTATGTTTCATTCATTGATGACTTTTCCCGTAAGACTTGGATATATTTCTTGAAAAGTAAAGATGAAGTATTCAACAAGTTTAAGGAATTCAAAGTCTTGATCAAGAATCAAACTGAGAAGAAGATCAAGACCTTTCGATAAGATAATAGTGGCGACTTCACCTCAGAAGATTTCAAGAACCCATGTAGAGAATCTGGGATTAAGAGGGATTTGACCACTCCCTACAATCCACAACTGAACAACGTTGCGGAAAGAAAGAATAGAACGATAATGGAAGTAGCGAGAGAAATGCTTCATGACCAGGATCTTTCGATGCACTTATGGCCAGAAGCTGCTAGGACAGCGGTGTATGTACATAACCATACTCCTCATCGAGTATTAGACAACAAGACTCTAGAAGAAGTGTTCTTCGGTGAGAAACCAAAAGTCATCCATCTTAGGACATTTGGATTCCCATTGTACATACACATTCCGAAGGAGAAAAGGAAGAAGCTAGATCCTTCACGAAAGAAGGGAATATTCGTAGGAGACAGTGAAACTTCGAAGGCCTACCGAATATACTTCCTAGCATTCAAGAAGATAGACATCAGTAGAGACGTGACATTCGACAAAGACTCAGCATACAACATATCCAAAAAACTACCTATTGAAGATATTGAAGAACCCGAAGTGCCCAGGATTCGAGATTCAGTGATGGAAGAAGAGATTCTAGAAGTTCATGAAGACCGTGAAATGGAAGAACCACAAGAACTTGTAGATCCACCTCGTGAGAAGAACTCCCACAAGAGGAAACCAGCATGGGTACGAGAGGCAATACAAGATGCATAGAGGTATGGTGCTCTAGATGGGATGCACAGAGAAAGTAAGAGACCTAGCCCATACTCCAGCTATGTATCCCTGTTGTGCGACATCATTGACAAAGAACCTTCCAACTATGAGGAAGCAGTAGAGAAGAAAGAATCGAAGGATGCATGATCAAGGAGTACCAGTTGATTATGAAGAATGATGTTTGGGAGGTAGTTCTAAGACCAAAAGGGAAGTTTGTTGTGACTTCGAAGTGGATCTACAAGATCAAGCATGCTGCAAATGGTAGCATTAAGAAACACAAGGCAAGGTTTGTAGCACGTGGCTTCTCCCAGAAGGAAGGCATAGACTATGAGGAGACATTCGCACCTGTGGCGAGATACACTTCCATCAGATCTGTACTAGCACTAGCCATAGTGATGAAATGGAAGCTACACCAGATGGATGTCAAGACAACGTTCTTGAATGGTGTAGTAGAGGAGGAATTGTACGCCGAGCAACCACTTGGATTTGAGACACATGACAGGAAGACTCATGTGTGCAGATTGAAGAAGGCCTTGTACAGATTAAAACAGGCGCCCAGGACATGGTACGACAGGATTGTAACGTCCCCGCCCTTGGACCCAATGCAAGGAAGGGAACATGATGCCATTCTCTGGGGCTTTGACATAAAACTCAGTCCATCATTAGATTCATACACATAAACTCAAGTGTGTGCAGATGCAAATTAAGCAAATATGCACAACAAAATTTAAACTCATCCACACATTACTTATGCATACAACATATCAACAATCATCAAATTAGTACATTGCAGAAGTAAAATACACATTGAAAAAAAAAACACTTATCTTCATTGTGCAATTTGTCCCAAACAACTAGCTATGTTGCTGCAACGTTCCACCCAACCATAGGTCTCTATGGAACCCCAATTCCATTCCCCTTCTTCACCACTGGTATACAACACAAAAACGCCCTTCTCCCAGCTGAGAATGAAGGAAAACACAGGAAAACATGGCTGGAAAACGCCCATGTAGCTTCAAACTCGTGAGGGAGAGCAACTCATAGGTGAATAATGGATTGAGGAGCAATTTCGTGGCCCTTTTCTTGCCCAATAAGCCAAACACAAAAATCTAGGGAGGGTGGCTTTCCCATACTCGAATTTGGACAGCCATACCTCCCATTCCCCAAGGCATTAACTACCTCAACCAACTTTTGGGAGAAATCAATGATTGGGTACAAAAGTCAACATGGGTAGTTGAGGGTTTGATGGGTTCTCTCATTGACACTTGGCTTGACTTGATTGGATCCAAGGGTTTGGATGTTTTCCCTCCCAATTCCTTGTAAAATCATGCCCCCATCTCTTGTTGCATTACATAGCTAGTTGTGGGTAATTTTACTAAAATGCATATTACATGATATTCACAATTCTATCGTTCCTGGCTAGCACGCGAACCATATGCATCAATAAATCGATGGCGGGGCCTTGGCCTTGAGCTCCTCACCATGATTTTACAACAATATTACATCATTTACATTCGAATGTAATGGGGTCAAGATGGGGGACATTACAAGGATGGATAGCTTCCTGATGAGATTAGGATTTACCAAGAGTAAAGCAGATTCCAACCTTTACTACAAGGTTGAGGTGGGCAATCCAATGATACTTCTACTCTATGTAGATGACATGTTTGTAACAGGGGAGGATGAGCTTATTACAGATACGAAGAGGAATCTTGCCGCAGAGTTCGAGATGAAGGACCTGGGGATGATGCATTATTTCTTAGGCAAGGAGGTGTGGCAGAGTGCGGATGGAATATTCCTTGGACAAGGGAAGTATGCAGTAGATATTCTGAAGAGATTCAGAATGATGGACTGCAAGGCTATGGCCACACTCATGGCATCGAACTTGAAGCTATTGTGTGATGCTTCAGCAGAGTCATTTGATGCCATGATGTATCGTCAGATGATTGATTCAATGATGTACCTGACAAACACGAGACCAGATATATGCTTTTCAGTGAACACATTGAGCCAGTTCCTGATGGATCCGAGACACATTCACCTGATTGTTGCAAAACATGTATTGAGGTACCTGAAGGGTATAGTTGATTATGGGCTCAAGTATGACGCAAATCAGAAGATTAACCTGTAGGGTTATGTTGATTCGGATTGGGCAGGCAGTGCCGTTGATAGGAAGAGAACTTCGGGATGCTGCTTCAATATGGGATCTGGTATGATCTCCTTATTTAGCAGGAAGCAGTTGTGTGTGGCACTGAGTACAGCCGAAGTAGAGTATGTTGCAGCTTGTTCAGCTAGTTGTGAGGCAGTATGGATTAGGAAGCTACTGTTTGATTTGTTTGATCTCCAATTAGAGGTGACTTGTATATTCTGTGACAACTAGAGTTGTGTGAAGTTGTCCGAGAACCCGGTGTTCCATGACAAGTCGAAGCATATTGAGATCAAGTACCACTATATCAGGGATATGGTGCAGAGAGGAGCAGTGAAGCTCCAGTATATGGAGACAGACGAGCAGATAGTTGATGTGTTGACCAAGCCGCTAGCCAGAGTGAAGTTCAAGTACTTCAAAGAGAAGCTTGGTGTTCTCCAGATCGAGGTTCCTCCTAAGAGGAAGTGATGAGTTTGGAAGACGCAGATGCACATGGGCCATTCTTGCATGGTGGTAGGAAAGTCCTCCCATGTTGGTAGATGTAAGGGTCGGGCCATTCTCGCATGGTGGTAGGAAATTCATCCCATATTGGTAGATGTAAGGGCTGAGCCATTCTCGCATGGTGGTAGGAAAGTCCTCCCATGTTGGTATATGTATGGGCAGAGCCATTCTCACATGCTGGTAGGAAAGTCCTCCCATGTTGGTAGATGTAAGGGTTGCGTCTTGCATGGTGGTAGGTTTTTCTTCCCATGTTGGTAGACGAGGGTCTCGTATGGTGGTAGGTTTGTCCTTCCATATTGGAGACGTTGTGAGGTCCACTGGTCATAAGACACTGTGTGTGTGCCTAGGCAGGATCTCGCATGGTGGCAGGTTTGTCCTCCCATGCTGGTAGACATGGGCTGACCGTTGTGGGACATGTGATGTGCATCTGGATTGTGCTCCATGTGATGATGAGATGATCTGGATACGATGAGGTGATAGTAGGAGACACAGGTGATTGTTGTGGAAATGTAATGATTGGTCCTGGGTTGTACCTACTTGATGGATTGCTCACAGTGTTGACACAACGACTATCGATAGGGTTTCACTTCGCACTGTCGTCAACAAACCCAACCAAACACCCTTAAGCACCGGCCCAAAAAGGTTTTACCCTTTCCAGCAACACCTGCAAAGATAGTGAAGTCTCACCCGAGATGATTAAGGGGGTTGCAAGAACCAAGTTTCCGCATTGGGGAGAGGACATGCAATCACCTCAACTCTACCGCAATAGAAACCAAAGATTTAGATTCACATACATTCATCATTCGCATATTCACCATTCATAGATTTAATATAGAACAGATATTCGCATCAACATGGTTAAACTGACCATTCACATCAACAACAATTATTGAACCACAAAACCTTAAACATATCGCAAACACTTGTATTCATCATTTAACAGAAACATAGACAAAATATATAACCATAACCGAACATCTTCATGCATTCATTAAAACCTATGGTACAACCTTCACAAAAATAGTTCAGAACATACTATTGCGAATCCATACAAATATGCAAAAATAGAGCAAAAACAACACTTGATTCTTCCCATCTAGGATGCCCTTAGGCTTACATTCCTACTCTTATTTATAGCCAACTATGGCAGTTACATAACGGTCCAATTGACCCTTTTCTAACAACCTAACTAGTCTTGCGCTTCCTCGTTCTCCGCGAATGACCCTTTCTTCCACGGATGGTCCTTCTTTGCAACTGTCGGCTTCCACACTTCATGCGGACTAATCCTGTGCTAACAGGCCCCCAACACAAACTTGTGGCTCGCCCTCGAGCCACCTCAGCTGGACACCTCTGGTTTTCGTTCTCATCCTTCACTGTGCTTAACCTCTGAAGTTGTTCTTAACGTCTGGAGGTCATTGTCATGTACTTCTCGAACTCATCCTCCAGTCTGTTGAAACCTTGATCATCTATCTCTTCTGCGTCTTCTCTTGCTCTTCAGGCTTGTTTCGAGCTGGGGAAAAGTTCATCGACGTCACCAAGTTGGGAAACAAGACAGTTGCTCTGGCACATCTATTTCGCATAGTTGCCCTGTCACTACTAGAGCCAATGTGCTTCCATTCTTGGTGTTCTGGTGGTTGCAAAGACTACAGCTCTTCTAACTACTACTGCACTCTTAGACATCTCGGGTAAGACTTCATCTTCATTTCTCCTCATCGTGTGCGCTTCTTTCTCTGCTAGTTGTTCATGGACACTCGTCGTCCTATCCCTTAGCGCACCTGGAGTGCTTCCACTGGACACAAAGTGCACCATTGCAACTATCTCACTTCCCTTTTCCACAACTTCCTTTGGCTTGCTCACTCAACTTCCTAATTATCTGCATCGAACATACTAACTTGCATCATGCAACCTATAGATTCTTCTCTTTAGACTCTCTTTACTTCGACTTGCAGTCTTCAACGTCCACGCCGGTATTTACGCTTGCTCTTCGTGTCCTTGGCACATGATCATCATTTGTGAAATATTTCCCATAGCCTTCCGATTCTATCCTCGAGGGTGTCATTATTTGCCTCCAATGTCTTCCAGTTATGCTTATCCGTAGCAATCATGCTCGGATTTGACTCCCCTGTGCTAAACGTGCGGAGCGACCTGAGTGGCCATGCTTTCCACTTTTTGTCATGATTTTTTTTTTTGCTGCAGGTTCTCAACCACTATGCACCTGATCGTGGCGATAGGGTTTCAACCGATTCCCGTTAACTAACTTGGGAAACACTACCCCATCTAAACTTCGTAACTGCACCGCACCTCCATCAATGACAAAATTGATTACGTAGGGACCTAACCAATGCATCTGTAACTTACCTGGGTGCTTGGAAAACTTACTGTCATATAGCAGAACCATATCTCTGCACTGAAAGTGCTTTGGTTTAATATGTCGATCGTGCCAAGCCTTCTGTCGATCATTTTCTACCTTTTGATGAAAACCTGCGATGAACCGATCCTCATCGAGCTGTACCAATTGTGCCAACCATTCTTCCAGTGCTCCATCATCGCTTATTCCTGTAGCTAATGCGATGCGAAGACTAGGGACAATATAATCCATCGACATTACAACTTCCAGTCTGTAAACAAGCTTGAATGGGGTCTTGTCGGTCAAACATTTGCAAGTTGTGCGATATGCCCAAAGTATCGCAGGGATCTTCAAATCCCAATCATCCCGATTCATGTTGCATACTTTTGTGAGCGCATGCTCCAAGATTTTGTTGAATGCCTCATCTATCTCATTTTCTTGCGGATGGTAAGGGGTACTCTTCTTGTGTTGAATTTGAAATTCCTCCGTCGTCGCTGCAATCGTCTGATTAACGAAATGAGTCTCTTGGTCACTCATTAATATATTTGGGCACCCAAACTTGGTGACCACATTGTCGAAGAGGAATCTTGTTGTAGTCGCGGTTGAGCAATCCTTTACCGGCACAGCTTCCACCCATTGTGTCAAATATTTTGTCGCAGTGATTATGTAGTGCGACCCTGTTCTTTTTCCTGGTGGGTTGATGGGTCCCACGAAGTAAACTGCCCATTTGTCGAAATCCTACAATGTCAATTAAGGTACTAGTTGCATTTCATCCCTTCCTAGCGGCTTCCCTGTCCGTTGACATATGTCGCAGCTTTTGGCGTAGTCCGTAGCATCTCCATGCATCGTCGACCACCATAGTCCTACTCGAAGGATCTTTCTAGCAGTGGCACATCCTCCGTAGTGTCCTCCAACGATCCCATCATGCACTTCCACTAAAATCCATCCCTGTTCATGCAGAAGGACGTATCGTCGAAGTATCTCATCTGATCCCATCTTATACAATTACTGTGCAATCAATTGAAAATCTGTAGCTCTAACGACTAGCTGCTTCTTCTGGTTGGTAGTGAATCCTTCCGACGCCTCCCTTGTTGCTATAAATTGAATGATTTGTTCGTAATGGTCACCAACCATTCTAAACCTGAACAACTGAGCGTCCAACAATCCTTCATCGATGCTCCTTGTCTCTTCCCCAGACTCTATCCATGACAAGTGGTGTGGTCCTGCATTTAGGTGCCTTGGCTTCACAATTATCTCAAAATCAAATTCCTGTAAGAGTAACAGTCATCGACAGATATTCCCCCCCAACACAGGCTTGTTCACCAGGTATTTTAGTGTTGAATGATCGGTGAACATTTTAGAGTGCCCCCCTAAGAGACAATTCCAAAATTTCTGTAAGGCGTAGACCATCGCCAACCCTTCCATTTCTTTGGTCGTGTAATTCTTCTCCGCAGTAGACAACTTTCTACTTGCAAATGCTATTGAGTGGTTTATTGCGCCTTCTCCTGGTTGGGCCAAGATGAATACTAATGTGATTGATGATGCATCAACGTGAACATGGAACACCTTCGTCCAATCTGGAAATGCGAGTATGGGTGCTGCAACCATATTTTCTTTCAATATATACAGACTCTTCTGGCACTCTTCATTCCATTCAAATTTCGTGTCTTTCTTCAACAACTTCTCCATCGATGGCGTGATCGCTGCATACCCTCTGATAAAATTTATGTAGTATCATGTGTGTCCCAATGTCACTCTCAATTGCTTGACTGTTGTCGGCAGTGGTAGGTCAACAATGATTGCGATCTTTGCAGGGTCGACCAGCATTCCCTCCCTGCAAATTATGTGTCCGAGTAAAATCCCAAATGGAGCACAAAAAATGCATTTTTTTAGGTTCAATGAAATATGGTGTTGTGGACATCTTTCCAACATCAACTGCAGATTTGTGACATGATCCTTGACCAACCTGTACATTGTCCAGTTATCCATATATACTGCCAGAAACTTATGGATGTAATCCTTGAACGCCGCAACTACTAATCTTGAAAAAATTGTTGGTGCATTCTTCAGACCAAATGGCACCACTGTGTATTGAAAACATCCCCATTCGGTGACGAAAGTGGTCTTGTGTCGATCCTCCTTTGCAATATTTATCTGGTGGTAGCCGGAGAATCCATCTGTGAAGGAGTATATTTCTTGACCACCCACTCCTTCTAACACTTCATCCATAAATGGGGTAGGGAATGGATCGTGTAAGCATGCGCCGTTCAACTTTCTCAAATCGACACAGATCCTGACTTCATCGGTTTTCTTATCCTGGACCACCATTGGGTTGATCCACTTTGATTCCTTAACTGGTTCTATAATGCCTACTTCCAGCATTCTTTCAATCTCAGCCTTCACCCCCTCCTTGTACCTTTGATTCAACTAGTAGGGTCGTTGATTGACTGGCTTCGCATCGGGTTTCAGGGGAATTTTCATTTCGCCTAAGTCCCCGAAAATTCCTTTCATATCCGAGAATTTCCTTGGGAACAAATCCCGAAACTCATGCAACAGACTAGTCATCTTTGCAATAGTCGAGTCATCCCAATAATCTCCAATACTAAATGTTTGGCTAAAGCCAACTGTTAACTGTTCCCAAGAGATTGTTCCACGTCGCAGTTCTGCTACGACATACTAACTCTGCAGTACTTAATCCAGTGTGTGAATAAACGCATGGACCCATTCATGTTTCGCTCATGGTCCCTATTTGCTTTCACATTCATCCAAATGCGCCTTCGGATCACCTCTGCCATCAAATTTTCTTCTGCCATATCCTTCTGCATCACCAAACCTAACTGTCATTAGGTGTTGACAGAGTGGCCAGTTAGTTATGGTGGAATTGTGCGTTGCCCACCATCGTGCTGGTGTAGCCTTCATGGATTCTTCCAAGGCCAAGACCCATTGTGGTTTTGCCACTTTTTCTTCGAATTCAGTGAGAAATGCAGCCAATTTAGAAAACCCCTCATATGATGGTAGCTCGCACTCTTCTGTAGCTACCCTTCACAACGACTGAGTGATCCTTGCACACCTACTAAACGACACTTCATGCATCCGATTCTGCCAATTTTCAAGTGCTTCATCGGAATATGATGATGCCGAACTGCTACTGCGCCCGCCTAACTCTCCATCTACAGTAGGGTTGATGTAATCTTCGAAAATGTTGTAGAGATTGTCCCATCCCTCGGTGAATTCATCCCTCGTCGGCTCAACATATCTCTGCCCTTTCGCAAGGTCCAAAGGTGCGATGACCCTGATCTCGCAATTCTCAAATGACATCGTCCTTTTCTTGAAGTTGATAATAGCCCGATTCTCCATCGCTCAGTCTATTCCTAGTAGCACTTGGTAAGGGCTTGTGTTGTCAACAATCTCAATTACATCAAAATCTGCATACGTTCTGAGTCCCTCAATTTAAACTAGAACCTGGCACAATCGACCGATTGGGGTGACTTTACTTTGATTTGATAACCACAGTTGTACCAGGGACCAATCCAACTTTGGTTTCCCCATTGTCTCCCATGTCTGTTCGGTTAGGATGTTCACATCTGATCCCAAATCCAAGATTATGGAGTCGATATCAAATTCCTCTACTTGTGCAAATAACCGCATTTCTCTTCCGGTCTTCCTCTTATGTATGCAATTGACCGTACGCTCCTGCCGTGCACCCTCCTGTCGATGCAGCAGGTTGGATATCTCCGCTAGTGCATCCTAGTCCTTGTCTAGCTCCAGGAAACTCTCCAAAAAGGATCTTAGGGTGTTGGCCCTTTTCTGCGAATTTGTCGGGTTGAATATCGGTGGCATATCGTAAGTAACTTCCGTCTGGTTTAGAGGTGGTTGTCTCAGTTGCCTCATTGCTTCCCGCGTTTTTAAAAAAACGTCCCTTTCTGCTTCTACATCAAATGTTCCTTGTTTTCGTGCTGCCGGTCGGATGATGGGCTGTGACCTGTCGGCTCCTGTCGCATCTCCTCCATGAGTGACTATTCCAACAGTCACACTCTGACCTTTGAATTCTATTGATATCTTCTGTACCGTTGGCGGATTCTGGTTCTGATTATGATTTTGTGGAGGTGGGGGTAGGTTCTTAGTTTTCCATTTTGCTATGAGATGAGGGCAGTCTTCGACCCCAAGATCCACAACACTGCAGTAAGTGCACTATGGTGTCGGATTCGGGAAATCCCTCTGATAATTCCCTTGCTGATCAAAATTGTAACATATTATGGGTCCTCGACTGCTTCCAACAGCTCCTCCTTGGCCAACACCAGCGCCTTGGCCTCCGCGGAACCCCCCTCTCAATCCTCCCCGCGATGCCACGTATGGTGGGTACTGCGGTTGATTATATTGTGGCTACAGATATTGTGGTTGACCGTATTGCGGTTGTTGAAACTGCGGTTGGCCATACTGCGGCTGACCATACTGTGGCTGTGGGTTATACTGCGGCGGCTATTGATTGTTGTACTACGGTTGTTGATTATACTAAGCCGGTTGTTGATTATACTATTGTTGCTGCTATACCGATGGCTGCTCTTCTCCCTTCATGAAGTATGTATCCGCAGTCCACTCTTGGAGTAGGTCATAAGCTCTGCAGTATTTCTCGTCATGGCCAACTGATCGACATAACTTGCAATACAAGTTCGCTAGTTTCGAAACTATCTTTTGTAGGTACACACACTCTTCCATTCGATGGCCTCGCGACTGACAGACACGACACCAAGCCATCCATCCCTGACTGAGGGGATTCGGTGCACCTGATTGCAAATATTCATGAAATTCTGGGCACTGATCCTTGTGGTGTCCTTCAGTCCAACATCTAGTGCACCGGATATCTTCATGGGCCTCTTTTCCCTTCTTGATGTCCTGCAACTAGATCGTTAAATTTTCCAACTGCGCTTGTATGCGATCCATGCCTAAACCCATTTCACCGATTGGTGAAGCCTCCAGCTTCATTGCAATCTCCAGTGCTTCTGCCCGAGTTGCTACCTTCTATTGCATCAGTGGTCCACGAATGTGTGGTACCAACCCAACGATAAACCATTCCTTGTGCTGCATATCGCTTATTCCAAAACTTGATTTTTCCATCAGTGTTTTATATCGCTGGTCGAACTCCCATACTGATTCATTCGGAAATTGCATAATTTCCTTGAGCTCCGTAATATACTGCGACTCAGATTTTAGTTTTCTAAACTCGTCGATCATCCCCGTCTTGATCTGCGCTAATGTCTTAGCCGGAGTTCCCATCAGTACTTTGGTAAACTTCATATACCAGTCGAGTGCACGGCCCCTAAGGGTCGTCACTAACTGTCCTTTCTTGATATTGTTGTCCTGGACCTGCTTCACAGTCCAGACTGCTTCGCACAAAAACCAGTATTGCTCAAGATCCTCGATCCCGTTCCCCTGGAAGTTTGGCATCTTCGTGTCTTCACCCGCCATTCTTGTATTCCTACTATTATTATTTACCGATGCTCTACTCTTACTACTGTTCTAGCACATAGGGAAGCTTTGTGAATAACTTGTATTTCTTCCAATCAAGTTCTGAGTAGTGTGCGGGGTTGAAGGTATGCTGTAGTTTGAGGTCCGTCCTTCTTCGGCTTCTGGGGTAGCCTGTTCACCATCTTCTTCGTCGCAATAAGGTCGCTTCATCCCGTGTGGCTCTGTTTCGCAGTCTTCCATTCTGGTCCTCTCAGGATACTCTCTCTCAGTCCTCCTCTTCTTCTCAGGACGCCGGAATATCACCCCACTCCTCAAGGTACCACACTCTTCTTCAGCTTCCCTTAAAAATTCATCATCACTCATGTCCATATACCCTGCATCTTTCTACTGGACCCGCATCAACGTGGTACCACAACTCCTGCACATTGATCTTCTACTTGTCGAAATTCATCCTTAGTATACCCTTTTCGCAAACCAGCATTTTAATCCACAACTTGAGTGATAGCAGGAACCTCCCTCTTGGTCCTCTGAAAAATTTCCTTTCCATGTCGCTGTATGATTTGATCGTGTCCATGAAAAACTCGATGATGTACCCTTCTAAGATATTGTCTACCCAAAAATAAACAGCCCTTGATACCTTGTTGTCGACCCGTTTCAGCTGTTGGATTAGTTCTAGGGTCCAGTGGTTCGGTTCACCTCCTTGGCAATGGTTCTTTTGAAAAGTCAGCTGCACCAAGCACTCGTGCAACAACACTGGGAATTCAGAGAAGAATATCTCGTGTATATCTGAATAAATGTGCATTTGCAACCAACTGCTTACTGTCTGTTCAGGGTTTTTCTTTTTTCCTTCCGCGAATTCTTTTGCTTTCTTGTCAAACCAGTCCTAAATCTCCGGTTTCGTCGAGTGCCACAACATGTCCTTATCTTCCTTCTTCAGCGTCCCAACAATGGAACCATTTGTTGACACAACGACTATCGACAGGGGTTCACTTCGCACGATCGTCAACAAACCCAACCAAACAACCTTAAGCACCGACCCATAAAGGTTTTACCCTTTCCAACAACACCTGCGAAGCGAGTGAAGTCTCACCCGAGATGATTAAGGGGGTTACATGAACCAAGTTTCCGTAGTGGGGAAAGGACATGCAATCACCTCAACTCTACCTCAATAGAAACCATAGATTTAGATTCGCATACATTCATACATTCATCATTCGCAGATTTAATACAAAACAGATATTCGCATCAACATGGTTAAACTGACCATTCACATCAACAACAATTATTGAACCACAAAACCTTAAACATATCGCAAACACTTGTATTGACCATTTAACAGAAATAGAGACAAAAGATATAACCATAACTGAACATCTTCATGCATTCATTAAAACCTGCGGTACAACCTTCGTAGAAACAGTTCAGAACATACTATTGTGGATCCATACAAATATGCAAAAATAGAGCAAAAACAACACTTGATTCTTCCCATCTAGGATGCCCTTGGGCTTACATTCCTACTCTTATTTATAGACAACTATGGCGGTTACATAATGGTCCAAATGACCCTTTTCTAATAACCTAACTAGTCTTGCACTTCCTCATTCTCCGCGAATGACCCTTTCTTCCGCAGATGGTCCTTCTTCGCAACTATTGACTTCCGCACTTCATGCGGACTAATACCATGACAACACGCAGAGATGATGAAGACCTACATGAGGGCTAGGCCTACATCCAACATGAAAAAGGGTTGGCTCTGTAGAACTTCCTATGATGAGTAGATTCGAGAGATGTCACCAATCAATGATTGACATGATGAGGATTGCAGCAGTAGCGACGATGATGATCTAGTGTTGATGATGATGTTCCAACATTGAAGATGATCCAGTGATGATGACGTTATCCACACTTGTGTCCAAAAGTGTTGATGACTGTGGCAAGAGAATACCTTCCTAGTTAAGAGGGAGTGTTGATGTAATTGTAACTTCGGAAGATATTCACTTGTATTTTATATTGTTATTATTATTGTATTTTATTTGTACCTCCGACGGAGATGTTTTTCCCTCCGGTCGGAGATGTCATTATTACATTTGGTCATTTAAATTCATTGAGGTAAATCCTCCATTGTAAGTCGGGGAAATAGATCCCCTAGAGTCAAATGTATTAGGGTTATCGAGTCTCCTAGAGAAGTCGGTCTAGTCAGGTTTAGCTGGGGCCGACCTAGCTAGTGAAAATGTCAAGTGAAAGATAAAGTATAAATAAAGAGCTAGGCTCTCTCATTCTGACATACACTCACTCACTCATGTTCGCACTAGTGAGAGAGAGAGAAGACAAGTTCACATAGGAGAAAAGAGAGAGAGCTACAGAAGACTATCTTGTTTTGGGGTTTTCCATTTTGTGATATTGTATTGGTGACGATTCTATCTTTGAGGAAGTTGCGGGGTTTTCTCCTTTATGGTTTCCCTGAGGAAAATCTTTGTGTCTCTTGTGTTATGCTGTGCATGTTATTCTTTCAGTTAAGATCCTATATAATATTGATTAAAAGTAGAAAAACTAACACACACTGATAAAACATAATTAGAAAGTTATTGGGATGAGATCCACATTGGTAAGGGGTCATTTTTTTCCTTGAGGATAGGCCCAACCATCATTAGTAAGCTTAGGATACAAGGATAGCGGGCCCCCATCCATCACTGATTGGTAAAATTCCTTTGGCAATTTTTCCTTTTTGAAATGGCAAGGGTAAACAAAAGTTGTAATTTTGGGGCCATAGTGGGGTGCTACCGAGCCAGTTGTTGAGAAACACTCTCACTTCTCATGAATAACTCAAGCCACTATATGCATTGGCCTACCTTTTCAACATAGACTACCACAAATAAGGTAAGGGAACAAGAGAGACAATCTTAGGCTCCTTGCTCGTGGTGCAAGGAACCCCACCCTGGTACTTTGATAATTGGTACAAATACATCATATATAACTCCATATTATACACATGTAGTGAAATCTACATGTAAAGGTCTATATGTATGATAGAAATATCAAACCAATAAAAATCACTTAATAGACTAAGCTTCGTTGACCATAGAGTCATTGTGTTTCTTCCAAATGAGAAACAACACTTCAACTTTGTTAAATTTCCATGAAACATGAAATATAATGGTCAATAGTATTTTTTCACTACAAGGGTGGCCTACAAGAATTGGGAGTAAGGAGAAAATGGCTAGAAAGTTTAATGACCCAACTCCAAAAATTTTGCATAGACATAATCAAGTGCTTGAGATTTCCAAGGTGACCATGCAAAAGACATTTGGGTTAGGGGATGCCAAGGTGAACCAATAGTTTCCAAATACTGTACAATCAAAAGAGCAAAGTCAAGTAATTTGTAGAATTACTGTGTAGGTTCCATTACTTTCCAATATATTGATAATACATTTTACACCAAAGGCTTGGGCCTAAGTATGGGTTCTAATATTTTCAATGCCCCCTAGTCTCGATGAGTGGAAAAAAGGGAACTCCGTGTCTCCTTCCACATTATACGAAAGAAAGCTACAAATATATTCTCACACCACTAATAGGCACTAGCATACATAATCCAACACAAAGCGTATCATACGTGGATGGGCACCGGGAACTTGGTACACATTTATAGTGTAGTAGAAAAGGAAATAGGTTTTGTAAGAAACTTGTCAATTATCTTTTCTACACATTGTATGTCCATGTCCCGGAACACTCTAGTAAAGGCTTGAAATGCTATAGATCAAATAAACAAATAAGCATAAAAAAGACTCAATTTGTAATACCACGCTTAAAGAATAACAAAAGGTGAAATAATAACAATTCCACTTCGAGGGGGCAAACTCGTTTACACCTTATGCTTACAAATAACTCTTAATGATACCTAAAACTAGATATCCTTAGTATATAGAAGATACAAAGAGTACAATTACAAATAATGAGACAATAATGACAACAATAATATAACAATAACATTGTAATGGCTCAAGACCTATGTGCTTAGCATGACTCACCCTTTCAAACAAGTTTTTCCCTCAATGCTTGATTAGCTATGGATGAATTTGTATGAAGAAGTCATCCTTTGAAGTTGCAACTTTTATTGGTAGGTTTTCCGATTGATGAGGAATTGCATAATTCATCTAGACATATTCTTATTCTTGGAAGATTCTTTTAGTTTTGTTTCTCTTGCAAAGACAATCTTGTTGTTTCTTTCCCATAATAATGTTTCTCTTTCAAGGATTTATCCTCAAATAGTCACTAAAATTAATACCATTTCGACTGATTTTTAACGTAAAAAAATGCTCTATTGAAAAATTTCAACTGGATGTTCAACCTATATTTCAATTTCTTTTTCAACTTGAAAATTTTCGACCATATTATTGACCTCAAATTCAACCTATTTTGGAAGAATGGTAAAAAATCAAGTTGAAAATAAATGCTAAAAACTATTTTTAAGGAATTTCAACTTGTTTGTGAGGCATAAAATAATAATTTTTTGTCTAGTTTTAGTTCAAAATAAGGCTTACGTTTATAGTGCTCTATCAATAAAATTAAGAAGTTTTTGATTACTCTCATTCCACTTTTTGAAGAGTTATTCTCTATTTTTTCTCTCATCATAACAAGCATAATCCATTGAAATTTATGTGTTTGTTTCAAGAAATCCAAAAGGAAGACTCCTAAAAGTTGCAAAAACTAATTCAAACTAATTGCAACTAATCCAAAAAGAATCGAATTCAAACTAATTGCCACCATCCAATAACCCTCAGTTCATTAGTTGATTTAGTTTGTGATTAATAACTTATTTTGTAGAGACCACTAAAGATTTGTGGGGTTAAATGATGATCATCATTTTACACTTGGTCAACAATTTTAGATTAATGTATTTTTTTCTCAAGACAAAATGATATGTTTTGTGGTCATGTTTGGAGGGTTTTAACAAAAGAAAAGTGAAGGAAAATCAAAATAGATTTTTTCTTAAATATTAAGGAAGAAGTTTGTAACGTGTGATCTTGGAAAAAGATAAAATCTCCATTTTGAATATCTATTAAATGGAGTGATCACGGCATAAAACTTGCATAGATGATATCCTTCTAAATATATAAGATTCATTGCATTTTGAAATGTGAAATATTGATGAACAATTTTAGAAGGAATGGCCATTTCACTAAAAGATATAAAGCTTCATTGCATTTTGAAATGTGAAATATTGATGAACAATTTTAGAAGGAATGGCCATTTCATTAAAAGATATAAAAGGAGGAAAGCATGACCTCACCATGATGGCATCATCTATGCATCATCTAATTGATTACAATAGTAAGGATACATGCTTAGGAAAGGAGATGTCATTGATTAGGCTTTAGCATTTATAGATAATATCCCCCTAAATTTGTAAGCTCCATTGTGTTTTGAAATGTGAAAAATGGATTTATGGTTTTAAAAGGAATTACCATTTCACTAAAATATGTAAAAGGAGGAAAGTATTACCTCACCACATCATCTAGGTGATGACATCAGTGATGATACATGCTCAAGGAAGGGGAGGGGATGTCATTGATCAGGTTTTAGCATACTTGATGACACTAGTAAGGATACATGCTCAAGGAAGGGGATGCCATTGGTTAGGCTTCAACATACTTAATGAAAAGTAAGATAGTCGAAGGCCTCAACTATGATAATAAAGAGGATCGAAACTATTGTACCCTTATAAGATGGACTTTAAAGAGCCTTATTTATTTCAATTTGTAATTATTAATATAAAGGTAGGTGAAGGCATCTAAAAATAAAGTTTCCATGGATTAAGAAAAAATATGCAAAAGACCTAGACACATGACACTATATAAGCCTTCTTAAAGTTAATTTTAATGAATGGAGTATTTAGTTTTAAACATTGGTTCTACTATAATTTGTGGCAATGTTTTCTAGAATGAATCACCCTCTAATGAGCTAGTTTGTTCTTGATGAATAAGGTTAGGCATAATATTATCGATCAACCTGGTTTGAGGCTTTAGCTATAATATTATAGGATACATCTAAGAGGGTGATTGCCCTCAATTGGTAGTGATATCATGCCCCCTATATTAGGGATAAAATAAATAATTCATTTGTTGATGCTAACCCCAAATATTATTTTTAATAGCTTCCTTGCACACCTATATCAAATTTGGACCTACAAAATCCCATGTGGCCTTATGGAATTTACACATGATAAGCCATGCAATCTAGGTGACTTATCCCCAACCATATCAAGGAAACCTTTGACTCATACAATATCAACAATTTCCCACACATATTTTTTCTGGGAATTAGAAAGTCTATGTGGGACCACATCAAATTGAGTCTACACAACTACTGCACATTCATGTGTGAAGCCTTATGATTAAAGAACCATTTTGTACTAAATGAAAAAATCCCTATTGATCTCCTCTTGCTTGGTGAGTATTCAATGGGAGTCTTAATAACAAAAATATTTTTGGATGTTCCTTCCTTGGAAGAAAGGGCATTGAAGAAATCATTAGTTAGTTAGTGTCCAATGTAAAGCCAATGGATACATGCTCTTTATTAATCATGCCACATGTGATGGGATTTTCCAACTTTCAAAAGATGTTAAACCTTGAAGGTCATGGCTTGAGTAACTTCATAGAATGAGTTATTTTACACTCTTTGATTAATTTATTGGAGCTCCTCCTCAACAACTTTGTGATGTTTCGATAAATTAAGAAGTTTTGTTTCACATATCTCCTTGGAAATAATCCAACCATCCTTGCATGTTTGTTTAGGTAAAAGGTTCCAAACCTTTATAATACAATTCATGCATATCTAATTTCTCAAGTAAGAAACATTCAACAAAAAATGAGCCTTATGTTGGTGGTTTAGGAATGACATGTCTTCCCTTAGTGCCTTAACATGTCCAACTCTATTGCAATGAAATAAGGTATTATGCTTAAAGAACATAATTGACATATCCTTTTGAGGACCCTTTCGTTGTCCTTTTAAAACTTACATAAAGCAAACTATAGTTAGATAGAATCATTTTCCTAAATTTATTTGGGTCATACAATCTAAGTGTAACCTCAAAGGGTATTTTGAGTTATCTTCTTCTCATAAAGAACTCTTACATGCAACATTCCTTCCTTATATTCTTATGCATAAACCATATTTAAGTCTCCATAAGAAAGTCAATGTGCTTCATGGTTTTTGTCCTCCATCCATCTCAAATAAGGGTTTTTCTACATATCTAGTAAGTAAATATTGGTAAATATCAACATTTACCAATCCATATTTAACATGGTGTATATCAATTTATTAATAGGAACATTATCTCAATCCACAAAAAAAAGACAAGTTGAGTTGACATAAGGGACACAAACTTACATTTTCCCTTCTTTATTCATGAATGTGAAAATAATCGCATTTGGTCACCTATAACTCAATGCATTTTTTAACAAAATATAAAACTATTTTTGCACTGAGAAGAGCAAGGTACTCTACAACTCATTATGAGGGAGATGTTGTCATGTAATATTATGTAACGTTATGTAAAGTGACATTACCAAAAATAAAAAGTAATTAAAAAATTCATGTCGGCTCACAAAATAAAAAATTAAAACTAGTATAGATCCATCTTAAACCGGGTGTTTATTAAGCGGTGCTCTACAACCGAGTATGAGGGAGATGTTGTCACGTAACATTATGTAACGTTATATAACGTGACACTACCAAAAATAAAAAGTAATTAAAAAATTGATGTCGGCTCACAAAATAAAAAATTAAAACTAGTATTGATCCATTTTAAACTGGGTGCTTATTAAGCATCAAGATAGATCAAATTTCTCGAGATGTAATTTTTTCCAAAAGGTGTAAAAACTCAAGATAGAAAAAATTACACCTCAAAAAATTGGATCATGTCGGTGCTTGATAGATCCAGATTTAAAATAGATCTATGTTGATTTAACAAAACATAAAAACTTTTACTTCTTTTCAAGACTATATAAACTATGATATTTTTCTATAAAAGTAATTCAGGATATCAATATAATGTGCTAGTGCATTGCACATGATATTTAAAATAAATTCAAGATAAAAAATTATACCTCAAGAAATGGAATTTTTCTAGGTGTTTGATAAATTTAGGTTTAAAATAAATCTATATTGATATAACAAAAATATAAAATCTTTTACTTATTTTCAAGAATATATAAACTATGATATCTTTTCTATAAAAATAATTGAGGATATCAATATAATATGCTAGTATACTATACATGACATTTAAAATAAATAACAAATAAAGATTTCAACTTGGATTTATACTATACATGACATTTAAAATATATAATAAATAAAGATTTCAACTTGGATTTAACTGTGAGTAAAAAATAATATCTAGAGATATTGAAAATAAATAATTTTTTAATTATTAAAATATATTTTCATCATCATTTCTATATATTTGAATCTAAAGAAATTTAGTCCCAAGAAAAACATAATTGATGAAGTTTATTTGTATCTTTCATTTTAATTTATGTGTTCGTCTCTCTCCGTTTGAATTTGAAGTATTTGATAAACACTGAAAATAAATAGATCTGTAATTCATGTTCGTCTCTGTCTGTGCATTTGAATTGGTATCTGACTCTGTCTGTGCATTTGAATTGGTATCTGAAAAGCAGTGAATTAAATAAATCTAAAAAATGTTGTAGTTTAAAGTGAGTAATTGTGGATGTAGCTCACTCATGGCATATTGTTGATGGAAAAAGTTTTCTACTGTTGATAAAATCTCCATTTTTTAAATTGTACATAAAATCCCAGATCAAAATTTTGACTATTAACAAATTTTTCTTTCCAGACAACATATAAGGGGAACCATTTTATTTGCGACGGCATCTTTTGTTTCTTGACAACATAAGGGATACCATCTTTTGTTTCCTGATAGCATTTTCTTTTTTATTCAAGTATGGGTACTATCAAAGCAACTTTGAAGCACTCCAAGGACACTTTGAAGCATCAAAGCAATTTTAATGGAATTACTAATTCCCAATGTTTTCTATTATGTTTAAAGGTGCATTTTGTAACCTAGATGTGGTCATTTACATGTGTGTAATGCTTAGACTCCTTAAATAGAGTGATGTGATCATATTGTAGTCTCCACTTATGGTCCAAGGCATAACCTCCAACAAGGCTCCTAATAGCTGAAGCAAATCCATGCATGATGGTTTTGAGGATGGGACAAAGGGATCATAGACATTTGTTATGATTCCCAAATATGTAAATGTAATCTCTATTAAGCTTGTTTAGATAAGTTTGTTTACTTCTATGATTTCTCATAGAAGTACTTGAGAAGGGTTCCACATATTAACCAAACTCTGTGAAAATCCCTCCACACTAATTGTCATTATTTCTCAGTCGTTTCAACATCATTTTTCTATTGAAATCATAGTGTCACTACCACGTTTTGTTTCTTGAATAATCATAATCATCGATTTTTCTTAATTATTCAATTCTTCAAGATCCTCTATTTTCCTTTCACATTCACCCCCCAAATATTCCAAGATATAATCTTTATTTCAAACTTTAGGTTGTGAGACAATGTACTTGTCCGATAGCTCGCTTGTCATAAGTTAACAAGATGTGTCCCTACTTCATCAATTTTTTGTTTCCAATTCTTTCTCCCTCTCTTCATTTCTACCCCTCCTTGTTTTTTCTTAGTTTTGAGAGAGATCATCATAATTATTAAGGTAGCAGATTGTCCTTGCTTTTGTCCAATGATGCCCATTTTCATTTTCCTTTCATGGGTTCCTTTTGAATTTGTTGGAATTGGACTTCCATTAGGTTTGTCAAATGTTGCTTGCAATATTTCTCTATCATATTATCAATTTCCTACATTTTTGTAGCAACTATACGATCCATCTCCTTTGCCTATAATTCTAAATGTCCATGCTCTTTAAGTTGTCTCCATACCTAACTCATTCCATATTTCTGGGGATTCCCTTGTATCTTGGTTGCCTAACTCTATTTTCCTCTTTTTTCATATCTCCTTTTTGGATCTCTTGAGAGGCTTCTTGGGGTCCTAGGTTCTAGCACCGTGGTACTTGCCTCTTCCCCTTTGGACTATTCTATGTCTTCATCTCCCCTTCCATTTCAAATGCTAGGACCTATAAGTTATTGCTATCTTTGGTGATGTTACTAGGAATTATAGTCTTGCATGATTTATGCTTGCTTGAGACCTTGACAAAATCCTCCTTATCTGCATTCTCTTTAGGCTTCCCCTGATTCACCATTTTGTTGAGCGAGACAATATTTGAAGTGATGCCCATGTTCACGACATTTATGGCACTAGAAAGAAACATGATCATATTCCAAAGTTTGGAGCCATTATGTATCCTAGAAACTGATACATATCAACTTTACAAGGCCCTAGTGTAATGTCCCTTTTTATGAATTTATTAAAATGGCAAAATTTTCACTTTTTTCCCTAGTTCGACCTTTGACTAGTTTTGATGTCTAGGTATCCAATTTGCTCCAAATGCTCCCAAATATTCTGAGGAGGTGTATGAATGATATTAAGACTTTATTATGATGTTCGTGGATGATTTAATACCATTAAAACACTTATGAAAACTTCTTTAAGATTCTGGTCAATGTATGGTATTTTACTAGCAATTTCTCTTTGACTAGTATTGGTCCCTTGGTCTCCAAATGACTCCAAATTCTCTCAAATTGCTACATAAGGTACTTGGATGATATTATGAAATATTTATAATGTTTATGGATTCTATGGAGTGTTCATATGACTTCTAAAACTCCTCTTTCAAATCTGGTCAAGCTATGGAGTTTTACTAGTAAATTGTGGTTCAAATCCCTTAGGGTAGATGATGAAAATGACTTTCCAAATGCACTCAATCCAACTCGAAATTATGAATGGAAATAGGGAAAATATAAAGGACATCAACCTGAACTCATATGAATCACCATTCAACTTTTAATGTCTTCTATAACTCCCTTAAATCAGATGCAAAAGGACTAGTTTCAACCTTGGGGGAAATGACATTAAATCTTCTTCAAATGATATTAAACTGATCAAAATGACTCCAAATGCTTAAGTACTAAACATGAAACTTGTGCAGCTCATAAATGAAATTCCATTAATCATAAATACATCAGAGGAATGATCTTTCATTTGAATACATCAGTACATCATTCCTACACATCAAGGTAGTGGGGAAATGGTACCATTCTTTCATTAAAATTTAGATTTATACATTTACACTTGGAATTTTGACCTGAAACTTTCTGAAGATGAAGAACAGAGTATTTAATTCATATTAAAAAATAAATGGGGCATGAGAAGATCCCCCAAAGAGTACAATAGCTCACCAAAAACACCCTCACTCAAGGATCAAGAATATGCCATGAAAACTGGAAATGGTTGAAGGAGTGAGATGCACTAGAAGAAACCATGAGCTTCCCTGTAGCTTACACCTGCAAATTAAGACTCCATTAAAGCTCCAAATTACAGGTTTGAATGGCCTTTTCAGAGCACACCAAGGCCTACTACACCTAAATTTATTGTGCCCAAAGAAGAACCTGAAACCTAATTTGATATGAATGAAGTGGTAAAAGAATGGGAAAATTTGAGTGAAGATTGTAGAAGGACTCTACCATTTGACCAATACTTTACTGTCTCAAACAAACTCAAAAAGAGGGAGGATAATAGGGCTCTATTCCAGAACAAAGAATTAAATTGTGCTATTAGTAAAATGCCACTTCCCACTTTTGATGGTTCCTCTCAAAGTTCTGCTAACACTTGGGTGCAAAAACTAGATGTGTATTTTCAGCTGAATCCAATGATGCAAGAGGATGCCTTAAAAATGGCTATTTTGCATCTAGAAGGAGATGCAAATGAATGGTGGTTCCATGGTTTGAAAAATTTGGGACATGATTAGGTTACTACCTATGGAGAATTTTTTGACAGGGTATTAGAGAGACTTGAGCAAAATGACCTAGAATTACCTTTCAAAGAACTAGCCCAATTGAAACAACTGGGAACCCTTGCTGGTTATATGATGGAATTTCAAAAATTATCAGCCAAGGTGGCTGATGTATCTATGGGAAGGTTAGTATTGTTGTTCACTGAAGTTTTGGCTGAACCCTTAAAAGGTTTAGTTAAATCCCACAAACCAACTACATTAAAGGATGCTATGAGCTTGACTAGAGATCTCCAAAATGTGCTTCCTAGAACAAGATTTCCTCCCAAGCCTAACTTCAGATTTGAAAAGAAGCCTTGGAAAAGAGATGCATTTGAAAAGAATCCTTGGCAAAGGGATGCATTTGAAAAGAATAAGAAAGAGGGACTAAACAGGGAAGAACTTAGAAGAAAAAAATTGTGCTACACATGCTTTCAACCATGGGCACCGGGGCATAAATGTACTACGGGAAAAACTCAATACATTGAAGTATTTTCTGATAATGATGAGTATGACGTGGGTATGGAGGAAGAAGGACATATTTTAGATCAAGAAGAGGGATATGATACAACAGAAGAAGGGAAACAAGAATAAAATCAGTCCTCACCTGACAAAGTAAGAATGGCAGTACTTTCAGCAGTGCCTCATTATCACACAATTCGATGCAAGGGTGTGGTACTAGGACAAAGGGCCTAAGTTTTGGTAGATGGAGGAGCCACACATAAATTCATTGATGCAGACATGGTGGAGACAAGGAAGATACCTACATAACCATTTGATGGCTTCACAGTTGTCATTGCAGGTCACAACACTATGGAGTGCAAAACATGGGTTCCAAAGCTGCAAATCACCATAGGTAACTATACTTTTTCTGATAGATTTTATGTGCTTGATGTTGTTGATACTAATGTGGTTGTGGGAGTGCAATGGATGTACTCTATAGGGAATCATACAATGAATTATCAAATTCCTGAAATGAAATTCCAAGATTCGAAAGGAATACTAAGGGTTGTGAGAGGGAAACACACCTATCTGAATCAAGTGGTGACCTCCCATAGTATGAGATCCATATTGAGGCACAAAGACATAGAATGGGATGCTGAATGTTTCATCACCTCTCACAAGACAAACATAAAGGTTGTTGAACACCCAAAGGAGATAGAGCAACTCCTACAAAAATATGAAAAAGTCTTTGGAGATCTTCCACATGGTAGACCACCTGATAGGGTGGTTGAGCACAACATTGTCTTGGAGGAGGGTACTTCACCCATCCAAATACCACCCTATATAAATCCAAAAAAATTCAGAGATGAAATTGAAAAGGCCATCCAAGAACTCCTAGATTTGGGACTCATTAGACCAAGCTCTAGCCCTTATGCTTCTTCAGTAGTGTTGGTGAAGAAAAAAGATGGAACCTTGAGGATGTGCATAGACTTTAGAGATTTGAACAAGAAGACAATAAAGAACAGGTATCCTATCCATAGAATTGATGAGCTCATGGATGAGCTATTTGGGGCAAAATATTTCTCCAAAATTGATCTTAGATTAGGTTACCATCAAATTCGAATGAAGGAAGAAGATGTGCGAAAGGCTGCTTTTAGATGCCATTATGGCCACTTTGAGTTTCTTGTTATGCCTTTTGGGTTAACTAATGCTCCAGCCACATTCCAAGCATGTATGAATAGTATCTTTTGCAAATAGCTCAGAAAAATTGTTTTGGTTTTCTTTGATGACATTCTCATTTACAACAAAACTTGGGAAGAGCATTTGCATCATTTAGAGGTTGTGCTGAAAATTTTGCATGAACAGTCCTTGTTTGCTAAGTTGTCTAAATGTGAATTTGGGATGAAGGAACTCTTGTATCTTGGGTACATTATTGGAAAAGAAGGAGTGAAAGTGCACATGGAAAAGATAAAGGCTATCCTTGAATGACCATCACTAAAAAACATCACAGAATTAAGAGGCTTCATTGGAATATGCACATATTATAGGAAGTTTGTGAAAGGGTTCTCCAAATTGACTTCTCCACTCACTGATTTGACAAAGAAAGATGCTTTCAAGTGGGATGAAGAGGCTGAAAAGGCCTTCCAAAAAATGAAAGAGGTAATGAGTAGTTGTCCAATACTTGCATTACCTGATTTTACTAAACCTTTTGTTTTGGAATGTGATGCTTCAGGTGAAGGGATAGGGGTTCTCCTAAAGCAAGGCCAACACCCTACAGCCTTTGAGAGAAGAAAGTTGCAGCCACATGAAAATATTTACTCCATCTATGACAAAGAAATGTTTCCCATCATGCATGCATTGGCCAAGTTTAGACAATACTTGGTGGGAAACAAGTTTGTGGTGAAAACTGATCACAATAGTCTAAAGCACTTCCTCACCCAAAAGGATCTCAATGAAAGGAAACAAAAGTGGGTAAGCAAGATCCAAGCTTTTGATTTTGATATTGAATATGTGAAAGGGAAGAATAACATTGTAGCAGATGCATTATCTAGAAGAACTTCTTTTTCTCTCATGGACATTGCAAAGGATTGGAAAAACATGCTAATGGTTGAATATGCCAAGAATAGTTTTGCTTGTGATGTGTTAGATGGGGTCAAAGGGGATGATAACTACAAGATTCTGAATGGGATGATATATTATAAGGGAATAATTTATTTGGTTCAAAATTCAAAACTCAAGTACAATATTTTGCAAGAAGCACATGATTCCCCACTAGCTGGTCATCCGGGGATCTTCAAAACTTCTAGGCAATTAAGGCAAAGGTTTTTTTGGAAAGGGCTGAAGGATGATGTTCTGAAATGTGTGAATGAATGTAAGGTATGTCAGGAAAACAAAACTGAACTCACATGCCCAGCTAGGTTATTGCAACCATTGCCCATTCCGGAAGAAAAATGGGAGAGTATCTCAATGGACTTTATCACTGGTTTGCCCAAATATTTGGGAAAGGATTGCACATATGTGGCAGTGGATAGGATGAAAAAATTTGCTCATTTCTTTGTTGTTACATCATATTTTAGGTTTGCACAAGTGGTTGATATTTTTTTTAAAGAAATCTTCAGATTGCATGGGCTCCCCAAGAGCATTGTAAGTGATAGAGATAGTAGATTCATGGGTGTTTTTTGGCAAGAAATTTGTAGATTGGTGGGCACTCAATTGATTCCAAGCACAAGCTATCATCCACAAATTGATGGCCAAATAGAGAGAGTGAATCAATGGTTGGAGGGGTACCTAAGGAACTATGTGGGAGAGCAGCAAAAAACATGGGTAAAATGGCTACACTTGGGTGAGTTTTGCTACAACACCACTTTTCATATGTCAATAGGAATGTCTCCTTTCAAAGCATTATATGGTTATGAAGCACTCACTTTTGTTGAGAATATATTTGGTGATAGTAGAGCCCCAAAGGCTAAAGATTGGATGGAAGAGAGCCAAGAAATTTTAAAGCTTTTGAAAGAAAACTTGCAAGTTGCCCAAAATCAACAAAAACAATATGCAGATCAACATAGGGAAGAAATGACCTTTCAAGTCAATGATTTGGTATATTTGAGGTTGCAGCCATATAAACAAACATCCTTGAAAACGAAGGGAGCAAAAAAGCTAAAACCAAAATACTATGGCCCATACAAGGTAGTTCAGAAGGTTGGGGAGGTAGCATATGAGTTAGAACTTCCAGAAGGAAGTAAAATACACAATGTATTTCATGTTTCATGTCTCAAGAAGGCTATTGGTCAGCAAATTGTCATTTCAGAAACACTCCCTCCTTTGGATGATGAAGGTCAACTCACACTTGTTCCACAAAAAAAATTGAAGACGAGGGAAAGAAGATTAAGGAGCAGAACTATCAAAGAGTACTTGGTACAATGGAAGGATCTACCAAGTGAAGATGCCACATGGGAAGAAGAACAAATTTTGTAGCATCTAAATCTGAAATTGCTTGAGGAAAAGCACTCTTGGGTGGGGAGGACTGTAATGTCCCCATTCAAATAAGTTCATGACAGGAAAATTCCACCAATCCTACTAGTTCCCTAGGTTGGATGGAGACATTGGAATTTGGAATAAGGGGGCTAATAAATTATGTTTGGACATTAGAATAGCATAAATATTTAATAAAGGAGATAAATAAATAAATACAAGGGAAAATCAAAGTGGCAATTGATCATGAAGACACATGGAGGTTGTGGGACCCACACAAGCTAGAATTTCTATGCCACATGGCATCCTCCTCTTGCAATTTCGAATCCATGGGAAGTATAATGTTCTTGGGATGAGTTGTAAGGGTCATACACTTGGAAATGTGCATCATAGGTCGAATTTGGATGGAAGTGTAACTCCCATGGAAGAGGAAGAGTCAAATGAGAGGTTCTAGGACACTTGGGCTAGATTCCCTAACATCTATGACAACAATGATGAAGATGCTATGACACCTATGACAATTTGCAGACCTGAGGGCTGACATCTGACTAATATCACATGTCAGACCTAAAAATAACATCTAAGTGAGCGCTCAAGGGAGTTAGAGAAGGCCAAGAGATGCCTACTCGAATTGGTGGAAGGTGGAAGGCTAGGAAGTGGAAGACACGTGGCAAAACTTGAAACACTCCCTAATTCGAATTGGCTTGGAATCTATGGATGGCATTGGAACCTTAGAAGTATAAGGATGTTTATAAAATACAAGGATGAAGTAAGAGAGAGGCTTTTGATCATTTTCATAATTTGCATTTGTGAAGAGAGCTAGTGGAGTGCTTCTCTACTTGCCTTAGCCAATTTCGAGGGTGAAATATTCCCATCCTAGTGTGAAAATCCTCACAACAGATCTATGAGATGATGTATACCTCACAAGAAATTAATTGATTAAGAAAGAAAATAGAAGAAGAGTGGTCAATGCAGTATAATGAGCAACAGAATAATAATACAGTAGAACTCGGATAGAAGCAAAAATACTTCACACACACTAATTAATTAATCACAATATTGACAAATAAATAGTACAATGCATGAGGATTCGAATGCTAAGGTGGCAATTCGAATTAGCCTTCATGGAGTGATCAAAATATCAATAGAGTGTCATCGGAGCACAACTAGGAGTCCTCATCATCATCAGTGGAGTCATCAATGCACAAGTAATTGTCAACCAGATGTCAAACTGAGTGTGGTAGGTGTAACTGGCACATGTAGGCACTAACTGAATGAAGGAGGCTTGGTGGAGGGCGCAATAGGATCTTACTAGAGTCAGAACAGGCACTCTAGTCTCATTGGAGGTCCGTCAGAGTGATAAGGTCAGTTAAGAGTCAGTTAATCCTTAAATCAAGGAAGGAACTGAAGATAACTAAATTGTAGGTGAGGAAGGGCGCCTTTCACAAGTAGTTGATCAAAGGAGGGCGCACTAAGCTCTAAGAGGGCTGAAACTGCAAGGAAAGAAGCTCTCGGGGCTAGCTAACTGAGGGCTAGGTGCTGGTGCTGATGATTGGGATGCATGCAAACCCTAATTTTACATGCATGACTGAAAATGCAAATAATGGAAATGTTGATAGGACTAGGATGGAGTATAGGAATATCCTAACAGCCCCCCCTTAATACATCCTGGGCCCTGGTAACTAGGACCAAAGGTCACCTAATACAATCAAATGAATGATAATAATAAAGAACATTCCATAAACTGAGGAAATGGGGAAAACTTCATGGGAAAAATACCCCCCCTCAAAATAAACTGTAGGTCACACACAATAATAAATGCTCCAAACTCAAGCAGGTGTGATGCTTGGTCATATGTATGGAGGTATCTTCTTCTTGGGAAGAAGTGGATCATGCTCAAAAGGCATGTGCTTGTACTTGCTCTTCAGTTCGAATGTGATGAGAACAAATCCAAAAGTATCAGAATGATCCTTGAACCTTTGATTCGAATCAACTAAGGTAGGATCAAATCTTTGAATGTGCATATAGTCTTTTGTCTTCTCCTTCGAACCACCATGGGTGAGATTATGCCAAAAAGAACCATCATATGATTGCTTGAAATCCAAATCAGATTTAAGACTTGAAGAATAGTTTCTTGAGATCTCCTTTGAACCAGCAGGGGTGAGATCAAAACTATCATATGCATGAGAAATTGTCCCAAGTAGTAATTGCTTGGAATCCAAATTAGATCCAAGACTTGAATCATGGTTTCTTGAGATCTCCTTTGAACCATAAGAGGTGAGATGAAAACCAGTAAATGCATGAGAAGTTATCCCAAGTGGGTGGCAATGGCCATATTCTTCAATAACCTTCTGAAAGCATGGAATAATGAACATATAGTAGTAAATAAGAGGTGATTGCTTGAGGAGAGCGAATGCATTACCTCCAATAGTTGATTTTTCCTCCGAAATAATCATGTGATCATGATGCAAACCAACAGACTCTGGTGCAAGAGAGGATTTAGGACCTTCTGCAATATCTAGAGTGTGAGCTGGCACAGAAAGAGAAGAAAGTTGGAGCATGAGTGTAGAATCTGCAAGTTCTTTGTGGACAACTTCAATATGATATGATACTGGTTCATGATCTGAGAGACCATCAAGGGGAGCGAATGCATCACTGGGCTTGTTCTCGAAAGGGTTTGGACCAATTCCTTCATTATGTCTTCCAAATATTACATTCAGGTGATCCCATAGCTCTTTTGGTGATGAAAAATCAGGGAGGTCATATAACATCCATTCAGACATAGCAAGCATCATTGATCCAAAGGCTCCGTCACCTTTATTTAACCAATCAATCTTCTCTTCAGAAGATTCAAAGTCTCTTTCAAAACAACAGTCAAAGAGATCATGGCTCTTCAAATATGCTATCATTTTCGGTTTCCATTCATCATAGTTGAGTGGAGAAAGAGGAGGGATTTCTTATGAATTCATTGAAGCTGTAGAAGACCTGCAAAAACAATAGAGAATATCTGCAACTGCTACTATTGCAAAATTGCAGAAACTGCTGCAACTGCTGCACTCGAAATCTTGGTAATAACCTGCAAAAAACTCTCAGGAATGGAGAAAAACAATACTCTCAACATGCTCTGATACCATGTGAAAATCCTCACATCAGATCTAAGAGATGATGTATACCTCACAAGAAAGTAATTGATTAAGCAAGAAAATAGAAGAAGAGTGGTCAACACAGTATAATGAGCAACATAATAATAATACAGTAGAACTCGGATAGAAGCAAAAATATTTCACACACACTAATTAATTAATCACAATATGGACAAATAAATAGTACAATGCATGAGGATTCGAATGCCAAGGTGGCAATTCGAATTAGCCTTCATGGAGTGATCAAAAGATCAATAGAGTGTCATCGGAGCACAACTAGGAGTCCTCATCATCATCAGTGGAGTCGTCAATGCACAAGTAATTGTCAACCAGATGTCAAACTGAGTCTAACTGAGTGTGGTAGGTGTAACTGCCACATGTAGGCACTAACTAAATGAAGGAGGCTCAATGGAGGGCGCAATAGGAGCTTACTGGAGTCAGAACAGGCAGTCTAGTCTCACTGGAGGTCCGTCGGAGTGATAAGGTCAGTTAAGAGTCAGTTAATCCTTAAATCGAGGAAGGAACTGAAGATAACTGAAGATAACTGAATGGTAGGTGAGGAAGGGTGCCTTTCACAAGTAGTTGATCGAAGGAGGGTTCACTAAGCTCTAGGAGGGATGAAACTGCAAGGAAAGAAGCTCTCAGGGCTAGCTAACTGAGGGCTAGGTGCTGGTGCTGATGACTAGGATGCATGCAAACCCTAATTTTGCATGCATGACTGAAAATGCAAATAATGGAAATGCTGATAGGACTAGGATGGAGTATTGGAATATCCTAAAACCTAGTTGGTAGTGGGAAAGGCCCTTCAGACCTTTCATGGGAGCTTTAATTGAGTCTTATGTTGCAGGTGTAATATATAGGGAAGATCGTGGTCTCTTCTAGTGCAGCTCATTCCTCCAACCATTTCCAATTTTCTTGGCATATTCATGATCCTTGAGGAGAGGCGCATTTGGTGAGATGTTGTACTCTTTGGGGGACCTTCTAATGCCCCATTATTTTGTCATCTGATTTAAATGCTCTGTTATTAATATTCATAACAGCTTCAGGTCGATATTCCAAGTGGAAATATGTAAAATTGATCATTAATGAGCAAATGGTGACAATTTCCCCACTATGTTGATGTATGCCAATTATATGATGTTATTTTCGAATGGAACAGTGAAACATTGATGATTTTATGATGTATGGACTTATAATAACCTGTTATAAAAGTTTCATTTTCATTGCATAAGCTTTTGGAGTCATATTGTTCATTTTCATAGCATTTGGAGAAGATTGCCTATCATTTCCCCCAAGGTCGAAACTAGTATTTTTGTACCTGATTGGAGAGGGTTGCAGCAGACTTAAAATCTTGAATGGATATGTATCTGAACCTATATTGATTTCCCTTAGATGTCCCCTACCTCTGTTCAGAAATTCGAGAGGGTCCCATAGCATTTGGAGAGTAATTTCCAACATTTACCTAAGGGGGATTCGAACCCCAAATTGCTAGTCAAAATCCCTACTTTGGCCAGAACTTAAAGGAGAGGTGCAGAAGCCTTTTGAAGACACTAAAGCATACATAAACCTCATATTCATGTTTTAATTTCATCCATATACCTTCTGTAAGAATTTGGGAGCATTTGGAGTCATTTGGAGGTCAAGAAACCAATACTAGTCAAAGGTCGAACTAGTGGGAAAAGTTGAAAATTTCACCATTTTAATAAAATTCAAAAAAGGGACATTACAACAAGGTTTTATCAAATGGAACTTTAACGGTGCAAGTAAAGGTAATATAGGGCCTGTTGGTTTTGGGGGAGTGTTTTGGGATAATGAAGAGATGATTCTCATAATTTATGCTAGTTCTTTAGGAAAATATAGCAACAACGTTATTGAGATCTACTCCATGGCCTATTGCATTCAAATAGATTCTCAAGCGAACTACTCTAATATCATGGTATAGGGTGATTCCCAAATCATGATCCACCTTCTCAATCAGATCATTGACGAATTGTCCATCAACAAAGTCCCTCCCAGCTAGCGCTTGGCGATCAAATTGGAATGACTCTCTTCCATCCTTAGAAAAATTGAAGTGATTATCTTCCAACATGTAATATGCAATGCTAACAAGATGGCTAACAAATTAGTGAACACGACCATCTCTTTGACATTAGATAGTCTTAATACCAGGTGTCACTCGGTCGCTCAATCCTCATAGAGTCTTGATTTATCCAAGCAATATATTTTTCCCTGTATTGGGTTCTCCGATGTTGACATTAGTACCACATGACATTTGATAAACATGACACTTGGCCTATGAAGAGCTCCATGTGATGGAAAGTAGTTTCTAGGATCTATCTTGGCATGTGAAGGCCGAGTTTGGAAATTATGCCAACTCTTGGAAGATTTGTTTCCTGGGAACATATGAACTAGTGGAACCTTCTTTGGCCCTTAGATCCGGAGGCTATCATGGCAGTTATGCCCCAGTTTCTCTTCAATGTACCCTAGGCCTGTACTAATGTAATTACCCTTATTGTGGATAATGGTATGGCCCATTATCTTGTCCATGGAAATATACGAAATAGATACCGTGTTCACACCGGCCCTGGTTCTCGTTGGAGTTGCCTTGTTATTATGCTCAGGAATCATATCAGCACTCTCGACTCTGTCTCTCAGGATAAGATGTTGCATGTTAAGAAAACAAAGGGTAGGATGCCTCAGGCTCCAAGCACTCTCATATGACACACGTTCTATCTGAACAAGATAAATCCAAATCCTACTACATCGATACTTTGGTGTCGCCCTTTTCTTAGTGTTAGGTTTGGGCTATGGAAGACTAGGTCCAGGGAAAGCACAACGAGCTTAAGATTGTAGATTTGATGACTGATTTTGGAAGGATGGTTGATGACCTAGTTTCAATGTGCACTAATGATACAATATATGTTAAGACTCTAACTTTTCTATGTCACACCAAAACCTTACTTGGTCGAGCTCTAATGGAGAGTGTTGCTGGCAATTTTGTGGACCTGAACCAAGACTCCAACCTCATTGCTTGTCTGGAACATATGGAAGGGTGGATGAGGTAGGCCAGTGAAGCTAGATACAACAAGTAGGTTCGTCATATCACCATATCTAATGATTGTTGATTTAGTCCTCATGGTATTTTTCATGGTATTTTCTAGGCTGGTTACCAACCCCTATCATTTTGTTTTTCTAAGAATTAGGTTTGTTAGTTGTTGGTCAGGTTTAGAGTTTATGCTTAAGTTGTTGAACCTCATGATTTATTATCCCAACTGGCAGAGATTGTATTTTTTAAATCCCTTAAAGTATTTTAGCTTTGATAGGGGCCAGGTATAAATATTAGTAGCAACTACTCTAGTGGTATTTACAATAATAATTTTGAATGGGAACATGTGGACAAGTTATGTCTTTGTGGCTGGTTTGGTTTCCTGAGTGGCATGCCAATCACTACAACATCTGTATTTTTTTGCTTTTGAAATTCTAATTTAGTTCGAGCTTTACAAAAAGAAAAAAGAAGGAAGAATCCCTCAAACTCTTAGAAAATCTCCTCTTGCACTAGTTAATCTTAAATTCTCTATTCAAGGGAGGGACATTAACATTGTTATTTATCTAGATAACGACAACAATTACATTAGTGTCAACTTGGCCAATCAATTAGTAATACCCGAGTCAAGTATATTAAAAAAAATAACTAGGCCAAATGTTAAGAATATGGAATCAACAATCTCCATTTGTCAATTTAAGATTATACATACATATCCCAATTCAATGTTATGATTATGTATAGAGAAGAAGTTGACATAATTCTAGGTTCACCCTGGATGAAAACATTGGGGGCCTTCATCTTAAATATGAATAATTTTTTTTGACATTTCACTATAAGAAGAAAAAGATAACACTGCAAGACATTTAAATGAAATCAAATTCAAAATCTCCATCATCAAAAGACCTTAAAGACATCTCAAAAATGATCCCACGAGACAATTAGAAGTCAATACAAAAGATGGAGAAAGAAGTTGAAAAGGTCATCGTTGATAAAGACGAAGAAATTTCTTGCCTTAAGAGTCATAGTCAAAACTTGATTGCACATATTAAGAAGTTAAAAAATGACAAAAAGTCACTACAGAACAAGTTAGATCAACTCACTAAGAAATAAGCATTGATTAATAAAGAAACAATTGTCGAACCTATGGA
This sequence comes from Larix kaempferi, assembly GCA_027924585.1. Lineage (NCBI taxonomy): Eukaryota > Viridiplantae > Streptophyta > Pinopsida > Pinales > Pinaceae > Larix > Larix kaempferi. Next base: position 1,809,834 of record BSBM01000886.1, read on the forward strand.
ACTAGAGGAGTCTTCGTATGTAAAATCCAAGTTGTGGAAAAATGAATCAATAAAGATCCAGCCAATGCCACACTCATAAAAATGCAAATCTAGTTAAAGTAAGGATATCTTCATATGTTGAAGTACAATCGATGTAAAATCCAAGTGCACTCACTAATAGAAATTCATTGATCAACAAAGCAACTAAGGCATACGAAGAGGACTTAATACCAAAGTGAATTGGAAAAACACTGTTGGTATGAAGAATAATCGTGCTACAAAGACACCCTATCGACATCCCAATCACAAAATTTGATGCTTTAACCAATCAATGTATTGACATCATTTTGAATAGAAAAAATGACATATATTCCAAAGAATTTAAATACAATTAAGTCTCAAGGTACAAGTCTTCTTTGGAATCATAATACATTAGGCTCTTTCCGAGGAGCTTATAATTACAGATTGCCACAAAACGATTATATTAGTTTGGTCTAATCCAATTATAGTTACAAAATTTTGTTATACAAAATTAATATCAGTTATGTGTTTTCTTGCACAGGAAATAAGACTTCAGCCATCAAGTGGCGTGGCAGAGGAAACCAATTTAACTAGTGGCGTGGCAGAGGGAATAACATGGAGGGCGTTCTTCCTTACGTTCATAAAGCTCTCACTCGGTATTAAGGACATTGAGAATTAAATCCTTGTAAAGTTGTAAAGTTGATTTCCATTAGGGCTTTGCATGGCAATTATGGATCTATATGTACTGAGATTTTTTGTGTAAATAATACAGTGTAGGGTAATTCTTGATTTAGCAAAATATTTGGTCACCGCATTTGTTTACTATCAGTTCTATGCATGAGAAGCAGTAGTGTTGTAACGTATCAATCATATGGGCTGCTATTGCAACCGTATACATCAGGATATCATCAAACGTATTTCTAAAACATCTTATAATTTTTGTATTTTTGTTTGCCTATTAGTTCAAGCATGGAAATATTGGTTATGATTATGCCATGAAATCATCTTTGAACTATTTTATTTTGAATTTTCACAATTGATCAGTTTCCTCATTGTTTCAAGATTGTGTTTTTTACATTGCTTGAAATATATTAATAAAATTTACATTATTATTAGATATATAATAATAACAACTACAGCAGCAGTAGCATGAAGCAAACAATTTCAATATCGACTTCATATCCTTATATTGAATCTTTCTTCAGCATACCACCTGTGTTTCATATGCTCTTGAGGAATCTGAAGCCGATTTGAGTATGCGTCCATATTTTTCCACTTCACACAATCATTTTCTGCCCAAAGCTATGAGGATGCATAACGATGAAGTTACAGATTCAAACTATGATATTTTTATACGATTTCAATTTCTGCCCCAGGTTCAAATTAACATATTCCAATTTGTTTTCAAGTAACTTCATGGTTCTGAAGAAAAAGTTGTAGATACAATGATGACGGTTTTGTCACATAGCATTTCAAATTTATTAATTTGGTTTTTATGATTGATGAAATTCAAATGATAAATAAAGGTGCTTGGTTGTATTTACTGTTTATTGTTGTTTTTAAATATTAATTACAACGTCGATGCCTCATACCTAAGTTTTTTAGGTATTGATAGTAAAAACAGGTTTGATGACGATACTTTACTAAAAAAGACATTAAGTTTGTGTTGGTTTTCAAAACACATATTTGATTTGGTGAATATACTAAAAAGAATATTTTAGTTGAAAATTAATATTATGGGTAATGTTATTTTTATTGCAGTTGTGTTAGTTGAATGATAATGTTGAATGATAGTATGAATATTTTTTTCAAACTAATGATAGAGATCCCGTTTGTTCTTTTAGATTTTATGAAAATTAATTGTATTTTAATAATTTATAAAAATGGTGTATAATAAATATGTTACAAATATTTATAACATTATTATAATAAAAGAATAATAATATTATTATAATATTAATATTATCTAAATAAACATGTTTCCTATTGTGTTAAGAATTTTGAAAATTGAGAGTAAATAACAAAAGTTGGAATTGGAAATTTAACTAGTATAGTTTGGAATTTTGATTCTTGCTTTTTTTCTTTTCATAAACGTGTGGTTTTCTTATGAAGGAATTTAATCTTATATCAATCAATTTTCTTTTTTATGTTATTGTAATTTTGTGGTACAAAATTATTTTAAAGATCTACAACTATTATAAATTTTGAGAATCATTGATCAGAATTCAGAAAAAGTCATGACAACATTATTCCATCATATAAAGTATTTTTGGAGATAATTTATTGAGAATTCACCAAAATTTATTGGAACATTATTCCACTGTATATGTGTATTTTTGACAATTATTGATTTAGAAAATTCATTACAAAATTATTCGAGGGAGTCGTCAAAAATTTAATGACAACATTATTCCACCATATAAAGTATTTTTGGAGATCATATATTATTCCACCATATAAAGTATTTTTGGAGATCATTTATGTGGAATTCACCAAAATTTATTAGAAGATTATTCCACTGTATATGCATATTCAACAAAACCAATAATTCAATTTTATATAGGTCTTTATCCACATCTACCTGCACAAGATACTTCTTTTCAGTCACTAGATGACATTGTTTGTGTGTAACATTCTACCCAACATCCATATCAGTGGAGTGGATACATAACAAGAGTGATTGTGACTATAGTTATTAACCAAACATGGGTTGTCGATGAATAAGTCACTTTAGCTCAAATAGAGAAAATAAATGGATATAGGAAATTTAAATGCGCTCAGGCTTCTTTGATTGGACATAGCATTTGTAGAATTGGAGTTTTTGAGGCTAAACAACTCAATGTGTAGCATATTATTCTAATGTAGGAACTTGGAGATGGTTCCTTGCATGTTTGATTTTGTGTTATATAGTGTGCACCCTGATAAACCAAACTAACAGGACATTTTGTCTGTACAACTAAATGCAGGTTTTAAAATGACTCATGAAAACTTTGAAACTCCCATATATTGTTTTTACATTTTGTTTATAAGATCTAAATTTTCTTTGTTGAAAGTTTGGGATTCCTTTGTCCGGCTGTCAAAATGATAATCAAAGTTTAATTGCAAAATTAAAATTAGAAATCTGTGTGAAAATCCTCACAGCAGATCTAAGAGATGATGTATACCTCACAAGAGTAATTATGATTAAGCAGGAAAATAGAAGAAGAGTGAACAATACAGTATAATGAGCAACAGAATAATATGATACAGTAGAATTGAGATAGAATGTAACGAATATAATTAAAGTATAATTAAATAAATAAAATTAACTAAAGACATAACTTTTCATGTCAAATAAAAAGGCATGACTCTTCATGTGAAATGTCCAAGCCTTATTTAAAGGGGACCATTATTGTAATCTATTCATCCTTTATCAAATATATTATCTATTTTACCCAGATTGATGGCTTATCGAATATACCAGGTTCATTGGTGAAGTTAATTGTGTGAAGCGAATAATAAATCGCTCCATTTGGTATCAGAGCGCTCCTATTCTCAGACACTTGTTGATTCTGGCCCTTGGCCATATTTTTGGCTTGTAGCCAAACTTTCAAGGATTCCTTGAACTCGGATCTGTGATCTAGGCTTTTAGCCATCCATACTCATATTTTCTGAACTCTGCTCAACTCTGTAAGCTTTCGCTCCACTCCACATCTACACTCCACACCTAATCCTCCTCTACGCCTTTCACTCCCTTCACGCCACTCTTCCCCCCTACGCCTCCTCACTCCCATCACTTCCTTCCCACGTCGTCCCTCCTTTCCCGCACACCACTATTCCATCCGCAAACTCCTTCATCTCCTGCCATCTCCTTCATCTCCCCTCCAACGCCACGCCTCCCCAATGCTCCACGCCCTTCACACGCCTCCCAACTTCCCTCCTGCTCATGCCGCTTCCCTCCTGCACTCGCCCAGCTCCATCACTTCCCAGCTCCCTCGCGCAACGTTCCCACCTGCTGCTCCACAACACCCCCACGTGCTGCCACTCCAGTCTGCAGCTTTCTCTTCCTCCCTCCCCTCGACCTTCCTCTCGTCCAACCCTCGCTCACACCCCCCTGTCCACCTCCCATCCGCTCGCGTCCCATATGCTCATGCTCTCCCGCCCACCTTTCATCCATCCCTCGCCACCTCTGCACTCCAGCGATCCATCCCACACACTCCCTGCAGCCTCCACTCACTCACGCGGCCTCCACGTGCTCCTCCCTCTCTCCCCACACTAGCCCTTCTCCTTGTCGCACCCATCTCCCTTACCCCCTCTCGGCTCTCTTCCGCAGCTGCCACTCACACAACCCCACTTCCCTCCGCTCACCATCTCCTGTCGCCTCCACCATAATCCACCAACTCCCGCCACCATCCGACCACCCTCCCTTTCGTCGTCTCCTACCTCCGTCCACTTGAAACCCTACAAACAAAACGAATTTTTAGAAAACAAAAAAAAATATTATTATAATAATATTACTACTATTATTATATAATATTGTTTTATTAAAATTTTGTATCCAAATTTATAATAATAATAACCCATAATTATTATTATATCTAAAAAAAAAAGGGGGAAGATCAAAAAGAAGGAAATAAAAGATATATCTTTTACAAAGGGGCCACATTAAGGGTTATTACACCTTTTTGGTGTCCACCTGTTATCAAAAGCAAGAAGAAAAATTGAAGAAGACAAATTGTCGTCAGAAAAATCAAAATCAAAGGAAGACCGATTATCGATACAAAAGTAGTCAAAGGAAGACAAACTTGAAAAAGAGTCGAAAAAACCATGGAAGCTGTTTTTCGACTACATATAGATAGATTAGAAGATAAGCTAAAGCGCTATCAAAAGGACAATGAATATTTACACGACAGGAATACACAATTGGAAGCAGAAATTGCAATGTGTAAGCTACAAGAAAAGTTTGATGAACAACAAATCTCCTACCAGAAAAGTCATATGAAAAATTGTATGTGCAAATTGATGAACTAAAAGCCGAAAATAAACTCAATCAGAGGCTAGAAGATCAAGATACAAAGAATTAAATAAATAATTACGAAGCAGAAATAGAACGCTTGAACAAAGTCGTTAGCAACAAAGATGAAGAACTAACACAGATATGACATAAATTAGAAAGTCAAGAATCAGAGGTCGACCAATGTCGACAACAGATACAAGATCTTCAAACACAAATCGACGACTCTAAAAAGGCACACAAATCAGAGATCGCAAAGAATAATAAAGCATTATCCAACAATGCTGAAGAAATTTTCAGATTAAGAAATCATAACAAGACACTACTCATAAAAATCAAGAAGTTGAAAAATAGTCGAAAGGTAGATCAATCTACGGAAGACATTGAAGGAAAAATTCTAGACACACAGAAAGAAAATAGCTGCATCAGAAGTCATAACGAAGATCTTAAGGAACAACTTAAGAAGTCTGAAGATGACAGAAAATCACAAGTAGAAGTGATTAAGAAGTTTCAAAATGATAACATGCAGTTGGAAAAGATATAGAACAAAACCTTAAAGCCTCAAGAGATGAAAATACAACTTCCAGTTCAGAGCAACGAAACAAAAGAACAGACAATAAGATCTCCTTATCGTCACCCAAATTATAAACGTAATTTTGACCAACGACAGGGTCAAAATGAACACACACAGAGGAATTACGATGTCAAACAAGCAAGAACATCGAATCAATACTAAGCATCAAACAAAAAGTTACGTCCCACAAAGCGATCAAATAGCTCCGATAAAAATAGATCTCGGATGGACCACATCAGAGACAATGCGACAGTTCTCCCTTGGAATTCGTAATTCGTATCACCTCGTTTCATCAAAAGTTGCAAAGACTAAAGATCAAGAAATAACATTACAAGCAAAAAATCAGACGTAATCATTATCGTCAAATAAGCTTTGAGGACAAAGCTTCCCTTAAGGGGAAGGCAATGTAACGAATATAATTAAAGTATAATTAAATAAATAAAATTAACTAAAGACATGACTTTTCATGTCAAATAAAAAGGCATGACTCTTCATGTAAAATGTCCAAGCCTTATTTAAAGGGAACCATTATTGTAATCTATTCATCCTTTATCAAATATATTATCTATTTTACCCAGATTGATGGCTTATCGAATATACCAGGTTCATTGGTGAAGTTAATTGTGTGAAGCGAATAATAAATCGCTCCATAGAAGCAATAATACTTCACACACACTAGATTATTAATCACAAATGGACATATAAATAATACAATGCATGAGTAATTCGAATGCCTAAGGTGGAAATTCGAATTAGCCTTCATAGAGTGATCAAAGGATCACTGGAGTGTCATCGGAGCACAACTAGTATCATCGGAGCACAACTGGAAGTATTCATCATCATCAGTGGAGTCATCAATGCTCAAGTAACTGTCAACCATCAGTCAAACTGAGTCTGGTAGGTGTAACTAAGTGTAACTGAGTGTAATTGAGTGTAACTAAGTGTAACTGAGTGTAAACTGAAGACAACTGGACTGGTAGGTGAAGAAGGGCGAGTTGCCCCCTAAAATCAAGGAAGAAGGGCGCATTAAGAAACTGGAGGGATAAAACTGAATAGTGAGAAGCTCCCGGGGGCTGGCTAACTGAGGGCTAGGTGCTGGACTGATGACTGGGATGCATGCAAACCCTAAAAGTGCATGCATGACTGAAAATGTAAATGATCAAAATACTGGTGGGACTAGGATGGAGTATAGGAATATCCTAGCAATCTGGTCTTGGATACACAATCAGATTGTGTTACTGTACATAGATAGTTGTTAAGCTCACATAGGCTAATACTTATCTTCCAGGATGGTATACTTATATGTCAAGTTGGTACACCTTATTTTCCTAGTTGGCATACCATCAAATTATGAGATGGGCTTCTCCCAGTTTGTTATAAATAGTAAATACCGGCAATCTCCTGTATTTCAAGTACTTAACAGTATGTAGATTCAGATTCTTGCTATTCTATCATTTGTTTCTTGTGTAGGTATCAATTAAAAAGCACATAATCAAGGTATCAATTAAATATGGTATAAAGGTATTGCAAAACTTGAGATGCAAATATCAATTTTTTGAACATTGAGATTCTAAGTGCGGAAAAGATTGAAATTGGTACTCTCAAGTTTTTTTATACCTCTCAACTTGAATGTATCATAAACATATAAGGTTAGGATGAGTCGATTCAAATGGCAGGGACTAAGCTGCTCGCAGCTCTTGTTTTTATTTAAATAAATGTTGAATATGATTTTTTCTACTCAACTAGAAATTTATTTATGATTATGTATTTTATGTTTATTATGATTTAATGATTTATAAATTAAAATGTTTTAAAATTCAATAAGAATTAAGAGAAAAGAGCAACAAAGTTGCTTATTCACAGCATTGATGATGGTAGAATGTTTTCAATGGATATTAAATAACTAGTTGTTTGAATAAATTATCATCTATACGATGTTCAACATTTTGTAGAGTATCATAAATTTTAATCTTTGACAATATGTAATTTATGATTATCTATTTTATGTTTATTATGATTTAATGATTTATAAATTAAAATGTTTTAAAATTCAATAAGAATTAAGAGAAAAGAGAAACAAAGTTGCTTATTCAGTGCATTGATGATGGTAGAATGTTTTCACTGGATATTAAATAACTAGTTGTTTGAATAAATTATCTTCTATATGATGTTCAACATTTTGTAGAGTATCATAAATTTTAATCTTTGACAATATGTAACGGTAAATTTTGATTAAAAAAATGTTAATTAATATTATCTTCCTATACTTGATGGAGCTAATACTTGTTAATAACAAGAGCTACTAGGTGGCAATGTCCTGCATCATTGCGAATTAGTGTTTTTGAAATTTGTAAAAGACATTGTCACATTGTGACTCTTGTTTTGAGTTTTTTTTGCCATCTAATCTAAATGGACACTTCTCGAATGATAATGCTATTATTGACTACACTATGTCTAAACATGGAGAGGTGTTACTTTTAAATCATAATCCATGCTTAATCAATCAGTTCTTTAATTTTAAATATTTTTAAAATTTTAATGCTCAATTTTTCGATATAATTTCTCCATTTCTATTCCCCCAATGGAGATATCCAATCTAAAATAACAGTGAACTTAAAAGTATAAAATTTACTTAAAATAGATAAATAAACTTAAAGACATAAAATTAATAAATTATATAAAATATATTTTTTGTTTTTACAAGCGAACCGGAACTGAGACGCTGCTGTCATAACCGCTAATGACCATCTTATTCCTGCTCATAGAAGCAACATCCCGACCGACACCATGAATAACTCCACGCCTGGAGGTTCCACACGGACGAGTCATGGTAGAAAAATCAAGCTCCCAGGCCATGAGAATTTGAGCTGAGTAGTACACAACAAAACAATTCACAGCAAAGTCCAGCATAGGATTGCAAATGAGGGTGGTGTGAGGCCTATCCATCATATCTCGAGTCGAGGAGAAGGGACTCAGGAAATACACACGCGGGAGCCTTAAGAGCCAGCTACTCCAGTTAATGTGAAGGGATGGAGACAACCGAGTCCTGCACCGACATATTAACTTCCTCTTCGTTGTCATTAATCCTCGCGTCCTCCCCATTACCATTTTCGTTCGAGTGCATTCCAACTCATCTAGGAGGGGAGTGTTGCAGTGTGCTTTCGCCACGAGGATAGTCCGGGCTACCATCTATGGTGTGAACGGGAGAGACACTTGCATCCGGGGTGGATAGATCTTGAGTGGCGAGAGAAGTGCATTGAAGTAAGAGTTGTTCTGGGAGGGACTGGTCTAGCTCTCCATCTCGAAGGGGAAGATCACAAGTAAACCCCTCATTGGCCAAGAAATCAACCAGAGTGTTCGCTTTTCTCCTGACATGGTGGAAAGTAATGAAGTTGAGTTCCTTCAGACCGTTGGAAAGCCTGTGGATGCTGTGTTCCATTCTCCAATTGGTGGAGAGCTTGGAAACCTGGGAGTTGTTTTGAATTTTGGTGGCTAATGCCAGGATTACCTGAGAATCCCCCTCGACAATAAGAGGGAGGAGTTTGAGTTTTCTAGCAATGGTGATTCCTCCCAAGAGGCCTTCCAATTCAACAACGTTGTTGTTGTCATACCCGATGCTTCCAAAGTATACCTAGATGATTTTTCCCTCGTGGTTACAGAAGACATCACCAAATCTAGTAATGCCTGGATTGCCTTTCGATGCACCATCGAAGTTAAGTTTGAAGATACCCTCAAGGGGAGGGGACCAGTGGTCGGGGCTGGAAGTGCGCATAATGGGGATTTTTCCAACTGAGGGGAGAGGGAGTTGTGAAAAGTTCCAGTTGGCCAGAATTCCTTTCTCCGCCTTAGTGGAGGGGAAGTCAGAAGAATTCCAATCCTTAGAGAAGATAGTTTCATGGAAATTGCTCTTGATAACTCCTCAGATATCATAAGAAGATCTTCTTTTTTCCTTGAAGAGACGGAGGTTTCTTTCTTTCTAGATGTTCCAGACCATGAAACTAGGACTGAGCTCCGAGAGCCTATTGAGTAGCGCACTTTGAAAGGGATCCACGTCCCATCGCTGCATTGACTCGATGATGTCTCCTCTGACTCTGCTGGTTCTTTTGAACTTTTAAACCCCACGGTCCCAAAGATCTGAGGCGAGACTGCATGAATCCAAAAGGTGATCTATGGATTCAGAATTATTGTTGCATGTGACACAATGTGAGGGACCCAGGAATCCCTTCTTTTGTAGATTGTCCCAGGTTAGAATGCGCTTGTGAGAGAGCAACTAGAGAAAGGTTGAAACTTTAGGCCAGAGATGAGGATTCCAAATTTTCTTCCAGAGGGGGAATTGATGTTCTTCTTCTTTGTTAGCTAGAATGGAGTAGGATTCATTTGTCGTAAATGAACCTTTAGGGAGGTGTCCCCATCGGATAATGTATGGGCCCTGTTTGATCTGATATTCCTAGATTTGAGGTCTTGCTAGAAAGGTTCCAGAAGGTCGGGATAGATTCCAGGATGCCAATGCTTAGGCTACTTCCATAATTGGAAAGGAGAAGAGTCGTCAAGATCCCAGTAGTCTTGGACGACCAAGAGCGTAGCGGCATGCTAGAGATTGTGAATCTATCTGTATTTGTGATGGCTGTTGAAGCTGGGCATCTTTTTCCATGAGTCCTGCCAAAAATAGGCATGAGCTCCCTCATTAATCTCCCAAAAATGGTGCTGCTGAATAAGGGCCTTTTGAGACTTAGAGGCATTCTAGATCAGGGAACCCGGTCTTGATCAAAGCGGACTAGGTGAGAAGGGTCCCATTCTAAGCATATTTTTTGTTCCATAATTGCGCCTAGGGCGTGTCATTATGCGAGATCCAATTCCACTAGATTTTGGCAGAAAGTGCTACATTGTTTATTTCTGGGTCGCGTAAACCAAGGCCCCCTTCCCACCGAGGAAGACAGAATGTGTTCCATTTAACCAGGGCCCACCTGTTATTCTTGGATTCCTTGCCCCATAGGAAGGAGCGTTGAATACTTCTCAGCGATTCCAAGACCCATTTAGGAGTTGCTAACATAGAGAAAAGGTAGAGGGGCATAAACTGTAAGATGGATTTAAGAAGAGTCAAGCGATAGGCTAGGTTGAGGGTGCAGAAGGCCCAGGAGGATATACAAAGTTTAAGTTTTTCTAAAAGCTCCCTCGAGGAGGAATACTTGATGGTAGAGTCAAAGAGAGGTGTGCTCGGGTATTTAGAGGGTAAGGTAGAGACAAAAAAGCCTAGAATGCGCGTGACATTGCGTTTAGTGATGGAATCCGTGTTAAAAAGAAAATTTGGGATTTTTCAAGGTTAATGGTAGTTCCCGAGGCTTCTGAGAAAGTGTGAAGAATTTTTTGGAGGGAGCGAGCTTCTTGGACAAAGGGGTGACCGAAAAGGGGATTGTAATCTACAAATTGTTGATAGGCAATGGGGTTCCCCTCGTAGAGGGAAAGGCCATGCAAGGAGCCGAAAGCAAGCGTAGCTTGGATCATTCTTCCCGGTCCCTCAACCATGAGGATGAAGAGGAACAGAGAGAGGGGATCTCCTTGATGGATGCCGCGAGAGCGGGTGAAGGTGGCAGAGGGAGAGCCATTGACAAGGATAGAAAAGAAGGCAGAGGAGGTAAGGGAGGAGATCCAGCATGTCCAATCTTGGCTGAAGCCAAAGGCAAGAAGCATTTTTCTCATGAATTCCCAGTTTAGCTTGTCGAAGGATTTGGATAGATCCAATTTTAAGAGCATGCCTGGGGTGCGTTTGACCTTAAGGGAGTTAGTGATTTCATGCACTAAGATAATGCCATCAAGGATTTGTCTTCCCTCAATATAGCTCGATTGTTCGGGGGAGATGAGTAACGACAACAGAGGTTTAAGACGGTTAGCAACCACCTTGGAGATGATTTTATAAATGCCATTACAGAGAGAAATAGTCCTGAACTTACCAGTATGTGAGGCCCCCTTATCTTTGGGCACCAGGGTGAGGTGGGTGGCATTGAGAGAAGGAAACACCCATTGCTTTTGTCTGGACTCTTCCACAACCTCCAAAACATCAAGCTTTAGCAGGTTCCAACAATGGTGAAAGAAGTTGATGGTGAATCCATCCAGACCCGAGGCTTTACCTTCTTCCATCTGATTTATCACAATTTCAACTTCCTGAAGGGTGATGGGTTGCATTAGGGAAGCATTATGCTCTTCAGTAATGATGGAAGGAATGTGGAGGGTAACGCGCTCAATGGTGTTAGATCTGGAGACAGCAGGTTCCGAGAGGAGATCCTGATAAAATCCTGCCAGTTCTTGTTTGATTTCTGCATGGTCTTCAAGAACCTCTCCTGCGACCGTCTTGAGTTTGGTGATGCAATTATGCATTATGTGTTGTATCGTGGAGCGGTGGAAGAAATTCGTATTGCGTTCTCCTTCCTTTAACCAAGTTACCCTGTATTTTTGCTTCCAGAGGGTTTCTTCCTGTTGACAACATTTATTGAGTTGATCCATAAGATCTTTTTCCTTGAGCTTATGTTCTGTAGAAAGCCCCTCGGTCATGATGGAGCGCTGAAGGGAGTCGAGGTCCCCCTCAATATCTCTTTTGTCCTTGAAGATGTCGCCAAAGGTAGAATGATTCTAGTGCCTGAGGTTGGATCTGATTAATTTGAGTTTTTGTTGCATGATAGCCATTTTAGACTTCCCTTCAACCCGCATCTCGGTCCACCAATTACTTACAGTTTCCATAAAGGAGGGGTGGGAGAGACAGAATTTCTCAAAACGGAAGGGGTGATGGAGATGTAAACCAATGCTTTGCCAGGTGAGGTCAATGGGTCAATGATCTGAGCCAACAGCTGGAAGAATAGAGGAGGTCATTATTCCCCCTGCATGTAAGATGTTTTTCGAGATCAGGAAGTGATCGATACGTTTGGCGATTTGATGATCCCCACCTCTTCGATTATTCCAAGTGAAGAAGCCAGAGGAAGGTTACGGATTCACCAGTCTGCTATTGGAAATAGTAGCTTTGAAGAGATAGTCTTCAAGGGACAAAAATCTTAGGCCCCCTTTATTTTATTCAAGGGTTGTGATCATTTTGAAAATCCCCCCAATGATGAGAGGGGAGTCTCGATGATACGAGGAGAACCATTCTAGGAATTCAAGGAGCTGAAGCTTGAGTTCTGGGGGATGAGGACTATAGACATTCAAGAGGTGTCCGTGAGTACTGGAACCAAGGATGTGGAAGGAGGTTGAAATAGCGTGGGCATTGGCCGCATAGTCACTAAGCGAAATAACATATAATGGTTCCAGGCTATGGCGATCCTGCTGCACCATTTGCGTCAATAGCCATGCTTTGGCATCCTTTCCAGATCTTGTTCATAAGCCGATGAAGAGTTTTAGAAGAGAACTTGGATTCCTGAATAAAAAGAACAACGTGCGTGTCTTGTAAAATTTTCCTTCTCAACATCCGACGTTTTGAAGGACCGTTAAGGCCTCTGACATTTCAGGAAATGATCTTCATTGAGTACCATGGTAGAGAGTGGGGAAGAATTCTGTTAATTGGGCATATTTTCTTGATTCAACTAGTTGGGTGCCCAACAGATTTATTCTTTGCAGATCAGATTTTCTCCCTCGTTTTTTGATGTCACGAATGAGTTTATGTTTGTCTTTTTGAGGAAGATTGAGGATTCCGAGTCTATTATGAGCTTTGGCCTTGGTTAGGGCATCCTTGAGGAGCTGAGTTTGGCGCACATGAATGGAACTAAACACTTTTCTGGTGCATGCATCTTCCATTCCCAGGAGATCAAGATCTCCAATTTCCAGCTCAGACATTTCTTCATCTATCATGATATCGGGTACTAAGTCTATAGAATGCAAAAGGGGGTTTTCCTTTGAATAAGAGGGATTAGCTTGAATGTCGACTGATCTTGCAAGTTGTTCCTGAGTGAGAGAGACCCTTAGATCATTTGGTTGTAGCTGGTTCTGAAGCTTAGATGGTTGCTACTCCTGGGTTAGTGTCCGTTCACAAGGATCTTCTCCTAGATCTTCAGGTTGGCCATCTAGGATTTCAAAGCTGTTGCTAGTGGTAGGAATATCCGTTTTGAGTTTATCTTCAACAGGTTTGCGGCTATGACGACGTTTGTTTCCCAACTTCTGAAAACCTTCCGCATCTTTCCCTTCTTCCTTCATATCTTCTTTAACGAGCTTGTTCTTGGGGCAATCCTGGTATAGGTGACCATGCTCATGGCATTTGCGGCATCTAAAGGGAACATGTTCGTAATCCAGAGGTTGGATCCAGTCTGAGTCTTCATGGCTGAGACTAATAGCATCTGGAATGGAAGGGCCTTCGCAATGTGCATATAAACACAGATCCACGCGTAAGAGGTGTATTTATTGAGCTTAGTTTGATCAGCAGAGCGCACATAACTTCCCAAAGAGTTGCCAATGTCTTTCAGTGTTTCCTCATCCTAGTACTCCTAAGGGAGGGAATACATTTTGATCCAGACAGGGGCCCAGGTGAAATCTTCTTTTTCTGGGCTGAAGCGTTCGACCCAGTTTTTCAAATACAGGCCTGCCAAGTTGAAGAAATAGGGTCCTCCATCTTCCACTTTGGTCTTGTCGTCCAGGTGGTGGAAAATGATAGTAAAGAAACCGTTAGAGCCAAGCTGAAGATCAAAGTGGGCTTTAGGTTTCCATTTTGCTGCTATCCAGCCTCTTAGGGCTTGTTCGGTGGGCCAAATGCCAATAAATTTGCCTATAAGTGCATGATCCCTTAGGTGCTGCGAAAAGACGTTTATTCTATCCGCTGGAAGAGCTAGACTAGGTCTAGCTGCTGTCCGAGCTATGCACGAACGGGTTTTCGGATTGCCGCTATCCAGAGGATCCTTTTAGGGAATGTCCGGTGCGATTTGTGGCGAATATCTGCCAGGGAGGGGGATTTCCTCCGAGCCTATTTGTAGAGTGGTAGCATTCATGTGGTTCAGGGCGGATCGAGGCGTTTTAGGAGTACGAGAGGGAGCTGATTGGGAGGGGACGCCTGCCCCTCCCCTGTCAGAGGCCATGAGTGTTAATCAGAGCGGGGGAGCGGGGCGGTACAGGGGAGATACACGGTGTAGCAGGGCGGAAACCTAAAGGTGTGCCAGAGAAACCCCAGAAGGTTCTCAAGCGATGGCTTCTGCAACCACGAAGTCCATCCGAGCCTCCTTCACTTTTCATTATGAATTTTGACATAATCCTCCTTATTATTATTATTAATAATTAAGAACTCCCACTACCTTCATTAGAGTTAGCATAGTTTTCCATCATATTGATCTCTTTATCACTAAATTTATGTGACTAGTTCCCACATTTCCTATTTTATTAAACTTCTAATGGATTCCACCTCCCATTTTGGACTTATACCTAATCCTCCTATGTCTTATTAATTTCTCTTAATTACTATTTCTTGTCACAAGACGATTTAGAAAATTGACAAAAGGGATAAAAACTTATCATGCAAAAAGTACATGTAATTTATAAAAAGTGGACTTAAGAAACGCAGTCTTCCAATTTATAGCAGACAGCTCAGTGCTTGGGGTTTGTTGATCTGGAGAATCTTCATATCCAACCGACCCTAACCAACCACTGACCTGCCGCATTTAATGCTCTGCAGCTCAATGGTTAGTTCTTGCCATCCATCGTGTTAGGGTCTGGTGCATGCAATGGTGATAACACAGGTTCAAAATTTGGTAACACTAGATCTCTGGTTTGGCAATCTTTCCGACCAGTAAATCTTGTTAATGCAGCATATACTGGATCTGTGATAATGCATATGCTGTTAACGGCGGTTCACATGCTACTGCGGTTCTGGGTGATTTCAACGGGGCTTTATATCCAAATGTCTTCTGGTTGTAAAGCTGATCATGGAAGGCGTTTCTGAAGCCTTTCTAGTCAAAAGGGGGTTTTGATATTTAAGAAGGAAAAAAGAGCATTCTTCTCTCCCCCTTGAAAAGTGTTCCTTGTGATGTAAATTGCGATTTACAGCAGACCAAACAGTAGCTTCGAACAATACAATATACAAGGAAACCACCTGCATAGTTGAGATTCTTTCAATCTACTTGTGTCTTTTGACAAAGGAATTTTTTAGTAGTTTTCCATTTAAAGAGGAAGATATTTTGAACCCTTTATGACAGTGAAATAATAACCGAAGGAAAAGTAAGTTTCCAACCATTACTAGCGAACTTTGTCAATACAAAAATGAGTTAGGTCAACTGCCATGACTGAGAATTGCAATTGGCTAACCACTAAAATTTCCTCAGCTGTTAAAAAAAAAAACCATAGACAGGCAAACATATAAGAAACCAATCAATTTCATCTACTTGGTCACAATTCCAGAAACAAATTAATTAGTGCATTACAATGTCTGAAACATATGCACCATGTTCTGTAAATGCGATGATAATACCCAACTCAACTGAAGCCACTAAAACAAAAGCTTATTTACCCAACAGAACATATATTTTGGTGTGCCCATTAGAGTGAGAGACATGCATCGAGCCGGAGATCATTGGGCAGTTCAGCCAAATAATCTGGTGGCAGCACCAGACTCTCATGAAATGCAAATATTAGTAACATTTAGCATTTATCCTTCATTTTTGACATAACATTTAGCATTAATCCTGCTTTCCTGCCATACGAACATATATTCATTCTATATGTGTTTATTTATTTATTATACTTACAGCCAGGTCTTGTAATCTCTGTCTGATGAAGCTCTCTGATTCTTCATCGAACGGGGTGAAGGCATTGTCAGTTTGAGCCTGTGACAGAGTGGGGGTGAAGGCATTGTCAATTTGAGCCTGTGGATTCTCAGTTTTTCAGAAGGCCTGAATGCATCTAAGAGTCGGACGGGATAAATACGAGTATGACCATTACTGCATTGCATTGAAGACGACTAGCAGTAATTCTGCGGCAGAGCATAAGTGATGTTTTCAATATATTGTAAGTGATGTTTTCAATATATTGAAAATAAAATAAAAGGTTTTGTGTTTTAGTTTGTGTTCACGAGTATGGTAATGAAATTATAGGTGGCAATATTTCTTTTATACTATGTTGTAAAGTATCTTATTAATATCATTGTAAATGTTGTATATTGAGTTTTATATGTTAATATGAACCAATCTAAATAATAAATGTGGGATAGTAAATATTTTTTGAAAATATAAGATTTTATATTTATAGAAATATTTCCAAAATGTCATCTATATGGAGATAACATGGGAAAGAGGTATTGTAAAGCACTACTAGGCACAATTTTTTATGTTATTTGGCCGCACAAAGGAGGAGAAGGGAATGTCAAGCAAGCAAGCATACCCATCCCTCAACCAATGGAAGAAGTCATCATTAATGATGATCTTGCAACAACAAAGGGGATATTTCTAGATTGACAAAAAATTGGTATGAGTAATTTGCCTAAGAAACAACTTTTATTTAAGAATTGTTATTCATGTAGAATTGTTCACAACACACATATGAAATAGTATATTAATGTGGAATGAAATCCCATCATGTAGATATTCATTTATAATAATAGTTCGCAGTTGTGGCCATCACATAGATAAAAACCACAAACTAAAGTGGTCAATAAAATATAGCCTCAATATTGTCAACTTCTAATTTACCGAAATTTCAAATACTATAGAAATATATATATATATATTTTTAAGTATTTTTATAAAATGATATTAATTTTGAAATCAACATAATTTTTTAATAAAAATCCATTTTTTTAAAAAATGACATGACATTTCAATACACACACATGAACTTACATAACTTATTTTTAGTCGTTTTAATGACTTTCATGAATTATATGGTGCCATAGTCTCCTAAGCCTTCCAAATATTTTGGCCCGTGAAATTTCATTTCACTTAAGGTTGACTAGGGTAAATATAATTTTGTGAATTACTATGTAGGCTCCATTGCTTTCAATGCTTTGATAACCCATTTTACACCCAAAGCTTGGGCTTAAGTATGAGTTTTAATATTTTCAATATATCCCAATCTCTAAGAGTGGAAAAAAGGTAATCCCATGCCTCCTTCCATAGTATACCAAAGAAAGCTACAATTAGATTTATCACACCACTAATAGGCACTAGCATACGTAAGCCAACACAAAGCGTACTATACATGGATGGGCACCAAGAACTTGGTACACATTTAGAGTATAGCGTCAAAGGAAATAGGTTTTGTAAGCAAATTCTCAAATGTATTTTCTATGCATTGTATGTCCATGTCCCACAACACTCTAATAAAGCCTTGAAATGCTATGGATCAAATAGTCAAATGAGCATAAAAAAGACTTTATTTGTTAATACCATGGTTAGAGAATGATAAAAAGTGAAATAATAACAATTCATCTTCGAGGGGGCCACCTCCTTTACACCTTATGTTTACAGATAACTCTGGATGATCCCTAAAACTAGATCTCCTCAATATATATAAGAGGCAAGAGTAGAATTACAAATAATGAGTCAATAATGACAACAATATAACAATAGCAATATAATGGCTCAAGACCTATGTGCTTAGCATGCCTCACCCTTTCAAACAAGTTTTTCCCTCAATGCTTGATTAGCTATGGATGATTTTGTATGAAAAGTCATCATTTAAAGTTGCAACTTTTATTGGTGGTTTTTCCAATTGATGAGGAAGTTCATAATTGTTATAGGCACGTTCTTTTACTTGACAGGTTCTTTTAGTTTTGTTTCACCTACAAAGACAATCTTGTTTCTTTCCATAATAGTTTTTCTCTTTCAAGGATTTATCCTCAAATCATACTAAAATTGGTATCATTTTGATTGATTTTTCAACCTCAAAAAATGCTTTTATGAAAAGTTTCAACCATTATTTAGATAGATTTTCGACCTATTTTTCAATTTCTTTTTTAACTCGAATTTTTTTGACCATATTATTGACCTCAAATTCAACCTATTTTGGATGTATGGATAAAATATCAAGTTGAAAATAAATGTCATTTTTTAAAGGAATTTCAACTTATTGTTGAGGCATAAAGTAGTAATTTTTTTTTCTCTAGATTGAATTCAAAATAAGGCTTATGGTTATAGTGCTCTATCAATAAAATAGAGAAGCTTTTGAAATGCATCTCATTCCACTTTTTAGAGGTTTGTTCTCTATTTTTTTATCAGCACAACAAGTCGAATCCATTGAAATTTATGTATTTGATTCAAGAAATCTAAAAGGAAGTCTTCTTAAAAGTTGCAAAAACACTAAAAGTAAAAAGGAAATTGAATTCAAACTAATTTCCACTATCCAAAAACATTGAGTTGATTTAGCTTATGATGAATAACTTATTTTGCAGAGACCACTAAAGATTTGTGGGGTAAAATGATGATCCTCATTTTACACTTGGTCAACAATTTCAAATTGTTGTATTTTTTTTGTCTGAAGAAAAAATTATATTCTTTATGGTCATGTTTTAAGTGTTTTAACAAAAGATAATTTAAGAAAAATCAAAAGATATTGTTTTTTAAATATTAAGGAAGTTTGTAATATGCCATCTTGGAAGAAGATAAAATTTCTATTTTGAATATCTATTAAATGACATATATGAGGCATGAAACCAACATAGATGATAGCATCATCTAGATGATAACATTCGTAAGGATACATGCTCAAGGAAGGGGATGCCATTTATTAGGATTTAGCATACTTAATGAGAAGTAAGAGCATGAGGCCTCAACTATAATAATAAAGAGATAATAAAGAGAACGAGAACTATTGTACCCTTATAAGATGGACTGTACAAAGTCTTGTTAATTTCAATTTGTAATTATTAATTGAAAAGTAGGTCAAAGCATCTAAAAATAAGGTTTTCATGGATTAAGAAAAAATTTGACCCAAAGGCACCTAACACTACCATAAGCCTTCTCAAAGTCAATTTTAATGAATAAAGTATTAAGTCTTAATCATTGATCCTACTTCAAATTGTGGTAATGTTTTCTAGAATGAATCGCCCTTTAATAAAGCTAGTTTGTTCTTGATGAATAGAGTTATGCATAATGTTATTGATTGACATGGTTGACGCTTTGGCTTTAATTTTATAGGAGACATCTAAGAGGGTGATTTCCCTCAATTGGTAATGAGATCTTGGTCCCCTATATTGGGGATAAAATAAATAATTCTTTTGTCGATGCTGGCCCCAAAGATTATTTTTAATAGCTTCCTTGCACACTTATATCAAAATTGGACTTAACAAATCCTATGTGGCCTTATGGAATTTGCACATAAGCCATGCAATCTAGGTGACTTATCCACAACCATATCAAGCAAACCTTTGACTCTTACAATGCCAACAAATGCCCACACATATTTTTCTAGGCCTTAGAAAGTCTGTGGGACCACATCAAACCAATCTACACAACTACCTCACATTCCTCTGTGAAGTCTCGTGACTAAAGAACCATTTTGTACTAGATGAAAAAATTCCCATCGATTTCCTTTTGCTTAGTGAGTGTCCAATGGGTGTCCTAAGCACAAAACTATTTTTGGATGTTTCTTTCTTCCTTGGAAGAAAGGGTTTTGAACATATAATTGTTTAGTTAGTGCTCAATGTAAAGCCAATGGATACATGTTCTTAATTAACCACCCCACATGTGATGGGATTTTTCAATTTTCAAAATATGTTAGACCTTGAAGGTTGTTGCTTGAGCAACTTCATAAAAGGGGATATTTTACACTCATTGATTGGCTTGTTGGAGCTCCTCCTTAACAACTTTGTTATGTTTCCATCAAATTAAGGAGATTTGTTTCCCTTATCTCCTTGGAAAGAATCCAACTATCTTTGCTTATTCATTTAGATAATAGGTGCCAAATCTTTATAATACAACTCGTGCATATCTAATTTCTCAGGTAAGTAACATTCAACAAAAATAAGCCTCAAGCATTCTCATCTTGATGGTTCCCTAAGACATGGAAATAGGTTAGTGGTCTAGGAGTGACATGGCTTCTACTAGTGCCTAAACATGTCCAACTCTATTGCAATAAAATAAGGTATTATGCCCAATGAACATAATTGATATATCCTTATAAAGACCCTTTTGTCGTCTTTTGAAAACTTGGATCAAGTAAAATATAACTAAATAAAATATTTTTCCTAAATTTATTTAGGTTTATATAATCTAAGTCTAACCTCAAAGGACATTGTGAGTCATCTTCTTCTCATAAAAAATCCTTACATGCAATGTTACTTCCTTGTATTCTTATGCATAAACCATGTTTAAATTTGTATAGACAAGCCAATATGCTTCATGGATTTTGTCATCTATCCATATTGAATAAAGATTTTTTTTATCATATTTCGTGAATAAATATCGATAAATCCCAACATTTACCGACCCATATTTAAAATGATGGATATCAATTTATGAATAGAAACATTATCTCAATACAAAATAAAAAGACAAATTGAGTTGACATATGGATACGATCATACATTTGTGATAAGGATAGAGATACATTTGTGAAAATAGTGACACTTGGCTATCTATAACTTAAAGCATTTTTTAACAAAAACATAAAACTATTTAAAAAAAAACATAAAAACTTTTATTTTGGAGAACACAAATTCAAGACTATATAAAGTAGGATATCTTTTCCATAAGAGTAACAATATAGTGTGCTAGTGCGATATACATTACATTCAAAATAAATAATAAATAACATAAAAGATAATAGGTAAAGATATTAAAAATAAATAATTCTAATTATTAAAATATTTTTGCACAGATATCTAAATATTTAACCTAAAGAAATTTAGTTCCTCTTTTTAGGAAGTTTATTTATATCCTTTCATTTTAATTCATGTGTTCGTCTCTCTGTGGTTTGAATTGATGTATCTTAAAAACAGTGAAAATAAATTAATCTAATAAAAACTGTAATACATAACAAGCAACTGGGGATGTAGCTCACATGGTAGAGCGATCGATTTGTATGCGTGAGGCACGGGGTTCGATACCCCGCATATACATTTTCCCGTCAGATTAAGACTTGAAAGTCGCATGTTCAATCCACGTATATCGCATAATGAAAAAGTTTTTAATGTTGATTTGGTCTTTTTACACGGGTTTTGTCACAAAATATAACATTGTAGGAAGCAAATGTTGCATTAAATAGAAGGGATCCGTGGCGCAATGGTAGCGCGTCTGACTCCAGATCAGAAGGTTGCGTGTTCGATTCACGTCGGGTTCAAACTCTGTCATTCGACATGTCCAATTTGGATTAACAATATTTTCCAAACGCTGTCATTCGACATGTACAATTTTGAATAAGAATATTTTCCAGAAATTTTGACCAACAATTTTTCCGGCGGCACCATTTTATTCGCGGCTGATCTTTTGTTTCCGACATAAGAAATCGATCGATCCATTTGTTTCGTGAGAATAAGGGATCGATCGATCGTTCAATCATTGTCGTTTTGCTGCGTTCATATGGGAGCATTTATATATAGGCCGAGCGTGTTTTCTTTATTGAGGTTGATCCATCACGTTAATTTTTTATTTATTCATCCATTCTGTTTTGGTTATTTATGGTGTAATGTCTCTTACATAACAGTACATCTCTAAGACAGAGATGACACCTGTAATACATAACTGAAAGAAGCATATCATCTAGACATACTAACTAATACTACTGCCAAGACAGATACCATCTAACTGAAGCTTGAATATACAACAGCAAATATCAGATACTAACTAAACGAAGCAAGGGCATTAAGAGGCAATGGAAGGAAACAGAAAGCCCCATAGACAAGTCCTCCAATCATTCAAGAAAAGGAACAGCACCTTCACCAATCAAGTTCCCCTCAATGAGTTCCTTCAATGTCTTCATTATATATCAATATACATTATATGATTCAATGTCTTCATTATATACATTATATGATTGTCTTCATTATATATCAATATACATTATATGATTGGATATTTTTTTAGCTTTCTTCTTAATGGATTCCCATTATGGTATCTTCAAACTTTCAACTCATTTTCTATGAAGGGAATTGTCATTGTAGTAATAACTAGTAATTAGAAGTAATAAAAACCACAAGCTAACAACATGGTTGAAAAGTATGTCAAGTTAACACATCTAGTTAATATAAAAATGGAATTAAATTATGTTGGTAACTTGTTTTATAGAATAAAAAGGAGGCATTCAATGACTGGATACAATCAAGGAAGCCTTCAAAATAACCATTAAAAGCCTCAATATTGTGGACATTGAAACTCGGAATTGGCTCCACACGTGGAAGTACAAGCGAGGAGGCACTCATAAAATCGCCTTGCACCTAGACATATTCCTTGTCTAAAAAAACCTTGTCATTATAATATCCAATGAGTTCCTTCAATGTCTTCATTATATATCAATATACATTATATGATTCAATGTCTTCATTATATACATTATATGATTCAATGTCTTCATTATATATCAATATACATTATATGATTGGATATTTTTTTAGTTTTCTTCTTAATGGATTCCCATTATGGTATCTTCAAACTTTCAACTCATTTTCTATGAAGGGAATTGTCATTGTAGTAATAACTAGTAATTAGAAGTAATAAAAACCACAAGCTAACAACATGGTTGAAAAGTATGTCAAGTTAACACATCTAGTTAATATAAAAATGGAATTAAATTATGTTGGTAACTTGTTTTATAGAATAAAAAGGAGGCATTCAATGACTGGATACAATCAAGGAAGCCTTCAAAATAACCATTAAAAGCCTCAATCTTGTGGACATTGAAACTCAGAATTGGCTCCACACGTGGAAGTACAAGCGAGGAGGCACTCATAAAATCGCCTTGCACCTAGACATATTCCTTGTCTAAAAAAACCTTGTCATTCAAGGGCTCATTTTGGAAGCCTCCATTTTGTCGAGCGCAAGATCAGACCAGTTGCCCATAAGCTTGGAGCTTGATTGGGCTGAAAAACCCGAAAATCATCCATTTTGGTGTAAAAAATTATGACCTGAACATCCATAATTCCAAGATAACATATCTCAATCATAGATAGAGACTGACACCTTCAAGGACTCTAAAATGTACTAGTTCCAACAAAGACTAAAATAGATCAAAATCAAACTCAAAGAATGGAATAAGAAGGTCTTTGGTAACAACTTTGAAGCCAAAAAGGCCTTGGAAGAGAAAATGGAACAACTATAGGAAAAACATATTCTAAAAGGGCACTCTCAGAAAATTGACAAAGAAGCGAGGGAGCTCCAAACCAAGTTGGATTTGAGGTATAGACAAGAAGAGACTCTTTGGAAACATAAATAATGAATTGATGGCTTAAAGGAGAGAAAAATACAAAATTATTTCATAAATTTATGATTCAACAAAGGAATCACAACCGAATCACTAACTTGTTGGATACCCAAGGCAACACCCTTACCAGGAACGAAGACTTGGAAAAGGAATTGATTACTTACTATAAAGCCCTGCAAGAGGAGCCCCATGGCAACAACAATGAAGCCATTGAAAAATAACAAGGCATATACCCAAATTGGTCTTAGAGGAACAAAATCAAAGCCTCCCTCGGGAAATCACAATGGAAGAAGTAGACCAAGCGATGAAGGAAATGTCTCAAGGAAAGTCTCTAGGACCTGATGGCTTTATTGTGGACTTTTTCCAAGCCTATTAGGCAACTATAAGGAAAGACGTCTAGGAAGTGAGAGGAATCCAAAAGAAGACTGGACGTCCTACTTGCCTTAAGTTCAACTTTTCTCGCTCTTATCCTCAAGGAATGCGGTGTCAATGCACCCAACAAGTTTCGCTCAATCTCCCTTTGCAATGTCATTTACAAACTAATAACTAAGGTTATAGCAAATAGATTGAAGCCCCTTCTCCCAACACTCATTTCAGAAGAACAATCGGGGTATGTGGAAGGTAGGAAAATATTGGATGGCATCATCCTAGCTCATGAGACTATACACGCCCTCAAAATCACCAAGAAACAATGAATAATGGTGAATCTTGACATGTCAAAGGCATTTGACAAAATCAATAGTTGCTATATCTACTGAATGCTACTGGAATTTGGATTTTCTGAGCAATGGAACAATTGGATTATGGTTGTTACATCCTCAACCTTTTTTCTCCATTTTGGTCAGTGGATCACCCTCAACTACATTTGTCACCTCTAGAGGCATCATACAAGGGGAACCACTCTCCCCCTTTCTCTTCATCTTAATTATAGAAGGAATCGGTCGCTCAATTAAGGCAACATCAACAAAAGGTAGAATAACATGAATTTGTATTCATGGGGATAACCTTATCTCCTCCCACCTATATTTTGTTGATGGTACTATACTAATGCGGGTCTCTAATGTTCGTAAGTCGTAGCTCTCAAGATGGTGTTGCAGGGATTCATGGAAGCTTTAGGTACCTCCATCAATCTTAGTAAGTCTCAAATTTTCTTTTTCAATACACCAATAGCGACTCGATCTCATATCTCTAGAATCTTAAGCTTCCAAAGGATATCCCTTCCATCCAAATACTTAGGTGCTCCATTGATCGCAAATGCAATGTAGCATTAGTCTTGGAAAACCTTGTTAGCAAAAATAGAAAAATATCTCTCCAATTGGACTTCAAATCCCTTAACATGGCAAGTAGATTGGTCCCACTAAAATCAATGATGTGCAACATGATGACATATCTTTTTTGTATCTTAATAGTGCCCGGAAATATCATTAGAGCAATCTAAAATCTTCAAAGAACCTTTGGGGAAGAATTAAATATGTGCAGAAATGGGATATGGCGGTTTGCTCAATGGTTTGTAGACCAAAAGGGGTAGGGGGGATAGGCATTAGGGACATGGAGGTAGAACCTGAAACACTTGGAGCGAAAAACTAGTGGAGATGCATCTAGAATGGTTGAGAAATTTGGAGTAAAGTTTGGAGAAGAATATATGCCTCGAATGTAGATGAACGGGACCTAAAATGTTTGTATGGACTCCTAAAAGGATCCCTAATATGGAATTTTTCCTGGTAGGGTAGAAAGTGTTAAATTTTGAGTATTAATTCACAATACTATAGGATCTTTGCTGAGAGAATAACATCTACAGTATATCAATGCATGACAATCATAATATGACAAGCATCACAAGCATCACAAGAATCAAAAGCATAGAGACAAGAGACACAGAGTTTCCGTGGGGAAAACCCTAAGGTGAAAAACCCCACAACTTCTTCAGAGATAGAGAGAGCAATGGCTTAACCAAAATACAACTAAATAACACTGAGATAGTCTCCTAGCAGATGATCCTCCTCCTCCTCACTAGTGCGCCACTTTTGAGAGTGAGAGTGAGTTACTTTTCCGAGTGAGTAAAATAGAGATCTCCTATCTTTATTTATACTCACCTTTTTGCCCAGTGACCTAATGGGGCCGACTTGTCTACTTAGATACATCCACATTATAATATATATATAATATACAGATGAATACATTCCGAAGTTACATATACATCAACAGAAAGATAATACAAAATCATAGCTTTTGGGAAATCAGGGACGATCACTCTGCCCTCATTTGGGAATATGCTCAGCAACAAAAACCCAAGCTCAAAGAGTACCAACATAGAGAATAGTTACAACAATGTCTGCAGGCTTCCAACAAAACATATGTCTATCAGTTTTGGTGCATTAGAACACATAACAATAATTGGAGGCAATGGGATCCTTAGGAACGTTGGCTGCACTGATCCAAAAATGATAGGATCTTTATAACCATTATTTGCATGTGAAAGTTTGAATGCTTAAATCTAGTAAAGAGGCTTTAAATGACAAAATTAAAGACCATAATTGAAGCACATAAACACATAAAAGAGATGCAAACCATGAGATTTGTAGACAATAATTGATAACAGAGTTCACCCTCCTTAGGTTACGTCTCTGAGCCACTTCTAATGAGAAGGTCGATCTTATTAAGTCTTCAAATCTTACAAATATGGGTTTCTGGAAACACTTCTATTTTCTGTCAGTTATCAACAAAAACAGACAACACCATTGCGATCCTCTTGAAATTTTGAGAAAAATGAGTATAAACTCGACCATGTTTTCTTGAGGCCTCCTTTGGCACGCAAATCGAGAAACTTTGCCTACATAAAACACAAAAAAGTACGAATTCCACCTCAGGATCCACGCCCATTAATGGTTGTACGGACCTCAGGAATTGTGCCAAAACGCCTCGGGAACTATGTAGAAAACCACCTCGGAAAGCATGCAAAACCACATTGGGAAGTGTGCCAATACCACCTCGAGAATTGTGCCTTGTATTAGCCTCGGTCTCTATGCAAAATGGCTCTTCTTTCTATCTCAAAAACTGTGCCCGCACCATGTACCATCGTCTCAGAATCCGTGCCAATCCATGGTTCTTTATAGTGGTTTTTAGGCGGTTTTGGGCCCCCATATCCCCGCCTGCAATTCTTAAGTATATTCGCCACATCCCTTAATAAGTGGTGTCGGTGGCGCGTTGGTTAAAGAACTGGAAATGGCGAAGGAGTTTGGGGGTTCAAACCCGTGGACCTCTCCCCATACCACATTTTGGTGGCATGTTTATATATGGTTCGGTTGGTGTATCCCGTTGGCTTCGTTGTTTGGTTATATGCGTTGGCATATGGTGATGTGGCAAGCACTTGTGTGTTGGCATTTCGTTATGACTTGGCTCTTGACGGATGAATTGGCTCTGGTTCCATTGTTCTGTTAGCTCCTCCATTGGTCTCGGTGTTGACCATGGGGACGAGGGATGAGGGATAAGCCCTCAGCCCCACACTATACTTGTTAAGAACCATCGTGTGGAGGCTTGGCTAGGAGGGCTTTGGGCGCTCTTGGAGGTCATGGGGTCCACTCCCAATATTTTTATAAAAAATTACATTAAGGATTTTTTCCCAAATAACCCTTTTTTTTTGCCAAATTGACCATTCTTGTCGAAACTTCAAAAGCTTATAACTTCTGCATCAGGAGACCTTTTTGCACGAAACAAGCGTTGTCATAAATCTCTTGAGGAGCTCTTCACCACTATAAGATTTATTTTACATTTTGAAGACTTTAAATTTGATTGAATAGGACATGATCCACCTTGATCATGCACCCTCCAAAAGGATTCAATAGATATGAATTCTAGCAAGAGCTTTACTCCAAAAGGATTCATCCCCACCCTGGCTTGGAAAAATTGTGATGGGGTGGACAAATTGTGATGGGGCCACAGAGGAGGGGGACAGTTTTAATAAAAATAGGCATGCAATATCCTCACCAACTCTGGGAATTTAGAGGGAGCAAATATCTAGGGGAAATATGGAAATAAAACCTTAGGCCAAAGGTGTCCACCTTCCTTTGGCTAGTGGCTGGAGGAAAATCCCTCACTTAGGATCAACTGGTTATGTGAGACTTTGAAGGTCCATTGTGATGCTACCTATGTTGAGAGGCTATAAAATATATGGAATATCTCTTCAACCAATGGCCCTTCATATCTACTCTTTGGGATGAAGGAACCACTATATTCAGGATATCAGACAAGAAGTGAGACAATATCATTAAAACCTTAGACCAATGGAGACAAAAATCCTATAAGAATGCTATCATCAACAGAACCTGCTATCTCTTTCCAAGCTTCATGTTATGGGAAACATAGAAGGAAATAAATCAAAGGGTTTTCAAAGATGAAATTAGTAGCAACAACACGATCTGGAGAAAAAATCAACCCAATATTCAAGAAACCATATAGTCCAACAACTGGGAAGACAATAAATGTCAATGTTCAAAGCTAGAGTAGTCTATAACACATGCTTGGGGGCTTGACCAACAACATCAAATTCAACAACAACCCAATCTAAAGGCCATAATTTCCAACCCTTAAACTTGCCCCCCCTGAGGACTTCTTCAAACAAAACTTTGATGGAGCAACAAAAGGGGCCTACAGGATTTGGAGGAGTATTCCACAACTCCCAAGGTGATATCATCCACATCTATGTAGGACCAATCAATTGGGAAAGTAACAATGCAACCAGATTGCATGCTCTAGCATATGGGATACAAATCGCACTCAAGGATAACTACTCCAAATTGATTGTGGAATGGAATTTGCAGATCATAATCAACATTCTTAAGCGTCTCCAAAATGGATCCCCTATAAGTAAGATATCTTGAAAAACTAGCATCTAGAAGTGAAACTTGAATAGTTAAGCACCCTTATTTCTAAATCCATTGTTGTCACCCCCTTGTATGTTAGGCATGATGAAAACAAAGTAGTTTCCAGGCTAGCAAATGAGGGAGTCACCGAAAATAGTGAGGACATAGACAATTCCTGGGAAGCTCTCCCTCATTCACAACTCAACACAGATATCCTGATCCTATACAAGTTTGAATTCCATCCCCCATGATAGGTGAGCAAGGGTGTGACGATGGCTCACACAATCCTGTGGTAACTCACCTGGCTCATTTGACAACTGGAGCATGGTTTGGCACAAATGAAGGTTATAGGGATACATCGCCAAGCAGCAAACCTTGCACACCACATAGGGAAATTATGGAAACACAAGCTAGAAAAGGGTCTGGTGTTCAACGAAAGGGGTTGGGAAAGTTGTTAATCTGGGATGCCATCATGAACTAGTACCTCCCTCTTGCACTTATTATGGCATTTTTATGCCTTAATACTAGATGCATAGAGGCCAACTATGAAATGTCTCAAGGGGGAATGGATCATAATTCTGTGTTTAAGGCTAGGTATGCATTGTAGGATCAAGTTACTTCTCAATTCAAGGAACTGACAATAAATTTGGGAGGATCTAAACACCTGCTTTGGTGGTGAGCCGAGCTAGAGAAGCTTCCCCCATGGGGGGTCCTACTTTTTGGAAAATAGAGTAATAAATGCTAGAGTAAGTGGCACATATGGGATGGGATCCACCTATAATGAATTTCAATGGTGAAGAGAGGCCAAGGTGGGAGAAGTGGCCAAGTAAATACCCATATGTCGTGGGTGATACAAGAGACAAAGATGACCAAGGATATCTATAACAAGGTTGTATCAACCCCTACATAATGACTGATAGATAATATGGAAGAATGGGTTGAGCAAGATCAAAGAGATATTGATTTGAACAAAATTCATGGTGAGATCAGTCAATTGGTTGAGGATGCAGGAACATCGCCCACTCGGGACACCAAGCTGATGAAGAATAAATATTTATTGGTTGATGAAAACCCTCATGGGAAAGGTCATCATAAAAAACTATAAAGAAAATAAGGAGAACCTCCTCCAGCTGGATGAAACTTAGGGTTAGATTCGTAAGGTGGAGGCCACTCTGAAGCTGATAGATGGGGCACAAATTGAGATGGGATCCAAGCTAAACGTCCTTCCCAAGGAAATCACAGGGATGGTGTTTAAGGAGTGTGCGCCCCCGAGATGACCTAGTTCGGCTCCGATGGTGCTAGAGGTGCCCTCCACTATTACTGTTTATGATGATGTTTCATCCTAGTCTATGTAGGTTTCTCTAGTATTTTGTTTATATAGATATAATTGGTTTTGAATGTCATCTTGTTGGATGGACCTATCATTGTACTCGAACTAATAAAGGTAATAACATAGGCATGCACAAATCTAGGTTAAACATGTAGCATGATAGGTTTATTTACTTTTATAGTTAGTATGCTTAGCTTTTATATTTTGAACCTCTTAGAACAATGGATGCTAAAATTTAGTTCTGTGGATGCTAAACTTTAGTTCTGTGGATAATCTGATTTCCCTAGTGGTAGACCAACTGCATAATACCATGTATTTTTTTGCTTTTGTAATGACCCATGCCTCCTCACTAGACCTTTGGGGAAATTGAATACAAATTTCCTCCTTTCCTTCACGTTCACGAGAAAATTCAATCCATTAATTGGGAAATCAATCAGATCACAACACATCAGAATCAATGGTGATCTGAATATTCTTCACTAAGTGAATGCTTGCACTTGGTGTAATCTACCAAGCAAAGCTACAATCCATGAACCTACTATTAACAATCATATATGCACATGACTATGATGCTTCATGAACATAGCTCAACTATACTAGAACACCATTAGACTTAGAAGTAATTGCAACAAGAATACTACATACCCCACGCCTTCAATATGACTACCTCAAGTTACTTGAACACCATCATATACATAGATTACCAAGACAACTAACAGGGCGATAGACCCATATGAAATGCTACTTGGTTATCTTGAACACATGAAAAACATGAATATGAAAGTTTTCCATTACCTCTTTTGCATATTCGTGAACAACTCACAAACAATGTATATATATACATTCTTAGTCCAACCTTCACAAATACTTGGATCGAGACCCTTAATATTACAATGGGATGCTTGACATCCAGACCCAATACATACATTGAATGGCTTCCTTGAGTTACACAAGTTTCATTGACTAGCTAGGCAACTGCAACATTCCATCCAGCCTTAGGCTCTCTGTCCAACATATACTCTTGTTTTTTAGAGGTCACCCTCGATCTAGGAATGATTCCATCGGGAAAAAAAATATTCTCAAGCCCATTCAAAACCAATAACCCACTCTACATGTGTTACACCTAAATCTTACCATCATTAGACTCAGTGTAAACATCCCTGAAGTTCCTTTGACTAAGCCATCCACTTGGAAGAGATGCAGACCTTTCCATATTAGGTTTTGAGAGGTCGTCACAGGTTGTCCTCATGCAACCTGCGACGTCACAGGTTGTCCTCTTACAGCCTGCGACGATGCTAGTTAATTGACTAAAATAGCTTCTTCGAGCCCATTCTCGAAGCTTGCTGATGTGTATTCCTATCCCTAGCCTTTGGGGAAGCTGGCATTTGGTTCCTTATAACCTCTTGGAAGGATCCCCTATCTCTCTCCTACCATATCTCAACCTACCCTATCCACTTAGTCTTATATAAGTGAAGCTCACTCCCATTCCAAGGGGAGGAAGTCTATGGTATCTACATGCTGGTGAAATTAGCTTAGGAGAGATCTCCACTCATCCCTTGAGAGATCCATCATCCCTTTGGAGGCTTTGGCATTGGCTTGAACGGAGAAGGATTGCTACGTTAAGTCATTGGTTGTAATCTCTTCATCCTATGTATTTCCCTTTTAATACAGTAATATAAGTGCTTTCCACCAAATCTTATTGTGTTGATGATATTTTGTGTAGTTTGCTTGGTTAACTACTTACTTAGATCTATTATTGTGTAGGTGCATTTTACTACTTGTTTTGTTGTGTTGTCTTGACAGGTTTTGTAGCTGAGATTTGGAGACTATCAAGCTTGGAGTAGCATTCAAGGAGAAAGGATCAACGATCTAAAAGGTAAAGCATCTAATTCCTTGATATCTAATTAGATCTAGGAGAGTTATTTATGTTCTGTCTCTATTTTTTCTAGACTCACGTTGAGCTAGGGAGATCAGGCCTTGAGTCCGCTCTTGGTAGATTGTCCGTCAAACAACATGGACAAACCATTTCATAGTAGGGTTTATCAGACCCCACAAAGACTCACTCACAATCTCTAACACAGATACACGCAGTCAACACAACAAACACTGTTGGGTTTATTAGATTTTCAACATACTTTCTCAACTCACCCCAACCCGTTCCCAACATAGATAATAATAGTCAAGCGAAACATAGAGATGAATGTGGTTCAACTCATTGGCTTATGAATGGTAACACACATGCACATGGACATGCCTTAGGATACCACATGTTTTCGACCTCATTCCAGGGAATGGATGATTGAATGAACAACTTCTTGATCAACTGCAGGAGTGACTTGAGCATGTATGAAATCCATGAGTGACTGGATAAAAAAACTCGAGAACACCATTTTGGAAAATGAATGAATCAACTCTCGGATAACATTCTCCGAATGAAGAACTGGATGGATTGATTCTCATGACATCAAGGATGGTCTCTTTCCCTCGACTCGAGTTTGTAGGTTTTTAACTTTAGAATTATCCTTCGTACCAAAACGAAGGTTTAGGGGCATGCTAAACAAATATTTATTGACACTCATGGGACGTGATTCTTTTGGGAGACCATGTGTGGGTGATTTTTACCATGTAGCCAAAAGTAACATGAAAGAAGAATTTGAGACTATAAGGTGATTATCACATGACACCCTCATTCCAATGTCATAACTTCCTCAACAACCTTCCTTAACGGGACATTAATGATTGACCTCAACGGTCAACAAGTAGTTGGGTTGTCCTTTAGACACATGGATCTCAATGAATGGCTTGTTTCTTCCCCCCCTCACCTTGTGGAAGCATTCCCCCATCTCATTTTACATTGTCTTGCTTTGTCATAGCTAGCCTTATTAAAGTGACTTTACTACATGTCCAATGTTCCATGGCATGGCCTTGGCCTTGAGCTCTTCACCATGGTCTGTCATGTTTACATGTATTGGCACATTACATCACCTTTAATGGCCTTAAGACAAAGGTTAGAATGGGGAACATTACAATACTCCACCGCTTTTAAACAACATTGTCCTTAGTGCTCATAATACAATACAATGCATGACCTTCCTCAAGGCAAGTTCACTTTACAAAACAAGAGTGGCCTTCCTCAAGGAAATTACATTCTTAGCACAATAAATATCCTATGTTAAGGCTTTTACAATTTTCAAGTGCCCTTCCAAGCATCAATGGAATCCTAGCATCCTTTCCTAGCTTCAAGAGACCACTGTCTCCAACTTTCAATAGCACGCATAAGTTGTCTTCTTCATTCCAGCTTGGATCCAATGACCTTATTTCACAACAATTCCCATGAATTCTCTCATTGTTTTCCCTTTTCTATTCCAAGCCCTTTGTAGTTGTTATCTACAACAATGACCAATTGCATTTCATGCATATTATATCCATCCAAGCAAAATACATTCCAGAACTAGGAATTTTAAAAACACAACTGGAGCACATATTCAAAATCAAAAGAACAAGTATGAATAGCAAAAATGCTTATCTTTATGAATATGTATCTTCTTCCATGGTTTCCATAGGTGAGGTTCAATTTCTTCCTATATTTCCATTGATTCCATAGCCAAGCCAACCCACAACTGGGTTGATCAGGCTATCAAAATTCCAAGCTAGCACACATGATAGGTTTATCAAGCATTTCAAGAACCCAGGGATGGAACCTACCAACTGCTGAGCTCAAACACAGAGCTGCAGGAACCTCAAGGTATTAACCATCCTCCCCCTCATAATACTTTCCCCATGCAACACCAAGAAGGTACCCCTTCTTTTCTCAACAGTTCCTCATGCATCCGCTTCCTCCAGGTGCTATTCAGTTTGTGCGTAGAAAGGTAGTCCATACCCCGTTATCCTTTTTCAGGAGGTCTCAACCTTCACCAATAGTCCCATGTCCCTTCCTTCTTGCAATTTTCCATCTCAATGATAGTGGAAATACCCCATGCTCTTTTCAGCTAGCATCCATCATTTGTCCTCCCCGGATGACTCTCATCATTTCACCTGTATTCACACACATACAATTCTATGAGATACTGCCATAAAAAATTCAAGTCTGAAATTTAAAAATATGCCTCCTATAGAATCATATTATTCAACCATGATTCCCTCCTCATGTTCTTTGGACTTGGAGGAAAGAATGCATCGTATTACTCGTGGGCTTACACTCACTACCATGTCCAAGGTTGCCTACATAAAACTTGTCCTTCCTAGCAGATTCACAACAACCAATAACTATTAGCTTCATCATGATTTTTTCAATAAAATTCCACATCTGAACTATACTCATTTAGATCTTATGCCCATGAGATCCTTCTCATGTTGTTTGGATGTCCCAAGAATTAATGCACAATCTTCATGCAATATGTCTTCCTGACATCATTCACATTGAGCCAAGCAATCGTCAATGTTTAATACAAAATTTCAATATGAAATTATATCTGAATTTGTACACATTCATAATTTACACCCATGAGTTTCTACTCATATTTTTTGGCTTTTGCAGGAAAGAATACACAATCTTCCTGTGTTATGTCCTCCTGACACAATCCACAATAAGCCAAACAATCATCTACATATCAGTATAATTTCAAATCTGAAATTTCAATCTCTATTTACTACAAAAAATCATATTTCAATTAACTATAAGATCATGCTCATATGGTTTGGATTTTGCAGGCATCAACACATAATATTCCTACAATGTGTCCTCCTGACACGAATCTAAATCAACCAAACATTGGTCAACATTCATTAGCAAAACTTAAATCTGAAATTGCAATTCTGAAATGTCAATTGTCTCCTTTAGAAACTCAAAATTTAGTTTACCATGAGGCCACCCTCATGTTGTCCAACTCTTTGTAGGTGGAAGTATTCTATCCAGATTCATGGTCTTATTTTCACTGCCATCATCACAAACATCCATCTATAGCATGTTCTCCTAACATAGATCTCAAACAACCAGTAGACATTGGCAATTTCATCATTCAATCTCTTCATTGCATAACCTCAATAGTATGAAATGATCCATAATTATACACATAATAATTCAATCAATCACCCGTTGGTATTTCCATACAATGACCTATTACTTATGCATGCAACAATAGCACACTCAACATTCTTAAAATGCAGTCCAATGGTTATGCTAACTCAAAGCATGAATCAACACATCAATCATTCACACATCTGTATTGTTATTATATTATGGTTATTACTTTGTTTAATTGTTCATTTGCAGGGTGCCTCCTTTCCCCTCCCGCTATTATTTATGAGGTGAGGGTTAATATATAAATTTCCATTTATTTTTATTACTTTTGTATCCTCATCGGTCTACAAAATAATCTCATAATCACCAAGTCCAAAATTATAGCGGCCATTGCACCAAGCAGTGTCATTCTAGCATTCATCAAATGCCACTCCTTTCACTGGCAAATAGTCTCCTAGGAGCACAAGAAACCTCTTCCCAATAAATTTATTTCATTGCACATACTCACTTATGCACATGAAACCAATGCACTCCGACATTAGTCTAAATCATTATTGTTCCTACACATGTGCCTTACCGTGTCAAGTTGGATAACCTAGCCAATGCTTTGACACAATACCCATCATCATGATTTCACTTGCATGTTGGAAAAAATGTTTCATCCCATACTAGTGCCAATAAAGGGTTCATGGGATACTTGTGAAACATTAAAGACATCACAACCCAACATACTCATGGTCTCACACATGGCATCACATGCACAACATGAGCATACCGCTTATTAATCCCTGGTTATTACTCTTAATCGGTTAAACTATGACACACAATCACATGAATGCATGAAATAATTGACAATATTTAATGACCCAAATAATCCCAACATGGTCCATGCTCTACCTAGGAATAATATACTCATACATGCATTCAACATGCCAAAATATATCATGAGAACATCAATTCAAATAATTAAATATGGCTGAGGGATTCTTACCCAATCCCCTTTCAACACTTATCCTAGCTCATACCTCTTATGGTTGTCATTCAAGTGCTTGATGTTAGCTGACCTACTGATGCTTCACGAGAGCTCACATAGCCCCTTCATCAACCCACCAATAGGTATAATTTTCCCTCATCCTTCCTCGTAGGTTGACCATAACAACAATAGCACCATCGACATTATCAATCCATGGTTCACAGTTAAATCAACAACCATGTTACACCAGGCCATAATCATTTTGTATGGACAATAGGTCGTCCACAACATTTATGCAAAAATATTATCACTCAATGCTCAACAATTCCATACACATATTATGCCTCGATATGCTTACTAATGCGTAGGAATCCTAATCATTCATTCTCTTGCATGTACAACAACACTCATATGCTTCTATCATTCACAGATTGCAAACTTCCTTACTCTAGAAAATGCAATCAATCAAAGCAAGAGAAGAAAGCGTAGGGAATTCTCCCTCTTGCTCCTCAATCTTAGCTTGGAGTTCCATAGTCATGGCTACCTGCTCACTGGCCTTCTTCCATTAACCTTCAAGCATTAGTCAGAACAATCCTTAAACAATTCAAGGACTTAATTCATGTAAACCCAATAATCTACTCGAGCATCTAAAAAAATAGGTTTGAGGCAAGATAACTCCTTGCTCTTCTTGTCCACTTGTTGATCTCAATAGTCAATCCTTACTTGGGTTAACTTCCAACATTCTCGGTAGCTCCTTTCTTGAGCTGAACTTCCTTTGGCAACCTACCAAAACTAGCATACACATAAATGCATATTCTATTCTTTAAACAAGGTTATATGGCCCTTTCCTCTTGAATCATTCTAGCCCAAACTTAGTCTGACTATTCCTTTTCTCAAGAAATCAAACTATTAACAAGAAAGCATAGCTTTCATCACCCAAGAAGGGTAACAACCAACTCGTATACTTGAGATGTTCTTGCTGTACTTCTAGCATATAACATAAATTTATATAAACAACAAGCAAGGGGTGAGAGAAATTCTTATCTCTACACTTGTTGCAACCAACTTCTTGGATGATGTAATCTACTCCAACACTTTGCCTCTCCCTGAGATATGTTGTAACAAACAAACAAACAATATATATATATATATATATAATATTAAATCAATGATTAATTCTAATAACTAAAATGTAATATAGAGATACCTCCCTGATGAAAGGTCACGTCTTTTCACAAGGGCACCCCTGTGTGGGTATTTATACAAGCCCTCAATTCTCATTGTAATATTCATACCATATCTCTTATTCATTATATAGTTTATTATTTACTTTTCTATTTATGGAGTATTTGTTTTATTTACAATGGAAGTTTCTTTAGTACCGAACTTTGTTCGTCACATTTGGTATCATAGTCGAGTCTAATCAGGCCTTTGTACATATCTCTCAGAATTTGTCTGATTTGGATTTTGGCCACCTCAAATTCAGATCTTCTCTAATCATAGGTCATTGACCACAATGAGATTTTGGCCATGTAAATTTCAGAAGTTGGTTGAATTATTCCGCTGCAAGTTACAAATTAGAAAGGAAAAAAAAAGAATTGTTCCCTATAAAGACATCGTGCACTTCTAGTTGAGGATTGTATGCGTGGGAGAGTCATAACAAATGGAAAATGATAGAAGTGAAGTATTAAAAAAAAAAACTTCCTATATCAAAACCCTAGTGACCAAGATCATGTTGTACGTTAAACAAATTGGGCTGCTGTGGAATAAAAATTAGTGAATATGAGGGTGTATTGGGACTATTGTCTTAGCTTCCACACATTCAATTTCCTCCAATGTGATTAAATATTGGTGTGTAACTGTAGACATTCGTGTATTCATTGAACGTTTTGTAAATTGCTGCCATTGTTGAGCTAATCAAGTGAATACTAGGGCGGTGAGTCAAGAGAGCATTCAATTGATGATAACCTTCCCCATTGACCATCACGAAACTTGCAGTTCTCATCGTTGTATGTGTGATTTTAATTGTGAGTGACGGATTGACTAGTTTGCGATTCATATTAATCTGGAATTCAGTTGGGATGCATATTGTTTCGAGGGTTGAAACATTTAAGCATACCTCGACGCAGGTGAATTGCAAACCATGGACAGAGTGTTCCCTTGTGTTATCAAACACTGGAAGGGAAAGTATACGAGTTAAAAAAATCCACAGAAATGGAAGTCCAAATTAAGAAAAGAGAAACAACTACACACTCAATTGAATTATTCTCAACAAATAAATCGCCAGAAGTACACAAATTTGAAGTTTCTACAAACGTTCCACAAGTGACTCAAATATCTTATCGTCATCCAAATTACAAGAGTCGTTATGACCGATGAAAAAATCAAGAGAAAAATAAACATTATTCTTCTTATAGACAAACCGACTACAACATTGAAAAAGAACGAAGACAAAATCAACAACTTGTATGGAACCTTAAAATGAGAAGTTCTATCTAGACAATCGACCAACAAAAAGTCCCAATGAAGGTTAACTTGGGATGGACAACTTCACAAATGATGCAACATTTTCACTTGGGAATTCATAATTCATATCTTCTTGTTGCATCAAGTGTCGCAACTACGAGCAAAAAAGATAATGATAAGGAATCTCAAGCAAGAACAAAGGATAAAGTCTTGAATCTTCCATAATTATGCTTTGAGGACAAAGTATTTTTAATGGGAAGGCAATGTAACAAACAATATATATATATATATATATATAATATCTAAATATAAATAAATAATAATACTAAATCAATATTTAATATTAATAACTAAAATGTAATATAGAGATACCTCCCTTATGAAAGGTCATGCCTCTTCACAGGGGAACCCTACATGGGTATTTATACAAGCCCTCAATTCTCATTGTAATATTCATATCATATCTCTTATTCATTATATAGTTTTTTATTTATTTTTCCATTTATGGAGTATTTGTCCTATTTCCATTGGAATTTTCTTTAGTAACAAACTTTGCTCATCACATCTATTGTCCAAATGCCTCTGAGAAAACCAGTCCATGGTTATTCCAGAAAATTGGCTCGAATGCCAATCGAATCCATTATGCCTCATAAGGAAAAGCACTACTCTCTAGTAGCTTCCAAGG
The DNA here is from genome assembly GCA_027924585.1 of Larix kaempferi. Classification (NCBI taxonomy): domain Eukaryota; kingdom Viridiplantae; phylum Streptophyta; class Pinopsida; order Pinales; family Pinaceae; genus Larix; species Larix kaempferi. The sequence goes on from BSBM01000886.1 coordinate 1,849,040, forward strand.
ATTTGCAAGTTGATATTGCACATCTTGCAACTTTCTTGAGCACCCTATCACGTGCTCACTACATTGGTCTAAACAGTGAAGTCACTTTCAACCTTGACATGATCACATCTGTTATGAATTCAACAAGCAAGTCTATCCTTTGCACACACAAGAGGAATATACCTCCTTCCTCATGGTAGCTTCTTCTACCCTCCAGGCCTACCAACGAACTTCACTTTTCTAGGACAAACCATTTTATCTTAGCCTGCTTTGTCAAACTTGGTCACAACTTTCCATTTTTTAACTAGAAGGGTCAACAAAGAAAGATATCACTTTTCTCTGTTGATTATATCTTTCAACTCTTACCAACTAGTTCCCTTACTAACTATTGTTTTTCCTTTCCAGGTTTTTTCATTCAATGTTTTGAGTATTAGGAAATTGATTCAGTTATAGTCTGATGAAATTCTTTGTTTTTTATAACCCATGAGGTTCGAGGGCTATAGCCTCAACTCTAATACCACTTTGTAATGTACCCATTCCTCCTTACTGGACCTTTGAGGAAATGGAATGCAAATTTCCTCCTTTCCTTCATGTTCACAAGACAATTCAATCCATTAATTGGGAAATCAATTAGATCACTACACAATGGAATCAATGGAAATTTGAATCTTCTTCACTAAGTGAATGCATGCACTTGGTGCAATATACTAATCAAATCTACAGTCCATGAACCTACTATTAACAATCAGATCTGAACATGACTATGATGCTTCACGAATATAGCTAAGCTGCACCAGCTTCACCATTGCACTTAGAAGTAATTACAGACCATGCACCTTCAATATGACTACCACAGGTTTCTTAAACACCATCATATGCACATATTATCAATACAACTAACGGGGCAGCATAACCACAATCAATACTATTAATTTATCTTGAACACATGAACAACATGAATATGAAAGTATTAAATGACCTCTTTTACATATTCATAAACAACTCATAAAAAATGTATATATATACATTCTTAGTCAAACCTTCACAAATACTTGGACTGAGACACTTAATATTACAGTGGGATGTTTGACAATCAGACCCAATACATACACAAAATAATTTCCTTGAGTTACACAACTTTCATTGACTAGCACGCAACTGCAATGTTCCACCTAGCCATAGGATCTATGTCCAACATATACTCTCTCTGCTGAGAGGCCAACCATGAGCTAGGAATGACTGGGAAACAAAAAATTCTCAAAACCATTCACAGCCAATAACCCACTATACCTAGGAAAACCATCTCACAATAGAATTTATCGGACTCCATAGAGACTCACTCATTGAATTTAACACAAATACACATAGTCAAGGCAACACACATGATTGGGTTTATCACACTGTTAACATACTTACTCAACTCACCCCAACCCATTCCCAGTAGATACAATAACATTCAAGGGAAAAAAGGTGAATGTGGTTTGATTCATTGGCTTGTGAACATTAACACACATGCACACAGACCTGCCTTAGGATACCACGGGTTTTTGACCTCATTCCAAGGAATGAACGCTTGAATGAAAAAATTCCTAACCGATTGCATGAGTGAATTGAGAATGTATGAAATCCATGAGCGACTAGATAAAACAATTCAAGAACAACATTCTGGAAAAAAAAAATGAATCAACTCTAGGATAACAATCTCTAAATGAAGAACTGGTTGGCTTATTTATCATGACATCAAGGCTGGCTTTTTTCCCCTGGATCAAGGTTGCAGGTTTTTAACCTTATAATTATCCTTCATACCAAAATCAAGGTTTAGGGGCATGTTAAACAAATATTTAATGCCACATATGGGACGTGATTCTTTTGGGAGACCACATGTGGGTGAAGTTTCCCATGCAACCAAAAGTAATATGCAAAAAGAATTCAACGCTGTAGGGTGATTGACACACATCATCCTCATTCCAATGTCATAACTTCCTCAACAACCTTCCTTAATGGGGCATTAGTGATTGGCCTCAATGGTCAACAAGTAGTTGGGTTTTCCTTTAGACACATGGCTCTCAATGAATGGCTTGGATCTTTTCCCTTTCAACTTGTGGAATCATTCCCTCATCTCATTATATGTTTCCTTGCCTTATTAAAGAGACCTGACTGCATGTCTAGTGTCCCATGGCAGGGTGTTGGCCTCGAGATCCTCACCATCATATGTCATGTTTACATGCATTGACACATTACATCACCTTTCATGGCTTTCAGCCAAAGGTCAGAATTGTTAAATTTTGAGCATTAATTCACAATACTCTTGGATCTTTACTGAGAGAATAACATATACAGTATATCAATGCATAACAATCACAATAAGCATGACAAGCATCACAAGAATCAAAATCATGAGAGACAAGAGACACAGAGTTTCCGTGGGGAAAACCCTAAGGTGAAAAACCCCACAACTTCCTCAGAGATAGAGAGAGCAATGGCTCAACTAAAGTACAACCAAAATACACTTGAGATAGTCTCCTAGAGCAGATGATCCTCCTCCTCACTAGTGTGCCACTTTCTGAGTGAGAGAAGTGTGTCTTTTCGAATGATCCAATAGAGATCTCCCGATCTCTATTTATACTTAACCTATTTTCCCAGTGACCTTATGGGGCCGACTTGTCTATCTAGATACATCCACAATATAATATATATTTTAGGGCCGACCCCACACATGGTGGTCTAATAACCCATCGGCAAGTACACACACTTGCGACACTTGTCAATCCACATGACGACACTTCCTTATAGAGGAATAACACATCTCTTATAAGTGTACAATAAATATATATGAAATACATAGATGAAATACATTCCGAAGTTACATATACATCAACACTCCCTCTTAACTAGTAAGGTATTTCTCGACACAGTTCGGCTATACAAGTCTTCTTCTCGGGATCATTGTCATCGATGCATCGTAATCATCATCGTCACTGCTGTTGCTATCTCAACCAATCTCTGACTCTACTCGTCATAGGAAGTTCTACATAGCCAGTCCTTTTTCATATTGGATGTAGGTCCACCACTTGCAGGTCTTCATCATCAGTGCGAACGGTCTGATAGAGGTGGCCTCTCAGGACTAATTTTGTGTGCGGATGCAATACCGGAAAGAGTATCCCAGGAACATTTATGTGCCTAAGCACGACCGACAAGATCTCCCAGGACTGATTACATGCATCTCCTCCACAATACCTTTAAAGAGCATCCCAGGAACATTTATGTGCCGCATCACGACCGGCAAGATCTCTAAAGAGCATCCCAGGACTTATTACAAGCACATAGCTCAACCTCTCGGATCTCTAGGACTGATTACATGTGGATAGACAAAACCTTTAAAGAGTATCCCAGGAACATTTATGTGCCGCAGCACGACCGACAAGATCTCTAAAGAGCATCCCAGGACTAATTATGAGCACACATCTTAACCTCTCGGATCTCTAGGACTGATTACATGTCTCCGTAGTAATACCTCATCCCAGGACTGATTACGAGCACACAGCTCAACCTATCGGATATCTGAGGACTGATTACATACTACATAGCAATACCAGAAAGAGTATCCTAGGAACATTTATGTGCTGCAGCACGACCGACAAGATCTCCTAGGACTGATTACATGCTATTTGCACAACCTTCCACATATCATCTCTGAACTCCAAGTATCAACCTGATACTCATGATCCAACGGATCATCATCGCACAAGGCATCATCCTGATTCCCATGATCATACTGATCATCATCACTTGTAGCATCCTGGTACATATCATCTGGAGCAACATCCTGAAGCTCATCATCATGATCAACCTGATCATACAATGCATCCACCTGATGCACACCAAGTATCTACCTGATACATATCATCATACATGATCCACTTGATCATACAGTGTATCCACCTAATACAAATACAAATACCTGATCTACCTGATCATACAATGTATCCACCTGATACAGATACATGGTCCAAGCATCCAACATGATGCATACATACATATAAATGATCCAACTGATCATATCCAGCATCAACACGATGCGTACATACATACAAATATAAATGATCCAACCGATCATATCCAGCATCAACATGATGTGTACATACATACAAATATAAATGATCCAACTGATCATATCCAGCATCAACACGATGTGTACATACATACAAATATAAATGATCCAATTGATCATATCCATCATCCAACATGATGCATATACAGAGCAGTAACTGGAGCATCTTCCTGATACTCATCATCCATCGCTTAAATCCATATCCATGTGAAGGATCCTCCTTCCAACATGCTTGGAATGGCTTCAGAAAATGTGTCCATCACTTCTTCCTCAAAGTGTCGTCGATCTGAAGGACACCAAGCCTCTCCCTGAAGTACTCGAACTTCACCCTGGCTAGTGGCTTCGTCAGCACATCTACAATCTGCTCGTCCATCGCAACATACAGGAGCTTCACGACTCCTCTTTGCACCATATCCCTGATATAGTGATATTTGATCTCTATGTGTTTCGACCTATCATGAAACACTAGGTTCTCAGACAGCTTCACACAACTTTGGTTATCGCAGAATATACCAGTAGCATCCAATGGGAGATCAAATAACTCAGACAATAACTTCCATAGCCATACTGCCTCACAACTAGCTGAACAGGCTGCAACATACTCTGCCTCAGCTGTACTCAGTGCTACGCAAGACTGCTTCCTGCTGAACTAAGAGATCACACCTGATCCCATACTGAAGCAGCACCCAGATGTGCTCTTCCTATCTGTAGCACTGCCAGCCCAATCTGAATCAACATAAACCTGCATGTTAAACTTTTGATTCACTTCATACTTGAGCCCATAATCCACTGTACCCTTCAGGTACCTCAGAACATGCTTTACAGCAACCAGGTGAACACTCCTAGGATCCGTCAGGAACTGGCTCAATGTGTTCACTACAAAGCAAATATCTGGTCTCGTGTTCGTCAGGTACATCAAGGACCCAATCATCTGATGATACATAGAGACATCAACCGGCTTAGGTGAAGCATCACATAGAAGCTTTAGATTCGATGCCATGGGTGTGGCCATGGCCTTGCAATCCATCATCCCAAATCTCTTTAGAATATCTACTGTGTACTTCCCTTGACCAAGGAAGATCCCACCTGAATTCTGCCACACCTCCATACCTAGGAAATAATGCATCATTCCCAAATATTTCATATCGAACTCAGCAGCAAGATTCCTCTTAGTATCTGCAATCAATATGTTATCTCCTGTTACAAATAAGTCATCCACGTACAGAAGTAGAATCATAGGATTCCCTTCCTCAACCTTGTAGTAAAGGTTGGAATCCGCTTTACTCTTGGTAAAGCCCAAGCTAGATAGGAAACTGTCCATCCTACCATACCAATTTCTGGGAGCTTGCTTCAAGCCATACAAGGCTTTCTTCAATCTGCACACATATAACTCCCTGTCATGTATTTCAAAACCGAGTGGCTGCTCCACATATACTTCCTCTTCAACTACACCATTCAAGGAAGCAATCTTGACATCCATCTGGTGTATTTTCTGTTTCATTGCTGCAGCCAAGGCAAGTACTGTTCTGATGGAAGTATACTTGGCTACAGGTGCAAACGTTTCTTCATAATCTATTCCCTCTTTCTGAGAGAAGCCACGAGCTACAAATCTTGCCTTGAATTTCTCTATACTGCCATTTGCAGCATGCTTGATTTTGTAGATCCATTTGGAAGTCACAACAGACTTCTCTTTAGGTCTTGGGACAACATTCCAAACATCATTCTTCATTATTGATTGGTATTCCTCAACCATGGCATACTTCCATTCTTTCTTTTCTACTGCTTCTTCATAACTGGAAGGTTCTTTGTTCATAATGTCACAGAGTAAAGCAACATAGTTGGTATGTGATCTGGTTCTCTTCTTTGCTCCGTGTTCTTCTTCTGGAATGCCAAATCTTTCTGCATCTTGAATGAGCTCTCTAGCCCATGCAGGTTTCCTCTTGTGAGAGTTATCCTCACGGGGTGGATCTATAGGTTCTTTCGGATCTTAAAACTCACGAACAACTTCTGGAATTGCTTCAGTCATGGTAGTGTCTTGAAATCTAGTTTCCTTAGGTTCTTCATAAATTTCAATAGGTTCCTTCCTTGATTTGATGAATGCTGAGTTTTCATCAAATGTTACATCCTTGCTGACATCAATCTTCTTGAACCCTGGAAAGTATATTCTGTAAGCCTTCGAGCTTTCACTGTAACCCACAAAGATACCCTTTGTTCATGAAGGATCTAGTTTGGTCCTCTTTTCCTTTGGGACATGAGTGTATACTGGACAATCAAATATTCTGAGATGGCTGTCTTCAAGTTTCTTACTAGAAAAGACCTCTTCTAGTGTCTTGTTGTCCAATATCTTGTGGGGTGTTCTGTTCTGCACATATACAGCCGTTCTAGCTGCTTCTGCCCATAGATGCATAGGTAGATCTTGGTCGTGCAGCATTGCCCTTGCTGCTTCCATGATTGTTCTGTTCTTCCTTTGTGCAACTCCATTCTGTTGAGGATTATAAGGAGCAGTCAACTCCCTCTTAATCCCTGAATCACTGCAAAGCTTCTTGAAGTCACCTGAGGTGAATTCTCCACCATTGTCGGATCTGAATGTTTTGATCTTTTTGTCAGTTTGATTCTCCATCAAGGTTTTGAATTCCTTGAACTTATCAAACACCTCATCTTTGTTTTTCAAGAAGTATACCCAAGTCTTCCTGGAGAAGTCATCAATAAATGAGACATAGTAAACATACCCACTTAGAGAACTGGATGACATAGGACCACATACATCTGAGTGGATGATTTCCAGGATATCTTTTGCCTTGCTTTCACTGCTTGGGAAAGCCTTCTTAATATTCTTACATTTTGCACATCCTTTGCAAACAACTTCATGTTTGGTCTTGATTTCAGGAAGACCCTCTACAAACTTGCTTGCAATTGGAAGTTCCCTATAGTGCATATGAGCAAGTCTTCTATGCCAAAGTTCACTTGGCTCCATGGATTCATGCACCATGGCATGTTAAGGTTGTCCTTTTAATTTATACAAACCTCCATCTTGCTCTCCAATCACAACTGCATCATCTATAGTCTTTCCCTTTGGCCACATTAGGACTTGGCCATCCACAAATGCAACCCTCATACCTTTTGTATCCAATGCAGAGATGGAGAGTAAGTTCTTCTTGAGCCCAGGTACATAAAGGACTTCTTTCATCTTCAAATATTTTCCAGAATCTAGGTTGTAGGAGGATTCACCACTTCCTTTGATGGGATATTGATAATCATCCCCAAGTTTCACTTTATGGGGTGATTCATGTTCAGACAGATTTACAAAGGATTCTTTAAACCCAGTCATGTGTTTGGAAGCTCCACTGTCAATTAACCAATCATTACAATCATGGGAGATAGTACCTGTGAGAGTAGAGCTTAAAACATACTCTTCTTCACTTGATGATTCATCATTACTATCATCACTTTCTGCCCTAGCCTTCTTCTTTGGAGGTTCATCATCTTCGGCAGCATGAGCATGGTACCTTCTTTTGTTACCCTTCTTCTTCTTGCTGGAGTTGTTGTTGTTGTGGTTGTCCCTTTTGTTCTTGGGACATTCTGAAGCAAAGTGACCCTTCTCATTACAAGTGAAACACCTTAGATCTTTATTGTCTTTGTGAAAATGATGAGAATATTTCTTCTTGTGATGGGATGGCTCCCTCTTGAACTTGCCCTTCATAGTGTGAGTTGTGAGAGCTTGATATTCATTTCCCATCTTCTCTTCTCTTGCCACAAGCCTTGCTTCTTCTTGAGAACATTCCTCCCATAATTTGCTGAAGGAGATTAACTTCTTTCTGGCATAGATCCCCTGGATAAAAGAGTCCCATGACCTAGGTAGGCCATTCAAAGTAGTCATAACAATTTCACCATTCTCCACCATTTCATCTACAGCTTCAAGTTGTTCCTTGATCTTAGAGACCTTGGAGAAATAGGATTGAATGTTTTCTCCATTCGACATCTTGACCCCTTTCAATTGATTTCGCAGGGTCATCTTCCGATTTATGTTCTTTCCTTCAAATAGCTTGGTCAAAGAGTCAAACATAGCCTTGGGTGTCTTTAGAGAAGACACATGGGGTATGAGATGGTCTTTGATAGAATCAACAATGATTCTCTTTGCCTTGACCAAGTTCTTCTTTTGCAATACCTTAGCCTCTTCATCCTCTGGGATAGGGATGTCTTCTTTTATATATGAGTCCAACTCATTCTCTTCCATGATTAACCCAATCCTATAATTCCAAGCTCGGAAGTTATCAGCCCCTTCAAGCTTATCCTCAAGCTTGGTGTGGTGAGACATCTTAAAGAGTACTTCAAATGGAAATAGAAAAGATTTAGGTCTTACCACTTGAAATGTTGAAAACTGGATCTGGTCCTAGATTAGGGTTTGTCGGAAAAACCCTAAAAATTCAAAATGTGAATTTCAACTTTCTGAAAGGATAGAAAGATGCGCCTTTATGAGCTGATCAGCCTGGTGTATTCATAATTTGAGATCAGCAAAGCTTTACCCTTCATATTTGCCTTTTTGTCCTCCTGGGTTCACTAGGGAGAGCCCTGAATTAGGGTTTGAGTTTCCCGGAGATTTACCTAGCCAAAAATCTCGACCCAAATCTCTAAACTTCGATTTTTGCAAGGAGCTTCCAGCTATGTCTTCAGATTTCAGAAATTCCTATTTTTGTGGAAACCCTAATTTTTAGGGCCAAATATGAAAATGCTTAGAATTGAATTCTGATTGGACAGATAGATTCTCCTTGATGAGTAGAGTCAATCTACTATACTGCTTTTCCAAAAAATGTGGAGAGAAACCCAATAAACAAGAAACTCAAGTTTTCGTCACTGTAAAATGTCTTCTTCTCAGGTTAGCTCTGATACCATGTTAAATTTTGAGCATTAATTCACAATACTCTTGGATCTTTACTGAGAGAATAACATATACAGTATATCAATGCATAACAATCACAATAAGCATGACAAGCATGACAAGAATCAAAAGCATGAGAGACAAGAGACACAGAGTTTCCGTGGGGAAAACCCTAAGGTGAAAAACCCCACAACTTCCTCAGAGATAGAGAGAGCAATGGCTCAACTAAAGTACAACCAAAATACACTTGAGATAGTCTCCTAGAGCAGATGATCTCCTCCTCACTAGTGTGCCACTTTCTGAGTGAGAGAAGTGTGTCTTTCCGAATGATCCAAATAGAGATCTCCCTATCTCTATTTATACTTAACCTGTTTGCCCAGTGACCTTATGGGGCCGACTTGTCTATCTAGATACATCCACAATATAATATATATTTTAGGGCCGACCCCACACATGGTGGTCTAATAACCCATCGGCAAGTACACACACTTGTGACACTTGTCAATCCACATGACGACACTTCCTTATAGAGGAATAACACATCTCTTATAAGGGTACAATAAATATATATGAAATGCATAGATGAAATACATTCCGAAGTTACATATACATCAACAAGAATGGGGGACAATACAACTTCTATGATAATTTAATCATAACCTAGCTTACAAAAAAACAAGTTTTCTAACTTGAATGAGCTTGTATTGCAATGTTAATGTCTCTTTAGTTGGGAGGTTACATGGTGTACTCCATTCCTTATTTGATTCTTGAAAAGTGTCATTTTTTCCTACAAAATAATTTTGATTATATTATTATCAGCATTTTCTTATTGGTTCAAGTATGGGTAGCATCAAAGCAATGTTTAAGCACTCCAAAGATGCGTTGACTCTTTAAAGGATGAAATTTATACTCCAATTTTAATGGCCCATTACTAATTCCCAATGTTGTTATTTATTATGTTTAGAGGTGCATTTTATAACCCAAATGAGGGTGACTTCATGTGTGTAATGCTTGGAATCCTTGGAGTGGGGTGATCATGTTGTATTCCCCATTTATGATCCAAGGAATAACCTCCAACAAGGCGCTCAATAGTTAAAGAAAATCCATGAATGGGGGTTTTGATCCTACAACAAAGGGACCATAGACATTCCTTATGATTCCCAAATATGTAGATTTGGTTTCTTTGAAGCTTGTTGAGACAAGTTTGCTTGCTTCTACGATATCCCATAGAAGTAATTGAGAAGCATTCCACATAATAGCCAAGCCCCCTCAAAATCCCTCCACGCTAATTTCCATTGTTTCACAGCCTTTCCAAAATATCTTGGCTATTGAAATGATAGTGTCACTACCACATTTTGTTCCTTGAATCATCACAATAATAATTTTTTCTTTATTATTCGATTCTTTAATATCCTCTACTTGCCTTTCACATTAATTTCCCAAGTATTCCAGGGTATAATATTCATGTCAAACTTAGGTTGTGAGACAATGTACTTATCTAATAGCATGTGTTTCCTAAGTTAACAATATGTGCCCTTACTTCATCATTTTTTTTTTTCCAATTCTTTCTCCCTCTCTTCTTTTCCTTCCCTCCTTTTTTTCTTAGTTTTGAGAGTTATCATTTTAATTCCCAAGGTAGCGGATAGTCCTTGGTTTTGTTCAATGATGCCCATTTTCATTTGCCTTTCACGAGTTCCTTTTGAAGTTGTTGGGATTGGCCTTCTATTAGGTTTGTCGAATGTTTCCCACCATATTTCTCTATCATGTTGGAATGTTTACTTCCAACATTTTTGTAGAAACTATAGGATCCATCTCCTCTGCCTCCAATTCCAACCATCCCCGCTTGTTGGTCTCTATACCTAACTCGTTTTATTTTTCTAGGGATTCCCTTGTATCTTGGTTTCTGAACTCTATTTTACTTCTTTTCATATCTCCTTTTGGGATCTCTTTAGATGATTATTGGGGTCCTAGCAATATGGTACCTAGCTCTTCCCCTTGGACTATTATGTGTCTTCAATTCCCCTTCCATTTTAGATGTTAGAACCTAGAAGTTATTTTCAACTTTGGTGATGTTACTAGGCATGATAATCTTATTTTTTTTTCTTGTAATTTATACTTTCTTGAGACCTTGACAAAATACTCCTTATTTTCCTCCTCTTTAGGCTTCCCTGATTCACCATTCATTCAATGGAAAATATTTGAAGAGATGTCCATGTTCATGAAATTTATGGTATTGGAAAATAACATCATGATAGTCCAACATTTGGAGCCATTATGTATCATGGGAATTGACATGTAACAATTTTACAAGGCCCCAAACACATTTATACAAACAAAAGTGCATGTGTAAGATGATATTCACCTGTTCTAGTGAGTTCAAACATTTTGGCAAAGGTTCCTAGCATATTCCCAATCTCTGTTAGAGTATCTCCCCATCATAACTCTTATGGAGGAGAGTATAGGTACATCCACAATGGAGATTTTGTGAACTCCTCTAACTTTGGGATGAATCATTATGTGCAATATTGTAAGTGTTTCCCTATCGGGTTGTACTTATTAATGGTTCGGCTTCTAGTTTATTTCAACCTGGCAGAGGGCTTAGACAAGGTTGTTCTCACGTGCCTCTCCTTTTTCTTCTGGTAATGGAAGGACTCAGCAGGATCTTCACGGATTCCATAACCAATGGTGCGCTCAAAGGTTTTAATTTTGAATGTATGGTATCCATTGCGCACCTTCTCTTCGTGGATGATATTCTCCTATTCACAGATGGTAGTAGAAGGGAGATCCGAAGGATTAAAACACACCTTTCTTTTTTTCTCAAGCTAAATGTATGATGGGTAATTCTCGCAAATCTTCTATGTCTTTCCTCAACATAAATTGTGAGACTGCAAATTGGATTATTTCACAATTTGACTTTGATTTGGATGATCCAAATATTGGTCTAAATTATCTTGGTTTTGTTATTAAACCAAATGATTATAATTGTAAAGATTGAGCATGGATCATAGGAAAAATTGAAGGCACGCTTAACATTTGGTGCAACAAATGGATGTATAAAGAAAGATGAATTATCCTTATTAAATCTATATTGGAAGGAATTCCAGTGTACTGGTTAACTCTAGCCCATGTCCCTATCAATGTTCTAGATTATATTGGAAATATTTGCTTTAATTTTCTTTGGAGCAATAAATATTTACGCAGATCTTTTCACTGGATATCTTGGAATATACTTACTCTACAAAACACTCTTGGAGGTTGGGGCCTCAAGCATCATCAATGCTTTTCAAAAGCACTGTTTGCGAAAGGTATTTGGTGTGTAGTGCAGGGTATCGACCCATGGGTCAAAACTATCCACTGTGAATATATGCGTCCTATGACTATCTTGGAGTGGATCAGATCTAGTCTGAAATCGACTAAGGGAGTGTTGATAATATGGAAAGCTATGGTTACTGCTTTCGACCTTATGAGATTGGCTTATCTAGAAATTTGGAAACGATGGATCCATTAGGTTGGGTATCGATCCCTGGATCGGTTACTCAACTGCGTACAGACTTCCTCAGGTAATGATCAATTCTCTTATTGACAGGGGGTTCATTTATCTATCACATATACATGATCCTGTCATTTCCACAAGGTCCAAACAAGAATGGCTCACGACTGATAATATGGGTTTTGCAAATGACCACAAATTTAAGTGTGATTTCTTCATTAAGGATCTAAAAAATAGTCATATATACCGTGTCGATGATCTGGATCATTTGATCTTGAAAAAACTGAGGTCGAAGGTTCATATCTTCCAAAGATTGGCTACCAACTGCTCATAGAGAATGAAGATCGTAATGTCCCGACATGGTGGAATTTGGTGGTCTGTAGTATAAACTGTCCATTAAAGAATAATTTTTTTTTATGGCTCACACTGGAAGGTAAAATTCCTATATGGAATCATATTAGGATATTTATAGGAAATGGTCCCAGTAGATGCACATTATGTAGGAATGGTGAGGATGCCATTGACCACATCTTTATTTGTTGTCCATACTTTATAGACATGTGGCTTTATGCAGTTAAGATCATTGGAATCAATTTCATATGGCATGGAACACATTTTTTAGCTGCTTTCCAATCCTGGATGAACAACCTTGCATACTTGGATTTTAGAGCCCTTCCAATGCTCATGATTTGGGGATCTTGGATTTCCCGGAACAAACTTATCTTTCTATATATATATATATATATATATATCCCACCACACTCCTATACACCAAGAGCCTCACAATATTGGATCATTTCCCTCAGTCCAAATCCATCAAATCAAAGAAGGAAATCTCCTTGGATACCTAGGACAAGAGTAATCCATGGTGCTTTTTTGATGGTGCTACACAAGGCCAACCCTCTTGTGGAGGACTTGGTGGTGTTCTACATTTTTTAGATTGTCATCAGTTTAAGATTTCAACCAATATTGGATCAACCACTAACCACAAAGTTGAATGGTTAGCAGTTTATAAAATCATCAAGACTGCCCTCATTCTTGGTGTTAAGGTTTTGCAATATTTTGGGGACTCCTTGTTACTCATTAATGGCTATCAGCTAGGAAGCCTCCAAAGAACATTTTCCTCAGGCCTCTCTATGATGATATATGCATAATACTTTATAACTTTTCAACACATTTATAGGGATCATAACACATATGCATATCTCTTATCGAATCAAGCTCTACAACTTCTGATCAACGTTACACAAGTCTGGGAAATCAATAAATACTGCATCAATGAATTTGATCCAGGACCAATGCTAGATTATTAATCTTCCCTTGAAAATGGGCCCATGGGATATACAGAGGATCGTGTAATTTCTCTTTTCATGTAATCATACCTATAGACAACTAGAAGGCATCCTAGCAAGAGCTCAGGAATAATATAGCATGCTTTTTGTAGATGTATTGTAGATGGGATTGAATAGTTGTACAAGCTAGATCACCAAAATGTATGGCATTTTTGCCTGTGAACAATGTGATTCGATTTAAATATATTTTTTCCTTGGAAAAAAAAGTTAAACAAATCAAGGTGTTGCATTTTCTGATAGACGATTCTACTTTCTAACATTTTTCAATGTTGGAGGGGAGGGGACTATGTGATAGATTTTCTAATAGGAAGAGTGTATTCTCTTTATATAAGAATGGCACTTCATGGGAATCCCCAACATATAAGAATGTAAAAAAGCAACAAAGGAAATTAATATTTTTTTACAATATTTCAATGAGGAGCTCTTGAAAATGGCTTGTACATATTCATTTTATAAATGATTTTATCATATGAGTTTGGATTTTCTATAATATTCAAAATTAAAACATTGTAGAAAATCTTAAAATTAATAATTCATAAAATATTCTATTTATTTCAATCAAACCAAATTTTTACGATCAACTTTCCATTATTTTTAATGTTTCATTAAAAAAATTTAGAATTTAAAAAAGACTTAAATTTAAATTTTTTAAATCATAAATATAGTTATAAACTTAGCAACTATTAAAAACTTATAACCCATAATCTTTATCATTAACATTATTTAGTTTAATAACTCACTTCCTTTTCATGTCTCCTCTATTATTATTTTGATTCATCATTACTTGATCCCTAGGTTCTCCTTAATTAATCTTTTCGTTGTTTCTACTTATCATCTATTTTAATATATAGCTTATTAATTTTTGGATCCTCAAGTAAATCTAATATCAAATCCACTTTTAATTCCAAATTCTAGTACTTTAATAATTTATTACAAGTCACAAATTATTATTCCAGTTATGTTTATAAATTTCACTTTGTTGATTTCATGATATTAAAGATTTTCTTATCATCCTAAAAAAAATGACAATTTTCTTAAATATTTTTTATTTCAAGTGTAGTTATTAATTTAATTTAATTTTCTATAATTTCTTAATCTAACTCTTTTTTATCTTTATTTAATATTATTAATTTCTTATTCTTCTCTCTTATTTATACATTTAAAAAACATTAATCATATTAATATTCTCTTTATTAGTTCATATTTTTGGATATGAATTTTGACATTTCTTATCACTAACTTTATTTGACTAATTCTTTCATTTTCTATTTTACTAATATTTTATTAGATTACACCTACCATTTTGGACTTAAACCTATTGGATTCCACCTACCATTTTGGACTTAAACCTATTGGATTCCACCTACCATTTTGGACTTAAACCTATTGGATTCCACCTACCATTTTGGCATAAGGATCATGGTATATTGGAGTTTATATGTTTTTGTGGGCATCTCTCAACCAATGTGGGATTACCTTTTTGTATAGAGAGGTATTTATGTCATATAAACAATTTCAAGATGCATATATTATATGTGTCAACTTAGCAACTAGCATCTTTAAAAAGGATGAGCAAAAAGCATATTCACTCATAATGATTCAACCACTATGTTAATAGGAGGTACCACTCCCATGTGGCTGCCCCCATTAGCCTTAAGGGATCATGGTATATTGGAGCTTATATGTTGTTGTATGCCACATCTCTTAATCAACATGGGATTTAGTTTTTGTATAAATATGTATTTATGTCATAGAAAAAATTCTAAGGTACGTAGATTTTAGGAATTTCACATAAGCATATTCATAATCATAATATGTTTTTTTGAATCCAAAATAATTGCTTACGATACTATACTTAAGTATAATATTATAATCCTTAAAAAATACCTTGCAGAGTGGGGAGGAAGGCCATGCAACACACATATTCACACTACAACCAATCAACTATTATGTTATTAGGATCCACCACTTCCTTGTGATTGCCCCCATTGGCACACATAACATGGTATATTGGAGCTTTTATGTTGATGTGGGCTACATCTCTCAACTAGTGTGGGATTAATTTTTTTATAGAGAGGTATTTATGTCATAAAAATAATTCCAAGACACGCAAATTTTAGGCATTTCCAACTTAGTAATGGGTGAACACATGAGATCCTTTTTATGGTTAAAATGTGGACATCCACATATACTATAACACTGCCATTGAATCTCATTGGAAAATATAAAATATAAATTTAGAAATAACCTTTTTCCATATTAATTTTTGTATGTTGCATGACATTCATTCTCTTCATTTGTGGTTTGCATCAATGTTAGTTTTTCAAAACTAGTTTGGGTTTTATGAGCTTGAAATCCTAGGAGGGATGCTAGAGTTAATATTCTACCTTGTGTGAAGTATTTATTATTCAATTAGTTGACTTATTGTTGGGATCTACATTAGTAAGAGGTTTGGTATTAAGATTAATTGATGAAGGGGTTATTTAAGTATGGGATTTTGATCTGTAAACTGTTGTGGATATTCCACTGGAACAATTCGTCACAACAAGTCTTACAACTTAATTCATTATGTTAGCTTAATTCTATAGAATGGTAAACAAATGGGAACCAGAAGGAAAATGACTAGATAAAACAACAAATTCACACAAATAACACAATATATACCTTGGGAAAACCCACTATGGGGAAAAACCCAACCAAAAGTGAGGACTGTGCCTTTCTCTTTTCTTCTCCAAAATGAAATGAAAATACAAAGAAAGTGGTAGTCATTGTGGAGTTACTTATAACACTGTGGCCTGCACAGCTACTACAAGATCTCCTACTTCCTTTGTTATGCTCTAACATCCACTCCCTTACTATATCTCAACTATGAAAATATACAATAACATCATCGGAAATGGATTTCCTTTTCCTCCTAATGACCCAATATTTAACATAGCCAGATAGTCGTCTAAGGTTAGTTTTAGGGTGTGTATATGCCTCAAATCCCAATTAGGGTTAAGGTTTTGGAACCTTTAGAATGTTCTTGAAAGTGCACACATGACTATCTCCACATGTGTGGGTAATTAGAGCTAACGTGGAACCCACAGTCGATACCATGGTGGTCAATTGGATATATCAACTTGTGGGAGGCATACCTTTCTCATACAAACTTCGATTGAGGCGATTATTGCAGCATTGGAAAGGTCTCAGAGTGTAGAATATCGTTAATGGATTGTGAGCTATGCTGACAAACTTTTGATCAAGACCTAAAATGACAGTCAAAAGGTTTCGAATCCTGGATATACAAAGTAAGACCTACCCTAAAATGGAACCTACAAGCCAATTCATTCAATTGTTCGACCCATAAAGCACCAAAATAGATGAAAAAATATATATTGATCCAATTTGGTTCATACCTCCCCATTTTGGGAGGATTTTAGTCCCCAAAATCGTTTACTAAATGAGGTGAAGAAATTTTTCGTCTACCTCCTCAATGGAGTACCATTTAGCCTTGCCTAGAAGTTCTCTTTTCAACCTAATCTGCCAAAGGTCATATTGCTTATGTATGATAGTTACAGACTTCTTCTCCAATATTATGTCTTCTACCAACTCTATTTGAGCATTAAGTGCTAATTCCTCTATGGTTTGTATACCTGCTCCTCCTCTTGATCTAACATGGAATGCTCATAGAGTTTCAAAATTTCCACATTCACCATTGAGTAAATGTGCATGTATGGGGGTATAATGAGTCTGTAAGAATTATCTCCCACCTTCTTCAATACCTCAAAAGGTCCATACCACAAATCCTTGATCTTCTTACCAGGACCTTGTAGCCTTTCCCTGTTCAACTGTAACCAAACTATCCCCCACATTGAATTGTTTCTCAACCCTATGATGGTCATGTCTGGAATTGTACTCTTCTTGTGACTTATTGAATGCCTCATGTACTTTCCAATGGATTTTCCTAATCTTATCAATGATTTTTTCAACTCTTAATGCTTCACCTGTGGTGTCTTCCCTCACTCCCCCTTGATTCCCATATACAACATCTAGAGGTGAAAGTGGAAAATATCTAAAACAAGTTTCAAAAGGGGACATACGAATGGAAGTGTAGACTACTCTATTATAAGAGTGTTGAATATATCTCATATTTTCATCCCAAGTCCTTAGATGCTTCTGATTGTAACCCCTCAAAAGCTACACCAAATTCCTTTTGATTACTTTTCTCTACACATCTATCCGTGGATGGAATGTTGTAGATCTCTTCAGCTTAGTTTCCATATTCTCCCAAAGTGTAGTCCAAAAGGCATTGAGAAATCTGGTATCCCTATATGAGATAATGCTCGTTGGTATCCCAAAGTGTACTAGGACCTGCTCAAAGAACATGTGCATCACTTCTAGTCCTTTGATGGTATTTTTACAAGGCATGAGAATGCACATCTTGTTGAATCTGTCAACTACCACAAATAAATAGTCAAGTCCCTTCCTAGTTGTTGGTAATCCACCCTCAGAATCCATGGAAATGCTTGAGTGGGTACATGTAAAGGATCACATAGAGCTTGCTTTCTATGAATGGGCTTGTTGGTACAACAAAGTATGCATATTTTAATATTCCATGCTACATCTTCTTGCATCCTGAGCTAGTACACTTACCTTTGTAAGTTAGAAACTATCTTCCAACCACCAAAATGCCCTACAAATTTGGAGGTGTGTGCCTATCTGATAATTTGCAATCTTTCACCTTTAGGAGCACAAAGTGTTAGTTTTTCAGAATTTAATTCATTTTGATCTAGGATCTTAACTGAAAGAACAACATGTACAGCATATCAAGCATAAGAGACAAGAGACAAGAGACACAAAACATTTCACCGGGGAAAACCAAGAAGGTGAAAAACCCCACAACTTCCTCGGAGATAGAATAAGCATCAATACAAGGATCACCATTATCAAACCCAAGAGATAGATATCTACAGCAGCATGCTCCTCCTCCACTTGTGCGCATCCTCCTCTTCTCTCACTAATGCGAAGTGAGTGAACAATAGAATGTGTAAAGTGAGAGAGACACACTCTCTATTTATACACTAACTTACTTGACCATTACTCAACTAGGTCGGCCTCAACTTAACCACTTAACATAATGCTAACTGGGCCGACCCCCACTAGGGTGGTCTAATAACCCTTTGACCCACACAACTCATACAGGGCCGACCCCAACAAGGTGGTCTAATAACCCATCAAATATAAGTTGCGACACTTACAATAATACTTGCGACACTTGCAAGTACAAGTGACGACACTTCCAATCGGAGGAATAATACATCTCCATTGGGGATACAATAAAGTACAAATACAATATACAAGTGAATATCTTCCGAAGTTACAAATACATCAACACTCCCTCTTAACTAGGAAGGTATTCTCTTCACACAAGTCATCAATACATATATGCACAAGTCTTCAATTCTGGAGTTGGATCATCATCACTAGATCACGGAGCATCATCGTCACTACTGCTGCTATCTCAATCAATCTCTAATCTACTCGTCATAGGAAGTTCTATAGAGCTAGCCCTTTTTCATGCTGGATGTAGGCCTAGCCTCCATGTAGGTATTCATCATCTCTATGAGCAAGCCATCAAGTAGGTACACCTCAGGATTGACTACACTGCCTCTGTAAAACCTGCAAGATCTCCCAGGACTAATTACATTACCTCTGCAAAACCTGCAAGAGCATCTTAGGACTAATTATATGCCTCTGCAAAACTTATGTACCATACTGTCACCTCATTGTCTTTAGATCACCTCATAGTCCACGGAGCACAATCCAGATGCACATCACACAACACTTACATTCACCGGCATGGGAAGACACACTTCAACCATCCATGAAAGGCTCAACACTTATATCTACTCCATGGGAAGACACACTTCAACCATGCAAGAATGGCACAGCACTTATATCTATGCCATGGGAAGACACACTTCAACCATGCTCGAATGGAACAACACTTATATCACAGCCATGGGAAGACACACTTCAACCATGCTCGAATGGCACAGCTCTTACATCAATGACCATGGGAAGACACACTTCAACCATGTCGAAATGGCCCCAACCCTTATATCTGCACCATGGGAGGACACACCTACCACCATGTGAGAATGGCTCATGTGCATCTGTGTCTCCGAACTCATCACTTACCCTTGGAAGGAATCTCGATCTAAAGTACACCAAGTCTCTCTTTGAAGTACTCAAACTTCACTCTAGCCAGCGGCTTGGTCAAAACATCGGCTATCTGCTCGTCCGTCGCAACATACAGGAGCTTCACTGCTCCTCTCTGCACCATATCCCTGATATAGTGATATTTGATCTCAATTTGCTTCGACCTGTCATGGAACACCGGGTTCTTAGACAACTTCACACAACTCTGGTTGTCACATAAGATACAGGTAGCATCTAATGGGAGATCAAATAACTTAGACATTATCTTCCTAAGACATACTGCCTCACAACTAGTCGAACAAGCTGCGACATACTCTGCTTCGGTTGTACTCAGTGCCACACAGGACTACTTCCTGCTAAACAAGGAGATCATACCGGATCCCATACTGAAGCAACACCCCGAAGTGCTCTTCCGATCAATGGCACTGCCTGCCCAATCCGAATCAACATAACCCTCTAGTTTAAACTTTTGATTTGCATCATACTTGAGCCCATAATCAACCATACCCTTTAGGTACCTCAGAATATGCTTTATAGCAACCATGTGAACACTTCTGGGATCTGTCAGGAACTGGCTCAATGTGTTCACCACAAAGCAAATATCTGGTCTCGTGTTCGTCAGGTACATCAAGGACCCAATCATCCGACGATACATCGTGGCATCAACCGAATCAGATGAAGCATCACACAGTAGCTTCAAGTTCGATGCGATAGGTGTGGCCATGGCCTTGCAGTCCATCATCTTGAACCTCTTCAAGATCTCTACTGCATACTTCCCTTGTCCAAGGAAGATTCCATCCGCACTCTGCCACACCTCCATGCCTAAAAAGCAGTGCATCATACCCAATTCCTTCATCATAGCATCGTCCTGATGCATATCATCCAGAGCATCGTCTTGATACTCATCACACATGATCATCCTGATCATCATCATTGCATCGCCCTGATGCATATACATATACATGATACAACTGATCATACAAAGCATCCAACTGATGCATATCAATATACATGATCCAACTGATCATACAAAGCATCCAACTAATGCATATCAATATACATGATCCAACTGATCATATAAAGCATCCAAATGATGCATATCAATATACATGATCCAACAGATCATACAAAGCATCCAACTGATTCATATCCAAAGCAGTAATTGGAGCATGGTCCTGATGCTCATCACTCAGTGCTTACATCCACAGCCAAGGGAAGGATCCTCCTCTCACCATGCTTGGAATGGCTCCTGCAAATGTGTCCCATCACTTCTTCCTCGAAGTATCTTCAATAAATAGTTTTCTTTGAACTTTGTTGCGGGAACAAATGTTGTAGTCCTTCTTTTGTAGGTACACAGTCTTTCCTACAAGACAAGTTCAATTGCATGATTAGAAACATCTTATATATTTCAGAACAAATTCTTACTCATAAAGACATATGTCATACAGTCATGAAATTATCTTAGCCAATGTTTCAATACAACATTTATCCATATTCCGTAACTTTCTAGATGCATTCCATCTCTACCAGAACATCATTAAGAGTGTGCACAACTCCCAACATGTCAGAAAAGAGGTTTCATTCTAGATAAGTAGCAATGGAATGTTGTACAGTACCATAGGCCACTTACCCATTACTTGCATAGTAATGTCCCCATTCAAATAATTGCATAGTAAGACAATCCCATCAATCCTACTAGTTTCCTAGGTTGGATGGGCACATGTGGAATTGTAATAAGGAAGATAATAAATGATGTTTAGACATTAGAAGGGTTCAAGTATTTAATAAATATGGTGAATAAATAAATTCAAGAGAAATTCTAGGTGGCAAGTGGTTTTGGAGACATATGGAGGGTGTGGGACCCACACTAGCTTGATTTTTCAATGACACATGGCATCTCTCTCATGCCAATTCGAATTCATGGGAAGGTGAACACTCTTGGGTGAGTTGGTAAGTCATAACACATGGCATTGAGCATCTTAGGTCGAATTGGGATGGATTGGTAACCTCCATGGAAGATAAAGAGTCCAATTGGAAGTTTGTGGACACTTGGTCTAGATTCCCTAGCCCCTATGACACCAATGATGGAGAATCTATGACAACTATGAAAAATTGCAGACTTGAACTTTGAAATCTGACCATCATGACATGTCAGCCCCAAAAATAGGCTCAAGGAAGGTGCTCATGGGAGTGGAAGAAGCACTCAAATTCGAATTTGGGAGAAGATGGAAGGTTGGAACTAGGAGACAAGTGGCAAATGTGGAATATTTCCTAAGTGGAAATATCTTGAAGATATTGAGAGGATTTCGACCCATAGAAGGCTAATTTTGGTTATAAAATGTAGAAATCAAGTATGAGAATGGATTTTGATGATTTGAGAAAAATTGCATTTGTGAAGAGAGAGCTAGTGGATGACTAGTTTCTTGCCTTAGCCAATTTCGAGGGTGAAAGATTCCCATCCAAGTTGGTGTTTGGAGAGGCCAATCAGGTCTTTTATGGTGCCTTAATGGAGTTTTTATTTGCAGGTAGCATCTACAGGAAGTTTCATGGTTTGGTTTAGTGCAGCACTTTCTCTCCACCGTTTCCAGTTTTGAAGGCATATTCATGCTCCTTGAGGGAGGGCATTTTTGGTGAGCTCTTGTGCTTCTTGGGAGAGCTTATCATTATATATTTATGATTGTAATAGCTTCATATCCTTTGTTATTAATATTCAGAAAGTCTCAGGTCGAAATACCCACTGGTTGTATGCAAAAATATTGATTAATGAGCAAACAATGTCCATTTCCCCAATGCATTGATGTATGGCACTATAATGTTGATTATTTCAAATGGATGGATTTTTATCTGATATATTTGTGATCAATATACTGCCATGGATGTCTTCTACAAGTTTCATGTACTGTACTTGAGCATTTGAAGCATTTTTTCTCAGTTTAGTTATATTGGGAGGTGAAATAGTGCCATTTCCCGAAGGGTCGAATTGGGGATTTTTGCAGTTGAATGGGAGAGGGTGAGAACAGTTGTAATAATCCATTAATGGTGCATATGAAACCTTAATAAAATACTTAACACATTAAATACCTCTATTCAAAAATTTGAGGGAGTTTAGAGGCATTTGGGAGGCCCTTTTCAGTGTTACCCCGGGGGGTTTTGATGCACAAATTACTAGTCAAAATTGCATATATTGGTCAGAATATAAATAAAGTTTTCAGAAGTATTTGGAGGACCATTAAACATCCCTGAACCTAATATTCAAGTCTAAATATCATTCATACACTCATACAGAATATTTGGGAGCATTTGGGTTGATTTGGAGGTCAAAACAGTAAAACTAGTCAAAGGTCGAAATTGGAAAAAAAGTGGAAAATTGGGCATTTTCTTAAAATTTAAAAAAAGGGATATTACACATCTTATATATTTAAGAACAAATTCTTACTCATAAAGACATATGTCATATAGTCATGAAATTATCTTAGCCAATGTTTCAATACAACATTTATCCATATTCTGCAACTTTCTAGATGCATTCCATCTCTACCAGAACATCGTTAAGAGTGTGCACAAATCCCAACATGTCAGCAAAGAGGTTTCATTCTAGATAAGTAGAAATGGAATGTTGTACAGTACCATAGGCTACTTACCCATTACTTGCATATTAGTAGTATCTTGTTCATTAATGCAACTTTTCTAATATGCATAATATACAACCTAAGTCTAGGAATATAAGTATATACATCTTTGAACAATATTATTTAAACAATAAGAAATGAAAATTCAAATACTAATCTTTGTTTGCTTGTTGAGTGGACTCCCTCTTGATCTTTGCTTCCTACATTACCTGTTCTTGAACTTATATTCATCCTGGAATACTATGCATGCTTAAGTGTGCACTAGTGTCATCCTCAAGATCTCATACATGTATGGTCATGATTATTTCACACACAGGTAATAAGCATTAGTATTTAAGATTTCAGGGAGGACTTCTATTACTTATGCATATTCTTATTGACCATATGACTCTTCTGGTTAGTCATATCATCAATCAAAGTAAGAAACATAATAATCATAAACCCTTGATTACTTAAACTTCTAATATTTCAAGAATAATCATTATCATGCATACAAAAGTATAAGATCCTAACACAAGGTAGGATTCTAACTTGATATAGGAAAAACATACATGGTTATCATGTTTGCTAGTTATGTCTAACATACCCAAACAATGTCTTCTTGTTCTCTTCAATGACTTGTGCTTAGTAACCTGCATAACTCATAAATTAACCATTATAGAACCAAATTATACATACCTCGTAAGTAGAGCTTTTATGTGATCCATGAGTCTTTGTCTTCATGTCACCATGGTCATATGTTCTTGATCTAGAACTTCATTTATACCTTTCATGTTAGCGGACAACATCAACCTCATACAACACCACAGTGCATTAGTACAATCATAAGTGGCATAACCCTAATCAATGAATGTCTTCTATCATTCACATGCATCATACTTTTACTAGGGTGATGAGACACGTCTAAGATTAATCAAGATTGTACTAACCTCAATAATATGAAGACAAACATATCATAAACTCAATCATGAACAAATTTCAAAACATACCTGTATCTCTTCAAGTCATACCTATCAGGATTGCTTGTAGCCTTCTTATGTAAAGCCTCAGCCTCATCTCCCTCTGGAACTGGAACTTCTTCACTTATGCAGGTGTCCAATTCATTCTTTTCTAAGATTATCCCAATCCAGTTTGATTTACTGAAACTGGATTTGGAGCCGAATTAGGGTTTGTCAGAGAAAACCTAAAAATTAAAACTTTGAATTTCAAACTTTTGAATGGATGGAAAGATGTGGCTTGCTGAGCTGATCAAGCTGGTATACTTCAAATTTAAAAACTACAAAATTTGACCCCTCAAAATTGCCTTTGAAATTTTTGGATTCACTAGACAGGACCCCAAACTAGGGTTTAATAAAGCCTACCCTTCTGCCCAACCAAAAGGTTCGATCCAAAGCTCTAAACTTTGATTTTTCTGAGGAGCTTCCAGCCGTGGTCACAGACTTAAAAAATTCCAACTTTTGCAGAAGCCCTAATTTTCCACCTTTCTGATCAAAATCCCGAACTAGGGTTTGATCAAGCCCGACCTTCTGCCCAACCAAAAAATTCGATCTTGGTCTCTAAATTTCGATTTTGATGAGGAGAATCTAGCCATGGTCTCCGACTCCAAGAATTTCAACTTTCTCCGAAACCCTAATTTCCCACAGCAGTGATGATCCAAAAATGAAGGTGCTCAGAATCCAATTGTTTTTGGACAGAAATATGCACCTGATTGTTTCTGGTGTAACTCAGAATTTATGAATCCACAAGGTCTGAAACTTCGGCCTGTGGTATCGTGACCTGTCTTCTTTCCAACTCCACAGATCTGACCTCAAATGGATTCTCTGAGAGATAGTTATGCCACGTGTTGCAACGTGACCTGTTTATGGGATAAAATAGGAGAGAGAACTTGTATGGAGTTCCACGTGTCACTGGTTCAAATTCGGACTCTAAAAATATTACCTGAGAAAATACAGTCTGTGCCCTACTTGTCACTTTTTACGAAATTTCATTTGGAGCTTCCTATCCGAAGTTGTGACCTATTTTCCTAGGTCACCTGTTTATGACTGAGATCTAGAAGAGGCAGAAACCCTAGATTGTACAGATCATAAATCACAAAGTACAACGAATTAGATGTTGTGCTTCTGACACAAGGTACATGGGGATGCTGTCTACGATCTGTAGAAGTTTCAGAACCTGAACCTTCGCCAGAATGGATTTATAGTGAAAGTTACACGATGACTGGTTTTTGCTATATCAAGCCCTAGCTTCCGATTTGTCGCAAGTGCAACAAGTCTCATAAATGCCATAGCATGCCTTCCTTGAGGCTAGCTTTGATACCATGTTATTTTTTCAGAATTTAATTCATTCTAATCTAGGCTCTTAACTAAAAGAACATCATGTACAACATATCAAGCATAAGAGACAAGAGACCAGAGACAAAAAACATTTCACCGGGGAAAACCAAGAAGGTGAAAAACCCCGCAACTTTCTCAAAGATAGAATAAGCATCAATACAAGGATCACCATGATCAAACCCAAGAGATAGATATCTACAACAGCATGCTCCTCCTCCACTGTGCGCATCCTCCCTTCTCTCACTAATGTGAAGTGAGTGAACAATAGAATGTGTAAAATGAGAGAGACACACTCTCTAATTATACACTAACTTACTTGACCTTTACTCAACTAGGTCGGCCTCAACTTAACCACTTAACATAATGTTGACTGGGCCGACCCCCACTAGGGTGGTGTAATAACCCTTTGACCCACACAACTCATATAGGTCCGACCCCAACAAGGCGGTCTAATAACCCATCAAATATAAGTTGCGACACTTACAATAATACTTGCAACACTTGCAAGTACAACTAACGACACTTCCAATCGGAGGAATAATACATCTCCGTTGGGGATACAATAAGTACAAATACAATATACAAGTGAATATCTTCCGAAGTTACAAATACATCAACACAAAGCTTGTCTAGCATTTAAAGTAACCCATTGTGGAGATTATAGTCAACCTTATTGTTACCTTCTTCTATATAAAATTGGTCATGTTGTTGAAACACCTCCTTGAAGTCCTCATCTTTTGTGTATCCCTTTTTGTATGTATCATGGGTAAAAGGTTCCATGTGCATATGAGCCCCAAAAGTTGTAATATTTGATGTGGGTGACCTTGAAAGCATCCTTGTCAACTTATTAATGTTGCTTCCACTTCTTAATAACTTGAACTAGGACATAGAGTTCCTTATCATAGGTATTTTAATTTCAAGACTCCCCCATGAAACATTTCAGAATGATAGAATACCAACTTACCTCCTTGCATCAAAACTGCTCCCATGGCATACCCAATTGCATCTGCCTCCACTTCGAAAGGATTTTGCAAGTTATGAAATGAGAGAACTAGCGCTTGATTAATATTTTGTTTTAACTCATTGAAAGCTTTCTACTGATTATCTCCCCACATGAAACTCTTACCGCTCATTGTTATGGCGTGGATTGGTGCAGCTACTGCTGAAAAAGAAGAGATAAAATTTTGTAGGTATTGTGTTGCCCCGACAAAGCTCCAAACATTAATGACATTATTAGGTACTCGACATTTTATAATGGCCTCCATCTTTATGTGATTTATCTTGAGTTCCCCTCCATTTTATTATTACTAAGTGAACTCACATTTCTTGAGATTATCCAACGACTGATGCTTTTTTAGAGTCTCTAACACTTTCATGAGATGTGAAATGCACTCCTACCAGGTAGAGATATAAACCAATATATCATCCAGATACATTATAACAAATTAATTTAAACATGAGCACAAAACATCATTCATCAATCTCATAAATGCAATTGGTATTATATAAATCAAAAGGCATGGAAAACCATTCATACAAACCTTGCCTTGTATTAAGGGAAGTCTTTCATATGTCTTCTTCTTTGACACATACCTGGTGGTATCTCGATTTTAGATCCAACTTGAAGAAGTACTTGGCACATTACAATTGGTGTAACAAATTGTCAATCATGGGTAGAGGGTACCGATTCTTAAGTGTAATATTGTTCAAAGATTTGTAGTCGAAGCACATCCGCCAAGTTCCATCCTTCTTGGGTATGATGATGATTGGTGACCCACAAGGTGACGTTCTTGGTCGAATCACCCCTTGTTCCAACAAATGTTGCATTTGCTTCTTCACTTCATCTGCTTATTGAACATACTATCTATACAACCCAATATTTGGTAATGGGAAGTCATGCAACAATTGTATCTCATGATCCACTTCCCTCTTAGGTGGTATCCATTTAGGATCCTTGAAAACTTTTCTATACACCTGTAACAACTCCTCCAACTGATTTTTTTTTCTCTTTGGTAAATCCCTTTAGGGATGCCTTTACTCTTACTGATTCATCAGCCAACTAATTCTCTCATAAGAAAAGCAAAAAAATATTTCTTACTTCTGCTAATAAACTGTTTTTCTTGGTTGGAACTTACTAGTGATATCTTTGATTTACCTTTATGTGCATAGTTGATGAACGAATTCCCATCCTTGAGCAGATAGTACTGGTTTTCTCTCCTCACGAAGATTGCATCTATACATGTAGGGTCTTCCAAACACTACACCACACAAGTCAAGGGGTACTACATCTAACTCCACTTCATCAATAAAATCTATACTTACAACAAACTTGATCTTTCATTGTTTCACGACCTTGTTCTCTGTATCCATGTTTACCCATCCCAATGGATAAGGGATAGGATGATCATGAACCTCCAACCCAATCTTGCTGACTAGATTGGATACTATGATATTAGCTTGTGAACCTGAATGAAATAGAATGTCTACCTTGGTCCCCTTGATCTATATTTTGATATGGAATAGTTTTTCCATGTCCTTATCTTCCTTATGATGAAGGCTACTGTAATATCCCGATTTTGACCCCATTGTATTACAAATGTAAATGATTTAAATATGCTGGTGTGAATTCCTAGTGCGGAGCTCAAGGCCAAGGCCCGACTAGTGAATGGATAGACATGTATGTTGTTTGGACTGTTTGGTTGGTTTTTATGCCGATTTAGAGTATATGTAAATACTAAGTGCATAAATAATAAAATGATCCAACAATGGATATGTAAGGAGCACCAAAGGGGTCATGATTCCACTGGAGGGGAAGAGGAAGGGGGCTTATGGGAAACCCAATCCTATGCTTCCATATGTCAACCTTATAACTCACACCCAAAATTCTGTCATGTGATGGGAATACGCTAACTTATCTCTTTTTGACCATTTTCCAATCATTTATTGCACAAGTGTGGTTGGTGGGAAAAGTCACCTCATGTAGTTATTGAGGCATGGGGCTGACTGCACTTCTGTGACAGTTATGTTAGTTGTCTTTTCACCCTTTCCCCATATCCTTAGAGTCAACACTCTTTTGAGAGGCCATTCTCATTCTCTCATGCAAGCTACTGCTCCACGTAGAGTTACTCCATGGTTGTTGATGCCCAATTTGTTGGACTGCGTACTAAACCCAGAAATTTGAATTAGAAGACAGAGTTGCATTTCTAGAAGGAATAATAGAATCTCGTAGGTGTTTCCTTCGCCCTGGTGGACTCATATCCTAGCTTGGGGGTGAACTTGGGAGCTGAAATAGTACAGGCTTGACAAGTTCTATGGTTGGGTGGAAAAGCGCTCTTACACAACCAATTTCTTGGATGTACGTTGGATAAAGATAAGTAATCTTATGCATTTGATTATGAAGTGTTTTTATTTCATTCCTGTGATGTTATGCGTGTGTAATTGAATGGTATATGTGTGTGGAAAGGTTTTATTTCCGCTGTGCATGTTTATCTTTAGCTTATGCACACATTTTATTTGTTGGAAAAACACATTATGGACTTGGGGCGAAATTTGAAATCCCAGGTTTAGCTAGTGTCCCCTCCCGATGTCCGGAGGCGGATAGGGTGAAGGGGACGTTAAACTACTCAAATTCACCTTCTTCTGCACTGAAGTGCATACAATGTTCTCATCCACATATGAGCTACTCTCTACTTGTTTGCTTGAATATGCAACTAGAAGGTTCTTCTTCTTGGCATCCTTCTTGTGGTTCTTAGGGTTTGGATTCAGATGTAGTTTCAGTGTGAATGCTAATTTTATAATGATTACAATGGTTTTTTGGATCCTTGCATTGATGTGTCATGGCTATAGTCTTCTTATATTTTCCTTTCCACTTCATCTTCCCCTCCTTGGAAGTGTCTTGGTTCTCTTTATGTTTGGAACCACTTGGTTGTCCTTTGTTGTGGCCTATATTCTCCAAGAACTATGCTTGCACACATGCCTCATCAATTGTCTTGGAATTAAAGAGCATCACTTGCTTTCATAAATGAATATGTATACCCCCGAGACACTTGAGGAGTACATTTAGATTTCGGGGTGAGAAACCCAACATAATAGCCATATTTTGGAATTTGATGGTGTACTCTTACAAACGGTCATTTCCTTTTCTTGAATTAATGCTAGCATATCCATTGGTCCTCTACATATTCGATAGGGTAGAATTGGGACTTTATGATGGTTTTGAAATCATCCCACTTAGTTATTGGAGGATCACCCTCTAGCTTAAGTGCCATTGTTTGGATTTCCCACTAGGTTAATGCATGACCCTCAATTTTCAATTGCGCAAATGAAATATTCTACTCCTCATCTATGTTGTGCATACTAAAATAGACCTATAATTGTTGCAACCAATGATTCGAGTTTAAAGTATCAATCTCAACTTGGTAAGGTTGGATATCCATTTTTACTTCCATCTTAAATAATGGTCAACAAGGGGTAATGGCATCGAAAATTGGCTACTCTTTCTCAGGATCTTTCCTTGGCTCTTTTTCCGAGTTGTATTTGTCTCTTGATTTTCCACGTGATCCAATCTCCAAGTTAGAGCCTCCAAAATCATTGAAATGTCCAAAATTGATCTCTAGATTTTCCATGAGGATTTGACATATTGTGTGAGATATCAACGACTTGTATTTTCAGTTTTGTAAATTGATGTTCATATTCACCCCTCAATTCTTCATTGGAATTATCCTCCGTGGCTATGGTTTGAAGACTTTTTCTTTATTCCGTCAACTCCTAGATCCCGCAATTTCCCACAAAATCCAAAAGAAAAATCCTTTGATACCAATATGATCCGTAAACTGCCATGGATTTTCCATTGGAATAGTTTGTCACAATGGATCTTACAACCTAATTCATTATGTTAGCTTAATTCCATGGAATGGTGAATAAACAAGAATTGAAAGGAAAATTACGAGAGAAAAATAATACATCCACACAAATAACACAAGATATACCTTGGGAAAACCCGTTATGGGTAAAGACCCAACCATAAGTGAGGACTATGCCTTGCTCTTTTCTTCTCCAAAATGCAACACAAATACAAAGAATGTGGTACTCATTGTGGAGTTACCTCTTACTTTATGGCTTGCATGACTACTACAAGATATCCCACTTCTCCTGTTACGCTCTAATATCCACTATTTTAGCGTTTCTTAGCTATGGAACAATACAACAACATCATCATAATCATAATCCCTTTTCTTCCTTATGGCCCAATATTTAACATAGCTTGATAGCAATCTTGGGTTAGTTTTAAGATTTGTATATGCCTTAAATACCAATTAGGGTTGGGGCTTTGGACCCTCTAGAATATTCTTGAAATTCCACACATGACTAGATCCACATGTGTGGGTAATGAGAGCTAACATGGAATCCACTAAATACCATGGTGGTCAATTGGATAGGTCAACTTACGAGAGGCATAACTTCCTCATACAGACTTTGATTGAGGTAATTCTTACATCGTTAGAAAGGTCTCATAGTGTAGAATAGAGTCGATGGATTACAAGCTTTACTCGTAACCTTTTAACCCAAAAAACCACCATTTAAGCCCTCAAATAGGTCTTAGAAAGTTTCAAACTCCAAAAATACAAAGTAAGACTTGCCCCTAAAATGGGCCCTACAATCCAATTCATTCAATTGTTCCACCTAGAAAGCAACAAAATGGATGACACATTATATATTGATCCAATTCAGATAAGATCTGATAATCTTGTAGCTTAGTTGGGATTTTTGTGACGTATTTATAGCATGAATATGAAGGTTTTCGAGGAGCGCTCTATATCCTAGTATGAATGAGATGTGTGACATAAAGTAACACTAATAAAATATAATGAAAGAAAAAATTGAGGTCCATAATGTAAATGTGAAAGAATGACCATAATAATAATGATAATAACAAGAGTAGATCCATACTAACCTAAATGTTTTAAGCACTTAAGGGTTTAAATCTTGATCTTTTTTTTATCTCATTCAATGCTTAATAAATTTGGGTGAAGATGGATCTATGTTGACATGTAGTAAGATATTTAAGCATTGAATGATTAAGCTAGTGCGATTTTAGTGAGGGAATGCATGTATGCTTGACAACTATTGATAATAGGTGATTTGTGAATCTGGAAAAGTTCAATTGGCATTAATATTCATATAGATTAATCATACAATATTGTCTAGGTTGTGTAGAGAGAAAGAGATAGAGAGAATAAATAAGTAGACCATTACATTTGCTGCCTCATAGAGCAATTTGAGAGTAGTGTCTACAATGGATGCCTACTTAATTGATAGTAAATCACTACTCCATCATTATGTGTGTTCACACACTACGTGGATAACTATTCAATCATCGATTTGTGTATGTTGTGATTAGATGGTCGATTTCAATGGATTGATGAGTTTATTTGTCAAAGATATATACTTGTGAGTTGTTTATGCTTGAATGTAATATCTACATATTTAGTGGGGTCCATGTTAGTCATTTTGGCCACCTAGCTAGTATAAATTAGACATTTTGATATCAATGATGTTCAACTAGGATCAAGGAGGGTAAAAATATTAGGTAAAGGTTTAGACCTTGTTAGCATATTTTCTACTCTAGCATGATGAATATTTGAAATGGGTTTAAATGGAAGTATTGAACCGTCATGATTTCAGATGATACATTGTTGTTTTTATAGAAATGGTTTTGAGGAAAAAATTTGTGCATCATGTCTTGGTAGTGGTGTAATGTAAACTAGAGTCATGTTGGACTACTGTCTTTTCTTTTCCCAAGGAAAACCTCATGGGGAAACCCTAGGGCAATTCCTTGCATTTTAGAATGACACCCTCTGTAAACCCAGTAATGTTGATTATGATGCTTGACTGAATAGGGACATCAAGTGAGGCACAAAATAGAGGCAACGAACCTAGGGGATCAACCCCAAGGCTCCCCGCCTTAAGTTTAAAACACTCAACCACTCGAGCTATCCCATTGGCTAGTGTTGAGTTACTTCCAATCAATGTAGTGATAAGGATTATGATGTTGGGACATGGAAATATTTGAGAGTTGGACATACAACTTTCCCTGTCAACGTGTGGAGATTAGACAATACCTTGAGTTAAAGTCAAATCAGTCTTGAATCTATAGTTAATGAGTAGGAAATGTAGCTCTCAACTCTTTAATGTTGTGTGGTGGATGGTATAAATAACCAATTTAACATAGTTATTGTGTCGAGAGATGCATGCCACAACCTAGTATGGGGGATATTGTCATGGGGAGTGAGTGTTGTTGGAATATGTAATGATGACTAATGTGGTGTTGTTGGTCGTATCTATCAAATAAGGCATAAAATACTTCATAACTCTCTAAATTGTAAAAACGAGTTATCCCACATGCATTATGAAGTAAAAATCTGTTATTAACCTTCTTAATGTAAGAGAGGTGGAAAAGCATTTGTCCCACATGTATTATGGGATGTAAATCTTCGATACCTCTAACTATATAATAAAGGTGAAGGAAATACTTTGAGTATGACGATGAAAAACTATTGTCAAATATTATAAAGTTGTAATAAGCATGTGAGTGTTGCTCAAGTATAAGAGTGGATGTTTCTGAACCATATTGAAAATTGCTAATTTGAAAAACAAATTTGAAAAAATCATATCAAATAAATTCATGCTTATTCCAAATATCGCATATTAATAAAAAATAATATTAACAGATAAAAGATTTCAACTTCAACTTAATTCTAAGTAAAACATTAACGCTATTATATATATACATGCTTATTCCAAATATCACATATTAATAGAAAATACTATTAACAAATAAAAGATTTCAATTTCAACTTAATTCTAAGTAAAACATTAACGCTATTATATATAAATATTTAAAGTAATAATTAAAATTAATTTTCCTAAATTATTAAAATATCTATTCAAATCACATGTTAGTGAAAAATAATTTATGAGCCTACTTTTCTCAGCGAAAATCCGAATCAAATTTTGAAAAGATTTAAACTTTTAGATATGTTAGCGTTGGGTAGCATGCCCTTTCATTTTAGTTCATATGTTTATCGTTCTGTGTCCTTTCATTTTAGTCCATATGTTCGCCATTCTGTGCTAAGGAATTGCAGGAATAAAGACAATCTGTACAATTATGTGGTAACTATCAATATAACTGGGGATGTAGCTCACATGGTAGAGCGCTCGCTTTGCATGCGAGAGGTACGGGGTTCGATACCCCGCATCTCCATTATTATTGAAGGCTCTTTTTGTAGAGCACTCGCTTTGCATGCGAGAGGTACGGGGTTCGATACCCCGCATCTCCATTATTATTGAAGGCTCGCTTTGCATGCGAGAGGTACGGGGTTCGATACCCCGCATCTCCATTATTATTGAAGGCTCTTTTTTGTAGAGCACTCGCTTTGCATGCTAGAGGTACGGGGTTCGATACCCCGCATCTCCATTATTATAGAAGGCTCTTTTTGTAGTTTAAGAGCATTCTTTGCATCTCCATTATTGAAGGCTCTTTTTGTAGTTTAAGAGCATTCTTCTCTCCTTTTTGTAGAGCACTCGCTTTGCATGCGAGAGGTACGGGGTTCGATACCCCGCATCTCCATTATTATTGAAGGCTCTTTTTGTAGAGCACTCGCTTTGCATGCTAGAGGTACGGGGTTCGATACCCCGCATCTCCATTATTATAGAAGGCTCTTTTTGTAGTTTAAGAGCATTCTTTGCATCTCCATTATTGAAGGCTCTTTTTGTAGTTTAAGAGCATTCTTCTCTCCTTGAAAAGTGAATGTAGCCTTTAAATAATTGAATTACGATCTCGTCAAAATCATGTTCATGTTATTCATATATGATCTCGTCAAAATCTTAGAAATCAAGTTAATTATACACATATATATATCAAATTTGATTAGGAAAACCAAGACTTCTTACTCACAATGTACTTCTTAATTAAGTGCTTTTTTCTTACTTAACCAAACACTTTAACTAGTGAATTTAATTTACATAAACAACTTGTTGAATCAAGTGATGGAAAATGAGAGAACATGAGCAACAACATCAAAATAACACCAGCCAAGGGTTGTTACCGAATTTCACCCAATCTTTGGCTACATCTCCGAGTCTTACTTCCAAGAGTTAGACAACTTTAATAATTCTCCTTTAATTTACAAAAAGGCACATGGATTCTTCAACAAGCCTTCAACTTGTCAACTCTCCTTTACTAAAAGGGCCCATTGAATCATTTAAACAAGCCTACAACTTGCTCTCTCTTTTCAATTACAAAAAGAGGCAATTAAATTAAAAAAAGTTGATACAAGAGTAAAAAATTACAACTCGTATTTGAAGACTCCCTTCTTTTCTGCTGCACTAACTTGGGTGCAAATGTCAAATTGAACTTCACCTCAGAAAACTGAAATTTTTTACTGCAAACATGCCATATTTATGAAAATAACACTTCAGTGCCTCGGTTTACGTGCAAAATTCAACACTTGAAGACCTCCTTCAATTCTATTGCTCAAATGAAAAAATATTCATCACCAACAGACTCCTCTCCAAAAATTGAGAAGAATGAGTATACATGCGACCATGTTATGATCAAATGCCCAAAGACCCCCTTTGGCATGCACACCGAGACTATACTCAACAAACTGCACTTAAGTTTTTGACATAGTACTCTCAAGACAGAAAAAGCATAAAAAACAGAACCATCTAGAAATTCTAGGTGAAATGAGTATAAACATGTCTACATTTGGATACTATGCCCAAGAACCCCCCTTGGCATGAACTTCGAGACAAAAGTACAAGTCTACACACTGTCAGGCCTTCTTGAAATCTCTGTCGATGCTATATCAGAATGTGTGCCCACCTCAAACTTTGTGCTCTTCCCTCTTTGGAATTCTCGGCTAATCTTTCATAGTTGGGCCCTGTTTAAATAGGAAAAAATTGGATCTGAAATCTATTGGTTGGTTATAACCAAGTAACAAAGCCTTAAATAAATTATTAACCATTCACTGTATTAAGAATATTGTTTGTAACATTGGTTAAGTCGACAAGTTCCGGGTTCGACTCCCGTGGATCGCATTTTTTATCTGTAGGCCAATTTGGCCTTCTCGGAGGTGCCACATGGAACCATTTGATTGGTCCACGTGTGCACAATCAACACAATTCATGCACATCACCTATCATGTCATCCTCTTCCACATCAACACTTGACACATCAAACTACAGTTCAAGGTGTCAACTGCTCATTGGCCCACCTATCCACCACCTCATATGTGTGGTTTCCATGTCTACCACCTGGTTAATTCGACAAGTTCTAGGTTCGACTCTCGTGGATCGCATTTTTTATCAATAGG
The DNA here is from genome assembly GCA_027924585.1 of Larix kaempferi. Lineage (NCBI taxonomy): Eukaryota > Viridiplantae > Streptophyta > Pinopsida > Pinales > Pinaceae > Larix > Larix kaempferi. The sequence goes on from BSBM01000886.1 coordinate 1,885,390, forward strand.
ACAACTTGGAATTCTTGAAGGTGACACATGGAACCATTTGATTGGTCCATGTGTGCACAGTCAACACCACATGTCATCCACGTCACCTTTCATGTCATCCTCTACCACATCAACACTCGACACATCAACCTACAGTGCCACATGTCAACTGTTCATTGGTCCACCTGTCTATCACCTCATATGTACGGATTCCATGTCAACTACCACCTGTCCACCACATCAGTTGTATGGTTGTCACATTGGTTGTACAGACCTACCACGTGGCACCCTCCTTGTCCACTTTTTTGTTGTTTCTTGAAAACTTCAGGACATCATATCTTCCTCATATGATGTCCACTTAAGGTGATTCAACCGTCGTTGGAAAGATCTTGCCGAGATATATGCAATGGTTTTATTCACATTGGAATTTGAGACTATTGATTTTTTAGAATTCTCGGATCCAGTTGGATCAATTAGTTTTTTCTACCTATTTAAAAAGGTTTATTATGTTAGTTTTCCCTCTTTAGTTAAAAATGGTTGACTATGTTGGTTTGTGTGTTTTCCCAAATTCTTTAAAAATGTTCAAGTATGGGGTTAGAGTTTGAGAGAGACAATATAATTTAATTCATTTTGGCTATTAATACAAACAATAAATGAACATATCACATGATTTTGATGGAAAAAGGAAAAAAAGTAAAGTGTGCACTTCTAGGGCACTGCCACAATCAACAAAAGTATACTACATACTATAAAACCCTACTACTTGTTTAGCATGCCTAACAAAAAAATGCATATACAAATTTCCAAATGGACATGAGACAAAATCATGAAATACATAACCCCATAAATCTATACAATCCTCTTGGAACCAAATTATAAAATCCATAAAGTTTGTCATTAACGTCCAAAAAGTGGAGTTCACACAATGATAAAACATAATTAGAAAGTTATTGGTATGAGAGCCACATTGGTAAGGGGTCCTATTTTTCATTAAGGGCAGGCCCCAATCATCATTAGCAAGCTCAGGATACAAGGATAGTGGTCCCCCATCCATCATTGACTGGTAAAACTCCTTTGTCCAAGCCAGTTGTTGCTCAATAAGGGACTTTGCAATTCTTGCACATAGGGGTAAACTTTTCAAACTCCTCGACTGAGAAATTTTGGCTAGCGTTCCCACCTGGAACCTACCTAGACACACTTGAAGGACCTCCTGGAACCCATTTTTGTTGCATGGTTGGAATTCTATGCACCCAGTAGGGATTCATCAGGTGGCCCTGAAAGCCTTAAGGGTGTGAGTTGTAACGGGCCATAGAATGGTGACCGTGGCTCGAATCGACGAACCGTTGACTCCGTTGGATTCAAGACATCGATATAGTTCCAAGGATGTCCCTCTCCTATGGGTCCATGGTATAAATATCATCTTTTAGGCCGATTTTGGAAACTAGGGTTTTGCTCAATAAGGGACTTTCCAATTCTTGTACATAGGGGTCAACTTTAAAAATTCCTCGACTGAGAACTTGTGGTTAGAGTTTCCACATGGAACTTGCCTAGACACACTTGCAGGACCTCCCAGAACCCAGTTTTGTTGCATGGTTGTAATTCTATGCCCCTCGGTAGGGATTCAACAGGTGTCCCTGAAAGCCTTTATGGTGCGAGTTGTAACGAGCCATGGAATGGTGACAGTGGCTCAGATCAATGAACCATTGTCTCCATTGGATTCATGAAATCGGGATAGTGCTAGGGGTTCCCCTCTCCTCTAGGTCCATGGCACATAGATCATCTTTTAGGTCGATTTTGGAAACTGGAGTTTTGCTCAATAAGGAGATTTCAATTCTTGCACATAGGGGTCAACTTTGCAAATTCCTCGACCAATAACTTGTGGCTAGCGTTACCATGTGGAACCTACCTAGACACACTTGAAGGACCTCCTAGAACCTAGTTTTTTTGCACGGTTGGAATTCTATGCCCCCGGTAGGGATTCAACAGGTGTCCATGAAAGCCTTTAGGGTGCGAGTTCTAACGGGCCATAAAATGGTGACCGTGGCTCAGATCGAAAAACAGTCGAATCTGTTGGATTCAGGACATAGAGATAGTGCCAGTGGTGCCCCTCTCCTTTGGTTCCATGGAACATAGACCATATTTTAGGTCGATTTTGGAAACTAGGGTTTTGCTCAATAACAACCTTTGCAATTTTTGCACATAGGGGTCAAATTTGCAAATTATTAGACAGAGAACTTTTGGCTAGAATTCCCATTTGGTACTTTCCTACACACACTTGTAGGACCTCCCGAAACCCAATTTTGTTGCACGGTTGGAATTCTATGCCCCTGGTAGGGATTCACAGTGTGTCCCTGAAAGCCTTTAGGGTGCAAGTTGTAATGGGCCATAGAATGATGATCGTGGCTCGGATCAATGAACCGTCAACTCTGTTGGATTCAGGACATCGAATTAATGCTAGTGATACCCCTTTCGTTTGGGTCCATGGCCTAAAGATCACCTTATAGGATGATTTAGGAAACTATGGTTTCGCTCAGTAAGGGTCTGTGCATTTTTTGCACAAAGGGGTCAACTTTGCAAAATTTTGATTTTGATTGTATAACTAGACATTCAAAGAGTAGCACTCAAACCTACCACATTGCACTCTTAATAGATTTTTATGTCCTTAGTGTGCCACATCGTTTGACATGTCCTTAGTGTTCCACTATATTTTCATTTTGAGTAATTAATGTTGTTTTTAAGAATTCAAAGTTCCAAATAAAAAAGGGAGGTGATCTTTCATTGATGACATCTTTATGTTCCTTTTTAGCATTGTCACTTTCCTTGACTTGTCCTTGTGGTTTCTTAGGAGCCACTTGCAAAAAATATTTTTTCGGGCTTGCTAATCTCTTTCAATTAAATTGGACAAGTATTCAAGTCATTTGTAAATTTTTGTGGGGTATACAGTTATTCATTTATGTGGGCCACACAGGTGCATCACTTAGGTGTGTCAACTATATGAATCCTTTATGTTTGTTAGGTTCTTATGTGGGTAAGGTGCTTATGTGTTCCACTTAGTTGGGTCAGTTGCTTAGGTGTGTTAGGTGCTTATGTGTGTTAGGTATGTTGCAAAGTGACTTAGGTAGTTAGGGTTAGGATCATTAGTAGGTTGTGTGTTGGGGGGTTTTGGGGTAGTGGGTCACTCATAAATGGTATTGTGTTATATGGATTAGTGTTATAGGGGTTGTGTGGCTCAAGGTAAAAGAGAAGTATCACCTATGTGGGATAGATAAGTGTGTTTCATAGGTGTGTCATCTATGTGCATCCTTTAATATGTCCAATAGGTGCTTATGTAGGTTAGGTATTCATGTGCACGAGTTAGATTGGTTTGTTCCTTATGTGTGTCACTTGAGTACATTGGGTGCTTATGTGACTGAGGTGAAATATGAGATGCGTTATGTGGTTAGGGTTAACAATGTTAGTGGGTTAGGATAAAAATGATTTGAGTGTAGTTGGAGAGTGGTGAGTGGGGGTTATGATAAAGGGATTATTGATTTAGGGGTCAAGGGTATGTTAATATGATAGTGTCACATTGAACTTATGTGCATGCCCATGTTCATTTTGTTATATGAGTGTCATCACAATAAAATTTAACCTGCTTATATGGGTTGCATGAGTGCATCACATGTGTGTGAAAGTCTAGATGCATCGCCTATGTGTGTTTGTCACATTTGTTAAGTTTTTATGTGGGTTAGGAGTTTATGTACATCTCTTAGTTGTATTAGTTTCTTATTTTGTAGGTTAAGTGTGTTAGTACATTGTGTGGATTAGGTGCGTCACTCACATGATTTCACATGCAATTTCATATAATTCGATTGTGGTCAAGAACATGTTGTAAATGTGCATTGTTGTGGATACAATTTAACATTGTATATGCAATTGCATCGTTTTCAAGAAAATTGTAAATGTGCATTTTTCTCAACATTATAATTGATATCTCCATACAATCGTCCAAGCTATACAAAATTTGGAACATTACACATATAAACATTATTGGCCACACATGTATGATCACACATAAGACTAAACTGTGAATATTTCAAGAGACAATCTGAAATATATAATATATCATGGAAGTCATAATACAAAAATAGACGGCCCTTAGATGGCATGCCAATGTACATGTATAAAAAAGGTCAATGATGTACATGTAAACAAAAGTACATATGTCCACGATCACATAAAAAATCTAACTTTCTCTTGTAAACAAAAGTATATATGTCCTAGAATACACATCAAAACTCTAACTTCCTCTTGTTTTTTCTAGACTGTGATGCATATTGCCTCTGTCTACGACCATTGTGCATCTCTGGTGACTGCAAGTCAAAGATCATATTTCTTGATCATGTAACCGAACTAATACTGAATCACTAACAAACTCACAAAATTTTAAAATACGACTCAATTACTTATAACAAACACTCACTAAATCCATCCGAGGAATAGATTCATGTGGTGTCCTCCTCCTAGCCGAAATCCTCTTTGCAATGCTGCTCTGGGAATAAAATATCCTATGTCAATTAGCTCAATAATTACCAACATGTATGTGTGATAAAGTACTAACCAATTTTGTAATTGATGAACACCTTAGCGAAAAAATATGCTCTGGGACAGGAAACTAAGTTTCATTTGTAGCGAGTAGAGCCGTAGGTTGAACATGAACCTCAGTCACATGCACTATTGGACTAGACTGAGGCTACATTCACCAAATGCTAAAATAGTTAGACATCATGCATGTGCATACACAATACAAATGAACTGTGCGTGTATATTCAAGTAGATACCTCTGCGTGACTCGTTCCCATTATACATGCAATAATAATGGCAACATCAACAACCCCGCTAAGGCCTGGCATGGATGACTCTCCATCCTGATGTTGTAAACATGCGAAAAAATATATTAATAAAAACAAGTTGTGGAGTGAATTGAAATCTAGCCAACAACTGTCATAGAAGGCTATGTACATTACCGTGGGATCAGTAGGTCCATGATCATGGACATCGGCTCTTTTTAGGGAAGAGGGTCGTCTGGTGTAGACAAGACCCTTCTCTACATTTGGACTGTGGGGAGAGCCAAACCAAAGCAGTGGTGGATTGATTTGTGTTGATTCCTGCAGTCACAGAGTGTTGTCATAGTTAGACATGGACATGAATAGATGAAATAATATGTATTGAAAAACTAACATGTTGTAATACTTACCTCTGTCTAGGACATATCTCTCCCTTGGGAGGGATCACTACTAGCAAATTCATGCCCCTCTGTAGAGCTAGATAACACCCGCAAGTTAAAAAATTATAAATATTAGCAATATATAAAGGAGTACACTAAGAAAAAAAAATTTGTACAGGATTAAGTCGTTAACCATGTACTTACATTCCTAAAAAACTCATAGAAGCCACCTGTGGGGAATTCACTCAAATCGATGTTTCCCACATCCTGTTGAGAATGTGGTGCCTACAACTTCAAAAATTGTAGATATTAGACCATCTAAAAAATTAATGAACTAACATGTATTAACGAAATGACATGTATTAACAAAATGACATGTTGAAAATACAATCTTAGTGTTGGTTGTTGCTGCCTCAAATACGAAAACACTAGGTACACTACCACCCCCTGTAGAGGCATCAAGATCTTACAATATTAAAAATTCTATATATTAACAATATTTTAGTGTGTGCAATATGGAAAAAAATAATTTTGAACGACAAATTGATGTTTTAACAATGTCCTTACTTGACCGGAAGTCGTCGTAGAGGTACCATGTGTTGGTCCTCGACCATAGCAGGTTTGACTACACTCTGTGCACATGTGTGGCTCAATCTGTGGCTCATGGGCTCATTCTATGCCCACTAGTAGATGATCCTCTTCCACCAGAAGCTGATGGCTGTATCCCACTAGAGGAAGAGGGTTACGCCTGGTCAATAGTTGTACTATGGCCATAATCACCCAAGTTAGCGTCAGAAACTTCTCCTGTGTCTAGGGAATAATAGTATGTGCAAGAGGGACGTCTGGAATCGGTAGCTATCTATGGGGTGGAGGTATTCGGTTGATTGACATCTCTATTCCTAGCATTGGGACGGTTTTGGGGCATCCCCATACCAGTGCTTAAGAACCCCAACATATTGAAATAGTTGACATGTTTTCCCATCACAAACTCAACATAAAGTTTCTGGAGGAAGTATAGCGGTACTTCCCTGTTGTTGTGTGGGGAATGTCAAATACCATATACCATCAATCCATCCATTGATCTTTGATTGGTGGAAAAACTCACTACTCAATTGAAATATGTGCTCTACTAGTTTTTGGAATGGCATCTTCCCCAGGCACTCTAAAAAGTGAATATATTTGCTCTTTAGTGTTTTTTAATTTCTTCACCTCATTGTAACTCAAGCCATCGACATATTCTTGTCGTTTTCTTTCTCTATACAATGCTATGTTGTACAATGCATTGTTCGAACAATTGATAGTCTCCACAATAAGATCTAATGATGATGCCAAGGAGTGACAGAGTTCATCTCCATCCCTCCAAGCCGTACCAATCTCTCTCAATATCTCTGCATTTTGATCCATAATAGCCACTGCAATCATAAATACAAAAAAGAATATCATTAGAAAAATATACGTGGTATAATGACATCTGTAAGCAATGGAAAAATGTAAAACTAGTGTACAACAAATAACAAACATGAACTATTTATAATTTGAAATTTAAAATTGGACAAATTATACACTAAAGAATAAACATTTTAACATTTTGTCGTCTTAAATTTATGTCGTATATGTGTATTAATTTCAATTTCCTGATACATACACTAAATGTCCTATGTGTATATGTTAATTGGGAAGCTTCTCTACCTTATTTCTAGGCTTGGATTATGAAGTTTCATAAAAAATGTAGGGTGTCAACTAATGCCCTTGGAGGACCAGCTCCAAGGTTCCGGGTAGAGGCAAGGGCTAGAGCCTAGAGCAGGGGGCACAAGGTACCATTGATGAATAAAATCCCAAAATAGGCAAGGATTTTGATATATGTAATTATTTGTTGTGATGTGAATTTTTTTTGACTCTATAGGCCATTTAGCATCTTTGCTTATATGTAATTTGGGGGATATATGGATTTCTCTTGATTTTATTTTAGTTGTATGCACTCTTTCTATATACACATGAGAAACTTTGCATATTTGTGTATAGTGGTTTGGGATCTAGAATTCAACATAATTAATAGTTTTCAAGATTTTAGGATTGTAATGTTTCCACTGGATTCTATCAAGTATGATAGTATGGGATTGACATGTAATCAAACACATCAACCTCCCTATGTATCTTGATGTTGGTAGAGCCTATTGTTGAACTCCTCTATCTTGACCTTAACCAAAATGCACCCTTCACTCAAGTGAAAACATTTATTAAGCATGTGAAGCTTCTCTACCCTATCTTAACACTTGGATTAAGAAGTTTCATCAAAACTATAAGGCATTGACTAATGTCCTTGGAAGACCAACTTCGATATTCCGGGTAGAGGCAAGGGCTAGAGCCTAGAGTAGGGGTAAACAATGCTATTGATGAATAAAATCCCAATATTGGCAAGGATTTTTATATGTTATTATTGTTGTGGCATGAAATGTTTTCGACTCTATAGGCCATTTAGCATCTTTGTTTATGTATTGTGGGGAAGATATGAATTGTACTTGATTTTTTTTTAGTTGTAAGCAACCTTGCTATATACATGAGAAACTTTGGATATTTGTGAATATTGGTTTGGATTCATAAGGATGCTCATGTATATATATGCATCTAGTAAAATTGATTTTATTTTTAAGAGTAAATTGGGGTTTTAATTTGCTTTGGGCATACAAATGTTTGGAGTTATGGTCTAAATTTATTTTAGGGCATACAAATTAAAATTTTTATGGATTCAATTCATTTTAGGGCTTACAAAATCTCAAAATACATAAAATTAGAAGGATTTAACTTGATTTAAATACCTGAGATTGAGGAGATTGATGCTCAAGGTAGAAGATCCAAGCTCTATGACCTCGAAACGTGTTCTACGACGTTCCGTCACCTGAAGCCGCTACTCTGTCGCTGTCGTGGAGGAAGTGACGGACACAACCTGTTTTGGGCATACAACATGTTTTAAAAAATGCGTACGCATTTAGTAGCGCATAACACATACGTGTTTTAGGACTACATAACGCGTATGGATTTTTTTTAATTATCCTACTTGGCCTTCATCGTGGCAGGCTTAGGACTAGGTTTGGCAGAGTTAGGATTGCTTGGTATCAATTATCTTTTATGGAACATGAATGAGTTTCTTGAATCTACCATTGCATCTAAAAGGTCCCTCAACTTTGTGCATTCACCCTTAAGTCCTTTGCCTGGGGGTTAGGAAGGCGAACGAACAGCCAAGTTGAATGGGATGCGCTTATGCAAGGTTTGGAAACCATGTATGAACTGAATATTGGTGACTTCAACGTCTTTGGAGACTCTTGGATCGTCATACAATCTATGCATGGCCTTCAGTCCAACAAGGTGAAAACGAATGGAATCCACCAAAGAGCGCTAACCTTCTTCCCTACCATATCTAAAATTAAGTTTAACCATATCAAACGCCGAATTAATACCGAAGCTGATAGGTTTGCAAACGTTGGTGCAAGGATTAGGAAAGGGGAAATCTCATTCAACAACTCCTCCCCCTTCAATAAATGGTTATGCACCTTCTGAGTAAAGTATTTAAGGTTCATTTTCCCAAGAGCATTTGGTTTTGGGACAAGGACGACATCCAGTCGAAAATCATGCGAGGTGGTTCACTGATGGTGCGGGTTGGTGTGGGAATGTTGGGATGGTGCAAGGTAATGATACCCAATTATGACATGTTAGTTGCAATGACATTCTAGAAAAACAGAAATATTATCATTAAAATGAATTATTAGAGGTACCTACAATTTTTTTTTTGGATTAGTTGTAAAAAGATGAAACGTAGAAAAATGGATGACCTTCCGGAAAATATAACCTTTATTTATGGAAAAGTGGTATAACCACCCCAAAATGTCTTTATTCGAAGATTGGTATGTTATTTTTTTTCCCAAACATAATGCACATGTTTTTGTTGAGCCACCTGTTTTCTATGTAAATTTTCAATTTACAAGAAAAAAAAATATGAAAAGGCGTAGGAAACAGACGAATCTTGTGCGGGGCTATTTTTTCAAAATTTTAAAAGTCAATTTTATATTCTTTTTAAATTACCAAAGTCAGTGAAGCCCTAAAACGACATGGTCAAGTGTTGAGCCACCATATCATGGTCTAAAAAAAATCAAAATACTTTTTTTTTTTTAGGTTGTAGATATTTTCGTGAACTTGTGCGGGTTCTTTTCCTTTTTCGAAATATGTAAGCCAATCAAAAGTTATAGGCCAAATAAAGGACCTATCTTTTTTACAAATTTGACATGAATGGAGTTAACAATGAATTAAAAATAGAAAACAACAATAGATATATTCAAAAATTATATATTTAGAATCTGCACACAGAGCTCGACAAGTGTGTGCAATTTCATCTGCAGTGCACTCGTGGAGCATATGCGGAACTAGTTGTGAA